>CM053993.1:8112297-10512297 GCA_028641955.1 Protonibea diacanthus
GGAGTTGCGCCGTCTTGATGAAGGACGTGTAAGGTCAGAGGTGACTATTTATCCTTTTTAGGTGATAATTTCATCCAGTAATTAACACAATCATTCAGATGTAACAAATGAAAGGACTAGAGTTTTTGTGACCCTTCCAGCTAAAGGGGGCATGTTATTTATGTTCTGTGTCTATATTTTGTTGTTTAAAGTTGAAAAAATGCTTATGAAAGGTTTTACTGAGTGCAGGTTTGCTGTGTGGTCATTTGAAATGTGGTGCTATGTAACAGCATTATGTCAGTTGATATAAGGCATGTTTGCAAAGAAACTTTAATCAGTTAAAGTATTACATATCAACTGTCACACTGTGAATCTAAGGGCTTTTGGGGGCCCTTGGGTTTCTGGGGCTTGGTTAGTAATTCAGCCTTGCCTCAGTGGGAGAAGTCACAGAAGTACACGATCAAATTATTTCTGCAGCTCCTGTATGTGAGAAATGTTTTTACAGCTACAAATTCTTCTGACCACTGAACTCATGGTCAGAGAGCCCTGTAGAACCTCTGATTTAGTTTATAAGGTCTAATAGTCTGTTGTCCCCTTAATCCTTAAACTGGGGTCTGTCCTAATGACACATTTTCAATCTATGAAGAGTTTCTTTCTATAAATCATCAGCACATAGTAGGAAATGCTCATCACAATTTCGCAGAGTGTAAGATCGAGAAGCTAAAACCAGAAATGTTTTTTTCCTTGGTAGTTGGCTTAACCCTCTGGGGTCCTGTCAGTGGCCCTATCAAAATTGCTTTTGTAGTCACAGGCAATTTTTAAATATTTTGGTGGATTAGTTAATTGACTAATTATTTTAGCTCTACTGTGAGTCGGGGTGGTGCATGCATCAAAAAGAAAAGTGTATGAAACACATCCTGTTGCGTGTCAGATTGTGTGTTTTTCGTATTAGTAGAATTGACACACATCAGATACGTCCTTTAGACACTGGAGTTCCAAGTGACAACAGTGGCTATTTACTTTGTGACACGGCCGAGATTAACTGACTTTTGCCAACAGAATAGATTGTTTGCTGTTAAACTTTGCTCTGTGTCAATGTCATAGGAACCTCCAGGAGAAAGTGAAAGATCCAGAACGTCTGCGTTACCTGTCTGGAGAATGGTTCCGCGAGCAGTGCATCAAACGCCATCACACGTGGTCGGCCAGCGCTCTCGTCCACGCCACCATACGGCACAGGAAGACAAAGACCAGAGGTCTGTTTTTAGCTAACGCAGTGCTACTATTACAGGCCTGTGGGTCTGTTTTCATACTGTTACGGGGATATCCCAGTGATGGTTCTGTGGTTGTTGCCATGGTAACAGATATGCCCCTGACTGGACTGTTCAATGGCGAGACAGAGGAAACCTCCCACAACAACAACACCTCGCCCGAGGCTGAGAGAAGACTGAAGGACAGCAAAGATGATGAGAGTGGATGGTTAGTGAGGAAGTCTGTCAGAAATAAAACATTTCAGTGTGTGTAGCTGGTGGGAAAATCCCGATATCTTTATGTGTTTTCAGGAGTGAAGGAAATTTGAAACCTACACCTACACCCAGAACAAAAAGTCCCATAGAACAGGTCTGTGTGTGCATGCTTGTTACTTTTTTCTATGCTTGAAAAATCATCATATATAAATATAAATATTCAATTCCTATTTCAGAAACTCCAGTATAGAAATAGTTCAACCGCATCATCCAAAGGTATGAAAGCCTATTTCTCAATGCCTCTCTAGCTGTTTCTTCTTCTGTTTCTACCTCTCTTGTTCCTTATTATTAATAACTCATATTTCTGCTCATAGAGTTTGAAAGGAGAAGTAATGGCCACTCTGAGGAACCTGAGGTAATTGTAACACACTCCCACATTCACAGTTTACCCATTCAACAACACTCTGCTGACACTGAGTCAATATCTGAGTCAATGCATATATTATATTTTGGCTTTTACATGCAATAGTATAATAAAGTAGTTTAAGGACATGAAACAGTGATGTAGCTAGGTACACATCCTGTGCTGGAAGTGCATTCAAATCTGAAAGAGCGCATTAGACTACTATTAATGTATTTCATATTAGAGTAGCAGATAAGCTTGTATATGGAAGGTATTATGCATTGTATGACTGAAGAATAAAACACAACACGCCCAAAAAGCGGATTTCACGCAAGGTAGATTTCACGTGTTGACTATGGTTGACACGTTAGCGTCTCTTAAGCTGTCAGTTCATTAGGGGCAGTGGTATTGTGCCATTAGGGTGAAAATCTTGGCAAGATGGATAAAAGCAAAAGTGTTTTCCAAGAATGTTTTCATTAATCAAGAACAAAAGTTGGAAGTTTGGAGATGATCAAATACAATCATAGTTCCGACTATAAATGATGCAGACTTGTAATCCAGTGGAGTTATTTCTATGAGATGCCGAGCAGCGTCTGGGAAACCAAAATCAGTGGGCTCTAGGGGAGTATGGTTGCAAAATTGAAACTTTGGCTTACTTTGACTCAACACAGGAAGCCTTACCTGACCCGGACACGGAAAAGATTGTCAGATTGATATCTCTCTCTTGATTCTGTGGCGTTGGTGGAGAAACTTGTTTGGGGAATTCTCATGGTATGTTAACTATGTATACAGCCTTGTGCACCGGCCTCCAATTTCTTAGAGTGACAAAGGGTGTTCAACCACACACAGCAATAATAGGTCTGTGAGGCCCTTCGATGTCTGGGGCTGCACATGCACCACACTGAGTTGATCAGCATTTACCCATGGTGCCCTCAGTCAATGGGCCAATGTTTGGCTTCGGTCTTCCTCCCTCCTTCAACGGTGTCCATTATCAACGCGGATTCTCGCTGCCTGCCATGTATGCTGCCTCCAGTTGTGACCCCCTGTCTGGGTCTCATCCTGACTGAATGCCTCTGTCCCCACCTCCCCCTCCATCAGCGTGATGGACCTGCTAGGGCGTGCTCACGGAGGGTATTCAGCAACACTGACCATTTGGACCCTTTTATAACTGGCAGCCACAAGCATATATTGCTTACATGGCCATGCCTGTCATTGGACTTCTGAGTTGACATCTCCGTGCGGACCATGTTACATAAGTCATAAGTCCAGAGAAAATGCTCTAACAGGTGTTTAAGGGGTGCCACTGGGGTTGGGGGAACCTGGCTTGCCTTTGTTACAGCACGGTCATGTAATGTAAGAGTTTGATTTGTACTGATTGGATCACTCTTAGGAGAAGCAGCAGAACAGCAGGATGGAGGATAATTTTCTCAAGCAGCACTGAATGCCACACTTCATAACAACTTCACTTCCTTGTTCGGCCTCATCACGTGACTGAACTAAGCAATCAGATTTAGATAAGATTTAGACTGAGGTAAACATGAGGGAATCAGAGAGGCAGATTCAACAGAATATCGTAACTGCTTTAAAGATGCGGCTGTAAAGATTTAAACATGTAAATAATAAATGTGTAACAAATGTAAATGGTTAACTGAACACGTTTTTGTAAATTAACTAAAATTTACATTATATTTACATTTACATAAACATATACACTTGGTAGGGTCAAATTCTGTTATGGGGCCATGCCTGGCGGCTGGCAGACAATAAGCATCTTCAGTAAAACAAAAATACAATTTTACCAACGATATATATGATAGTAATGGAGAGCAATGGGGCAAAAGCTGCTAAAATGTGACCTTTTATGGTGACCTTGAATGGTCACTGACTATAGGGAGGCCAAAGGGAGCAATTTAGAGGCAATTTGGCTTCATGTGATCTGGTTATGTTGGCACGCAGTTAACACGAGTCATAATTTTGTTTTTACTTTTCTCCAGGGGGTTCTTCACCACCGTTTTAAAACAAGGAAATAACACGTGAACCAGCTATGAAAGTGACATGTTTGTGACATGAAGCAAAGACACTTTAAATTGTTAAATCTGAGAAAGGAATTTAGTTTGGTGAGAATGTTCAACGGGAAATGTGTGGACCATTTCACTTTCATTCAAATAGAACTGGACAGGTATTGAAACAGTGTGTCCCAAATATAGGGAGACTTGTAAGATGTGACTCATTTGACTGTTTCTTTGTTCAGGTCCAAATGTTCTGATTTTCAACATATATGAATTACAGTTTCTCAACAGATTTTATTGGGGATGTGTACTGTAGCTTAAGAGTATTGATAGATGATCAGTGGTGATGCTGTAGCTGAAATAGAGGTGTGTGTGTGTGTGTGTGTGTGTGTGTGTGTGTGTGTGTGTGTGTGTGTGTGTGTGCGCGCGCGCATTTAGGAAGACTTTGACGGTCACAACGGGGACACTGACTCTCTGGGCAGCAGCCTGACAGAGCCTTACACAGCTTCTCTGAAAACCAGCTCCACCGGCAGCCTCCATTCAAGCTATACGGTACACACACACACACACACACACACACACACACATCTTTGATTAATTGTCCAATCCAGCAACGCAAGATGACTCAGCTCTGGACAATGACGCAGGAGCTGATCTGTTCTCTGCGTGTCTGTGTTACAGCTCAGTGGAAGCATGATGAGTCTGTTCAGCTCGGGGGATTTTGGACTGGTGGAGGTGAGGGGCCGTATCCAATTCTCATTGGTTTACGACACCCAGAAGGAGGAGCTGCATGTTAAAGTGTATTGCTGCGAGGACATCGCTGCCGCACGCAAGAACCGCTCTGACCCGTAAGTGACTGTGCATGTGAATGTGCATCCTGCAGCAACAGCATCACATACAACATCAGTCAAAAATGGCCGTATGCGTATTTTTCACAGATATGTAAAAGCCTATCTCCTGCCGGACAAGTCGAGTCAGAGTAAGAAGAAAACGTCAGTGAAGAAGAAGACACTAAACCCAGTCTATGACCAGACGCTCCGAGTGAGACATACTCTCATTTACATATTACATAAAGTCATTGCAGAAAAGCCCATCTGTCATTTGTCCCTCAGCTCTCCTTCACATGTCCTGCAACATGCACTGCAGTCATAGTCCTGAAGATATACTTTTCATAAACAACCAAATCTAATGTTTACTTTTTGTAGCTCATGGTCGCACGAAACATGTTATTCTTTGGCCCGCACTTGCCCCTTCCATCCTTTCATGTGTTGCCTGATTTTGATTACCTTACAGTATAAATTGCATATCGGAGAGCTGCGGAGTCGGACCTTGAACATGTCTGTGTGGCATGCCGAGCCCCTCGGAAGGAACGTGTTTCTAGGGGAGGTGGAGGTGTCTCTGGGTCTCTGGGACTGGACCTACACTCAGCCACTGTGGCAAGACCTGCAGCCACGGGTAGGAGAGAGAACAGACATTAAGGGATTTGCATGCAAACACACAAATCATGTAGTCACATAAATTAGCATGTGAGTTTGAATACTCACAGACAAATATTTTCCAAGACACGATGCTGCCTGCTTCTACATTTGCCTAGTATCTGAGTGTCTGTGTGACAGCAGTTTTGCCAGCTTTGTTGGAGACACAGAATACAGGGAGGAGTGTCTCTTGTGTCTAGGAGAGCTGAAGGGAGACGAAGACACGCTGTGAATTTCAACTAAGGTTTTATGTAACCTTAATCTTTGCCTGCTTCCACACGTCTGCCTCCTTCTCCCGTGGTTTCTTTCTCTTTCTCCCGGCATCTATTTCTCTGCCTTAATCTTTTCCTCGTTTCGGCTCCCTCCTTTTGCCCACCATCACAGGTTCATCTGAGTCCAGAATCCATCAGCTGTCGTGGGACCATTGTGCTCTCAATTAAGTTCATCCCAGATGGATTCGAGGGTGAGCAGAGCACACACATCACAGATGCAAGTTATGTCCTGTCTCAGTCACGTCTCTCATACGTGTGTGTGTGTGTGTGTGTGTGTGTGTGTGTGTTAAGGTGGTGGTCTGCCTCTGACAGGAGAGCTTCACATCTGGCTTCGGGAGGCTAAAGGTCTCCTGTCCACCAAAGGGGGACCTATAGACTCCTTTGTTAGAAGGTATGTCCTCATCTTTAGCTGCAGCAGGCAGCTGTTTTCAGCAAAAACGCTCTAATAAACCCACTGTATGCTACGTGCTCAGCACCAAACAGCAGGCAATTAGCGACTAGATGGTGAAAATAATAAAACATTTAGCAGCTAAAGTGACAGATGTTTTCCTCTGGAGTTGGTGGAGACCAGAATAGAGCTAAAGAGGAGTGGATATGTGACTTTGCCAGATGATTGCCAGAAGCATGACTCCAAATCTGCTGGGTGTGTCAATTAGGAAAGGTTTGCTAACATCTTTGGCAGGATAATTTCATAATTATTGAAGTCCCTGTCTAATATCAATAACTGTAAATACGACATTTTGAATGTATGCCATTTTGTCTGTCTTTCTCACAGACAGACAGACAGACGACAAGATAAAAGTCTTTAAAAATAAGAGTCTCTTCAAATAAAATGATACAGCCTGTTGTATTAATACTGTACTTGCTGAGCAGGGTCAGTAATAATGTATGGGTGAGACGGGGTCAGTTTTAGGCACACTCGAAATTTCTTGAGAAATTTTCTAGTACATCAATGTTGTGTTTACAGCTTGATGTGTTGCCCCCAAGTGGCCAATAATCAATACACACACACACACACATATATATATATATACCCACAATATTAATATTTATCTACACCCCATCAGCTATATACTCCCTGATGCTAGTCGGCAGAGTGGTCAGAAGACACGGATGGTGAAGCGCTCCATCAGTCCTACATACAACCACACCATGGTGTATGATGGCTTCCACACCAGTGACCTGAGAGAGGCCTGTGCTGAGCTGACTGTCTGGCATCGCGAAGGGTTAAAATCTCATAAGCTAGGAGGGATTCGTCTGAGCAGTGGAACTGGTGAGTGTCTCTCCACGCTATTGTCCTTATTAAATGTACGGGTACACACACAAACACAAACTGTCTTTTATTAAGTCTTCAGATTCTGTACAAAGTTACACAAGCCTGGAGGCTTTTTTTTTTTTTTTACTCTGACTTGTTATTGTAGTTGGGTGACACCCTTTGGTGGTAGGTAACTTGCTAACAAACCATAAAAACGTTCACACAGATTGTAGCTTTGTGTTTTTGTTGCAAAAATATAGCTGTTTTTGCTTCTATAAATACAAACCATTTTCCAGGAGTAGTGACCCACGGCGATTACATTAGCCTATGTAAAAGCTTTTACATAGTCGGATGATAAGCAGCAAAGTGGAATGTGGATTTTTGGTAGGAATAGCAGGTAATGGCACACACGTAGATACATGCTGAAAAATCAGACTTTATGCAGATATTGATAACCTGTGTGTCTGTGTGTTTTTCTTCTTTCATACAAAAGTGGAAAAAAGAAAGATTGGTCATTTGTGGGGGGCTCTTTCTAATTCCAGCTAAGCCCTTTGTGAAAGATGATAAAATAAGCACCCAGATAGGGGATTAGAGACAGTATTTGTTCTCCTGTGCCGCAGTTCTGTGCAGAGCATCTCTTATCCTCTCAGTTTAGCGCTTTTGTTGGCAGTGTACTTTGCAAATGAACTCACTCATATGTTTGTCTTGGGCTGCCTTCTACAAGTCAGTGAGTGACTGGATACTTGACAGAGGGTTTACAAGTGATGAATAGAAGCGCCAGCATCTCATTTTAAAATGCAGCTTTGCCAACATCTCTTGCCATTTTCTGTTCTGCACTGAGCTGTGATTACAGATTCAGCGCTGCCTCATAGGTCTTCTGACATGTCATAGACTTGCAGGAGGGCAGCAGTTTCTGCGTCACAGGATGTAACATTAAAGGTGTAGCTTGACTGGTCGGCGTGTTTTATCATCAGTTTTTGCAGATGGTGCTATAAAAGCAGTTTTATGCTTTATCTACAGCAGTGTTTTGGAGCGGTATGGTGACAGTATTTCAGTCCAGTAATGGAATTGCATTTTGTCCTGTTGGCATTTCAGGCATTTCAGATGGTCATGTCATCAGGGTGAGTTCTTTTCTAGGTTACCAGAGTGTCTCTGTGTTATTGGGTTTTGTTAAATATCCCATGTTGTGTTGATGACTGCTGAAATCTGCCACAAAGATGACAGATGTCTAGGTATCTCTAACCAAGCTTTACATGTGAGCAATGTGAAAAACAAGTGCGATGTCACATAATTTAGCTGTTGTGAAGTCGTTTTGCTTGATATTGATCATGTCGTTTTGCTCGTAGTTGTTGTTATTGTGCTTGACAAGGAGTGTGTAGCACTTAAGAGCAAAACCACTGACAGAGCAGCAACCTGTTTGTGGGTTTCTTGAGGAAGGAAGATGATGCAAGTAAGGTTGTGGGAAGTGACAGCTTTGAGGTCTAGTCTATAGAAGTCGGTCTTGCCCTCCAAATACTACAGCTTTATGGTAAAAATCTGTTTACACTGAGCACTACTGTAGACTTTAGGGATTAGTTCTTGTTTCAGCTTAGGGGCTGTGATTCTCCATTTGTCTGTCAGGCATCATGTCTTGTATTTTAATATGAAATACAGTGCATAAAGGAATAATAATCAGTTGTTATGGCTGTTTCCATGGCTTCATTAGAAAAAGGCATCAAAAATATTTGTATTTGTGTGTGTTTTTAATGGCAGGTCAGAGTTATGGGGAGGCCGTCACCTGGATGGACTCCACAGAGGAAGAGGTCGCTGTGTGGACCTCCATGATCGAAAACCCAAACCACTGGATCGACACGGCACTACCGATCAGAACTAACCTTGCACATCGGTCTGAGTAACACACTATGTAAATAAACACACACTGATATGCATGTTCATATAATGGCTGGACTAAGAGGACACCCTCAGCACATTTAACCTCTCAGTGATATATGCATACACTGTTTATTCTTGTTTTTCATGGAAACACACACAGAGAGGAAGCAGTAGTGGTGCAATATTGTAAATTACTGGTGTAGAAGAAATATTTAGTTTTAAAACCAAATCTGTCCTCATTTCAAATGTTTTACTTGTATGTTTTGGTTTAGTTAAGTGCATTTGTAATCCATTGTAGTTTATTATAATTAAACATCAAACCTGAACTGATGAATCATCCAGTGTTCTTCTTTTAAGGGGACAAAAATGGAGAGATAATTTAAAGAAATTAATAACCACTAACTTGTTTTCCAGACCTTTTAAACTCCTGGAACACACCAGAAAACTAGGCTGAATCACCTTAAAAGAACAGAAAAGTATTAGTTTGTTAGGGGTTACTTTTTATGGATGAGCTGACTACCACCTTGTGGTCAGACTTTATATGTACACTTTATACTTCTCAGGCAAATTGCAGAGCACAAGAACATGTCCTGTCATTTGTTCTACTTGTACTTTTTTTTTTTTTACATCAAAGCTTTCACATCAGGTTTCCATCCTCTCATTTATCTTTTGTGCATTTATCATATCGGTCAGAACTCCTGTCCAGCAGATGGCGATCTTAACATAACTGATTCAAGCTGGAAGTAAACCCCATGTAGTCACCTTCAATTTCTGTGCAGCTTCACACAGATCATGACCAATGAGCTACAGGTGAGGGTTGACAGATGTGTAAGATGTCTCACATGCAGTAGCTGAGGCTGTTCATCCGTAAACGGCTGCAGAGGAAGTCCTTACAACCAGACAGTGCCCAGCATGGACTCAAACAAGAAGTGAATTTACCCAGTGATATACAATAAATACATAATTCAAATGTTAGGATGTGTGCTTTTAATTGAAATTGCTGTTGGAAGAGTGGAGTCCTAAGAGCTGCCACAACAACCCTAGTTTGGGTCAGGAAGACTGCAGCCTGTTTTAACCAGAGCCTCCAGCAATCAAACAGGAACAGCAGGAGCCATGGAGCAGTCCAGGAAGACAACAGCTACCGCATATGGATGACTCTGATTCCAGCACTTTGAAGGTGATGGCAATCTGCCTGAAGAGTTGCATTTTCTCAGACGTGACCCAGGAAATGAAGACAGAAAGGCATCAGGTGACCACAGAAAGGCTGAAGGAAACTCTTAGTCAAGCAGTCGCAGTAGTAGTAGCAGTTTTGCCAGATTATTCTTTAACTCCTGCAGCTGTCCTTTCTGAATTCAGCCACATTTGGTGACGCACACTAAGATCCACACAGCTGTGAAGCTACACTGTTTGTTTGAAAGAGTTCCACCATCCATCCATATAGGAGAGAAACTCTACAGCTACACTGTGATCACAGAACACATGGCTGTACACACAGATGAAATGAGCTTAAGCATGAAGAACGGGTTAAGAAGAGGTTCAGTTGGCATGACTGAAACTAAATCTGCCTTTACAAAATGGTTGCTGATGTAACAGGGAAAACACATGACAGATTACCATTAAAAGTTGTGATTCATTTTAATACATTTGTTTGTCAATCGATTATAGTTTTGAGCATCAAATCGTGACCTTTAAAAAGAATTCAGGTGGTAAATATTTCTCCCCACACTCTGCTGTGGTTCAGAGACCTTGTTAGTAAACTCTTACGTGAACCTTGATTAAAATGTGAATTTTATCTCCATTTTAAATTCAGTTTCTATTCAATATTCTCCTTAAATGAGTGGCTCCGACAGCCAAACTCTGTTGACCTTCGCTTCATATTTTAAATATAGGTGAATGGAATAAAGATATAGATTGAAAGATTTTGAGAGTTACCTTGGAAAGAGAGGAATCACACTTTTAGAATAAAAATCAATACAAATAACTCCAGTTTTTGGTTTGAGATTAGGAGGGTTAGGGAATTAAGTAACACTATTACCGGTACTTTTTATGATCAGTTCACACTTTAATATAATATAATTTAATTCAAGTGAAAATCAGTTGTGATTGATTGATTTTATTTTCCTAGAAAAAATCCTGAAAATCTTTAGACTTTTGCAAAAATATGACTATATGAGAATTTCAATTGGAGCGAAAACAATATTTCGCTCAATGACACTTTTATAATTTACAAGTCTGGCGTCTTAGACGAACTTCAAGTCTTCAGAAATGTGTGCATAGCTCCACTTTTTGTGTGTACGATGGAGAAAGGCTGCAGCACAGCATGCGCTCATGCAGTTGGTGCTGTGGGCTAAAATGTGATGCTGACGCGGTTACCATGGTGACTGAATGTAAACATCGCTCCTGTCCGGCGACTCGCGCTGTGACTCTGCTGTGTCGCAACTCTTAAAAAAAAAACATCAGAAATGTCTGCTATGAACAGAAAGTTGATCCAAACTCTCGCAGAAACACTCTCAAAAGAAGTGGAGCACTGTGAGTATCCTGTTTAAACTTATCTAATGCTAAGCTAGATCGCTGTGCGTTTACTACATTGTTTTTAATTGACGCTACCAGCTATTATGGTTCTATAAAACGACTTAATTAAGTACTATTTCAGTCAATAAAACAGAAGTCGAGTGTCTTATCCGGGAGTTTAACGTGCTTCTGGGGGAGCCGACCATTCCTGGAAGAGCAGCTCACGGTTTGGACAGGGCGGCGTTCAGGACCATACTGCACAACATGTTCGGGATGACCGACGACATGATCATGGATGGAGGTACTCTGTCTGCTGCTTATCGATATTTAAATAAAATATATTTGCTTGAGGCACGGGAAATGTTTAAGACTCATAAATAAGCAGCAACAGTTAAAATGTATTTGAGTGTTGTGAGCTTGGTAAGCTGCACATGAATGTCACTGATTATCTGTCCTCCAGTCTTCAGGACATTTGACAAAGACAAAGACAGCTTCATCAGTATGAGAGAGTGGATCGAGGGACTGTCTGTTTTCCTTCGAGGAACCTTGGATGAAAAAATAAAGTGTAAGTTCTCAACACGCGTGTAAAAATCAAGAGTTACAGCTGCAGCGGTCATCCCAGTCATAACTCTTCTCTCTTTGCATGAATCAGACTGCTTTGATGTGTATGACTTGAACGGTGACCGTTACATCTCCAGAGAGGAGATAATTCCCATGCTGAAGAACAGCCTCATCAGACAGCCCACAGAGGAGGATCCCGATGAGGGACTCAAAGACCTGGTGGAAATCACACTCAAGAAGATGGTGAGGGGATGGATGCTACTGGCCTATTTGTTTCAGTGTCTATACTTTCATTTACTTCTGCATGACGCTCGCTGCTCCACCTCTAAACTTCACATTTTAGTGTTCCTAAGCAAGCAAATCACAGTTATTTATTTTCGTAGGACTATGACCATGATGGCAGAATATCTTCTGATGACTTTGAAAAGGCGGTGAGAGAGGAGAATCTGTTACTTGAGGCTTTTGGAACCTGCCTACCTGACATGAAGGTAATCACAAATTAAACAGTTAATAAAACTACAATAACTTACATTCCTAAGTCAGAAATTCTTTATCTTCCATTTTATTTTCATCTGTTTTCAGAGTATAGAGGCATTTGACCAGAACGTATTTCAGAAACAACTGGAACAATGAAGAAATCACACATGTGGATTAGATATGTAGTCTTTAATAAAAATGTTAATAACTGATTGCATTGTGATGTAATTTTTTTATTTCTACTGAAATAAAAACAACCTGCCAACAGAACCTGTTTGACCAGTCATTTTCCAAAGCAGCAGCAGTAATCTCTGCATAAAATCCAGCATCAAGCCAGCTCACATGATCATATCCGACGACGTGGTTTCACCTTTTTCTCCACTGGTTTGAGGTCAGGAACAGATTCCACCTGAGAAAGATCACAAAACAGGTTTTACTGACATAAATAAAGACATTAAGACTACAATGAAGAAATTGTTTTATTCTATCAAAATGTCAGATTATGGGTTACCTGTTTCATTGTGTTCCTGATCAGGCTTACAGTTGTGTTCAGCGACTCATCCTCCATGTCTAGTTTAGGTGGCTCTGGTAGCTTTGGCCCAATAAGTGGCTCATTGTTTCTAGTAGCATCAGTCAGCGAGTGCCCCGCAGACTCATCCATCTTGCGCTTCCTGTTCTCTAAATTTGTGCTCCGTGGGACAAATCTGACCGCAGAAGGTTTTGGGGTCAGTCTGTGTTCTGCGCCTTTGTGTCTGTCTGAAGCGGTTTGGCTGGAGCTTGAACTCGGCGCTGGCTGCTGTTTTGTGACAATGATGGCATTATGTAACGTCCCCATTTTGTCCTCTGTTGATACAGTCCCAGGCTGAGCTTTATGTCCATAGTAATGATATTCCCGGGGAGGTAATGGCAGTAGGGGAAAGCTTGGATGTTTGCTGACGTTTGAAGTTTCCCCTGAATTATCATCATCAGAGGCTTTATTGTGCCTTGTGACGATCCTTTCTGATGTGGTGGCTGTGTCTGATGACGCAGTGGGCTCCTTTTCTGCTGTCTCTTTCTGCTCCTTTTCTTTTGCTTTGTAAACATAATATTAGAGAAAAAAGCAGTTTGACTAAATGGTTCAAATTTAAATTAATTTGTCATTCTAGCAATAAAAAAATAAGAATTTCCAGGACTGCAGTGTAAAACTGACAAAAGATCAGACAAAACATAAAATTATGAGCAAAAATATGAGCAAAGAGTGCAAAACAAAGAAAAGATATAAAATCTAAGAGTCTATAGTTGATTTTAACTGTACCTTTATTATGAACAGCCCTCAGTACATATCTCCTCCTGTCCTGCAGCTTCAGCCTGGTGTCTTCCACTGTCTCATATTCTGGGACGTAGCACACATGCAGCACACCACCATAGAAACTCTTCTCATCCATGCATCGTTTGGCTGCTCTGTAACAGAAACATTTAGGCAAAAATCAGTCAGCGATGATTTTTACGTTGCCTCTGCAGTGTAATGATCTGTGTAAGTCACATCCTGAACCTGGCACTGGTGAGTTTCTGGAACTTGACGAGGTAGACCTCCGTGAACTCCTCAGCCGGGTACTCGTCCAGGGGTCTGTACTCCTCCACGGCTCCGTACAGGGCACACAGCTGGATCAGCTCTGTCATCACTCCAATGGCTGGGACCCCTTGGACCATCAGGTAACGAGACTCTAAGTTGATGGTGTACACCTGAGGACAAATATGAGGACACCTGCTCAATGTATTGTATCCAACATTAGGTTATTCATATCGTCTAGGTGCATTATACGTGATATCTAGCTACGAGTAACAGATATATCGTGTTTTCTCACTGATACTTCGCATATTCTTACCTTAACAGCTTTCGCGTTCCTCCCTTCTCTATATTTTGGTCGTGAAATACAAACTTTCCGCTGCTCATGGTGTTTATAAACCTCTGGGACGCCCCAACAGCCTGAACTGTTACTGACAGGTGCCGCCATCTTTCCGGAAATAGCTTTCCCGTTGAAACATTTCAAAATAAGAGCTTATCTTGGTGCCTGCTGTTTGGGCTTCCCGACACACAAATCAAAAACTCACATTCTAGTAGACTTCTTCATATTCTTACTTTCTGTGCAAGAAAAAAAACATACTGCTGAAGTGGACTGATTGTAAACCTCCATCACTGGCCGGGTGGCACAGAGTTGTTTTTGAGATGATAGTTATGGGATATCTTGACACATAGATCAAAATGTATAAGTCATGTATTTTACAAGATTTGGGAGCCGTTCTTAAAATGTATAGGACTGACTTGTGGGCGTAACTTGCTTGAGTATTAGTGATGCTGCAATATTCAGAAATATGGGATCTAGATGCTGTCTCCAATGGGTTTGCATTTTACTGTACAAAAAAAAATTAATAATAAATTAAATAAAATAATTAATTCAAATAATTAAAAATTAAAATAATTAAAAATAATAATAATAAAAAAATAAGAGCTCATTCTCTCTCGAGTACGTCTACTGCGTGGCCATGTGTAATATCTTATTTTGAAAAGTCGCTCAGCTCGGTATCGGCTGCTTTGGTCTGGCTGATCTCGCTCGCTCAGCGCGCATCGATCAACTATGAGTTTGTTGCACAATTTAACGGTAGCAGTGCATCCTGCTTTGCATTTACAGAGCTAGTCGGGCTATGTGAACATTATGTTCACTAACCAGGGCATTCAACCCGTGACTGTTGTTTTTAGCAACACAAAAAACTGCTTCCTTCACCTCCCCTCCAAGTTGACGTCGCATCTTTCCTTGAACGAGGTGAGTTAGCTTAGCCAGCCATCATGCTGTCAGGGTCAGCTAATGTTAGTAGAAGTTTGTTTTGGTGCAACAGCGCTCAGATAAAGATAATGTGGCCTGTGTGTGTAAATATGGGTTATTATAGTGTCCTTTTTATTTCCGCTTTTGCTGTTAATATGACACATGGCTGTCAAAGTTACACCTCATTGTTTACATTACAAAATGACTAACTATGGCTGGAGTCATCATGTTACCATACTCAGGAGTATAAAGGTCTTGAAGACTTCATCTGACGGACCTTTAAGGTGATCTGATGCACAGTGCCAGTCAGATGAAATGAGTTCGTCAGTATAACAAAAAAGATTTGAGTGTTGTCAGTGCAGCAATAACAATTCAGGCAATGGTAACTAGTAACAAATGTCTGCGGTATGCCAGTGATATGGTTATTTTTTGTTTCCTTTATTATTCAGTCTGGGCTTAACCATTTTTGTAGTGGTTCCCTTGCAGTCACTGACAAAAAATTACATTTCAGATTAAACAGGGAATAGGTAAATGTAATTGCATATACAGATGGATAGATACTTTATGATACTTTATTGTCCTTACAAGGAAATTTGTTGCCACAGTCTGTACAAATCCTCACATGTATACATGAATACACAGACGCATTAAAAACACCACAACATGACCACAAAAACAGACATTCGATACAGAACATGTATCCACCCCTATCCCATACCCATAGCTCTCTGCACAATGTGGAGGTTACTGGGGTGTTTTGTTGACAGATGCCATGGCAGAAAGGACAGAACTCCTGCTTGTGCTTGCTCACAGGCCAGGCCCTGTATCTGTGACCAGATGGGAGCAGTATGAAGGATGAGTTGAGGGCGTGGCTGGGGTCGTGTGTGCTATACTGTGTGCGCATCCTTATATATTACTCTGTGGTCTTGTATCATTGTTTCACTGTGTTCTATTATCACTTTATGAATCTGTGAACACTTGTACAATACTTCTTCTGTTTGGCTGGTTGGTGTAGAGAATTATTGGCTCAGCCATCCAGTTTGACAGATTTACACAGGACTCAACCAGTTTGTTCTGTTGTTATTTGTAAGTCTAAGCTGTGCAAAAAGATTTAAATGAGAAGAACTTGCTGCCAGAAAAAAGGATAATTGTGATACATACATTTGATGGCAGAGGAAAAGTACAACAGTGAAAAACTGTTTTTTTTTTTTTTTTTTTTTTTTTTGTGTGTGTGTGTGTTCAGAACCAAGCTTTGGAGTTGTCTTGGGGAAATGGATCTTCAGTGTTCCTCAGCTGGACTCAAACACGAGCCTCCTCCAGTCTGGACAGCCATAAAGTGGAGTTGTGTCGACAACTGGGAGAAAAGTTGGGCCTGAAAGATGGAGAGCAGGTACTGCTCTACAGTGAACAATATATTCTGTGCTGTTTTCCCCAGCTGAGTAGTCTATAATCTCTATATGACACACCCTAACAGTGTTTAACATAATTACTGTTGACATTGACATAGGTGTTTGTATTGACTGACTGGTTGTGTGGTTCCCCTCAGGGTTTTCTGAGACCATGTCACCAGGTCTCATCAGTTCATCAAGTGTTTGTGGAGCCTCTGTCATCTGACGACTGGGAAATCTTGGTGGGTGATTATAGTGACTCACAGTAATTTGTAATCAGGAAAAGAAAGAGTATGAGAATATTTTACTCGAGTAAAAGTAAAAATTCTTGTCCAAAAATGTACTCAGAAAAAAGTTAAATGAAGTCAGTTTAAATAGACCAAGATATTATTAATCCCTTTTTAATAGACGGGCAGCCTGTGGGTAATCATTAATTATAAATACACAACAGTGATCCTCAGTGTTCAGACAAATCAAACAAAAATCCAACAGTAAGAGACATTTAGAGCTTTGTATACTACAGCAGGTACAACACACATACAAGAAACAACCTGCTTCCCACAACAAAGGGTTACACAAGAGATAGATATGTGACCCCAAACTACATCAGACAATATTATCATCATCTGTTTTCTGACTTTCGCCCTCAGGAGCTCCACAGTGCCGCGCTGGAGCAGCAGCTGTTGGATCAGATCAGAGTTGTTTTCAAGGATGCCGTGTTTCCCGTGTGGGTGGACAACCACACAGTCATCTACATCCAAATAGGTCAGACTTAATTATCATCTTTCAGTGGCAAATGCCAAATACTGAACATGCACTAATGTAATAATTCTAAAAGAATTTGTGGTTCGAATTAGTTGAGCCTACTTACTTTCAGCATTTGTTCAACTCCTTTTGTCTCTCTGTGCAGCCTCGCTTTCCCCATCTGTGCCCTATGGTCGCCTGGAGCAGTTCACGGAGCTAGTCGTCTCTCCTAAGAGCCGTGCTGGAATTGGTGAGCTCAGTGGTTCTCCACTGAGAGCCAGCAAGAAGCAGCATTTTCACAGCCAGCAAAATATGGATCATTCCTCCCTCTCAGGACCGTCATTAAAAAGTACGTCCCCCATTCCTCACAGCCACCAGTGGGGTGGCATAGCTGACCTGAAGAGCCTGCTACGGTATATGATAAAGGGTAGTTATGACCCGGTTAAAGAGCTACCACCTGTACCGGACATCCCTGCCCTCATCACTGACTCTGTCTACAGAGTGTGCGGTGCACCTCCAGACTCTCTTTGCACTATAAGCCACATTGCAACTGGCGTTATTCACTTATTTCCTCTGAGCCACGAGGTGAATGTTGGGCCAACTGGAGTTCAGTCTCCAGTGACTTATGGCCTTCTGTCCAAAGTTCCCTCCCCTAAAGAAGCGAGGGACAGAACCAAGCAGGCCATGGAGAAAAAGAAGAACTCAGGAGTTACTAAAGCTGCTGCTGCTGCTGCTGCTACTGCGGATGGAGAAGAGGAGATAAAAGAAGAGGAAATCCTGGTGGTCAGGGTGGTGTGCCATGGTACTGAGATGCTGACAGGCAAACAAAGAAGTCACAGCAGGGGAGAGATCCATAGTGGAAGAGTATGGGTGAGTATGTTGAGAAATAGTTGTTTTATTTATCTATCCTAACCTAAGAGTAACTTTTGCTGTAGCTCTGTCCTCTCATTCTACATATGTCTTATATATATATATAATTTTTGATTTTCAGATGCCTCAGCCGCTTGCCACCAGGTTGAATATCATCCCGCATTCAACAGTGAGAATTAAGCCAGTCAAATCAACTGTCAAAATAGCCTCCTCTATTCATCTGCAACCCCTAAAACCACTGGTGAGTGCCGGAGTAGCTGTGTGTGGTTACAGTGTGTCGTTTAAAGAGATTTTTTTTATTACTGTTATTTCTCAAATCCCTTATGTCCATGTGATCTTTGACATTTTCTCCTCAGCCTGAGGACGAGGACGATGAGGCGATCCAGACAGCTTTCCTCGGTTGGCTGCACACTCAGAGTCATGAACCTTTAGCCTGTCTGACTGCACGGTCTGGCAGCATCCTCCTACATGGAACTGATGGTGATTTATTTTACAAATCTGCACATGGCAGTATGATAAAAAAAAAATCAATAATACACTGAATACCACCAGAGGCTAAATATCACACAATCAGCATATTAAAATCACAGTACTTCCTGCCGCAATAAAACATCACTGCTCTCCAATTTTGTTATTTATTTCTAGCAAAGTTAGAGTTTGCTTTAACTGTGCTGAAACCGGAAGTAGAGCGTGACCCTCCAGACCAGCTGTTTTTACTAGCACCTGCTGTTATCCAGAAGGAGGAGATACAGGTACGTGCATGCATGTCATGTAAATTGCGTTATAAAAACAGATTTTTCTGTGTGTAATGGATAAAACAAAATCTCTGAAACCCTCAGTGGTTTTAAAAGTCTCACACTTGCCACTATGTGTCATCTACAGGTAGTCCGAGAGCCAGTGGCCATGCCAGCAGTGAAATCTGTGGATGAAACACCCAAACTACAGCTGCCCTCCCTCAGTATTCTTGGGTAAGTGCGTAGCAATTTGTGAGCCTGTGTTTGGTTTAATCTTTTTCAGTATTCGTCTTCCTCTATAACTCTCACTCCTCCGTCTGTCCCTAGAGGGATTGATGAGCTCAGTAGGACTGGATTTGAGTTTATCTCCCACAGCCTTCTGGGTAGTCCCCTCTCACGAGAGCTTTGTACGACAGGACGGGGTCTCCAAGGAGGAGCTCTAGTCATCACTGGTGCTAAGGTATTTCTTTACATAGTGATAGTAATACTGCTTGCAGCACAGAGATTTATGTACTTAAGAGAGAGTCAATTCAAATATCTGCTATTTTATTAGCCCGAACTTGTCCAGCAGGCAGCAAAATAATTTCATATTTGAAAGCATTTTTATCCTTAACAATGTCATTTTATAAACTTTGTAATATACTGTGTTGTTATGTGTCCTCACAGGGAAGTGGGAAGAGTACTCTCTCCCGAGCCCTCTGTGGAAAAGCTAGAGAACATCTGGATGCACACGTGGAGGTGGTGGACTGCAAAAAACTACAAGGTTAACAGATGCTCCATCAACATATATTGAATCATATGAAACTAGTTGAATGTATTTATGAATTGTGACGTTTCTTTTCAGGCAAAAGGGCAGAAACGGTGAGACAGATGCTGCAGGATATCTTTGAACAGGCAGAGTGGAGTCAGCCTTCAGTTGTTCTACTCGATGACCTGGACCATATTACTGGGACACCAATCTCACCAGAACATGAGCATGGTCCTGAGGCGCTGCTGCAGCAGCACATAGCACAGAGTAAACCATCATTATTTTTATTCTGTTGTTTAATAATAATTATGACAGGCCTTGATGCTGACTCCATTTGTCCGTTTGTGGATGCAGGTCTGAAGGATGTGGTGGATGAGGTGGTGGTTCACTCCAGCCTGGTGTGTCTGATCATCACCAGCCAGAGTGAGCATTCGCTCCACCCCTCCCTGACCGAGGTGCAGGGGTCCCACTTCATTCAGGGCTTTGTCCTCATCCGGCCAGCGGATCAGGTCAAAACACAAGTACCCACACAGACAGGCACACACTGGCAAAGATGAAAAGTAAAAAAAAAAACAACAGGTATTTTGTTTGTTATTGTTTGTAGGCTCAAAGAGCAGAAATCCTGCGCCGTCTGATCCTCAGGAAAAGCAGCCTGTCTGAAGAGACCTTGCAGACTCTAGACCTGACAGCTGTTGCCAAGGATACAGAGGGATACACACCCGAAGACCTAGCACTACTGTTGGAGCGTGCCATCCATGCCAACACTGCACAACGAGGACACAGTGACCAGGGTACCAAAGCCTTTGGTTACACTACACCACAAATTATATCATTATATAATTATATCGAGTGTTCTTCCTCGTGTCTCTAATTAAGCTAATGCTTGTTGATTGTGCCACTTCCACATTATTTATTTGTCTCTCAGGCATGTGTCTGTCGGGAAGGGACTTTGTGCAGGCTCTCAAAGGATTCACACCTCCCTCGCTGTGGGGTGTAGACCTCCACACCCCAAGTGGATTTGGGCTGGAGAGGGTAGGGGGGCTGAAGGAGGTGCGACAGCAGCTAATGGACACCATACTGCTCCCTGCTAAGGTCAGTGTAACTAATCACCAACCAAGTGTTTTTATTCAGTCAGATGGAAGGAAAATGGTGAAATACAAGAGGAATATAAGTCATTAGAACTGAATAATAAAGTGACTGTGATGATAATGCATTTATTATTCATCATTATCATTTTAACACCCCGATTGGTATTTGCTGTTAAAGTCTCAACACAAGTGTGAGTGATATCAGTAAAGTGATGAATGCAGCCAATGAAACTGAACGCTAATTGATTTGAATCCATCTGCAACTAATTTAATTAAAAAAAATCACAAAGATGCTTTCATTTAATAAGCCTCAGTGTATTTCTACCATTCAGTTTGATCAAGAACAATAAACATGTAAACAGTTACCTTGTTTATATGATGTATGACAGAAAAGGGTGATCAATTCTGAAAACTGATTTTGCATTCTAAGTTTTTATCTAATTAACCTGATTGAAATCAATTTGTTTTGATATTTAGTAGATCCTTTTCCAATTTATAACAATTTCATTGTTTTTTATGATTAGTTTTTGTTCCTAACACTTCTTGTGTGCTCTGCAGTTATCTTAAAACACACAAGGTTGTCTGGTGGCTGGAGGGTTTGATTTGATCTATTTTTATCATGTAATTTTTGATGCTGCCAGCCCTCATATTCTTCAGCCTCTCTGCTGCTGTTGTTTAGTGCCAACCAACGAGCAGGTCTTGGAAAATTAGGCCTTCAGGGCAGAAAACACCAACACAATTATATACAAGTCTTACAACACTTTGGACTTTAGTCTTTTTAAGAGGACAGTACATGTTGTAAAGTGGATATGTTAAAATAATAATAACTTTAGGAAAGAATAGCCATCATACAGTGTCGGCACTCTTTACAAAGATCAACAGAAATAAAATTAAAATATAAACAATGGTAATCATTTATTGTGTCTTTGGTGTGTTGCAGTATCCCATCCTGTTCTCCAAACTTCCTATCCGTCATCGCTCAGGAATATTGCTGTACGGAGCTCCTGGTACAGGGAAGACCATGCTGGCCAGGGCTGTGGCCAAAGACAGTGGCATGAACTTCATCAGCATTAAGGTAGGCTGGGCTCTGGCTCTGACAGTCTTTCTTTCTTCAATCAGAGCTACCTGTATGTTCAGTAACGCAGGATATTTACCTCTCTCTAGGGACCTGAACTTCTCAGCAAGTACATTGGAGCTAGTGAGCAGGGAGTCCGTGATGTCTTCCAGAGGTTAGTGAACATTTACACTCTTTGGACAGCACATCTCAGTTATAATGAGCATCAAATGTGATACTGTAGTAATAAAGTAAAATAATAATTGTAAACTCCACTTACAGCCTTTCTTGGAGATTGAATAATTATATTTTCTTTTTGCTCCAGGGCGCAAGCTGCCAAACCATGCATCCTGTTCTTTGATGAGTTTGACTCTCTGGCCCCGAGGAGGGGTCACGACAGCACAGGTGTCACCGACCGTGTGGTCAACCAGCTCCTCACCCAGCTGGATGGGGTGGAGGGACTGCAAGGTAGGTCACACAGAATGTGTCTTTAAAGAGCCAAGGACACATTTTCTATCGGCACGTTTTACTTATAACTGCTGCAGCCATGTTTTTAAAAGAACGTCAGACATTTTGGGAGAAGCTTATTGCTTTACTGTCAAGTTGGACAAAAAAGTTGGATTAGAAGAGAAATATGGAGCTAGTAGCAGGTTAGTTGGAAACTGCTAGCCTGGTAATTATTATATGGTGAGCTTTAGAAGTGTTGATATATATGAGAGATATTAGAATTCCAGCTCTTTGCAAGAACGTGAATATGTATCCAGGTATTTTCCAAAATAACGAATTATTCCCTTAATTTAAATACATAACAATCCCTCATGTTTGCGTTCATAGGTGTATATGTGCTCGCAGCCACTAGCCGACCAGATCTGATCGACCCGGCCCTGCTGAGACCTGGACGACTGGACAAGTCCCTCTACTGCCCCCCTCCTGACCTGGTCTGTTGAATTAAAATCAGTCAATCACTTGTAATCATCATTTTATAACACCGCACCTTATACTGTAATTTAGCTGTTTAAACATTCAGAGAGCTTCTTTAAAACAAACAAAATTAATGTTCAACAACTGAACTTGCTGTGTCACATTTCCAGGAGGCCCGTGTGGAGATCCTGAAGGCTCTGAGCACCGGCATCACCTTGGCTGCTGATGTGGACCTGGAGCAGCTGGCAGCAGCGACGGAGCAGTTCACCGGGGCAGACCTGAAGGCCCTGCTCTACAACGCCCAGCTGGAGGCTGTCCACAACAGTCTGAGCTCCAGCACCCCGCATGTAAGTCTGTTATTCTCAAAGGACAAGCCACTGCAGAGCTTATTTTTTTTTTTAAATGGGGGTGGCCTTGGGCTAAAAAGCAGGAAGGCAGAGAAGTGTTGGCCAGTCCATTTTCAAATTATTTATGAAGCAGCCAAGTGCAGTTTTTTTGTCCCTCAGGGCTAATTAAATGAGGATCTGTATGCATCTCAGCATGTGTGAGTTACTCTACTTCTTCCATTCAGAAAGCAGTTTATAAAATAATTCAAATTATCCCCAACTCTGGTGACAAGGTTATATGAATAAGTTAAACAGTTACCAGAGGCAGAATGAGCTGAGGTCTAAGATCTTAAACTGCAATAACACAGCAAAGCCACTTCATGTTTTTGTCGTGTTTTCTGTGTCATAATCAGGAGCTGACCTCTGGCTCAGAAAGCGACATGAGCCTGTCTTCCATGATCTTCCCGAACAACAGCAGTGGCTCAGATGATTCGGTGGGGGACGGGGACACAGGCGTAGGGCTGGACCAGTCCATGGTTCTCCTGGAGCGCAATGAGCTTCAAATAGAAGACGAACATCATCGTGGGAACATCTGGAGACTATACTTTGGAAGCTCCTACGAGTCAGAGATGGGGTATTCCCCAATTTCAGGACTGGTGAGCAGTGTGAGAAAGTCTTTTCTATTTTATTTACGTTTAATTACCGTTAACATATTATGTTCATCACCAGCTAATATATTTTGCTTATTTACTTTCTATCTATGAGTGAGATGAAAGGTTTGATATCCGTATCATGTCTGTGCATTAATTATAAAAGCCGCAGTCTGGGTGTGTTTAGCCTAGCACAGCACAAAGAGTAAGATGCTTTAAAGCTCCAAGCAGGCATTATTTATCTGGTCGACCTGCTACAGGCTGAAGTTCTTCAACTTGCAGCAAATTCTTGTGGGCAAATCTTGAGTTAACTGAGCACAGTTAGGAACAAACTCTGAATGTAGACATGTCTAAAAAAGAAAGTAAAGTAGAGAACACCTACAGGAGTACTGAGTTCAGTCTTCTGCAGTGATATTAATATGCATCAAGATATATACTTACAGTATGCATACATATTAACACGGGCCTATGTATTTGTTGTTTTCAATGCAGTGATGTGATTTGATGGTTTAGAAAAAGTTATTTCTCTCCTAATTTTTGTGTCCATTCATTTTCTCTCCTCTGCCTCCATTAACAGAACTCCCTGTGTGTCTCTGGACCAAACTCCATGACCCATGACTTAACAAGGGCGTCTGCCCGTGACCCTGGTGGCTCACTCCCGCCTGCCTACATGTCCTCCATCCAGAGCGGGTATGAAGAGCTCAGCCCGGAGCAGCTTGAGCATCTGCAGCAAGATATTAATAACATCAAGAACAACTACAGGAGAGCCAACGTAAGTGACAATAATGGTATAAAAATCTGAATGCTGAATCTTTTACTACTCTTCACATGACTATTTTATCAACTAATGTTGTGAAATTCTTATGTAAACTACCGTGTGTGTAGGAGGACTGTGTACGGGTGCATTCAGCCTCCAGCCAGCCGGGTCTGCTGCTGTGTTCGGCTCATGTGAACTCCGCCCTGGCTGTGACCAGACCATCTCTCAGCAAAGCCGACTGGAACAGATACACAAAACTGTGAGTATGAGGAGACCAAGACTGCAACAGTCACAGCAAGGCAAAATGATACTAAAGTGGAGATATGAAACCACTGTAACAAAACCTGCTTAATCTACAGCAGTATATGAAAGAACATCTTCACAGGTGTCCATTTATTTTGGAAGAAAATATCTCTTCAGTTGGATATGAAATTTATCATGCATATAATGAGCCATTTAGAGTTTCACCTACAGGAGGAAATGAAAAACATTTGACAAATTGGTGTTTCAAAGCTGTTCCCAAGTAGCAGCAACAGAGGAATATAAATCATTATTATAACCGTTCTCAAAGTATTCAGCATTTTTTTTTTTATCAAGTTAAATTACTTTGTTGTGCATTTTGTGAAATCACTAGAATTATTGCTGAGCTAAGAAATTGCACAGTTATATATTTTATATGGTAGCTCAGCCCCCTGATAAGGATAAGTGTTTACGCAAAATAAATAAATGAATATTATAGAGCTGCTGACTCATCTGTCATGTGTCAAGTGAAGGAATAAATAGCTTCAATGCAAATATATCCAATCTGCTCACTTAACCGTTTTAGACATGACATTATTATAAATAAACTGTGTTTTCATAACTTTATTTTGTCTTTTATTCGTAGGTATGAAGCGTTTGGCGGTGCTGGGGATGGAAAATCTCTTCAGTCAGTCACATTTAAACCTGGCCAACGTGTGACTTTAGCGTGATCAGACATGTTTTCACACACCTACTTTGTTCATTTGATATCAATTAGTAAAATCTATGATGAATTAATCATTTAACAAACAGTTGCAGAGCCTTGAAGACGATGTAAATTAATGTTTAATTGTTTCCTACTGACTTGATTTTTAATGAGAAATTTATCTACTTAAAGTGTAATTACTGTACATATGTATGGAGTATAATTTACCAAATGTTAAGAATTAAACATGAAAGCTTTGTACAAATCTTGCCTGCAGCATCGCTTTCATTGTTTTCTGTTTACAGCCACTGGATGGAGACAATACATTTTTCTTACTTACTGAGCTCAACCTGAATCTTTTTTTTTTTTTTGAACATCCTCGTCCAGCACACCCACACAGGTGCATTTCCACTCATGCTAATTACTCGTCTGCTCAGGTTCAGGTTGGGCGGAGCCGCGCTGGAAATTACATGAGGTCAACAAACTTCAGTAACTAATGAGAGTGTGAGAGTGTGAGTTAACCTGAGATGAAGAGTCTGAACACGCCTCACACAATACTGAGAAGAGGTCTAATTAGGCAAAGTGAAAACACGTGTGTGTGTGTGTGTGTGTGTGTGTCGTCAGTGTGAGGAGGACAGGGAGGACTGAGAGTGTTTCGATGTCTGCTGTTCATCCACTCCATTACTCATAAGCATATTTGCTCTGGATTTAGATCCAGACCTTCTCAAATAGTTATTATACATAATGTTAATAATATTTCTTATACTGCTGCTCTGTGTGTTATTACATTATTAAACCTCCTTGGACTAATAGGCAGTAATTTGTGATAGACTTTGACAAACATTATTAATTTAAGGGGGAATAGTCTTAATCTATTTTAATGGCTTCACATATAAATATAAATTGAGGAGGGTTGAAGTTGTAAGAGATGAGAAGAAGAGCAATTAGAGTGACTGGGTATAAATAGAGGAGGACATTTTAAACTTGCTGTAATAAAAACCAGAATGACCTGCCCAAATAATAATGACTGCAGAGTAAATGTCAGGGCTGGATGGATATTTGCCTTCACATTTTGATTTAGATTTAATCTTTACAATTACTGCTAGAGTGACACATTAAGATGTAAGTAAGCAAAATTACACAAGCGGGAAGATCTTTAATCCATCTAATTTTTATGAACCTAAAAAGCTTTTTTTTAGGTTTTCAAACATCATGTTATATTAATATCTTTAAGTATTACATAAAACCTTTACTGTTGTCTTCAGTGACAGCAGAAAGCTTCAGTCTAGTGACATTTATATCCAATGACATTTCAAATAAAATAACTTCTGTTCTGAGATATAGTTACTCAGGATCTTTTTGTTTTAATCTCCCGAATTCAAGTCCCTCTCTGCATCCATTTAAGTTCATATGACATTTATATATAACAACAAACAGTCACGATTAAGATTATATTAGCAGAAATTAAGCAATAGAACATAAATTGTCAGATCATGAAATGCTTATATATACATGTATGTTTGAAAAGTATTGCACTAATATAGCAAACCATTACTTTTCCATGCAAAAAGATGGGCACAACCATGATGGCACTTCACAGACTTTTGTGCCTTTTCTCTAATGGTTGTAATTCACCGCACCTAATCTACGAAAGCTTTTTGAACATCAGCCACAATGTTCATCCTTCCACCTTTTCAACGACTGAAGCCGCAGAAATTTAAATTAAAAAGTACCAAACTGACCTATATTTTAGAGAGGAAAAAGAAACTTCAAAGATTGCATGTGTTGTTCCCTTGGCAGGAATTAACTGGAGCAATATAGGGGGAAGTTGAAAGAAAAGAAACAACTTTTAATAGATTTTAAAGTCTTCCTATCTTTTCTGTTTTTTCTTTTTTTTAACCTTTGGAGCAGAAACTTTCTGGTCTCAATAACTCTTGACTGAAGGGTCCAGGGGCATCTTAAACAGCTGTGAGTCTTACCTGATATTGCAACAGTAGTCTTGAGCCTGTTCCTTGGCTGTTGCAGCGAGTCATCTTGACAATATTTTCCTATTGAAGCGCTATGCCTGCTGTCATCCTACACACACTGGCACTGGCAGGTTCTGCAGTGGTAAATATAGACGCACTGGGCTGGATTTGGCTCGCATTAGTCTTGTGTCAATCCCACACAATGCAGCTTGAAAAAAAAAATGGCTCAATGGGAGACATTTTTCTCTCTCCTCCATTATCGATCTATCACTGTCACTTTTTCCTCACACACCTGTGATGAGACAAACATGAAGAATTGTCACTGCAGGTAATTCTTCTAGAATACACAAACAGACAGAAAAAGAACCAGAAATGACATCTAGGACATTGAGGAGAAGCATGCAGCTGTCTGTTGGATGAGCAACTAGAAAGAAAGTTGGATTTGTGACAGAAATATTGATTGTGTGATTCCTTATTGATTACAATATGGGAAACTCTGCTCAACATCTCCAGGGAAGTCAGAGAGGAGGGACAGCACCACTTGGGAGGTCACCTGGCTGGAGGACAGTCCCTCTATCCAGCAGGCATGCTGTTTCATTTGGTGCAGCCTTGGGTGGTGCTGGCAGTGGGGAAATCTAAAAGATTTATTGTGGCATCAAACAGAATCCCCCGTGGTCCTCAGTACATCATCATCCATCTTTCATTTCCCCCCACATGTCTTCTTTATCAAAGCCAGACACCCCCGAACATATGGTGACTTTTGAAAACTCAGGAGCAATTAGAGGAGCAAACCTCACGGTCCAAAAACCGACACCCGAGGCAAAGTTCAACTCAATTGTTGCCACATTAAAAAGTCTCTTCTTCATCACCTCCCCCTCCTCAGTGGTGCTCTTGCTTTTCAAAGCCATCCCAAATGATTCATGGGCTCCGGTTTACAACAAAGTACCCGTCCATTTTACAACATCAAGAGGTGTCAACCTTCACCAGAATTAGATCCTGAGCGACGCAGAGGAGTACAAAAGACTTGCGTACGACATGTTCACTTGCTGAGACTGCTATTCACCAAAATAGAACAAAAGTTTCTTGTATATGTGTGTGTTTGTGTGTGTGTCTGTGTATGTGTGTGTTTAAGTGGGAACAGGGGAGATATGAGTGTGGTTTAGTGACATAAAGAGGACATCAAAAAAGAAAATACCATGCTGGGATTTGACTTAAATGTATATGCATTAAATAAATAATAATAATAAAAAAAAAAGAGTGAGAGGCAGAGATGACAGGTGACTGTGGGACTGTTTTAGCTCTGTTAGGAGTTGTTTCTTCTTGACAGGCATGTTTCCTGGTGTTCAGGAATATGATAAAAGATGTACCAAAAAAACAGAAGCCATTGGAGAAATACAGCATTGTTCTTTCGAATAATTATAAGTTCTGGATGAAGAATTTCCCCAGTTCGCATAGTTTTTGATATTTACTTTTTGATATCTTATTCAAACTTTGACAAAGATGATGATGATGATTCAGGCTATCTAATGTCATAAGTATTAATATTTCTGAGGAAGTTTGTTTTCCAAGGTCAAGAATTAAGTTCAAAGTGTTTAAAAGCTTTTAAGCCAGAATGGAAAAACATGGAAGTTTAGACATCTACACATTGAAAACAGCTGCTAAATAGGTGAAATTGTTGTGTTTTTTTCTGAAACTGTTGTGACCTGACCTGTTTCAAAGAAAAAAATATACTTAAAACCTCAAGTTTGGTCTCTTTAGAGCTTGTTTATGTGGCAATTGGTGCTACAAATAAACTTGATCAGCTCTAATCTACAACAGTTTTCCTGTTGTGTGGAGTGAATGCATCTTGGCAGGCGGCTCCTCCTGCAGCCTATTAGAAATGCATTAGTCCTGGTGTGCTTGTATAACTCTTGTAAACACTGACTGACTGCGGCAGTCTCTTCAATCAATCACCACACTAACACCAGTGGAGATAAGACTTTGAGATTCATCACTGAGATAGCTGAGATTAAGCAACTGTTGGGGTGGACATGGAAATCAATTTCAGAGTTGTATCCGTTTATCTGGATCACATTTTCCCACTCTGCTGGGATGATCTTTGTCTGGGTTAATGCAATCATTTCATCCTGCTAATCCTGGTGCAGGGCCCCAGGTGCTACAGCTGGAGGAACTGGCACAGCGGCTGCTCATCTTCCTCCATTCAGAAAGGAAACCTACCTACTAAGTGGTTTAAGCTTTTAAGTTTAAGCTGTTAACATGCAGTTACGCAAGTATGACACCCTTTTTGGTGTTACTCTTAGAATTTAATTACCTAATTATCATTAGAATACAGTATATATAAGTAGAGCATAACACCAGGCTGATAATCAGTGTTTCACTGCACGTGGTAGTTGAAACTTTGACATCTTTTGTCTCATTGCACAAATATTTGTAAAACATTGACAACCAAATTATCCCAGTTTTCACCACAATTAAAATAATAATAATTTGAATATATATATATATATATATATATATATATATATATATATATATATATATATATATATGTTGTTTTCAGTGCTTACATAGATGTTTAGAATGTACTCTCAGAGTCATTATTACCTAACACTATATAAAAACACAAAATTCACTACGCGTCTGAACACTGCATTTGTCTGTATGTGTGTCACTCAGTGTCATTGCCCAGGCTGTTGTTAGCCCATGAGTCACAGGCTTGTGGGTCTTTCTGACAGAACCTGTCAGTATGCTAACAGTTAGCTGTCATGCCGGAGAAAGTTGGTCTTTTTTAAAGTGCACCAGGTGGCTCACTCCTTCCTAAGTACCTGGCAACGAAAAATGCAGCGTTCACAGTGTCAGGTGTTGAATGCTAGGTAGGTGTGCTAAGAGCTGAAATAACTGTACCCGATGATCCTGGTTAAAACTCCTATAGTGCATGTACATACATACATACATGTGCATGAACGTGCACTGGAGGTCCCGGTTCAAAGGTTTGAAAATATGTTCACCCTAATTGAGAGGTGTAGTTGCTGATTGCAACCCCATTGCTTCAATTTCTCTTTCCTACCGTGGCTGCAAAACATGAAAACACAAAAGGCCCTAAATGCCAAAAACTGCTGTTCCTTGAACAACCATTTAAGGCTGGCTGCAGAACGAGTCGATCTCCATAACCCACCGTATTAAAATGTCCAACATCACATCAGCAATACACAGCCTGTTACCAAAAATTGTTCGCAATTTCTCTGTAGGAAAGACCTGCATTTTTAAGTGTTGTGACGGTCGGACGGTTGGAAGAGAGACGGTCTGTCTCTCTTTCATTGTTAAGTGCCTTTTTCTCGCCACTTTTATAGCAGCACACTACTTTCTGCAGTACACCACCGTTCAAATAATGCTTACAAGGGTATGGTACCACATTGAACACTACCCTACACTACTTTTATGCAGACAGAGGGGTTTGTAAGTAATCAAGGCATGTTGGGACATCTGTGGGAATCTGTAGCACCAACTTTAAAGGCTTGACCAACCTCCATTGCTGCAGATCAGCTTTACGTTGTTAACCCATTTCTTGTTCCATGAACAAGCTATTTATTGGACTTGAACTGCTTGAATGTCAATTTAAAAAACTGGGAAAATTTGGGTGTTCTAAAACTTTTGACCAGTAGTGTATCTATTATCTTTAAGAGCTTCTTTATTACCTTAAATATTCATGGCCATATGGTAAATGTGCTGAAGTCTGAAAACCTCCTTAGGTCTTATTCATTAGGAATTAACACTAAAGAAATCAGCTCTGCTTCATCAGGACTGCGTAGATGTAGTTTGATTAAACGTGACAGATGGTAGCCTGGGACCAAAGCAAACAATCTGTGAACTGTCATCAGACTTTCATTCAAATGTTGCTAAACTCTTATTGGTGCTCAGACATCACCTTTTTCCAGTCCCGCCCACCTCAAACCAGCGAGCAATGATGAGACAAACTGTGAAATAACCAAACATGTTCTAACTTGGGCAGAAAATGTCATGTTCATGTACAACCACATTGCTTGCAACCAGAAGCTATAGAAAATATACACAAACAGTGATGCATCTGTGATCTATGGGATTTGAATCTGAGTTATTAATCAATAACTCTCTTTTCTATCCAGACTCAGCACCTGGAGGTGTCACTCACATCAGAAATTGCTGCAACCAGCATCCTTCAGTGTGTTCCACACTGACTGACGATTGTTGCTCTTGGGTCAGGTGAATAATAATGTACAAGGGATATTGATCTGTCCCTCCAGTAATCAATAGGATCAGTGTAGCAGCGCTCCTATTTGTGGCCTCTAATGGGTCCACATTGGACAAATGTCTCCAGTAATGAGAGACTCAGAGAAAAAGCTGAGAACACAAGTCAATACAAGTGATGAGCAAGAAAACTTAGAAAAGCTGTTGCACATTTTTTTCTTAAGGTGCTCTTTTGGTACCATTAGATTTGTGATTTACTCGGTGACAGTAAGATGGCATTTTGTCAATAACACCCTCAGGGAACGACTGAACTATGGCACCACGTTCAATAACAAAAGACGAGAAATAATAAGTATAGTTTCTTTGTTTGTATTGGTTTCACCTTTAATCCTTCTCTACTTTGAAGACACTTTGATGATGTGGCATAAAATCTTTAAAAGATCACAAGCTTCCTGACCTGAAGTCTGACAGATATACAAGCAAGACAGCAGCAACCAGGGCAAGAACTAATCCAGGTTTGAGAAAAGTTAAAGGTCCATATCACAAAAACAGGTTTTCTTATTTGGAAGCAGCCCTCAAAGTCAGTAGTTTTAATTGAAACTATTACTTTGATAGAAAGTGTTTTTTGATGTGTGCTGTGACCCTCCAAACGCTATCAAGTGGACACTAACAAGGGCAGAAGGCAGACAATGCTGGATGCCATGCCAACTTGTCTGAGATAGCCCGCTCTGGAAGAGAGTGTGCCCATATAATCAGTTCCAGCCTTAATCTGATGTGATTAGTGTGTCCTGCTGGATGAGGAGAGGAGCTGCACCCTGCTGGCTGAAGCCCCTCCGGCTGCTGTCACACACTCTGCGTTAAATCTCTGGGAACTTGTAATGAGGCCAGCCAAGTCCTTTCCTCTCCTGTCTTTCACAGGCCCGTGTGCATCGAAACACACAAACACATGATGGCAATGAGCACCTCAGGGAATCAAGATATGGTAAGTGCATAAAAATAGATACTTTGCTAGATTTTTTTTTCAGCTTTTAACAGCTAAGTGTATGAACACACTCATGCACACACACAACTGTTTACAGGGAGGGGACAAAATAAAAGAAACACCTTGCATTGTAGTAGTCCTGCAGTTGTCAGCCATTTTAGCATTACGTCATCATGATATTTATAGACTCTTCCCCTGACAAATGTCAGCAGGTATGTGGCTTCTGTGTTGCTGTACATTTCAAGCAGATGCGGTTATTTGGTCTTCAATTTAAATGTGACTGATTTTGTCAATTTAATTTAAGTTCACATTTTTTCAGCTATAAATGTGAAAAGGACTCTACTTATATAGCACTTCACTTCTAGTCTTCCACCCGCTCAAGGTGCTTTTACACTACATACTCATTCTCCCGTTCACATTCATTCATACACTGCATCTGCCATGCCTGGTACCAACCACCCATCAATTTTTTGGGGGGCTAACCGATGGCAACTGATTTGCAGCATCTTCTTTTCTGACATGTAGAATGGAGGAATCAGAGATCAAACCAACCATCATCTGATCAGAGTACGACTTGGCCTACCTCCAGAGCCCGCGTTTAAAGTCTGCGTAAAGGCAATTCTGAGATTTCTTTCAAAATACATTAATAATGTTGGACAACAGTCGCTGAAACATGTGAAAATACTTTATAGAACGCTATGTTATGAAACAGTTTTCAGTCCAGGATTTTTTGGGTGGTTCTAAAGGGTGGCTCGATGACACACTGAGGCCACTCTGAGCATACCCCTGCACCTCTAGCAGAGCGACAGAGATTAATTCATCACACTCAGAGTGTTTCAAAGTTAGTCATGTAATTTTCTGAACTCATCTGACACGTTTCAGTTGCTTCAAAATGGCTGCTTGACTGCGCGCCTGAGTGGGCGTGGCTTCAGCACATCAGCGGACACGCCCCCACAGTCCTGGAGCTGAGCTGCTCATTTTTACCCGATTTTGACACCTAGTTTCATAAACTTGTTGATATTTTTAATCATTCAAATTTGGCTGGGTGGTTAATAACACTTTCTTTTTTTAGACAAACAAACAGTACACAGTACACATTTTTATTCTTACTTTACACAGACAGAAACTTGATTTTCTATAATGTTTATTTCTTGGTAGTGATGGTCATTGTTAAGTTATATATTTCTGTTTTGTGATGTGATGTACATACAGTATGCTGGGGTTTCATCTATTTATTGATTACATTTAGTGTTTTTTATTTATTTATTGCAACTCATTTCTGTTGATTTGTCCTCGCTCTGCATTTGTCTGAACTCTCCTCCTCTTCATTCATCCATCCATCATTTTTTCTCTTCTATCCTTACTAACAAGCGGCTAATACAGTTTCATCAGGGCCATCAGCTCAAGTGACTAATCCACTTCACAGCCTGGCTCTGCTTGGCCCACAACACACCACAGCTTCTCCTCCCAGGAATGGACCCATTTAAGTGTGACTGTTGAAACATCTGCATGCTCAGTGTGTGAGTGTTTGAAAGACTGGGTGGCAGTCAAGAGAGAGTATTTTCGTTTTTGCCCAAGAGAGTGTGAGACAGATGCTGTTAGGCTCTGACTTACATTTCTAATGAGCACGGGGGCATCAGAATCCATTCGTGAGCGAACAATCTTTCCCTGAAGACGGAGCTCAGTGGATGTCCCTGTGCTGGGTGGTATATAGAGCCGTCAAGCAGGAAATGGTGTCACACACGGAGGAGTAAGGGAATGCTATGACCTATGTGCAGGCAAATAAATATCCTGTGACACAGCCAGGCATGTAATGGGAAAACCCAGGCACCAAAACCAAGGACAGGCACACACACAGCAAGGCAAACATATTCCGCATGGAAACAAAGGTAGATCATAAATCATAAGGATTTGACAGATTGTATTCTACATAAATATTTAAGGATGATGATGGCCTTCACAGTGATCAATCTGTGAACAATTTTCATGCAAGTTCTGCTGCATTTACTGTAGTATTGAGATGTTGGACAAATTGTCTGAGTCAAAACTAATATTACCTTTTCATATAGCGTTTTCATCCCTCTTTGACAGGTAGAAAATGTAATTTGTATAGAGCAAATGTAGATTTGATAAAGGTGTAGGAGGATGTTTGAGCCTGAATACATGAGAGATTTAAAAGTGTTTGTGCACAGAGCGGTGTCTTTTCAGAAATGACAGCTCTGGTGATAGAACAGAGGCATTTTCATCAAATACCATTAAATTTTGTCCCAGTCCACTGAGGACAACAGTGCCACTCCTGCAGACTATGTAAGCTGAACAGAAGAGATCAACCTGGAGTTGAGAGCGAGAGGAGAAGGTGGTGTGATGGTGGAGAAAATGTGCACAATATCTCCCACCCATCCAATCATGTGTTGTGTGTGATGAGCTGTGGTGGAAGTATTTAGATCCTTAACTTAAGAAAAGGATAATCAGTTGGTTATGTAGACTGAAACTTTTTAAATAAATGTATTAGCAAAACATTAGACAGGGTGCAGGGGGTCTATTCATATTGTTCTCTCTGATGAACCTGTCAGTCATTGATAAAAGTGATAGAGTAATATAAGAGTGAAGTTCAGAGACTAAGAGAACTTGAAACATATTATACTGGCTTGTTGTTACAAATATTTGTACAAAATCATTCTTTTCAACATTTATTTATTTTTTTATTTCATGTGGCATATTTCAGTAGGCTTAGTTCATTGCAGTTATTGTTGACAAGATCACTTCAGCGCAATCTACATTCAGTGTAGATTGGTCTATATGAGATTGTTTCATACAGTATATGTGCATTGAATGTCTAGCTTTTGTTTCAGATTAGTTATGACAATAACAACCGTAACTAGCGAAACAAAGACACCAAATTTCTGTGATGAATTGTTCGCTCTTAATCAAGCACCAGTCTTCCCCTGCATACAAAACACAGGCATGACCCTTTAAGTGTTAAGTGTGTTTCATGAATGAAGAGAGGAACAGAAGGAAAGAGTAGATACGGTTCTTAAATCTTTAATGTAAACAGCAGTTTTGAGGGGCTTTGAAAAATCCTAAAGAAAAAAAAAACATCTGAAGGTATTAAATAGGAAGGGGAAAATATATAAATCATACTAGAAATAACAACCATGATTTCTTTTTAAATTAAAAAAATACATAAACTTTCAATTTTTGTGGCCATATAGTCCTGAACACACAAAAAAGACAACTTTCCTTGACCAAAACACTAATATCCTCTTTGTAATACCAACTACTTGGCAGTTTCACAATTTTAAAATCACTAAATTATGACCATCTTACAAATGATAAACAAAAAAAAAAAAAGCTCAAATATTGCTTAGGAATGTTGTGTACAGCAGTCATTACAACAAGAGAGACTCAAATAAGGGAGAGACGAGTGTGTGTTTGTGTGTGTGTTTCACAATGGTGCTGCTTTTACGGTTGTTTTTTGGCAAAGCCACTGTGTAGGTGTGTACAATATGCAAAAAGCAGCGGTGGGATATTAACATTAACATTAAGAATATTTAAAACAAAGGCTTTTTACTGCAGTACAGTGCCTTGATTTTGAGGATCGACTTATTCTAACAGTCTTCAGCATATGTGTAGCAGGACAGAGTTGATATAAAGAGACTACTTTCATGAAGTATTTGTCTTAAAATGTACTTCAACCTTCCTTTTAGCCTCTTGGGAAACATTTAGCTGCCACAAATACTGTAAGTAAGAATGTGACAGGAAATACTGCTGGAAAGCTGATGACAGAACACAAAACCCCCGTCCCTCCCTGCTCCTGGACTACACAACCATCATCCCTCCCCCCACAAAAGCCCTGAGGAAAAATAATAAAGTAAACATAAAGAAAGGACAACAAGGAAGCTGAATCAAATAGAATTTCTAAGCGTTTGTCTACAACGATCTTCAAGCAAAATGACAGCGGGCGCCTCGGCCGAGAAGTGAATGTTTCAAAACATCTGACACAGGAGGAGAGTGAGGAAGAAGACGCAGGACGACCAACGACAGGCCAAACAAATGCTTCCTGGTTTCTCTTCTCCATGGCAACCTGATGACTCGATTGACCCAGAGTCCCTCAAGTGCAGCGAGCCTATTAATATGCACCATTTTCTCTCTTATAAAGGTCTAGCAAGAAGCAAGAGGAAAACAGTTCAATAAATCCTTTTTTTCTTTCAATCACAGTTCATTTTTTATATTATATGGTTTTATTTGTTGTTGTTTTTTTTTGTTGTTCCAGTTTGTAAGAAAAGGGGATTGGTCCAGTGAGTACAGTAGGTGCTGGGTGGGTTTGGGTTCGGGGCTCGTGGGGTCGTTCGTCTAGTTACAGTCGTAAACAAAGTCATAGTTGCTAGGTTCTTTGGGAATCGGGGGTGGGGCCTCGGGAATCTGGATGTTCTCTAGATCCAAGAGGCGGAGCTTCATCTCCATGGAGAGGAGGGTGTCCATGTCAGATTTGGTGTAATCACTGGTCATCTCCTTACCGAGGAGGGCGTTGAGACCATCTGTCCAGACGCAGTACTGCAGAGATATAGATAGAGGTAGATCCAAAATTAAAATAAATCAGAACGGGCAGGAAGAAACTGAAGCTAAAACCACAAACTAAAAACTTCCAAAACCTACTATAATTAAGCATGACATGTTTTCAAACTCAAAGCAAGCTGTTGACTCCACCTGCTACAGAGACATGCAGGCATAAAAGAAGCCAACCACCAAGGGAGGAAAATTTGTGTACACTGTGACTCAGGAGAAAAAGAGCAGGGACACCTTCTTCTCTCTTGTCCTAAATACAAACTTCTAAGTTTAAAAAAATATGTACAAAAAACTTTTTGGATTCAACACAAGATAATGAGATTTATCCTTAGAGGAAGTCATGAAGTATTAGACATCTGTCTGCAATGTGTACTTTTACACCAGAATGGATGGAAAAAAACAAAACAAACAAGAACACTTTTATTTGTTGCCAGATATTATAGTTATAAGCAGAGCTGTTTTAAAAAGTCATATGCAAATAGCATCGGATAATATAATGACAAATACACTGTCAAGAAAATATAATAACCATCTATACCGTGCTAAGCTACACTGCAATCGTGCATTAGGTCATTATGGACAATGTTGTGACAATGAAAAGTGTTTAATGGAAATACTGGATTTTTTCTCACTTGATTCTATATCATTAATAATAAAGTTACATATTCGTATATATGTTTGTTAAACCACAATATGTTGGTGGTGAGATAACAGGACACTTTTAACTCTCAAAGCAGCCAAATCCAAGTCAGGTCTCACTTTAGTCTGGCATGAGTTCAAGTCTTCAGTCTATAGCTCTGCTTAGGAGTACTATAGTTTTCTTTTATAGTTTATTATGCTGTTAATCTTTATCTAATCTTGATTTATTGATCATTTGTACCAGAGATAGGTTGTAAAAAACACTATACACACATCTACTCCAATGTGTTTCTGTCAAATGAACCACTTAAATATGCTGTAGTGATAAAGTATGTATCCGACTCCTCCACTTACATACACAAAACGTCTCTCGTCATACGATCACACATATCCATTCTGTCTGACACGGTCAACAATCACTGTTGGCTTACCTCATGCTTATCAGGAGCAATAAAGTTTAAATACTCGTCCGACTCATAGAGGACAGAGAAGGCCAGCTCTAACACCTCCTGCAGAGAGGACAGAGTGAATAGCAGAGAGGGAACGGTGAGGAGGAGAAAATGGTGCAAAGACAGAGCAGGAGATTCAGACAGTGACAGAGTGGAGGCGGTGGGATGGAGAGGTAAAAGAAGAACAAGGAAAAGGGTGCAAGAAAAAAAAAGAAAAAGAGAAAGGTGAGATTTACACCACAATGCTGCCATACCAGTCAAATCTCCCTCTCCTCTCCTCCTCACGTCTGTTACATCAGCTGCATATCAACTCATCAGGTAACAGCGAGGTGGAACTTAAAAGAAAAACCTGGGATGCCCACAGATACTGAAAAAATGATGCTACTATTTCACCTCAATATCCACTTTGGGCTACTGTAGGAAATTAATTGAATGCAGTGTGAGGACAGAACAGGGCAACTGAGAGCCAGATACATGAAAGTAATTCATTAAAAGCTTGCTTGCAATTTGTGCGAAATTAGAGTCAAATTTACTAAGGCAGCAGGTAATTACACAGAGGGAGAGCTTCAATGATGCAGTTCAGTGGCGGGCTTTGTCTCAGATCAGGAGGGTTAGAGAAGAAAAGATGTTATGATGCGGAACAAAGATTCAATACAGCTAAAATTCAATTTAGGAAACCTTAATTGTGCCTCTATTACTTATTCATTGAAAAACTAATACTGTGAGAGTTTTTAAAACCACATGTCAAGATAAAGAGATGTAAAAAAAACTCTTAAAAGACACAAAACAAAAGGTTGTTCAGATGACTCCGTGATCCTGACACCGTGAGCATATTGTAAATGTGTAAGTGCAACAGCTTTGTTAGAAGTTCAAGTTCATACAAAGGCAACTCTGCTCATTATTTGGTTTTGTGCATCATTGTGTTCATTTATCAGCGCTCTCTTTTAGTTGCTTTTTTTTAGTTGTTTTTTTTCTTAAATTGTTAATTAATTTGCAGCTTCCCTTTCTTGCAGCACTTTGTCTGCCATCACTGAGACTTCAATTAAATACTGCTTAATTTAATCTTCCTTTCACCACCACACCATTCTTTTAATACAGCTGCACAAATCTGCACCTGCTCTTTGGATGCAGAGGATTTTCCACACGAAACAGACCCGTCACAGACTGCATGGACATTCGGAAACACAGACTTATCAAATATCCTCCAGTCATGTTGCTGCATGTACATAAAGCGGCACAATGCAGCACAGATGAACGGCGCTTCCAGGTCAGTACACTTGTTTTCTAAATAACATAAAATGTCTTGAGGCATTGAAAGAGTTTAAAACAAGGTAAATATAGCCTTGAGTGAATGTTTATGGGAGATACACTGTGTGTGTGTAGGGAAGCATTTATCAAAAAAATACTTAGGATGAATACATTTGGAAGAATTTTGGAAACACTGCTTGCCACCTCGCAGTCCCACCACTGTGGCGGTGGCACACAAATGGTCCACATGCCAGCTCTGCTCTAAAGCCCGTAGAGGTGACTTTGGCTGGCCTTGTAACAGTGAGTAATGAAATGTGCTCATGTTCTCATTCACAAGGCTGGGAAAAGGCCTGCTCGACGGCCCGCAGACCCCCCTCAGGTCATTCTCCTAGACCTGCGCTTATCGACAAGGTAATAAAGGAGACAAAGCGGGGAGGAGGCATGCTCCTTTGTCTTCAAGGCTATTTATCCAAGATCCAATATATCAGAGTCCCGTGGGCAGGTGGGTGTGGCGGTGGTAGTGTGTGTGCGTGTGGGGGGGGGGTGATGGTTTGCGGAGGCAAAGTGCAGGAGAGAAAGGGCTGATGTGTACACAGACGCAGATGAGATAGCTCTTTCATCCTGGTTAAGGATGACGATGTGTTACTTTCAAATTTAAACAGCAAAGAAAAGATGTCAGCATGTTTTTGGTGGCTCTTGTGTGATTTGTGTCTGCAGTTTAAACGGCTGCACTGTGATTTATTTCTAGACAAGGCAGCTGATGGATACGTCTCTCTGTGCTGAGCACTCAGACGCAAGTTATTGTGTTATTTCCCAAAGCAAATTTATGTAACTGACATCACGTTATGCAACTCTCATACATACGGAAACACATTCTCTCGCCCGGTTACACACCCACCCACATGTATGCACATGTACACACACGTGTGCACACAAAAGCACACACACTGACACACACACACACACACACACACACACACACACACACACACACACACACACACACACACACCTTGTTTTGCTTCAGGGCTCCCTTCTCCTTCATGTGAGGACAGTCTTTGCCGGTGATAACAGCTTTGATATCAGCCACAGGCACTGCAGAGAGGACAGAAGTGAAGTTAACAACAGCATCCCTGTGACAACTGTGTCATCCCAGATGGTTGGCTAGTTTATTCAAGTGATTAAAAGTTAAAATTCTCCCTAGATCTGTCACTGTGAGTGCACTGCAAGTAAAACTGATGCTAGCACCGATTTAAGCGAACAGTCAGTGTCAATGACAGCAGCTTGTCACTGCCCATACATACTATATACTACTGTGTGACAATGCTGGGTAAAGACTGGCAAGAATTTTACTTGACACTCACGTTTGTCCTGCAAAGAGTCATGGGGCACTTCACCCTGAGGGCTCTCTTCCAAATCTCCATAGTGCAGGACTTTATGGTTCGGAGACAGACGACAATACCAAAACTTATCTAGAAGAAAAAATGAGGAGAAAGGAAGACAGAGGGGAGGAAAGGGGAGAGATTTACAGGAGTTATGAAAAATGTCACCGGCTGGCATAAGATCACATGGGATTGTATGAGTCATTAACAGGAGAGAAAATTAGCATGGCAAAAAAAAAAACAAAAAAAACTGTGACATTAAAAAAAAAAAGAGGAAACAGCCTTTAGGAAAATCCACAGATGGGCCATGATGCTCTGCATGAGGGAGGGATCTTGATGGGCAACAAAACAGACAGTTGGCCTTCACCATTTTAACACTGATTCAACAACAATATGCACGCTCAGCCAAGATCACAAAGGGATGTTCAGGGTTTTTTCTCTGTCTTAGATGAGGCAAAAATGAAACATTAACTGTTGAAATGAAACAAAGGAAGTGTCTACTTTACCTAGAGAAACTACAACAGACAATTTAATGAAAAAGATGACAGTTGCTTGGTGTTACGACATGTTTTAGTTTGAAAAACAAAGTCTCTGTTAACGACGTGACATCCAAATAGTTTTTACACCACAATGGTTAAAATGTACGTGTAGGTGGTGCACGTGTAGGACATGGTCACAGGTGCATTTTTTTAAATACAAAACAAGTAACTCTAACAAAGAGAAGCACAACTGATCACGCTTTGTGCATTTTCCTCTTGGCCTGTGTAGTCATCCAGCAGTGGAGGCCTGTAACTACCAGCTGTATCTGTAAAGCGCTGGTCATTGCCTCCATGGCCAGCCTCTGTGGCCGGCCTGGTGTTCTTTAGTGGTTCCCTGCCAAGGTGGGCACCAAGCAGAGCTGGCAGTGAGCGGGCACAGACTGGGGAGGTCTGGCTGGCGTGTGCATGGGTGGCACAGTCCAAATCCTAATTGCTGAAAATAGACAGTTGGCGGTGCCAGGCTGGTGCACCGTGGCACCGGTCCACGAGTGAGCAGCTCGAGATGTGTGGCAGCTGTCGAGGGGAGGGGTGAGGGGCGGGCGAGGACGCTTTCAACTGTTCAGCTTAACGGATAGCGTGACTGATTTGTGTGTGTGTGTATGTGGGTCTGTAATACAGGCACATATGTTCGTCCTTTGGCTTGAAGACAATGCGTCTCTCGTTTGGATTGAATTTCATTCTTGTATCACTTAAACTATAATTGTCTTAATCTAAGTCAGCTGCCAGGACGTGGGTGAACGATACAGTGAGATTCAACAGAATCAGGCCAAATTTCCAATTTTAGTTTTGCTTTAGTGCAGCATTTACACAAGGTACACTCTCCTGAGCCCTGAGTGCTGTTACCTGCCAGCACCCAGCACTTAAAAGATTGCACAGGTATAGTGCTCTTTCTTTCAAACATCAAAACACCATCAACCTGAGCTTTTAGAGAGAAACATCCCCTTGTAATGGGTAGACTGGCACTTTGGAAGGTAGCGAGAGAAGAAGAGTCATCTGCACTGAAGTCAGCTAAATTAATATTTGATGTAGATACTTGAGTCCCTGCAGGCTGGAGGACTAGGAAATAGTCGTGGAAGACGCTGAGGGAGATGTGGGAGAAGGGGAGAGAGGGAGCACATTTTAAGTATGTGAAAGATGGGACACATGACAGTAGATAGAGAGTTTACATTTGTAGGAAGGCACAGGCATTGTGAGAGTTGTGAGGAATGAACAAAAGACAAGAAAGAGACTGCATTAATAAAGCAAGTTTCAGTCTTATGCATTCAACTCCCTTGCTTTTGATTTATCGCCTAATTTCATGTGAACACCAAGCATGAATTAAACTTGCTATAGGGCTCCTTTTATTTTTGCTTGCCCGAGACCTGAAAGACAAAGTGCTCTTCACATTGTCAGCACATGGATGTGCTGCAAGTACCAGCATGAGAACAAAAGCACGGACGGGAGAGGGAGGGAAGGATTAACATGTATGGGAAGAGGGAAGAGAGATGAGAGTAGACACGAAGCAAACCCAAAGTGTTGTGGAGAAACAGCATGTCCTTGACTCCTTCGAGTCCTCAGAGGCAAACTACAGCTAGCTTGTAGCAGGCGGGAGACTCCTCTACAGTCAGCGTGCTTTTGCAGCAGATTAAAGCTGGTGTAAACCTACAGGGTAGGGCGCCAAATTAAATCCAGTGAGGCTCATGAACTGTTTTATATACAGCTGTGCGGGTGTGCTGCTCCTGAATGGCTAATGGTTTTGTTTCCGTGTTTAGTCTGTGTGCTGGTGTGCGCACATATGTGCATGTGTCCTCAATTCCTTTGACAAGCATTGTACGATCTCTGAAGTATAAACATGATATGCTAATATGGGACTGTTCACAGCATGTCACTGCATAAAAGGCAGACAAGCATAAATCAACTGACCACAAGCGGCGAAGACGATCAGATACTCAAATCTGGGTTGATGCTGTTCACGTCTTTCAATTAATTTTTCCCCAACTTATTTCTGTAATCCAGCTTTGACAACATCTGGATGACAGCTCATATTAGGCTTTTAAATGTTGGAATACATCAGGGTCAGGAGAGAGAAATCCACCCGGTTGTTCTCAATTTAAATTTGCCTTATTTGGAAGCACAGTTCCTGCAGGGAAGCTGAGGACAGTAATGCAATAACAATAAACCAAACCTACAACCTGAGCTTGTCACTGGGTTTTTTTTATTTCACGCATTTGTTTGACAGAGAGGGGGTGAAGGAAAGTGCATGAGGGAGGACAGAAGATTGAGGGGATCAGGTTTCAACCAGATTAAAGCCTCTTTGACTGAGGAGCAGTATATTATACAGGCTAAACGCTGCCACTGCTCTCTCTTCCTCCCTCCTCTCCTTTCTCTCTTGTGGCTTCTACCTGAGCTCGGGGCTAGAGTTTTCGCTTTCTATCCTTTTTCCTCTTTGCACTGCATCACTGAGGAAGGAACGCACATCAATCCTTACAATAAATGAAGTCAAAAGTCATGTCTCTAGGTGACTTTGCTTCCAAAAACTGAACATATCAGGGCATCACAGACAAATCCGACATCTTAACAGCTGCAGCCTTCAACATGTAACATGCTTACATAAACTGACTGTGTCATGTCTCAGCAAAAACTGCACTGCTTTACCATTTCCACTACACCCTCCATACTGCAGAGCCTTGGGGTTACCACAGCCCGCTCTTTTGTCATTCTTTCATCTATTTTCACAAAGCTAGAATTTACCTTGACAAGTGTGCATAAATGTGTGTTTACCCTGCTTTCAGTTTTATGCATCTTTGAATTTCTTTGCATGCAGGGGCAAGAGGAAGGGAAGGGTGTTTGTGCATCTCAAGACACAGAGACGTGTGTACTGGATTTTTTGCATGTGTTCGGGTGAGAAAGGCGACGTGCCGCTATATGTCACTGCCTCGAATGTTGACAGAGCCAGCAAAATTTGTGTGAACCATCATGACAGGAGCTCCACAGCAGTCCAGAGCTTCAAAGATCTCCTGTGATATCATATCTCCTGTGGGGTTTTCATAACGCAAAGGGAATAAGGAGGAGATGAGCAGGGGGGCCGAGAGGAGGGATAAGAAACAAACAGACAGGGGGGAGACAGAAGAAGCTAAAGAATTGGATACAGCAGTGGTTTGTCTTGTTATGATCTGCTGCTGTCTGCATGTTCATGGCTGTGTCTGTGTGTGTGTGTGTGCGTGTGTACGTTCTCACCTTGCCTCCTGCGACTGCTGATTTTCCTGAAGCAGGTTCCCTCACACAACCTGTTGAGCCTCTGCTGTTTGATCAACTCCATGATCTCGGGCTGGATCTTCTCTCTCAGCTCCCTGCAGAAAAACAGAATAAACACACATGCGTTGTGAGCTTAAGAGAATTATTTAAATACTGTAAACTGCAACCTTTTAGATCTGGTAAGCATGCGACTGTGAGCTAACAGGATGCTTTTAGACCTGGAAGTAAATTCTTTTACATTTTCGAGTTTTCTGGCAAAATTCACCTGACAGAAATCCCTGCATTATAACTGTCAGGAGGAACAGAAAATACCAAACACACGTGTACATGTACATGCAGATACATGTCATATAGTGTCCCAAAAGGCTGATCATAGGAATCTTCAGCTCTTGGTGTCATTTATTCATGCATCTACATGTATGTCTGTCTGTCTGTCTGTGTTGCATATGAATGTGAAGCACACATGAATTATGCATATTATCTGCCTGAGCAGTGCCGCTGCTCTCCATCTTTCATTTCGCGTCATGGTACTGGAGCCTTTTCTCTTCCATTTTACCTTTCTGTTCCTTTCACATTCTGGATATATGCAGACTTTTGACAGGCACATGAAAGCTGTGCATATATAGCATTTCTTGTATTTCTCCATACTGATGTCCTTAATCAGATTGTTGTCCTTTCTCTTCCTCCGTTTCTCCTTCAGACTCTTGTCTCCCTTCATCGGTCTCCCTGCTCACCCTTGCTGTTTATGTGTTTGCCTCATCAGTGACCCCAGTCATTACATAGATCTGTGGTTGGACATATAGCCTGACATGTTTTAAAAAAGAAACAACTAGCAGAGGGCAAATGGCTTGTTAGATGAAGGATGATTGATGATAGGGGGGCTTTACCATGTGCTTTTCTTCCGACACAAGTGAGACAGGTTTTGTCTGAGGGAGTAGCTCCGGTTTCGGTTTAAACTGATTCTTTCTGGCAAGTGCAGAAAATCACAGACAACTGAATTAAAGGGCTGAGGTACTGCACTGTTGGACCTCTATATAGGAAGCACTTTGCAAGGTATCAGGTGTTCAAAAGATGAAAGAAACGAGGCACAAAAACTCATTTCCATCTTTCTAGAAAATGTACAGTACCTACAGTAGTGGTAGAGATAAATATGTGAAGGTGAAGAAGGGAAGAAGTGTTCCTCCTAATTTCCTGGTGAAACATTTATGCACTGAAATTTATGTAACATCTATGTTGTTTTTTGGTGTAAGCGACTTTCAGTAAATACAAAACTTTCCACATACAGTGCAAAAAGAGCATTTTTACTAAACATAGCAGAATCCAAGACCTGCTTACAGGAGTAAAAATGACACTCAGGACACACAGCTTTGATCTGACGCCATAATGATTCCTCCTCGCCTTCTTTTGATGTCTAAAGTCATTCTCCTATAATAACTGATGGCAGAAAACTGGCGGCGATGCAGCAGCGAATACAGAGCCCCTTTAAATCTGTGGTCTGACATGCTCCGCTCATTATGTTTACAAGTCATGACTGTACTGTATTGATTAGAGGAAAATTCCACCCTCAGGCAGTCTTGCGCTGCTGAAGAGAGACTCATCAGTCTGTGATGTTCATTGCTTTCCAACATTTTGTGATAAAATCCTAAAATGCGCCTTTCAATTTCAGCAACTAATTCAATTAATCCAGTTACATTTTGCCTATTTCTCCCAGAATGATTTTTAACAACAGGCTGAGATTTGGGTGTGAACTGATGCTGTTCTGCTGTACTCCTCAGTAATACAGGGAATAAATATTATAATCCATTGTGTTCTAGGTGATAAAAAGTGTTTCTAATCTAATTCTAAACACAAATAAGATAACTAAAGATCATGAATCCTGAATAAAAAGCTGCATTATCAGTAGGTTTTGCATATTTCTCCGCAGCTTCCTTCACTTTTGCTCTGCTTTCTCCCCGAGGATTAATTGGCTGCTAAAGTTTGGTCTCTACCCTTCCAATATCGATTCAATAAGCCCCTGGCTCAGCATTGATTATTGTTCAGAGGGACAAGCTCTCTCTGTGAAACGATTTTTTCAATAGTGCTGGCTACTCCATTAAATACAGGCCGGACAAAACAATGTTCTCCATTACAGGGCCTGCATCCATGATCAGTCAATGAATGATCTATTAGAGACTAGCTCTCCATGCTTAGTGAGCTGGAGGGCCGTTAATGGAGCATTCACTGGGAATGCCATTTGCAGACAATTTGAATTTAATGCATATTTTCAATCATGAGGCGAGCACGGGTGCTACCTGCTTTAGGCCAATAGCTGGCATTTGGTTGACAAATGGAAAGGAGAATAAAGAAGCAATTACAAGCATATTAATGACCACGGGTCTTTTTTGTGGATGCAAATTATATCCTCATTTGAGTTCTGATCAGGAAGAAAATGCATTTAACAAGAGGACCATCACTGAGCAATTCCTCCAACTCTGCGGAAAATGTCTTACTTTTCTTTTTACAGAGCTACAGTCTGCATGAAGAAAATGTGAGTATTATTCACATTAAATTCACCGTCTTGACTCCCCAACAAGCTTTTCTTAGACTCTTCAGACAACCAAGATAACCCTTTGACAAATGTGTGCAGCATCATACTGGTTATTCATTGGTTGACTCACAGGATGGGGCGGGACTGGAAGTCTTCCTGATTCATCCTTTCGGACTGGCGTATCTTCAGGATCTCTGTGTAGCTCAGGTTCTGCAGGCGACTCTTGAACTGATCCAGGGAATTAGGCTTGAGAGTGAGTGCTCGCATGATCTGCTCCCTCACCACCTGCATTACCTGCGGAGGAGAAGAGGGAGAGAAGGACGGGGTGAGACTGGCATTGATACAGGAGTGATACAGAGCGATGTAGAGAGTGTGTTTAGCCACAGACAAAGTCAGTGAAGTCAAAGCTAACTCACTCCCTATTTCAGGGCATTTAAACTTCTATTCAGTTCCCAACAGGATTAATGATGGGTTTTTTTTTCAGAACGGGAGCTGTAATCCAGTCTGGTGCATTGAGCCTTAAGAGGAAAAGAGCAAAGCAGAATAATTCAACAGTGGCTAGTCAGCTGTTAGCCCCAGTATCGTGCGTCAGTGAAATGCATGACAGAACTTGCCTATAATACCCCAGCTAGCTAATACCATTAGTCTGGCTGAGCCTGCAGAAGCATGACATGAGTGGTGTTCCAAGTCATCAATCCCACTCGAGGGGTCTTTGTGCTCAACGGACGTAACACTACAATAGGACAGCACACCACCACAACACATTAAATACATCATGCATGTCTAGATCAATTTTGGCTAGTGTGTGTACATTGCTGTCAGGAGATAATAATAAGTTGAGCTGCACGTACACACGCACATTTGTGCTCTGAAAATAAAATCATTAGAAGTGAGCGATAGAAAACAATATCAGTCTTGTGGCTAACACAGACTAAGAAAAAAATCATTCTACGTTTATGCAAGTAAAAAGGAATAAAAGCAGAAAATGATGAAAACTAACGAAAGGACACGACATTTTCTTAAAAACCTGGTCCAAGTGAAATATAAGCAAGACATAAGCATGGTATTTTTTCTGTCACTTGAAGTACCAATTAGTTTAGAATAGCGACTCAGATGGAGTAGAAAGAGCTATTAATAAAATCAATGGTTATTAAGATGGAGTGATAGATTTAAAGCCCAAGTTTGAGCTATGACATGACTACACTAATTTTTAAAACAGTTAATAAAGCACTGATTCTTTCCCAAGTATAAAACCGCCTCATTCTTACACTTGAGCCTCCGGAAAATGAGATCTTCGATGACAGCTGCTTCCATTTAACTTCGCTCTCTCTCATTTGCATTCTGCATAATTAGAATTCGAGCACAAATATAACTCAAAGATTGATTCTTTATTTGTGAAGTTATTCAGCCTACACACACGGGGGACTTGTCTGAGAGCAGATGTAATTCTTAATGTGCTGAAATTGTTCAAACACAACAGACCATCACCTGCAACAGCGGTTTCCTGTCAAAACTGAGCGTAGCTGACAGAGCTCGGGTTGATGTGAGCCTGTAAATCCTGCTGAGACACTGACACACTGTGTGATATTTGGCCAGAATAAAATGCACTTTTCTCTGGCCAGGTTGAGCAGTGCGGTTCAAGTTGCTACGGATGATACAGCCCTGATTATGGATAAGCCTTGTTACCTGCCACCTCAGAGCCTGCAGATGCTGATTTACTGGATCAGATCATACTGAGATCGTCTTCTCGTCTGTTCTCTTTGATTTTACCCTATTTCTCTTTTCTCTGCTCGCCTTATTGATCAAATGCTCAAGTATTCCCAGCCTCTGCAAACACACTTCTTCACAACACGCCAGCTCAGTTATAATGAGAGTTTAGGATGATGTTCTATGTGTATGTTATATGCTTACACATACACAGAAAAGCACATGCTGCATTTTCCTTATAATTGCTTTGTTCTCCTGTTGTATACTATTCTGCTTCATCTGGGCTCCTCAACCTTAACAATCGTGCCAAAACCAAAACCCAGTGAGTCAAGACCCCAAACATAGACTTATATAATATTGTCCTTGCTGTGTGTACTACAAGGCGATTACCCATCAACTTGCTAACCTCTGAACTCTCACTAGTCAGACTAAGCTAGGGGTGAGCGCAGTAAGAATAAAAGATTTGACTTGCTGAAAATGAAATATGAATTACATAAAACTCTGCCCAACACCAGGACATCTCAAAACTCAAGACAACAAAGGAGATCGAGGCTAATCCCCTTGAATTAGCATCGCATTTGCTGCATAAAGATGCATTAACAAGTGGTCTGGGCTCAAAGTCCCCTTTGGAAGTGCTGGCACTGCACACTGTAAGGAATTAACCAGTTTTTAATTCCTTATCTGATAGGTCCTTGAGCTATTACTCAACTCCCACCACAAAATAATGGAAAAAAACAACAACATTTTTGCACTGATTACACAATTTAATCCAGGGATTAGCTTTTAGAATGCAAATATGTTCAGGGGCGGTAATCACTGTGTATTTTCTAACAAATGGACAACAAATTGACCTCAGAAAATTAGAACAAAAACTGCAATGGTTGGATCAAATGGGGAGTTATTTAGAGGCGCAAACATGTGGCTTTATGGCACCAGTTGACGAGTTTTTAATCACATATTAGTGATCAGATGACAACCCACTGTAATCCTCTGTTGATCAATTTCAAGAATCACCTGAAGTGCTGATTTTGAGCCTGTGCTACCATGTAAGTCTGATTTATCTACAAAGCTCAGACACAGGCCCACATCAGTGCACATTTGGCCTTCTTTCTCTTGTGTGATCTAAATCTAACTGGCATTAAAGTTGATGCAGGACCATCAGTGACTCAGCACAGCCACAATCTTCAAATCCCTTTTGACAGACGCATACAAAATTCGAGATCAGGATCTTAGTTGTTTGAAAAGAAGAGCTGCTCTGGGATAAAGTCCATGTGTTTAGAATACCAACCTCACCTGTGTGACGGCTACAGAAAAACGACATTATCATCATTTATAGATAAACTGTATGCACTGCTCAAAAAAGAAAGTGACTGTCCTGTCCTGTGGTGCAGTATGAAGTCATTACAATGCCAGTCTTTACAACTGATTCTGTTCCAATACTCCTGGACTTGGCCATTTTTCAGTAACATAGTGACCCAGAATGTAAACACCAGTACAATATTGACCACTAGAGGGCGAGGGTCAACACTTCCTCCACATCAGTCAAGACTTCTGAGACTCTGAGCGGAGATGTAGGCTTGTGGCGGACATTATAAGATGGAGGACTTAATATTCATGTGTCTAGCCTTTCACATCCTTGTGTGTTTGTGTTTGATACTACGTTTTGATAAATATATTGCACACTGAAATATTCTGCATACTACTGGTGCATACGGTACACATCTCTCTTTTTCTTTAAATAACATGTATTTATAGCTTCTAGTACTTGATTTTTATCTTCCTTCCTTCGTGTTTGTTATGCACCAAACACCAAGCCAAATCCCTTGTATTTGAAAACCTACTTGGCAATAAACCTGTCTCTGATTCTGACTCATGAAGACAGCTGTCCATTCTTCACTCAGCTGAAATGGCTAGCGTACATATTTTTGTCATCTCCATGAAAGGCTCTTTTCTATATTCAGTCCTCGCCTGTGATTCCCTGTAATACGCATGCCATATTTTCATGGTTGGGGGGACACAGGTGTCTGGCTTACAGCAGATTTACAACCCCCCAGGACCGGCCTTTCAGCCGCCTCCTCCTGCGTGATCTGAAAAATGTGCAGACAAATGGATGAAGCCACAGCTTGCAATCATGCTATGAGAGATTCATCACTCCTGTCCACTACTTTTAATCACAACTTCATGGAGTCACCTATCATATATCCACACACACGTACACACGCCTATAATCCAGATAATTAAGCCTCAAATTAATTTATTTTCCCATTAAGATTATAAATGGTCTGTCAGTGTGTCTAGCAGGAACAGTCTTCCCTTACGAAGCTATTTAAAAGCAAAAGGAAATTATATGAAAGTATAGCAAAGAGCATAACGTTGACAACTTCATTTTGAAGTTGATCATTTGCAGCACCCCAAAAACTCCAAATTGTCCCCTGAAATCACAAAAACAGCAGGAAACTTCTATATTTTGTTTTTTTTTTAGGAGCTTTTTAGGGCAGATCTAGTCGTCACCTGCAGCTCACTTCCCAACCTCATCCTGATCTCTAGGGACCGACTGCCATCCAGCCCGGGTGCTTCAGCAGAGCCGTCCCTGGGGAATGTTCATTAATATGCCTTGTTTGCAGTCATGTCTCCGGCAGGAAAACAATTCTGTTGGCCCATGTGGATGCACTCATGCTAATTAACACTGCGAATATTCATCACATTTAATACGAACACATGGTCCTTTCACAACAGGGCGGAGGGGCATTATGAATATTTTATCTTCATTCCTCTTTTTCATCCCACTGATTGCTCAGAGAGCACCTTGGTAGAGGTGAGATGACGTCAGTGCCGAAACAAACTGGGCAGACCGAGCTCACTCTCAGGGTAAATTTAGGCTCAGTTTTGTACAGGTGTCATTTCAGCTGCAGTCTAGATGATCCAAGTGCAAAACTGCTTAACTTGTGCTCTTCCTTCTATTTAGTCAGAGCTGTTGATCCAAGATTTATCTCCTCTATCTTGTCCACCTTTATTTCTGTCTTTCTCTACATTCCCTCTCACACTCCCTAATCTCTTCCAGACAACAGGCCATCATTCTTTCTTGTAGCTCTCTGGAAAGGGAAGTCAGACAGCAGAGCAAGTGTCAGCAAAAGTAATTAAACGCTATCCCATGAGCCATCTAGTACACGTAATGCAGAGCTGGCCACACTGACGCATCCGCCACAGTACTTCATCCTCACACTCCTTGTTTCCTCCCTTCAGTCTCTCCTCAAACAGGACAGTCGGGCAGTTCCTCGTTCCTGGAGTTGCCCTGCCATCCATCATCGGCAACGCATCAGCCGTAGCAAATTACCGTCCCCCCTCTTGCCGACCAATCGACTGTTGCTGTTGCTCCATTTGCCTAAGAGGATGCTAATGACATCATTTACCAGCTGTCATTCAAATGCTCACCCGCCACTCAAGCCTGGGCGGTGAAATCTGGAGATTGTGCTGGAGAGGCGCTTTGGTGGGCAAATAATAAGCCGGTAATCACAGAATAATGACTTTGGTGATACTCCCTGAAAGCAATCAAAAAGTCAATCTCGCATGGTGATAATGGGAGAGTCGCGTGTGTGTTTCTGCGTTTAAAGCTTTGATGTAGACAAAACATGCATGCTTGCACAAAAGGAAGCGTTCACACACACGTTAGAGTGAACAAAAAGTACACGTCAGAGTGACTGTTTTTTTGGTTTTTTTTTTTTTAAATGCAGCAGTTAAGTAGAGAATACAGAGAATCCATTTCTCCTCCCTGCCACCGTGTTTCATGTCCAATTAATAATGATCTCCATCAAACTTGACCATGATGTCATTCAAAATAAAACAATGCCACAGAGATGGACATGAAAAGATGCCTGTCTCTTATCAGGCAGTGTAGACATAGGAGTGCTGGTACAGATTGTATTAAATTTAGAAGCTGATAAAAATGTATCCAATAAATATGCAAAAATGTGTTGTGGAAGATGACAGGACTGAAAAAATGACAAAGCTCTGGTTGAAGATTCATAGCCTTCACACCAAATTTAAGGCAAAACTGCTCTTGTCACTGTTAAATTATTATATAACCTAATATATTAAACAACTGGGCTTTCTTCCAGCATTGGTTGTGCCAACACTGGATCAAATCAAGTATTGACAAGTTTAAGACGAGTCTTGTTTGTGCACTCTCTGTAAGAAACCAGACATTGTTTACATCTAGTTTCTGTTTCTGAAATGATAGTGACACTAATCTATGCCAACAATGCCAACTGTGCTGGTCTCAGTCACCTTCATGATCTGTGCAAGAGGACTTTTGGGCAGGCACAACAAAACACAGATCTCTGTTTGACAGGCGTTAGACCGAGCACACACACACGCTCGCACTGGTCACAACACAGTGTAGTGTTTCAAATGCTTCCCACTGGCTTGGACTACAAAAGCTTTGTTCTGAAACAACAGTCCATGCTGCTCTGTGTGTCAGCGCTGTTGTCAGCTTCATGGTTGTGATGCTTGCAGAGACATTTGTAATTTCAGATGAGATGACATTCAGACAACAACAACAACATGGGGCAAACTTTGTCTCCGTGTGTATGTTCACACTGCCATCAGCAAGGATGAGGGCTGTCAAATGTGACAAAATAAATATGGATCACAAAACGGGCTGTATGAATAACAGCTAACAGCGTGCTATCTGTAACCATATTGTTTAAATAATTTTCCATAGAAAAATGCCTAGTTATGTTTACTGGTTTTACGTTTCTTGTATGTGAGGATATGTGAGGATACTTTTCTCTGTTTTATTTCATTGTAAGCTGAATATCTTTGAGTTTTGGACAGCTGGTTGAACAAAATGATCACCCTGGGCTCTGGGAAATAAAATATTTTTCACTAGTTTCTGGCATTTTTTACACAAAATAACAAACTGATTGTGAAATAAGGGTTATTTGCAACCCTACTAATGATCTTTCACACCATACTGCTGAATCTTAATGTACTATATGAGGTGCCATTTTATAGAGGGTGAAGAACCGATGATGCTCAACAGCCAGATTCCCAGATTATATTTAGTATATTCAGTTTTTCTTGTTAGACTCTCCTGACAACCCTGTCACGGCTCTATGTTAAGTCTGCGGAGAGCAACTAAGTGGAAAGGCACTACTTTCATCCATTAAAATTTCAATTATGTATCTACACCCCACGGCTCCAACGTAAGGACTCACTGTATCTGGGTATCTCAATAAAATAAAATAGAGTGGTAAGGGGTAAATGTAGCTCTAAAGTGCAGTGAAAAGCAGCTCTTTTCTCTTTTAGTGAATGCCGTAGGGACCTGTTTGACAGCATTACTGCACCACAGGGAACAGCACATACTGTATTGTAGGCGAGACGGATATACACTCTCTCAATGTACACGCTTATGCTGCAGATATACTAATTTAATTCTCGTACACACATTTCACGGTATGAACAAGCACAAACACACACAAAACACAACCTATCCATGTAAATTCCCAGTGTTCCCATGTATGCACACACACACACACACACACACACACACACACAAAAAAAAAACAACAGATCTGGAGATCTCCCCTCATCAATCTTATTCTTCCTTCCGCATGAGTGATGCAGGGTTGACGCTGGCTGTTGCTGCTAGCTGTTGTTGTTGCCATATTTAGAGTGCTAGCACTGCACGCCCAGACAAACTGTCAGAGGAGCTCTTTTCAACAACCAGCTCAATATGAGGTGCAGTGCGGCCCATATGGATGACTGGAGAGCAAAGTCGCCTGGGAAATCGCCACTTACTGTGAATCAAGAAATGCTGATGAAAGCCAAGTGCTGACCTTGGCTTGTGCGCAGCATTGCATTAATGAGTTTTTTATTATGACACTGTTGTTGCAGGAAATATGAACATTCTGCATTAACTGTCCCAGAGGGATGAGTAAATTGGTTGTGATTAAACTTGATCCATCCAAGGACATCAGAACAGGTATTATTTTATTATACGAGATAACACATCATTCCTCGAGTCCACTCCAAATGCATCACTGCAAGAGATGAGATATTGTCTGAAAAAAAAAAAACATTTCTAATGTCTTTTTGTTCCTGACTAAGGTTGTCTGGAAAAACTGAAGTCAGATAACTTCCCCATAAATAATGCAAAGCGTTACAGGGATTTCACAGCAAATGTGAACACACAGAGAAACAGAAAAACATTTTTGGCTATGGACAGAGCTGCACAGGCAGCGTTTCCACCAGGTTTTGCAGTAAATACACTGATTTCCACAATGTGCAACGGAGCAACAGAAAGTGGCACCCACAGTTATGGTGGCATCAAATCTACAGTTAACAATAAAGATGGAAATTTTTATTTTGTGCATCTCTGAATTCCTGAAGTTATGCAACTCTTTGCTCTTTCCTACTGGGACTTGACTAAAAAAAAATCTCAAGCGAAGCAGAAAATATTAAAGAGAACAAAGGTACTAGGTGTGAAAAGTAATACTTTCTTTATTTATAACAGTGAGTATGTAGTCCTTAGCATCCCAGTTAGCTGCTTTGTATAATTATGCTCTGCGCTACCTCTCGCCAAATTTTCACTCTCACACAATTGGTCTGACATCGCCATCAGGCAGACTGAGGCAAGAGTCAAACAGAGTAATTTAATTTCTACCTCTTGCCTTTTTGTTGTTGTGAGGAGGAAAGTGGTCCACACGCACACAGAAAATTGCACAGTACACAATAAGATATCTGTGTTTTGTCTCCCTTCCTTACACGTGTCATCACCCTCACACTGACAGATGAAGTGCCTCAATTTAAGATTCAAGCAGCGATACATCAAAACTGGATTATTATGTGATGCTAATGATAAGGCCTGCAGCAGCCATATCCCAGCATGTATCCACAATAAGACACACCCACACACCAGAGCCTTTGTGGAGACTTTTCACTGTCTTCAAGGAATCTAAAGCACATAATGTGAAGACCGCTGTGCACAAAACGATTACACACACAGCCTATATTTGCATCAGAAAATGCAATATATACACAAACTTATCAATAAACAAACAGATGAGTAAACGAATACACTGATAAATTACTAAATCAAAAGACAAAAAAAATTGTGTTTACTTTTCTCCTGCTGATTTCCAGCGAGCTGCTGTGAAGACGAGACAACTGTATCATTATGCTGATAGACAACAAAACAAAAGTGTTAGCTCTGCATCTCTGCTCACGCAACTCTGATGGTTTGATGCTAATAGACGATGATAACGCTGGTCTGATTAGAGAGCTTAGCTTCGATATTCTCAGTGTGAGTGGGCCAACGCTGTCTGAGATCAGAGACCCTCCCCCTTTGGGCACATAGATAAAAAAACACAAACACATGAAAAACTAATGCACAGAACAAAAAAAAAAAAAAGAAAACAAGTCTCTGCAGAGATAGAAAGCTCAGCATTCACACTCTGCTCTTGTTACACATTCATATCCAAACCATGAGGACAAAAAAAGATACAAATAAAAACAAACTCAAAAGACATACACACCCCTACAAGGACTCGGCAGTTTGTTGCGACACATATACAAACACACATTCGGGCACTGTCCGAGTGCGCATACACGTGCAAAAACAATAAAGCAAACCTTGTTAAGGGAGTGGGAGGTGAGGCAGCCAGGCAGAAAGATATAAATAGCCTGTCTGAATTCAACAATAGAGGTGGAGGGGGGTCGAGAGACAAAAATGAGGAGGAGGAAAAGAGCGAGGGAGAGCAGAGGAGGGAGAGAAAAAGAGCTGTAAGCTATCAGAGGGAGTGGGGGGGAAAGGAAAGAGGTATAGAGAGATTTAGACAGAGAGGTAGATAAAAGCAGTATGGAATAAGAAAACAGCAGGTCTCATTGCAGGAGAGGAGTGGGGGAGGGGGGCGGGTTTAATGTGTTCTGATACGAGTCATAGATGCACCGTTTCATGCAAAGCACGACAGCAGCAGTCACAGTTGTTGGCATATGGCAGCGTGTGCAGCGCTTTCACCAACTGTCCCAAGCTGCTTCCTGGAATCCAAACATGGCATCAACCCAAAACCTTTGGCACCTGCACTCACATTATTATTGTCACATCACTTCTGACTGGACACACCTGCACCCATTTCATTAATCATGTATGCGTGCATGTTATAACCTTCTGGCGAAGTGGAGGGAGCGTCCTGTTGCTAAACAACAGAGCCAGAAATCATTTGCATTGATTTGCATTAAGTGTCCATAATTGATTTGCGGTCAGCGGCCTTAAATAAAACTACAATCACAGCTAAATGCCAAGTCGAAAATATTCTTTAATAGCAGCTACACACAGTGATGTTGGATGTTGATGAGGGGGTTGATGTGCTGCTGCTGCTGCTGCTGTTGCTGTTGGCTTTGGAGGATTGCCACATGAATAATCCCACATGGGACAGGTCAGTCTTCAACATCGTTGAACAAAGCAGATTATCTACTTCCCTCTGTATCACCCTTGGCCAGAAGAGAAATGTCAAACACCAATAAAAAAAGGCTTTGCTTTACGTCGCTGCTTGTTTTTTTTGTTTTTTTTGTTTTTTTGGATGAAGTGTTTACTCTAAAATGAGTGACCAAGTTCAAGGTCTTTTGCTCAAGGGCACTTTTACATGACACATGATACTCAGGGGATCATTAAAAGGTCTGCAACTAATGTTAATTTTTACTGTTGATTCAAGGAATAGTTAGTTAGACATTTTGGAAATACGCTTCTTCAGTGAGAACATTGACACCATCTCTCTTCTTTTTAATATGAACATGAAGCCAGGAGACAGTTAGCTTAGCTTAGCATTAGGACTGGAAACAGCTCGTCTGGCTTCCAAAAATATGACCCCTAAAATCACAGTGTGTGATTTTTACACTTTGGCACAAGATAATGTTAACTAGTGAGCTTTAAAGGTTATGGTAAGTGCTTTCACCTTTGGACAAACTTCCTGTTTCACGTCTTTATGCTAAGCTAACTGTCGCCGGTCTCTGAGTCCATATTGAACAAACTGATATAAAAATGGGATCAGACTTCTCATCTAACTTTTTTTGAACAATTTTTTGGTTATAAAATGTCAGGGAAAAAGTCCAAGTTAATATTTTCACTGCACCGCATTCAATTAATGATAGAAAAACAAAAGAAAAGCAGTAAATCTATACATTTAGGATGCTGAAACAAACCATCTTTTCTTGATGAATGACTCATGATTCATCACTTGTCAAAAGCATAATTCATTATAGTAAGCCGCCTCGTAGCCAAGACATAGTTCCTTCATACAAAGCCAGGTTTGAAAGCACAGTAAGTGTACACATTTACACTGTGTATTGTCCAAAACTAATGAAATCAGGTTCTGGCAGTATTTCACAGACTCCTGCTCTACAGTCTGGTGCTGACCTCACTCTAATCCTGTGTCAAACCCTTCTGGCTAAAACACTGGTTGAAGCTCATCCAAGGCTGACAGAGACAGTGTGGAGTGGAGGAGATCAGTAGTAGGGGCATCGAATTCCTCTGGTGACAAACGGTGGGTGTTGGTGATGTGGAGTGATCCCATTCACAACAACAAAGCCCAACCCCCCACCACACACACACACACACACACACACACACACACAAACACACTGTACACTGGCATATGATAATGCCCGGAGTGTGATGGGGGGGTAGGTGAATAAGAGATGTGTGTACGTATGCATGTACTGTAGATGTGCGTTTGTGAGACGGGGTGAAATTGTAATCTAGTAGATTATATTTGTGCGTGTGTGTGTGTGTGTGTGTTAATGAAAAGGCTCTGGGTCCTTGTCTAACCTGCTTACGCCTCGCCGAGTCTACACAGCCCCATCTGTCCCTCCTCTTTCTCTTCCGCTGTTCCCCTGTCCTATCTTCTCCATCTCACCCTGCCTTTTCTTCTCCTCTCCATCCTCCTCCCCTCCCCTCCTCTTCCTCCTCCGCAGCCAGGCAACAACACAAACAGTCCCTCTTCCTCCTTTACTACCACCTCCCCTTGCTCCATCCATCCATGCTAATTGAGGACCACTCTCTCGTTCTCGTTTCCATTCTTAGTACTTACATGTCACCTCCATGGTTCCAAGTGTGGTGTGATACTCTCCACAGTGACTGGTGAATCCTCCTCGTGTTTTTGCCAGAGAAGGAGTTTTTTAGCGCCGAGTGGGAGACAGGGATGGATGGAAGGGTGGAGGGAGGAAGCAGATGGCTCCTTGGAAGAACGGTCTAGCTGACTGTGGACTGTTAGCTCTAGCGTTAGCCACAATAAGGGAAGACTCGTCTGTCAACACAGCTCGTGCACCTCCTCCTTCTGCCTTTTCCCTATTTCCTGTCTTGATTATTTGTTCCTTCAGGTTTCCTGTTTACTTCTCTCTTTTAGCATATCTCCTTTAAATAAAACAAAGACAACAAAAACAACAAACTCTCCCTGTTTCCTCTTTAACTCTGTCCCCCTCTATGATATTTCTGTATACTTCTCTATCTGCCTTCCTCCCTCCCTCTGTGACTCTAAGAGCATCAGCCAGGCTGCACTGCTTCGCTTATGTTGATCTCCGGGCTTATGCCATGATTGGACACACGCCACGATCAGAGACGCCAATGGTGGTGCAGCAAGTGGATCACATGATAAATGTGAGTGTGTGTGTGTGGGGAGAGAGAGGTTTAGACGAAGGGGGAGGGAGGGAGGGAAAGGAGCAGAAAAAGGAGGGGGAGGAGGGGTATCGTGAGTGGCTGCAAGCCGCTACATCAGTAAGGGATTTTTTTTTTTTTCTAAGAGAGATGGAGGCTTTTTCTTCTGTGGTGGGGGAGGTGGAGGAGGAGAAGCTCTCAGCACAGACGTTTGGATGAAGAGACGACAGGCAGCCGTACAAGACACAGTCTCAGATAGACGCACCCAAAGCACTGATGTGCATAAACACAAGCGTGTACACATGCAGTGGAGAAGTGGCTCCCTCTTACCAAAAAAAAAAACAGAGCTAGAGTAGCGCAGCGCAGCCGCGGTAATTGGACAGGAGTTGCTATGGAAACAGGGGAAACGGTTGCCTGATGGCCGTAGCTGTGCCCTGGGAGCATCAGACTTGCCTCCATTAAACACACACACACAGCATGTACACACAGCACACACACACACACACACACACCTCTTGTTCTCTATAAACACATCCTTTACTAAACAACACATTGAGAAAGCAAACAAGACAGTGTGTGTAGTGAGTCCAGCATGGTGTGTGTGGGTGCTTAAGTGCTTCATTTAAGCCTCTGTGCCTTTGTCTTAAATGAGCATAAATTCCAGTAAGAGCCTGTGTGTATTTGTGTGTGTGCTGTGTGTGTGCGTGTGTGTGTGTGTGTTCAGTCAGCCATGAAGAGCCGGCGGCTGAGTGTGTGTTCAGCATTTAAGAAATGCACACGCATTCGCAGGCCACAGTGCGGCTCACACCCAAACATTGATAAAACCTGAGCGAGGTGTTTTAATATTCCACACCTCAGAAAGCTCAGTGCCATCAGCGTCGGACGGCGATTGTGGAAGCTGTGAGGAAATCTAACCGTACACTAGCAGAATTTTGAAGTGGACACCCTCAGATTCATCCTCGACACAGCTTATTATCCTTCCACACGCCCAAGAGAGGACACATCCTTTTATAATGTATGAACAGGAGGAGCTGAATGGCAGCATGCATACATTTATATGTTATATTTACAGACTAGTCATTTTACAACACAGAATTATTGTTCTAGAAAGCAGGGCTGGTCTCAGCAAAGTGCATTTTTTTGAATATAGTATCAATTAGTTGATTTAATTTAGAAACCTCTCAGATTATTTGTCCAGTACTGTCGTAATTTCTCACATAAATGTGACCTCACATATGTTGTGTTTATCAAACACCAAAGCACATATGTGAATATCACTGTGACTATCATATGATTAAGGAATTACTACTTAGAACTCATTTATGTTCAAGACACCATATACTATAAATTCCTTGGTCGACCATGACACTAATAATCGATTACATGACTGATGGTGTGGCTCAACTAGAAAGTTCAATAGTCCAGTTTAAATGACCAATTGGTGGTAGTTAAAAGGACAATAACTGTGCTTCAAATCAGTGAATGTGGGATATACAGCATAATCTATAACTGTATAATAATGTATAACTGATCCTGGTCCCTTGAGACAGTTACGCCTGCACCACCCATCATTAGCTGAGGCAGCACTTTGTACAAATCAGTATTCTTATTAATATTATTCCTCCAAAACTGCGAACATGTACTTACCATTTGTGGAAAGGCAGACTTTGAAGTTTCATTTGATTTTATTACGTTCCACATATATTTTATTCTATGTATCATTTATTCATCCAAAAGAGTTGGATGAACCTATTCCTATCCCTTATAGACAGTGAAATAAAAAGTTTTCCAAGTTTTAATTCGGCATACATGATTTAATTCTTCAGTTATCTCCTGGTATATGCAAAATATATACACATAAAAAACTTTTTTTAATATAATAAATCCCTCTCTTTTCTCTTCCTGTAAAATATTTTAATGTAATGTCTAATCTTTGGGGCTTATGATTAATATTATCCAAACAAATGTGACAAATCCAAAGTGCCAGAGGTGCGCCCAAGAAAGTTTGGTTGTACTTTAATGTAGTACAATCATTTCATTCATTCATGCAGTATATCACAGAAGGGAAGCTAAAGACACTTGTTTCACTGTGACTGTAAATGTTGATTTGTTTTACATTTTTCTTCATTGCCTCATTTAATTCCCTGACTCCCTGAGTCACTTTAATATCAGACTGATTTCCTTCTACTCATTACTAATATTTTATCGCTTCTATCTGCTCAAACTGATGCTCAGGATTTAGTGGGATTTACACTGAGCGTTCTCATGTGTGTACACTTTTACGACATCTTCCTCTTGATCTTCTTGCCATTTGGTTTCATGAAATGTGCAGTCAATGGCTGTTTCAGTTACAGATAAACAACTCAGACAGAAATTGGTAGGAAATGACAATTTTCAGACATCATCAGAGGGGTTGATGTCTTCAGAGTGTTTCGAAGTTCATGGTAGATACAAACTGAGACTTAGCATTAGAGGCTGAGAGCACAGAGCTCAACACGCACCATTTAGCTGATAGGAAGCCCTCGAGACCAAACAGACTTACTATCGACAAGCTGCTGCTGAATTTCAAACTCCCAAGGTGCCTTGTGATGAAAGATGAGGTTGAGGAGAGAGGAGAGGAGAAGGAAGGAAAGCATCATCTATCCCAACTCAATCGAAACTGACTCTCGCCTTCAAGGGAAGGGTGTGAAGGATGGCGCTGGATAATAAGATCGCTTCCTAGGGGAGGTGTGTGTACGGTATGTGTGTTGAATTATTCCACAAGATGAACTAGAAATACAGTTGCACATAAGATGTGGTAGTCATTCCAAGCCTATTAGAGATGGTGGCATAACTTCTGCTACATCCATCATTAAAAAACTCAAAGTTTCACTTCATTATTACAAGGTTTAGATCATCAGACAAACACAACATTTCATTTTTTTCAGCTTTGAATTCATAAAAACAAAATCATAATGCTCTGAATCATTCCGCAGCCGAAAGGTTTTTGTTAATGAGGAGAAAATGTGAAAACGCAGATGGTGATGAGGACTTCAATAGACTTCAATAGAATAGACAAAACATGGTACCAAGTCACAACAGCAGCAAATAAATGTTTGATATCTCTGTTATTTCTTTTGTGAAAGTTGAGAGCCAGACTTTACTCACAACCTTACATCCGAGCGCCGACTTCTGTTAGTAACGACCGGGTGGCTTATGAAACCCACAGTGCTGTCTTCCATCATTTAACTCAAAGCGAAATGACAGAGGATGATGCAACTGCAGCATCATTTCATTTATGCACAGGAAGCATCACTCCATTCACAAACAAAACTACGATGTGCAAACTCTTGAAAATTTATTTCGAGGATGCCGGAGGCTGAATGAGCAATTACAGAGTCACCTTAGTAGTGTGACATGTTGGACCAAGCATATTGGAGCAAGTGTAGAGCTGTGGACTGACTCATTCATGTGTGGGGAACCATTTCAGTGTTGGTCAACACCAGTAAATATGAACAAAGAATCTGGACCACAATAAATCACTCTTTTAAACAGTGACTTGGACACAGGGAGGCTTGTAGATCGTCTGTTTGGTGTTTGACTCCATAAGATGATAATTTGTTTCACAAATCATGGAAAAGGGATACGGCATCTGCTACATCGGATGCCCAGTTGAATAGACAACATACAATATCTGTCATAAACACCTCATTACAATCACCGTCTGGCACTACACACACATATATTTCCTGTGTGAGCCGACTCAACATTAGCCAGCTTACAGGACATTTTTCATCTTCATCCAGACTCCAGTGAGCTCCAAATGAAGATGTAGTAGCTTAATCAGTGGCTCAGCCAAGAGAGGCAGCTAATGTTTCATATCAGCAAGGGGGGAAGAAAACAATGTAGGAAACATTCAAAATCTAAAAAGGCCCGGAGATGTGTATGCAGTTCCCTCTCTCAATCTGCCCCCTTAAAAAGGAAGCGCCTAAAGCATGTTCATCTGTGCAAACAGGAAAAAAAACATTTCCATGTCTATGCACCTTAATCAGGCTTGATATTTGCATGGGAATCTTGGCAATGCCATTCTAATAACTAACATCATTTGAGATATGATTAACACTGTTGTAATTAAGAGTGAGCTGTGTGACTCTGCTTCCTGCCAGTGTCTACAACAGAAAGTCAATGAAGCATGACACAAATCCGACTGTGCCACAATTCTGTATGAAATACACCATATAATCGCAAAACTGCCCCGTTCTATGAGAGTATCAGTAGTATCAGTATGAGACTCAAGTTTGACACCAGATTACAAAATGTCCAATACTATAAAAACGGTTTTCTTATGATAAGATCATATATCTGTCACCGCAGCTCAAATGTGTTATCATAGCCTACTATGTGAACAGTAATCAAGCCTATAATATTATTATACAAACAAACAAATCTGAAAAGTAATAGATAAAAGATCAATCCACTTGGCACCATTGACAAACTCTTCAACAATTTTCACTCTATAAATGACCCATATTATCTTCATGCACATACACAATATCACTATTATGTTGTTTGGATGTTTGAGCCTTGATTTAAAAGTTTAATCAGGGACAGAGCTGCAAATGAGCTCCAGCTAAACATCTACATATCTTTATAGAGAGCTACATACATATTTGTATATATCTACAGTATATGTTATACATCTGTTGCACCGCCTATGTGTATGTAATGGCCCCAGTTAAATAAATAAATAGGTTGTTTCCCATCAAATATGAAAATATTAGTTTTTCCAGTACATGTATAAGTCATATTTTGCATTTCAAAAGAAATTCATGTCATGAATTATTATGATGTCGCATCTTAATGAGTTCAGTTCTTTTAATGTTTTTCATTAATCAAACACATGAGATGTGTCGCAAATCACAAATCAACTTGACATTAAAAAAACAAACTGGGAACCTCTGCCAATTTCAAATTAATTTGGAAACTTTAAGATGTTCCTGGAGCTGTCTTCTCTGTATCTATAATGTGTTTTAACCTTTTCCAGCTGGACTCCTTCAACAACACATTGGAAAACCAAACAAATTTAGAATGCGCACTGGCATCAAGAGCACTTAAATTTGTCACTTTTCCAGTGTGAATGCACTCCAAACCTAGTTAAAATTAGTATAGCATCCCATCCTCTTCTTCACTTCCCATAAACACACACATGCAGTGTACCTTGTTGAAGTCTTCACTCGTGGCTCTCATCTCCTTCCAGGTTTTGTTGAGCAGCTGGATGCAGATGCAGAAGAATTCCTCAAAGGAGCGATCGTGGGTGAAGAACATGGGATGGAAATCATGGCAGTTTTCACTGGCTGTGGATGCGAGAGAGAGAAAAGTTGTCACCTAAGGTGTAGCTGCAGTTTGAACGAAAGTGGATACCAGTGACTGAAGCCTGTTAGTGAGCGACAACGATCCATTTTATGGTGACATGAGACACATTTCTTTGCATTTAATTAATGAAAAACTGTAATCACTTGTAGCTAGTGCCATGAATAATGCTCTTATGGGTGCAATGATTACCTAATATTCATTGTGTAATTATTACAGGCTAGTGTTTATTGCTAGCTTATTGGTATTTAGTGCTACTATAAAATGTTTTACTTAAGGTAAGGTTAAGCTAAATTATTACTGTCTTTTAGAGTATTTCACACCTTGTCTATAGGCTACTGAAGTTTCCTTATTACTGTGCTAATTCATTTTTGTATTATGTTTGGCCTAAGTTTTGCTTATAGTATTTTCAAATATTTTGATTTGTAATCACTGTCATTGAATTTAATAATAAATGTTGTTTTCACATTTTTTATTTTTTTTTTTTACAATTTCTTCTGGCAAAAATCAGAAAGGCTAAATGTCAATCAAAATGTGTTAGCTAGCTGCCTAGCTAAGCACTTGCTTAGTGAGGGCTTTAGAGTTAGAGCAGAGTTACATGAGATGATTGCTCCCTCTTTCATATCTGTATGAAGATGGAGCAAACAGGCAGTTAGCTTAGCTTAGCACAAAAATCAAAAATGTGAGGAAATAGCTAGCCTGGCTCTGTCCACAGGTTAAATAAAGCTAACTAATTCAGACTTTTTATCCTGCTTGCTTAGTCTGTACAAAAATGTATGCGTAGCTGTTTCCCACAGCTTCTAGTTAAGCTAAGCTAATTGGCTGCAGCTATTTGTAACCGAACTTAAGAAAATGAACAAAAAAGTCAAACTATTCCCTTATTTAATACACATACTGTATCAGTGACTCATCTCACCGTAGTCTGGATTTTCTGTTTGTATGTTGCACCCCTTTATTAGATATTAGATTAGAAGATATTAGAAGGTTAGATTTTATTGAGTTCTAGAGTTCAATAAAATCTAACCCCAATAAACCCATCTGACTTGCATCCACTACATGTCCACATACTGTTAAAAGAACAGGCAATTGGCCGACAAAGGTCCTTTTACTTTTGACTTTTCTCCTCAGTTGAGTGACTCATGCCGTATTGTGGCCTTTAATCTATAAATATGTAATTGGGCCCAAAGGAATGACGCCCCTAGCCTGGGCCTAAACACCTGACTAATGCACAACAACAGGGACAAGCGGCCCCACTCACACGGCGACTGCAAGTAAACATCCTCAAATCAATGCTGCAGAAATGTTCAAAGGTATTTGGTGATCCTGCTCATTCTGACATTCTGAATAGATCAGGCTTGTGCATGCTCTGATTCATGTCAGTAATAACTGGAAGAAGTTGGTGTGTTTATAGGTTATTTCATAGAAAGAACAACTGTATGAGATATAGTATACAGCAAAGCAAGGCAGTGTTATTGAAAATTTTACTTCAAACACAGAATATCCCTCAGAGACAAATTGCGACCAGCAAACACCGTTGCAACTGGATTAAGTTGAGATTTTTCATTTCCAAAGCCAGAGGTGGTTTATTTTCTTTATTAGCAGTGTACTGAAGCGCTGCAATCCCCACTATTTGTGCGAGTGTGTTTGAAATAAGAATGAGAGGAAAGAAGAAACGCCAGGGCTCTTGAGTGCCCAAACCATATTAACCAAGAGGTAGAATAACAAGGCTTGACATTCATTTGAACTAAATTCGTTTCCCTTGCGTCGTCTTGCTGAGAAGAGTGGCGGCTTTGAGCAAAAGGTTGGTTCATTTAAAGAGTTTCAGAGCAGAGCAGCGGGGGCACTAGCCCACCAGAAGCAGCCATGAAATTGGGTGGAAGGGGTCAGGCAGCAATTGAAACTTCACAGTATAATGAGTGATGCCCGCAGGCCACGGGCACAGTGACCTGAGCCTTGATTTGGAGCGATGGATGGGAGATTAAGGGGAGGGCGAGGCGGAGAAATCCTCGAGGTGTGCCTCCAGTCAATCAAGAAACTAATGGAGGTGAGCCAAAACAGATGCTGACTGGCTGCTTAGTCAACAATGCATTGCCCTCAGAGACCCGAAAAAAAGAAATAAAACAGGAAGGAGATGAAAAAGAAAGCGCGAGTTTGATAATAAAATACTTCCTCAATCAAATATACTTTTGGCCAGACGGCAAAAGTTGTTGGGAAGGTAGAAGTTTGGAGTGACCTCTGAGCAAAATGGGCTGTTTATTGATAGGACTAACACAGCCCTGAGGTGGCAAGGTGAAGGGAATTACGTGTCAAGGCGTATTTGGGAGATACAGACAGTGAGCAGTCTCATGTGGCTCTGAAGAAATTTCTCCATCCTGAGGTTTTGCGCGGCATGCTGAGCCGCAGACAGTTTTATTACCTCTCGTCGGGCTCAGCAGGACCAGAAGCAGCACAGCAACGAGGCACAAAAACACTACAGCATGTTGATGCTCAAAATATCTCGCAAACAGTGTTCAGCGTTTGACTCTCACTGCAAACTCACCCAAATTGTTACAGAGTGCGGATCACTAAATATTTCAAACAAACATAATTCATCCATGCTGAGGAAATAATTTAAGAGGGGGAAATCTGGGAGCAGCTGCTCTGCAGTTTAGCTAACTCCTGAGATGAAAGTAGTTAAGAGGAAAATCGAAATATAGTCTTGAACATAAAGTCTGTATTAGCACAGTATTTTCATTCCACTCCAGCACGATAGATTTCAAATGACTCTTAGATGTTACATTTTCACTCTTCCTCCGAGTGTTTGTATAAAGAGGCCCATGACTTCTACATCTGATGATCATGATTTCCTCTTCCTAGAGTGAAGGAGAAACCATGGTGGCTGTGAAATGTGCAAAAAGCTCTATCCAGAGGCAGCGTTTAGTTTGTCCATTCTGGGCTGCTGTAGAAACACGTGAACCTGCTGTGTCTTTGGATATAAAAAGCTCATATTGTATAAATTAAGCTCCCTAAATCTGACATGCTGGACTTTTAAATGTGGATGCAAAGACCCTCAAATTAGCAGCACTGGAACATCATAGTTGCTCTTCTATTTAAATCCAATGCACTGAAATACAGAAGAAAACCATATTATCCCAACACTTATAGAATGCACTATATTTCATCGAGTCTTCGAGGAGTAAGAACGGTTTTAACATATAGTCTTTGCAGAAAACATGGAGGAACAAAAACTCAACAATGCAGTACAATGCTTTAACACTGCAGTTGCTTTCTAGCTAGCCGAAATGTCATGACTGAATCATTCTCAGCGCTGCACAAATGCACTTAAAACTTTCTGCCTGAGCGGAGATGGCACTGTGTGAGTGCAAAGTCATGTTACTGTGATTAGATAACTATTGCTTTAAGCCTTACCAGCTTTAAACCACCCTTGGTTTATATTTATGTATTTTTACCAGAGCAATGCATCAGCACTAATGTGACTGAGCCCAAAGCCGCAATGATGATATAGCTCCTACAGAGTCACACTGTCGGATGGGGATTAGTAGCTGGATTGGCGTTACTTATGTTCTGTATTGAAGGAAACACCAACCTCCTCGCTACTGTTGCCCCAAACCGTTAGGCTGCACACGACCTTAATCGGAGGCCCTTTGTGTGTTTGTGTGTGTAAAACTGACAACAGGGAACCATTAGGAAACTACTTTCAACACCAACAACTATCATTACTGTTTTCACATTAAGGACTCTAGTCAAGTGAGGCTAACTCATAATAATGTCTCTCTATAAGAGGACTAATGGGAGAGACTTAAAGCATTACTCAATGAAGCTTAAGTAAAAAAACAGAGGAGAAAGAGATACAGAACACTCGAGGGATGATTTCCCATGATGGAAAAAAATGAAACACACAGTGCAACGTTGACAGGTAGGTCTGTAACATCATTGATTTGGAGGTGACCAGAGAGAGCAATGTAGCTGGAGATGTCTTCCTTTTAACTGAATTCTACCAACACTTTCTTCAGTTTTTTTTTTGTCGATATTTTAAATCCTCTTTTTCTGTGTGCAAATAAAAAGATATTGAAAACTACATCATGCCAAATCCATAAAATGGCTAAGAAACCTTAAGCACTTGTGAACCGCTGTGATCTGGATGCTTAATTGGTTGAAACAGGTTATGTAAGACCTTTTCTTTATTCCTCTCTTCCACTGAGAAACAACCTTCTCTCCCACAGGCAGGCTAACATGGCCATAGAGATGGGGTGGGTGACTGGACACATCAAGCGCCTGAGGAGTCTGACACTTCGATGGATGAGTCACACATCCAGGGACGGACACACACACACACACACAATGAACTCTGCTTGTAGCTCGATGACACGCCACAAAACAGCAGGGTAGATATGAACTCTCTCTCAATTTAAGTCACAATTTATGACTCTTTTTGGCCAAGCATATGGGTCCACAGCAGACTATTTAGATGGATGGAAAATGGAGTGTAATGAGTTTTTCTTTGTCCTGTATGCTTTTCATCCATCTGCACAGCCAGATGTTCAGTGCCTGTACCACCCATAAAGTAGGTTACAGGATACTGCAATGACCAGTTTAGGTTATACTGGACCATATGCCCACATGGATCAACAGAACTTGACACTTTATGGTGCAATACTTTGCGATCATATGTCACTACAAAATGATAACATATATATATATATACACAGATATAATTTGGTTGTACTACTGGATGCCCTTGTTGCAACACTGAAGAGGAACTACTACACTACTTTTCCCTGGACACGACAGATAGTACGTGTTTTGCTTCAGAAGGGAGGCAGCGGAAATTTTTTATTGGTTGTCTTCAAAATGTGCACACTGATGAATGCTCATCACAATTTCCCAGAGCTAAAGGCAACATCTTGTTGTTTTGCTTCATCAACAGTCCAAAACAAAAGGTCCAGTATATTATTTATTTATTTATTTTTTTTATTTATTTTTCTATTATTCCATTTTATGTTTTGTACATGGAGAACAAAACACTGTACAATGGTTCAACTAGGCCGAGAGCTGAAGAGCAGAAAAAGACAAAGATGCCTCCTTAAATAACAGTTAAATAAGAATATAAGAAATATAAGGTTAGTCTATGGTAAGCTCTATTAGTCCCACTGACTGACCAAGTATTCAGAATAAATTTAATTTTCTCAAGGGTCAAGAAACCTGTTCAGTTAAAAGGGCAATCAAATGCAGAAACTCATGAAGTTTGGACAAAATATTCCTGATGCAGAACAAGAATCTCTTGTCCTCGCTAAGCTGTGCTCACAAAATGTCAGCGGGATGAGACGGGAAACTCGCTGCTAGCCTAGTCACATCATTTAATTGTATTCAAACAGTTGACGGTGAAACCAGATGCAAACAAATGTTGTGTATCTCCTTTTAAAAGAGTTCAACTGATTCCGTTCATGTGATTTAGGTATCTGTAACTGCCAGCAATGGTAGTTTTGCAGTATTTTCACATTTATTTAAGACTTATAGTCAAGTGGGAGAAATTCACGCTATTTCTAAGTCCGATTTGGAGACTGTTTTTCTGCCTCGGTTGCTCATGATTGCAGTCTGATGACGTGAATGCGTCATAAGCTCTGTAGGCAGAGATGAGTCCCAAGTCATTGGTTTCAGACTAAATTAGACACATCGGTACACTGATGTTCAAAACATCACACAAGATCATCATGACAGCAAGACAACTCAAAGGCTGTACAGATTTCTTTTCTCCTTTCACTTTCTTTGCATCCACCCATCTCCTGGGAGAGCTGAGGTCAGAGGTCACTGTCATCTCCCTGAAGTGAATGTGCAACTCTGGTTTATGTGTGTGCGTGTGTGTATGTGAATAAAGCGTGACTGAGTGTGGGACAGCTGTCGCCTGTCACGCTCTTATCAAAGTCCATTCAACGTGAGGCCTCTCAGGGCTCCGTGACGTCAACTACGAGCTAATTACTCAACTGGCCACCGCACGGATGAGTTCGGCAGAAGAGTGAGGTGACTAAGCGGGTGTGTTAAAAGTGTATGTGTGTGCAGTTGTGTGTTTGTTTGCGTGGGAATCTTTGCGTATGTGTGCGACAGAGAAACAGAGACATGAGGGCTGAATGCCACCCTGACATCTGTCAAGGTCCAGTGTGTATTTGTTTGTGTGTATGTGTGTCCATGAGTGTGCACAAAGTAAGCGAAACGACCCCCAGAGTCACCTTGCAGCTATGCCACATGATGAATACACAGCGAAAAGTGTCATCCTCACTCTAATTACAATACCAGCATGCCCTGATGTCCAACTGTGACAAGGGGAGTGGGTGTGTGCGTGTGTGCATGCGTGCACGTGCGTGTCCAGCGAGCAGCGTCAGCACCATCTTTCCGGTCCAGTCACTGTTTGCGTGTTTGTGTGCAGCATGCCAAGGCAGCAGGTACACAGAGATGCAAACCACGGCTGGCTGGATGACTTAGCAGGCTGACTGTGTACTACTCAAACACCAGCACAGCGTCAATGCGGTACCTGGTAATGCACATGCGGCTATAGTAATGTTATGCATCAAAGAAATCAAATCTATTTACTGTCATTTCACTGACTGTTATGCTCCAATTGGGAACAAATCTGTTACATAGACGGCCTGGGGTAAGATCAATCTACACTGCATTGCAAAAAAATGTGTCAAAAATACAAAAAGTTACAAAAACATCATCCATGGGATCAAGAGATAAGGACAAGAGGGGACTCACAAAGGTTTATTTGGCCAAACAGATATCAAATTGGCTAGCAATGCTGGAATCACAACTACTTTTAGTACTCAAGTTCAGCCAGAGAACTAATTAGCTAAAAGCTAATTAACATGCTAGCCCCATTTGGGTAGATTCTGGGCCAAATATGTCACCTTAAAATGTAATGTTTGGATTCTGTGAAATGATAGTTCACACCAGCAGGGCTGTTGAGTTGTACTTGCTCTTCCAGTTCAAGTATCTGTACACTGAAACTAATGATCATTAGGCAAAGATGCCAGGAGAAAGAGGTCACTGGTTCAAGTGAAATGCGAGATAAAAATAGGCACAGCGAGCGTGAGCTGTGTATTGTTGCACAAAGTAGACTACTATTTGTCCAGAGTATTGAATTAGCTTTTTTATTTATTTTGATTTGATTTATCTACACCAAGTATTTCATTCCAGGAAGGAAGAAAAGCATATGAAGAAACTTGATTCAATAAGGATGAAAATGGAAAAAGTCAAAGCCTTTTTTTTTCCCTCTGTAGTCTCTAATTACGTAACAAAACCATTTTAGCATGCAGAGTCCACAACAATGGTCAAGATGCATTAGAGAACAGAAGGATAGCAGCAGACGGAGGGAAGAGAAAATGAGACTTAGGGAGGCATGAAGCGAATCCATCAATCCAACAAATTTAGCAGCACATCTGCTTTCACAGGCTCATATTTTCTCAAATACAATCAGGCTTGTGCAGACTGCGTCTAGCTGGGAGTTTTCTATCAAGTCAGAGACGCCCTAGGTTGCATTTGTTAAAAATACAAAACTTGTATCTTTCAAATCTCAATACATCAGATATGTGGGCTACAGTACAGACTATAATATCCACCTCATGTCAGATTCCTTTGAAGGAAAATCAAATCAGATGGAGGCATATTTACGCACACAAAACACACTATCTGTCTGTGTTTGCCCAAATACAGAAACAGACTTATTTAATCATAACAAAACAACAGAAGATTCTCCAGCTTACATGCACATATGTGCCCAAACACAGACTGTATGTGCAAGATAATTAAGCTTTGAAAACGCAGAGAAGCAGTATCATAATAAACCAGTTTAACTTTGAAAACTTTGACTTAATGTCCTGCTGCAGAACTCTCCTCAGCTGTTTTTATTAGGAGACAGGTCTCGGCTACATGCAGAAGAATTTGAACTCTTCCCCTCAGACATCTGAAGCCATCAAAGACAAAATATTACTAAATGGTTCAAACCAATCACAGACATTACCTCCTTTGAGTTTATGACCACCAAAAATAATAATTATGTAGTTTGCAAAAATAAATTTATAATGCATGAATGCAGATTTGATCTGCTCTGCATTTGTTCTATAGTGGTTTAGCTTCCTCAGCAAGGACTTTAATGAGCTACACGGTTTGTGTGTGTATGTGTTCATGTGTGTGTGCATATAGTGAAAGGCTAGTCTGATTTCACCTTTGACAAGGCCTGCTAGTGAGGGCCCTTTTGGGAGAACAACTTCAGTTTGTTTGAGAACACGGTGTATAGTTTCTGGGAAAAAAAAAAAAAAGTTTGAGGTTGTAAGTGAGGGTGACGGGTCAGAGAGAGTTTGATGGTAAATTACATCCATGCAGCTCCTCGGAGAAAACATGCAAGTAAAAATGAGAGTGGCAGCACTGTCATCTATTGCGTTGTGTTTCATCCACCGCACTGCTTCAAGTCCACCAAGGGTTGCTGAGAGCTGACAGGGGACAAGAGTGTCTGGAAAACTCCAAGGATGCTCAAAACTTGAGATTCTCAAGCACCCATCTGTCAAGTTTGTTGTTATTTGTGCACTCCAATTTAAAAACCTTTTGCTGGTATATGCCCGAGGCTATGAAGCGGAAAACCCTGAAGAGCGCTCCCCCTTTAACACAAGGCTGCAACTGACAACTGTGTGAAGTGGTTGCTGACTGCCAAATAGATCCTCGTGTCACGACTTGAGGGATACTTGGAATTCTAGGCTTGGCCTTTCCTCCTGCTGCCATCATCCACTTCGTTCATGATTCATCGAGGGAGACTTATGGGAGGGATTAGCAGCTAAAACCTTGAGACTTAACGAGTCATTTCAAATGGGATCAGTTTCCAAGCTAATGTTCAGCTAACACTAATGTTACATGCTAATGTTTGATCTTGGACATAAATTCTCATCCCACTGATACTTCATTAGTGGGGACCAACTGCTTACAGAGGGAGCCCACCGAAACTGATAAATGAGACAGGACATGAACATATCATGAAAGGCAAATTTAATACATTATAATTCAGCCTGTCCTTCCCTCATGTTTCATAAAACTCTAAGAACTGACAGTCATTTAAGAACACATACAGAAAATTAACCCTAAGATTTATTAGACAAACTCTTAGAAAGTCATACTCTTGTTCATATTTTGCCCTGAGCGACTGCTAATGTGTCATATTAATTGCTTGGTAATGTAATGACTTGTCACCACGTTAGAAAAACGTCTCCCTCAGTGGGTCAGAAATGTAATTAATCCTAATAAAATGATACTAAATGTCTGGCGAGTTTGAAAAACTAACCCTCGACAGGCTTGAAAGTTTTTAGATTTTAGCTGCAGAACCAGATCTACATGCAAATGAATTCATGATGGGTTACACATTTTCATAGTTTTGAAAAAAAAAAAAAAAAAAAAAAAATCCCCAAATCTGTAAAATGAATCAAAACAATCGTGCAGAGCAACCTACGTCTCCACAGACATGTAGTATGCTCATTATGAGCTACACAAATTATGTTTTGACCTCAATTTGGTTGAATTCACCGCTTCCACATCTCTCATGCACAAACATGTCAAGTCATGCATGTTTGAGTGTGCATGTTGAAGGCCTGTGCCATAAAACATCTACAGTTAATTTATTAAATAGAGCACCTTATCTTAACATATCAAAATGATGACCTTGTTTGTGTATGTAGTATGTGGCTCTATTTACAGAATATGGCAGAAATGTAATATGATATGCATCGTTAGTGTATAATCATCTGAAAATAAGAATCAATATGTTTTTGTTACCTGAGAATGAGTCTTTTACGTCCACAGAGTCTGCCATGATGAACCACCATTTTTCTACAGTAGCCCAGAACGGACAAACTAAACACTGGCTCTAGATATGTTTTTTTTTTTTTTTTTTTCATGCATTTTGTGGCCACCAGAGAAAGGAAAGGGCAACTACACTGCTAAATCCTACACACTGGTCCTTTAAAGTGTGTGCATACGACATGTGTATAGTTGTAGTTATTCTAAGCTAAAACATTTAAAAAAATAACAGCAATAATTAATTATTAAAATTAAACAAATGAACAATTATTTCATTTTCTGTCCATTTAGATTGAAGCATTTTAGCAGTTCAAACACATCACAGCATTTCAGTCTCACACTGTAGCACTGTGTGTGTGTGGTGTTGTTGTTGTTATTTTTATTGAAGCACAGCAGGAAACTCAGGAATGTCATTACAGTGGGAGTTGTCCAGTTAATGAGTTTGGATGACTCTGAATCCCCTGCTGGGTTTGGACATACTCTATACACACACACTACAGCCACCGAGGTGTGCACACACACACACACACACACACACACACACACACACACACACACACCTACAACATAAAGACATACAAATTACATCAGTGCCTTCATAGGACACAGGGATAAGCTTGTTACCTGCTCTTAGCCAGGATTACCTATGACCCAAAATGTGTTGTAGGATCACTTCATACAGGATCATTGAGTGTTCTTTCCAGCCCAGACCAAGCTTTACATTTTCTTGTAATGGCACGTAATGAGACATAATAATGAATAATCATCTAACATACAGTATTATTCGCAATTATCTGAAGAGCTGAAGAGAAAACCGACAACCTGAAGAGAAACCAGAGGAGACTGGTGCAACATCCTCTTTTTGCCTGGAAGCAACACCGTTTATAGAAACAAAGATTCGATAAGCACACGATTATTGCTATCAAGTCAGTCTTGATCTTATTTATTTATAATTATTACACAAAAACAACAGCTTTTATTAGACCTGCAAACTTGATGTGTAAAAATACCATATAAAGAACCTAATTAAGCTCACTCTTGGGTTGCAGAGTGAAACTGAGTCATCCTTACTTCTGACTTTACAGTTCTGTCTCAAAAACATTGTCTGATGCCAGCCTCATAACTAAGCAACTAAATAGGACGATATAAAACTTAATACTGTCCTTGAGGAGAGACAATATTAAAAAAATATATATCAATAAATACACCTAAATAGAAAATCAATCCAAATATTCTACATGATGTATTGCGTTGGCGTACTTTGCTCCTGAGCTAAGATGGAGCTGTCTATGGTGCTGAACATGGCCTTTTGTTCTGACCTTGGCTGACGGCTCTCTGATGGAAGACACAGTTACAAATATAAGGACATCATGTGACTGTCAGTCTGGAGCCTGCCCAGACCTGCCTGTGTGTGTGTGTGTATGTGTGTGCTTGTACAGGGCTGGTCCCTTTTTTTTTTTTTTTTAGTTTAATGTGTGTCTGTTAGTGGCGCGTGTGTGTGTGTGTGTGTGTGTCCATGCCCGGACCTGCCACGGCTCGCCACCCAGCTCTCCATCTCAGCAACGAGATGCCACACCGTGAATCACCAAGCAGGGCCATTACTCACCATGCCTGGCCCTTTCTAAATAACTTCATAAATATTCCATGGGCCAGCTTAAACAGGAGAGTCTGAAAAGTCATGGCTTGGCGCCTCGACAACACAGATTCCATTAAGCTTTGTGTTGCAGCAGAAACATGGTGGGACAATTAATCTTTTAGGATCTGAAGCAGGGCGACGACAAATGCAAGTGTGAGAGAGGGAAACAGAATTAATGGAAGAAGGTAAAGGAGAGGAAACAGAGAGAGTGACACCTGGATAGTGTTATGAATTATGTAGAATCTTGACAACTAATTCAACCAAACAAGCTTCCCCACCTCCTTTCTGCAGACCACCTCTGCATAGAAATAAAATACCTCAACAGCGACCAAAAGAGAAAACCACTCAAAACAAGTACAGCATTAAAGAGCAGAATGGAAGAAAATCTGCAGACCTGAGAGAGTACAGAGAGTGAGGACACAACTGCCATGCCAGACTCTTGACGTGTAATGCCTCTTATTTATTAAAAAAAAAAGAAGAAGACAAAAATGATGATGTATTTGCGTATTTTTTGTCAAATTCATTGGATAGAAAGTGAAAATCAAAGCATGAAAGCATGAGAAAGGATTACAAGTCTGAGAGGGACAGATGTTCTTTAGGCCCACAGAGGGGGGAGAAAGGAGGGAGTGAGACAGAATGAAGAGTGAGAAAAAGTCAGCTCAAAAAGGAGTCTGAAGAGGCGAGCGGGGAACTTCAACAGCTACCGGCAAACCTAAAATCCCTTGGCGTTTCAACCCCGTGAGAAAACAAGAGAGCGTCTGGCCTCTGTCAGAGCCATACTGGCATTTCACACAGACGCAGAGAGCAAATGAGCCACTAAGATGTCACTGCCGTCACCATTAATCTGCTGTCCCTTTCTTCTGCCTTTATCCACAAAGGGATGTGGAGAAGACACAGGGAAAAGTAAAACTAAAAAAAACTGAAGGGAAGCTTTTTTTTCTTTTCTTTTTTTTTGCTGCACAAGAGGTTTGGACTGTTTTTAGTTAAGCTGAAAGACAAAAATGACTTTTTAACAGAAAGTTACACCTTGCTTGTGTTCCAGTCTGCTTGAATTAAGTTTTCACAAGCAGCTTTGCATCGCAGTTTTGCTCTGCACTCAACACATTCAAAGGGTACAGCTAGCTTGAGCTTTGAGCTAAATGCTAACATCAGCAGGCTACTGTATCACATTCATAATGAAAACAGTGTTTAACAGGTAGAATGTTTATCATGTTCACATGCAAAGTGTAAAAGCGTAGTAGTTTTGCAGGTATTTGGTCATCAAGTACAGGATATTTTGACCTGATGGTGACGGCTGGCGCTTTTCCTACTATGACAAGTTAAAATGGCTGCTGTGAAAATGGCCGTAGGTTCTAGTGAAGACTTTTCACACAAATCTCATCGTCATGCTGGTGCTAGAGGAAAAAGGGGAACACCAGAGTGGTTGGGTTAGGATATCTGTACATGGCAATCCAGCTGGTGGTTATTGACATATGTCAGCCTGCCGTTCTAGCTAAAAACGATTTTAGTACTTCATACACAGAATGATAAAAACAGTTTGAAATGTCATTGTTACACTTCATGTTTTTGGTGAAATAATGCACCACAGTTTCTAATATTATTCTGACTCAAATACCACGCTATCAAGATTGATAAAACGTTGGAGACACAGACACACCTTCCAACATCCTCATTAGTGTCAGACATTTCATTGTTTCTCTGTTGAAAGGTCAACTGAACGATGACAATCTGTGCGGAGCTGAGACTCATATCTCTCATATCTTGAAAATGTACGCTCATGTCCCTATATCGCGCACACACACCAACACACTTTTTCTAATGACCGGCCATTACCTACTAAGCATTTACAACACCTGCTTGCCCCATGTTACATTCATCCTACTCGTACATTCATTAGTGCACGTTAATATACGCAGGGCTAATGGGGTGTGTATGAAAATGCACTTAGCTTTCTACAAGAGAAGATGCAATGCAGCTTATGAGTGCTCAGGGACACAGTGGCTTCCTCCCATAAGGATAAGATGCATATAATGCTCTGAGGGTGCGAGTCTGTGCAAATATTTACCGGAGTTGTGACAAAGATGGATGGGAGCATTAGGATTTGGGACGCAGGAAATATAAATATATCAAAAATGTTGTCTTTCCTCTTCTGTCCCCAGAGATTTCGTGCAAGGGATTTGTTTTATTTTATTGCCTTTGTCTATATATTTTTTAACTGTGTGCCCAAAGATGACCTACTTGTGTATATTGGAATCCTGTCATGTAGGCGCACATGTTATTATGGCAGCATGTCATATGTCATACAGATTGGTCACTTTCTGCAGGTTATAGATTCACCTTACCTTATTTTTATTTGTCCCTCAATTTTACACAAACACACACACATAAACACGCTACACCGCATCATAAATATTAATGGTAGGTTCAGTCTCCCCGGCTAACAGCCTCAGTAAAGAGGAGAATATACAGCCAATGGGAATAAAAAGGCCCAGAACTATGAGTCAAGGTCACTGCTGGGATTCAACTCCAATATTCAGTCTTACAGGATATAATATTCATCTTAATATTAATGCAGAGAGATTTGCTAATGGAAAAAGTTCTGAGGATGTTTATCATGGAAACCATAATATGTTGAGGCACAGTTTGTCTGTCTGGTTGTATTTTCAGTTCACAGCTTTTGAGTAAGTTATATGAAATCCTGCACTCACCCCAGCTCTGTTTATCTGAACAAGAAAGTCTCTCAAAAAACAAAGTTTTATTCCTAATGATGGTCTGGCATTCATCCACTGGATTTTAGCTCTATTACATAACTTTTAAAAGCCTTAGAAATTAAGATGTTTCCCTATTTTGGTTCAGTTGCTTAATCTGCATTTTGATGAGGTCAAAGCGATATACACTAAAATGAAGCACTTTCAGTGGGGCATGTACAGTGATGCACATTTGGATAAAAACACTCAAAAATACAAAAATAAAGCCATGAGACCAAAACCATCACAGGCACAAAAAGATACACACAAACATACAGAGAAAAAGGAACCACAAGATCACTAAATTAAGTAAAAAAACTAAAAGCTGATTACGTGTGTCACGTAGCACCACTGGAGACCTGATCTTCCACCCGTCATCTGTCCCCTAAGTTGGACTAAAACCCTCTACTCATCCACCCCGTCTGTCCAGGTCAAGGCATGCCTGTCAGGTAGCTACATTTGTGTAATAAAAGCATGTATGTAGACATCATCTTTCTGGTTGGAATATAATATATAAATCCATTTGCCTTTGTTGAATGTGCTCAGGATTTAATGAGGACAGGGAGGAAGGTGGAGACATTTTGCATTAGAGCAGAGTCTGGCAGAGATAAGAGCATATTAAAAAAAAAAAAGGACAGGAAAATTACAATATGCTTAGAAATGTTTAAAAAAAAAAGCATTCCTGTCTCTTCTTATCTTGTATTGAAAACTAGTCTGGCACTTTTATCAACAATGTTATGGACAAGTGAGAGAATTTGGCAGAAGTTTCTCAGAGGTATAGGAGTGGACACCATTTTTTTGGGGACTACAGTGCAGTGTTGTCGCAATAATCTGCACACAAGAGTGAAGAACCCTGCAATGCAGGCAGGTCTAAATCCTCTATGAAAAAAAAAGACAGATGAAAAGGGCACATCAGTTTAAAATTGAGCTACGAATGTCGTCTCTCTCCCTACAGGGAGCAGCAGGGGTCAGTCTGGAGCGGAACTGAGACCAACTCGCCCATTTAAACAAGTAAAGACAAATGAAAAGGGCACATCAATTTGGTGTGGACGTGGGCACAGCATCTCTTTCTCAGCGCAGTGTGCCTCCCAGAGGCGGTGTATTAGGCTGAAAGGGGCTCGATGGGGGCGAGGTGCATCACTAAATAATGAACTCCCAGCAGCACAATTACTGAGCATAATGGCCGCTTTCATCTTAACAGGGAGGGAATGTGTGTACTTGTGAGAATGCGTGTGTGTATTTGTATTTTTGTGCACATAAGTATCTGCATCTCTGGGGGTAATGCCGTCCCTGAGCTATTTTCTTCCACTGCTTACTGTATTAAGCTCATTCTGAAGATATTGTGAGGAAAGTGAAGTTAGATAAAGAACTACCCCCAGCTGTACAGTGGAGTGTGAAAAGTGTGTGTATGCGTGTGTGTGTGTGTGTGGTATTTAGACTTACGGAGCTCGCCCACTTTCAGGATCTCACAGAGCATCTTGGTCAGCTCGATGCTGCTGCGGCCAAACGGACACTCGTGCTTGTCTTCTCGGCTGCTGTTCTCCAGGACGATCTGGAAACACAGACCGTCAAATAAGCCAGACAGGAAGTATCAGCACTCTTCTCATCTTGAGTCAAGTCTGATATTTGAATCTGCTCATTCTTGTACAAAATCATAATATTCCTGGACATTAATAATAGTAATATTTCTTGTTCCAGATGTATCTATGTAAAGAATCTTTATATTACATTGCATTGCTTTCATCTCATTCATCCTCAGTGTCACTGGATGCTATGTCCGTTTGACACTACAGCTACAAGTTGCCAATGACCGAATAGTTTGAATCCCACAGGCTTTAAAGACATCTAATCATCTGATGTTATATAACAGCTTCTAGTATTTTGAAGCCTTGGCAGATGGGTATGCGCTCTTAGAAAGTTTTGTGGTTATAAGAATATGTAAATATATTTGCATAAATTTAAAGTTCCTGGCTTATCACACTGAAGGTCATATTCATGTAAACATTTCCATTACGGTTGGAAGTATTACTCATTATTTGGTCTGATCTGACCCCCTCAACTATCTGTTTGGAAGCCAGAAAACATAAATGAAACCTCAACAGCAAAAAGAAAAATTCACTCTAATTATGTGGATGGTGGCAGTGCGCCATAAATGAGGCCATCAAGGTCCCAATCATTTTATCTGGTGACAGTTTAATTTGGGAAATTGGAAGCAGTGTTTCTTCCTCTGGTCGACTGATAAGGGCTGAGTTGGCACTACTAAGACATCTCTTTTCTCACTTTCAGGTCCAGAGACTATAAGAGTTACACGCTAACATTATGATGCAGTGTACACAAACTGCTGCATGCGTGCAGTTGATACAAATACACTGTTTTGTATTAGTGCTGGACAGCTGCCATAAAATGGTTCAAACCAAACTGAAAGAAAGGAAAGAAAAACTCGAGCAAATCACTAAATCAGTAAATATCATCCCATTACTGGCAATCACTGCAGCTATTCTATATCAAATACTATATTATATTATTCAGGACTATAAAATCATGTTAACCATCATGTGAAAATGACAAAAATGCTCAAATTGTTATGCACAAATGTATGTCCAGACCAACTTCATGAAATTCAGTTTTAGCTGCAAGAAAACTTGAAAACGAGCCAAAAACTACAAACAAGTGAATGAGCTGGAGGGAAGAAGGTTTGGTAGGAAGCGGAGGTGACGATGAGAAATATAACACCATTGAAGTCAGTGAGAAGTTTGTTTGTTAGTGTCTCTACATGGGCTATAACTGCATATCAAAGTGTACGTGCATGCTCACCCTGATGTAGGCGTCCTGGTGGTGCTTGGCGAAATACAACATGTTATCCAGAGCCAACATGCCTGGAGGAATCTGGGTGAAATCCACAGCTGGGTTGACATGGTTCTGAGAGACAGAAAAGGGAGAAAAGGGTGAGACATGGACTTAAAACACACACTACCAAATCCTTTTTTATCCTTTATTCTTTTAGGTATAATCCAATGAATATGCTCTTTTTTTCCCCAGAAAAAAAAAGCATCAAACAATTGGGAGTTGCACAACGCAACCAGTTTTCTGTTGTTGGAGAAGCAGCTCGGGGTTCAAGGACCACCAGTGAAGTCGCATCTTATTAACTTCAGTATTAGATCGATTCATTACAGTATAAATATTAGCTTATGTTATGGGAATGTTGCGTAACCTTTTGTAAAGCCCCTGAAAACTTCATTTGCTTTTTTTCCCCAGGGGTTCACATTTGATAACATGAATACAAAAAAAAAAAATAATTATCAACAATCATCAACAATGATTTAAAGTTTAGAAAAGAAGGTTATTATTTATTAAGAAGGACTGTGCAGATTTGGTTTGATCCCACCTGATTGAAATGTTGACATGCTGGAGATGCGTCATCATTTTTTTCACTGGATAGTGACGCCATGTTCAAGCTAATTTCAAGTCTCTGAAGTTGTTTTTCAAAATGTAATGAAATTAACAGAAACCAAGTGCTAACTGGAAGATACGGCAGAAAATGAATGTCTATGTTTTGCAAAATACCCAAAAACAAATTCAAGTATACACAATTTTTACTTTGGATTAGTGTAAAAACACAAATACCCCAAATCTTAACAAAAAAAATTTTCCCCCCAAACTGCACTAACAAGTCTGCTCCTCCACCACCTCCCATAGCATCTAAATATTGTATGAGATATGCAGATAGATACCGCCTGTGCTGTCACACTATCATACGTAATTCCTCCCAGATATTGCAGAGAATTCAGTCGACTAATGATTAAATCCATGGATACACATGCGAACGCTTCACTCTGAGACTCATCTTGAGTTTAAGAGGTGAGATAGGATGTTGAAAAAGGTGAAAGTGACTGGAAGAGGAGGAAGTAAAGCAGACGAAGTAAAGTAGACGATGAAAGAGGTATGGAGAGACTAAGATCTATCTCATCACTTTTGTAATTCTGCCTGACAGGAAGCAGACTTATAGGCTTAAAACATACACAGCCACCCAGGCAGGCACATGCATATCTTAAAGAAATACCCTCATATGGACATGTGAAAAATATTCCAGCATGTGCAGCAATCCCTGCTTGAAGAACCTGAAGGTATTAGACGGAAAACAAATTACCTCAGCAGTGATAAGGTCTATCTAGAGAATTATGGCCTGTGTATGTGTGTGGGTACAGCATGTTTGTGTGTCTGTGTGGGTGTGTCTGTAAGCTGTCTAGCATGGAAAGCAGACTAAAGATTTTAGGGTTGGTTTTCTCCACACTAGTGGAGACAGGGCAGTCCAATTGTCCTTATCTTTACTGAGCACACTGCAGTGGGAGTGTGGATGGGAAGAACCCCGAAACAGCTCTGGGCTTACACCGAGCCACAGTGGGTTTTCTTCGAGTTCTTATGCTATAGTTAGAACACTGCCTGCAACACAAAGTCACACACACACACACACACACACAGATCTACATATGCAGTTCATTATAAATATGCATGCTTGAAGGTAGGGAAAGAAGAAAAGTAGTCTGTTTTAGGGAGAGTGTGAATGAAAGAAAACCCCTACAGATGAAAAACATTATTATAGGATGAGTGAAAGAGAACTGACTGAGAGAAACACATTTCAAACTTCAAAAGTACATTTACTATAGTTAACTCAATGTGAGGTTTTTGTACTTTAGTTGAATCTATACATTTTCTCTATTTTCTATTTTAAGTCCACTACATTAATCTTTATTTTCCAGGTTAAGATTGCACATGAAATATTAGTTTTGTAAATCCCACATCCACCCATGTCGTTCACACCGATGAATATCCCGGGATTGGATTTTAAGATGGTGGGATCATACAAATACCTAGGTGTTAGCAAAGCTGCCATCCATCATGAACAACTCCTGTCACCCCCTGCATGAGACTGCGGAGGCCTTAAAAAGCTCCTTCAGCAACAGACTGCGATTCCCACCATGTAAGAAGGAGAGCCACCGCAGGCCCTTCATTCACAGCTGTCAGACTCTTTAACGCCAGCATGACTTCATGACTTGCTTCAGCATGATATTTTTTCAATATGTAATTAATTTCTTATGAACCTTGTGTATTCGAGCTGCTGCGACAAATGAATTTTTCCAGTGCGGGATCATTAAAGACCATCTTACCATATATTGCCTTAAAATACAGTACATGTTTATATAATAAACCAGTGGTTCCTAGTTTGTTTTGCCGTGTGCAGAAATCGGTGCTCCTTGTCAAATGTTTCACAAAGTTGTCATCAGTTGCACAAGAGAGATGTGCCCCATAAACTTTTCAGACTGAGGCTCAAGAGTGAAATACAGACACACCTATAGAGCAGGACTTTATTTATTTTTTCCTTTCCTGCCACATTCATCATCTTGCGACCACTCAGATTTATCTTGTGACCCTTTAAAAAGGAGCTCGACCACACAGGTTAGAACCGCTGAACTAAAATATCTAACATCATGTATAGTCATAAAAAGTAGCTCCACCGTAAGCAACTAAAAGAGTAAAATGCTGCTTATGCATTCGTGCACCAGTATAATAAAAAAAATATCAGTCACACATGGGCCATTTTTCTACAGAATGAGCATTTTCCTCTTTAAATATATTTCACTGGTAAAACGTAAGTGTACTGTAAGATTATGAAAAGGATCTGAATATTTCTTCTGCCACTGTTCAAAACCTATTTTCCTGGGCATGCCGAGACAGACATGCACTGGCTTCAATTTGAAGATTTTAAAGTGAAAGACATTAACAGCCGTCCCATGTGGACAGACTCATGATTTCCTTTTTGATCTCAGTTTTGAGTCCTGTGTGTGTGTGTGTGTGTGTGTGTGTGTGTGTGTAGTAGATCAGAGTGTATTTATGAGGCCCAATGGAACACGTGCCAAACTTACAATAAAGCCGAGCTTCTTGTAGTCGCGGGTGTACATGGACTTGCGTTTTTCGATGCTGCCACTGTTGGGCTCACACTCCACATCGAAGGCAATCCTCCGCAGCTCAAAGATGATGTCCCTCTGAGCCTGCACATGCAGAGAAGAATATTAAAGTGCTGCTCATAAATCCATCTGTCTATTCTTCCATTCACCATTTTATAATTTAAGAATGCTTCAGCCTCATCTCCGCTGTCTGGGGTCTCGCAGTGCCCAAGGCAATCTGGCCAACAGCCATGTCTCTACACTGTTTTTATTACTTGGCCAACCTAAAATAACTGGTTTTAAGAAACCTGGACCTGGCCCAAACTGCCCACAGGCTACTGAATAAAAGATTAATGATTGTTTACTCCCGGAAGCTGCATCATGCTTGATGGTCCTGGTGGAGTATTCCTCTACGAGATGTACCTCTGCTTTTTTACTGAAATGTTTTTTGGGGATTGTTCTTTGCACACCTGCATGCTCTGAGGTTACTTGTGCAATGTTGGCTACAGTTATTCTGACCTGCCAGTGTCTCACTCAAAAAAAAAAAAGTCTGGTAACATTATATATCTTTCTTAATGGTAAACAAAGCCCATGAAAATCTCAAAACCAACAATGAACTAACAGCAAATACCATCTGCGTAACCAAATCTTTTATGTATGTTGTTCTTTAGTTACATAGAGTTGTACTGTAATTTTTTGTCCCACATACACTCATCTTGCTGTCAGAAATTCTTGCAGAAGCACAAAATGTGTCAATCTGTAGCTGAAAGTAGTCGACAACTCATGATTGAGTTGCGTCTGCTAAAAACTACAGTGCCCAGCTGTTACTCAGACTTTTCCAAAATAGAAGCTGTATGTTTGTGACCCTTTTTAAAAGGTTAACAGCTTGAGAACGAACAAATGAATGCAGGGCTGAGAGCATCAGATCAGAGGATGGGAGAGTTAAAGAGTATTGAGAGATGGACAGAAATGGAATTTATTGACAACAACATATATGTAGAATATCACCAGCCTTATCCTTTAAGTTGTTACATGCCATATTACTTATATGTCTGTAATAAAGTGCTATTTTTAACATGTAATGCTAACTTGGAGAAAATAACAACCAGTCTTGTTCTTCTTCTTTTTTCTCAAGTTTCCTTAGTTTGTATTTCGGTAATACACAAGCTGTTCACAAACTCACCCAGACTGCAGCTAACCACCGTAGGCTGAACAAAGTTGATTTCACCCACTTCCACTTGCCAGTCTACCAAATCTGTGTCTTATTAAATGTTTTAAAACTTGCTTTGAAGATAACAATGTGACCTCCTTTCCCTTTTGGCATCTATTCCTCCATTTGTCACACATCTCTGTCTGCATCATTCACCGCCCCCCCCCCCCACCTGGTCCTGGGGATCCATTTTGGTCATCATGCGGTCCTCCAGCAGGTTGAAGGTGAGCACCTGCAGCACGTACAGCTGGTGAGCCATCTCATCGTTGATGGGTGTGGTGCTCCGGATGACGTTCTGCACGGGGCGCATGACAAACAGAGGATTGGGGGAAGCAGGATTAGAAGGGTAGGGGAGATTTAGTCAGACAAGGGAGTGGAGAGGTTAGATGTGAAAAGAGAGGGTGAAGGAGACAGGATGGGTTTTGGGGTGAGAAAGACAAGACGCGGATTTTGGAGGGAGACGGTACGAGATAACAAAAAGGAGAATAAGAGGATTTGGGAGTGAATGAGGAGGATTAGAAAGCATAAGTCAGATGAGGGAACGGGAGAAGCAGAAATGAGATTTAACACAAGGGAGAGGATGAAAAAGAGAAAAGGAGAACAGGTGTGAGACAGTAAGTACAGTAGATAATAACCAGCAATGTGAGACAGAGGCAGACGTGGCAGGTGTCATTTTCTTTTCTGATATCACTCTGCTGCAGAGGCATAAACCCGAAAAGAGATAAAGAGAGACAAAGAAGGAGAGATACACAGGAGAGGTGAAGAGGGGAAGGGCATGCTTAGACTTACACTGAGAATGATGGAGCGCAGCTGTTTCTGGGCAAGAATATGGGCCATTTCCTGTAGAGGGAGAAAGAAAATGAGGGAGAAACAGTGATAGAGAGAAAGACAGAATTTAGGAAGAGAAGAAAGAGAATGAGAAAAATGAGACACAATAATACACCAGCAAAATACAACACATGTTTAGGGTTTTTCTATGTTATAATGAGGAATGAAAGCGGGGAAAATAAACAAAAACTGCCACGGCACACTGCAGCGATAGGCCGTGAAAAATAAGAAAGCCATCCCAAAAAAGAACTTAATCTTAAAAAGGGATACTAAATGCACTAACTGATGTCTTCTACAGTGCAAACTACAAAGTGTGCTAATCAAGGGTGCACTTACTGTCAGGGGACAATTTAGGATGTCCACAATGTGCTCATCAAACTACCATATCGTGCGCAGTGAGGAAACAAAATCAGAGACAGAAAGACAGAGAGGGTGAGTGAGTGAATGTAGAGGAAGAAAAAAAAAAGAATCGGAGAGGACGTTAAATTCAATTTCTGTCAGTGGTGCAGTTTGTGGAGGGAGAGGGGGGAGGCATCGGAGTCAGCAGAATATTGAGACTGGGCGGATAATAAGAAACGCTTTACTGATGGTCGAGTCTTTAACACACTCACACACACATTGTCTTCTGCCCTTTAAAGACACACGCAGCACAAACTGAGGACCAAAGAGTGTCATTAGCTCCTCTCATGTTTAAAATTGTCATCTGTGATTGATCAGCATGAACAGGTGCTGCCCCATAATGTCACATTGTAAAAACTGGCTCCCCGCAGAGATTAAACTATCTGCTATAAACTTATATGACCACAGCGCCTGCACCTAAGACAGGAAGACATTGTTCACTTATCACCTAAAACAACCAGATCAAGTTGCTCAAAAGTGATGCAAACCAACCACATGAATCTGATTTGAGCCGAACCCTGTCAGCAAAAGAAGCACTGCAATATCCGAGTGTGCTACATTCTGTATGCGGATGTGCTGTGAAACTTATTTCTGCGGAGCGTGTCTTCAGCTGTGTGTGCTGCATAGGAGAAAAGCTGTGGGTTAGCATCATTTATTATTAATGTCACAGCACATCGCTGGACCCTATGGTGCTGATGCGAGGGATCATGTGATTAGCTACAGGGCAAAGTGTGACATAGGTGAGAGAGCAAGTATGAGAGAGAAAGTGAAAAGGCAGAGGAATGAGGGCAGGCTTGTGCGCAAAACATCACTTCTGCACAGAGGACCGAATGGAAGGAGGAGCAGGGAAAGAGGGCGTTTGTTGGGCTTTCACACTACTGTAAATCACTGGATTTTACTATTTACAAAACTGGAGATGTAAGCCAAAGACATGACAATTCTTAGACACAAATATACACACAAAGTACACGGTACAAAAATGCTGATGTGATAACATGTGAACGTAGCATGTAAAGCTCACTGCATCATGAAACAGTACAGGGTGAAAGTGCTGCGTGTGCACACCACAGCCTCACCTGTCTCTTCTCCTCGGGAGCTTTGAGGAATAAAGCATTGATGACAGCAATAGTGTAGGTCTGAATGTCTTGATCAGTCCTGAAATTGGAAAAAAACAAACAGTTCATGACCGCCTTCCCATGTGGTTGCGTTTATCACTGTGTAAGAGACGCTGATGGTTTGTACAAAAATGAATCAGTCCAATTCATGTTCATACACACAGTTTAATGATCCACTTACCCTTGAAGATGTGGGATGAGCTGTCCAATGGTGATCTCTTGCGCCACCTTGTGGTAAAGATCCTGACTGTTGAGCACCATGGACTCTAGGATGGCCAGGGACCGCTGCAGCACTGCTGTGTCCAGGGCCGCCTTGTTCACAAAGCTGGCAATCTGCAGGAGAGACAGAGGAGGAGATGAAATGGTCGACAGAAAAAAAAAAAAACGGATATATTTCTCAAAAGACATGTAGTATGTACACGTAGTTGTAGAGAGTAATGGAGGACAACTTCATTTTGACATGTGAGTATATAAATATAAAAGGTAAAACAGCCAACATGCACTTTTAATTAATTCCATTTTCTATATACACAAACAGCTAATTATGTGTCAAAATATATGCATAATAATGTATCAACACAATTGTGATCAACTACATAATGTACATTTTTCATACATTTTGTTAAGTTGATGGGAAGTATGCAACCCATACTGCAGATTTCCTTGTTATTGTCATACTCATCCTGTTGTAATATAACATGTAACCTCACTACTTTTCTTTTGGGAGATTTTTTAGGGTCTCAAAGCTCAAAAAGTGATGGATAAATCAAAAGCTTTACACCAAATATACAGTCTAACAGCAGTATTATTAATGCTAGTCCCTCTTAAGTCCCTGCCCTGTTAAATAAGATGTTTTCTTGGCCGACCTTCTTGATGAAGGCCACAGAGAAAGTGTCCCAGGAGACAATGCCGTGGTCCATCAGCTCCACAAAGGCCGTCAGAGTGAAGGACAGCAGGTCGCCAAAACTACAAGACAACACACACACACAGAAACACACACCATAGGAAACTTCTCTCCAGCAGATGGCTTGGACCGGTATGTAGCTGCAAAGCCCAGATGGCTTGGAACATAACGAAGAATGAGCGGTCAGCAAAGACAGAGAGAGAGAGGTGGCGGAGAGCAGGAGAGGGGACAGAAGAACGCAATGCTGCAACCAGGCTTGCTAGAGAAAGACAGAAAAAAAAAAACAGAGACAGGGAAAGAGAGGAAGAAATGGAACAGAGGTTTGCGATGCCGTGCAGACAGACTGGCCTTTCGAGAAACAGCAGGGGCCATCAGAAGGCCAGCAGGAGCCGGGCAGCACAGTGCGGTTTTCAATCAGGACCAGAAAGCTACATAATAGAGTGAAGTCATGCAGTTACACAAATATCTGGAGAAATAAATCACTCTGCAAGAATCACAGGAGGCCAAAGCAGGAAACACATTAAACAGCTGTTATATTCAAGACATATTACTGCTGGAATTACTACTTAATGAAAAATTTAGAAATCATAGTGAAATATAAAAGTTTTAACCTGCACACAACTCATGATAAAATAGGCAGTCTGAAGTTATTTCTGCTATTTTGTGCGATAAAAATCTTCAGTAAGCTTTAAAATGTTTTATGGCTTCACCAATAGGTTTTACAATACTGACCTCTACTGCTTAAGATTGGCTTTACAAAACCACCCTGCACTGACGCTTTTGTCAGGGCACCATTTATAATGCTGTTGTAGTTTTACGAAGCTGACATAAAAATATACAAACCAATGGTGCTATAACCCAGACAAAAACATGTTGTTGTAACCAGACTTTGAGAAAAACTAAGCAATAATCTGTTGATGCAATTTCTCATTAATGAATTTTAAAAGTTAGTTTTCAGAGTTAGTTAGTTAGTTAGTTTGAAGGTGGTGCACAGCATAAAGTCCAGCAAAAAACAACAACAACAAAAAAAATGACATGAAAGTTGAAGATGTGGGCTTTCAGGACACAAATCTTCCTACAAAGATATAGTGAGAGAGCATCATGGATCAGTGTTGCTGCATGGTAAGGTGATTAGTGAACAGTCAAATGGACGATTAGTAACCCGCAGCTGAAGGGCAAAAATGCTTTGCAGATGGTACTGGGCATTTAGATGACACGCTGGAGTCAACTACAAAATGCTACATGGAATTGTAGAATACTGAGGGTAGAGGACAGATTATTTAAGGCACATAGAGTGAAGGAAACCCTGATGATGGATGGAGGATGTTCTTGTGGTGATGGAGGCTATTGGCTAATAATGTTGAAGAGAAAGTAAGAAAAGTAGCTGGCTCACAGCGAGCCCACAGACAATCCCCTCACCCTGAGCAGCACCATTTTGTAAAGAACACCAAGATTTATTCATTCAGGGTGCTGACTTGTACTAGAAGTAATAATACTTGGAAATCCAAAAATCATTGGTTTAATAGATTTCTTATTTTGTTTTTTAGAAATAAAATCTTGGCCTTCTTTCAGTCTGTGTTCAAAAATTAGGAATTCGTTGGAGTCTGTTGCCCAAAACCACATGCAAAAAATCAAAAAGTATGACACTGATTTTGGAAAATGGAAGCCTGGAAGTGGCTGTGTTATACATATATATAATTTCCCATAAGGCACTGTAACCAGAGTCTTAATCATGCAGACTCGGCCAGCAGGTTAGGAAGAGCACAGAGCCAATGACGTTACCCGGCTGAGGGGAAAGGGGAGGGGCTTACCAGGGCTTCATTATCTTCTGTAGTTTCTGATATCGCCTGCAAAGATTTGAGAAACTTTGGTGTCAAAGGTGGGAAACAAACAAACAACTAAACCTTTCAATCTTAGCCAGCACAGAGAAGGGAACAACACACATCACAATCCGGTGACTCAATAATGCGTAAATGTCCCTGAAAGAAGGCACCAGAATCAAATCCAATCTATCACACATCATAAAAACAGTTTCTTATTGTATAAGACACAAGCAAACTGAAATGAAATGTCAGTCTTTCATTCAACATACACTTTTATACACCGACTTATAGTGCAAACCAGGAAGCCTATTTATCAAACATTTAAAGCATGCCAAGCAGAGACAGTTGAAAAAGCGGTTTTGCTGCTAACCTTACTGTCACACAGCAAGCTTGGGCAGAGATGACAATGCACAGAAATGATCAAACAACATTTTCACTTTGCAAGGAAACACTTTTCACACTTCAAATGTCTTGAGTGACAGCTCCACTGAATGTACCAAAAAAAAAAGAAGAACAAAACACTCTATTCTGCTTCGTTGGATGCGATGTACCCCAAGTCAAGTTTCTGCTGCAGACTGCACATCTTTATATTGTCATACATATTGTATTATAAATGAAATGTCCTTGAAACAGCAGAACTCTTAGAGACCCATATCTTGATTTGGGGCAAATACAACCAAACTCTCATGCATGGCTAGATATCACTAGAGGTAAATTAGAAAATATGCTTTTTTAAAAAATGTATGTAAAGTCAACTTTTAAAACAACAACAACTAAAATCCAAACTCTTCCCGTTGTTTCTGAACATAACAATACCTCTTAATAAGCTGCTTGAAGTTGCACTGCACATTCTGTGTCCCTACATTCAGAATCAGTTCTTCCATGTTTTGGTCAGTAGAGGGCGGTATCTGCCTTTGACTTGTGGAGTGTGTGTGGGCAGCTTCAGCAACAGCAGCAGTCAGCCAACTGATTTCCACATTAATACAGTACATCTCTGGAAGAAACATTAGATCACAGCACCGTTCTGCCCTCAAGAGTTTGCAGCACTGAGGCTCTTGAATAATTACAGTTGACCAAGTTGGTTGGCGAGCACACTAATGAGTGTGTGTGTGTGTGTGTGTGTGTGTGTGTGTCAGACACCGCTACCTATCTCTGTGTCTGTGTTTCATAAGTTCCTTCTATTCAGATGGAAATGCAGCAGAACCGCTCGGTCTCTTTCACACACACACAAACATGCATGCAGAGGCCACTTTTAAACTCTCCAGTACTGAATAACGGATGTGAAGGTAATTCACAAGGAAACATACTGAATAAAATAGCCAGAAGGAGAGTGGAGTCAACATCAGTGCTTCTGTGATGGCTCCTCGCAGTAAGATCAAACAGTGTCCAATATTTGCTCATTTTAACATCACATGCAAAAGCATAAGGGGTTTCAATGATTTCCTGTCAAATAGTGAAAGTGAGTGCGCTAATGCTAGAGACTCTGATGTCTCATACCCTGAAATAGGAGATCATTACGTGGTTTCTGCTGAGCAGAAGACATTAAATATCTGACCGGAATCTGACCCTTTATGCACATACAAAACAATCAGAAGGATGAAAGTGATTTTGGACTGCGCTGCAGTAAGAGCATATTTTTGACCTTGTGTGAGCGTGTGGTTACAACATGACCGTGTCAGAGCCAACTCCTCATGCAAGCAAACAATTCTATCCATCTCTTCTCTTGCTTGGTAAAAGGGATAAATAATGAGAGTAGCATGAGGCGGAAAACAAGACTGTGCCGGTCGGCTAACGACTGCTGCCCTCTCTGACAGTTTGCACAGTATGTCTGCTTGTGTGCATGTGAGTGTGTGTGCGTGTGTGTGTGTGTGTTTGTACTCTGCCTGTAACTTTTCTTCTGAATTTTTACTCCAGCTGGAGCTGTGCACTCACACAATGTGCTACCGGGACACACACACACACCTCCCATTGGCATCACGGCTGAGAAATTCCACCTCAGCGAAAAATGTCCTCACTTTAACCTTCAGTTGCGACGGTCTCCAGGGGGGCCTCCACACAGTGAGTCTTTGGATCTGCTGAACAGTCAAACACTAGTGCAGAGCTCTCATCTCAGCTGTGTGTAATACCACCATCATGGTCAGCAAAGGCGAACAGGTGCCCCCAGGCATGTTCTTCACAAGCCAGCTCTTCTCTTTTCAGCACTTTGGTGACACCTTCAGAGCATGTTAGGGGGTTACAGTCTTGCTGTGTGTGCAGATAGCCTCTGTAGCTATTCTGTAGCTTAACTATGCTACCACAGAGATATTACATGGACGACCTTCTAATGCTGGTGAATATTTCTGGTTATTTTCATTGGACGGCCTTTGCTTCCAACACTATCACCAAGGTAGTGACAGAACGCAAACATTACTTTGGCTATTAATGATTGCAGGGCAGTAGTTTTCTTTTCAGGAGCTGTACATGACAAATAGTCTCATTATCACAGTCACAAGATGAATGTAATGTGTTAACAACATAGTCTGATAGTGACACATCTATCTAGTGCTGCAGTGGTGCTACGAATGTGTGCTGAACTAACTCACTAGGATTGCACGACAAAGGCATCTACGATAAATCCAGTTTAACACAACGATTTAAGGAGTGTTAATGAACAGAGAGCAGGTAACTCAGCTGCTTTGAACTCTGAACCAATCAGAATGCACAGTGCAACTCCAAAGACCCCCTGGGCTCTCACTGACCTTAGACCTGTGTAGGTGCCATACTCCTAAAACCTGTAAAATAGATGCGTAGGCGAAGAAATTCTGTAGCTACAAATGGAATATTTTAAATTGTGGCTTCAGGAGAACACTGGAAATGTAGATTTCTTCCAAACTTCTACTGATCCCCAACTTGCCTATAAAATTCATCATACAGTACAAAGAGGAATGAGAAACTGAGGTGAAGAGAAGACAGCAGCGACGGAGGAAATCCAAAACAGCAAAAGAGATGGACAGACAGCTGACTTACTCAGTCCCACTTTCCACCATCTGAGTGAGCAGGGAGATGCCGTCCAGGTTGATGAACTCTTGGGCGAAGGTGATGTCACGGGACGCATTTGCCAAGTCCTTCAGAGCCTCCAGCTTGGCATCCATGCTGGACGATTGGATCCGTTCATGAAGCTGGACCGCGGTCTGGTACTAGAGTGGACAGAGGGAGGAGGAGGAAGATGCACTGATGTCAGAAGGCAAAAAGACACATGCTGAAGACATTTGAGGTGCGCTGGGATAACAAAAATAAAGTTTTCTTTCTGTGCATTCACAGTGATCAGTGTGTTCATATGTATATATAAATTAACTTACAGGAGAGGTGGTCAGACGCAGGATTGAGCCGTTCTTAATGTCATTGCGATTCTGTAGAGAAGATGAAAACAGAAGTTAGTGAGCCCTTGAGATATTTTTTTTCTTACCCTAAGCTTTAAGCACTGCAGCCTGGAGTTACAAAACAGACAAACCTTTTCTGTGATGTAGAAATTTGTCGCGTCAGCAATCTGCAGAGCAAAGTTTTCATGGTTCCCCAAGGACCACCTAAAAGTCATTGGAAGGAGAGGAAAAAAAACACATTGCATAATTGGTATTAAAATACAGCTATTAGGATTTAAGTATGGATACCGAGGAGCCCTAAGAGAATTACTTTAAATCCAAAACACATTTGTGCACAGACACACAATGAAACAGTGCAGACTTACCCCTCGCACACTTCTTTAATGATGGCTGAGAGAGGCTTTTTCTGTGGAGAAAGATAAAACTACATTTAGAGTCCACAGTCCAAACTTGAGTTTCTAAAACAACAGTCAACTCACAGTGAGCTGCAATTACTTTATATTACAGGACTGGCACAATGAGAGGCTGTTCTTCAGGAATCTGTGTTTAACTGTCCGTCTGGTAAAGTGGGATCACTGACCATGTCTGCCTTTTCTTTTGTCATCATCTTCATGTCTGAAACTGCTTCCAGATCAGCAGCTGTGCAATGTAACTAATGATCTTTCCTCAAGTACTATTCAACAATAGATTCAGAGGTACTTTTACTTTAGTTTTTACTACTTAATATATCTGCTCCACATACCGTTTACTCTATTACTATATCTATTGATTTGGTGGATATATTAATTAGTTACATTCAATTTCTAAAAATACGTTTTATGTATTGTTATTGATGAAATGTTAAGACTTGTTATTGTTTGAAAATGTTTATAGTCTGTGTCATTGATACTCAAGTGAATACTTAGGCTATTAATCTGATTTAGCATTACATGCCAACTTTTTTTCTCTCTTTTTTTTTTCAAAGGGGTAATCCACCAATTTAACATGTGAGTAGGAGTAGCAAGCTCACGGTTGCAAAATCTTTCTCTCAAAATTTGAAAAGATAAGCATAATGCTGTCATCGGGGTTATCTCTATCTATTGTACATACAGAAAACATTTCTCATTTAAGTTCTCATTTAAGTCTCATTTAAGGAAGTTTTTTTTTTAGTTTTTTTAACACTGAAACACTAATGAAGTTGAAATGAAGTTGGGTGGTGTTCAGCTCAGTTGGTAGAGCAGCCGCCCAATATGCAAAAGCTCGCTGTGGGGGCCCAGGTTCAAATCCTGACCTGTGTGGCCCTTTCCCGCATGTCATTCCCCATCTCTTGTTTTTTATTTTATTACTGTTATAATATCAGTTCCTCATTTGAGCTCAAAACTAAAAGTCAGGGAATAAAATCATTCCCAGCATTGTTTTGTTTATTCTATCTTCTGCGAGTGCCCCATCTTTATCAAAGTACAATGCACAATCATTATAGTAAAGCCTCTTTTTACTCATGTAGAGGGTCTCTATATAGTATATACTAGGCTAGGTGACATTTCAGCCACAGTCTTATCAACGAGCCTACGTAAAGAACCAAGAGAGTGTGTTAAGGATGTTTAAGAGGCCTCTTATCACCACTGTGCCGAGCATTATTTTCAAAAACACACAGGCAACAGCATGAGCACAAAATCACACAGATGCAACCAATCACACTTAAATACACACACAACAATTTGGCGAGCATTTCTATATAGTCATAATATACAGAACATTGTGGATGATATGATTGAATTGCTGCTCTGCTGGGATTTACCCTGAGCAGCGAGACAGGCTGCTTCAAAGCGCACAAGCTGTAGTGATGGAGGACTTTCAGGGAGGAGATAATGCTGGCAGGATGGTGGGCATATATGACAGGGAAAGAAAGGCAGAGGGGTGACAGAAAAAGAGTGTGGGCTGTTATGTGAACAAAAGGGAGAACAGAAGATAAAAAAGTGAGAAATAAGCAAATTGAATAAGATGAAGGGAAAACAACAGCAAACACAGCGTGGAGGAGAGTGGATGATAATAGTGAGAGAGAGAGAGAGAGAGAGCTGGAGAGTGGTGACAAGTATAAGGAGTGTGTGCACACAGTGCCAGTCAGTATTAACGTAATATCTGCTCGCTCGCCACTGCTGTTATCCTCAGTGCTCAGTACTACCACAGGGCATCTGTTGGTATTAAACAGACATTTAGGAGTTTTTAATGCTGCATTAAAGTAAATGCTAAAGACAAAAACAATGTATCAGCATGTCCTGTGGAAAATGTATACATGTAATATCCTCCTCTGATGATAAAATATTGATAACATATCAAACGTATGCAAAAATATGCTTTAGAAACATGCAAAAAAAATGAATACTACTTGAATAATCCTGGTTTATGCAAGCAAAACATTAATATGCTCAATCATCAAAGATATGATGAAGCAAGCGGTTGCAATATTTCAAAACACACTAAACCACTTGAGCATTGCTTGGAGCCATTCCTTCTCTCATACACCATCAAAGCTTGTTACAGTTTTGAATTGTATTATTAATAAACTAATACATTCAAACAATATCAAAAGGTTACCACATGTAGTGCATAACACTTTAAATGTCTAGCTTCTGTACGGCCGGTGCAGACCTCAGATCTTTTTCTTTTGTGAAGCCAATTTTATGTGCACTATTCTACCAAGTTAATTATTGATTTTTAGTCATTAATGTCTGGTCAGGAATTTGATTAAATGCAAGTTGTGAGCTATGCATTCAAATGTTTTTTTTTTACTCACTTGACTGATTTTTTTTTCTCTTTTGAGATGTTTTCAGTTTGTAATTCATTAAAACTTTAAACCAACCACTCCTAATCTACAAATGAATCAGTGAATAAATTAAGACTGTGTTTCCCCAGTTATCACTTCCACAACTCCTTTCTCCTCTCCTCTTCCAGTGTCCTCTCTCTGCACCTTTTTTCTTATTACCTTTGAGGTAGAAATACATGTTGCTTTTATGCTTTCATCATCCAGGAGTTACAAGACCTCTACTATCCCATCTACTCTTCCTCTGCTCCATCACATTTCCCTGTCTGAAGCACATCTACAGTATGATGAAACATAATATATTAGACTGAATGGGATGTTTAGGGAGTCAGCTCTTGAGCTGCTGTTATCTGACACTCTCCTTTATAACTGGCCGGATAACCAGTAGACATAATCTTTTTCTTTCCGAGCTCGCTGACAACCAGCCAACTTCACCAGCTAGGACTGATGTCTCATTGTCTGAACATTCATTACAGATATTTGAAACTATTATTAAACATAAGGATTATAAGGATACACATAAGGATTTTTTCCACTCTTTAAACATTTTAATTTTGCTGCTATTATGGAGTCATTATGTATGCACTAAAATATCCCCTTAGAGAGGGCATAAAATTTTATTTGGGATTTCTTACACATTATGTCCCTGTCTGATTGAACTAGCTGATTCAACTGACGCAGTAACACAACCAGCTTGTGGCAGATGTTTATCCTTGGCACTATAGTGTGTATCAACAAAATGATAATTAATTAATCTGAAACTGCTTCATTACTTTTCAGTCTATAAATTATAAGTCTAAAAAATTAAGCATATCATATGATCAACAAAATAAACAAACATTCAAATATGAGACAGACAATATTTCCCTGTATGGTAATCTGTATAACTAATGCATAGCTGTAAAACAGGTGAGTAAAAATGGAATACAAAAAGGTGAAGAACCCATAAGTGATTATCCTCCAACTATCACCCAAGAGTTTCGCTCATCTCTACACATTATTTCAGCATCTTTCAGTTCATAGTTTTCACTGTTCGGTCATGACTTTGCTGTTTTGATTCATTGTCAGTGCTCTCCCACTGCACACTACCTGCCCAGCTACAAGCAGTAGACACACAAAGTTGGTGACTAGCTGGTGAGCACGGTGGAGCATTTAGTATTTCAAGAACCACATATTTTCTTGAGGGGTCGGTGGGGACCAAAACAGTGCTAAAACACTTCATTAGGTGAACACAAACACGTGTCCAAATGAATGCTAATGTTGCTCTCTAAGTGCTGGAGGTGTAAATAAGCAACAGTTTGCCAACAGGTTCGCCATATCAACTCAAAAGATGATGAAATGGTGTGTTTACACCTTTTTTCCCCACTGCCCTCTTGTGGCCAAAAATTAACTTAGTAGTTTCAAATCAATTTAACACGGCCTCACACCACACCGTCCTTAAATTTACTAAATCATAGTCAGACAACAAATTATCACAGCTTGTTTCCCTTTGGTTTGACTTCTCAGCAGCCCCTCCACCTTTTTCTCCTCCTGCTCTCTCTTGCATTTCTAACAATAACATTTGAACACTTACAACAGTTGTCTGCATTTGTACTAATTTCCCAGCGTTCCGACGTAAATGTTGGACTTTTGTGCCCATGAGGCACTGAAGGTATTTGGAAAGATACAGAATCACAGTGTGATTTATGCACACACACACACACACGCGCAGATGTACCTAAACACACACTGCAGGGGAACATACACAAAACACCAACAGAAATATGGAGAAAAGCACATGAACCCTCATACAAAGGGATACAAGGATACACACATACACAGAACTGTCAGCACAGGAGCACACACACACACAAATGCATGAATAGTAACAAGTATGCATGTTGCCACACAAACACACCCACACACAATTTCACTTATGCAGAGTTAGACCCACGTAAACAAACAAAAAAAAATACACGCACAAATTTGCATCCGTGTACACACGCGCTTTCTCTCAGTCTCAAGACAGCATGAGCAGCTGAAACCCACTCCCCATCGCATGACTCAGACAGCCATATGCTGCTGCAGGGCCTATTGTACAGAGGAGATGCAGAGGGAGGAGGAAGAGGTGGGGGTTGACGGTGGAAGACAAGGGAGGAGGAGGCACAGCGCAAGTTTTCACCGTTACAACAAAAGACAGGGAGGAGGAGTGAGAGGGGGAACAAACAGGAGAGAAAGTAAAGAAGGACAAGGAGGAGGAGGCAAGAGATAGGAGGAACAAGAGAACGATGACAGGGACAGATAAGAGAATCAGAGGAAAGCGGAGGAAGGGGAGGAGGAGAGGTGGCTTCAAGAAGTGAAGATGAGAGAAAGAGCTAAAGACGTTTCACAGTTCACACTGCGGCAGCCGTGCTGATAAGGGGTCATTAAACACAAAAACTCCATCCTTAAATTGACATATAAATGCTTAAAGGGCCTTAAATCGCATGTACTCTGTAGTTCGAATATTTCATTCAGCGATTTATCCATTGAGAAGGGCAATCATAGTTCCAGTTGTCACAGTGACTCATAGCTTGTACAATCATTAGCCTAACCATGAGTCACACACACACACACACACACACACACACACACACACACACACACACATACATACACACACAGAACAGGCCATTTCACACACTGTATGTGCAATCAGACGACGCAACAGCAAACATGTCATCTCCCCGCACGAGGCAGTCATTGTTTGCGCTAATTATTTCATTAGCATGTCATCCACTGTTTTGTTAGTCCCTAATGATTGCGGGCATTCAGTATGGTTTTTATCTGGATTCATACTCGAGCCGTGTGAACGCTCACATACTCAAACCAGTGATCAGGAAATCAGCAGAATGATTTCATGCCAGAAATTGTGTATATTTCCTGGAAAAATGTTCAAGTCCAACATTTTGGACATGATTTACAACAAACATTAAGTAAGTTATGAAATTTGTGGCATCCTACCTAAATCTGTGACAATGCTGGACTGATTTTGGTTCATGTCTTTCATAATTATGGTGTTGATTTAGCCTCCATCACCACAGTCAAAGTAACGTCCTGAAATATTCGTCAAAGCTGTGGCACTTCTTTGGTGTAATTAGTGTAATTGTTGGAAACAATGCACCTATTATGGCCTGATCAGATGCACCCATCCCCTCCAGACGCCACCACACACACACACACAAACAGATTCATGTTCATTGTATACACAGCAGATTACTGTACAGTGGTGTGCTCAGACAAAACATGCACCTTGTTCATGCAAGATTGAGAAACCTGATTTTGTCTGTCGGGTCTCCATGGATTTAAAAGGGCAGACACGTGTGTTGATACTAAGATAACTCTATTCTCAGCTCAAACACCTACCTGGTCTATCTCCATGAGCTTGGGGAAGGCCTTTGGCCACTCAATGGCCACCTTGACGATGTCTGCCGGCGGCGGCATGGTTGAAGGGTGGTGGGGAGGGGGTGTTTCGGTGTGGGTCCCGGTGCCTCACACCTCTGTCACTACTGCTGGAGGTAGCTCATCCAAACCTGCAGGACAAGAGTGAGGGTGAGAGGAGAGGGTGGAGAGAGAGAGAGAGATGACGGAGTGGATGGGGAAAGAAAGACAGAAAATGGGGCACGTTATTCAAGAACAAAGTCTGCTTGCTTAAGATGATGTTTGCTTGCGTTAGCCTCAAATGATATCACATATGACTAAAGAAAAAAGGTCAACAAGGGCAGTGCTGAAAAATACATAAGACGAGAGTACGTGTGCCACAATGAAGAGTTCACATCAGCTGTAGGAGCTACTGAACAGCTCAGACGGTTTCATGAAACGTAAAGGGTTAGAGAAAATGAGTCAACTGACCTACTTACATCAGTTCACTGTTATTTGAGTCTAGTGTGTATACTTTGGGCAGACACCTGCAAAGTTGTGCAAAACACGCTGGCCCCTTAAATTATCATACCCCAAAACCATCTGAGGTCAGGCTGCCCAGCTGCAATGCATGAGGGTCCATCTTCAGCGCTGCTGAGGTATAGAAACCACAGATGCAATATCTGACATCTCTACTTTATAGCCCACAGCTAGAACACGCTCCCCTGTTTGTGTCATGGTTGACCTTAAAAACGAAGCATCATGCAAATTCTTGCAGATACCGCTGCTTGAAATTGTATTCAAATACACAGTTCAGCTTCTAAACACCCACTTGTACAAACTAAAGCGGACAAGCAGATTTTTGTATTTGTCCTATGAGAATTTTTTTTCCAGCAGTAGCCTGATTTAATTTGCAGTTGCTGGCACACAGAACATAAGGGCGTGCCGGTGGGGCTGATCCACTCACAAGTTTAATTCAAATCAAAGTTTAACTGCTAATGAGGTCACAGCAGGTGAGTAAATCTAAAAGTTACAGTGGTTTTAAAGGCCCACTTTGTTTCACTGGGAACACGCCTCAGCTCAGTCATTTAAACACTACAAAAAGGCATAAACCACCCAGCAGCATCTTGCAATGACTTCCAGAGTGAAGTTTGTGACTCCTCTGAGACATTTTCTCAGTGATGAAAGTGCAAGAGTTCCTGCAGTTTGACAGATAAAGTAGCTCCATCTCTCTTTTGCTGAAGTGAGGGCCTGTGATGTAGCAGCACTTTAGCCACAATAGCCAGTAAGCATGAAGGACCCAACAGCGGCAGCTTAAGCAGAGCTTCTTCCTCTGACAAATTCCAATAACTTTAAAAGGGTACTCCTCCGATTTTACATCACGGGGAGCATCAAACAGCCTTTGAAACATTTGTTGTGTTGTGTCTTCTGTGCTTCTAATTGGGCTGATTGTCAAGTCTGAGAAAAATTCGCCATTCATCAGTGCCAAATATATACTATTGCACGTATGTCGGGCGATATTGCAGTAGTGAGATGTATGAAATTATGTGCTTGAAGTATTTCAGAAACAGTCCTTCCATTACATCTTTAAACATCCAGTACATCTTTAAACTACAGTTTCTAGAGTGAGTAGAGAACATGGCAGGTTCTGGGGAAGACGACCTGCGTCCTCTGTACATATAAAAAGTTAATTTCAAGGTAACAAAAACCTTTAAAGGATCTTTAAGAACTCCATAACAAAAATCTTGTCTATTATTTTTATGTGCGTATGAATGAATATTTGTTTATGTGTTGTTATTAGATATTTAGATATAGATATATCAGCCTCAAAACCCGGGTATCAGTCAGGTTATAGTTTAGAGACTATAAGTTGTTAATATACAATCTGCTTTATAAAGAGGAGTGTGGTGTTTATCAGCCATAAACACCCATAGTGTTTCTCTAAATTTCTTTTTTTATTTAACTCCCTCTCTTGAAAACTGGAGGCAAAGGCAAAGGACAGAGAGGACAAGGAGGAACTGAGTGAAAATGTGAGATAAGACTATTTGTTTGACATTTAGTTTCCAGTGAGACGCAAGTCAAAACACAATTGAAACGCACAAACAGTCAATCTGTACTTATCACCATGTGCACCCTGGCATAGCAACAAACACACGATCCTCACTCCCACTTTCATGAGAACACACACTCAGATTTTGAACATGTAATCTTGGGGGCGGCTCCTCCCTGGCGTCTGCCACTGCGGAGGACTCCTATGAGGGCACAGAAAAAAAGCTGGATATCTGACAGAGGGACAGGCAGCTGGATTGACCTGAAACTCTGTGGCTTTCTAAAATAAGCCAGTTAGAAACCCCATGGTGGAAAACCAGTCAAATTTGGTGTCACGCCAAACCACACAGGAGGAGCTGGGTAAAGCTACTTCTGTGTGCTTGCAGGGGGTCTAATGAAACCCACCACTGCACAGTTATCAAATAGAAAATGCACCATAGATATCCCCAAAACTGACTAAGGAAGGCATCAATAATTCACCTTTCTAGCCTGTCTAGAAAGCTTGGATCATCCTGGTTCCTGCTGGAGAAGCCTGTTTACATATTTAATCTCAATCCATAATTCATAAGGACGGGCTCAGATTAATTCCTGTGAGAAAACTATTGAGCAGAATAGTGAGTGTTGATATAAACAGCATGTGTGCATGAACACGGGCAGAATAGTGAGTGATGAAATGTGTATTTTAGTGCGGACGTCTGAGTCTCCCGGAGTACGTGTGTGTGTGTTTGATGAGCATGTATTAATTTAAAGATAGTTTACGTAATAAGAGTGGCCTGGTGTTGTGTGTGAGTCACCCCATAATGATCCACATAGGCTTTATTCAAGGGCCCGTTGCCGTGGCAACCGCTGCATCAATAGCTCGAGATGTGGATGCATCTTTCTTTCCAAAGTGCGTGTCATACTCAAGTCACGTTTGTCACAACTCCCCGAGATATGACTCACTCCACCCCTCTGCTTTGAATTTCAGCACTGAAATATGAACGAGTTATGTTCATTGAAGATTAGAGTGGTTTCTTAACGTATGTTAAATACTTTCTGAGACACTTTGCCTTGCAGCTGTGTATCTCTCTGTTTCCCAGCCCCCTCTGCCTGCCTCTCCCCTCGGTAACCTTATGCAGAGAAAATTTCTTGTCTGGTTCCCATTCTTGGATAAGCAAGGCGGCAAATGAGATGTGAAGCGAGCAAAACAGAGATAAAACACTGAGACAGACACATAAACTGCACACATTATACTTAATAGTCTAATTACTGAAAGAATTCAAAGAATAGCAGCAGCACCGTCCTGTTAGATTGAAGAATGTGTCTCAGAAAGACCAGCCTTACTGTACATGCACACAGTATGTGTGAATGAGTCACTCATTCAGATATATCCTACAGACAATAGCATGTTAGTCATCTATGCAGAGATTATCATACTTCTCAATACTGACTGCTGCAGTCAAGGAAAAGCTATAAAGCTGCCACTTTTTTCAGGATTTTTAGCCATGCTATAGCGCTGTGACTGCAGGAATTTAAATGTGTGCCTGTTGGTCTGTCAGTCGACCGCTTTGGTCCAGACTGAAATATGTCAACAACGATTGGATGCATTGCAATGAATTTTCATACAGGGATTCATGCTCCCCAACATGTGGTTTACATTTGTGGTTTTGGGTGAAATATCTCAAAGCGGATGTTCAGCCTCAGTTGCACTTTGTGCTAATTAGTAAATGTTAGCATGTCGGCGAGCAAAGTAAATGGTGAACTGTCTGTTGTAGTCTAAATCCAGATCAGCAAGGTATCTGGTATGGTATGTCAGTCAATATTAGCTTATCTTGGCAGAATCTGTTTATGTTTGTCGATGACTGACGTTAAACAGCAGCTTGCCAAATGTGTTTAATGTGGTTTGACACCATCACTCAACAGATGGCACTTACAATTTTACTTTTCAACTAGAAAGTATCCTGCTCAGTATATATGCTGGTCACAAATTCAAGGGATTAACTTCTGTTAATGTCAAAAACATAACATACTGTAGAAACATCCATTAAAATTTACGGCCTGACTTTGGGCGGTTCAACTCATTTTTCTGTACAATGTGTGATTATTATCAACGGTCTGATTAAATCCTTCCCGTTTCACTGGTTAAAATGGCTAAACTTATAGCTTGTCTGTCTGTCTTGACTGCTTATTTTTTGCTAGCCTCCCAGACTTTGTTATAGCAACGTTTCTGCGTTACCACATTTCAGCAATTAGGTTGGCCATTTTTGTCGGTTATGAAAGAAACACTCATCAAAGTTCTAAAAATAAAGAACCAAAATGTAATAAACAGGATTTAGACTTTCAAATAGAGAGCGGAAAGTTTGTCTTTCTGTGAAGTCAAAATACAAGCCTATCACTCTGAGGACTGAGGATTTGACTTGACTTCCAGTAAACACTAGTGTGTGTGTGTCTGTAGGCTATGTGTGTATTCCGAGCACCTTCTCATCATCTTCCGAGAACTACGATGACTCAGAGATGGATGGCCTTGAGCCTTATTGATTGGAGACACACACGCACACCAGGACACACACCTATCTCATTGCTGACAGCCACAGTAAATCCCTTGAAAATGGGCTCAAATGTAATTGAGAGACACAGCAGTTCAACACACCAGCACACCATGAGCAGGGCAACAAACAGTCCAGCACCCATTTGATCAACATGTTTTTCCTGCAAAGTGACACACACGAACTCCTTCGGGAGGAAACAACTTCTGAGCAATACGGTGCTGCACTAGTATTATTTTTCTCAGGTGCGTGTGTTTGTCTTCATATATTTTCTACGAGTCATCATCACTGTTTACTATAACCTGGGGGAGGGTCACAGCTCGTCGTGTCAGAGCAGGTGATTTGCTGCAAACCTGGTTTAGTTGAGTGTGAGTGAGTGTGTTTATTTTTCGCTTCGCCAGAGGGTTAAAAAGGCTTAACGGGACACACAGTTCACTCCATCTTCTTTATTTGCAGAAGAACACTCAGGATGTGACCCTGCTTCTTTATTTCATTCCTCCCCTCTTATCCTCTGTTCATTAATTTTGCTCACCGCATCCGACGTTTCATGCTTTCATCAATCTCTTCCCCACTTCCTGGCAAGTCGGTCTCTACTCAGAACATTATTCTGCAGAATTTAACCAAAAAGACCATAAATCAGGCAATGAAAAACATTAAAAAGACTCTTTCATTCATTTGACACACATTTCCTTTCGTTGGTTTAATTGCACTAATGTACTGTATGCATAGTATGCTGCCAAAACCATCAAACCAAAAGTCTAACTGGGCTCTACTCCAACAAGGTATTGTAATCTGTGGATGTCTATGTGTGCAGTTAATCTGTCTTCAAGCACTCGCCCACCTGCTGTAACCAGAGAGGCATGTGCCGCTGGGTTACAGTGGCCAAAATTCCTCAGGATTAGCTCCAAAAGAGTGGGGGAAAAAATAAATCTCATGTTACCCACGAAAACCTGCGATTTGATCTGCTGCCAGAGGTCGAAATTAAGGAACAAAACCATCAATAAAGAGGGGAGAGAGGGTAAGAGGAGAGGAAACAGAAGAGGAGAGAGGGCCTGTGATTTGTTGGGCAGCAGAAGAGTGCTGGATTTCACCTTAATAATTCACGATGTGTAATGCAAGGGAACACATCGTCTGTACAGAGAGGAGAAAGAGAAAGGGAAACAGAAGATGCGTGCAACGAAGGTGAGAAATACAAGTGAACATGAGGAGGCAGAGAGGGAGGAAGGATGTGAGAGGTAACCAAGATTAAAGGAAGACAGCCACAGACGGTGAACATGAACTAATGAAATTAGCGTTAAAATCAAGATCAATGGAATAAAGCGTAGATAAGAGTGATAGATGTGAGAAAAAGCAGGTTAGAGAGAGAAAGACATGGTTGGGAATCTGTGCCAAGTAAGCCAAATACTTCCAAACCTGTACCTGGCTGAACAACTTTTCCAAGACAGAGAAATAAAAAGCTGAGTGTGCAAAAAATGTTGTGCTGTTGTGTGTAAAAAGCTGTTTCATAAAAAAATAAAATGAATAGATCTATTACTGGAGGTGCAACGATGCAATTTGTGGCATCTGTCTCACTTCATTTCCAGCTTTGCGAAAGAATCCATCAACACCACTTTCTAAAATCGCATAGAACAGCTTTCGTAGAATTTTAATTAAAAACATCTCTTCATATCGTTGCGAAAAATGAAAGATGCCTGCTTGCTGTATTTAAGGAATTAGAGCACTTTGAAGTAAGTTTAATTAAAACTCCATCAGGAGTTGCTGATGGAGAGAGAGACGGGAGACAAACAGTGTGAGAGTGGGGGCATGAATATCAAGGGGAAGATGATCTAAATAAAGCCAGCTCCTCCGGGGACTTTTATTATGGTGTGAGAGACCACGAGGCAGCAGTTTTCTGTTTTTTTTGTTTGTTTTTTTACAGACAATGTCAGTGTGACCAACCAGCACTCAGCCCTGATCAAACACTTTAAAAGCATAAAATAACCTCAATAACACATGTACTACGCTGTCATCCCTCTTTTTTTTTTTTTTTTCAAAATAATGTCAAGGTGATTTGACCTCAGGGTTTTGCATTTAATTGACACTTCATTTGAAGCAGTCTGATACATGCTAAACAGCACGTCAGACCTCCCATGGGCTCCCGCTGAGTAGTTTTGACGTGTGATACATACATGCCTCTCCTCCTACCTTCTTCTGTCACGTCAAATTTATAACAACCATCTTCTTTTCCCAAGATTTCATGCATCTCCCATCGCTTACATTAATGAATCTTCTCGGGATGTGAGAACTGTGTGACTCCAGATCAAGTTTTTTTGGTTGTAGCTACTAAATCTGATAAACTATAAACTCTGTAGTGAATCCTCTAGTTCTATTTTTTAATAAGCAGCCATTTATATCCAGATATTCATCATAAAAGTTATGGATGTTTGGTCACATATCTCCCCCACTGACATGAATTTATTTTTTTACTTTTCAAAAAATGAAGATACATTTGATGCAACTTCAACCTCCTACAGCAGACCGCAGAGGCATCTGGTCCAAGCCAAGCCTGGAAACATTTTAATCAATTATTGTTACAACAGCATATAATCAAATTTAGGGGACAAAATATTACCAACACATAGCATGAAGTCCCGCTGCCAATCAAAAGCTCTTTTCTTAGACTGTAAATCCTCTTAAAATTTCCACATCTAGCCGCTAAGGCTCTCATGTGCTTAAAGTGTGTGTGCACCAAAGTTTAACAATATTATTTTGAGTGTGGGAGAGTGTGCATACTCCACAATTGCATCTGTGAACATCTGTGTCTGTGCCTGTGTGTGGGTGTGTCTGTATTAACCTATGTGCTGGTTGGATTTCAAAAGGAGCCTTTCTAGCTCTTCATTTGATGACTGCACAAAGGGCCCGCCTCGCCACAGGGGCCTGTGTGTGTGTGTGTGTGTGTGTGTGTGACAGCCTACAAAAAGAACACCATCTTTTATCTGAGAGCTGAGACAAAAGGCCACTGACATGGTGCAGGGGACCGAGTTATTGTTGCTCCGAGCAAGATGCCTTCACACACCTACACACTAGCCACAGGATGGTCATGTTACACCCCTGAGAAGAGGTGTGTGCATGTCAGAAATACGCACACACAAACACACACACACACACACACACACACACACACACACACACACACACACAGAAAGAGTAACTTAACTCCAATCTGAAAAGGAGTGTTTTATTGCCTGTTTCACCCGACCAACACTGATGGTCGGTGGGGTCAAAAGGGTGCTCTTTTGTAACTTCAATCACACCCAACGGTGATGCCATGTTTTACTGATACACCCTGGACTACACCTGTACACGTGAGCTCAAACAAGTAAGTTAAACCACTGGAGATCAGCAAAAACAAGATTTGTTTTTTTTTTAGGGGCTATGAAGTTCCAAATCAGTTCATTTACATTACTTTTACATTACTCTTTAAGTATTAATTATAGAAAAGTGTATATAATAGATGTTACAATATTTTTTCATTCACTGAACTTTCAGTCTTTACATTGGTTTGGTTAAGTTTGTGGTTACACCACCTGCAAGAGCTTGATGTATCAACTGTTCCGTTTATATTATCTATTTCAAACACTTTATACGTTATTACTAGCCAACTGTGTGCTGATTTTAGAGTCTTAATTGCAACATTGATCAGTTCGAATTATAAATGGTGGATATTTTCTTTTTTCTTTTAATCGAATGAGTAGAACTACTCCTCAATCCTTCCGCTTAAACCCTGGCAACTCTAGACTGGATTGCAGGTACCCCTCACCCTATCACTGATGTGGAATATTGAAACAAAAACACACAATGTTTCCAAGAGAAAGACATAACAAAAAGAGTACCCTGAAACTGAGAATCTTATAAAACCTGCTGTGTTATGCCCAATCCCTCCCCAACACACACACACACACACACACACAACACACACACACAACTCACAGGAAAAGCTGCTGACTTTAAGACAAAGGGCTGACAAAACAGCTGCAAATAAAAGGAAGAAGACAAAAGGAAAAGGGGGAAGGCTAGGGTCACGGTTTAGAAATATGGCTTCTAGATTCAACCAAAGGAGGAAGTGTCATGTCCTAAGAGACTAAAGATTTAAAGCAATATACCAAAAAACATTTTGGTCAAAAATTCAAATGAGGACATGTTTTCTTTTAGTTTTTTTTCTTATGAATTTAGTGCAACATCCTCCACAGTTTGGACTGACAAGCATCACAACAAACATGACTTCTCTCGGTGTGCCTCTCAGCATGTTTGTGTCACAAACCCGCCCTGGTCCCCCATGAAACTGCTGCAACCAGGATATCCTGTCAAATGTCGGTGCCAGCGGCTCGTAACAACTCTCAGCAGCAGCAAACCGACCTCTGACTGAGATGTGAGAGCTTTAAAAAAAAAAAAGTCACTTACACTCTGTACATACAGTATACAGCTAAAACTGACTGCATGTTTGTCTAGATACATAAATCTGCACACACAGGAGAACAAGTGAAGCATGGAGCTACAGTGTATTGCTGAGCAAGGTACAAGCATAGCCTAAATAGTGTGTTGCGAGCAAGAGCAAGCCAGCAATTTGAGGTAAACAAGTGAGTCAGAAACAATTAGAGGTACTTGGATGGCATTCTGCAACCCAGATAATCAAAACATTGGAACATTTAGAGACAAAAAAAAGAAGACACTTGCTGGAGAAAAGTACAAGGCAAAATTAGGTCTACAGGCATACAGCTAATCCATATTGTGTATTGTGAAAAGAACCAAGTACTATTGCCAACTATTGCTAATTACTTTAGAATGCAGCAGATTTATCAGCTGTGTAAGTATGGCCTTTCTTTAGCCTTTCCAAAATCATAAACTACTGACAGCACATTTCCATCCCCCCTAAACCATGAGGCCACAACGATCAACTGTCTTAAAACACATCCGTTCTTTGACATTTCCATTCTTCTCCGGTTAGATGTGGAAAACCGATGCAGAGCCCCCATCTCAGATGCATGTACAGTATGTACCAAGACATTCAAAACTCCAGCCTGCAAACATCCAACCACAATGTATGTGTCCACTGGTGACACACAGGAGAAGAGGAGGCAGGAGGGCACAGAGCCGCACCCTGAGGCCTACTGCATCCTGTGTAGCGTGAAGACTGAGTAAAAAAAAAAAAAAAAAAAAAAAAAAAAAAACACCATGAAGACTCACCCGGAAAACTTGACAACCAACGGCAGTTGGTAGATCTTCTCACAACCTGCTTCTTGTGCAAACAACAGAAGAGGCAGCTATTTCTTTAAGGTAACTTTTGTATATGCCTACAAGTGAGGTGCCTTCAGCATCACAATCCGCAGGCTTCACAACGGTTTGTGCAGTGTTTCACCTCAGGCAAGAGAGCGACCAAGAGAGTGCTGAGAGAGACAGACAGAAGGAGGAAGTAGGCGTTTGTCGAGAAAAGAGGAAACAGGTCTGTCAGCGAAAAAAAGCGGCAAAATTCAAAGACAAGATGACAGCGAGGAAGACGGAATGGCTGGAGTCTAAAGTCAAACAAATCCATACCATGCAGCCACATCATCCAAATGAAATGGTGATGATTGGATTAATTAAGGATAATTATATCTCATAAATATCTCATTAGTGTGTTCCGCCTCCAGTTCATTACTGAGTGGCTAAACTAGTGGAGCATCAAAGCAGATTAGCTTATAGCATGGAGAGGAAACAGTGGGGAAAAAAGCTAGCCATCTACCAGCAACTCTGAAGCTCACTCATCATTATCTTGTTCATTTAATCTGCACTAAAACAGTAAAGATGGTGCGTTATAGTTCAAAAGGGACAATTTCTTGGCTGAGAGCAGTGACTTCCTGTTACAGTAACACTTTAGATTTTGTAGAAATTAAATAAACAAGATATAATGTGTCAATTAGTGAGCGTTACAATTGCTGGTAGGTAGATTTGGTTACCTTTGGACAGAGCTAGGCTTGCTAAGCTAACTGGCTGCTGGTTGTAGCCTTTTACTTGCTGGACTCCAACTTCTGGTGGGAAAGAAAAGTGTATTTATTTATAAGTGTATTATTTAGTATCCGCTAATCCAAGAGAGACTTGACACACACCATGTGGCAAAAGGCCAAAAAGGAGAAGTCTCACATTTTTTTTGTGTCACAAGTCTTATCGCTTTACAGCCGAGTGAGAATCAATGTTACATTTAATACTGTTGCATAAAGGCCGACACTGAATAGATGATTACTACAAATATAGTGCACACTTTCGCCTCTCCCCCCACTCACCACTGAACAGTCTTCAACAAGCGCCAGCAGAGTGAGTCAAACGGTTTACTCTGTCACAAAAGGCCAGTGATCATGAGGGAAGAGGCAAAATGCCCAAATGAAACATTTTTTTTGTTTGAACAGGGGGCGATGACATCTTCATTTCAGACTGCACGCTCAACGGGCCATCTGTGCGAGTGTCACACAAAAAACAGATGTTTACTCCACCCAGGCTGAGGTCAATTTTGGTTCATAAGAGCCTCATAAATGCAAACATCCAGAACTTTCAGTTCTGACACAAACTCCCATAGAGCCTTACAAAGGCAAGTATCCAAGTAGGAAAAAATTTCAACACAGCAACCGGAAAAACAACAAGCTAATAGAAACATTTCATATCCTTAGTGAGTTAAGACAGGGCTCTGCATGGGTCGAGCTGTCATGTGGTTAGTCATTTAGTCGAAGCCAAAACTAAGTGCCACGGAGACCTGAGGAAGTGAAAAAGTTCAGAGGACCTTTGTCACTAATGATTCCCTGCTAGACTAAGAACATTTGTGATCTACACACAAGTGTCTGTCAGAGAAACTGAACTCTGCTGAGTCAGGAACCTCACAAGAGACTTGGCCCAACTCCATGTCAAAAGCTTTAATAATCTATCTAAAAGTATCTCAGCTCCCTCGTGAATACCCGGCCTATATGCTCTCTCTTTCGCAGCACCGCTGACCCATCCAGGATGCTGTTTGTCTACAACCTTTCAAAATCTCACTCCCTCCACTGGCTGCTCGAGTCAGAATTCATGCTCTGTGTGCTTTGGTGCAACACTGCTGAGGAGTGCCGCGTCCTCTGACTTTATCAAAGACATAGTCCGGCTTGCCATATTTTTGATATATAGTTAAAAAAAAAAAAAAAAAGGCTCTAATGTATCTACTGTGACAAACCACAATTCACAGCTGTTGTTCTTCATGAACAAGCGTCAAACTGCCAAGAGTCAGCTTTCAAGCCTCTGTGTGGATTATAAACCAAAGGTATAGAGTATCTGCCGGAACTGCTAAAAAGTGGTTTGTAATCATTCTGGTTTTGTATAAGCAGAATTAGAAAAAAAACCCCATCTTTTTTTAGTCGATCGAGGAGCAGCAGATTGTAGCTTGAGAGTGTTAACCTGACGTAAACTGTCTGTCTAAGCTGTTTGTTGTTCCAATCACGAGCTATTCAGCCTTAGCATGCATGGCTGGTTCTGTTGAAGCAGTGTTTGAAAGAGAAATGTTCAACATAATTACTACTAACAAACATAAAGGCTTACATTTCTGAAAATCAGATATCATTGACTTGCACCGAGGAAATCTTGAGGTAACTGTTTCATTCACAAGGCAGAAAAAAAAAATCAAATTTGTGTTGCTGTAAAACTAGTGTACAAACTTGTATACTGTATGTAATGTGGAGCACAGTGCACTGAAGACATATTCTATCTTAGGTTATTAAAATCCCAACTGAATCTTTTTCACCCATTTTGACTATTAGGTATAATAAAAAAAATACAATAAAAAACACTCATGTCTGTTAAAAAAAAAGCTACAGCCAAAAGAGTTTCATAAGGCATATAGGAAACGCTTCGAGCCTTTCCTAGTTAGACACTAATCGATCTTAACAACAGACAGTTCTGACTAATTATCAAAATAATTCCTTGTTGTTATTGTTTGGACTATTCAAGTGAGACTATTAGCAGTGACCCTGGCCCACATTACTTCCATTTACATTTAATGCTGTTGATTCAGAAATGTAAGCTCGTGGTTAGCTCTAAATGGCTCCAGATGAGAGCATCTGCTGAAAACCAAAAAGGTAAAATGTGAATGCAGTTGTTGTTGAATAATAATGATATCAGACAGGATTTGACGTCATTTAGTAGCCAATTAGTGTTTCATAACCGTTTTCCACAGGTTTTCTTTCCCATTTTTTTCAAAAATGAATCTGCACATTCCCACAATCTGCTCGCGGAGCAGGTCGTCAGGCAAAGATAATTCCGCGACACCTCAGGGGATCATCTATTATTCAAAGGAGCATCCAAATTTATTCCACTTGAAGAGGGGTAGCATGTGTAATCATCGAACTCGAGTAGCTATGATCCATGCATTTCAACATGCAGTGGTCTGTGTGACAATGGAAAGCTGGGCCACATTTTAGCTTCCAAACTGCACATCACCTTGCAAAACAACGCCTCACAAATGGATGTATGATCACAAAATATTCTACTCCCTAAAACAACACAAGCTCTCCAACAGGGCAGTAAGTATGTCCTTTGGCCTTGAGCACATAACAACTGTCTGTGGCTGGATGCTAAGTGAACACATGCTAGTTGCCTTTATACGGATGAATAAACACAAGCGATTGGCCTGTAGAAATCCCAGTATTCCCACAATAAGACGTTACTTCCTGCTTGGAAGTGTCTGATTAGTTTCACTGGGGAATGACCTGTAACATAATTAACATGGGCCATGTGTAATAACAGATTTCTTCCTCCGTCCATCCTCCATCAAATTGCAGCTTGGAGTCCAGATCAACATCATCAATGCATATCGCTGTACGTGCATGCTGGCCAGACTGGTCTGCAAACCATCAAAACATTCTGCAATGCATGATTTCATTACAGAAATGTAAATTCAAACACTATAATGAGAACACGACCTTAGAGTTTTCCAGAAATGCAGTACGTGTACGTACTGTGCGTAGCTTAAACGCCCAACTTTATTTTCAGGAGTTAAGAGTAGACTTCTCTCTGTAAAATAGAATACAAATCACACCTTTTATATGGAGTAAACAGCCACAGCTGGCAGTGAAGACCACAGAGGCAAAGTTAATAGGTACACAGCCCGCTAGCGACAGCAGCTACTTAATTGGACCAAAACACTCCTGGGTCTATCTTACTGCGTGAAATGTCAAGTAGAGGTTGGTCTCCCTGCCCACAGGTTGTGCAAGTATCCTCTAATTATTGCTTGTGATAGTTTATAATAACAACAACAACAACAACAACAACAACAACAACAATAATAAAAATGATTGGAAACTGGTCACAGAGGCTAATGTGCTGCTAAGCCCTCGCTTGTATCACAGTAGTTTCACACACATCAGTGGGAAATGAAGTAAACCTGCGCGGCATGTAGCTTATACAGGTCGTGCTGTGAATATTATGCTTGCATAGTGCCCAGTTTAGTGGGATGCTTCGTTCAAAGTTTGCAAGTTTCTCAAAAAGGTCTTTGTTGATGAACTAGATTTCTGCACACCATATGTGCCAATGTCAGCAGAGCTCCAGCACTGCACATCAGAAACATATTCACACGAATTGTGCACAACGATCCCTTGTTCCTTGTTTATTTAAATAAATTACTTGATTAATTTGGATTTTGGGTGCTTAAAGCATATAACATCTGAGTTACAAAACAAGCACGCAGGCAAATATTGTGTTCACAAATGAGGTTCATCACTATTTTGGGATATGTAAGTGCTTATGAAACATTACCTGTACCATTAAAATACCCCAGTGTGTATATTTTAATCCTCTGCACTCACAGCTTGTGTATTCAAGAGTGTTATATAAGGCGACTATTACACATGTTGTTTTTCCCCCCTCCATCGCCACGCTAACTGAAACACAATAGGCTATGCGCTCTGTTCAAACACAATCTCTTTTCTCTTTAGATTTAAAAATAACATGCCATCCTCCCCCCCTTACATAACTCAATATCAGTCAGCATCAAGGTCGGCGGTGAGAGCTTAAAAACAGAAAAGAGGCGCACAATTAGGTGTTTACCCTGGAAGCCTTTTCACTGCCAGTTAGGAAGAGTGTGTTTGTGCGTGTGAGTGTGAGAGAGCCCAAGGGCATAGTGAGTCACTGACAGTGTGACCTTCTGCTCTCAGGCTTCTCAGCCCTGTTAGAAGCAGCCTGTCCAGGTCAACCATCAACTCTCCACAGTGAATTTCTTCCAAACTGACAAATATAGGAGGGCTGAGCTATGGAAACACTGCCTGATTCATTTTCATGTCTTTGAAAATCGATCCCAACTCTTTCATGCAGCAAAGGAAAACATTAACATTGCAAGGACTGTTGGATCCTAGTTGTGATGAGAGAAACCAATGAACTAAATTGTGTACATGCTGACTTGTGCAATGACCAAATAGACATTATTATCTATTTTAGTGGTCCACTGCCTTAGGAATACGGATTTTCTACATCACAAATACGGCTTGAGTTACCATAAAAGACACCACACTCGACCAGTCGTTCATTCTTATCTACCCCAGAAGGCTTTTACGAACCTCAGATTAAATTCTGAGGCTGATAACGGCGGTTTCTAAACCTTAAATTGCCTCAGCTAGAAATGCGGGTTAGGGAGATAAGAATGTCAACTATGCTATGTGTGTCCCCAGAAGACTCCACAGTGGCTGGTCTGGATGCAGGCCCATGGGGTCTTTGGTGTAATCAACTTACATAGCTGGACCATTAGGATGAATCTGGAAAGCAGAGCCTGGATGCCTGAAGGGACAGACTGGAATCGGTATTGTGTCATCATAATACTGAAAAAAGCAACAGTGTATGGATCTAATTAGCATGCCGACCATGGACCAAATGGTCGCTGCAGTATTACTTCAGTACAGACACCATTACTCAAACGTTCAAACATTATCTTAGAAATTAATTTCATATACAAGACTGTAGACAGGAAAAAAATATACAGTAGGGTTTTCTCAGTTTCAGACTTTGTACTTACTACAGTTTCTTATCTGTTCACTCAATGTAAGACTACAGACAACTCTTAACCGCACTAATTAGCATGACATTTCTCTAGCCAAGAAACAGTCCGACTCAAAACCACCACAACACCACAACTTGTTTTTACGCCACAGTTTTTGTGCGGATTGAACAAACAAGATATAACATATTAATTTGTGAGGATTTGTTTTACCTTTGGACAGAGCAAGGCTAGCCATTTCCCCCTTTCAGTTTTAATGCTAACCTGCTGTTGCCTGTAGCCCTATATTGAACAGACAGACGTGAGAGTGGTATCAAGCTTGTCATCGGACTCTGAACAAGAAAGTGAATGGTTTCTCAAAATGTCAAACTCTTTCCTTAAAAATCAGTCCGTCAACACCTGAACTTTCATTAAATCAAAACTTATTGTAATCATACTGTATGCAACAAAACAAATGATTATTAAAAATATTAACAATGATCATTTCCCAATTTTGATAATCCAGTTACATATTTATATATACTACTTTCCAACTAAAATGTAGCTCAAAAATCACAGTACTATCTCTTAATATTGTCACCTGCGAGGTACAACAGAATGAAGAGTGGTAAAAAAATGAAGACACACCACTCTGGCCACACCACGCCGGGATCTTAAACTTTCCCTTCTTTGTCATCTAAAGCAAAGCTGAAGAGCTTTTTTCGATGTCAATGAAATATCAAACACATGATAAAATCTGGAGCATGAATCATGACAGTCAAAAGAAACACAACAAAGGTGTCCCTTGTTCCCAAAGACATAACAGTTTGTGATTTGAAAAACCAAAACATCAAAGTGCAATTCTTCAAAAGCAGCAGTGAGTCCTGGGGGAGGAGGAGGGGGACGAGCTTCCCCATGACTGATCACTGCAGACAACAATGATTGGAGCCTGTGGGGCCACGCTTCAAGGAACAGGCCGTCCTGAAAAAGTTCACTATAGGTGTGTGTGTGTGTGTGTGTGTGTGTGTGTGTGTGTGTGTGTGGTGATGGGTAAGGACCACACAAAAACTCTGCAGGTCACGTGACCGAGGCAGGGAAGAATGTTTGAATGTTGCTTTTTGGTTGGTCAAAGAGGGAAGTCATGGAAACAGGTCTATAGACCCATTGTCTAGCTGTGAAGCCTTTATGTATATATGTGTGTGTGTGCGTGTGAGTGCATGTGTGTGTGTGCGTGTGTGTGTGTTGGAGGAGGCGGGAGGCATCGTAACACCAGGAGGAACCAACACAGCGTTCTTCATTCACAAACAGAAAAACGCCTCCATCATAAAATGACCTTGACTACTCCAGCAGAACAGCAAGCGCATCCAAGCATCTCTCTCTCTCTCTCTCTCTCTCACATGCACACACCCACTGTCATTCATCAGAAGTGGGTGCATTTCAGAGAAGGCAAACAACCACGTAAACATAAACTGCCTTTTGTCTATAAAATAATGGACACAGTTCAGGTTATGAAGCCAGGATTTCATTGAAAATACAGATATTAAGTTATGATTAGCTCCAGTTTCCACATTGTGTAACTCATCAAACCGTGTTACTACAGGGGAAATCAATAACTCTCCCCCAGCACAGCATCATGATAGGTATGTTTTATTCACCACATGCCTGCTAGTCTCGCTCATACAAACAGAACTGAAAAATAATCTTTATAAAAAAACAGCAGCCAGGAAATCAAAAGCTCTGATTCCTAAAAAAAAAAGTCTTAAAAATCCAAACTCATTAAAAATGTTTCAACTGGCCCCTACTGTTCAGTTCAGCAGGGTCAAGCGTCTTTCAATTATACACAGAATTGAGAAATGAAAAAAAAGGACTGAAATCCCACTTCCCCAATGTGCTAAAATTACACCGCAGACAGCGAGGGGAAAAAAAAAAAGAACCAGACAAAAGGTTATTATGGAGAAGATGCTCACGCAACCACAAGTGTATATGCAAGCAAAAGACATAACCTGCCTCTAACAGTCCCCTCTGTGGAGATTCTCATTCATAAAAACACAGACAGTGGTTATCACATCCCAGCTAACCAAATGCAGCTCTTGAGGGATCTTCCATCCCTTAACTGGATTAGCGTTGGTCATGAGGAAGATAATGATGGCGTGTGCTAATTGATCACCAAACGGACAGGTGCTACGGGAAGTTACTTGCACACACCCACAAACCCACAAAAAAAAAAGAGCAGTGCACTCTGCCGACCAGGCATGATGTGTGTGTGTAAGTCCAAGAATAGAGCGTTGGGGATTATGCAAGAACAATGCTGTAGCTAAAGGCTTAGTTTCACTCATTTGAGAGAGAAAAGAGAACCTTATTTACTGTCCAAAAGCTTGGGCATTATGACTGGACATGATAATTACTGGAAATTAGACATGATATGTTATGGTTCCTGTTTTGTTAAACAAAATAAATGTCATTGTATACTATATTGTTTACTATGCGGATGTATCAAGCCTATTATGCATTGTGACCTACAATAGTTGTACATATTGGACAGTTTAATGGTTATAGTTCATTTGAGGTTCAGGAATTATCAAGTTTCATGGCCTCATTTATACAACACCTAGCAATAAGTAGAGAAAAACAAGTGCGTGCTTTCAATGTCCTGTCTGTCACATGCATATCAATCATGATAGGGTAATGAAACTGAAAATTGTTCACAAAATCCAGAGGCGAAAAAAAAAATAGGAACATGAAGTCTGATGATGTAGTACTCATTGTGCTTGCTGAACGTTTCTGCACTTGTGAAATTTACATACTGGATCACAACTGCCGCCCAAGCTAGTCGTCGTCGTGTCACAAAATCCTGCTCGTACCTACACGTCTCGAATATAGACTCAAGGTGAGCACAGACAAAACTTTCCCCCTTCAGCAGATAAATGTGAAAACAGCCTTCTGGTGTCAGACTCTGCACATGCATCATCCTGCACAGTGAAAGTCAAACATCCAAATGACGCAACAGTAAGCAAAACACATTTTCCCAAACACAATCCACCCTGGAAAGAGCTAATATGTGAGTGTTATGAAAAGGGTGTTTCGGCAAATTTGGCAAAACTACAGCTTTGTGATCTCACAAAGATGATGTATTATGATTTGGGGTAGATTTGAGGGATCTACCAGCTGTTGTTTCCTGAACAAATACAGATACTACGCATTAGTACTACAGAAAGCGTTACAGTCATGACGACAGTGGGGTTTAAAACTAAAAGGCTACTGGTTCACTGATGACTAGAAAGCTTTTTCAGACCTGCTTTGTTATATTACAGGAGCTTAACTCCCTCTGCTCACAGTGCTTGCAGGGCTGGCATGTGCTCCATCGAGTTAAATGGGATGTGAAGGATTGGGCGTCCCGGGTCAGGGAATTTCCATTGCAAATGATTGCTGAGCCACCAAGGCCCGGCTTTCATTTTGCTCAGCGTTTAGACAAACATACACAACCAGGATTGCTTTCATACGATTTCCTATCAGAGAAACACATACAGCCATATACACAGGAAGACGCTCTGCCAAAGAGTTTGCATTGCGTTGCAGATTTTCCCATGAAACTCCAGTGCACCGAGGGAGAGTTTCTCATACACTTGATGCCTTGTAGGACAGAGTCAATATCATATGACTGTCCACACAAACACTAATCACTGCTGCTAGCCCTGCTTATGCATGTTAGAAAGGAAATGACAGTTTTCGCTCATGATTCTTGGAAACGTTGTCAGGTGTGATCATGATAGGATGGCATGATCAACTATCCTTTGGTAACGTAAAGATATAAATATGCAAATGTGGCAAAACAAAAGATAAATGTCATAATAAGGTCTTTGTCAGAAATAGAGTTGGATAAATTCGTTTCTTTTTGCCAAAGAATAACCAGCAAGTTTTCTTGGAGTCTGACTCATTTAGTTTAGTTTGTTTTCTGAACTGTTTTTGTTTAATCTCTCCCACCCACGCACACACACGACTTAATTTTTGCCCGTTCTGCTTGTGCAAAGCTTGTCAAGCTGTCCAACACACTTTAAATTAGGGAGAGATTAGCTGTGTTTGTGTGGAGTTCCCTGCAAATACTGCTGAATCATTTTCATGTAAGAATGAGATGGCGTAAAAGGTATGGAAATCAATTCCATTAATATTCGGGCTGAAGCAACAATAATATCAGTATCTGGGCCAACTTTAAGTACTCATTATGGCTAAAGTGAGCTGATGCTAAGAATTTCAATACTGCAGGTGACACACTACTTTATAGTCAGACTGATTGCCCTTTTGATATTATAAATGAGCAAATACTGGTGGTGATTTGTGAGTGTTTTATAATAAAGGTTAATGTATTTTTATTTGATGTGAAGAATGGCTTTATTTTTAAAATGTCCTGAATGTTTTCAAGAGGTTGGCTTGAGTAATATGCTTGTAGTTGATTTTTTTTTTTTTTTTAAATATGGTATGAATGCAGCTTATATAATAAAATAATCTGAAGATCTATGATTGCTCTTTGCCCGCCTGCTGATGAAATCAGATTGTTCCACAGCTGTTTTTTTCCCCCCCATCTCTCTTGTGAAGTCACGCAACACTTTTACAGTATGTGACAGTTCGGTGCTATCGATAATTTAGTCTGCCGTGAACTGCTGCTGCCGCACTGCACATCATATACGTCTCTTAATGGAAACATGGTGTCCACTTAGCTAAACTCAATAGCTCAGAGGATTACCATCTCTACTGAAGCATGTAATAACCAAAAGGTCATATCATCATCATAACTCAACAAACCATAATCTGCCGCTGCCTCTTTAATGGCTTTTAAAGTGTGTCAAGGCCCGATTCCCTGCCACCAGTCACATTTTTAATGAACATGCCCTCCTCTAAAGTGCCAGTCTGCCAGTCATTCTGCCTAGCTTTGAATGCCGTGTCACTCTATCCCCTGTTGGGTTCTACTAGCCTAGATCGAGAAATGCGAAGAGCCCGAGAACATTTGGGATTGATTTGTGGCTATTTTTACTTGTCCTACTTGAATTAAATGGTTCAGATACTCAGAGGAAGAAGTCAGGCGCTGAAAAGGCTTATTGAACTCCTAAAAAAAAAAAAAAAAAAAAAAAAGCTAAATGTTGGTGAGAGACTGAATGCTTTATTGTAGAGCTTTTAGAGAAAGAGAGCACCTTTTAATAGTAGCGAGGAGTAAGCTATAGAGTACATCCTCCATCTATTGGTCTATTATTTAAAGGCTACTGGCTTTCTGAGGGGCGAAAATTAACGTGCTGGGAAAGATAAATGCCCATGTGAACACACACACCAGACGGGTTTAATAAAAGGGAGAAGGAATAAGCTGTCTCAAGTGACCTTGCACCTCGATAAACTGAACGCACACAGTAGCAGCGTTTCCTCCACAAGCCACACAGGACTGCTGCACACATACGGCGCTCCTCTCCGCCAGAGCAAAAATTACTCCTCTTATTAAACCATAACTCAGGAGAGAGCACAGGCCCTCAACAACACTCATTACCTAAGCATATAGCGAACAGGCTACTGTTCAATGTTGCTGGCGCTACAATTATGTTAGCAGCTGATGACTATCATCACGAGTGTAATAAGCGCTCTACAGGAGCACTGACATTATGGAAGATGGTTATGAGCTCTCTTGTGGAAATCCTCCTGCTGCCGTTGCCAGCTCTGCTATAGAGTCACACACACACACGCACGCACACACGGTGAGGAAGGGGCTAGTGTAAAGCTAGGCTGTGTATCTGGTCTAGGTGCCGTGAAAGGACTCAGTCACTTCACAGATCAGCCATCTACTCGCTGTGACTGGCACAAGTGAGTGGGAACAAAGGAGTCACTGTGGCTGTCACACTCACTCCTCGTTACGCTCACCCTTTGCTCTGCCAGCTGTCTCTCCATCCCCTCCCACAGCAACGAACCGACCCCCCTCCCCCTCCCCCAGCTGTGGCTATACATCAAGTTATCCTTAAGTCCATGGTCACACACAAACAAACCCCAGTGGCACACATGTCTTAGATGGCTTCAGGGGCCTGGCTTCACCAGAACACTCCCTTCCTCCCTGCTGGGTGATCTTTGCCTATCCGCCATACTGACTGACTGACTGCTCTGTTGGAGGCACAATGTTATTCATCACCACCACCAACGGCTCATCAGTATCACACCGCTGCACGCAGCCACAACACATGAACTCATACTTGCTGTGAATAATACACTAGGGCTGAGTTTCAAAGTATTTTCCATTTTATTTCTGTCTTTCTTGCCTTCTTGAGTCCCACAGATACTTGTTATTGTTCTCTGGCTCATTCCAGCCCTCTGAGACTTTTTGCCCAACCTCCACTCCGTGCACGCCACACCCTTTCACCACAATGCCCTCCCCTCTCCTGACAGATGCCCCGTGCCCAATCTTTTGGCTCACCCATTAATTTGCTAACCCATAAACTCTGCCCTCAGCCTCCCACTCTCTACAGCTCTCCTATTATTTATTTATCCCCCATGTTTTTGGTTTTTTTTTTTAAACCATATGCTACACCCATGCCCTCCCCTCCCTGTGTTTACCCACTGACAGCCTCCAGACCTGCCTGCCTGGTCAGTCACGAGCTGGTGTCGGTGCCAGCTCAGCCTCCACCCTAGCAGTGTGGTGACTGGCCACTGCTAAAACACTTTCATCCCCTTGCGTGCCTAACCAGACTCCTACGAAGCCATTCATTGGGGCTTTGCTAGTGGCTGCCTTATTATTGTCAAGTTATAGTAAAACTGTGGGTGGGGGCTTCGCTTGTGGGACAGTGGCAGCAATGAAAGTTGAAATGAGGCTGAAGTGGAGCTATTTCTGGACTGGGGCATAGGATTCAAAGAATTTCATCTTTTCCTTTTATGGGTTAACTGCATGTAACCCACATTTATGTGAAAGAAAGAGAGAGACAGGGAAAGTGGGGGGAAGGAATAGGGAAAGAAAAACACGAGTGGAGGGCATTCCTCAGGCCAGGCTTTCATTGCTGTGGGTACGATGTCATTGGATGATGTAATCTGTCCATAGCAGGCCCCCCATACATCAATTCACTGAATACATGGAAACAGACATCAGACAGGACATGTTTCACTTGTCAGCCTGCCCTGTAATTGATACTGAAAAACATTAGCGACTAAACCACATTACATCAGGTTGAGGGGTTGTGCCTGCCTCAACGTCTTGACCTTTCTTGCTCATGCTTGTCAACAGGAAATAGATCACTTCACATGCAGATATTGGCAGGAAGTGGCTCACCTACTACCTTCAGTTTAGAAGAGGCGCGTACATCTAAAATCTGCTTCTGAAACCTGCTGCTGCTGTGTGTAGCAAACTTTCACCACGTCTTATAAAGACTGTCATACATCCGGTAGCTCTCCAGCTATTGTAAAAATGCCATTGGTATTTCCTGTGCCTTTCTTCCTCAGCGCTGTCTGAGCTGGAAAATGCAGCCACACAAGTTGGACACGCACACATACACACAAACACAGAGTGTTAAGCTTTGCCTCCAGACAACAAAAGAACAGACACAGCAACAAGCCCCGAAGGCAACATTAAACCCAGCTAGTCTGCCATTACAATACCTCTCTTCTCTCAATAGAGCCACACTGAGCTCAACTGAGCTGAGCCGTGCCGTGTTATTCTTTAGTTTTTAACATGGCCGGGAATATGATAAGGGGTAAGCACACTGACAATGTGTGGCATCCACAGGAAATGGAAGACACTGATGTGTGGCCAGCGACAGACCAGCCAGTTTGACACAGGATAAGGCAGGTGGTTTACAGATGGCGAATCTGCTCAGGCCACAAACAGCAACTGAATCCCAAGCTCAACACAATGGCACAACTGAGTCTGAGAGACAATCGAACAAAACATTCCTTGATACTTGTTCTCAGGTGGCAAGAAGACCTGTATCTATAGGCACAACAACATAGCTGGCAGGAATGACAAGAAGCAAAAACACTGATAAGCACAGAACAGGAAGAACTCGAACCGGTCGTCCTGTGGGTGTCTTCACAGGAGAAAAGCTCTACTTGTTACTGCGCTGTGACATCAGGCTGCAAAGAGACAAATAAAAGTCCTCTGTGTGTTTTAGTTTGCCATAGACATTGCAAACAACGCTGGGAATCACCAGAAACAAAATCAAAACCTCAATTTTCATGCCTTCAAACAGTGTAGACACAAAATAGACTCAATGATTTGACTGCGGATAAGGGCAAGTTGAAACATTGCTCCTCCAGAAAATATGAAATATAAACAGCTTCACCTGTTGTTCTTACATATCCCTGAGTGAAGCTTTGGAGGGCCCTAAAAAGAAGTCTTCTTCACGTAACGGGTGTTTTACAGCTAAATTACCCTGCCACAGATCATATTTACTTGTTGCTAACAGGTGATGAAAGGCAGCGTTGGGGTGTGAGGGTGATTACAGCTTGTTTCTACTGGCTGGTTGAAGCCAACAGAAACTCAAAACGCAGAAGTAGCACTGGAGCCTTACGCAGGTCAATCTATTCCAGATGCCCTTTTGCACACTGCTACAGCTGGTCAGAGCATGGTCAGGAAACTGGGCGATTTGTATATGCTGTTGTTTAGATGAAAAGCTCTTAGAACATAGAAGCAAAGGCTGGAGAGGAGGCAGAAACAGCGACAGGCGGATGAGAATGCAGGACAAAATGATACATGAAGGAAAGGTAGTCAGCTAGTTAAGTCTTCCAGGGGAGACATGAAGACGTGCAGACTGGGAGCAAAGCGAGAGCGTGAAAGGGAGATATCAAAGTGTCTGTTGTTGTTTCCCTGAATGTCCTTCTGTTTTGATTTATTCAGACACTTAGAGGCAGCTCAGACATAAAGCAACACACCTTCAGTCCAAGGCTTGCAGTACCCCAGCCAGCGAGAACGAGCGAGCTGGTGACCTTGGCCATGTTATAAGAGGCCCTCCACTCCTCCTCAGGCTCCTCTCTCTAGAGGGAGCCTCGTCTTGTGGAAAGCACTGCTGTGGCACGTCGACGTCGCTGCGGTCTGCATCGTGACAGAATGGGTTCAAATCCTTAATCTGAGCCCATACATTAATTATGCAACACATCATGCTATGTGTTATTGTGCTGCGAGATTTTCAGTGGGAACGACACACGCCCCTCCTGGCTTTACCGCGCTACAGGCTCCATTTCCTACCGATAAATGTGATTTTCAACAAAAAATAAACTCTCATTTAGATCTTCATTTCAGAGTTGTGGTGGTTTTTATATCTGGTCATTCTTAAGACTCCTTATTAAAACAGCACACAGCAGCTGCTGTCCCCTCTCTGTTCGTCTACCCTCAAATCCTCCATACAAAAAATATTTTAAAAATGAACATGAGCTTGCTGCAGCCATAAGCAAACAAATGGGAAAAGTACAGAAGTGGATGAACATCTAAAAAGATGTTTTTCTAGTGAAAACATTGTGAGGCAGCAACATCAAAGATCACCTACACATGAATACATTTTGCCAGTGTCTTCAGACCATGTGCTGCACTTTATTTTTGTTGCCCTTCCAGTCACTGTGAGAAATAAATTAAGTCTTAAGCGAGTCATTTTCAAAACCAAATCAATAAATCTAAGAACACTGGGAGTCCATAATCATCAGAGAGAGACAGAGAGCACAAGAAAATAAGACAAAGACAGACGGAGAGCACATTGACAATAATGTCAAAGGTAAAAAAAAGAAACAAGTTTATAGGTTTCATAGAAACAGTGTCCTCTCCACCCCTCCCTTATCCACCAAGACAACAGGCTAGTTTTATTTCCGGTCCACCTCGCTGAACCTCCAGTCATCCGTATGTGCTGTCCGCTGTCATCAAGGAACGGCATTGACAAGATCATTGTTGTGTGTGCGCCTGCGAGACACAGAGAGACGACATGGGGCCGTCCTCTGTTTGGACCCTGGCTTCAGCATCGTGACTCTTTGATCTTGTCTGTATCTCTGTGTGTATACATATGGGTGTGTGTGTGTGTGTGTGTGTGAGCAGTCAGGCTTTTCCTTTACTTGAAAAATATCTTCCTTTAATCTCACCCTCCCCATGTCTCATTGTAGTGGTTTGCTGCATATAATGCTGGATTTGAGAGCTTGAACTGACCTTGGTGGCAATCCCAGTGTCCACCATTGAACTCCAAACTGCGTGTGTACGTAATGTGTACATCGCTGCTTATTTCTTTCATTAGAAATGCTGTTTTGTTCAGTTCGATTAAAACAAAATCAATGGGATCATGTTTTAAAACATGTCGTTCTTGGGTTTTCAATTTCCATTCCTTGTCAGTCACATTTTTAACACAATGAAATGTGAGTAATTCCTTCAAGCAAAGTTTCAAAGAGCATTCGGAGAAAGGGCATATAAAGGGCTCCAAGAGCCCTCAAGCACTTGCTGAGTTTGCAGGACAGCCCTAAGCCATTGAGGACTTTACTAAAGTACTCTTTAACTCCATCTTTAGAACCGCTGAGCCTGACACACACATAGTACTGGAAATTTCTGTTTTAATCTGTTACACCATTTTCACTTTTATTTATTTATTTGTATAGCTGTCTGTCTATTTATATATCTTAACCTATCTATTTATTTATCTATTTAATCTATCTATCTATTTATTTATATATGTTTTACTTTTATTCTATTATATCTAACTAATAATAGATTTTAAAATTTAGATTTTGGCATTTTTTATTGTTTTATTTTATTAACTTGCCTCTGGTGTTTCCTTACTACAAGCTGAGCCGAGCCGTGCTAATTTACATCAGTTATAAGAAGAAGTTAAAATTAATTAGCCAGAAATTGTTAAAAATAGTTTGTTTCTAATATGATTATGCCAGTTTATGTGCATTAGACAATACTATAATGTAAGTGAAGCAGAGCAATGAATCTAACTTCCTAGTTTGGTTGTCACATGCTTTTTCACCTGTATAGTACAGTACACTGAAGCACATGTGCAGGTCTTTTCTGTTGTGCTGAAACTAAATTTTAAAAAAGTGACATTTGACATTTATTTCCCATCAAGCCAGCATCACAAAGGACAGAATAAACGCTCCAGGCGATGTGACACCATGAGACCTCTCGCCTGCCCTTATAATCTGATACATTTTGGTGTTAACTTTCTGTCCAATGCACCTTTGGGAAACATTACAAATAACACTGCGGCAGTGATCAACACACGCTTTCCAGAAAGATCCCAATCCATTCCAGATTTAACATTCAAGAGAAAACTCCAATTACCACATCAGACGAAAACATCAATGAACTAATGGGTCAACATTTCTGTAAATATCAAACATCAAATGCACGCTTCGGGGAGCACAGTGCTGAAAAACCAGGGCACCTCCACTAACTCACCGAAGACAGAAGTGAATAAGACTGTCAGGGTATGAGCACATTGTAGGGCCTATAGGGATTCACACTCACACCTGTGAACCTTTCTAAGCCACTGAGATCATGGAAAGATTTAGCAATGATCCATGCGCGCCTGAACAAGGATTGGTAGACCACCTGATCATATTTTCATGGACAGGCAGAGAGAGGACAAAAAGGCAAAGGGATGTATGTATGGATGGATTTATGGATGAAGAGATGCACAGATGGATGGGTGGATGAAGAGATGGACAGGCAGGGCAACGTGACAGCAACCACCCATGTATGAGCAGCAAACATACAGATCAAGCAATGACCCATACGATTACACGCCACCTAAAAGGCTGAGACACACACACACACACGCACACAGAGTTATAATTAGGTTACAGCTGAAGAAAACCTGTGTTTAGCTCCTGAAACACCAGCATGTGGGTACTGCAAAAGTGACGCAGGCAAGCCTTGGAGAGAAATAAAAACTGACACAGCAACACAGTGCTGAAAATCTGCAGATTTCTGCATCACATGTTCACACATGCTATAAATCATACGCCGTGACATCAGCGCCACTGACACACACACACAATCCTACTACAACATCTGTATACGGACTAGCAAACACCTGCTCACAACTGGGCAATCCTCACAAAGTACTCAACCCGAAAATGGAAAGTCAGCTCAAAGCCATCACACAGGAGTAGGGATATACTGGTTAGACTGAGAGGCTATATAACCTTTTATCCTACTGGGTCAGTGGGCTCAAAGGCTGAAGAGTCTCTTAGCTGAGAGATGCTAAATACCACAAACATACACATGGAGCAAGAGAGCTGGCTAACCTCTCACCTAATATTTACAGAGCTCTGCGGCAGTACCACAGCTGGAATGCAGCGGGCAGAGTGAGCACGCTGAGGGAGCCATATCAGTTTCTGGGTCATCTAGGGCTGCTTCACTCCACATAAAGTCTAGACTTGGACTAAAAAACCCGCCTGCGGATGCTCTCTGCTTAAACCAATGCATATTCTAAGAATGGATGGACTTAGCCCAAGGGACACAACATATACAGTTATAGAAACGCAGAATAATAATAGGTCAAAATCCTGTGAGTGTATTCCCTTATGCAACGGTTTGGAGATCACAGTTCATCATAAAACAATTTCAAAACAAGTTTTTCAGTTTCTCTTATGTATTGATTTGTTTTTTTTTTTTCCACAAATCAAAAAGGTTTGCCTGGCTCTGAATTTAGCCCGAGGTGACAATCAGTAAACTAAAGAGCAGAACATGGCAGGAGTGCCTATGAGATCTCTCTTCACCCACCTATGTCTGTCTGGCTGGCTGTCTGGCACCTTCCCATCGCACCTTCAGTACCTACCTGCTGTTTTAATTAACTTCGTACCACAGGGAGCAATTATGCAAGGCAACATTCATCTCATTTGGAACAGCAAATTAATCTAACCTCAAGCCTCTGAAGGACAGGTGCACCAGTGTGTACTGCAAGCAAGGATGCCACTACAGTAATGTGTTATTTTTTTCTATAGGCATTCTCGATCGACTGTTTAGCACAAAAAGACATAAAAAGCGACAGGCCCTGAAGTTTTACTTTAATGCTGCAATCCCGAGCTTTTAGGAGGAAAAAAAAGGGGGGGAAATGAGTTCATTAAGATGGACAGATAACAAGCAGGCCATCCATCAAGGAGAAAACAATTTACATACCTCTATTTCCCTGAGGGAGAAAGAACACAGAGTGAAAAAGTAGATGGGGGCTGTGCTGCAATGTGAGAGTGAGCAGATGAGAAGAAGGTGCAAGAGATGGGGTGGGGTGGGGTGGGGTGGGGGGTGGGAGGGATAGAGAGAAGCTAAAATGAGCGAGACAGTAAGATAGCGTGAAGATGTGTGTGAAAAGGAGTGTAAGAGAGTAAGCTAATGAGAGAAAGATAACAAGCTGCAAGGGGAGCGGAGGGGGCTCTGACAGGCAGAAACACAGCCCAGAAACTGGCAAGGTTGCACTTCAGGAGGTGGTGAGAGGATGCCAAACAGTAGGCTGTGTCAAACAGATGCACATCAGGAGCTTGTAGGTGATGCAACTCAATAAGCGAGGGCAGGAACCCATCCTCTCCCAAAAAGTACTCCAAGCTGCCTCTCCATCTCTTCCTCTTTGCACTAATCTGATTTCCTGGATTATGTTTCACTATTTAAAACAAAACAAAACAAAAAAAAAAAATCAAAGCACTGAAGTTTAATTTCATCACTTTATTTGGCTTATGATTGATCGTACAAGTCAATGCTGCAGTATTTTTACCTTCTCACTTTTCCCTTCACTCCGGTGCTGCAGTACTCCACTTCTATCGCTGATTTTTAGGAGCCCGTCGGGATAAAGAAATATTTATTTGGGCAAGGCAGCGAGCTAACAAGAAATGGAGGTTTTCTATGGCTAATAAACCTTGTTTTCGCATGTGTACGTGCATTCCTTTTGACATATAGGTCCCTCAGGTGGCTGTAAAACTGAAATATAAGGCTTCTGGCACGCTTCAGTTTTGAACTGGACAGCTACTGGCCAAAGCTGTACACGCACCAAACTTCACATACCAGTTTAATGGGAGAGTGCGCTGAAGTTAGTGGTTTGTTCCAAAGCATGAGTTGAAAATTGCGTTCCTTGACTGCTAAAGCCCGTGCCAGACCTGAACCTAAAACCAAACATCAATCTCTAACCCGCTGTCGACCACAGCTACATAGACATGGCGCACATATAGGCCAAAACCTCACAATGCAACACAGAGTCTCTCAGTCAAAGTATGTAGAAACTCAAATATCATATCCAATAACACAAAGAACAACTACAGCAACCAGACAATAACCTCTAACTTTCTACTTCGCTGCTGCTCCCAGAATGGTACTTGAAACCAAAATTGCCACCCCGAACATCCGTCACCATCCAGCTCTTGAGGACTGCCTGTATGTCTGAGTCTGAGAAAAGGCTGCATGTGTCCCTTTGCTCCTGCATCTAGGCTATGTTCCTCTGTATTTGTTGTGGAGCTGACACGATAACACTGGCATGCGTGTGGCTCCATCACAACAGGGACATCTTTAGTGGCTAACAGGGCATGTAAATGGGCTCTCACTCTATCAGAAGCCACCTGGAGGGCCAGAGGGACCAAGAGAGGAAGGCAGCCCCTGGGCCATACCGCAGCTGATGTGAGGAGGAGAGAGCTGAGGCACACTGGGAGCCACGGTACCAGTGTAGTGTTTACTCCGATCACTGAGTTAATATGGGGCAACGGTTCTCAAATTGGGGGTGACCAGGAGCCCTTTGAGGACTACTGTAGGACTTAAAAGGTATAAAGAGAAACACACAGTGCTCCACAGCATTATAGAAGAGGCAAAAGTATTTCTACAGAGAAAACACAGTAGCTGCACATGTGACATAGTAATCCTGGAATTATCAACTAATCTGCTTATTTACTTTTTCAATATTCTCTCAAATGCAGCTCCATTTGACTCAACTGGTTGGTGGTACACTGCGTCTGTAATTGCTGTTGGGTTATTGTGGTAATAAATAAAGAAAATAAAGTCAACATTACACCAATTTGTAATCCTATTTGCTTGTTTATTTTCTGCCAAGCCACTTTTTTTTTTTTTTAATCAGTTGAGCGACTCCATGTACCCCCTGGGAACTGCAAAAACACCCCCTGGGATACAATTACTCCTGCTGCTTGGGAATCGCTGATCCAAGTATTAATATTTCTGAATTTCTGTTAAAATGAAAACAACAAATCCTCCAAGATGAGATCTGACGGCAACATTTTTTCAAACAGAGGTCTGATGTGGTGGTTCCATACATGAGAGTCAGGGGTTGTGCAGAAACAAAGCAGAAACATTGTGAATTATTAAATCCCAGAACAAAAAAAAAAAAAAAAAAAAAGAGAGATTATGCAATGTGTGTTGAGGGGACGCAGGTCGTCATTGCTTTGAAACATGAAAACTTTTGGGAACCTCCTACGTAAAGCTTTGAAAAGAGGAAAAGGTATTTTAAAGTTCCAGACCTCAGATAAATGCATGAACTCTCTCAGTGGCTGAGTTAAATTAGATTATAATCTTTGTTCCTCATCTCATGGAGGAGAAGTATTGAAGCTCCAACAGTGCATTTGCTGTCTAACCCTCTCTCTTCTCCTAATCACAGGCCCACACGGTGTGGCCAGCATGCTGGGCTGGAGTTACACACCGCACAGCATTAAAGCAGCTCTTTAATTAGCAGTCGGGGGAAGAGAGAGAGAGAGAGAGAAACGGAGGCATCTATAAACGCACCACTTTTTTTTGTGTTGTTGGCATCAAGCGAACAGCATGCACTGAACAAACAAGCCGGGAGCAGCAGCAGCAGCAGCAGCAGCAAGCAGCAGCCTCGGCTTCTTCTGACTCAGTGGAGCTGCTGCAAAACACACAACTTGCAGCTTTTGAACACGCACTTGTTTCCCCCAAAAAGAGAAGTAAAAAAAAAACAACAACACACACACACACATACATACATACACACACAGAATGAAGAATGAACTGCAGTGAATATCAAGCTGCATATGAATCCAATGTGTGTCTCTGTGAGCGGAGAGAGCTGCGATGCTTCAATCAGACATGCATGTCAATAATAATAATAATAATTAAAAAATAAATAAATAAAAGAACAGCGCCCAAAAGATCCTTCACAAAAGTCAAAAGACAAGGCAGGGAGATGGGAAAAGAGCAAAAGGAAACACAGCATTATCTCGCTTCAATGCAACAGAGACAGAGAGAGGCTCGCTGAGGCGCAGCGAACACCAAACACTGAGCACAAAACGCCAAACAAGTGAAGCCAAAATACCGCTCAGCAGCGACACGTCTGCGGGAGAAGAAAGCTTTGACAAACCTGACGAAGCGAGGACACTTCTTCCACTAAAGCGCTGATGTCCGGAGTTAGTGTGTGTGTGTGTGTGCGTGTGTGTGTGTGTGTGTGTCACTCAGTGTGTTTTCTCTCTCTCTCTCTCTCTCCTCTGTCGTGGAGATAGTGCTGATGTTTCCACTTCCTCTTTTCTTCTGCCGTCTGCTGGCTGGCTCGATGATACCAGACACAGCCAAGCTGCTGCTCACTGACTCGCTGCTCCAAAAGGCTGGACGCTGACATGAAATCACATTTGAATTGAATCAAATATTTCTTTATTAGCTCTGATTTTTTTTTTTTGTTGATGAGCAAAAGAAGCGTTTTAACTTCCTTAATATGTGAATTTAAGAGCGACATCTGATACAGGCAGGTCTCCGTGATGCAAATATATACTGTATATATCTGATATAAGACTTTTAAAGTCAGTCATAACCTCCAATCAGGAACAGCTGTGAATGAGTGATGTCACTCAACCCCTGATGTTCAACCTGTACACATACTGACACATTGTGGTTGCTTATGGAGACAAAAATCTGTTTTTGTTGCCATAATGAGGCTTGTTTTCTCGTTTTTAATGTAGTGTGTGGAATTATTTGAATTCCTGACCTGTTTTCTTGAACATTTAGGTTTTGTGCAAGGGAATGCGTGTCACATATTTGTGTTGTCATATTCAAAAGCAATGCAAATTCAAAGGGCTGTATACATTAAAACATGAAGTGACACTTTTTGAAACAAAATCGATCAAATGTTAGACAACATAAAAAGACACATGGATTGGATTTTAGCAGAGTAAAATGACATAAAATGAATAAAATATTAATTAGGAATATTTACATTTCTTAATTAAACAAACTAATAAGTCAATAAACCAAACCTCTGAGCACTAGTTAATATAGTACTGAGCTGACTAACACAAAAACTGTGTTAACTGAGCTGACTTACAGGGTAAATAGTGACATAGCACAGTTTTGATTCCACCAAATGCGTGTTATTTAATGCAGTTTTAACAATTTGCATATAGAGAATACATTGTAGCTAATTTAAACAATATATATTTTAGTTTTTAGTTTTTAATTTGCTAAAAAATGTATAACTGACCCTGAGCTCCCCTAGTGGACAGTAGTCTTACCTGCACTGTGTAAACAAATAGACTAGTGAATCAAGGAGATTTACATTAAGTTATATCTGAATAAACAAACAGTAGAGGATGTCGTCTCTCTATACGTTGGGACACAAAGACGCGACTGCCTCCAATCTTGCAGCCATGAGGGGAAGGCTAATGGGAACAATGATTTCAATAATTCATGGTTATTGAACTCTCGCTGGCCTCCAAACACACTGCAGTTTGGAGGATGGGATCATGACCTTCTTATGTTACATTATGTTGGGAACCAGTTTGATACAGTTCAGCAGTGGTCCTACACAACATAATGCTACGGTTTCATTGGATGGCATTGTAGAGGACAACACTATAGCAGCAAGCCACATGAGGCCACTTCTCTTTAATTCTGTCAGTGATTGCAGACTGTAAAGCCAGAGTGTGAGTTTATGAGTGAGAATAAGAGAGGATAGTGCACGGCAGACAGTCCTGTAGCTCATCATTGTTTCCACTCAGCAGGAGCAGCAGGAGGAGGATTAATACAGGAGCCCTGTCCATCGTAATAAATAATCTGGAGCGACACACCCAAATCTCTCTCTCTCTGTCTGTGTTTGTTTTTCTCTCTGTGAAAAACACAGGATACAGGCCTCTGCCTATTTAAATGTCAGCCAGTGTCCCTCTACTAAATTGTTAATTTGACTACACACAATGGCAGTGGAACCGAGCATGTCTGATCCAAAAATAACAGAAAGCAGACCTATTATTTGACTCAGCAATTTAGTGTAGCGGGACACATGTTTCGAGGTATCTGTTTAAAATTATATTTTGATTGTACACAGACTTTAGTCAAACACTTTGTTGAGATGACTCTTTGTTTTAACCCCTGAAGGGTGGATTAGATTGGAACGTTTAAGCCTTTAAATTGTAGTCCGCATGGACAAACAAACAAAGACTACTCTATTTTTCTCTATTCTGTTATTGTGACTTCTGCATCCCTGTCTTTGGCTTCAAAGCAGTCAAAACTACTTCAGGGGGCTCGCAGAAGATGTAATCTTTTTATCTGAGACAGCAAAGAGGCAGTGGAGTGGGTTTAAGCCAGCCCACACAGTTAAAAAAAAACTGCATGGTGCATTCAATAAAAGTGCAGACTCACAATGCAGTACAATGTACCTCTGCATCCAGTAAAATGCAGAGTCACCCTCGTTTTGCATCTCACATGGTAAGGCTTACATTGTTTCCCTTTATGCGTGAACTTTGGTTGCCACTTTTACCTGGTTGTGTAACTCACTTGGCTTTGGTCACAACTTGTTTCAGAACGACTGGCTGAACGTCCGCACATCTGGTGTGAAGATGGTATCACATAACCCCCCCGAAAAAGAAATGACTGAATCTTTCCCTTCAGACAAAACATGAATATTATCCACGAGTGCAGAGTTCTAGTCATAGAGACTTAATTATCTTGTTTTCTGCAAATATGTTGGGCCTCTAACACAATCTGCTCAGTGAGTTTGGCCTGGCACTCAATCTGACCTGTCCCTTGTCCAGGAAGACATAGTGCTTCAATAAAGACTCTCCGCTGACCAGATTCACTCTACGTGGCACAACCTCCCTCTGAGCAGCTTGTGACTGAATCTCATCTGGGAGATTCATTGTTCTACTCAGAGAGAGTGAGACAGAAAAGTCAACGTGGAACAGGCTGTTTCAATGAAGCAGATTTATCTTAGGTTACTAGTCAAAGTGCCAGAAAACGGATGGACACAGTTGCTACAGACAAAATATTAGACAATAACTAAGAGCTCAGTCATCAACTAAAAAGCTCTCATGGCGTTTTAATGTCACTCTTTGATGGAATTGTAATTTCTAATAAACACATACACTCCCTACAGCATTGGAGCTACTCCAAAAGCCTATGACACAAATCTAAATGGAAATCTAGTTTGTTTGCTCCCTGTAGGTCTACTGTAATTGTCTCTCTATCAGGGTCATTAGGAAGAGGGAATGTTTCTACTGCATTTCCACAGGGATTCCTCTTCAAATGTGCTGCTTGTGAAGGAGAGAAGCACCAGACTTCTTCGTATGTCGCCTATAGGGCACGTCTCATGTGAAGTGGCAGCAACGCGATTTCGAGTCGCTGCACAGCACAGAGAGGGAGGGTCGCCTCTGCGTTGTGTAGGTCGCAGAGTGCGAAATCATTTTTGAGACGCCCTCTCAGGTATCCTCAGACTACTGGCAGGACAAGACAAAAAACGTTCCTCGGCTGTTAGGAAGGTCAAGGCAGTACTCGTGCTCGTGCACTTTTTAACGATCGGACTCGTGTGTGCGGCGTTTTGCTGCATCGCCCTCAAAAGCTGCGTGAAAAATAGTGTTACACACGTGAAGTCAAGGACACAAATATTAACATCTTTGTTTTTGCAGCTTAAGAGCCGAGCAAACGTTGGAGGAAAAGAGCCATCTTTATTCTCAGAATGAGGGAACACATTCACATACATTCTTTCCCCCCATCTCTGTGGCTTGTGAGCAAATAAGCATATTCCAACCTCAAATAATTCAAAATATTTATGTACAGTCACAAGCATTCAAACATTCAAGCTTGTGTGGAAGACAAATTCTAACTGTACTCCAACGTTTAATTTGGACTTTTTTTTCCCCCTCCTCTCTGCGTTTAACACTCTACAATCAAAGTATTTAAAAGCGGTGAGATGGCAGGAATAAAAATAAAAAAAATGGTGGAAAGTACAATCTCTTAATGACACCCTGTCTTTGCTGACATGCTATCTTATTAGACCCAGTAAAAGATCTCTTACACCAGCGGGATCATTTCATATCACTTTCGGTTCATTACCCGTGCAGCTAATGCTTTTTGACACGCATTTGCACCAAGGCGCGCATACACACTTATTTTAGCAGCTGCTTCATTTGACCCTGTGCTGTGCGATCTAACGGAGAGGATGTAACTGCAATTTGTCACCCTGGAGAGAATCAAGCGGCAGGAAGAAATCATGCACAGTGGATTTACAGTTTTAAGGTTTCAACCTGCAGAGAAAAGACTTAGAAAAGATCTCTGGAGTGCAGTTCTTATTGACAAGATCTACCATTGTTGCTACTTCATTCACAGTCTGTTTTTACGTTTAAAGCGTGTAGTATACAAGTATACTGTATATCAGCCAGCTCCAAGCACTCAATCTGAATCTGAACAGTCACTTGTTTTGGAGGACTTGTGTTTTCGTTTGCTTTTTCTCTTCTTCTTGTCTTTCTTCTTCCTGTCCTTTTTCTTCTTCCTTTTCTTGCTGCGATGGTGGTCAGAAGAGGAAGAGGAAGAGGAAGAGGAGGAGCTGTCTGAATCGGAGGAGGTGGTGTCCTGAAGCAGCTGCTGCAGCTGCCGGATCCTGGAAACAGGAAGGGCGGGGAGGAGAGGAGAAGATGGGAGGAGGTGGGGATTAGAGTCAAGTACAGACAGGAGAACACAACTGATGCAGACTCGGATGCTCGGGGTTGGCAAGCATCTGAAGTGTCCTTGAGCAAGACATTGTCCGAGTGCCAGCATTTCTGGACTGTGGAGTTAGCCAAGAGCCTTCTTGTGTTACATATCTGCAGTGCTTGCCAACTGATGCCCAAGTACCTGTTAACACTACAGGTGTGGACACTGGGACACACCAGGACGATGGGGTCATCCTGTCACTTAAATACAAGGCTCAAGCTCAGGTGACTTTTTAAAATTTTAGTACAAACAAAGTAAGGACAACTAATTCAGTTTAACCTTAATTAATTTAGTGGCCAAAGATTAATGAGGAAACAAAGTTGACCCTGTACACTCTGGAAGTTTTGACCAAAGGACAGTCTATAATAAAAGTTAGTTAGTAACTACAGAGATTTCACTTCCAACTGCTCCCTAACTACCTCAGATGAATATACCTATGATATCTCCACATCAGCATAAAGTTCAAGAAGGGTGATTATAACGTCAACACATCACAGAATTGAGGAAGCACCACACTGCTCAATGAATTCTACAACATTTGTCAGAAAGGACGGGAAAAAACAGATTTGATGACGAGCATCGGAGGCCATGTGCCTTTTAATTAGCTCAGAAGAGTGACAACACCAGAAATGTACGAGTTATAAGGACGTGTGGAAAGCATTAACTATTCAGCCATGAAAGTGTTTCTCTGAGAAAAGGTTGAAGTGTCCATCAGGCCTCATTATAGTGAGGTTGATCTCACGGAGCAGACTGATCATCTGAACACTCTGCATGTCACGCTATTCCTTAAAGCGTACTTCTAGTCCTCAAAGTGAACTCCATCATGAAGGTGCTTCATAACCTGCAGCTAAGAAGAAAAAAAAATCTTGACCCTCCCCCAAGGACTTTGGTAATTAAAGTTTCTTATCCTGAAAACTGTCAGAACTGAGTTTCTTAGAGACACAACGCTTCAGACACAAACCTTCGTCAAGCATCAAATTCACAATGAGAAAGAACACATCTTTATATTAAAGTCACAGGCTTTAATTACCTAGAAAAAAGGGGAATCAACTCTCCAACACCTGAAACTATTACATCAGTACTTAATAAACCATCCATGAAATGAGACAACCAGAATACACCTGATTCTGTCCGATACTGGGCGATAAAAGGCGCTGTGGCGAGCTTAGAATCATTGTGAGCGCTTTGGATAGGAAGTACTACATTACTCCTGATGAGCAGTTGGCAGCTTTTGCCATCAGTGTATGAATGTGTGAATGTGACAAGTGTTGTAAATGCTTCAACTGGTAGACCATATGGGCTATACTAATATAAGTCCATATACCATTACCATTAATATCAAATTATACAGAATACTAGATTAAACTTTCAATGAACATGCATGGTGATATTAATATCTTCTTACAGCTGTAACACCTTAAAAACTAATAGCTAATTAATAACTAATAACCAACTAATTACTACGTTTTTGTCATGAAATATTGGCAGAAATGATCACCTTATGATAAGAAGCTATCTGAACAACAGCTTGAGACTTAATGTTTAAGCAATTGGAAATAAGCTCGCTGGAGGAGGTTGGATTGTTTTACTTCCCTCTCGAAGATGCCAAAATGAATGTGGCACAGACCCGTGGCTGAGACTTCAAAGTGCCACTGGCCTTTGAATAACCTTTTCGTGATGTATGCACAAACACAAACAAGCGATACCCGTGCTGCTTCTCTGCATGCTCGTACGCGCGCACACACACCTACAGTGAGCCTTCACAGTAAGCAGGCCTCAAATTCAAACATCCTGGTGTCAAACATTATTTGCTAGAAACCGGCACAGAGAACCAGCCACCATGAGAGAATTTCCAGGTCATCTGACATTGTCCCGCTCGGCTGGGGAAAAACAGTGAAAAACTGCAGGTTCTCGAGTGTCTGACCTAACTGTCTGAGAGCAGCCTCTAAACTGTCTTTAAAAATTAATCTGGGTTCAGGGAAGTTACAGCAAAGAGTATGAACAGCATGCATGTCTCCAAGAAATGAATGTACAAACCTGGTTTCTTTTTCATTCCTTTTGTTTTCCCGAATGACGTCATACATCGGGTCTTCATGAGCCTAAAAGAATAAGAAAGCACAACCTTCAATTACCTACTATGAAGAAAAGAGTAGAAAAATCATTCCTACTTACAATGAGTGGTGTTACTATTCACGTTAGACCCAGGAAATTATCCCCACTCAACACATTCCAACCATTGTACTGATTCTAGTGTTCTGTCAGCACTTTTTTAAAAGCTCCCTGTGACAATACAAGGTAGGAAAATATGATACAGTTGCATTTATGGTAATCATTGCAGAGGCTGCGTGTCCCTGCAGTAGCCATTGTTCCATTACAGGCTCAACGGAACAGGCTGTGTGAAGAAGTCTGCTGCACACATGTTCCTCAGTGTGTCCTGCCTCTCTTGTTAACCTCAGCAGAAGGTTTCAGACACAAACTTGTCTCTGTCGGAGCCCCTTGACCTTACCACAACCCCAGCCTACCTTCTGTAACCGTACACTATTATGTGATATATCTTCTCTAAACAACTATGGGTGGGCTCATTTTTCTCGGAAGGGTGAACAAACTCACCACCCTGAACTGCTCCAGTTTCTGGTTGCCTTTGATGAAGAACGGACACTCCCGATCTCCTGTCCTGTGGCCGTAGCGCTTGCATCTCCAACCTGCAGCGAAGAAAAACAAATACCAATCTGTGTATTTGCCTGGCGGTATTTGAGAAATTGGTGCATAATTTTGCTTGCTATAGAAAAATAAATTTAAAAAAACGGGTGGTAGTTTGACAAAATAATCTCAGCTCAAGGTCCACTTACTGGCTCCTTCGAAAGAGTTCAACCACATTTTACAAACATTTTCTCATTTGACACACACAGACAGACAGACAGACAGACAGACAGACAGACACAAAGATGAAGGCTCTGATTTGCAGTTGAAAGCTGTGGTAGTGAGTGAAGGTTGAGGTAACCTTTTATAGGGCACTCGTTGAAATACTTTCAATCCTGGAGTGTTATTGGTGGATATAAGAAGATTTTTTTTCTTTTGATGCAGTTTTAGGCTGCAAATCAAAGTCAAGAAGTTACTATATACAGTCCCAGACCTACAGTATGTCTTAGGGACACTTATTTCAAAATATCACGCACACGATACAGTGCAAAAAGGGTTAGGGTTAGTGTGGGATCCAGCAGATGCCAGAGCAAAGCTACCTGTGACGTAGCCTGACCTTCGCTGATTGGCTGGAAAGTCACGTGATTCTGATCCTTCATTGAGAAACGTGGGGGCACCATTTTTAAAGCCCGGGGAAGCTACCATTTTTGGTTCCTCGCCCGATAAAGGGTAAAGTTAACTTTCACAGGAGCATACAGGCCAAGAGAAGCAACTTGGAGTCACACATTCAAACAGCTCTGCTCATGTGGGGTGTGGTGACGTGTTGCAAAATGTGTGAATAATAAAAGACACACTTCAAACATCACTGTAAATCATCTCTGAAAAGAAGTGATGTTGTGTCAACACTTCACATTGACTTAATCTTCTCCATGTTAAGCGGCAGTGTTGCTACCATGCATAACTTGAGTCTCGTAAAGCGAGACCACACCAATTCTCTGTTTATCCTTCAAGAGTAGTTGTATGCGCGATAGTTTGTTTAGGTTTTTCATGTCCATATCATTCACTGTGCTGTCCCTTTAAACAGGATAACGTATTGAAACATTTTCTCAAAGGTTTGAGCAGAGCGAGTCATGCTCACATTCTGCAGAACAAATACTAACTTGTGGACAGAGCCTGTGTGTGTATACATGTGTGTGTGCTGACTCTCTAAGTCCCTGGCTGTTCATGCATTATGAAAAGGAGTGGGACGGAAAAAAAGAATGGACACTGAATATAATGACAGCCTTTGTCTGACCGAAAACACAGAAGGTAGTCTCCGCAACACCATTATTAATCTCTAGCTCGTCATCGTCGTCAGAGAAACAATAGACGCGGTGTTAATTGTTAAGTTCTTGTGGTTTCATCTATCACCTCTCAAGACCGCTGCCCACACATGGTGGTGGTTTACTCCCACCTACAGTTCTTGAACTATAGGTGCTGCTGTTAAATCTGTAACTCATAATAAACTCTCAGTGCTTCCAAAATGGCTCAGCATAGATTAAAAACTTTCTAGAATATGAGAAATGAATGTGACTGTGCCCCCGTGAGAAGGAGAAGTTTAAATTACAATAACTCAGCAACTTTTTCTGGAATTATGGCACTAAATTCAGAGCAAAAGCCACATTTAAGTCATTTAAATGTATTTGAAACCGTTTGAGTCCACAAATTCAAATAGTCTCAGGCAATTTAAGACATTTTCAGAACTTGTAGACACTCCACAGACAGATCAGACTAAACAAACCTGCCAATAGGAAAAACAAAAATGGTATTAAAAGATCAAAAGTCACAGAAAGGGGCTGTCTCATAGGACAGATATTCTTCTCTTATACAAAAGTGTATTATTAAAGATCCACTTCTGTAGCTATGTGAGGGTTTGGGGGTTTGGGAATAGCTAGTTGAGATTACATTTACATTCAGTCTTTTAGCTGAAACTTTTATCCAAAGTGACTTACAAAAAAGGGAGCCATTCAAGGACATGTTAGTGCAGCAATAAGTACTGTGACAGTTCTAGAGGGGACAGATTTAGCATGTCCAGTTGTTGGTAGTGCTCAGAGAGGAGGTACTCTCTGAAGAGCCGAGTCTTCAGGAGTTTGTTGAAGGTAGAGAGGGACACCCCTGCTCTGGTAGGAACTGGTAGAGGCGTTCCACCAACGGGGAACAACAGAGGAGAAGAGTCTGGATTGGGTGGCAGAGCCAGGTGTCGTTCATTGGAGGAGGGCAAAGGATGTGAGGTAACATATGCTTGTATAAGGACATCCAAGTTGGTGGGTGCAGCACTGGGGACTACTTTGTAGGCGAGCATTAGCGATTTGACTTGAATGAGAGCTGCTACAGGTAGCCAGTGGAGCTCGATAAGCAAGGGGGGTCACATCTGCCCTTTTGGGTGAACTGACTGAAAACCAGGCGTGCCGCTGCGTTCTGGATCATCTGGAGAGGTTTCACTGTGCAGGCTGGGAGGCCCGGCAGGAGGGCATTGATCACAGTCAGTATTAGTAGATTACATCTTTGCAGACACAACAATAAGCTGCGCGTGTGTCTGTCTCATGGCTAACCAAAGCCGATATGATACTAATGATGCATTGGTGTAACTGTACTCACACTGCATCACCTTCACCTCCTTCCCCAGGGGCATCCACAGCCCCCTGGTGGGGGCATGTGCCAGGAAGCTCCTGGCCTCTTCATTCCCTGGTTCAGCAGGAATACAGTCCTCCGGTTTGTCCTCATGCTCCTGCAACAACAACAGCACAACACTCATTCAGGAGAAAAACAACTGTGTGTGTGGTGTGTGTTTCTTTAAATGCTTTATAGCGTGAGTAAAAATACCTTTATGAATCCTGGAGGAGGTTTCTCATAGCTGCATTAAACACAGATAATACTGCCGTTAGTTCTTAAGTAAATACAGGAATAACTATTTTAAACTCAGCTAACACAACGTTAGGTGCTAAGAGGTGAGAAAACAGATATATTTTATAATTCATGCTTAAGTTTGTGAGTTTAAACAGAAAAGCTCTCACTTATATTACTCACAATGTCTCTACGTGTTTCAGTGTTTGGACTTCTTGGCTGAGTTTTTTCGCATGTGTTTTGAGTTTCTCCAAATCCTGTTTGGATGTCTTGTGTCTCTTGTGCTCTCGTCTTTCTTCCTTCTCTCTTGTTCTCTTTCTGTCCGACATTGACTTGATACAGACAAACTGTGCCTCCGAAAAATAACCCTTAACTCACAGTCAATGCCGCGTTAAAGCGCAGTTTGTTAACTGTTCGCTATGAGACGACAGCCAACGTGCTAACTAGCTGCTAGCGAGCATTTCTCTGGGGCTGCTGTACTTCCTGTGCGGTCGGATTGGTTAGTTAAAGTCCAGCGCCACCTGCAGGACATGCGCAGTAGCACATGAAGTGCTGCTTCTCTCCATGTGCACACTTTTATTTTCTCCAACAGTAACTATATAATTATTACTTAAAGCACTAAATCACACCTTTCTGTACATATATGGCTTATACTTAACTTAACTTACTACATATAACACTAACTTTCATGTCAAATATGCATAATCTCTATTTGTTTACATGTAAATTAATTTGTTCCAGTTTATTTTATTTTACTGTGCATGCATTTATTTATTTATTTATCTATCTATTTATTTTATATTATTTTATTATACGAATAATGTCCTTAAACTTAGATGTCCTTAACTTTTTCACTTTGACCATGTTTCAGGATCAGGTTTATTGCCAAATAGGTTTTCACATACAAGGAATTTGTCTTTATGAGTGTTTATTAGTGTTTATTTATTCATTAGTGTTTATGGTGCATAATAAACATTAAATAAAAAATAAAAAAATATAAGGAAGATAAAAAATCAAGTACTAAAGAATACAAACAATATAAATATATGTACAATATGTTTTAAATTGAAAAGAGCTGTAGTCTATCTTATCTTAAACTTAACAGAAAGCCAGCAGATGAGCCAGGTTAAGTGTAAAGACTCCATAAAACATCCTCCTTTAAATGCAGATGAATTAATGGCATATTTTACATCCATATCTGCAAAGACATTGACATCTGCAAGGCTGAAGTTGCAGCACTCTGATGTTCTCGGAGAGTAAGAATAACCAGTACAGTTTCACAGACTGAAAAGGTTTTATTTCAGAGTTAGGGTGTAGGTGGAATACAAATGTGAGGTATTTCAGGATTTAAACACATACTGTACATTGAACAGCTAATGGAAAACAGGTAGGTAATCAGGCAGTACAAAATGCAGTAGATATATTTATAGTCCTGCTCTTGACAAAAAGATGAGAAGAGTAACTTTACAAAAACACTTTGCCAAAGAAAACATTACATACTAAAATGTAAAGACTTGACAATATTGATTGTCAATAAGGTTTTAGGCATGTGCCTATTCAATGTAAACAACAACTGAGTCCCATTTTAGATAATTACAAATATATTCATTTGTGACTGTGCACAGATTGAAAATCATTTATATGCACATACAAAAATGCAACGGTGCCAACAACATATATACATATGTCAATCTGTCATGTTTAGCCAATGCCATAACAAATTGCTTCACACTGACACATCTCCCCACTGGAGAGGGCCAAAAAATAAAGTGAGTAAATACAAAAGTTTTGACATCAAGTAGTATGTTTATCAAATTATTTCATATATATTCATGTTTAATTGTAACTTTAGAAAAAAAAAAATCTAAAATGGAGACAGATATTGGCATGTAAACCAACTTGTCATGCCACATACGGCACCACAGAACAAAGGTGGGCTTCCTCCGATGTTTCCGCCACTTGATAAATACTGAATAATTCCTGAAACATTCCACTAAAACATAGCATCCCAAGAGGCGTATGCTAAATTAGACAAAAGAAGCACTTCCCACTGACTGGTTCAGCAGACGATGCAATGGTTGAAATAAAAAAGCCCAGTGGCCCCAGTTGTTGCATAAAGGATACCAGGAGCGCCATTCCAAACAGCCCAGCAATAGCTTTGTTGGTGGGCAAACTGTAACCCTTCCCACACCGGCTCAGACGTTGAAGTTACTTTCTTAAGTTACCCCTTAGCCTTTGGTGTAAACAGGTTACAACACGGGTCTAACCCCTTGTTATATATAAAGACAAGGTGCATTTCAGAGATATTCAAAGTGAGGAGAGAAAATCTTTCAATCCTCCCTTCTTGCTGCCCTGGGTGTCTTCTCTCATAAGTATCTTGCTGAGACGCTGGACGACCCAATTTTTCTGTTTTGAGGGGGGCTTGGAGGAAGATGAACCTGACCCTGAAGTGTTGGAGGAGGTGGAGGACCTGGAGGGAGCAAGAGTGATGGAGAGGTGTTGATTGGCAGGAAATGTTAAAAGTGTGCTGTCAACAAGTATATGATCTGGTAAGCGTGGATACCAACACATATTACCCATACAGCTAGTTTCAGATCTCTTACTCTTAATGCTGAATAAATAGAAACATAATCATTCAACCGCTAACATGCCTGACGCATCATCATCTCGGGTGTCTGTGACACCCATAAAGTTTAGTCAAGGAAGGTTACATCTTAAATTTTAGCTCAGAGGATATCAATACCAACCAACCTAAAATAACTTACCTAGGTGTATGAACAGGAGTCTTGTCTTTTCCAGGAGTCTTGGGGGTAGTCATGTTAGTTCTGCTGGTGGACTGTGGGGTCTTGTGTTTGCTGCCACTCCCTGGTGTGCTGTGGGTCTTAGCGAGGGTAGTTAGAAATTCCCTGTTCATCCCTTTGTGTCTGGATGTCGTATTGCAAGTGTGGCAGGTGGCCATCTGGGATGAGGAGAGAAAAGGAACATATTCATTAATATTGCATGTCCAGCATCTATATTCCTCTCATGCATAACAAGGTTTTGAGGTGAAGGCGTACAAGGTATCCCTGTAGGAATACCTTTCAAAAACATTCTGCAGTTTTTCTAAAAGGTCCTTGAAAGTACTGTTACATAACACCAATCTATCTACCAACTCATGTAAATCTAAGTGAGGGAGGATGAAGCTTTTGTCATTTAAGTTATTTTTCATCAAACTCAGTACAGCCTCAGATGTCTGTCTTTCTCTGGGATACACACACAGGAGTTTGTTGTGACTTTGTCTGAACATCGACTGCAGTGACAGAATGACACCAGGGACACAGAGAGCAGGACTAGCAGCGGTTGTGTCAGGCAAAGGGGGCTGTAATGAGAAGCGCTCATGTACCCAAGGCCACTGCAGGCCAGCCCAGAGCCTCACAGATGTCAAGCACATCTATTGCCATCTCACAGCTGAGGTATAGTTCACAATGAGGTCCAGAAAGCAAATTCATGGCATGGGATGATTCACTTAACAGCTGAGGCTCTTCCCATTGGCCCTGCCAAACATCCATGAGATTATCTTACCTTTGTACAGATATGAAAATAACTGGAATAGTTCAAGCAGGACAGGAAACATTGACTTAGCCTATAAGAGGACAAGGTGGGGCTGTTGCCATGCAGTTTCACCTATTCAGGGTATGGGTGCTATAAGAGCCATTGGCCAGCTTTTTCAGTTTATAGAGATTAACCTTTTAACTACGGTTACTTTCTGGCACTTCAGTTGACTTTACACTTTACGGCGCCTCATGTGACAAATTTGAAGCATTTTCTTGGCACAGATTACACATGACTCTATATAAGGCAAAGCATGCAGACACTTGTGTGAGAGTTATGAGACTCAACTGCCGGTTCATGAATCTGAGATCCTCAAGACTGGACATCCCTATCGCTGTCTTGTGTCCTGATCAACAAGGTATAACTAGTTGTAACTAGACTGTGACAAGCAACAGTCCATGTCTGTCACAGGGTGCATGTAGGGTGTTGTGAATCATCACTAATCAATCAATAAGGAATAAATAGTTAAGTCAGTAATCCCAACAATGTATATGTTTTCTATTTACAGCGCTCAGACGATGCTCTATCCAGTTTCTGTCCAGTATTCGCAACTAAGACACCAATGACAGATGAAGTGACAATAATTCAGAGATAACAACATAATCCATGTGATAAGATGACCCTAAGTGCAAGACAAGCCGCAGGGAGTAGTTTGTTTCTTTTCTTTCTGAAGTAAGGAGATTAAAGTACAGAAAAAAAAAAAACTCTTGAACTAGAGAGCAAGTTTTCCTTTCCTCCCTGGAGAACACTTTAGTCACTTTAGAAAACACAGTACAAAGTGTTAAGTGACATTTAATGTCCATTAAGGACTCTTCTTCAGCGTTCCTCCCAGCCTTCAGTAACATAAATCCCATTAATGACACAAAACATCCAGAATTGCACAAGGTTAAAACTGGTCAGAACAGACCACCACTGCAGAGGTCAGCAAGTCTCAGCCGAGCTGTTGACAGTCCGGAATGCTGATGAGATGGAAAACTCACCGAGACGAAGGTAGCCATTTCAGATTCTGACAGGTGTCTGTTGGAGTGTGTTGGGTTTCGAAGGAGTACAGAGTCCCTCTTTCTTTCTATGTGCCCGTGTGTTTACTACATGAGCCTGCATGTGTGGCTTTATACAGACCAAGCCCAGCAAGTGACCCACCCATCTTTGCATAGGGGTGTGGCTCAAAGGAGGACTGACCAATGCACTGTGAAAAGGGTCGACAAATCTTCGGGTTAGCCGGCACTCTGCTGCTGCTTTGTCAGTGGCGATGCTTAACGGCAAGCTGAATCTGAACACATCCTTTTTTGCAAACAAAATTTACTGTATAGGATAAAAAAGATGGACTACATCTTAACATGTCCAAACACAGAAAGGTAGCTTGAAAGATATTGTTGGAATCCAGAGAGTGAAACATTTTTCCTGCGTAGTATATATCATATTGTTTCTGTATGCAAGATCAGAAGAAAATTGATTCCCATTTGTGAATAAAATGTTGTGAAAAGTCAAAGGCTAAGACATTGAATTAAAAGCTGTGGGACAATACTATGCAAACTGTTTTGATCAACACAAGAAATTTGCTGGTCATAGTTTTGACTGGTGTTATTTGAAGTAATGTCCTCGTACTGTAAAAGGTACAGCTGAATGTGGCGAATTTCATGTTCACTGCCTATAAAAGAGAACGCCATGAAATGAGTGTCTCATACAATTTCAGTCAAACAATTGTACTGACCATTAAAAAAGCCGTTTTTTTGCTCAACTATTTCCAAATTGACACAGCAAGCTGTTCTGCAGTCTAAACACCACATCGTCTGCTCTCAGAAATAGGCATGAACATAAAGTTTTCTTGTTTCCTGTGTAGTTCCTGAGTTATTATGATCACATAAGTGGTATAAAACCAATTTCTTGCTAACATCTAAATAGGCAAGCCTCCATTTTCAGCAAATGATGCTTCACACGGAAAGAGAACATTCGACAGTAAAAGCAAACTCATTATCTCCCCTGAACTTGAAATAACCGGCACCTTTTTTTTTTCTTTTTTTTTTGAAGTTAGCAAAGCTCACGCCGATTATGATTGCAATCGTTGCAGTCGTAACAGCTCAAAGCAGCGACACTGATGATGCAGATAAACAGTGTTTTTAATACAATAAGGATGATTGTACAGCTATTCAGACTTATTCAGAAACACACTTTCTTGCAGTTTCCTTTGTGTCAGACAAGAAAATGCATTAATATTACAGACACGGCAAGGTTTTTATACTGGCATCTAATTCTGGTTATATAGGGAGAATTGTGGTCTCGAGTGGCTCTCTGCTGGAGGACCTGGGTTCACCTGTACAGTATAGGAGGAAATACCTATCCTGCTGTATCCAAGCCCAATATTGAATTTTTAATGTTTCTAGCACTTCCCTCAGAGGGTTTGTGAAGCAGTAATGCATATCTACACAGTTAAAATAACATCTGCACCCTACAAACAAATTCCACTTGGAAACTGACTCTTGAATCTTAATTTGAGTCCCTGCATGCACCAAGAGTTTAAAAGAGTTTAAAAAAATATTCCTGTAACCTGACAATACAGACGGATTACTTACTGTATCTCAAACAACTTAAAAAAAAACCCCACAGATTTCCCAAAAGTATATTTTAAACAATGGTTTGCTTTGGAAACAGACTGGAATTGATTTTGTAGATAAAAGGTTGAAATGTGCTCCTTGTCCTTCCCTGAATGTTTCTAACACAGCGTTTTTGCTTTAGAGAAACCAACACTTGCTTCCTACTAGCATTGTCATTGACGACAGTGGGACCAGAAAACCACTATGCTCACAGTTTCATCATATTTGCACAGCTGTAGTAAAAATAAAGAAGCAGTCATCGTCACATCAATACCACCTGATAACACGGACAGACAGTGATAAGACACAGTCTTCTTTAATGATGCACACATTACATATTGTCATCACATCATCACACTATCTATCCGTGTCAACATATTATTATATTTCATGCTCTGCATTTGCCCTTTTGTTATTTAGAACTTTCCCCATCACTGCCGCCTGTTGAACTGCTGGCAAACACTCAAACAAAAGCTATTTGTTCCTCTGTTCTAAATGTCACTGTAACACATACTGTAAATGATGGAGACACTTAGGTGACAGCCTCCATATTCCTGATTTAAACTCGACTATCAATGATTTCCAAGGGGGGAAAAACCCACCATCACAAGACAAGACTGAGTATCTCATAGTGGAGTGGCTCAAACACAGACAGACAGCTGACTGAAGTGACCTCATGCTGTTTATCCTCTTGCCCCCTAGTTACCATTACCATCATCTGCTGGCCCACACTGAGACACTGATATGACAGGCTCCAACCAGGGAAGATGTGGGTGTGCACGTAAAAGCATGGTGGAGAGAACTTTATCAGACCGAGACGTCAACACAGTGTCTCCACTCCTCAAAACAACAATGACGGTATGATTGCTGCATAGTGACGACAAGTCCCGATAACCTAAAATTAAATCCCTCCCATCACATGTCTAATTTACTCTAATCCTTTGACATGTAGTGTATGCACTTGGAGGGCCACATGAACCGGTGCCACAGAGAGATTTGATTTCCTCATCCTGGGCTGTTGATCCTGGCAGCAGACAGACCTACACAGGGGCCAGTGAAGCATATGGCAAGGGCGACTTGTCGGCGCTTCAGGATAGGAAGAGGATAAACAACCATCTATACACAGCTGCAGGGGATATTAAGGGATATTTTTTCTTTTTTTTTTTGCAGAAAGTTTAATTTCTGCAAAATCCAGGTTGACCATATGGTCAGAAAGTATGACTTGTGATTACAATATTAAACCACCATACAAGAATAAATAGCTAGCACTGCCTCTAACCTGTGTATATACAGTACCCACTATACACTGCGTCAGCCTTGACATTTCCTCCTTCTCCCATCTAAACAAAAAGAGAGTTTCAGTGCAACACCCTATGGATGCTTGTCTTTGTTTAAAATGAAACGCGAGCTGACACAGACAGCCGCAGTTGCAGATACACTTAACCTTGATCCCGCACACATAAATCACGGCTGTTTAGCTCTAGCAATCATACATGCTGCATGGAATGTCAGCACCTGCTACCTTCATCCTATAAACACAAAAACAGGCACGCCAGACAGATCGCTAACGGCCTCTACGCCTTTACGAGTGCAGAATAAACCAACCTTCTGCGGGGCGAAAGGAGGGCAGATAACTCACAAACGTGGCAACTTTCTATGAGATGTTGCAACTTGAAGCTATGCCCGGTTGCGTAACCGAATACTATGACACACTGACATATACATTTTTGCCTGAAACATATATTTATGCCACCATGTGTGGCCATGTGGGCCTGAGCTTATTCATACACGCAACACTAGTTCTGAGAATTAGAGGAAACATTGCATGTGAAATAATGAAATGACACAGATACACAGACACAGAAACGTACACACACACACACACACACACACACACACACAGACCCACATAAATCAATTCTGCAGATGGACATTTCTATTCATAGCACCTGCTCCATAAATACCTCCCTTCCTGTCTTTCTCTCTGCTGCCTGAGGTCAGCTTGGGTTGATTAATTTGACCTAGGCAGTATGATACCACCCAAGAGGGGGAAGATGAGTAGAGTAACAGAGTGAGCGACAGAATTAGGCACCTAAAAGTGACTATGAATTGAACGCAATCTGACAAAAGTGCTGAATGTACACAGAGTGTGACAGAGTGTTCAAAATGGCTGCGTGTGCCTGCGCTCAAAAGCGCAAACATCTGTGTGCAATGTGTGTGAAAGTCATTTGAGAACACGTCGATACGACACAATAAAGCCAAAAGCAGAAGAGCAGTTTGGGGATCAATACTAGGCAAGCTGTTATGGTGCAGGCAGCCACTTAGTCATAGGCTGCCCGGTAAACACACAGACACCCGATCTGAATGCAGAGCTGCTACACAGTGCCATTTAAAAAAGATGTTGTATCTGTTTCTCTCTGTCTTTCTGTCTCTGTTGCTGATGATAAAGGTCACATTTCATCCTGCGTGATGACAGAAATTCTGCCTCAAAACAAACAAGAGCAAAGGCCGGAGGAAATGTATCAACATTTTAAATGATTCATCCCACCGTTCTCAACAAGTAGGATTTATCTAGTTATCCAGACTGTATAAAATAATATGTTAGCCATGAAGCTTTGGGTTATATTTTTCGGTAAATTATACGAGTTGCTGAATGCTGGAAGAACATCTGGAACACACTCAACCAGCCATATCTCAATGCGAAAAATGCTTGATGTGGTTTTTTCAGATAACGGATAGTAAATGCTTCTTGACATCCCAGATGTTCTCTGTGGAAGCTTTATCCAGGGAACTCTGTTATGGTTTGGTGTAAAATCTAAAAAAACCTACCTTAAAGCACCATGTACTGTGCAACTTTGATACCATAAAATATCTTAAATTTTGTTGCTACACTGCTGTGTGTGAATGGTGCCTTTCTCACTCTGCGCCTCTGTACGCCTGTTCCAATCTCCAGTTAGAGGTACGTAACACTTTACGGCACACACCATCAAATATTTCACTCATTTAAGTGAAACAGTTTTTTCTGGTGTTCCCTCTGATGTCCTCCATCTACTCCACCTCATCTCTTGGTGATTTACAGAGTTGGAGGGCCAGTAAACTGTTGTAAATGATAGCTGCTGTTAGCTAATGTTAGCTCAGTTTGTTAGTCGGGCTGCCCAGACTGTAAGCTCAGATCAATGTAACAATGTAACCCAGCTTAGCGGCTTTAATGGACATAGCTAAGGGTGAAGAGACCAAATAGGACAGTGACAGAGGAGGCTAAGAAGAGAAAAGGAGAGTGACTGAGTGAGAGGCCGACCGACAAGCGTAAATCTCAGACAGGCTTTTGTTGCTGGAGAGAGTTTAATAGGCTAGAAGGGAACAATGCTGAGTTGGGCTTCTTGTTGTTGAACTAGTAAGAAATATTAGCTGGCCACTGTGTCTTGTGCTGTTGCACTTGCTTGACATTTGGCTGTCAGCAAAGTTGTCGACTCACTAGTTTGCAATTATAATGCGTTGATTATGAAGTAATATCTAATCGCAAAAATATCAATTTCTGTGCAATGGCATTGTGTATTTTGTAAATGCCTCCACTTTGACCCAAGGACACAACAGGGGCCAGATGTATAAACAGTGTGTATTTTGCACTTCTTTTACATTCTCCCCATTGATCTAATAAGAGGTGGAGTGGGCACAAGCATCAAAATGCAAATGGCTGTACAAGAGTGCTTCTCCATCTATTAATCAACTCAAATCCAATCAAACTGGCTTGAGCACAAGTTCCACAATGATTAATATTTATAAAAACAGAACCAGTTGAGTTTATAAACCCGATGAAAACAATGCATCTTTTCTCTATTTATGTGTACACACAGTTTTAGACAAACTGTTTTATGCATCTGGCCACTGGATGGACCAGCTGAGCTTCAGGGTGCAGCTGCTCTGAGCGGCACGCAGGTGGAGTTTTGGGGGGAAAAAATTAACAATACAGCTTAGAGACAGATCTGGATTTGGAGCTCCTCTGTGGCTATTAGAGGTAACTAATGGCACATGTGTGGGTTTATAACAGACATGCAAGTGAATGCACATGGGCTGACAGAATCGATTACAGGAGCAATATATTTTAAATGCTGGTAACTGATGATCCAAAAACTGAACAGCGGCGGCTTCCAAACCTTGACACCCGTGCCAATTTACGGTTGAGCCTACAGCAGGGATTGCCAAGTTCCACAATAGACTTTTAATAGTGGTGAGGAAACAAAATGAGGAGCGGCATGGAGGCTAATTGAGAACTGACATGCTGCTATGGTGCAGCATCAAGTTCTCTATGTGGGCTTTATCCAGCTTGTGAGCTGGGATACAAACCCGATGACAGCGAGGAGCAGAAACTAGCCAGGGATTTGTGTGTGTGTGTGCGTGTGTGTGTGTGTGTGTGTCAGAGGAAACAAATATTCATGTATTTTGGTATTTTGAATACGTGTGAGTGTTACAAAGTGCGTATTTCCAAGGTTTCCAGAGGATGTCAGTCATTAATCCAGTCGGCGTTGACTGCAGTTCCTACTATACGTGTGTGTTAACAAGCTTAAAATACTTCAGCACACACTTTGCTAAATCTATACACACGTGAGTGTGTGTTTCCATTTCCTCAAGTCTCTTCTGTTTGTATCTAAAAAGCTCAAGGCCACTGCCACTGCTGAAGATTCCCTTCTGGCCTTTCTCTTCCCCAACATACCCCCCTCTTGTCATCCTGTCACTCGCTGCACACCCTTGAGGTGTCAAAACCTTCAGTGGAGCTTTTCCTGTTCCCTGAGAGCAAACAGGCTAAGCACCAGCCAGACATTGCTGTCTCCTGTTTCCTGTCATCTCCTCAAGCGGCACATTCCCCGGCGACATTACTGCAGTAGAGATAAATATGACAGAGGGATGTTGTGAAGAGACGGCCAAGAATGGACGGATGGCAGAAGAAAGATGACGTTAATGCAAGGTCGCAGGGGGCGGTCAGGTAGATGAGTTGAGGTAAAACGCAAGAGAAAAAGGATAGGAGAGTGCAAGAAAAAAAAACAGAATAATGAGATGGGATGAGAGGTGGTCGGTGAGGTGAAGAAGAAGCGGTGACATAAATTACAAAGAGAGGTTGGACTCGTGTCAGGAACAAATAGCTCTTCTGGGAAAGGGAGGGATTTTTCAACCACTTGTGTTTTGTCACTTTGTTTTTTCAAGCCTGGTTAATCTTTTATTCTGGAGGCGAGTGTTGTTTTCAGAGTAAGACAAGTGTTGTTTTACGAAAATGGCATTGCGACTGCACATTCAGTAAACCTGGCTATGCACAGAATCATTCTGGTGAACTAGCAAGCATAATCACTTCCTAGCAAGTACCCTTTGAGTTTAGACACTGGGCATAAATTTACCCCCCCAAAAAACATGGAGGTATATGTCCAGGAAGGAAATTTTCTTTTCTCCCAACAAACAGCTCTCCTGGGAAGTATAAATCTAGGCTCAAGGAAGGAGAACAGAAGAAAGAAGACAGAGGAGAATGCACTATCCTTCGCTCCATTTAGGGTTCCTGCCTCTCTTGTGGGACAACAATCCAACTTATTTCCATACCCATTGCTAGATAACCTGTCTGGCATGCATAAACGTACCTGATTTATAAAACCTCTAAGACACAACTTCACAGAGCTTAGGAAAGCATATCATGCGCTGGCATCCACCCCTTGGGCTGCTCATACATCCATCCTAAAGGGAGAGCAATATGGTGTGAAATGAAGGGGATTTACACCCTGGAGTATAAATACTGCGCACCACCTATGTGTATGATTGGGACTATGCGTCTACTGGTCACATGTATCTGTCTTTTCATGCTTGTAATTTGTCAAAACAAGGACAAAAGTCAATATATATATTTACAGTGTGGTATAAAGGATATAAAAGGTATAAAGTGACTGTACATTATAGTAGTATGCAGCATATGCATACCATATTGTTTGGATGACTAAATATTTAACTCACCACAGGTACTTAAACTAACAATAAGTGTCCCACAATCCCTCTCATCCAGAGCAAGATCCCAGAATTGTTTTGACACTTAGCAGTGAAAATACAAATGAACACAGATCTCTTCATCTGAAATACTCACACTTTGTTTTGAATAAATGTCCATGCACGGGCAATGAATATGACAGTGAATTCATACCACAGCATGGCTGGTTTATTTCTCCAATAACTCCTGCACTGCTTCCTGCGGACGTCATGTAACTAGCACTAAGAGGAGCACAATATTTAACACTTTGGCACGCTGAAATAAAACAATAAAATGATGAAACACAAACAAAAAGAAATTAAGGCCCTGTGTCACTTTATCTCACTCAGGCAGCAGCATCTTCTGAAAATGCCAACTGGCATTTAAAAAACACTTCTTCTTCAATCCAACTCTCCTGTTATCCCAACTATAACCCCATGTGTCTATGTTTAAAGAGGCGACGAGTGGACGCTAATCTCTTTATTCAGGCTCTCGTGCTGAGCCCTTCTCCCTGTCAGGGTTGTTGTGCTCTGTTCATCAGCATGGAGCCAGGAGAGGCAAAGAAAGCAAAGCAGTCTAAATTCCTCCTCTTATCTCCCCACTCCACCACTCTGCATTTTAAGGGTATCGCCTCACTATCGCCCTTCTGTCGAGCGCAGGTGTATGCCACATGCGTATCTCGCATACGTGGCCTGACTTGTTGCCCCTTGAACCACCAGTGAATGACAGTAGAGTGACCGTGAAAACAGGGGCTAAAAATACTTTGGAGGACATGGTCGGGGTATATTGGTTTACAAGGAAGTCACGTGAGGAGCAAGCATCAACATTTGCCATCATGACCAAAACAGATGGGAGGAGAAGGGAGAGGAGAGATGTACGGTCATGACTGTCTTTAAGAGAGGCTTTCTAAACACAACATAGTTATGTTTGACTAAGGGTGTTATATGGGCTTACACAGCAGTGCAGCACAGGTTTAAGTTTAGAGATCTTGAATTCCAGGATTGGGTTGCACCAGTTGTTCATAAATCTATCATCAAGTTAGCATGTAAACCTACCCACAGTCTAAGTGCTAGTAATTTACTAAATCACATTGCACCATTAAAATTTATTAAGTTAGTTAGCTAGTAAAGACTTGAGTAATGTGTATGGTAATGAGGAAACATCTAAGGTACAGCCAGTCCTTTAGAAATGAAGGTATGACTCTACTTTAGTTTCATACTGTAGATGATTTCATAGAGAGAAAAGTAGTATAAACATATTTGAGACTGAGAGAGAAATAGACAATTAATACAAACCTGTCAAACATTATTTGGCCACTTATCCAAGTCTAATGTTCATTATTAAACACTTTCAATTTCAATTAAGTGTCCGCTCTCCAGTTCTGATATAACTGATGGTACAGCAGCATCTATGTGAACTTCCTAGCAACCACCATTGTTATTTTGACTTTTCACACGGTGTCACACACGAGTCCGGGCGTGGGCTACTCACCACTGTGATTCAGACACAAGCGCACATCTTGAAGCCTGGCAATGACCTTTGCACGATTTCGAGTCTGGCTACCTAGTAAGGTTTACATCAGTGCGGCTTTCATTTAGGAATATTGCCCTCATTGTTATCGACTAAAGCTACATCCTTGTATTTTAGAAAAATTTGTGTGCAGCTTTAAAAAAAAATATGAATTTGCCCATTTTCTGTATTTCATTAATTGTACCTGAATTCACTGAAGACCTCTATGATTTTATTTTTATCTCTTTCATGTGAATATTCTCTCAAATCGCTTTCTTCAGATGGCTTCCCTATCCGACCCTGGATCTGACCTTCACTGGTCCACAGAAGTAGAACAGGACGGAGCAGACAACCACTGCTACATACAAAAAATGTTACAAGATGACAACTTTTTCTCCTGCAGTCCATTATTTGACTTCTCTTGTTCACCTTTCTTATCTGCCGTCCACCGCCTTCCTTTCTTTTTCCAATCTTTCTGTTTCCTGTGTTATTCTCCTCCACTTCTCTCACCACCTTTTTTTTTTTTTTATTACTTGCACCCTCTCTCCATCTGTCTTCCTCTTTGCCCTCAGAGTCAACAGATATATAGTGGAGAGTGAGTTCAGAGTGCTCCGTGCGGTGAATACCTGCATACTAAATGAAGCCAACCAGATTTTAATGAGGCAGCAGCATTTTCACTAGAGCTGCTCTTCATTAGGCTGATGTCAGATCACCAGAGGGGCTCTTTGGTGGTTCTCTTCTATCACTTCTCTCTGATGCGAGAGGGGGGGAATGACCCTATTGCCACAAGCTCCACCACCGGTTTCCTCATCTAAATGGGCTTATCAGTAGAATGGATGCGTGCTGGCCAAAATAAGCTTTCCATTTTCTCTATGCCATCCATTAAGAGAATAGACAAAGGGGACCACTATAGCAATTTAGGCAGCTGTGGGATTGAGCAGGGTGAGTGTTGACAAAGCACAGTCTGGCAACAGTAGCTCTCTTATAGTTAAGCTTAATGGGACCACTGTAAAGACTGTAATGATGAGTGGAGCACCATAATGAAACCAGGCACTTTCTGCGGAATGAATACAAATGAATTCATTCATCTAAACAGCAACAGCAGCTAGAATAAACAGACAATGTAAGACTTGTTTTAATAAATAATGCTGTGATACATTTTTGATCATCACAGAGAAATCCTTTTGTTTCTTACCTCTTCACCAGGTCGACTTAATGCAAACTAATGTTCAAGGTAAATTATAAACTTCACACAGTTTTCCAGCAGGTATTATTCTTAAAAAATAATATCAGCATCTGCCCCAAAAATCTTTCTAACATCAGGCTATAAAAACCACTGCACCACCCTGCTGTCGATACATCTCCTTAGTTCACCACTATAGCTGAGGACACAATTCAGCAACAGCCCCAGGTGGTTTTCTGCAAGGACAATATGCTGCAGTGCAGTACAATACAATACATATCCCAGTATGCGGGTTTGTAGTGTTTTGACTTCTCACCAGTACTGAGGAGGAGTTTTGGAAGCGGTGCAGCAGATATTTCTGCACCAGGCTGAGTCGTTTGCCCCTGGCCTTCCTGCGCAGGACGCTCTGCACTCGTGCTGGTGGACGCTGCTTCGGCCGCAGCCGCACCCGGTGATTGTCAGGATGCAGGAACTGATAACAGGACGGACACACCAGCATGTTGTTTGACAGGATTGAGAATCTCTTCTTCGAGGTTGCTGAAAAGAGCACAGACAGAACCTATCAGCAAGTATTCTCGTACGATCATGCACATTAATAACACAATTCCCTGAGAGGGTACGTGAGGTTGAGAATGAGAATTCTGTTGACAGTTATATATTCCTTTAAACTACGACATTAAGCAAAGAGATGTCGTTTAAGACAGGCAATAAATAAATCAATGTTGTTTTTCAATGTCATTTCAGCACCTGCATGCAGATTCTCAGCTGATACTGTGCTCATTAAAACATCCCATATTTCTATATATATCTATATTTCTTTCTTAGAAAAAAAACACTACACAACATTTCAAATTTTCTGTTTATTCTCTCTCAGCTAGATTTCTTAAGGCCATGTCAAATTATTAGTTTTTGGAACAAGCAATTAAGTTGTCACACTCTGAACAAACACCATGTTATTCTCTCAGGGACCAAGTCTCATGTTATTTGGAGGAGAAAAACCTGAACGGCATTACTAAATGGGACCACTCCCTATTGATGTGGTTCTGGCTGGCATAGACCTGTGTGTATGATTGTGCGTGTTTGTTCCCACCGGGCAGTCTGTTTTAGACAGCTGGCTGACTCAGTGTATTTGGCTGAGGGTTTAGTGAGGTTTATCAACCTTGACAAGCTGGTGACAAGGTCCTACTTACTACTGAATTCTGCTCTTTGTGGCTATGATACACTCTAGGGAATCACTGATGTGAAACATTACCAAAAAAATGTAAATAAAAAGATTCTTCAAGGATGTTCAGGTCTATTAACTTACCATTAGATTTCACAGCGTACTGCCTAGGGAAGAAAAAGGAGACAAGATCAGACATTTTGAAGAGATAAGAGTTAAATTCATCAGCAGCAAGTAAAACTTACAATTACAGCATCTGTTATATAAATTATTGGTTCTCTAAAATACTGAAGAAGAGCATTCATAAGTAATTTAACATGCATATTCATTTATTCCAACATGCCCTTTGCATTAGAACAGATCCTGTCGCACCGGAACAATGAAATAAACAAGTTAGGAGCTAAAGAGATAAGGGAAGAGTATTTGTACTAATTTTGTTTTGCATGGTTTTCAATTTAATCAATTTAGTGAAAGAAACAGGCAGTTCTGCTAAAATAAATTCATGTAAATAAACCCATTACAAGATGGAAACACCGATTTGGAAAACAAAAAGTTTGTCGCAGGCAGCCCTTCCCATTATGTGTAGTGGAAAAAATGCAACTGGAAAAGCAAACAGGTCTCTTCCTAACAATATAGGGCAACACTCCAAACCATTTCAATAGCCCCCCCCCGTCCCTCTCCACATCACTGCCTCTGTGACCGCTAGGCTGCCTCCAATGTTGGAAGGCTCGCAATGAGATATCTGTGCAAACATTTTAACAAAGCCACTGCTAAGTCCCACTAAAATTAGCCCCTGGCTTAAATCAATGAAGGGAAATTTCCTGTCTGGCTGCACGTGTGGCAGAAGAGAGGCAGCAACAGAGAGATGGGTGGTGGCCTCCCGCCACCCATCTCTCTCTGTTGCTGCCTCTCTTCGGGGGCGGGGTAGTGGAGTTGACTTTAATCTGGAGATGACCCGCTGGAGGTTGCCGCAGCGTCTGGCGACAGCGGTTTGTTGACGCTCTCCACTTGCATTCTCAACCAGCCATTATATTAAATGGTGCCTTATATAGTTTGGATGCAGTTGGATGGATGCATGGCAGAGTGGAGAAAGATTTGCAGCATATCTGCCATCACTCAACCCACAGTCTGAGTCACTGTCCCTTGATCCCACGCAATTTAATAATCAGCGACTGGATTAGACTGTCAGATTATATAGAAGCCCTGTCAGAAAATACTGGAAATGAAGAGAAGCTGTTCGATGCCAGTGCGGTGGAATGTGACACTGCAGAAGACTGATAATGACTCACGGCCTTTGAACATTTCCCGAAACATTCTGTTAGTTGTTAAAAAAAGCCTTTTTCATCATTCTTGGCTGACACAAAAGTCAACTTTAGAAAGTTAGCAGGTTTTGAATACATTTCTTGAAGTTGGCTGCTGCACTCTTGATAATCAATGATCATTAGCTGCACTTGACACTGATGACAAATACTTTCTGACTACATAAAACGAAACATTCTTCATTGCTTTGCAGTACTAAAAAAAAATCTCTGACAAGGCTATGAGCAGACCACGGATGACTCAAGTGAAGTCTTGGTTTAGGCTTCCCGCTGCTCCCCTGACTCTCAGGAACTGTACACCGCAAGGACCTCTTCCACAATCTTATTAACATACTTGTCATGCATCTTCTTTTAAGTGCACACTTAGTTGTGGTGATGAACAGTGAAGATACGGGCCATACACATGAACTGCTGACAACTGGGAGATGCAATCAACAGAGCCTAGGAAGATTCAAAAGGGTGGAGGGCATTATGCGTTGCCTATAATGTAATAATGTAATTAGAGACAAAAGTGCTGCCTGAGGCAAAGTGCACAAAATGAAAAGGACTATGAACATTGTATTGCTACCATCAGGGGAAACAGGTTTTGGCAGTGGGGTGGAAAATTGTAGTGGCAGAGTTTGACAAAAATCAAAGGTAATGAATGACTGTCAGATCATAGTCAGGAGATGAATAGTTACTGACATCTAAAGTAGCAACTGCCACAATATCAACTGGCAACTATTGATAATCAATTAATCATTTAAGTAGCGGACAGTCATTCCTTCAGTCAGTCCACTTTGGTCCAGACTGATCTCACTGAAGTTGCTGAATGGATTGTCATGAGATTTTATACAGACACTTATGGTCCCCAGAAGATGAATTCTTATAACTTTGGGATGCCTTTGCCTTAGGTTGAGAATTTTACACAAAATATCCAAGCAGCAGATGGATATGCAGTTCCTCAAAGAGCCCATTGAGGGTTCCTACAAAACAAGCTGATCTTCACGAACTTCACAGCAGAAAGAAACATGTTTACAGCCTAGTACAGAAAATAGTTTGGGCCTCTATAGCTAATTTTCCTGTTCATGGCAACTGTAGTGAGTCTGAATTTCTATATAACTCAGCTTTTCAAATTATATTAAGACTTGAGGTTATGCATCGTTAAAAGCGGGGCTGCTTTGTTTCCCCACCACAGATCCACCCACATTCCACGTCATCTCCCATTCTTAGATTAGTTGGGAGGCAGCAGACTGCCAAGATGGTGGTGGTCAGAGCCACAACGTTCTGTGCCGGTTTTCAAAAACCTGGGGGACCCATGACTGACATCACGGATACTACGTCCATGTTTAATACTGTCTATGGAAATATTTCGACAACTATTATATGGCAATGACGTTTTGTACATACATTGGTTTACGGACACATGCCTGCAAAAGTAATGACATTCCCATCAACCTGAACTGTGCTACTCTACTGTATTTGGTCCTAATTAGCAAATATTTACATGCTAACACTTTAAAGCTACTAGCATGATTGATTGAATTTAATTTTAATTGAGCAAAAAAAAAGACATGCATTATTATACATCCATCCATTATCTGTAACCCCTTATCCTCATCAGGGTCACGGTGGACACAGTGGTACACCTTGGACAAGTCGCCAGCTCATCGCATGACTAATTGACAAATAATAATAATAAATATAATAGTTGAAGCCCTACTCAGTTTCACTCACTGCCTGCCAACACACACTTCCACTAATACATCAGTTTTCAATACCACTGGCAATGGGATTATCTCTCACAGTATATCAGTATCAGCATAGACAATATGCTGGCCCGTGTGAAGAAAAAATGACAGAATTTATTGCTAAGCACTAAGCTGTTTAAAATAAAAGTCACTGTGACATTGTTTGTCCAGCAGACATCCTGCATATTTTGGTTATACAAACACTCAGCCAGGCTCCACTTACCAGACAAATGACCATGATGATGAATTTACTGGAAAACAGCTCTGCTAGTGAGCCACAAAACGACCTCAGTTCACATACGAGGGCAAAAACACGCATGAATCAGGCTGTCACATTCACTAAATATACCCCCAACCCTACACACACATTTGACTGAAATGATTTTATGAAGGCTTTTACTAAAAGTCAATACTAATAATTTTTACTGAAAACAAGAGTGACAATAATACATCAAAATCAATTGTAAGCCTGATCCAAACATACACATATACACATTCAGTCATCCTCGGCCTGACAGAAGGTGAAGACAGCGGCAGAAGGCAGTAACACGATCTCCAACAGATACGTGTAGTAGTGTGTATGAGTATTGACATGCACCAACGAAACAAACACTCCAGTGACGCATGACCAAAACCATAATAAAGACACCGGAAACCCCCAGAACAAAACAGAGACACAGTTGCGGTTCATTAGGACTAAAAACATCATCAACACTCACTGACCATGTATGCCAGCTATTTGAGTGGATGCTGATAAAAACACTTCCCTTTCCCCTCAGTTAACTGATTAACTGTGTGTCCAAGACCTCTATATGACACATTCAACCCTGACAGTAATCTTCCTTTAGTGTGCTTCCCATGTGATGTCTCACTGAACATCAAATCCAGGGGTCAGTTATCTCACATGGTGTCAATTTTGGCTGTCACTGCTAATTGTGTCTTCTCTGCCAGCCACTTTGGCATGAGACCAGCCAGGTCTTCCAGCCACTGGTTCAAACATTCAGATTCATGTCTTGCCTGCTGGACAGCTGGTCATAGTTAAATGTGGTCAAAATGTTCTCTTCAACCACAACTCATCATAGCCAGGGAATCTGGGGAACAGATCAATGCTTTAAAGTAGCAGTGGGTTCATACACACACACACACATGCGTAAAACAACCCTGATTTGGGGTTTCACTATAAAAACCTCTGTTTTTGTTTCCATTCCTGGTTCTGCCCACAAATTTCCTGGCTCAGGTGAAAGCGAAAACAAACCGGAGGATACGAGGACGTGGCTGGAACCCAACTCAAACACGAGCCACAAGAGTCCACACAGGCACGTTTACACACTTTAAATGCATTAATATACATATAAACGACTGTACCAATGAAAAGTTGGACACACTGTGTTTTTTTCTTTATTTTTTGTTACTTTCTACATTATAGACTAATAAGACATCAAAACTATGATACAACACATGTGGAATTACGTGGTTAACAAAAGTGTAAACAAAGCAAAATATGTTTTATATTTTAGATTCTTCAAAGTAGCCAGCTTTTGCTTTGATGACAGGTTTGCACACTCTTGGCAATCTCTCAGTCAGCTTCATGAGGTACTCACCTGGAATAATTTTCAACAAATGTGCCTTGTCAAAAGTTAATGTCTGGAATTTCTTCTTCTTGCATTCCTAATGTGTTTCAGACCATCCGTTGTTTTGTTCAGAGGTTGTGTTGAAATACAGTAAATAACTCTATTTAACTGCTGTAGTAATCCATATTAAGGCTCATTTGAGACATAAAGGTCAGTCAAACTGAAAAATACAAGAACTTTAAATGTGTCATCAAGTGCACTCAGGAAAATCATGTAACTTTATGATGAAAGTGGCTCTCATGAGGACCACCACAGAAAAGGAAGACCAAGAGTTGCCTCTGCTGCAGAAGTTCATTATAGTTACCAGCCTCAGAAATCGGCAATTAACAACACCTCAGATTAGAGTGTTCACAGGTGTAGCAGACATATCTCAACATCAACTGTTTGGAGGAAACTGCGTGAATCAGGTCTTCATGTTCAATATGCGTGAAAGAAAACACGGCTGAGGGAAACCAACAAGAAGATGATAATACTTTGATAATACTTTGTGAGATGCTGAGAAAGTGAATGGATGGTATCTACCATGAAGCATGGAGGAGCTGTGATAGACCCGAACACACCAACAGGCTATGTAAGGGCTATTTGACCAAGAAGGAGAGTGATAGAGTGCTATATCAGATGACCTGGCTTCCACATGCACCTGAACTAAACCCAATTGAAACTGTTTGGGATGAGTTAGATTGCAAAATGAAGGAAAAGCAGCCAGCAAGTGCTCAGCATATATGGTAACAACTACAAGACTATTGGAAAATATTTCCGGGTGGTACCTCACGAAGCTGACTGAGAGAATGCTGAGACTGTGCAAAGCTGCCATCAAAGCAAAAGCTGGCTACTTTGAAGAAAATGTAAAACATATTTTGTCTTCAGGGTTCATCTACAATGCAGAAAATAACAAAAATAAAGAAAAAACATTGAGAAGTTGTATCCAAACGTTGGAACTGCATGAAGACTCAAGAGGTTTTCTCCTGAAATTACTTTTGGCTTTCACTATCACAAGGCCATCACCACTGTGTGGGATACACCATCAAAAAGAAATGAAATAAATTTGTGTTTTGGCAAAGCAAGAAACCTGAAGCAGTGAACTGTAAATGATGAAGCAAATAAGTAACTGGCATTAATTACGATTGTGTTTTATAGGAATGAAAAGACTAGATGACAGAAGTCTAATTAGATAAAGACAGTTGGTACATTGAGAATGACTTGGTACTCAGTGTGAGTCCTTTTGACAATCATGCAAAAGATGCAAAGCTTACAGACTGTCTGGCTTTCCTCCGCAGATGATTGGAATGATTGTTTTTTTTCTTTCATTTTTATGCTAATTAGGAAGGTGCTGTTCCCTCACCAATGAAATCAACGTCACCCTGAAACTCTGTAAGACTGAAAAGCAGCAAAGTTGAACTGAATTCATCAGCAGCACTATCTATGCTGTACCAACATACTGATTATACCTGCACACGAGCAGCCACTGGACACATATGGCTCATGCTGGCTCAACGTCTTGTGGCATCACTAAAGACAAGACAACAGCCAGATCTTACTCACAGAGAGGTAGTTTTTAAATGGAGGTAAAAACGCAATGATAAGCCCAATAAACCAAGCTGTGACCGTAGATCAGTCATCACTTAAGATGGCTGTAACATGTCCTCACCTGGGCAAATTTAAAAAAGGAGTCAGAATATGAGTGTGTAAAACGCACAGATGTGTGGTAAAATAATAGGATACTGTAAAAACAACTGTACATATTCTGCCGTTTGAACAGTGGTTCAATATTAGTCCCAACAAAGGATTCCTCTCAACATCTCTTTACACCAGTTAAATCTGTTTTGTAATACTGTTAAAATGTATGTTAGCTTTATCAGTATTTGGAAGGAAATACCGAAGACTTATCAGTTCCATGTGTAATTTTTTTTCTCTCATATGCATATAAATATACTATTTACAGTCTGAAAATCACTGACTGGTTAACAGTTTGTTTTATTGGAAATCTCATCTACTGTGAGTCACTAGAGAAATTTCCCCTTATTTCTGCACTAATATTTTCTATATGGAAGCCAAGCAGAGATTAAAATTGGGTAAAGATGTAAAGTCACTTATTTTCCATTGCCTGTTTGTAGTAGATCGGAGAAGGCTGCCTTCAGGGCCTGATCAGGTATTAATGCTTCCTGACAGAAATCCCCGAGGGCAAACTTCTCCCATGCTCCTCTTTGTACTACATCTACAAAGTTAATATAACAGTACTGATAAATTAATATATTTTTCATCTGGACCATTAGAAGCACCCAGAGACTCCTCAGAGACAACTTAATGTTAGAAAATAAATATAAATATCAGTAAAATGTCGCTACCTTCAGTCAGTTGTCATTATTGTCAGGAAGTCAAGTGTTAACACTGGTCGAGCTCCTCCACCTAGCGCCTACATGCTACTATTACAATAATAAAGGGCAGACAGTAAAGGCTCGGCTGTGAAAGTGGCAGTCATGTAAGATTTAAAACAAAGTTTCTTACATGAAGAACCTCGACAGCTCCGGACATGTTTCTTTATACAGCCGAGAAGCGTCGAGCAGAAAGTTGGCTGCTGCTCCTTCACCGGGAATCATTTTCATGCAGGACACCACTGCTGCTCCGCGTTTAAACTTCTTCCGACAAACCTTTAAGTGACGTATGAGATGAACATGGATGTTAAAAGATATTCACACACACACACCAGTGTAGCTGCGGCGGCTAGTAAGAGTTCAAGTGTATTAATTTTAATCTAAATAAAGATATAACTGAGCTGCTGGTTGCTACGCGGCTGAAATCCACGTTGGGTCGCGAGATTCTGACGTTGCTCGCGGTGCATTGTGGGAAGCCGAGTACACTCTGCGAAGCGATTGCATGGTCTAGTAGCTTAGTAGTGTTTATTGTAATAACTCATTCTCTCATATTTAGTGATTTAAAAAATGCAAACTCGGTAACAGGGATATTAAAATAATATAAAAATAATGTGTAGTTCCTTTACACTGAAAATGAATTAAATTTAAAATGAACTTTTAAAAAGCATGTTTAAGGCTCGGGTATCAGGAATTAGGGTACTGAGAGCCCCACTCTGGAGTCAATAGTTTATAACTGATTGATAATATATACGATAGTAATGTTACCTACACTAACTCACACGCTAAATGCATTTTTGAGATATCCAAAAATGTCAAGGTTAATTTAGCGCAACGCAGCTCTGTTGAACAGATATGCTTTGATGTCATCATTCCTTAGATCTTATTGGACAGTAAGAATTACCGATGTTAGACGACAGTGGTGTCTGTTGACATCATTATTGCTGTATTCTGCGCATATCAGGGCACTAACAAGCCAGGTTTCTTGAGTCCAAGAGCACATTAACCTATGCCATCCGTCAAACACTCACGTCGGGGTATTGCTTGAGTCTGTAAAACTCCTGCAGTATCCAGCAGTGACATTATTGTATCGAGTCTAAAAGGGAATTCTGCTGGGAGAAAGAGAGCTACAGTGTGAAATTGGATATTTTGAAGCAGCATCAGCAGGGAGGAAGAGCCTACCGAGTGCGCAACGATGGGTACCCTCTGGGGTGCGGATATCAAAAGAAGCAACCCGTTCAGACACACGCCCGCGTGGAACAGAGACGCCAAATGACAAGACATAAGTTACAAAGAGGTTTTGTTCGACACAAGAGGGGATTTCATTCTGCACTGACAACAATACAGTTCCTGTTCTACTCGTCTCCAAGGGCTGATCGCCGGACCGGTGCGTTTTACGCACATCTTTTCCTGGAATAACCACCCTGCCCCGACGGTAGGTTAATCTCTCTCATGTATGAAAAATGCGGCAATTTTAGTCTAAGGCAGACCATTTAGCATTATCACAACCTCTCACAATTTATCATGATTTTTCGTGAACAGAGTTAAAATAAAATAGCCTCTGACCTTATCCTTTGAAATTTATAATTGATCATTTTCATCCTATTTTGTTCCTTTTGAAACTTTGGCACACTCAAGTAGAATATGGAGTATACAGAGCATTAGAATTAAATAATGCAAACGGTATTCCCCTTTTTATAGTGAGTTTATAATTCCATGCTTTTTTATTACTATTTGTGTCCATTACAGTTTAATTACATTGAATATTTTATGCAGGTTAACATCCTGCTGCTGTCGAGCGCATGACGTCTTCTAATATTTTGTTTTTTTTACAGGTTATAGTCTACTTCTTTCTTTCCAATGCGTGCGTGCGGAGGGCAGAGGGAGGGTAGGAGGGGGGTGGCTGACAGCAGACACTGAAGAGATATTAAATCACCAGGCCGGTATAGAGCGTACAGAAACTGATGGAGTAAGCTAAAGTGTGAGGGATGGCTCCTCACTTTGTCCGCGAGTAAATCTTCACTTTATCAGGCGCTGTCAGGCAGGCGCTTCCACACAAGATTGAAATAGCCAAGCGGTGCGGCTCCGTGTGTAAATGTAGTCCGCGGATAAACGGATTTTAGCTCACTACCAGCGACTAAATTGACTCGATTCTGAGGGAGAGTCAGACAGAAAGACAGACAGGCGGGCAGACATGCAGGCAGCGAGGTTGATATGGTGCTCAAAGTGAGACTACATCCTCATCGCGTCTTTACAGCCGTGCTGCTGAAATGAAAAAGCTCCAGGACAGTGACGGAAAGGTAGGCTGGATGCTTTTCCTCTTCACCCACTGTGAGGTTTCACAGTACACTGGTAATAAATTAATGTTGTTGCAGCGATGAGCCAAAAATGCATGACAGGAGAATAAAGAGTAAAATGCTTCACTCATCTGCACATTTACAAATGAGCCTACTTTTCCTGCAGGGCACAGGAAACCTGAAGCCCATGGAGATCAATCACGTAACTATTAGGCAGTTAGTAAGTCTTTGAAGGCTGCCTGGAAGTGTAAGGAAATTGATTTCCCACACAGTAACATTAGCAATTCAATAGATGCTGTTGCTTTTGAGTTCACATTTTTTCACGTTTCACATTTTTAGTCCCAGTTTTCACCAGTGGGAATTTAAGCCCCACAGTTGCCAAAGTGCCGTGCTCGGCACTGGCTCCCAGATGATGAAACCTGCAGCCCTGTCTGTGTATTAATGCACTGCTCATTGAACCGTGGAGGACCACACCTGTCTCAATTGTGCTGTGGTCAGACACGTCTGGTGGACTCTTCTTTCACCTCATGGAGAACCTCACATGGGAGCAGAGACATCCCAAAGTGTGCTGTCAGCATCTGCAGGGAAAAGCCAATCCCAGCAGCAGCGGCAGCAGCAGCAGCAGCCATCGGAGCCAGCTATCACTTCTGAAACGCAACACCAACTCCAATAGTGCTGAGAAAGCTCAGGAGAAAAGACACAATGCACTGTACTGCTGTGCGCGTTTGTGTGCTTAAGTGCATGTGATTACAGTCAGTTGAGTGTGTTGTACATCTTTGTGATGACCTCTCACAGTCGTGCAGCTATAACAACTCGAGGGTCCACTTCAGTCAGTGTTTCTGCTGTATACTGATATGAATCACACATATGCATTGGTCTGTGCTTGCTATCTGAGGTCACTCCCATGCAGAACTCCCTTACTTCACACATCTCCAGCTGGAACATTGCTGAGTCTATTTTCTGTAATGAGTGTAATTATGCACTTGAATTAATAATTAATAGCGATAAGGTCATTCACTGAGTCACTTTTTTAATGCTGTGTCCTGATAACTGGCTGTATTTGTTTGAGACCTCTCTGCGTAAACATCTTGTTAATCCTGAGCTTATTTCCTACTTTCTAGCAGCTACAGCGTCCATCTTTCTTCCCGTGCCTCCGTGCAAACATGGATGCTTGCGCACACGCGTGCACGTCGACGCATTTTCCACACCTCTTCTTTGTAGTCCTATGGAGGCGTTTATCTTTTTAATGCATCATTCAGGGAGTAAGTACTCTTCAAGCACTCCCTGCTTGTGAGGCATTTATCACTTCATTCTTCCAATCACAGCGTGGATTAATAGCCTGATGCAGGAACACAGAGTACGAGAAAACCCAGGTCACAGCATCACTTTTTGAGGATTTTTGCCTGTGCACAGGTCAAAAGTTGTTTTTACATGGCTTCGACGAAAGTTCATAGCATTCATTTACACATTACGTCAAGGACAGCGCATTCCACTTCATTCACAATCAGTATCCCGAAGGCTTTGAAATGCCGTGTCACAAAGCTACTCCAAAAGATAAATATAATTTTGTATTCAACATTTGAAGTGATTACTCCCTCCATGAAAATGATTTGTGAGGACGGCTGAGTCACTCAACTGTTCCTGGAAGCTGCATGTGCACAGGCCAAGAGACTTAATTTTTCTCATGCACTGTTTTCGACAATACTCTGCTGCATGTACTGTACTTTTTGATGGAGGAACATCTGAGGACTCAAAAGGAGGTGATCTTGTTATTTGACCTTGTTACATATTCCTCTTTTATCACAGTTTTTTTTTACGCCAATGCCTTAGAGCAAAACTCTTAATAGGACTCAGTATCTGAGTCCATTTTTAGGCAATGGAAAGATGTGTGCTTGTGTGTCTCTGAACAAGGAAGAGTGCGCTTTTGTACATTGTACATGTACTGACTAGGGTGTGTGCTTGGGAAGCCGAGCTGTTGGTACAGACTACTTTACCACACCATGCATAATCAGGTTGAAGAGAACAAAGATGTTAGCTCTACAAACAGTGTTTGGATCAGAATGATCCCGGTATCCAGAACCCAAGAGAACAGTGGCTCTTTCACAAGACACGCAGGAAAAGGACCCAGTGGAGGGACCAGCTAAGGTCTCTGTTAAAGGTTGTGTATCCCCGGAGAATAACAAGGAGAGGAATAGTGAGGAATAGTAAAGCTTTCTTCCATTATGTGCGTTTCAGAATAAAACGAGAGATGATTGGATTTTAAAGACGTGCTCTGAAAAGCATCGAAAAGCTTTATAGGTGTACACAAATTTCACGGTTAAGTGAGTTTTAGTAAGCCTCTGCGCATTTGTTTTGAATAGATGTGCTGGGAAAATTCAACTGCTGTGTTTGACAGATACCAAACAGGTAACCGTGGGTATACCTATAAATGTCTGGTCCATGATCTTATTTCTCTAGTGTTTGTTTATTTAAGGTTGTCGTTAAAGGTTGGTGGGTCCATGTCAGGCTTAAAAGTCAGAAGAGTTGTGAGAGAGTTATGTCTGAGACTATGGTGTATGATGGTGGTGCTTTGTTTGTTGGCTCCCCGTGGCCTTACTTATTAAGTAAATGAATGGGCACACAGCCTCGTGCCTAAAGTGGCTGCCAGACAAGACTTTTCTTCCTCCTCTTAAGCCAAATCCAAGACAGCTAACTGATTGTTGCAGAGCCAATTTGCAGACCCAACAGTCTCAAGCATGCAGACATATTTAACATACATGTGTGCGTCCACAGGCAAATGAATGCATGCCTGTGCACATGGAGTTTTATGCCGCCAGCCCTGTCACATTATGGATGGACCCTGTGATGTTTTTGGCCTTATGTGATAATAAACAGCTTGAGCGAATGCTGTTTTAACATCTAGATTCTTATAACTCTGTAGACTGGCTCATTAGGACCATATTTACATACGTAACAGTGATATTAATAAACATAAAGAAGTTGGGGCACCAGCATTATGTAGAAGTATTTCCTTGTGAGTGTAGGAATCACGCTGTCCTTACGATCTGCCAGCAAGCTAAAATCTGCCTCCATATCACACGCTGATCAGAGGGGCCACACTATTGTTACAACTGGCACAATGCACCATTGTTAAGTCGTCTATTGTGTGAATCTTTGAATGGAGGGAGGATCTTTTCAAATTATAAGTTTTGGGAGAGGGATGCACAGCACATATCCATTACACTCCGTGCGATCATTGTCCTGATTATAGAGAATAAGTGGGACTTATTACTCACCATCAATACTTCAATTACAAATCCCATTAATTGCACACTATGTCTGCAGCATTTTCGTCGGGCAAAGTCATTTCAGTTCTGTCAAAACCCCATTGTTGCAGCGGTAATGAAAGGCAATTCACGGAAACGATTTCATGTAGAATCTGGGTGGCCTCTTTCTAACCGCAGCCAAGTTGCTTTGAGCAGTTTCTAGTAGTATGCAATCCATTGTTAGTCACTATATTTGTCAATGTCCTATATGAAGATAGGAATGCACCGTGACTTTCGATCACAAGCGGAGCCAATGCCCTGTAATGCCCCACGTATTTGGTGCAGGAGATCAGCTATTCTTGACAGCATTCTTCAAAGTATCATCCTCAGGTGTTAGGCAGCATTTTTCTCTCCACTCTGATAAAATATCTGCGCAATTCCATCTCACATTGTTATCTCTAAAGCTTTCAAAAGCTTTCAAAGACTTCACTCTGACCCAGAACCTATTCAATATCCCAACTGTGTCTTACTTTAAAAAAAAAAAATGTAATCTCTTATACAAGTTTTTATTCTGAATAGGGAAAAGGGTTAAATGAATTGAATTCTGCCCCTGGCCCTCGTCTACTTTTTCGTTTTCTTCGTCCTTCAGCTCCTTTCATCTGTCCTCTGAGTTGATATCCCTGTAGTCTCAAATCTAGGTTGAACCCATTTTCATACAAGGAAGTAGGTGAGAGAAAGAATCACATGTAACCGTACTGCATCACAAAAACTGAAGTCTGGTTTAACCAGTGAGGCTGGTGTAAGGACTGATGGATTGAAGAATGATCCATGTCAGAAAAATGGCTGTAGATATTTTTTTTTGTTGGTTTTTCCGTTGATGTTCATTCTGCGGATATGATGCCTGTGAAGCCATGACATTTTCAGATCTTTGTTTATGATACACAACGCTTAGAGTTCACTCAGCTTTGACCTTTTAATGCCTGTTACATGGCAGATTCCCTGAGAAAGACAAGTAGAAAATGAGAGAGAATAACAGAGGCTAGGGGGTGGTTTGGGAATTGATTGCATGCCTTCTGCCTCTTTGATGACAAACAGCTTCCCCATGAGACCCACAGACAGCATAAACGCCACTTTGTTTGCACGCATTTCTAATTTTTTTTTTACGCCCAAATCACCCCAACGCGTTTTATTTCTTTTCAATACGCAATGCACAAATATGATAATGATTACATTTATTCCCAATGACACGCTCCAATTCTGCCACAGGGGTTCTATATAAGGACACTGCAGACAGATCCTTTTTCTGTGGACCCGTGGCACTCGTAGTCATTAACCTTCTAGTCAGGCAATTTGGGCCAGAGGAACGTTTTTTTTCTCAGTGTCGAGCATGGTGGATATGAGATGTAGCTCAGAAGGCCAACCCCCTCCTCGCAAGGTGAAAAAGGCTATTTTCATTGGCCAGGTGATGAATGTGGTGTCTATCGAGGTGCATCGCCCTTTTGGCGCTCTCTTCCTCGCTCTCATTCGCTCTCCATTAGTATTTTCCTTCATTCTATTACACTTCTCGTTCATTTTCCTGTCCGCTCCCCATCTCGTTCTCTTGGCCCGACACTGTCTGTCACTCTCTTCCTCTTGTTTTTGCCCATCTGCTCTCGCTGTCTCACACACAGAATCTATTGTAATTGACTTTATCTCTCTTTCTGCCCCTCTTCCCTCTCTCCCTCATTTCCTTCCTCTTTGTCTCCCTGTCTTCCTCTTCACAGTGGATCAGCTGTTGTCAGCCTGAGCTGAAGGTGACCTGTTGGCTGGGCCAGGGGCTGCAACACAGGACATGGGTCCTGCCTCTCCTCCCCGCTCGTGTCTTGTGTTGCAGCCAGTGGATCTGCCTGTCTGCCTCTCCGCCAGTCTGTCCGCCCACCGCTGCTGGACTGAGCTCCCAGAACAGATGGATTTCACCAACCTTGGACCTGTCGACCTGGCTCCTCACTTTACAGCTCGCTTGTACATTATCACCATCATTCTAAGTGTATAATTTTTAATATTGACATATTGTCCTCTCACAAGGCAATAAAGTACTTTAGAGAAAAATGTTATTCCTCTTGTATTTGTAAAGATAACAGCAGGATTCAAGTATTATTTGTTATTGACTATAATGGGGGTGTGCTCTGTGTTCCCAGTTAGGATTCAATACTCGCTTTAGGTCATGTCTTGTCAAGCATATAGCAGCAGCCTCCAGCTCCCTTGTGACATTTGTTCTGTGACATTTAAAGTTAACACCAGTGAGGATTATTATTCTTTTGAAACTATAAACACAAGGCAAGCCAAATAGGTTTTTAATGAGCCTTGTCTTGCATCAAATGAAGCAGCACTTCTGACTTTCCCAGGGAGCAAACATTCATTGAGAAGCAATAGCTCCTGACAAGGTCAACAGTGATGTACCTCCAGGCGAGCCAGGGAGGTGCCGGAGAGGCACGCGTGGGCTGTCTGAGCCCCATAAATGCCTCCTCATCTTACCCTCCAGGTTCCCAACGAATGGCATAGATGAAGAGGTCGTAGAGTGACAAGTGATAGCCTTTGTCTTTGTTCACATCTCAGTAACAAGAGTGGGGATGAGGGGTTAGAGGGAGCATGGAAGAGGACAGAGATGCAGTACAGTGCCTCCCGCTACCAGATGTGGCTGTTCACCTCGCATTGTCGCTCCAACAACTCAGACTTGGCCAGAAATCACTATGTGCGTCTCACAGAAAAGAGTAGAAAGTAGCAGCGCGGGTATAAGTGTGTTTGTGCGCACCAGGTGTGCTTATTTTGTATGTGTGCATCTTCGTAATAATGGAGTGTGCGTCTGTGTGTGAATGTGTGTGCGCGCGTGCGTATATGCACTTTAGAGTAGAGAAAATGAAGCCATTTTCTGACAGGGGTGTCACTTGATTGGAATGTAAATCTGGATGCGTGTGCTCGCTGTTTTCAATCTCCCCCCACGCAGATTGTTTACCAGAGAGATTGAAAGGAGGCTGTGTGCTGAATGCTGTGAGTTGATATTGGCTGACTGTGTATACCCCATGCTGGTGCAGATGTCTCACAAGCAATATTATTTATTTACCAGTATATGGCCCTGAGCACCGCCAAATATTTTTGTGACATACCACCTGGAGTGTTCCATGACCTGAACTTAAAGTAGGCTTAAGGCTTAAAGTGAAATAAATCTGAAATCACATGTTAAGATTGGTGTCGTACACCTTTTCATGCCCTTGTACAAGATCGAACCACAACCACTTACCTTTAGTTTAAAGTTTAAAGTTTCAATTTCCTTTTCCACTTTTGGAAGGTTTGAATATGTAAAGCTGACATATTGAATGCATGATCTCTTTTTGGTTTGAAGACTGAATATGATTTTTCACTTTCTTGCCTAGAGTTAGACGGGATGCCACTCTAATGCCTGTGCATTAAAAAATGAGTCTATAGTCAGCAGTCAGCTTGTTAGCTTAGCTTAGCATGAAGAATGGAAACAACTGGCCTGGCTCTTTCCAAAGCTAACAAAATTAGCAGACCAGCACCTCTAAAGCGCACTAATTTTCTTGTTTGTGTGATCTGATACTAGTCTCAATTAAATTATGTGGAGGACTATTTGCTGGCCAGGAGCAGTTACTCACAGTTACTTCACTACCTTTAAATACAGACACGAGAGTGTTTATTCATCCATTCTGTTTTTTTTTTACATACAAGATATAACATGTTCATTTTGCTAACTTTAAAGGTACTCGTAGATGAATTTTGTTACCTTTGGACATAGTCAGATTAGCTATTTCCCGATTCCCAGCCTTAACACTAAGCTAACTCCCAACAATATAGTGAATTTTCCCAAATATCTCAGTTATTGCTTTAATGATATGTTAATACAGTGAGTTTTGCCTGCTGCTATCCCTTAACATTGTGAATCCCCTCCCTCTGTTGTCCATAAAGAAACAATTAATACCTTAAAATCCACAGAAGCAAAAGCTCAATTTTATAAAGCACCTAATTAGCTAAATGAAACATTTGCATCTTAGACCCGGAGAAGTGCACAGGACAGATCAGTGTGAGATCTAACAGATTGCTGGGTCTTAACAAGGATTTGCTGTGCCGCATATTTTTCCACACTAGTGCACTTTGTGTCTGCAATCAGCAGTTACAGATTGAGAGAGAGAGAGCTATCCCTCTTGCTACTGCGGTTTAAACTCCCCCCTCCACACACACCCACACCCACCACCCCTAACGGCCTAGTTGGTATGGTAATGCTACAGCAACAATATCAAGTCAAGGAATTTATTCAGTTCACAGCAGGAGAGATGAAGACAGAGACTGAAGACAGGGTCGGGAGTGGGTGGGAGCCAAGAGCAAAGTCCTCTAGTTACAGGTGTCTTGTCACTTTGTATTAGATTGGATATGTGTGCAGCGTGTGACATGGAAGGCACCCTGGGCTGAATGTCACGACACCAGGTTAAAAGATTGATGTTTGTTTGATAATGACTTGTGGTGAAATAGAGTCTGCGTTGTGCGCCGAATAAGAGAAAATAAAATTAGAGAGCAAGAAGGACGAGCATATAACACGTGCCACATCTAACAGTTCTTAACTAATCAGCTGTGATTTATGTGCAGTCATTCAAGCTGAAGTACAGGTATAGGCAAAGCAATAAGCGATAGCATGGCTGGATGCCTATAATCAATTACTTATGTATTACATATAGTCAAAGACAAAGAGTGGACACCAAGGCCTCATAAAGTCAGGCATGCTCACTGTGATAAAAGATTGCCAATATGCATCAGGCTCATTTACGAGATCGAGTATGTGGCAGCGCAATCAATTTCTCAGTTTATTCCACTGGCTGTGTATCCGTTCACATTCACAAGGTCATAATGCGGTTTGTGTTCTGGTGCCTATTGTAAAAGGCGAGGTGGCCAAAAGAGGAGAGGCTGCGAGCAATGAGAGAAAACATAGTGAAGAAAGGGCAGAGAATGTGTGCAAGAGGTACTCCTCCATTAATTATACCACAACCCTGCAATCACAAAGTGAGAAACCCTCAGTACCTGACTCCATCCAAGAACCCAGAGCTTTTAAAACAGGCTCAGTGTACCAGCATTCCCAGAGGAGATGACAGAGGAAGTGGCTCTTTTTAAGCAACTCATAAATGATAAGAGCTTCTAAAGAGAGACCGGAAAGGAGAGAGAGTGAAAGGGAGGGAAGAGGAAGCTAAGTATGAAAGCGGGGGAGTTGGAGATGGTAGGAGAGGGACGAAGAGATTGGCAGCTGGGGGAGATAAATACAGACATGCAGAAAGGGGGAAAGTAAAGGGAGGGAAAGAGAATGGCAAAACAGAGATAGAGAGCGGCGAGGGGGGAAAGGCAGCAGGCTTAGATAAGCAGTGAAAAGGACAATGCTAGGGAGACGGGGGGATAGAGAGGGAGAGAGTGAAGAATAGAGTGACTGAGGATGATTTATTAAAACTGAGCGAGGCAGCACTTCAGAGACAGCTGCCACTTCTCAAAGAGTTTCAGACAGGCCGAGTGACAGTGACACATCAGGCAATAGAAACAAAAACTTTGTGCAAGAAAAAAAGGGGGGGAAAAAAAAGAAGTTCTGTTTGATATTCTGACGGTGGAGGTCAGCGAGATTGTAGATACCCAGAAGACTTAAAGATATTCGTTAAATATCCCAGTGGAGTCGCAGTAATTAGTACAGGGTTCAATTTTCAATCTTCTCTTCTTTGCGTTCATCCAGTTTTTTAACAGGAGCAGACTTATTTTACTGAAGTGGAGCGAACACAGACAAAGAATCCCAATGCATGCATAGATTCACTCCCAGTCACCCTAAAATAGAATAATCAGTTTGAGAGGAAGAATGAATAAGAGACATTTTCACCCATTGCAGCATCAGCATGCAAAACATCCGTTACCGGCATTACAATGTGTGCCTTCTTCAGTGGTGTAGTATCAGCTTTACTTACCTACAAGGGATAGACAATAGAAAAACCTAATTAAAACAGATTCTACAGTATAGTATAGTTCGGCACACACTGGTGTGAGCTTTTACTGCATTGAGAGTTGGTGTGTGTCATAGCGGTGTTAACACATGTTAACAAATGATGTGCAAACCTTATATGGTCCACCTTCATCCAGCAGTTTAACTGGAATATGGTTTATTCAAATTTAAAGTCCTTTCTCATTTGATATTTACATAATTTATTCTACCTCATGCACACATTGTGTCTCCATGCCCCTGTGTGGTTATATGTGCATGTCTATGTGTGTGTGTGTGTATGTGGGTGTGCGTGTGTGTGTGTGTGTGTGGGGGGGGTCCTTGCACTGGGGGATGCCCTTGAGAGGTTCATTGAGCTGATGGAGAGATTCGGATCACAGATTTCCTGTAAACCTACTGAGCCGTGTCGCAGGAACAGGCAGTCAGACATTTTGTGATGGCCTCTGGAAGCACTTGTAAGCTGTTGGAGTGTGGCTTTGCTAATGCAAACGTCAACATACTCTAAGCCTCACCGGGCTGATGGCCTGTAGTTTGGAGGGGGGGGTGTGATTTTGATGAAATTCTGTATTTCATCAATGTTATGACACCTGAGGTGAAATCGATCCCACGCTGCTTTTTAGTTATTTGGAGACAGATTAAAAAATCACAGCACTTTTCAGGGGATGTCTCTTTGCGGAGGAAATAAATAGACTTGAACTTCATTTCCCGAGCTGAAGCAATTTATGCAAAGTAAATAAAAACCTGAGCTGATGTAATATTCACAGCACCCACTGATGGGAAGAAACGGGATCAGAGGGAAATGTTCTTTCTCATCCGCTCATCCCCGGTGTTGGATTGGATGACTACTGTATCTCTGTCAGCTCCCATGAGAACCACTGTCCCAGCTCAAGGGCTGCAGGGTTGGGAGAGGAGTGTGTCTTTTTCTGTGTCTGTGTTGGAAGTGTGTGTATAGAGGTAGGCAGAGGAAAAGGGAAAGGATAGCCAAGCTTAACCAAGTTACTCTGACAATAATACAAGTGAGATGGAGAGAGGAAAAACAGACAAATTGAAAGTTATCATTCAGAGACAGGCAGGCAGAGTCAAAACAAGGAGAAAGAGAGAGAAACAGGGGAAAGTAATCTAAAAAAAAACTGTAAAAAAAAGTAAAGCAGGAGATGGAATCAGACTGAGATGAAGTGTAAAAAATGGACAAAAAGTTCCTGAGGTAGCAAATGTGAAAGCGGGCAGAGGGATGCAGGACAGGACAGAACACAGGAGGAGAAACAGAGGACAGAGGGAGTGATACGAGCTTCAAAAGATGAGAAATGAATCTCCAGTTGACAGCAGATAGGGGTCAGTTATGATAAGTGTGCCCCTTTCTATCCTCAGTGGGAGTATAGTCCAGTGCTGAGTTATCAGCTGCCAGTCCCCTGCTCAGGTCCTACAGACACAAGGTGACCTTCTGTGAATCAGCAAGTCAGTGGCAGGGAGCCGCAGACTGCTGACAGTGACAGGTGTTCACTTTCAGCTCCCAGCTCCCACCAGCGCATTGTCATTATGGTTTATTCATTCATTCTGGATTTGCACAAAACTTTAAAGGGTAAAGAGGTCCCCCGCTGGGTGGACATGAATCAAGCCTTCAGCACATGCAGTAATCCTGAGACTGCAATGTACATTCAATGAGAGAATCACACTGGATGTGGCAGGGAACACGTAAATGTTGACACCCTGTCACATTCACTCAGAAGTGATGTGAGGCCAATTATGAGGGTGTCCCTTAAAGGGCCAGAGATTTAAAATAGGGGGCTAAGAAGACAAAAACTAAAGTGATGAACTGGTACATTTCATGACTGCCTGGGATAATGTGTTTTCAATAGTGTCTGCTTTTCCATTGAAAGTGGTAACGATTGTAATACATCAGTGAAATGTGAATTTAATGTGCTCAGGTTCCAAAAGATCTGCAGGGGTAAAGTAAGGTTTCTCTTTTAATTTACTGCCAATTTCCCGTTCCATTATCAACACATTTTCAGTTTATCACCATGCATGTGAAAAGATTCACCTCGCAGTACATTTAACCTTGCAAAAAATAAATAAATAAATAAATAAAAAACAAAAGTTTGAATCACGCACATCCTTAAAACAAGCTCTGGACAAAAGGTGTAAAGTATATTCAGGGACTTCACTATCAAATCTAAACCTGATAAGAAGCTGCAGTGCGATGGCAGTCAGAACGGGAGCGGAAAGGAAGATATTAAAAATCCTCAGTCATGCACCGCCAGTTACAAGTCGCTCGCTCGGGACTAAGACTTTGGTGCTGCAGCCGCTGATGATGTACATTATTTGCCGGTGGTGGGGTGAGGATGCTTTTATGAGGCCAGTGGCCATGAAAGCACCAGTATGTGCGGACCGACTCGGAACAATTGTATTGTCCCAGGGCTTTTGATTAATATGAAGGGTGGCTGAGGAACAATTCCAGCAGTGTTATCAGGAGCAAACAGAGGGAAACAAGGGGCCCTAAAGCTCAGCAGGGGCCCCATCAATGGGTCCCTGTGCTGCTTGGCTGTGATTCATACAGCTGGATTGATAGCGTCTGATGTGGGTTATGTTTCTGTTTACCTACATGTGTGTGTGTGTGTGTGTGTGTGTGTGTGCTTGTGCTCACAGCTGGGATGGAGGGAATTGTGTTCCTGTGTTTACCCCATGATTGAACATCTCTCTTCCACTGCTCTTAACTGCTGATTGGTTTGACCTTGCTGACACAATTTGTTTCCCCCAGCTACCTTCTGCCGTGCTACGTTTCGCGGCTATTTGTGATGTAAATATTTTGAACTAAAATAAGTACAGTCAGATAAGTTCAGACGCTGATTTGCCTGGTGTGGGAGTTCCTTTGAAGAATAAGCAACAGCAATTATTATTCAAAGTCTAGACACATGCACTTTTATCTTTGGCAGCTGTGCGATAATTCCCTATGATGATTATCTATCTTGCTCCTAATTACAAATATTACACTGTTTCCCTACAAATGAGGCTGATATATGAACAACTCACTCCTTTGGGTGTTTGCTACCTAAATGATGGTCCAAAAAAAAAAAAAAAGAGTGAGAAAGAGAGAGAAAAGATTCTTTGTCGCACCCCCTGGAAGAAACCATCAGCATCATCTGTCACACTCATTTAAGAAGGAGGCAATTATAGCAATTTGACAGTTGTGCTCGTTTTTGAACAGATCCCGTTTCAAAGGAGCAGACCTGGCTTCCTGCCTGGCACTCAGAACTTTGCGCCTGTTCTGGTGGAGCAGCTTCGTTTGCATGCCACCCTCCTCTCCTCCGTTTTTTCCCTCCTTACCCTTTTCCGTCCCTCTCTCCCCGTCTCTTTCTTGTCACCTTCTCCTCTCCGATTGTGAATCAGAAACAAACAAGTTAGATGCTCACTGGACTGAATGTGATGTGTTGCCTGGACGACGGAGGGACAGGCCTGGGGAGTCTGGTGCTGGATGAGAGATTGGAGAAAAGTGAGGAGGTGGATGTTTGTGTGCATGTGTGTGCGTGTGTGTGTGTGTCTTTTAGACACTCCCATTGGGCCTCCTGGCTGGCGAGGACTGACTGCTGAGTGGGCTGATTGGCACATAGACAACCTCCCCCCTCCATCACCACCACCACCACCACCACCAACCTTCTTCCCTCCCTCTCTCTCTCTCTGCCTCTCCTGCTCCTGCTCATCTCCCCCTTTCGCTCTGTAATGCTGATGATACGTTCTGCTCCGGGTCTACTTGAGCTGCATAAACAAGTGGATGGCGCTTTGTCCTGCAACATTGGTATGGTTATTGAACATACACACTACATCAAAAGGACAAGTACACAGATCAGCCTTGGTTGGTAACCACTTAAGAGAATAAGACACTTGTCCTCAACACAATTAGCATGCAGAGAGAGAGAGAGTGAGCGCAGCACACTGTCCTTAATCACAATTCTTACTTTAGAGTGTCACAGAAAAGGAAAAAAAACTTCACGTCAGGTGTTTACTTACTTGGTGTTACTCTTAAGCGAGCCTTGTTTCACTGCTTTCAGGACAGCCTGCTATATGACACAGTATGATAGGTCTTTTTCACAGCAGACATTTTGACTTGAAGGAAAAGAACAAGGGTTATTAATAACAATGACTCTGTTCTATTCAAAAAGAAGGCCATGACAGATAACAGCATGCACAATACCAGGTCCCTGAATCGAGAGCAGCTAAATGGAAACCAATCGTCATTCATTTTACTGTTTACACAAGTGTTTTTCCCAACTGTGACATGTCAAGATGTCTTCAGTGAAAAAGGCCAATTAGAAACACTTCTACATTAACAGCGCTGGCCAGCCACAGAAGATTTCTCAAAACGGCACTTTGATGTCATGAGACAACTAATAGCACTCCAAAAGAGACCAAATCCTCTGCGACAACAGTGAGGAATAGTCACAAATTGAAACCCAGTATGACTCAACTTTGTAGCAGCGCCTGCAACAGCGACATGTGATTCAGTTTTAGTCATTAAACTTTAGTCATTTACTTCCTTTAAATATGATCTTGCACATAAAAAAATGACACTCTCACTTTACGATGCTAATTTCCTTTTTCTTTATTCGCTGATGTTTATAACCAGAATAAAACAACAAGTTAAACTGCTATTTAAAGCTTTGAAATGACATTTTGGCAGTCTGCTTTCTTCTATGAGTAACAGGGTCCTACATGAGCACAAAATGTTTAGCCAGTTTTCATTATTACAGTTTTGTCTGAGTGGTTTTAAGTGGGCTCAGTTGTAAAAAGGTGATGTCACATATTTCTGTCCAATTAGAGTTTATATATATATATCTGAAATAGTATCTGTTCCTTTTTTGCTCATTTAGTCAAGCCAAAGTTACTCTAATCCGATCAAACCACACCAACATGGTCCTCGTGAACAGATTTTGAGTATTTAAATCCCCATGATGATGTTTCTTTTAAACATTAACTGTGACTGTTGCTTAGATTTGATAAAGAAGTACATCTTCAGTGGTGTTATTCTTCAGCCAAAGCCTGTAAATGGCTTTGTATAATGAGATGTCTTACACACACACATACAGCAATCTCCCTGGCACAGAATCAAAAGGGACAATGGCGATTGTCTTATCTCTGACTGTTCAGCACACCGTAAATGCTGCGCACAACTCTCTCTCTTTACAAGGTGAACACTGTCAGATTAACAGCAGGATCTGAGCAGAATGTTTTGTTGTTTTTAACGCTGTCCCACATCTATCACGTCCTTTTGGCCATAAAGATCAAACAGGCTTTTTCTTGCTTGTCCAGAACATTTTCTTTGTCACTGTGTTTCTCTCTTTCTCTCTCTCTCTCTGTCTCAGTCAAAACCACTCATGTATACACCCACTTCCAAAAGCAGACTGCAGACTTGCCAACCTCTCTGTGGGATAATATGTAAAATATTAACCAGTACTCTGAGCATAATGCTGCATCTCTGACAGATTCTCACCCAGGACACATGGTTCAATGAGAGGGATCTGACCGGCCCATGAAATAATAGGCCATCAATTCATATTGTGACCAAGGTCTTAAAAGTGCCTAACCTTCACTATCAGAATCACTAATTGATAAGCATATTCAGTGCTTAGAGCTGAAGGTCATTGTGACTTCTGCTCTATGGGGAGCTAATAAGCTAAGGGAGAGTGTGGGCCAGAATCCATCTCCATTAAATTAAAGGAGCCTGGTCCCACAATGTGACCTCTATTCACTATGATTTATTGCATGAACAGAGTAAATGAACATCAAGCACAAAGGACACACAGCAAATGAAATCATTGGTACAACAGTTAAGTCAGTTCAGATGTGAATAGAGCTGTAATTGAATAGAGTTGCAAAGAAGTAAAAAGGGCCAGGCGCACATCCCTTGCATCACTGTTGTGTAGATCTAGCACTTTATTAGCCCTTTGACAAACACAACATGCATGTCAGCTCTTTGCTTCCAAATTTAGAGACTTGCTCAAATAAACTGTGATTCATTAATGGAGACAGAAACCAGAATCCTGAAAGGTTATACATCAATCCTACCTGGATTCTCGGCTCAAGCTATGAACCCTTCATCCAAATAGATTAAAGGACTCTGTGCTATAGTCTCATAAAAATGGGTAGATGTTTCACTTTGTTCTAGTATTTTATTTGTTATTTTTATATTACAGGGGAGTGGAGAGGGAGACAGAGCAGGGGTGACTTAGAACAGAGAGCAGGACATGTTTCCTTTGGTCAGTTTGGGTCAAATTGGCTCCAGAGGGATTTAACCAACAAACTATTTAAGGGCACCTTCCCTTTGTTTTTGTTCAGTTCTGCAACCAACTTGGATCAGTTTTTTTTTTTTTTTTTTTTGTAGGGCATTACTGATATGCTGGGTAAAGTGTAATTAAACAGGTTATGCACCATGCGAGTCACTAGATGGCGCTCTTTACTTGAACTGCTTTTGTCTGCTCTTAGTGTTTAAGCCACCAGGTCAAATACTGACCATTGTTCAAATCCGCTTGACTCGTGTTCTTTAAATCACTCAAATGAGAAAGATCTCAATCATGAGCTCTGCAGCTGCTGAGCTGAGTCCTGCTGCAGATTGTCATGAAGGTACGGTGACAGGCTTAGTCAGCTTAATCAGCTAACAACTCAAGAGCCTCCACGGGCCTGTTTAAAAAGGGAGAGAAATACTGGAATTAATCTGGATTTCAATAAACCCTCTTAATAAATAGGTGACTTTTTAATTCGAGAGATCTTCTAAAGATCCATCAGGGTTAAGATACAGCCTTAACAACAATCCACATGTACTGTAGGTCAGTAGAAAAACTGTGCCCTCACAGTGGAAAGAGTAAAACAATACTTGATTCTACATTGGTAACTCACACACTGAAATAATCAATAGTTTAAATGGAGGAAAGGTTGAAAATGCAGAACCTGTACAAGAGCCCTGGTTGTAGCTGTGAAAGCTGTAGATGCCCATCATGAAACTGAACCCTTGTTGCATAGGGCTTTGTTTCCATGTGTAAAATAATTAATAGTTTGAATGGGGGAAAGGTTGAAAAAGCCAGACCTATAAAAGAGCCCTCCTTGTAGCCGTGAAAGCTCTAGATCCCTATCACGGAAACGGGACCCTTTTTAGTTCCGGATGGGGGCACATCAGCCTCACAGAAAGAGGTGTCAATTGGTTTCAACTGTGGAGAAGAAAGGGAGGAGGAAAGGAGAAGGAAAGACATTGGCAAGTTACCAAGCAGTGCAGGTGTCTGCCTAACAACAGGCTGCAATGCACACTCTATGCAAGTGTGGTCCGGCCTGAGCAGGACCTACAGACTATGGGAAAACAAACCAAGCCTATAATGGCAAACACACAGAGGGAAGGGCTGTTTGTGTGTGTGTGGGTGTGTGGGTGTGTGTGTGTGTGTGTGTGTGTGTGTGGCACATTGTCCATTCATGCAGTGGACGAATAGATCCTTTCAGCATTCTTGTGGACATCAAGACAGGGTCTAAGACACTTTGTGACTTTAAATTTTGTCAAATCCATCCTAAGCTCAAGTAAAACTATGTCATGTAACCACTGCCACTAAATCATAAACTTTGAAAGCTGAAGAATGTGAAACTAGTCCAAAGCCTGCAGTCTTAAAAAAAAGAAAACAAATCTCTCATGCCTAATTTGCCTGATTGATTTCTCTGTACCAGAGAAGTCAATCTATTAAATAAACTTAATTCATTATTTAAAGCTTTTGATCTGGATGAAAGTGATCCATGTTCTGCAAGCACGATTTAGCCTAAATGACAAATATCAATAAAAGCAGTTTTTAATATCCATTTAATGGCTGTTCATTGCGCAGATTTATTTTGTTGCTAATCCACGTGTCTCTAGAGTGCACAAATAAAGAGACTCTGTACAATGGCCTGTACAATGGCCTACACACTTACAGCTCATAAACATGATACAGATTGGATATTAATGAATTGACAGATCTAAGAATGTATAAAAAGGATGAATTCCAACCAATGGTGACACCAATGTGAAATGTTTAAAGGGCCCAGCGTGTGACACACACTCCCCTTGCTTTCAAACTTGATGAGAGCATCTCAGATACTCGGTTTTAAGTACAGGATATGTGGTTATCCTGAATATTTCTGAAGTATTTCACAGCTTTTGTTCATTTAAAACTTGTCCAAAACTCTCGTCTGGAAGTTTTCAAGTTCACCGCTACACTTTGAAAGTCACGTTTTACCTCTGTCATTTGGCACACAGACCACACTCACTGAATAAGTCATGAAAAATCTTTAGAGGAGTAATTATAGCTTGAGGCAAATCGAGACAAATGACAGCTAACAGTGGTTAGCATAAAGTGCTGCGTCAAGCTCACTGGAGAGGACGCTACCAACACCGGAAGTAAGGTACAATAAAGTACAATAATGGTTTTACTTTTTGTTTGGGGAAGTTAATAAGAGGGAAGAGCTATATGGAGAGATAAGCTAATGTTTTAACTTGTATTAATGTAATGTAATTAAGTTAATGTATTAACTTTATGTGATTTTTACAATCGTTCATTTAGGTTAATTTTATATTTTTGCGTATAGTATGTTTAGTATTCATAATTATATTTCTCTTTGTGCTTTATTATAGCTTGTAGCGTCTATCGACTGTTAAGGGAGCGCCGTTGTGCTTTTATTATGAAAGACAAACACCGGAAGCTGCGTTATGTCAGCGTTGGCTTGGACAAACGGGTCAGAAGCCCAACGTGGAGGAGAGGATGTGGGTATGCTGACATCTGCAAGCCAGAGGTTTAACTGGGAGACGACCGTAGTCAGGCTGACAAACAACGGCCTTAGCAACCTGGAAGAAACTCCGAGACATGTAACTTGTTGTCAAGGTAAACTCTAACACGCTTCGCCTCTCGTACTTTTCTGAGAGAAACGTCCTTTTGTAACTGTCATGTAGGTTATGTTCAAAGTACAGCTTGCTCGTTAGCGCTGTCGGTAACTTCATTCCTCACTTCCTTTCTTGTTTACCAGTTAAGTCACTCTGTTTGTCGGCGCGGCGAAGCTAACGTAAAAACTAACCACGGGCGACTTTATTGTGTTTTATCTTAAATTATCGTTGCTGTTGCCTCTTTGCAGAGTTGAGATTTGTCTTTATTTTTCCGAGTCACTGCTGCGCTAACACTCACGTTAATCCTCTCTGCTGGCTATAAAACAAATTATAATCCGATCGTTGGTTTAATTTGACAGACGAGTGGACCTGTTGCTGAACTGTGTGTGTTTTGACTACAAGTATACCCGTGACAGGAGCTCACACAGCTTGTCTCCGCAATCTCTTATTAATCTCCTGACACATATGAAACCTCACTTTTCTCCCGTGAGACTGGGTTAACACAACAAAACAAAACAAAGAAAAAAAATATCCCCCTGAAGATAAAAGTCAGATCAGTAATAGGCCGTAGAGCGCCACGGGGCTCATTCATTTAGGCGTAAATATGGAGGACTCTGAGATTTGCTTTCATGTGGAGCATTTTTGGCATCCCTGTGTTCAAGTGAAGCGAGAGAAGCCAAAGCTCAGGTCTGTTTGGATTCATTTGGGGTGTGTCATACATACAAAATCACCATCCAAGCCTGTCCCCCGGTCATCACAGCCCAGCTCCTTCGCTGTCAGTGTTGTATACACAGACTGGAATCAGTAAAGAGATGTTTGTGTTGGGAGAGAGCACAGTGTTTCTGTCCTGCAAGTCTTTGCACAGACTGAACAGGACCGGCATGTTATGAAGGGGAGTCGTTTTGTTCCCTCACCTGTTGCTTGTTGGATATTACACACTGCACGTTACAGCTACTCTCTCTTGACTGCCAGGTGAGGAACTGAGGTGTTCCCAGTAATTCCCAGTATGCAGTTCAGCCTGCTCATTCCAGTTTAACCTTGAAGAGCATCTGTCTCTTGCCACATAATTCACTCCACTTCTGACATGTGAGAAGCAAGCGACTCCAACATCAAGCCCGGTCTGTTTCTTCTGTATAACCGTGACATAAATTATTGACCCATCTTTTTCATTCTCTGTTTTTAAAGTCCTGTCAGCGTGACGGGGTGAAACATGCACCACAGATTGCAGCTTTGGAAGCAAACCTTATCCCTCACCCACATTTTTTTTTTTTTTGTATTTGTTTCATTCCCTCTCAGCCCAAACAGTGGGGCAGGATTTAAACTACATCTTAGGCCTTGTCCCCTCCTGTTTGTTCCAAACAGCTCCCCATTAAGGCTATCAGATTCAGAGAGAGTGGAAGGTGTGATGGACAGCTAATAAAAGGGGGTTTTGTCTGCAAGCGTCTCCATTTTGTAACCTCAAGACTCCCGAGTCCTCTGGCCACTGCCCAGACTGGACTGAAAGGGCTGTGCTGCTGCCTTGAAGGAAGTGGAAAGTGAGTTTCCCCTCACTCTAAATCAGTACCATATACAAATACACACATGTACTACATATATATATATATATATATAGGAATAGCACACACTTTTATTTGAGAGCGTTTCCTCTGAAGCTACGTAACGTCAAGCTGTTCTCACAGTGTTGGCAGACTTAAGAATTAACCGTCATTGTGCTCTGGTGTGAGGATGAGGAGGGAAGCGCTGCGTTAGTGTGTGTGTTTGCACATCAGTCTTGCTGTTGAGCCTGTCTGACACTGGCTGGCACGAGTGTAAATGGCACCCTGCTCTAATATTAATGCAACACAATTATGTGATTACAGTCAATTCAGTGTCAACATAGCTAAGTGGTCTGTTTTTACCGCAGCCCTCTTTCAAATCCTGGCATGCTAAGCTGATCCGCCAGACAAAAACGTCTAAATTACGGTGATTGTGTATCTACAAACCAAAGCTAATCCTATTTTTAAACCGAAAAAAGAGATCTATCGTCTTGAAAATATTCCATCCAGGTTTTTTTGGCAGCTCCTTTTTTTTTTTTTGGCTGAGTAGAAGGGAATGGAAACTTTGAAATGAGGAAGCCTTAAAAATTCCTGACTCTTAATCTGAGTATAAACAAAAGGCTAGCTTAGACCTGACTGTTTGATTACTATCATACTATTAATTAATTTGTAAATTGTGCAAAATCTGGGCCTGCTGCATAAAAGGCGTTGCTGATTGCTTCATTGTGGGACATTGCAAAGGCTCAACTGACGATGATTCACCAAGTTAAGACTTTCCAGAAGATACTTTAGCCGTAGCTAAAGGTGATACATTTCAGGGGGCCTTAGAGGTTTTCCTAGTAATGGTTCTGACAAGTGTGAACTGAATCATGCATGACGTGTAAAAGCTTTGAAAAAGTCACAGCAGTGCAGTTTGAGTAAAACGCCTCCCTATTTAAGATTCACTCTGATGCAGCGTGACTAAAACTGCACCGTTGTAATGAAGTTCCATCAGGTTAACACGCCTCTCGTTGGAGCGCATCACAGACTCAATTTATTCAGCGCATTACTGTACTGTAAGCCATAATTTAGCCTCTCCCATCTTTGCAATTTGTGTTTAATGAGCATCTTAATGCAGCCCCGAGCATGCGATTATATTTATGATGTTGGCGTTGATTAGCACTGGTCTGGTCTATTGGAGCGGTGTCCTTTGGGGCACTTGTGAATTCAGAGAGAAACACTGTCTTTTTTTTGCGTGTTTATGTGAATAACTTCACTTAATTGTGAAAGGGTTTGTTACTTGATTAAACCTCACTCTAACTAGGAGAGTCTCAATCTTCTAAATCACCTCCTGTCAGTGGTAGTTACTTGTTGGATCTTTCTCACAAAACGTACGTGTTTCATCTCCATTTGATGTTTCTGATGTGATATGAAAATCTTAATGATCATGTTTTTATTTCATTCTGTGTCTCTTTCTGTTCTCCAGAGGCTTGTGTCCTGTAGGGCACCCTGAAGCTCAGCCGGTCACGGTGCCTCCCTGGGGGCCTTCTGTCATGAGGGGGCGATTCTCTCGAAAACTGGGCGTGCTGGCCAAGGCTGGCTTCCTGCTCTGGCTCCTGTGGCTGGGCTACCTTCTGTTAGCACGCTCCTCTTTCCCCTCTTCTTCGTCTGTAGAAGAGGAAGACGAGGATCACAATGTTCTGGAAAGACAGGTTTCCATAGAGGAGAGCGGGGCTGATGCGCAACTGGCTCGGCCCCTCTACATTAAGTCAGCACCAGACAACAATGCACTGGGGGAGTGGGGTCGGGCCTCACACCTCAACCTCAGCCCTGAGGAAAAGAAACAGGAGCAGGACAGTGTGGAGCGCTATGCCATCAATATCTATCTCAGTGATAAGATTTCCCTCCACCGGCACATCCAGGATCACAGGATGAATGAGTGAGTAGAGCAAAAAGGGATCCTATACAGGAATGTGCCACTAGTCAGAAGGTGACTAATGGACTGTAACGGTTGCCTCAAATTGCTTTCTCGCAAATCACTTTTTTTTTTTTTTTATTGCTTGCTATCTCCCTTTTCTAAACATATATGTATCTTTGGCTTTGAACACTGCATGGGGCTGATAGCTGTGCTACGGCTTTGTCAGGGATAAATTACTCAATAGAGATTAAGTTGAGCTCTCAACTGGAATCAGTTTCCCACTGACAGTTTGAAATGAGGATGAAGGCTCTCATGATGCATTGCAGGGCTGATTGAAGCTGGTGTAAGCAGCTCTCCATCCGAATGGATTTATTCCATCCGCAGTTGTTGTCCACAGCTGTTCCCAGCCCAGCCCCTGTGATGAGACGCAGAGTGCGACGTCTTTTATGAGTAGTTTCTCCTTCCGCCTTTGCCCCATCTCTTACTGGCTCCCTTTGTAATGAAACCCAGATGTGGTATCTGTGAGTGTGGCGAGAGAACCATCATTTGCTTAAAAGTCTTTTTTGTTTTATCTGAAGTATCCCAGTTAATCGTAGATTTCCTGTAGCGCTGAATTCATTATTACACCTAAGGCCATTTTCAATATTTCTGGCATTAAACACATCATGCTAAATCATCTCTATTAGACTTAAAACTACAGACACAGAAGAACGGATCTCGAAGCAGAATAAACCGTTTTACCGGTGAGACTCCTGCATATCCAAAGGTACATTGATAAGATGCTTTGTGCTTCTCAGGATAAGGTTGAAAGTCAAACACCGCACAGATAACATTCAAACAAGAGATATGATCATCAGTCCTGCAGCGTAATGGCATTCCATGCCTGCTTTCTGTGGAAATTTTAAAAACAGAGTCACTGAATCGTACAAACTGACAATTTTATGCGAGTACATGATGGATCTCTGCGCTGGCAGAATGACATTTTCTTCCCTTTGCCTGCTACCCTTTAGTGACAGGAACGAGTTAGCAGGGCTGAAGTGGCGTGCAGAACTCATTTGCTTTTGCGCCCTGCCCACCTGTCCACAACATAACAGAGGCGCACAGTGCTGCTCTGTGCTACTTTGCATGAACAGATTCTATTGATAACAATATGTCAGCTAGTTTTACTTTGATAGTTGGATATAACACTTTTTTATGACTATACATATATAGCTGAGGTGTGAATGAAGGTCGTGTGGATTGCACCATTCACAGATCTGAGTTAACCTATAATGAATGCCCCTCCCTTGTTGTCAAACTGTCCCAAGAGCAATTTTGTTTGGCTTCCTGCCTAGCAACACTGGAAGTAAACGTGCGATTTCCTCTTTCCTCTTGAGCTAATTTATTTTAAGGTGATGGGTGGTGGTGGATGCACGCTTGTTTTAGTTCTACACCTACTCTGTAGTTACGTAGTTTCCTCCTGGGACAAGAGCAGATTCACTTCGCACTGTTCTCTCCATCAGGAAAGTGTTTCAATACCGTGGACACAGTTGTTAATTGGTTGTGACTAATGTTAGGGTAAAACTTCCTTCCAACAGTATCATAGCGGTGGGTTGATCCTCTGGCTACAAAATGACCAGAATTAATTCATCCTGTGCCAGTAGTTACGCTCTCTCGGCGTTGTATGCCACTGATTCATAAAATTTCTCATTCCCATAAGCTGTAACTGTAAGTTTCCTGTCTCCTCACTCTGTTCTGTTCTGTTCTGTTCTGTTCGTCTCTGTTTGTTCAAGTTTCTGTGGTCTCTCCCAGAGCACTGCTGTGGTATGTTGCTCACTGGTGTGATACCCTCCCCACCCCCATCCATATTTCTGCGGCTCTTTATTGTTTTAATGACTGCCATCTGGATTAAGACCAGACAAACTCCCCCCCCCCCCTTCTTCTCTTCCACAATAGTTGCTGAAACCTCTCTGACAGTATGAAAGCATAATTTCTTGCTTCTATGAGTTCATTTTGGATTCTGTTGTTTTTGGTATGTGTATAATGTACATGTGTACTGATGCATATGACATCTCTGTCTGTCTCCCCCCACCCCTCACCCCAAACTCGCACACACAAACATATCTCAGATGCCGAAGCAAGAAGTTTGACTACCGGCGTTTACCCACCACTTCGGTGATCATAGCTTTCTACAATGAGGCCTGGTCCACTCTGTTGAGGACTATTCACAGTGTCCTGGAGACCACACCTGCCATCCTGTTGAAAGAGATCATCCTCATTGATGACTACAGTGACAGAGGTCTGACCCTCCACACTAATAATAATAAAAAAAAAGTGTTATTTTTTTGTGTGTGTAAAAATAAAAGTGACAGAAATATGTTTTTCAAGCTGGGCTGACAGCCTTGGCCTAGTTTAACAAAGCCAAAACCTCAGCTGTGCTTTGATTTTTTTTTTTTTTTCCACATTGACAGCATACAGGAGAATGGAGGAGAGTCAAGCAGGACACTGCTATATATAGAGAAAAGATTCTATCTGCAGAGCAGTGAATAGATAATGCCTCTGGATATGTTCCCAAAGCAATTAGAAGAACATCCTCAGAAACAAGTCCAGACACTTTCCTTTAATGATGGGATAAGGTGTAGAGTTACTGGAAGTGGCTTTGTCATCTTTAAAGGCTGAAATGTAGGAAATCCGGTAAAATGGCTACAACCATTAGCAATGAGAGAATTCTTGGCAAAGTAATTTTTTTTTCTAATAACAGAATCTTATTTCTTGGATGTTTTATATTTAATTAAAAAACAAGAAGTATTTCAAGTCATTCAGTCTTGAATGAAGCTGCACACTGTCAGCTTCTACGTGACACACTATGAAACTTTCAACCGCATCTCATGATCTTCACCAGCAAACAGAATGTGAACTGATTTCTGCAGACCTGTGCCAACTCTGATACTACTTCAGAAACTGGATATACGTGTAGCTTGATGTCTGTCTGTCTGTCTTAATGCAATTAGTATTCTGTCCCAGCTAGTCTAGTCTCTCTGTATTGGAGACATTACACCATGATGATTACTTCAGTGTGCAATGAGCTCCCATGACATAATTTCCTCTCCTCTGACCACCACGACCAAATGGAATGCTAGACATGCCACCCCCCAACCAGAAGGGTTACTGCAGACAGACAGTGACCGGAGGACAGACAGCTTTCTCTCATGTTTCCATCTTGGTTGAACAGAGTATAACATACCAAGACTTGTGTTGACCTCAGGTAAACGCTGTGCTCACGCCACTCATCTGATATTGAAGTCAAGTAGCGACTGACTCATGAGCAAATGTTTTAACGTAGTGTTTATAATCAATGTTCTTGATGATAACCTTGAGTCACGTGACTCCCACTCACAAGATAAATGTGTAATAAACCCCATTTTGACCCCATTTGAGCTAATTGTTTTGGTTTGTAGCTTGCAAATTGACTTTTTGGTGTTTGAGTCTGAGCCACACTCATCATCCCGGAGATGGAGATGACCACAACAGAGGAAAGGCAACTATAAAAATGGACTTACTGTATGTTCATTTCGTGTCCAGAAACACAACTCCAAATGAATACCAGTGTTGCTTTGTGTCTAACATATAAGTTAGGACCAGCTTCATAAGCCACTGATATGGTAGTAGCTGTGTATCTGATTTTTTTGTTGTCCTCTTGTTGTCCTCTTGTGGCCAAAAATTGAAGGCAGCTTTAAAGAAAGAGAAGTTAGGCGTAGGACGAGGAAATAATTTAATGGTACAACAATGGTACAGTTTAATGGTACAAATGATGATTATGTCCATTTGTGTGTGTGTGTGTGTGTGTGTGTGTAAAAAAAAAAATAGGCTACCTGAAATCCCAATTGGCTGACTACATCAGTAATCTGCAGCGTGTGCGGCTAATACGCACCAACAAAAGGGAAGGTCTGGTCCGGGCACGTCTCATTGGAGCCACCTATGCCACGGGTGACGTGCTGACATTCCTTGATTGCCACTGCGAGTGTGTCCCTGGCTGGATTGAGCCTCTCTTGGAAAGGTGCGTTGACTTGAGATGAGCAAGAGCCTTCTCAAATACCAAACCCAAAGATATCTGCATGTCTTGACCATGCTTTGTGTTTAGGATTGGTGAGAATGCCAGTACCATAGTGTGCCCTGTGATCGACACCATCGACTGGAACACCTTTGAGTTTTACATGCAGACGGATGAGCCAATGATCGGAGGTTTTGACTGGAGACTCACCTTTCAGTGGCACTCAGTCCCCGAAGTGGAACGCAAGAGGCGCAAGTCTCGCATTGACCCCATCAGGTGACAGCATGATACTTCAGAAGTACTACTATCACTTTATCTGATTGGCACCAGTGTCAGTGTAGAGCTCTGCTCTCAAAATTGTAATTCACCTCCCACGGCTAATTTGTCAATGCGCGTGTTATATTACTTTATTAGTACTTACTACATTTCCACTTCTATTACATCCTGAGAAAGTCTGGCTGCTCTTTTAAACACTGGGATCAATAGGGGAGTCTAAAAGAATTACATTTTAAGTCCATACTGTAAACAAATATTATCAAACCTCCTTTTAGATTTGACACGCCCATATTGCTCTCAGAAACGATGCAAACTCTCACAGAAATGGCAGTACAGTCCGTGACATTTTTATCAACTACTTAATCTTACCGCTTCAAGCTGTAGCTGCTGCTAAAACCTTGCGTGGAAGAAAAGTGTTGTTCCACTGCCTATGATTGAAAGGCAAAAGTCTGAGTTTGCAGCTTTGCATTGTGCACTTGCACAGGACAGATTGTGGTCAGAGCCACCCCTGCACAAGTGTTATTATTAGCTGGCGTGTAATTACCCTTTAACGGCCACTTTTGATAAGGAAGTGCACATCTTCTAATTGATGTTGACAGCTGATCAGCTACATTTGCACTGTATCAAAAAATGGCTAAATTACTTCTGTGGGAATGTAGGATTGAAAATTACCATTATATAGTCATCTAATTTTTCATTCTTTCTCTCAGATCTCCAACAATGGCAGGTGGATTATTTGCAGTGAGCAAGGCCTACTTTGAGTACCTGGGCACATATGACATGGGCATGGAGGTGTGGGGAGGAGAAAACCTGGAGCTCTCCTTCAGGGTGAGTTCAGTTCTCCTTCAGCGTGGACCACGGAGTCACTACTTTACCACGGTGCCACTTTGCAATATGAGACCAGAGCGCAGCTTTTTAAAGTGTTGGGAAAGAGTGACTAATCTAACTGGCTTCCTTACCAAAATCTCTTACTCAGACAGAACATCCATTGACTCAGCTCATTCGCTACTGAGAAAAAGAGTACAGATAAACGCTGATGAATTGAGGTTTATTGGCATTTCATTACCAAAGAGGACCTTTTCATGACCCCCGATCCTTTGATTTATCCGTCTAACAGCAAACAGTCAGTGGGTAATTGATGTGAAAGAGACACATGTCAGTGTCAGATCGCAGTTGGCCTGAAACTGCACCCTGATATTGGCTGATGTCTTGTTGTGACGTTGGTGTCTCTTTTCACTTGTCTGCGTCAATCAGATTGGCACAGATTTTAGGCTATGTGTGAATTTGTAGCAGGAGCATTCAAGGGTAGGCAATGTAAATTGTGTGTCCGTGATTTATAGTGTGTATGTGGTTTTCAGTGTGAAGATGAATGAGCCGTTCCCCTGAGTGATGGCTTATGCATGTGGAAATAAAAATGCCTCTCACGGGGACTTTTTGACATACATAATTTATGTTTTTAGTGAATTGGTTCTCAACGCTGTTTTTGGAGTGCTAAGAAAAGACGGTGCGGGGTAAAGTGCCTGGTGAATTAAGATGGAAGGGGCTGTCATTTAATGGCTGTTTGGCTATGGATATATGGTAATGATTTTGCCATGTGTAATTGGAACAAAGCTCAGCCAAGCATTCAAGAAAATGCAGTATTAACAACCTTTCATTCTTTAAGCATGGTGTTTTTTCCCTTTTGGTCTTTTCGGTGGTGGAAGATCAAGCAATTATACAAGACAAATTTACACCATGAATCAGAGCTGTTCTCAAACGCAGTCACGCGAAGGTTGAATTTCCATGCTGAGACCGAAGGTTAAGAGAACACAGATCTGTTCGGATTTCTAGCATAGCACCAGTCACCGCAAACACTATCATTCTGTTTGTTTTATGGTTTGGATGCACTGAAGCTCACAAGCTATTTGATCTGTGCACAAGCACTAATCCCATCAAACAGGCTTGACTCTTGCTTGTCAGCTTGAAATATGCTACTTACGGACATGGGACAGATCCAAGTGCCAAAGTTCGCTACTTGGGGTCATAAATCATTTCGACATGTGGTGTACAGTAGACAATGCATTCGGTTAATGATAACCGTGTAACTGCTGATGTTTTGATGATGTTGATGTTGATTTCCCCTGGTTAAGGAGAACTTAAAAAAAAAAAACTTCCTCTGTGGTATGTTAGGTGTGGCAGTGTGGGGGCAGCCTAGAGATTCACCCCTGCTCTCACGTGGGCCACGTGTTCCCTAAAAAGGCCCCTTACGCCCGGCCCAACTTTCTCCAGAACACCGTACGAGCTGCAGAAGTTTGGATGGACTCTTATAAACAACACTTCTACAACAGGAATCCTCCAGCCAGAAAGGTAAGACGGTAACAAATGAAAGGCACGTCTAGCTTGGATGCGATGCTGCATTGAAGCTGTAGAACACTCCCCGAATCATATTTGGATGAATGCATTCTCTCTAGGCTCTGAGCTCTGCCTCGGTCAGCCTGTTAACACACTTGTTTCATTCAGCTGGTAGTAAACTGAAGCCATTCAGTGATGCTATGTGCCTAGCAGCACCATGTTAACATGGTGCGGAGAGCAGCTCATCTTTGATGTTACATTTAGATGTTTCATATATGATTCACCCGGCTAGGTGTCAACATATGATGAAACACTGTCTGTCTGACTGGGTCAGGCATATGTGTGAGAGGGCGTGCACGATTGTGCTGGGTGCCTCTCAGGTTCTGAGTATTGGGCATCATCAAAGATTCATGTATCTCAGTTTCACCTATCTAAAAAAAAGTACATTATTAATGTCAGGGATCTTTGATCAAACAATAAATTACCTGGTCAGGGGGAGATTGAACACAGCACTGCCAGACCAGTTCACCAGCTCAGGTCTAATATGGTGCTGTCATAATATGTAAGCAGACTGCAAGAGATGGAGATAATGATATTGTGTTGGAATAGTTGAAATTCTTTTAGTTTAGTTACTTATTGATCAGATAGTTTTATGAGGTTCAAACAGCCACTTGGCTGTCTTCCAGAGTTATTGTTAGAAACCGTTATCACACCTGCCTGTTTTTCACAAGAACCCCAGCATTCATTTTTAATGAATGTTTTGGGCCCTGTTTTTTTTTTGTAGAACTGTTTCAGGAGTTTTCACAAAGGATTGTATTCATATACTTATTTATTTATTTATTTCTTAGTTTATTTGAGAACACTGAATTCTTCCATTGTTTATCGCAGTGACATTTGTAGTGAATTTCAACCGTACAACGCTGGCTTGACTTGTTTCTGCAAGAACAGGTCGTAACATTCCACCCTCAGGAGGCGTAAAGGTTGACGTATGTCACCGTTGACTGACTTGCTTAAGGCGGCGTTTGTTACTAAAGCAAACACAGCTATCTAGGTGCGACCAATCACCTACTAGTTTGCTTCCTGGTTCCGTTATCACAGTAGGTCGTGGTTGTGGAGTGTCCTACACACGCCCTTATAACCAGGATGCAAATATTTACTTTCATGGTATGACTGCTTCGATGTATCTTTAATAAAATGTAGCATCCTCCCCTGGAAGGATTTGAACCGTGACTGATTTAATGTGTGCTTTCTTTTCAGGAGACTTATGGGGATATTTCAGAGCGGCTGCTGCTGAGAGACAGGCTGAAATGCAACAGTTTTGACTGGTATCTGAAGAATATTTACCCTGACCTACATGTACCTGAAGACAGAGTGGGCTGGCACGGGGCTGTGAGTGCCTGCTATCCATTTTTGTACTCCACTATTTAGAAGTTTAGCATTTTATTTACAGTAAACGCATATTTTGTGGTTGTTTGCAGCATCCTAGTTACTGAAGTCAAACACAAAATGGCCATTGTGTCTTGCTTCCTTAAATCCATCTCTTTTGAGTCTAAAACTGGGGGGAGGAGGCATGATACTGGAAAGTCCTGTTTAAAGCAAGGAGGCTGAACTAAGACAAACAAAGGCTTTGAAACCCATTTGGACTGGGATCAAGACAGTTCTAATCCAGGCACCTGGTGGAGTATTTCATTGTAAAATGCGTTTCCAAAAATTCTTGGTTGGCTCACTGTTGTGTTTTAAAATGATTCAATCCCAGCCACCACGATGTAGCCACTGCGTCTGAGGAAAAAGGAATAATCCCTGAAGGATTTCTAAGGACTTAACGTCTAAACAGCCATCCTCTTGCCTTGTTGCCACTTGTTTCACCTTGACAGCAGTGAAGTCAGTGGTACATAATGAGGGCATTGTCCAACTGAAACGGCAAGTGCCAACAATGGCATACACCTATAAATATGGCACTTTCTTAGAAATATTGACATTTTCATTTGAAATCTTGAGAAAATAAAAATGCGTTTTTGTTTCAAAGCGATATTTTGGAGGGGGCTGGATCTACCAGCTTCACTGGTGCTGTTCTGTATGTGACCTTACATCCTATAGAATTTTTTTTATTGACATTTATTGTCCTTGTCCTGCCAGGTGCGGAGCTCAGGCATCCAGTCAGAGTGTCTGGACTACAACGCTCCAGAGCACAGTCCCACAGGTGCACACCTTTCTCTGTTTGGCTGCCACGGCCAGGGAGGCAACCAGGTACATTAAGAATTTCACACTGTTATTCTGTCTTTCTCCATCTCTCTCTCGTGCACATATTCTCTCCTGTCACAGTCTCACAACCTCTCCCGGCCCAGTGGGAGATGTATCTTGAAATGTCAGTGCTTTCTGCTAACCCCTAAAACGAGCTGCCACAGTTGATTCACACCAGAAAATTTCTCTCTGCTGGTGCCCAGCATGACTTGAATGTAATGAGGGGCAAAAGTAAGTTTGGTATTGTGTCCACATATACCCAAAAATATCATCAAATTGAATCACTGGCACTTGTAAACTGAATGCCTGCCAGCTCCAGTGATGGATGGTTTAGGGACCTGCAGATTATTTGTCTGTGAGGATGTATATTTAATGTCGCAGTCAGACAATAGGCAGAGCTCCTTTCTGTGAATCTCTAACCTGCTTGATATCTCTGATTACCCCACTGATGCACCGCATCAGGTGTCCGCAGTCACAAAAAGCGCCATGTGTGACTGAAAATCAATGTTTGAATAGCTCCCAGCTGAAACAAAAACCTGAGGGCCCTTCACTGCCTCCCTCCTGCTTCCCCTTGCCGGCCCACATAAGAACCCACGTTCCATTTAAAAGATACATGAGCCTCATAGCCAGAGTGAATGGCACAAGCCTGGGTAAATAAGGTTGAAGCCAGACACAAGAGCCCCAAGTGAGTCTTTTATTAGAAACAACCATTACGGGCCCAGATGCATCTGAAAGATGTATGAGATGCAAAGAGAAGGATTGGCAAGTATGAAGATTGATTACCTGACCCTCCGTTTAAAGGGTAGCCCAGGGAGTGTTGCATCTTTTGTCCCAACGGGCCTGGATATTGAAATAACACCCGAGGAGGAGCGAGAGTTGGGCTTGTGTTCGCGTCTGGTTGATTGAGAGGGCCAAGTCTTTACTGATGAGATCCCTTGACACACACACACACACACACACGCAGACACGTCATGCAATGGTAGCTTAGCCAGGACTTGATCCCACAGGAGAGTAATAGAAAAACAACCAGTAATCCTAGCAGGGGGAAAAAAAAGCATGCCAAATTGCGCTTGCGCTTGTTGAAAGACTTTCTTAATAAAGCAGAGAGATTAAGGTAGAAAGAGGGATGTACCAAAACAATAGAAAGGAGGCACAGCAGCAACTGCTGCTTTTCCAGTTGGGTTTCTTTCCAAAGTAGCTTCGATTTCACGGCAGAAAAAAGACACATTAATTCTATATATACAGAGCAAATAACCATGTACGTCTTCTGCCACAGTACTTTGAGTACACATCACAGAAGGAGATCCGTTTCAACTCGGTGACGGAGCTGTGTGCCGAGGTAATCGAGGGGCAGACCTCCGTCGGGATGAGGCACTGTCCTAATGACGGGGATGTCAAACCCCGCAGTATCGTCTGGGAGTTCAAAAAGGTAGGGTTTCACACACAAGTACACGCCACACGTACCCCTTACCCTTACCTTGCATTCCTACCTCTAATCCAAACTTTATTCTTAAACCCCCCCCCTTCAGGATGGGACCATCTACCACCCTCACTCAGACATGTGTGTGACAGCCTACCGCACGGCAGAGGGCCGCACAGATGCCCAGATGAGGCGGTGTATCCCGGGAGACAAAAACCAGCAGTGGAAGTTTGAGTGGTAGGAGGAGGAAGAGAGAGAAAGTAGCATGGAACCTCAAGTGACCTTGTTTTACCATAGTGCAATTACTAGAGGATGGATGTCTTCGTCGCTGCCCCCCATTCTCTCACTCTCCAAGCCCGCACTCCATTTGAATGGGAATGGGAGAGCAAATAAAAGGTGGTGAAAAGTCACTTTAAGCCAATGATTCACCCAATGCGGCTCTTTTATACCCATGTGAATGACTGAATAAGTGCAGATTGCGGCGGAGGGAATGAGAATTGCAGGGAGAGGTTTATTTGGTCTTTTTTTTTTTTTTTTAAATTTTGGAAGCGGACCAGCTGAACTTGTGAGACTTTCACTTTTTTGCGTTGCTTTCATCCAAGTGCCTCTGCAACCAAAACAGAGTCCAGCGCACATCCGAAGTGTCATTATTGTCCTGTGTTCTTTCATCTAATGCAACAACTTGAAAGCAAAACTGGTTGGACTGTCCAGTGCAAGAACGAAGTGCCTTTCAACGAGATCGGAGACGTTTTCTAAGGGAAAAAGGAAAAAAAAAAAAACTATATGCAAAATCATGCACTACAAAACGGTATCTTGATGTGCAATTCATATGAATTATTATTTTTAAATCCTCATGCTTTTTTTTGTTTTTTTAGTTGTTAAAAAAATAACCAACATAAATATGGGTTTGCTCAAAGAAGACGCGCGTTTGTGCCCCAAACCAGCTACTTCCTAACATGCTCCATCATGTGAGAGGACAACGGGGAGAGGGAGAGCGCTGCAGTCACACTACACTGCTCCTCAATCCTGTCACCTGGCTTGGTGAAATGCTGCCTGAACAAGACTTGAAGCATTCGCTAAGCATTTAGTACTAAGTGCAATTTGCCCCAGAGGGCTTGACATGTTGTAATCTATTCTTCCCTGTTGTATAAAATTAAGAATACCTTTGGAAACGCGTCTGTCACTGTGCCTTTGAAAGGGTTGTCATCCTAAAAGAACTCGTTTGTGCCTAAATGAAATGTGCCAGTGAATGTCAAACGCATTGAGAACATTTAAAAATGCTAAAAATCTGAACACACTGGCTCGATGCACTTAATTTTATTTAGACACGGAAAGCCTTAAAGGTAGCGCCTGTTTAATTTAATCCTTAAACTTGGCTGTGCCAGACTGTTTTGTTAAGACTCCTGTGTGTGAACTGTACTTGAAACAGCATAAAAAAATATATATATTCCTGTGTTGTTTTTTTTTTTTCCACTGACGACCCTGTTGGTGTTTCTACTGGGATTCAAGGACCAAGAGACGGAGTGCAACTGAAATGTTTGTTGAATAGCAGCTGTATTTGCTGAAGACTGCTTATCACTGAGCAATGTTTGCCGTCTGTGGTCCTATGACTTCGTGAATATGAGATATTCATACTAGTCAATGGGTACAGGGGATGAACATGTAAGAGGAATCTTGTTTTGTGTTACCTTTTGTACATAGTGTTTGTTTAAGGGACCAGAGTGGGACAGTGCTATTGTAAAGCACTTTTAAAACTACTGATAATGCAAAAGGGGTGATGATTACTTGATATGAAGGAGATGGCAACTGACATGGGATGGATGTTTCATGGTTGATTAAAGCTGTTGGGATGACTGAGAGAATAAAAAAAACTAACCACAGACGCACTTTGTCATTTCTTTTGTTCATATCTCAGCTCTGCACGCGGCATGTTTGACAGATAAACTGTAATGTGACAGCAAAAAGCTTTTTTTATCTTATCTTGGCTGTTTGCTGTTAAAAGCAGTGCCACTTACAGGATAAGGAAAAGCTAGACCGTGGCAGGTTCATTCCTGTGACTTTTTATTGCGTGACATGTTGACAACATGAAACAGACATGTGAATCTAGTGAATTTACTGTGGCATCTACTGCCAGACTGCCACAACATCCTACTCCTCACTCCCCTCAAACAGAGATTACAATATTCACTATCATTTGGCACCACCCACTGGTAGGAAAGCAGATAACACTGACTACTAACGGCCGGCCTCAGTCCACAAACTGGCCACAGGGTCAGTGCCAGAAGAATTTAAATTAATAATGATGTAGGATGTATATATTTTCATTAAAATCATTAAAATTACGTCTGTGACTGTGAGCCTCCGCTCAGCCAAAGCTTGGAAAAAGGTGGCTCAGTTCCTGCTTGATTAGGCTAATTTGATCCCATAGACACTCTCACAAAAGCTCTCAGCTAAAGCATTTATTTGTTTCTGACTCTGAAAATAGGAATAACAGTCAGAATCCTCAAAAATATTGTAATATAAAAGCATCCCTTTAACCAAATTGCACACATGTAGGCCCCTCTGTGTGATATTTTTATGATTAATGTCACATTTCTTCACTTCTACTCACTGTGGAGGACCACCTCCCCCTTTGAAAACCTGTGGCGGAAGCCACTACATCAAATAGCATGTGGTTTGTTTCCACTGTCCTTGCTCCATATTTCATTTAGTAAATATTGCTAATCAAGATATTTTAATCCATAAAACGACCCTAAATAGTTTCCTGCATCCAGGAAGATGGTGACTAGGAGGTTTAACAACAACACTACTAACTCATATTCATGTTTTTTTGTGTTTTACATATTTCTTATTTTCATAGTTTGGGTACCTGACAGTCAGTTTAGTTGGATTATATTTTTGACTATTAATTTGATGGTTGAAGGGGGGGTCAAGTAAAGAAGCTGATGGTAAAAGAAAGTGCCAAAGCTGGGTGATGCTAAGTAATGAGGAAAAGAGTAAAACCACAACAAAAGAGGAAGAACAGGAAAGATGTCAGTCATATTTCCAGAGGATGAGTCATTTGCTTTAGTTTAGCTGGAAACAAACTGAATCACGCTGCATAGATCTGTATTTATGCCATAAATAATGTGTGGCGATTGTTGACTGCTTGATACAGCTGCAGCTGTCCTTTTGTGACCTGCTGCAATGAAGTTAATCTTCAACAAACAATTGTTGGTTTCACCTGTTGTGTAGGGACTGGCACTGACTATACAGAAAATGTAATTAAGAGAAAGATTCCTTTATGTCATTACTCTAACAGGAAACAAACAAGGAACTGGTTGATCCTGTCAAACTTAAAATGTATGTTCTCTGAAGTCACTTAATTATAGCTTGGGATCAATGCCATCTGCATACCAACCTATATATAACCTATATATTTCCTTTACAGTATTAAAATTGTTCTGTTTGTTCCACAGAGGCATCAGTGATCCGTCCAGTGACTGTCACATGCTTTAGCCGCACACTTAAAAATATTATCTTCCGGTTCAGAAGAAGCACAAAGTTACACAGTGTGACGTGGAGACAGGATCAACCACTCCCCTACTGTGTTACAGTATGATCAATTAAAATGCAATTAACTGTATTGTCACTAGTTTCGCTTGGGCGTTTGAAATGTTGTAATGATAGGGCGTTTTAATCGAGATGGGATATGTCAAAGTTAAAATAGAAATCATACTTGTACTCCGCGGGGTATTAAAAAATATTAAAAGGTATTAAATGTCTGATTGTTTTTTTTTTAAGACTAGCACGTGATTTGTTGTTGTAAGTTCGCCAGAATTTATCACATAGACTGACCTATTTTCCATGGCATCGGTGCTAAAGTTTAAACTGTTTATGGCCTGGACTTGTCACAGAGCTGGGACGTCATTTTGAGACTCGGTTTGTAAAGTTTAGTCAACATGTGAGAACCTATCTGACACAGGGGGTCTCCTGTTGTTACTTCATGTGTAAACCACCGACTCTACTTGGACTTTGTTTAGACATTATCGTGTAAAAACGTCATTCAGCGTCGCTCCCTCTCCTCCGACACCGTGAGTTACCATGGTTACGGGAACTTTGTAATGATTCTCAGGAAGTTTGTGGTTAGTATGACGGTACAACATCACTGAATACTGAAAGGTCGTGCAGATGGTTGATTGCTGGAGTAAAACTTTGAAACGAGCTTTGCACAAAAAAAAGTTTGATTTCATTGACTGAAAATTACACTGAAAAGACAAAAAAGAAAAGTGTCAATAGAACAGCTGTTCACGAGCATCCTCCTGTAAAACACTGTTGGTCAAGTATACCTGATGTCTTCATTAGAGAACATGGTTATGTGTGGAGTGGCACTGCACTCTTAGGTGTCATTTCTTTATCAGATGTCAAGTAGCGTAATTCAAATTATGTAGTTGGATTTATCTACAGTGTTCAGTTGACTGACAACTTGATGGGAGAGCAGTCATTAAAGGTCCAGTGTGTAAAATTGGTGCGTCCATTTTAAGAATAAAGCAGTCATGGAATATAATATTCATAAATATGATTTTATGCACGTATAATCACCAGAATCTGAAACCCAATCTTTTTATTTTGGTTACTTTAAAATGAGTCTTTTATATCTACAGTGGGAGCGGGTCCTCTTCCATGGAGGCCACCATGTTGAAACACCATGTTTCTACAGTAGCCCAGAACAGACAAAGTAAATACTGACTGTAAACAGGGCCTTTTCGAGTGCTGTTTCTCCTCTCTCCACTAAGGTAGGCGAGGGTGATGTGAGGAGATTGCAGTGCAGTGATTAGTCCACTAGATGCAACTAAGTTCTACACACTGGACCTTTAATATCAAATTTCTGTGCTGCCAGTATGCCCAGTACACCACTCCAACCAAGTCCCACAACCAGTCAAACTTCCACTGCAGCCATTGCATTTTCTCTGAAAGTCGCTTTGGATAAAAGCTTCAGCTAAATGACTAAATGTAAATGTAAATAACTAATGGATTGGCAGTAATAGTGTGTGTGACCTCCCATTTATGGATCCTGTTTTTGCTATATGACTAGAAGCAAGTTACACTGAGGTTTTAAAAAATATTTAGAAGGTATTAAAAAGGTATTAAATTGTATCAAATTTAAGCTCAGGATCCCTGCATGAACCCTGTGTACTGCATACTACATGTTTTATCTGCAGGGAAGTCAAACAGGGAGGATAATAACTTAGTCCAAAGGTGCATATGCAGCTTACCACTGTTTTATTTTCAGCAGTTAATACATTTGCACCACAAAATATCTGTTGCATGGAAAATGTTATCCATCATCCGGCCCTAAATGAAAACGCCCTCATGCATTAACATTAATATTGTGTCTCTGACAGACACGACGAGCCCAGTGAACCGTGGCATATTACAACACTCCGGCTGACTTGTTGCCTTCCCGTGTCTCTTTGTAGTTTTCACAATATGGGTACTCGATCAAATACTATGCCACTCAAATTACCTTCTCGCCCCTGAATGATCGCCTTAATTATTTAACATTTTAATTTGCTTAAACATACATTTTGTGTCAGATTTCATCTTTGGTGTCAAGAGTTTTCATATCAATTTCATATGAGTGACAACTGGCTGCATATGAAATAGGACCACCAAGGTAAATGATTTCTAAACTCGGGTCCTGGGTTCCCCCAGGGTCAGTGAAGAGGTTATAGGAAATACAAACGGGTATCGGTGTTTATTCCCGTTATTAACCCGGAAAAAATGTCTGTAAATAGACTGTAGCTGCATCTGACATTTGGAAAAACATTTCCTGAAAATCAATCCAACGTGTGTGTTGGTGAATAAAAACCTGGGCCAACAATATTTGTTTCCTCTAAAAGATTTATCGAGCAATACGCTAACTTCAAGTCAAGCTGCAGGTGCTAATAGATTCAACTTCCGGTTGGGCTGTTTCGCCTTCAAGTTAAAAGCGCGGCGGTTTGTGGCCCATCAAACATCCAACTTAAACAGAAGCGTAGACAGTTTTAACATGAATCTGTTTATAGCAAATACCCTCTTTGATCACATACTGCAAAACTAGATGAAAAGTGACTAGATATTATGGTTGGAATAGACGATGATGATTGAATGTTGACTCTAATGTTAACAATATTATATTTTACGCGGCGGAATTTTACTTTGGCATGCATAAACCGGAAATGTCGCTGTTTGCTCGGCTGACTTGACAGTTGGTTCAAACTTCGTCAAGTTTAAGTAACCGGGAGGCAAACTTCATGCTGTGTGTTTACAACTGCAGGTAACTCTGCATTAAACGGGTTAGCAACGTAGCACTTGGACACGTATTACAGTCCCGACGAAGAGATGTTTATTTAATTCTAACATTTCATAGCTGGAAACTAAACGAAACAGCGGACGGGGGGGTCTTTTGGATGTGACCTAGATTTGTTTAGTCACCAGTGGGAACCTACAGGTTAGGTAGCAGCTAGCTAATCCGAGGAGATAACTAGCTTAATCCGAGTTTAATCCTGTCACACTTATCCAGGAGACACCGTTAGGGAGGAGTGTCCCTCTCCAGCGTCCGTCAACATAAAGACGTCAAAGTTCCGCTCAAGAAGAAGAAGCAGAGGGAGAATAAGTCAGCAAATCTCACAGGTTAGTTCGTTTGGACGCTTGTTAGACCGAATGAACTCACATTAATTAACTGTGTCTGGAAGTATGCGGGCTAAACCTGAAGTTTTTCAAGCGGAAACTTATCGAGGCCGGGCAGACTGAAAAGGTCAGTTGAGCGGCAGCGGTAGGTGCCAGCGGAGAGCAGCACCGTCAGGGCATGAAACATCAAGCCGACTCTGCACCACCGAGGAAGGAAGCGACACGATGGCAGTCTGCGGAAGAAGGAACCGACCCAAGTTACTTTTTTGCCTCTTTGGCGTCACGTTTGTTGGATATTTGATATTTTTCAGACACAGCTCCGGAGACCTGAATGGGACAAACAGACGAGAAGCCCCCGGGGTGCAAGAATTGGATAATGAACAGCTTAAGAAACCCGTTTATGAGAAGCCCCCCTTGGATTTAAATATCTTGGGTGAGCTGGGCAGACCCGTCAAACTGAATCTGAACGGAGAAGAGAAGAAAAAAGAGGAGGAAAGTATCCAAAAGCACCAGATTAACACTTATGTCAGTGACAAAGTGTCACTTCACCGCAGGATGCCAGAGATCTGGAACCCACTGTGAGTAACAAGTTGAAAAATATATAAATAAACTACTATTATTGCACTGTAATAAAGTTAAACTGGATTTTAAACCCTGTGGAAAGCTTAAATCCAGCTGCTCTCCAGCTACTGAGACATATAAATACCTATTAATAAGTTATATAGACTTGGGCAACAAAGCTTAAGCCTCATGCAACTACCAATTGCCAGAACGTCAGTCAACCAACCTCACCTACCTGTCAGTCCGCCTCCAGGCAACTGAATTGTTCCTTCCATTGCAGCTGTAGAGAACTGAAGTATGACTACAGATCCCTGCCGACAACCTCCGTGGTTATTGCCTTTTACAACGAGGCTTGGTCCACCCTGTTGAGGACGGTCCACAGCGTGCTGGAGACTTCGCCTGACATCCTGCTGAACGAGGTGGTGTTGGTGGATGACTACAGCGACGCAGGTATGGGCACAGACTTGACGGAGGGACGCTGAGACAGACTGATGGAGTGATGGACAGGCAGAGGGGCCGTGGGCAGGCAGGCTGTCAGAATGGATTGTCAGGGGCTCATGCAAGGAGGCACACGGACATGTGGCAGTCGCCGGCTTGTCAGCTAGAAACGGGAGGAAGATAGACTAGACGCGTTTGCAATTAGGAAAGTCAAAGAGACAGGTAGTGAAACTGAGGAGAAATTAAATACAGATAGACTTGCAGATATCAATTTCATATGTCAGGGCACTGAGTACATAGAAACTTGTTTGTATGTATCCAGTGTCATCATCTTTGCGGTGCCCAGACACAAAGTAATGAGCTGAGACACTTAAAGGGAGTGGTTCTAAATGTTTTGGCTCATGACCCAATAACTGAAGCAATGCCTGCCTCACCCTCTGTGCTAACGTTGGCTACATATACAGTGATGATTAAATAAACCACAAGGAGTGATGCTCCAGTTTCAGTCGTAGTGATTTCCCAATCGCATTTCAGAGGATAAGCGCAGGAAAACAGATGTTGTAGTAGATTTGCAAAGCGCAGATAATGCTTGTAGACTGTCTCGTACATCGGCACACCAACAAAATGATCAAATCACCGCCTGGGGTGTGCTGACTGCCTGTTTCAGAGCCACAGATTAATGAGATAACTCGCCAAAGCCTATTTTATTATTGAAATCCATCCAAGTACTGCAGTGTTAGTGTTTTAGTGACAAGACACCCGATGATGATAACTGTGTTTCAAAGACTCTTAAACACCATTTTCCTTCCGTTCTTTAATCAGCTCTACCAGCTGCTGTAAAAATCTGTAAGCTGATTGTAATTGTTGTGTCGTCCTTGTCTCATTTATTCATTTAACGACAGAAACGATTCTGAGCAACACAAACATGCCCTTAATGCACACACACACATACACACAGACGCATTCATCAGGTGTGTGGTTTATGTTTTTACTTGTTTCATTTTCTTGAAGCGCATCTGAAGGAGCCATTGGAGATGTACGTCTCGAGTTTGAGGAAGGTGCGTCTAATCCGAGCCACCAAGAGGGAAGGGTTGGTTCGGGCTCGGTTGCTGGGGGCGTCCATTACCACGGGCGACGTGCTGACCTTCCTGGACTGTCACTGCGAGTGTCATAATGGCTGGTTAGAGCCGCTGCTCCACAGGTTAGAATGCTCTCAGCAGGAGAATTTAAGGACTTGAACTCGAAGTGCGGCCTTGTGGTCTTTTAGCCAAACTGAAGTGTCACTGAAGTGTTGCGCTGAACCTCTGGCAGCCAGCTAAAGGAGTGCTGTTATGTATCTGACTCAGTCAATATGCTGAGTAACTGGGCTCTCTTTAGAGCGAGGGCAGCACAAAATGTTGACATTTAAGATGAACAGTTTTCTTGCTCCGTAGCTCTGCTTCTCCCCCGTCAACAGCTTTTGTCTCCTCTATCCTCCAGAATCAAAGAGGAGCCCACGGCGGTGGTGTGTCCCGTCATCGATGTGATCGACTGGAACACCTTCCAGTACTTAGGGAACTCTGGTGAACCTCAGATCGGGGGGTTTGATTGGCGGTTGGTATTTACCTGGCACACCATCCCGCCGTATGAACAGAAACGCCGTCACTCGCCCACTGATGTCATCAGGTGTGTGTATGTGTGTGGGAGCTGTTGTTGAGGAAAAGCATGAGAACAGGAGGCATAAAATTAATACTTATGCCACTACTGGCACTTTTCTTTCTACTCAGGTCTCCCACTATGGCAGGTGGTCTGTTCGCTGTGAAAAAAAGCTACTTCCATTATCTGGGGACATACGACACGGGGATGGAGGTGTGGGGAGGAGAGAACCTGGAATTCTCCTTTAGGGTAAGAAATTATGTGTCTGTGTGTTCATGTGTTCTACATGCAAAATTTATGCAAAATAGGCACATTCATGTACAGTTTTCATATTGACATAGAACAGAACAGCTTGAGGCACCACAGCACTAAAGAGACACAATCTGGTTTACATTAGCCAAGAGCTGCATCATGTGACGATTCTTCATTCTCTGTGAAAACCACCCTAAAAGAATTATAACTAACGAATTTAACCCAAATGCTTTAATTGCAGTGAAGAATTTGAACATCCCCTTTCTCCCATAACCGCAGTTTCACAAAGGGAAGAAACCAAAAGTATTTCCCCTCAACAACACAACAGCTTTTCTGTTCCCAAACTCCTCCACAACAAGGCTGTGCTTTGTGTTGCCTGATTGAATCATGGCTGAAAGACTAACCAAATCCTCGTGGTGGTGGTGGTGGTGGTGGTGGTGTTGATGTCCTCTTAGATTTGGCAGTGTGGGGGCAGCCTGGAGATCCACCCATGCTCCCACGTGGGTCACGTGTTCCCTAAAAAGGCCCCTTACTCACGAAGCAAAGCTCTGGCAAACAGCGTGAGAGCCGCTGAGGTCTGGATGGATGAATACAAAGAGGTCTACTACCATCGAAGCCCCCACGCGCGACTGGTGAGTGTACACAGATGGTGTGTGTGTGTGCGTGTGTGTGTGTGCTGGTGGTGGTATGAAACATAATTAAAACTATTTTTTAAGCAAGCATGTTTATGACTAAATGATTTGTTTCCTTTATGGAGTATTGTGAAGGCAGTGTTTTGTTTTGTTTTTTGTTACAGCTGCAGTCATCACAAAACTGTAAGACTGATTAATCACTAGATCTCACACTCTCAGTCACACGCGCACGCGCACAAAATGACACGCGCTCACACACTACACACACACTACACACACACACATTAACACACTGCGCTCCTGCGGTGGTGTAAAAGCTCCCCTGATTAAGTGACACTTGGGATACATGAGCAGCAGACACCCAAGGTGACAGGGGTGTCAGGGCGTTCCGGTGTGTGATTACCACCTTTCCATGTCACTCGGTGCCAACGGGTGTCACCCACCTGTCCTTGACAGGGTGAGAGCAGCGCTAACCCACGGGGTGCCCTGCCTTTGTGCGTGTGCATGCCTGGGAGGGGCCAAGCCAGTGTGCGACAGTGTAGTTAAGAAGAGAAGCTCTCTAAACACAGATCAGGTGGCGCTCATCTCCCTGAAAGGAGGTAGGCTTGCCAGCCTCGCAGTGGCACGTCAAACTCAATACACCAAAGCCTCTAAACAAACACCGCTGCTTCTCTTCTTCTAAGATATAAAGGTAGACAGACAGGCGCTAATTAATCTGCCTGAATTTCCACAATTTAAGGAGCTTCAGATAACCATGTGCAGATTTTGTTGAGCCTTATAAAGAGATTACTAATCTCTGTTGTTGTCTGTCAAGATATTCTTACTGAATATCTTAATAGTTCCCCTTTTTGTCCCTTCAGGATCAGTGAATCTACTTCTCTAAAGATAAACTCAGGCAGTGATGTCTATTTGTGTAAATTAGTACTCGAGGTTTGATATGACTAAACTTTTGCCTCTTGTCCTGAGTCTTCAGTCTAGGCTGAATTTGAATATTTCCGTTAGGTGATAACATTTTCATTTTGTGGTGTCTGCAGCATGACTATGTCACAGACACTGTCATGTTGTTGAGTTACCTGTGAGTCCACATGAGTTGTGCTTACAACTCTTGGTTAATAAGTAATAAGGTAGCGTGAAACCTAAATAAACTAGATTCAAAATAGAACAGTGCCTCATCAGAGTGACCTCTGTGACTTCTTATGTGCACCTGATTGACCTCTCGTTGCTCCTTAAGTTTTTTTTTCAATGAGCTGAGACTAATCCATGCTCTGGATTGTCATTGAACTGGCTCTTACTCTTACCTTTGCTATTCATCGGCATTTAAATAGCAACAGTGCTGGTTCTGGACCCTAACTTCGACCCTAATTGGCACACAAATACTATAGTAAATCACGATGACCAAATAAATTGATAAAGGGCCAATTAAAGCTGTGTTTGGACAATCACCAGCATCCATCATCCTGCAGTGCTGCTGAACTCTTCCTCCAGCAGGGAACGTGTGGTGAGCATATGCTCATATAAAAGTAGAGACCATGTTCTTTCCTGCACTCTGACTCAGTAGTCATGATTGCTCTGTGTGTGTGCGTGTGTGTGTGTGTGCGTGTGTGTGTGTGTGTGTGTGTGTGTGTGTGTAAGTAACTGTGTGCAGTTTGTTTACATAAGCACACACATTTTGTTTCGCATTTTCAAACAGGCACACAAATGGTTCTTGTTTGACTTGCATGTGGGAGTGTTCTTCTGTTAGGAGCTCTGTTTGTTCGAGGGCATTGTATTATTAGGGAAGTAATTGTGTAGAGTTAAAGAACAACTATAGATGGTGCTATTGTATACCATTTCAACACAGAACTATGTTATGAACACGTCCTCTGACACTGCAGCTGTGTGAGCGTACACACATACAGTCTAAAATTTAAGATGCCATTGATTGATACTTACCTTATCATGTAATATCCATATTTCAGCAATTCTCTTCTTTTGAGCTTGTTTTGTTTCTCAGGGTGTCAAGGCCGAAAAGTAGAAACTAAAATAACGGAACTATCATTTGTGGTCTTTGTGGTTTCCAGGAGGCCTTTGGAGACGTGACAGAGCGGAGGAAGCTCAGAGAGAAGCTGGGCTGTAAGAACTTCAAGTGGTATCTGGATAATGTTTACCCCGACATTCACGTCCCGGAGGATAAGCCGGGCATGTTTGGAATGGTGAGAACGCATCTGGTTATTTCCTACGCGTGTTAATTACGTACGAGCATGAATTTAACCATTCTCACCAGTTTGATTGAATTTAATCGAGCTGAGGAGCGCTGACGAAAGAGTTATCGGAAGAGGTTGTTTCCTGACAATAACATGAACTTTGGCGTTCATTTCCTCACCCATGTGTGAGTTATGTTTCACCTATTGATGCGTGATTGCTTTCTGCTCATTATAGCTGAAGAACCGTGGCAAGACCAGCTATTGTTTCGACTACAACCCTACAGATGAACACTTGGTGGTAGGCCAAAGGGTCATCCTCTACCCGTGTCACGGCATGGGTCAGAATCAGGTAATGGACGTCACTCTTTCAGGCCTTAAGCCTTAAAATGATTGTAGTCTGTTGTAATGGTCTGCCCTTTTTTTTTTACCCTCCTTATCCTCCACGAGTCCCTATTTTCTATTTACCTCTACTGAGACTTCCTCAAAGTAACACGATCACCTCATTTTACAGTAAACCACAATGGTTTGTAGTTCTGATCTTACAAATCTGGGAACAGTGGACCGGTTTTTCTATCTCAGGTTGAAAAATGATATGATGGCCTCGTTGATACAAAGGACGTCAGGTGTTTCCCAACACCTGTTATACTGCTGCGCTTTACAATAGTGCTACAGTAGTACAATAGTGACATCTACCATTGTCATTCCAGCAGCCCTCTGTGGAAACACTGATGTTGTCTCTGTAGGAAGCAGATTCAGCAGCGCTTGTGTTGTCTGCCTTATGACATCACTCAGCATGTTGCAGAATCATATTCATTTCACACTTTTATTTATAGTCTGCGCACGCAACAGTAGTGCATGTCAACTCTCAGTGCACGTGTTGCTGCACGTCTTCCCATCTGAGTGACACGTTTCCGGACATCGTCCGACAGTGAAATGACATCCTTCTGTAGTAAAAAAAAAAAAAAAAAAAAAATTACAATACAGACAATTAGATGCATAAAATCTGTTTCTTCTGCAACAGAACAAAATGTTTCTGTTCATCTTTTATGTGACATTAGACAAATATTTAGGCTGAAACCCGTCTCCTCCCGCAGTTCTTTGAATACTCCACGGACGGCGAGATCCGCTACAACACGAGGGAACCCGCCGGATGCATTGTGGGCGACAACATCAGCACCTACCTGACTGTCCAGCTGTGTCGAAAACGAGGGCAACCTGTACCTGCAGACCAGAAATTTGTCCTCCGAGAGGTAGGGAGCACATTTCTGTTTTTAGTGCCTCTATCTATTAAATCTAAATCTGACCAGAGAAGCGGTGTGTGTGTATGTGTGTGGTCAGACAGTGGCGAAGGAGTAATGAGACAGGAAGTGACCCGGTGGCGGTGAAAGTGGAATGAGTTTTCAGGTCCTACATTATGTATTACTTTGCTTTTTGTGTCGCCACTAATGTGCTGTTTTCCAACTCTATCAAATCACCTCCAAACCTCTCATCTTGCCGTTTCAGATCCTCCACTTGTGCGTACAAGTGAGTCAGTTTCTTTTCCCCCCACTCAGAGCAGGGTAAAATATAAATACATCCCGTGCTAATGTAAATCCTTTAAGTGTCATTACCGGATTGTGAAGCTGAGGGAACGAAGACCAAAATCCAATTCATGCCACAAGTCAAAGTCATATGAAGCACATCTGCGAGCTCCGCAGGTGATGAGCGCCAGTGTGGCTGATACTAAACTGTAAATCACAGCGCACCAGGGAGCTGAGCTATTCACCGCACAATGCAGCGACTTGTTTAGCACGTGATCGGTGAAGTCGCTCCGCACACGGACGTCTGTAGCTAAACCACGCTATCTAAATGTAAATGGATCCGCGAAGGACAGAATGGATGTAACAAGGGAGTGCGAGCGGCAGCACAGCGAGGGGAATTGGACAGTGGAGAGGAGGGAGAAGAGAAAGCGGAGCGAACAAAGATGCAAAAAAGGGGGAACTAATCAACAAATCAATCAGGGTAGAATATCTGTGTAAGCTTCCTGCAGTAAGCTTTGCTGCTCTTAAACCCGTGATAGAGAAAATAAAGCGGTTTTGTCTCTTGGACATGTTTTCCTTACTTTTAAATTTGTTGGCCATTTGAATGATTAACCAGCATATAAATATTGTTTTTTTTTAACTCATAATTGTATCATGCATACTCTCCAAACTGGTTTTCAGGACGGGAGCATCTACCATGTGATGAGCCAGAAGTGTGTTCAGGCAGTGGACAAGACAGACAACGGGACACCAGCGCCCTCGCTTCAGCCGTGCTCTAACAGCCCCTACCAAAAGTGGTACTTTGAGGAGAGAACATAATGGTATCAGGAAAATATAGATTTTATTCAGGACCAATAGAAGAGGTTATGGGTAGGTTAAATTGTAGAATGTTTTATTATTATTATTATTATTATTATTATTATTATTATTATTATTATTATTATTATATTTGCCTTGCCCTAAAAGGAGCCCAAAGAAGGAAGCTTCTATGCTCCCTTCCTAACTTAAACCTTTGCACAGTTCTGTGCCAGCTGGATTTAATGGACCAATAGAAAATTATACTGATGAAGTACTTTGTAAATATATACGGGAATGTTTTTCTTTCTTGGATGCTGTTGCTGGGAGACAGGAGCCTACTGCAATATGTATTTTGTTTTTTCTAATCAAGGAGAGATGCTTGAGAATTTAGTGACCTGCACACATGCTGACGTTTTTCTTTTCTTTTTACACACTCCACTACTGGTGCAATCTTTGAGGGTGAGATGAATTTAGCTCACTTACTCGCACACACAGACACACACAGACTGAATGAAATGACTGCTTCATACCTCCATCAACGAACAAGCTAGTGGCAGACATCACAGTCACGGCGTCGCATCAGGAGGCGTTTTTTTTTTTTAAATGCTTCACATCTTCTCCTGTAGAGGGGGCCAGCGCTCCTCTCTGCAGGTTCCTCTCTCTCATAGTGTTCTCTATTTGTCAAGAGGAAGTGGGACAAAATCTTCAGGTTTTTTTTTTTTTTTCCCCAGAACCTTTTCAGGACATTTGGAGTGCTTGCTACGTGCTTGCTACTTACACACCAGTGGTTTAGAAAAAAAAGCTGTCGATCACAGGCATTAAAGCAAGCACCTAGTACCTCTTCAACATAATCACCCAACTACTGATAACAGGAGGAACTCTTATTGCGCTCTGCTTTGACTTGAGTCACTTTGCAGTGCAAATTGAACAGAGGTAAAAATGACGTGTGTCATTTTGCTATTTTTGTAGTCATTTTTTTTTTATGTAACGGTTGTTTTTCAACACAGAGTACTCGCCTCTGTCTTGTGCTCTTGAAATGATAAGCTTCAACACACTAAATCATAGCCATATTTGATGGATTTGCTTCATGCTGTGTCAATTATGTTTATTTTAAATAATGTGTTTTCTAGATGAGAGTGAATCGCCGTGCTGTTTCGTCATGTGACTGCAGACGTATCTCAGATATAGTCATTAATAAGCGGGAATTTGCATAGAAAAAATGCATAGAATATGATATTCGTCCCTACTCTACTCCCTTTGCTACCAAAAGTGCCTTGACACAAAAAAAACAAACTAATTCTATTTTAAGAAATCTCTTCAGGTTTGGATCATGAGGAAGATGCTGTTGCACCGAATGTATATATTGTCACATAAAAGCACGAGACAGAACGAGACCAGCGGTTGTGACAAAGTGTAGTATGTACTGTATGCTCCCCTGCTGAGAATACGCTGCGCACAGACAAGTCAGGTATTCCCTTGAGTGTGCATGCATTACTCTGGTGGCCTGTACTGATTTGTGCACGCTGCCTCTGTTTCCATCAGAGCCCGACAGCTATAGACTCCTCTTCAGAGCTGTGGTCACTTGTGTGGTTGGTCCCTCAGGCTACGCACAGGGACAGAGGGAAACATGACGGAGGCGTAGACAGTTGTCCTCGTCTCCAGAGTGCCGGGATGCCAGATGGTGTTCTGATTGATTTTCTGGTCCTCTCCCAATTCTTTATCACCGCCTCTCCCTCACGATGTCAGAGGTCTTCATTGAAGGACTTATCTTTTGGACTCGCACCACCCCCCCTCAAAAAAAAAACCTCCTATGAGCACTTGTTACCCGCGTGCTTGAGGTTTGATTTATGAACGGAAGTCATCAAGAGTACAGTTTTTGACAGCAGAAGCAGATAATGGAGGAGACTTGAATGAAGCAATTTGTGACCTCTTCCTCACCATTAACCTTCACAAGCTGTCGGCCCATTGGTCTCAAAGGAGTTCTGTTAGGAACTGATGTGAGGGGACAATCGGACCAAAAATGGATTTTTTTTTTGCTATTGATTCAGAATGTATACTCACAATAAGATGAATGGGAGATGGAAAAAGGATTTTTTTTTTTTTTTTTTTTTTGCCAGTATCACAGCAGAGTAGAGTCAAAATCCATTCATTTGCCAAATATATTGAACGTACAGTAATGTGTGAAGGTTATAGGAACACGATAACACCTTTGCTTGGAAGGTGCTTTCCAGTCTGAAAATATATTTACATGAGATAGCTGTGCTGTGTAGCACGGAGGAACAAAAGCGCATTGGACACATATTTTGCGATGTTCCCAGTAGTCTGTAAAGGCTTTTGCTGGGAGTATAAGTGGCATATGATTGTGCAGATAATACTTTGTGATAAGTAGAATGAACCAAATGGCCAGCAGGAAGATTACGGTCGGCTCCATGGAGGGAGGGGGAGCCGTCTCTGGGTTTCGTGAATGTTTTTTGGTGATAAAGCAGATTGTTTACAGTGGCGCCGCTTGATCTTGATCTTTACAGAAGAGCTCCATATGTTTAAGAATGGTTTAGGTACATGTTGCTATTGAGGCGTGCACGGTCCCTGGCAAGCCCTCAGACTCCCACCGAGCTTCCCTGTTATGATTTAAGAGTAAGAAAAGCTGCTTCACTGAGTATCATCCATGAGCGAGGGAACAGGTGAAATTGCCCTTTTAATGCAGTGCTCATGCTTTATGTATTGAACACTTAAGAAGTGACAGCTTTTCCATTTCCATCAGTTTGTGTCTTTGTTCAGTATAAATATTATATTCCATTATTAAAAGGGGTTATTTATTATCCCCAAGGGCCATTTGTTATTCCAGACATGTCCTACATTGTAAAACAAATTTACGCTGCCGTTATATTGTATGCTAATGTGATACGGTGCACGCAGCTGCAGTAAAATTGATATTTGCCAGTCGGGGACCATATCTTTCTGGCAGGTCATATAGGGCTTTTATATCAACCAAATCTGCGTCGTAAACAGTAGCGATATTCCAGGAGATCTGTTGGAGCACATGAACCTGTAAAGTGGCTGAACGTACAGTCACCGACATTAATGGACCGTGCAGTAGCATGCAACCACCTTCTGTTTGGTGGTAAGCAATACCCAGGGGAGACTTTTTAGTTGTTTAAGTGATAAACATGCACACTGACACTCAATGCTGGAATTTAACACCGTGTTTGGTGTATTAATGCTGTCAGAAACACCAGTGGCCTTACATTGTTGTTAGGAAAGTGAAGAATCTGATTAACAGTATGTTTGTACTTTAGATTAGATCCAATAAATGGATCAAAAATCTGATGTCAATGTATCAGTTTAACTGTCGTCAATGTCCAAGGAAGTAAACACACATGTAACGTTGGATTTGCGCCTGTGTTCTTGCCTGTCTTTTATTTTTAATACCGAGTTTCATGTCTTTAACATATGCATCAAAACTTACAAAACAGCTTCTGATCTCTCTGTGCACCATGGCACATCCATTAAACTGTGACTCATCGGCATTCAAGATGAAAAAAAAAAGGAAAAAAGCAAGGCTATCACCCACATTTAACTGTGATGGAGACGTGAATCAAGACGCTCGGAGGGGTAATGAGAGAAGGAAAATGAGAAATAGAAAGGGGGGGAACCAGGGGGAGGGGTGAATTTTCCAACCATATCTGATTGGTTTGATCACCAGCTGCTGAGTGAGATGGTGAAAATGTTGCGCTCCGTGCCAAGTCGCCCTGTTCCCCCTGGTGTTGACGCTGTTGCCCTGCAGCCTCTCTCAATTACTCATTGATGATGCTCTGCTGTTTGTTTCATAGCATCCTAAATTTGTGTGTGGGGCCTCGTCTTTGTGACAACGGCACAGTGAATTAAAGCTAAAACCAAGATTTCTTTTAATATTATTAGTAGTAAAAAATACACAAAAAAACACATCTTACCATCTTATGTGAGAAAATATAAGTGCCTCTTTTAATTTCAGTTCTGTTCAAAGTTGACCACACTGCTTAAATTTATAGCATGGACCATTTGTGCTCTGCGTGAGACGAGCTGGTTTCTCTCTCGCACAGGATGACATGCTCTGATGGAAAACTTGCCAGAAATCTTCGCATTCTGACAAATGCTGCCTAGACAACACTCGCCTGCCGCCAAGGAAAATGAGAAGCACTGTGGATGGCTGTGATGGCGCCGTCTGTAGCACCTAATCTTCTGGGCGCTTTTCTGTTACATTCGTTGGTACAAAATGGGGCTTTAAAATAACCTGAAATTCAGTGAAAGCATGCAGAGAAACGCTGTATGTGGCTGCGATCTTTTTTTTTTTTTTTTTCTTGCACACAGTGTGGCCCTAGTTTTTTTTTTTGTTATCCATTGTGGCACACATGCAGCACTACAGTCTCCCACACCCCATATGCGTCTTTAATGATAATGCAAAACAAGGCTCCCCGTGGTGCAAGTCTTTGGAGATGCTCAGGCTTCAGTTGTCAGGGAGCGAGAGGAACCATAGGAGGAGCAGTACACGCACGCACACGCACACACACACACACACACACACTGACAGGAGACCATTTCCACACTGCATGTCTGTTTTAGTTTATGTAATCCCCAATACCCAGAACAGCTCAGGAGCAGTAGCTGTTGGCTGCATACATTAGATGACACACTTTCACTTTCAAGAGGGACTCCAGACGGTGCAGTAAACATGTGAGGCCTAGATACAGAGATAGCATTGCATTTCCTATGCACTGCCACTGCCTGGCAGCTGATTAGGTGGATCATGTCGTGAAGAAAGCAGCAAAGCCTCCACGAAGTCTGTAAATTAGCTAAAATAACCTTAAACAAGCTATTCTGCAGTTTATCACCTCTGTCTGAGCAATATTGCAGTTTTATTTTATGGATCATATGTGTCATTTCCAGTTGGCAGAACTATTTATTTTTATAGGATTCCGTTTTTTTTTTTTTTTGTCAGGAACCAGGGAAAAATAAAAATAGCTGCCTTGCCAGAATTGTAAGTGCAACTGTGGAAAGACGGCCAACATCTGATGGATTTTGTTGTTGTGAAGAAAATCAAGATAGAGAGATGGCAACAAACGTTAACGTTAGATATGAATTTAAGGTTTTTACGGCCCCGCAAAAACGTGCATTTGCAGAGCGGTGAGGCGAAACACAAATACCACAATAGCACTCGAACACAGCCAGCATGGAAAGAATAATCTGATACAAATGATGCACTCAGACTTTCTCCAAATACTTAAGGGGCCAGTTTCACAGACGTGCCTCGACTTAAAGCCTTTCGGAGCTGAAAGCCTACTCCAGTGGAGCATCAGGCTTATCTAATCCATGTCTGTGAAACCAGCCAATACAGCATCAAAGGCTGCTTGCTTGTTGCTTATTTGCCTTTTTTTTTCAGCAGAGTTGGACTTCACCAAGAGCTGTCAGGGAACCTTGTCTTGGATTTCCAAAATATGATACGGCTTTACTTTTCACCTTTTGCAGTTCATCCAAGAATTTGAGTTCAAAAGTTCTGCACGCAGCTAAAGCATTGCTACAGTAAACCGATCATTCGACCAACCTTTGTTTCCATTCACTCGTTAAAAGATACATAAGTCATAAGACATAAGTGTGACTCTTCAAAACAAGTAGAAGGGACTAAACTTTGATTATGGAAGTGATCATGGATGCTATCTCACCCTTTTCAGTTACTGTCACTGTCGGGGTGTAGCTGTAAATTAGTAGACCATAGTTTTGTTAATGACATCAGTGGACTAGTCCTTGATAATGAGTCACTTGTCACTTGCTCAGACTTGCTACACAGATGAGTCTGACCACAGGCGCTCTGTTGCAGACTGGGGAATACAACAGGTGGTTTTTGATCATCCATCCACGCTCATTTCTGCTGTTCTTTACTTTTTTTTTTTTATTCAACGGGGGGTTTGCAACCTCTAGGGGGTCTTCAGAGTAACTCTACGGGATGCCACCAAATTATTTTTCGCTAAATAAATGCATCATATTAGATAAATGGACCCATTCTTACAAAAATTATTACTTACAATATTTCACATGACAACACTGATGATTGTCTACCTATGAATCCTTGTGCAGTTATGTGAGTTGACACTAGCCCGTTACCTGATCCTTCTGTCTATCACCTATGATGATGGCATTGTTGGTTCAACAACTATTGGATGGGTTGCTGTAACATTTGGTATAGATATGCAGAGGATGAGTCTTCATGATCCAGTACTTTGACTAGTACTTGACTAATTAGCAAATGTTATCATAATTCTAACCTGCAAACTAAGATGGGGAATATGGTAAACGTTGTACCTGCTGAACAACAGCATGTTAGCATTGTTGTCGTGAACATGATAGTCTTAGCATTTGGCTCGCTGGATTGCTGTGTCTCAGTACAGTTTCACAGAGATGGTAGCAAGGCTGTTCAGATCACAGCATTGTTTTTTGTCAGTGAACCACCAAATGTGGACTAAATTGATTATTTATAAACCTGGGGAAATAATTACAGGAATATTATTAGTTTAAGGAGCATCTGTGTATTGCTGAAGGTTTTTCTAATCATGGTTCTCTGCATGATGTGAAACAAGTTCCACTGAAGACTGAGATGCTGGTCTTCATTTACACAGAAGCGGTTTTAATAATTGGATCAACTGACTTGTGAGCTTGCTGAACAGTGCCTCATCTGCGGCAGTTTAAAGGCTTTGATTAGGCTATGTTTTATGTGAAAAAATGGACTAAAAAAAGGCACAAGGCACATTGTGCACACTTTACTCTATCAGTCTTTTGTTTGGTGTTGTAATACACCAGAATTGCAGAATGCGGATCTTGTGTGATATTTATGGTGACACTGCCGATGTAGCTTATTTAATTATGAGAAGCATTTCCATGGTGAGAGGAGATGGAGAACAGCCACAGCACATATCACACTTGTCTGCTCAAAACTGTCACTCTTTCCTCTCCCACGGCTAATGGACATGGCAGAGCTTGGAAATATGAGTATGTGTTATTTCTAATGTATATGACATGGACTGGGATATAAATAGGAATGGAGATAATACTCTGTACTGCGGTTTCTTATTTTGTGTACATTTTCCTGTAGGTTGATGTTTTCCTTCAGATTCTCGACTGCTCTTCCTTCACATTTTATTTCCTTTCCCTGTCAGATGCAGTTTTGAAATCTGTCTAACAGCAAGTCATATTTGGTAGAAATGATGTACTTTGCCAAAGAGAACACGAGAGTCACATTGATTCACACTCTGGCAGACTGTGATTTTTCACAGCCTCCACCAACATAGCCTACATTGACAGAATACCTCTTTAATGTGTTCCTACGAGATAAAATGCTTCCACAGGCGATTAACCATTCCACCCCACTCCCATTCATTTCACTTCATCAGATTACTTGATTGCTTGCTAAATGGACTGCCTCTTCCCCCAGGGAAATATACTGTATGTATTTCCTTTGGACAAAATGAGACGTGGTTGATTTATTTTTCCTCGCACATTGTGTTTTTAAGACATTCGATCAGCCTTCAGTTCAGTTCAGTCAAGTGTACCTCAGGTTTTGAGATATTACTAATCCTTTCCAACACACGTTTTATATTCAGGTCTACATAGTGGCCTTGAGCTGTTTTGAAGTTTCAGGTCATGAATAGTAAAATTGGGGAAGTAGTTTGCATGCAGTGGTAGTTTACAAATGATGTAGGTTGAATTAAACTGTCTTTCTGTTCCAATTTGGCAGGTTTACTTTCCCATTCTGACTGAGACCTTCAGCTTTCTAAAGGCTACCAGCCTGACTTTAGCATCCTGCTTCACATATGTGTTAAAGGAATAGTACTGTATGCCTAAATATATTGCTTGGCATAAAGATTGGATTGGATTTGCTCTGTCAACAAAATCCAGCTGCAAGCACCTGTAAAACTCACTAACAATGTCAAGGTTTGAGGTTAATCGCTTTGCCCGGCCAAGAAATAGTCTTACTTATAACATCCCGTTTAACCACGAATTGTTGTTTTTACAGTTCCTTTTACAGATTAAACAAATAAGCAATAACGTGAATGTGAAGTGTCCGGGATAAGAGCCAGGCACCTCCAAGTCTGAGGCAATGGTTCTCTGCCAGAAAATGTGGAATATTCCCTCCGGGTTGGAAGCGAGTTGCTGCCCCAACTGAAGGAGTTCAAGTATCTCGGGGCCTTGTTCATGAGTGATGGGAAAATGGAGCGTGAGATCGACCGGTGTATTGGTGTGGCATCTGCAGCATTGCAGACGTTGTACTAGACCATTGTTGGGAAGAGGGAGCTGAGCTGGAAGGCAAAGCTCTCGATTTTTTCCAGTCCATCTACGTTCTAACCCTCACCTAAGGTCATGAGCTTTTTGGGTAGTGACTGAAAGAATAAGATCCCGGATACGTGAAGCGGCCAAAAAGAGCCTCCTGCACAGGGTGGCTGGACTCTGCCTGAGAGATAGGGGTGGTTTGGGTATCTGATTAAGATGCCCCCTGGGCACCTTCCTTTGAAGGTGTTCCCGGCATGTCCAACTGGTAGGAGAACCTGGGACAGACTCAGAGGTGCAAGAGGGATTATATAGCCCACCTGGCTAGCTTCATATTTAACACACTGTTTAGAGCATGATTTCAATCTTTTTATGTTGCTCTCAGCAAGAAAACTAAATATCAAACTACCACAATCTGTAACATGGTCCCATCTTTGGTGCCAGGCCCACCTCAAGCCAGGTGTAAGGCCATAGATCTTAGGCCCACTACTGCAAACTTTTAATGCATCAGTGAAACTGCGTGTCGATATATGAGTAGATTCCTAGCATGTGTTGTTTCTAGACACAGTGGAGACTTAATCTTTGCTGCTCAGAAATGTCAGAGTGAGATCTTGCTGCCTGATGCTGTTTTCTCATTACTCTCCCAGGAGATGAAATAAGTCCTACACCTTGACGCACTCCTGATTTGGAGTGCTAAAGACATTGACACTGCTTTTCACAGTGTATGATTAAATTGAATTCTGCCTTCTCTTGAGGGTCTTTTTCACTTAAGGGGGGTAGTGATGCAGGTCAAATGAACAGATCCCTTGCTGTCCGGGTGTAGTCATGTGTGAATTAAACGCCTCATCACTTTACAGAGTCAGTGTCAGCTGTGTAAGTTAATTGTGATGGTGAATGTCTTCCACATTTACAGTATACATGCAAGCATGCATGAATTTATATCCCTAATACAACCTCATACTCCAGTCTCAGTAGTCCATTGTCCTTTTTTTTTTTTTTTTTTTGTAACTCAGCAGCACGTGTTATCATATTCTGAGCTCATTCTGAATGAAAATGTTTTTATAAATACCATTTTACTGCCAGAGAATTAATTACTGTAGTCTATTAATCTTATCTGTTGGTGCAGAGGCACTGGATAAGAAACAAGGAAAAAAGTAGCAGGAAGCAGTCAAACTCCATGCTGAAGCATCTGAGTACTGGCTAATGTTCTTTTAAGAGAGAGGCAGCACTTAGAGTTCTTTAGCAGTCGCCAAGTCTAGGAAAAAAAAAACAAGCTATCCCTGCCTTTGCATAATTCATTACCGATGTGATGATGATGTGCTTGGTCAGACAGACAACCAGCTACCCTGCCAATAGAAATGTAACTTAGATTGATGCAGCATCCGCATGGTATTAATCATCTAAGTCATTGAGCTGATGCTTTACTTTGTTGATAAATAATATTCATCGAGGGACATCTCTGCATGTAGTTATACTCCAACACAGGATACATTTATAAGCAAGTCGTTTCCTAAAATAAGCACTAATGCTGCAGAACCTTATGGTCTTGGTGAGCAGATGGAGTTGAGCTGGGAAAAGTGAAGCGGACAAAGGCCATTAGATGTTCCTGACAGCTTCGGAAATGACAAGTAAAGTGGACCTCACCTGTGTTGAGAGTTTGTTCTGTTAAGCTGCTGTTTCTAAAGTTAAATGAGTAGTTTGACATTTTGGGAAGCGTGCTTCTTGTCAAGAGTTTGTGTTAGATGACCATCCGTCCGTCCATCTTGGTTCTCTAACTAAACATATTTCCCGAAATCTCAAAATTATTCCTTCATTCCTTCCTTCAAGAAGTGTACTGTTTGATTACAGAGGACTTTCCAAGAGATGATAATGTTATTATAACCAACAACACAGTCTTCAAGGCCTCTCGTTGCAGTTACGCTGAATAAAGCTTGGTAAAGATTGAAAGGTTAAGTATATGTTTCCCTACACAAGCAGCAGGGTATTCCTTTGCTGCACGCACTGCCTCTTCTGCTGCACGGTGCCAGCCTGGTTGGGCAGCAAAGCATTGTGGGCACAGAGTTCCAGTGAATGCCAGAGCACGGGGGGGTGGGCGCGGGGGGTAAGAAGGGGGTTTCCGGCAGTGAGCCAAGTCACTGACCTTTCCAGCGTGGAGATCGATAAGGCTCAACATCGCAGGGCTCCGGAAATCTCTCAGCTGAGAGACAAGATGCAGAAGACTCACACTGTCAGATGATGCGCTAATTGCTTGTGGTTGCTAACCTCGCCTGCCCCTGCTGGGTGGATCTCAGTGGTACGCTCCAGCCCCCCTGCCTCTGGGCCCTTCTGTTGAGTGTGGATCCACAATCCACTTGGGGCGATGGGGGCAGGTCACAGTGTATCTGCTAGGTCATACTTACATACTGTACATATACAAGTCCCATGCAACTACAGTATGTAAACAAACTATGATGTACCTTATTAAAACACTGGGTCACATAAGCACATCATTTAAATACTGTATTTTCTGTGGTGAACATATGTTCTGCAGGCTTGTTGAATACTGTGGCATGTATTTGACTTGTCCTGCCCTCCTGTATTGATATGATAAATGAAAAGGAGCATAAAACGGAAGCTTCCCTGCAAAGGAACATCTGCTAAAGGCACAACAAAATGCATATGACAGCCCTCTTTTCACCCAGGAAAGCTAAACTGCAAGTGCCCACACTGCTCTGAATAAATACTCAGTCCTTTGAATAATAGCACCCGAAACTGACAGGTGAGCAGTGCTCAGTGGGTAGTGGTATGGAAATGATGCATGTAGGACTGTGCTCATTTAGCCCGCTTGCTGGTACTGAGCCTGCAGACATGTGGAGGAGTGGCAGTGAGCAGGGCCAACTCCTCTTACTGCCTAACTCTGCTTTCATCACCCTGCTTTCATCAAGCTCAAGTGCCACAGCTATTAGACCTTTGTGCAACGTTGAAGGGGGGGAAGCTGAATGTGCCAGCGCGGTTGGCTAGGTTACTTCCAAACTGCTTCCCACAGCAGCTCTTTGATTACTACTTAAAATTATGATTGGCCTTAAGCATTTGGGTTTTTTTTAAACATACTGCACAAATAAACGTGCTCCCTATTAATTTTACTTTTTGTGTCGTGATTATAAATTCATCAAAAACATGACGTTACATACACAGTCTAGGTTACAGTCTCTGACATGAAGAAAGATGATTTTCACCCACGATACATATTTATAACCTGACTCTCTAAATTGCAGTTTATTAGTGCAGTGAAAGGTTTCTCATATATCTTAAAACTGATGTACGAGACGGTGGAATTCGCTCACACGAGTCACTGACAGAGGAAGACACATGAACGCACACCTTTCCATTACTCTTCTCTTTGGATGTATTAAGTAGCTCGACACCTGTAGATGCTTCCGCAGTAAAGACATAACTCCTGTCCTCAGCTGTCTCCCAGTTTTATATTTTTGTTTTCTCATTCACTGCTTTCATCATTGCTTCTTTATGCCTCTGGATTTCGGAGTGGGAATGGCGCGGTTATTGCACACGGTTTCTTGCAGAGATTCATAACACCTCATCATATCCATTTCTGGTGGGGAAATTCCACTGGATGCCTGAATAGAATAGGTCTTGATGGGTGTCAGCAGTGTGGCAGGTACAGTATGTAGTCTTTCTCTACCAACATGGTAGAGGAAACGAAAGACATGGAGACACAAAATCTATTGAGTAGAGGCAGCCAGAGGCAGACTATGAAACTCTTGCCAGAGAGGAGCTGGTGAATGAGTGGCAGGTGGCCTGGCCCCAGGGACTCCTAATGAAGAGAGTCTGCCTGCCTGCTTATCGATCCAGCCGCATCAGCTGATCTGATGCCTGCCTGACTGGCAGACAAAGGGGTGGGGGTGGGGGGCTTAATGGGCACCAGGGGCGACACACACACGCAGAGAAGACGGAAACCTAGTGCTCAACAGGTGTGTGTGTTTACATGGGTAGGAATGTAGTGGTGAGCAGTTGGTTTGTGACTTTGCGCGGTGGAAGAAGCAATTCTACCACATTAGGCTCAAGTTGTGTGTACTTCAGTGGGTGCGAGCCGGCTGTCTTTAAATGTTGAACCTCTTTTTCGTCTTTTGGCGGACCACATGAAAAGACGAGGCGAAGGAGACAACAGCTGTCCTCCTGTCACACTGTAACACGGCATTTCTAAGCCACTGTCCGGCATAATCTACTCACACACACACACACACCACTGCCATCACAGATGCTCCTTCAAGCTCATTATTTCTGGGACTGTCAGCTTGTGCCGTGTTGTGTTGGTTGGGTAATGCATCTTAAGCCCAGCTATCAAATATGAATAAAGCACTGACTTCTTCATCAATCATTCATGGCTTTCATTTGTTAAGCCATTTGCCTGCAAAAATATTTTGCATGTTCCCTTACTATTGTGAATAATGTGCTCCAACAGCAGCTGTAGGCCCATTATAAAACTGAACATACTGTTCTCGCCTGTGCTTGTATTAATGTTCAGGGAGGATCTGGTTAACATATCTGTGTAATATCATGATATTAGAAATATTGATTTCATTTCATTGTCTTGACACCATGATTGAGACTGCATAATGTATGAAAGAAGGCTGTGTTGGAGAGTGTGGGTTTACTGTGTATCCATCTATCTGTGTGTCTTTTTCAATTACGGTAAACGTTGTGTGTATGGGTCTGGGTGTGTGTGCTTGTCAGTGTGTAAGCTGGTGTGTGTCTGTGTGTGAGGAGGAGGGGAATGTATGTGTGTTTTATCCCTTTCCATGCATAAATGAGAGGGTATAAGGATATGCGTGTTTTACATGTATTCTATATGTATGTTTGCATATACAGTTATAGCTCTGTGGTCAACAGCATGCCGCGCTTGAGCTCCATGAAAATTGAACTGGAAAAAGTGTTTAAGGTGACTATAGGAAGGATGTTTATCACAGAAAGGCAGCATTTTGTGTTTTGGAACAGCCAACCACCGTTAAAGAAGAAATCAGAGGTGACAATAAAAACTCAAAATACTCCTGAACAGCCTCCTATTCTATGTCCAGGAACAATTTGTGGATTACATTTACATGCAAATTCAGTCATTTAGCTGACACTTTTATCCATAACAACTTGCAAAAAAGGGAAACAATCAAGGCACAGTGCGACTAGGACATGTTAGTGCAGCAATAAGTACTGTGACAGTTCTGGAAGAGGATAGATTTAGCATATCCAGTTGTTGGTAGTGCTAGGAGAGGAGGTACTCTCTGAAGAGCTGGGTCTTCGGGAGTTTTTAGAGGTGGAGGAGAGGGACACCCCTGCTCTGGTAGGAACTGATAATGTGTTCCACCAACAGGGAACAACAGGAGAAGAGTCTGGATTGCCTTGAGCGAACAGGTGGCAGAGCCAGGCGTCATTCATTGGAGGAACTTGAACAGGTAATCAAGTAGGTGTGTGTAGTACAGGGGACTACTTCGTAGGCAAGCATTAATGATTTGAATTTAATAAGGGCTGCCAGTAACATGTCCTTTTGGGTTGATTGAAAACTAGGCATGCTGCTGCATTCTGGATCATCCTAAACTGTGCAGGCTGGGAGGCCTGTCAGGAGGGTGTTACAGTAATAGAGAGATGACCATAGCCTGTGTCAGGAGTTGGGTACGATGTTGAGTTAGGTAAGGCCCATTCAATAGAGCCTACCATTAATTAGCTGGTGATCAGATGGGCTCATCCAGGATTTGAACCTGGGACATCTCACACCTGAAGAATCAAGAATCATACACCCAAACCAGCCACTTGCAGCTTCATCAATATCATCATTATCACCATGATTGTAACCCAGATATGAATGCAGCACTCTGTGGCCTGGCTCTGGGATGTCCTGGATTTGAATAAATAAATAAATAAATAAATAAGCACATCCAAGAATCCTGAAACCAAGCTGTATTTCTGCACTAGTACACATGGACTTGACACTGCCCTCCACAGTTTAGATTGCTGAGCCATTACTATGTCAGCATTCCACAAGCAATCACTGATCAATACACACATTGGAGCTCAGAGTGGGAGAGAGCTCCTGTGTCCATTAGTAGAATCACCAGTGTAGAGAAATAGAAACTACATCACCGAGTGCTCTTCATTCACCCTGTGGAGCCATCTTTATCATGGAGAGCAACACCGGCTAGGTCACACATATATAAATCATCCAATGGATTTGAAGCTCTTAAGGGCGAGCACCTCTTTGTCTTGGTGGATGGAAAAGGGTTGTGTATAATTAATACTGGTGGGGTGAGCTGAGGCGGGAGGTCTTGGAGAGCTGCCGTCCACCCCTTCCATCTCTGAGCACGTGTGCTGTGGGATGGCACGTGCACATGCATCAAACGTCTGTCACTAACTTGACCCAGAGAAATGCCTGGAGATTTCTTTTTCTGCGCCTTTTTCTTTAGTGTGTGTGTGTGTGTGTGTGTGTGTGTGTGTGTGTGTGTGTGTGCAGCTTATTCTTTATCTCTCTATCTAATTTCCCCTCAATTCCTCCTTTGAACTCTCTGCTCTGTCTGCCCTCTCTGTCTTCCTTTCACTCTCCTGAAAGTGTCTGTATTATCACTTTGACCGACAGTTTGGACAAGATTTTGTGTGTGGAAGAATGGCCGTGCATGTGATGAGTGTGAGAGTCTGCATCTCAGAGCCCTAGCCCTGTGTGTGTTTTTCTGTGTGCGCCTGTGAGAATGTTTGTTTGTGTAAGTCAGTATATTTGTGCTTGCTTTTGTGTGTATGTATCTCTTCATACCCACTAATTAGACTGACAGTTTTTATTAATAGTTTGGGGCTAATGTGTGATAGCGTGACTCCAGCTTTCCTACTAGCTCGTTTACCATGCTCTCTCGCCACCCCGGGCCCTAATTATCGAGCTCACGATCTGACATCCGACCACTAAAACAGAGATGACACATTGACATATTGTCACTTCCGACTTTAGACTGAACCTCTTTAAACCTGAGGTTACGCTGTATGCCACAGGATCGTACCATTTTGTCTCTACCTCTAAGCATGCCTGAAAACTGAGTAGAGCCCAGGTTATAAAACTTCTATGTTCCTAAATCTGAAAACTGGTGTATATGTAATTCATTGCTTCCAGATTTCCAAGTGTCTGCATATAATTCTACAAGTCTAGAGTGATTAATCAGTCTAAAAAAAACAATAACATGACAGTGGTTGTCTTTCAGGGTGTATTATTAATCCCACTTAAACTGTGGATATATCTTCTGATTCCTTGTCAGAGAAGTGTTATATTCAACCTACAGACATGTGGAAATGTTGCTAAAATGATCAGCCTTGCTATAGAGCAGCGATGCTGTAGATGACGTGGGAAACATTCATTGTAAGTGTGATTATGTAAGACATAGTTCTTGCTATTACTAAGACTTGACAGTAATCAAAATAGTGTCCTCCCACAGCACAGCCGAAGCTGAAGCTCTTTTGAAGGCAGTGGCCTACTTTACACAGTCTCTTCTCATATTCTTGATTTAATTTCAGAATGGAATGAGAAAGGCTATGATAACCTCTTCTGACCAGGACAAATGTAGCATGCCCATTCAAGATTATCTCTCTAGGCTGCACAGCAGAGGACATCCTTTAAATGAGAAACATGCAGCGAGTACTTTCTGTCCATTCTGACACAATACTGAGCCTGGGATTCCTGGGTACACCCTTGCTGCGGTGCTGTCCGTCTAACAGCTCATTTTATTTGTGATGCCTCATGTCTGTCTATCATCGGACTAGCCACAATGTGTGCCTTTCATGTTTTTTCAAGTGAGACTTGAAATGATAATTAAATTCGAGTCACACAGCCAAGCATCTGTTTTTCCTAAAGATAAATACCAGCCACACTCTGAAACCCCCTGTAGGTCACAGACAACGCTTACTGCTGTTTTGAAGACATATCCAGATTCCTCAAAGGCTCTTTTATCTAGTCTGAATGTAAAAATATATTTGCAGCGCAATAAAGAAAATCGTACTTGTGTCACTAAATTGTGCCTGTTTCTTAAGCCAAACAAATGCCTCCACCTTTGATCGTGTACATGAAAAATAATATAAAAACTCTTATCATACAGTATATGTATTGTAAAAATGATAATATATCTATATATTTTTACATAGAGCTGAATGAACATCATGTAACTGTCATGTGAAGTACCTTTCAACACTGAATAGATCAGGTTAGTGCCCTCCTCCTGTTAGGTAGCAAAGTTAGTGAATGGGCCCACAGAAGTGCATCCTACCCTGCCAAGGATGCGTCCTACAGGATGACAAGATGATTGTCACTTCCGGAAACCATCGTTTGGCAGAACAAAAGCGTCACAACTCAATTTGTGTGGTAAAAAAAATCTTTACTGAGCAGTCCGCGGAGTCATTTTCATTCCAGCTGGATAGAAGAGTTTTTGACGAGTGGGGAAATGTCTTTTAAAAAGAGGTAAAAGTTGTCAAACGAGCTGTACATTACAGCTTAGCGTAGAGAAACAAACTGAGGCTAACTTTACAAGGAAGAGATAAGTTAGGTAACTGTAACGTTAGCTGCAAATGTTTAGTTTATCATTTTTACGATTTAATAAATATGCTTAATAGTAAATAGTATTTTAGTTGTGGCCAAGCTATTGTATTAAACCTTAATGTTATCAAGCTAGCGACAAAAACGGGGTATTAGTAAATGACGTTTGTGTATTGTACATTGTATTGATATATATCACCATAGCAACCAGTTAATGAGTGGATAGCTTTAGCCCGCTTTAGACTTTTTTCACAGCAGCCATTTTGACAAGAAACAGTAGTGTAAGCACAGGTGTTACCAGTGATGTTAATTAAGGTTCAGCTGCTGTGGCGCATGTTGAAAGTCTCTGCTGCAGTAAATGGAACGAAACTTTAATTAGTATCATTGGAGACACCTGTGTTGACCCTACTGTTTCATGTCAAAATGGCTGCTGTGAAAAGGCCTGTTGTAGGCTAAGTTACCAAGCAGTTTTGTCTCCCTTTATATATATTTTCTGTCATTGTAGGAGTCGCTGCAACAGTAGTAGTACAGTAGCAGTGGTACCATATAAACTTGAAAATGAATATACTAGTTAATCACTGCTACAAATCTCTTTTGAACCCCAAATGGTACTTGAAAATCCATTAGTTATAGAAAACAGTGACCTCATTGCTACTTTTTATAAAATATATTTTTTATATTGGTGTTCATTCAGTTCAGATACACATCATGTTTATTGTCTCATAATATTATGTACAAAAGGAGCTGAACTACTGGACCATCAAGAAGGCACTACACATCCGTGGTCCACCTACACAGGTGTTCTCACATCATTTGCCTGATTAGACCTCTCATCAGGACTTTGTGGGCAGCAGAAATAATTTTCAGCTTCTTCATTCTACTTTCCCCAACTTTTAAGGTATGTCAAATTACAAACTTTTTTCTTTCTTATTGGATTGTTGATTCTTGGTAACCTCACCTGTTAGGCACCCATTAAAAGAAATTTCCTTACCTCAAATGAACTTGACGGACCTATAACCACCTTAAAAAGTGCAAAAAAAAATTACATTCCAAAAATTGTGCCAACATTTTTCACTCTCTACTTGTTGGCCTAGTTCCATTTCATCTCAATAGCCCGTAAGAAAGCTGTGTCCTGCTGTTTTCCATTTGTGTTTTGTGATAATAGATCACAAAACACAATGTAGTGTAGTGTGTTATGTGGTCTTGTATTTGCAGATAGCCAGTGATTGGTGAATTGATGTGGTTGTTAGGATCTCAGGTCGTTAGGAGCATTTTAAGGTGAGGTCGTTCTTTTAGTTGTTACAGTCTGCATGCCATTAATACATTAGTAAAAAATCAATAAATGAGTGTCAATAAATGAGTTACACAAACTTCTTTAGATCAAAACTTTCATTAGGAAGTTTGAGTGTGAAGCACTCCAACAGAGACCAAGCCGCGTCATCCATCTTCCTTATCACAAGGGTAAATTTCCTAGTCGACAGTCAGCAGTGTTTTCATGTTTTCTAGGCTCATAAAACATGCATTCTCCACCGCCACGCGTGGAACACGCCCAGTTGAAGAATCGCTCCTCAACTTGTTGGTATGCATGGAATTCGCAGGACTGTGACTCCAGATTCTGAAACCAATTATTCAAATAGCTGCCACTGTAACAGGCAGGGCAAGCGTGTCGAGAACAAGGGAAAGAAGCATCTCAGAGATTCATAATAAAATGTTCCCTGCTGTAAAGTAGAGTTACTTGCCTGCGCCATTTCAAGATAGAGTCCGATGTCCTTTGGGTGGACTGTTGAGATCAGTCATGTGTGAGATAACTCTGAACTAAGGTATTGCACTGGGATAAATATGGGATATATATATATATATATATATATATATATATATATATATAGTGTCTTTGTGCTAAGAAGATCACAGCAAAGCCTTTTCATGCTACACTTTTTTATGCCTACGGATGTGGAATGTGTTACCTCATGAAAATAAGCCTCGATGACTTATAGATATACACGGACCTCAAAATAGCATCCAATTGCGGCTAAATAGTGAATTAGTGATTGGATAGATGGATAAATGAGCTAACCTTTCCATCTCTCCTTCACATACGCTCTCTGGAAATATTAATCAAAACAGCAGAGCGGTGTGATCAAGTGTAGTTTTAAGGAAAAAAAACTGTTAGCGAATGAGTTTCCATGAAAGTGTCATGAAGTTGATTAATTTTCCGTCAGGCCATTCAGTTACCCGCTCATTTTGTAAACAAGCCACAAAAGACGTACATGGATATTCCTTTGGTGAACACGAGCATCTGAGCTATGAAATATGAGAGCATTGGAAATATCATTTTTCATTCGTCCTGTTCTGAATACCTGGCATTTAAAATTCATAGAGCATCTTGTGGCGTATTGTCAGAGTTTTGGTGAGGGATGTCCTCAGGCCACCCCATTAATCTCTATTAAATGGGGACATGTCAGCCAGCTTTGCATGTGTACGTGTGTGTGGATTGGCTGCTGCATTTGTGAGTCTCTTCAGCATTAAGTGTCAGGTGTTTGGCATGTACAGTTGCTTAAAACTTGGCCATTCGTTAGTCTGTTCCTGATTTGCAGACAAAAGAATTTGATCTAGTGAAATAACACATTCACACTACCGGAAAGCTTTCGTCTAAGTTACTGCATCACTGAGCATCAATGAATCTACAGTCATAACATAAAATTTCATCTCTGATTGCTCAAGTGCCAACATCTGCATAATTATTTCACTGTGTGCCCTTCATACCACACAAGTATGTTCCAATTAGTGGTGATATATTGGCTTGACATCTTGTTTAGTGAGGACAGGCAGATTGCAGAGCCATGATTGAAAGCTTAATGAATGATTCATAATCTGAAACGAAATGGACATTTTCATTTGGGCATCTGCAACAATCATTAGCTGGACACGTAGCATTTCCACACTAGAAAAAAAACCAAACAGGGTCAATTTAGAGGTGCTGATTGATTGTACCTGTAAATGTCTGTAGGTTATAATACAAACCATAGTGTGTGCTAATTAAGACACAGATTTTCAGGGTATTTCTCAGCCAATATGAGTTCCTCACATTGCATTTAGGATAGGGTGTAGGATTTAGTGACATCTAATGGTATAGTTACTTACTGCTCCTTCCTATCCCTAACTAGAGTGAGTGTTTAGATTGTTTGTTAATGTAGAAACATTGAAGTTTAACATCGCTCATTCTGCCAAAAAGGTAAAGATTCTTATTTTCAGGGGATTACACACTGAAAAAAATACATATTTATGCATATTATATTTCATTTCTGTCACATTCTCCAAATAAAGCACACTAAATCTCACACACTGGACTGCATTAAAGTTTAATTTGCTGTTTGATGCTGCATTCTACTACGTGGTTTGTACTCTACGACATATTGCTAATTCTCTGCTGTCTGGGTGTTGGGAGAAATGTTTTTGAGCATGGTGGGATGTTGTCTTCTGTGAAACAAACAGATGGGCCGACAACTTGACCTACTTTTTCATCTGGACCATTCTGAATAGAAGTGGAGCATGTTTTTGATTTGCATCACTTCTTTATTTATTTGAGCATTTTGCTTACTGTACGTTCATGCTGTCTGTGCACGGCAAACCTTCCTAGCCATGTCACATAAATTAGACACCAGATATCTCTGACTTCCAAGAGACGCAAAACGTGGGTCAAGTCGGTAATCAGCCAGAAATAACAAGACTACTCCGATATGTTGTATCCCTTAAGGAGTTAAGATGTCTGATTTGAGAAAATCTTTCACATAAAGGATGTGCTTGTCAAAGAGAGTCAGAGACCTAGATATTTTGGCAATCCTCCAGGGTTATATCCAGTTCCTTTGTGTGTTGTGTGTATGGAGCTGTTTGGTCTTGTGATAAATGACCTGTGTTTTAAGAAGTCAGAAGGGTCAGCTCTGCCATATCATCCATGACGGCTTTATGCTTTAAGCCCCTAATGAAGATTGAGGAAATTAGTTGTGTGAGAGGATGGGTGAAAATCATACTGTGATTAAGACTATTTGCTGTGCAAAGGTTATTTCACAATGCCCATTTTCTGATAGCAGGCCTAGCTTACAGAGTAAATTTCTCTGGGAAAAAATGAAATTCTTAGTATAGACAAGTTGCTTTCACTCTGCGGTGTGGGCAGTTGTGGAGTGATGCATCTATAGCTGACACCTGTATTCACAGGGTGATCGAAACAAGGTGATCTTCATGCCCTCTGCTATATTAATCCTGAACTGGAAAAAACACATTACACTCTTTTACACTTCTTTCATTAGTGCCCTTTTAAACCAGTCTCTGATGCTTATTGTAATTGTGTCTGAGATATAATTGTTTGGGTCAAACTGTGTGTGCCTCTGTTTTGAAATACAGATGCAAGTGATGACTTGAAAGGCTTTCATATTTCTCCCGCATATGGAGAACAGTTACCCCCTGGCAGAATATTCTGTTCACTTCCCACGCAAGTTTAACAATACCATGCATTGTGTTGCAAACTATTGCAATAATTGCCTGTTTTTTTTAACCTCTGGGCCGCAGGAGAAGGTAATCCTTGTATACAGAGACATGAATTAAAATGTGTATACCGTGCCCCAGGGATGTACAGGTAATGGGCTAATGTACACATGTCAACAGGAGCTGAGGACAATTACAGCTGCACTGCTGCAAAGCGCCGCTGTCTGGAACAGTACAGCACCACGGACAGCACACAGGCTCCTCACTGTCCATGGTGCTGAAATTCTGCTGGATTCATTGCTTAGGATCCAGTGTTACCTGAATATTTTAGGGTTCTACCGTGGAAAAATTTAACCTGATAACCATAATAGTCAAAATTGTAATCCTCTTTTACTTACTGTCTTACTTTATTAAGTTTCTTGGGACCCCCTCAAACAAGGACGCCTGGGCATGTCTGAACCTAACTTCACAGTCTGCTCTTTGGCACAAGTCCCACTCTTTATGAGACTACTAAATCAAAGCACGTGCAAAAATAATCCCAGTCTCTTCACATATGTTCACTTTGGAGATTTTTAATACTTATTTATTCTTTATTAGTCCTATAGTGGGAAACCGCACACAGCTTGTTGTCTTATCGTGCTCAAGGACACGTCAGCAGAACCGGCTACATGGGGAATCAAAGCCCATCTGTCTGTGGGAATAATCTCACCAACAGCATAAACATTTATATCGTGACACTAAAAGTACACATCTAAAAAGGCTGTTTGATGTGACTGTTGTATGACGTGTAACATAACAATGGTTTACACGTGTATATACTGCAGCCCTATATATTTTAACTACCATGCCGCATGCATGTCTGCAACGTTGTCTGCCTCCTGTAACATAAAAGCACAATAAATCACCATTGGCTGTCAAGCCGCTGATGAGCCCGTCCTGCATGAAGCCTATGCAGCCTTTCCACCAGGCTGTTCTATCCCTCGCCTCCTCCTCCTCCTCCTCCTCCTCCCCCTCCACCTCTTCCTCCCCCCTTCCCTCCCTCGTTTCCTCTCCTCCTCCACACTCAGTGCTCCCTCTTGCGCGCGCGGTGAGCAGCAGCAGCAGCAAAGGCTTCGGCGCTCCTCTGACGCACCATCGGAGATGAGCATCCCAGTCCCACAGGCTGTCAAGGCAGACTCTCTCGACATCTCCCCCTCGGACCTCTGTGGTCGAGCTTTCAGCATCATCTCTGTTTGTTTTTAGTGTGTTCCCGTATCGCTTCCTTGTCTGTGCAATTTGTCAGATTCTACGTTTGGCGTCTGGGATGCCCACAGTTGCTATCTCTTGGCTGGGAATTTACTTCGGAGGTGATTTTTGTATCCGCATCAACTGTCATCGAAAGTGATTGATTTCTGTCTACACTTACGGGGGTCTTCACCTTGTTTTCGGGGCATCCTTCAGGACATTCGCGTGCTTCTAAGATAAGTGATTCAATCAAATTAAAGGTGAAAAGGAGGGCTGAATTGGAGGGCTGTTTTGACAGGAGATCGTTTGGATGACGGACACCGAGAGGCAATAGCTCTCCTGCAACGCGAATCTCTGCGTCCTTGGAATATTCTTACAGAGGCACTGTTAGAGTAGTAACATTTTTCTCAGTTTGCAGTCATAATCCATACGACCAGTTTGCCCACTGCAGGGGCTGCTGCGGCTTTCGTGTCTGCTCTGTTTTGAAATACGATTTCATTGACGGGCGGGCGTCTGAGCATCCCGGACGAGCCCGAATTTGCGATGCCCAACCAGTGAGGGTACGGTGGGATCTCATTTGGTCACCCTGCACGGTCGCATGGCTCCAGCCCGGAGGGACTGCAGCGGCTGGGAGATGTTCCTCCCGACGGGATGCCTGCTCCTCTCAGTTTTGCTATTTCACCCTGCCCTGGCCAAGGTGTGTAACGACCGCACCAAACACGGACAGGACAACAGCTGGTTCGCCAGGGACGGGGAAAACTTGCCCATCATGGTTCTTATGCCAATGAACGAGTCGGCCTTGATGAGCAGCATCAGCCAAGGGATCGAGCCGGCGGTCCAACTGGCCATCCAGCACATACGGGAGTCCAGGAAGTACTCGTTCTCACTCATCACCAAAATCTACGACACCGAGGTAAATAAACCCCTTCACTGAGCTGCTGCTGCTCCTGGTTGTCTCGGGTGTGCTTGTGTGTGTGTGTGTGTGTGTGTGTGTGCCAGCGCGTGTGTGCCAGCGCGTGTGTATATGTGCACGTGAGTGTGGCGCGCGCCTTGCCCCGCAGCGCTCCACACACTGTGCGTCCGAGGGGAAACGCTGTGTTCTGTTATGTTTTGTGTATGTGCAGCACCGTCGTTTCCATTGCGCAAAAGTCAACTGGCAGGCCTATCACTTCTTTCCTACGGTGTTAGCGCTTCTTCCCCATCCTCGTCCATCTCGTTGCTGTCTGCTAATATTGATAGTGCATTTAAATGTAACCAGGATCATAAGGCACTGCATTACCCGGCACTTCACTCTTGCTCTTCCTATGCTGGACGTTTTAATGGTTACCGCAATCTCAGGATGAAACCGAATGACAAGGCACTGTGGTGATTAAAAATGTCATTCCTCGCCGTCACCCTATTGAATTTGAATTAAAACGCTACATTGCATCTTCACTTTTATAAGATGTGTGCATGACTTGAGCTGGCTTTGCGCTGTAACGATTTTTAGTCACGAAGTAGTGTCTCTTAACGATTAAAGGGCTGCTTCTCATCGTGCCTGAAGATGGCGGTAATTGGATGTACGATTCCTTCTGACTTCTTGCACCCTTGAAAGGAGCTGCTTCTCACAGCGTCCAAGCTCCAAATTAACATCTGTTTATTTGATACCAGTAACAACAACAATATACCACTCCAGTTGAAGTCCTCTTGAAGTTTTTTGTCATCAGTAAATCTCTGCAAGCTTTGACAATGTGGGCGTCTTCTCCATAATTTGTTTACACTCGAATTATTTGAATCAGTCAGCAGTACTTATAGTGGCCTTTTAGGCTTTTAGTGATTTACATGCTTCAGAGGACACAGTGTCATGGATGAGTTTAAAGCTGCTGCATCATACAGTTGCCATGCCAACATGTAAGGATGTTCTATTTTAATTTATTGTATAAGATGACATTGATTTTCTACTTAAATAAACAAACATATAATAGTGAGTCTGATCTAAATTTGTCTTATTACAACACCTCATGGTGGATTCCCCTCTGTGCCTTAAATAGCAGTAATTCATTTGGTTTCCCTGCCTAGCCCCATTCTGTATACTGTATATGCACAGGTGTGTGTCCATGTGAAAGAGCACACATATCTGTGTTGATAAAGGTAAGCCCTCACAGGCACCATGCACTCAGACCATGGGATTAATATGCTCTTATGAGCGTTATGATTTTTTCCCCTTTCTATTCCCCATGAGGGAAAGATGAGCTGGAAGCAGGAGGTCAGTGGGCCAGCCTGACATCCGCACACAGGGAATGTCTGATAGTGATGCCAGCTTTCTAATACCGGCAATCAATAGGAACTCATGAGAACCATGCAATTTGATGACTTTGCGGTCAAAGGCTAAACTCTATTACACTGTGCCACTGCCAATCCCGTGGTATTTGACATTTGTTTTCTTATACAGGCCATCTGAAAATCCAGACTCTGATCATGTTTTTGGAAATGTCAGAATAAAAATATCCTATGCCTGCAATAAAACTCTATAAAACCCCTCAGTAACAATTACTTAGTTTTGCTTAGTGTTTGCTATATATAATATTTAGTCAACGCTTGTCTTTTTTCATTATTCTATTAGTGGCAAATGTCACATACATGTATTTCTTACTGTACTACATTAATTGTGTTAATGAAATACGTTGCCCAGTGGTAGCTTGTTAGCTCTGGCTTTAATAACTCTTTGAAAAAAGAACCCTGCCTACCAACTTATATATTTACAAGCTATTGCAAATCATCTGGCACAGCCTGGCATGATTAAAGTCAACAAGGCACCACAGAGAACACTGTGAATTGCAAATGGCAGCATGCTGCAATAGAATATTGTTATTATATTGTATATTTACAGAGAATAATAAAGAAACCGTCAATGTCTTTAGTGGCAGAAACATGATTTCAATAACATCTTAAAATATGAGAAACTATTATTGTTTGCATATATCAGATGAAGTGGTCTGAAGTGTGTCTCAACACTTACAGGCGGATAGGACCTTTGCCCAGGACAGGTTTATTGCTGTTGTGTTGACTCTACTGCTTTTGGAGCCTGTTTATAGGAGTGATAATATGAAGTTAGCCGTGCAACGATACACGTGTTCATTATGCATTTATTGACCTGTAATCTTTTACTTACACATGAATAAAAGTCCTGAACACACACACATCTGCACAGCTTCCTCACATACCACATGCTTATGTCATAAAACAATACATGCATCAGTAAGTATGCTGCAGCTAGCAGCAGGCCCAATGTGTGCCTGTGTTGTGTTTGTACACACTTGTGTGTGTGTGCGTGTGTGTGTATGTGCGGGCACTGGGATTTAGCCTGGCAGATGTAAGTAATCAGTCCCTGAGCAGAGGCTCTTTATCCCTTTATCCCCTGTTGGTGGAGCAATGAGTAGACAGGGCAGGCCCAGTCCATCCCCTGGTGGTGCAGAGCTGGGTGGTGGTGCTGCTGATGATGAGGCACTGGGGGGCTGTCCCAGAGTAAAAGGCCCGGGAGCGGAGGCTGTGCTGTTAGAATGAGGTAGTTGGCTGTTGATTGGAGAAGCAGTTAGTAGAAACACAGCAGATGTCCTGACGTGGAATGCCTGGAGATGAGATCTAATACAGGCTGGGGTGGAACTAGTTTGATCAGGCCAAAGCCAGACTCCTAAGTTCTTTCAATAATATAGGCATTGTGGCAGGCTGAGGTATTTGCAGACGAGAATACATCCCTGCTTTAAAACCAGAGCATTGCAGGTAGCAAAGAAGCAGGATGGATTATATCAACTGGGAGGCTTAGTGCTGGAGCAGGAGTTGGAGCCTTCACCGCAGCTCTAGATGTGTGAGTGTGGGTTTTAGTGTAACCGAGGAATGATACTGTAACTCTGCAGGCTTAGCTGATCAAAGCTTTGGAGAGGACAGGAAGCACTGGAAGAGGATGGAAGGGAGACTTTGGGCAGTGAGAGCGTTCTAGGCTAAGCTACGCTAGTTCACCGGCTTATAGGATGTGTGACAGGCCCTTGAGAGGAGCCACTCAGAAAAAGATCACTTTTTTAGCAGAATAGTTAACATTGGTGTATTTTGAATAGTGGTAGTTTTAAAATTCATTGTTGCGGTGTGTCAGGTATGCACCATACGACTGCAATACAAAAGTTGTTAAATACCGTTGTGTGAAAACATCTCTGCCTGGGCTGCCGCAGCAAGGACTCAGCCTTTGTACATGGGGCGGTTGCTCTACCAACTGAGCTAAATGACACCCCAGCACAAGGACAGTTTTAAGAGATACATTTGTGAAACAGGCCTGTCGTGTCACAAATTGAGGGAAATGGTGGAGAAAAGAGGACAAAGAAAGTCAAAATCCTTTCATTAGGCCACTTGAATTTCATCCATTAGGACTGTCACTTTTTCAAAGAATCAAGTTTGAGAGAATGAGAACTAACACTTAATTTGTTCAGATTAATTTAAAAACAAACCCACAAAGCCCTCATTGAAAAATACATTGAATAATTGACCCCGTAGTGTGTCCGCTGCCTCACTTGAGTGATCTCCTAGTAGGTGACTTCAGATTTGGTGTTGTGTTAACGTTACTGCAGTGCATGCAGTAAACTGCCTCACCTTTTAACCAAGCTGGAGTACGAGACACAGCCACTTATACACTGTGAGTTTGGAATTTTATAAGATCATTCTTCATTCAGACGGTTGTTAGAGTTTTACCTATAAAGTCATACAACACCTTTCGTTGTCAGTTGTGGAATACAAAATTTTATTTGTGATGACAAGAGGTGTATAATCTCATCTAAGCCAACAATGAATTTGATAACAACTCTTGGAGTCTTTTCTGTGTTCACTTTCAAAAGATCATTCCACTCTCCTTGATAGAAATCTTGAGTTTAATTAATGTACTTTTAGGGAATATGCTCCTTTGCTATCATGTTTCCTCTGTTCTAGCAATCAGAGAAGAGTCAACATGTATTTTTAAAATCAAATCAATACAACCACAAAGACGCACAGTCTGCAGTTGGAGATGCCGATCTTGTCCATGTCCAGTGTACCAGATACAGTATGCAGATATTTATAGTATATGCTTGTCCATCCATGCAATATTATGGGCCTCCTGAGACTATGTTAGCAATGACCTATGTTTAGATATGAACTGCTTCTCCTGCTCCCCTCTGAGGACTAGATGCAACATGTCACATTTGTGCATATGCAAGCCTGAAACCGCCATACAGTATTTGTTCACAGAAGGAAGAACACTCCCCTGAGTGTATAATAGACATTCTGTCATTTTGTTAGTAAGAAGTTAGGTTTGTGGTGAAAAGACATGACCACATTGGAGGTCAGGATGCTGCTGAGCATAGGTCTTATGACAAAGTGGGGTGGTTTTTCGCCTTGTTTTAGCCACGTATTTAGAGTGTAAGTCATTTAGATATTTATTCAGAAAGTGCCTTTTACTGATCTTTCTGATTCATACACTGTAACTCACCTTTGGGCTTTTGTGTAAAACCATCTGACATGGGCCAAATGAAGCAGCGCCTTTGGACATCTTATATGTCAGGGTCTCATATTGTACGCCACATATTATCTAAATATCTGACATCTATTCAGCGCTGAGGCGGTGACCCAAGGGGGTCAGCAAAGATTGCCTGTCACAGCTCCTAGGAGAGGGCGAATATTCAGGGATAGTAGGGAAAAGCAGCCTGTGACAGCCTGGGTACTCTCTAGGCATACAGAAAGTGCTGAGTGTGGCTGTATCCACTGACCCGACACAGATAGTGGGGATCAATGTGCAGCAGGCCTTCTCATAGAATGAACAGGATCTCAGGGGAGAGTCGGAGAGAGAGAGAGGCGAGAGAGAAAGAGATGTGTAGGGCTATGAGATGGAGATCCTGAAATAGGATTATATCATCTTCTGTGCAGGAAGAGGAAATGGCCAGCCTCTTAATTCTTATTGGATCATAATGTAATGCCATTCACGTTGTTTCTCTGAGGCTACATCGTTTAATGGATACGTGAAAAAAAAATGCAATAACTGCATGCAATGAGGTATCCACATTAGATCAGTTAAGGTCTCCCAAGATCTTGTGTTGTTGTGTCAATGATATCATTTTACAGGTTCATAAAAGTATTTATTTTTATATCTTTTTAATGTTTTTTTAAACTGATTCATGCAAAATTAGAAAAGCATGGGTCACAATTTAGCGAAGTTACTAAATTTGACCATTAATTGCTGACCTTTTTCTGAGTCGGGCTGCCAGTGGCCTGCAGGGCTCGAGCAAGACAACCATAAACATGAACTTTCCTGATAAAAGAGGCTCTTGCATGCCCTGAAGCTGGCTTTAGAACAGACACTGTGATACACAAACACACACATAATAACGGCACATAAATGCATGTCAGTAAGTTGATGCACACACAGCATGTTTTCATGTACTTACACCACTCTACACACACATCTGTCTCCTCCCTCCACACACACACACAGTACATACACTCCCATGTATGGTCATTGCTGTTTTTCAGTTGGCACCCCTGCAGCGCTGCCTGAGGTCAGGACAGTGTGGTCAGTTGAGCAGTTAGACATGTTCAGCTTCAGTAGAAGTGGAGTCACAGCGTCATCAGATTGCTTTAACACCCGTGCCTTCATCCATCCATCTCTCACTATGGGGAGTAGTCAAAAACTATATCTAACTAAAAACAAGTCATTTTGATCTGTTCTGTGGCACTATACTATATACTACTGTTGTTTCTTAATTTGGTTTGATCAAACAATTTTAAATAAATCTTATGTGATGGTAATTTGTAAATGGGAGTTGCATCAAAGGCAACAAAATGGTAGAAACTGATTTATTTTATTCAGTAATTGTACAGAATAAGACACAGTAGACCTCATGGGCTTTGTGCATTCTCACTAGTATTGGATTCAATATTAATTATTCCTTGTGCCCATCACTTGTTCAGCAGTGCTTTAACCATAATAGACCTGAACCCTTGACCTCTCTTTCCTGTTTATCCTGGGGTTTGTCCTGCAGCTTTCTAGAAAGAGAAATAAGTCAAGTTTGACTGCTCCTTTTCTCTGCTACATTACTCCAAACTGACCACAGGGCAACATCTTCTTGCTAGTGTTAATAACACAATGCTTTATTTGATATAATATCCAAGCACTTAAATTCAGTAGGTGAGTTCAAATGTGACAAAAACAAATTAGCCTTTTAGCTGTCTCTGCCTTGCATTTTCCTGGAGTAGATTACAATATGTGTTACTGAATCTCATGTATGTTGCTAATTTGATAGAGCAAGAGAGAGTGTTCGCCATTATCTCTGGTCTGCGCAGTCACCCCTCAGGACCCAGTGTGCTCACCAAGTCAAGGGCTAATCGCATAAGAGAGGCAACGGCTGAATTCAATTTCAAAAGTACCTTGAGCAAGTCCCATTGGTTTGCTTGCAAAGGAGTCAAAATGTGTGTTTGTGCTTAAGTGCTGATCAAGGTTGGGAAAGGATGGGAAATAGTCTGTGCCCTGGATGTGTGGGCGGAGGTATTTATGTGAATATCTCAGTGGCTGGTGAATGTGATTCTTCGAGATGGACTCAATCACCCCACAGTGATGTTGTTAAAAACCACAGACTACCACACGCTGCTTGCAAAAATTCAGCAAAACAGAATGCTGTGGTTAAGGGTGTCACTGTCATTACTGCACGTCTTTTTTATTATCGCCCTGTCGATGTGGCTTTTCTGCATTGTTAAATCTGCCTTAGTGCTACTGGTCTGGAATCTAATTTAGCTCTTTGTTATCTCATTGAGGAAAATAATACACAGTCAAGTGGCCCGTTGTCAGTGCAGACTTGTTCATAGTGTTATCAGTGGACTGTGCTGTGGTCAGCACCGTCACTTAGGTGGTGTTAAGTGAATGACAAATTAGCAGAAAATAGCAGTATGTACAGTGTCAGCAAGAGTGCAACCGCTGCTACAAAACGATAGAAAAAATGCTAATAATAGTTTGCCACTGTACTTAAATACATTCTAGCATTCACCTCACCTGAATAGATGAATGCAGTATCCAAAATGCCACATATGTTTGCCCTGAATTCATTGTGTCTTAATTACAACCAGACGACACGGTTGTGTAGTAAAAGCTTTAATGAATTCAGTTTGTGATAATCAATTAGGTTTCAAATGAATTTGTCATTGTCAAATTTTAATCTTCTTTCTTTCTGCCATCCTATTGTGTTTTCCCGGCAGATGTTATGATGAGACATCTGTTGGCATGCTCCCTCCTCATCGTTTTTCTTTTCTCTAAGACTCTACTGTCATCGAAATGCACAGTGACTCCAAAAAGGTGGTGAACCAGGCATCTGGCTGCCATTAACATTAAACAAACAGTTACTCTCTGATTCACATGGCTGTACTGTGGTGCTGAGGGAAGGACACCCACTGGGAAATCACCCAGGAGACAGAAACGCGGTAGGAGGATGGATGAAGTGTGTGTGTGTGTGGGGAGGGAGGGGACGAGTTAAGGGAAGGTGCAGAGTGGAGAGATGGAATGTGAGGCAGATAAACTGGAGGAAAAAAACATTGAAAATGGCACTTTAAAGTAGCGACAGACGAGAACGGGGATGAGGATGAAAATCTCCCATCTTTATTCAGTGCTGCTGAAAATACTGACAAGATGGCTGCTGCCATGTTGAGTGCAACACTAAGTCAGTCCGTCTGGCTGCTACTGCTGGTGCATCTATAAAGCTGCCATTGATCCCCAGCCAAGCCATTTGCACAGACAATTAACACAGCGAATGTTTATCCGCTGCTATAGCTTGTTTCGCTACAAACTACTGAAAAATCACTCTTTCTAACTCCCAAATGTGCTGTGAGCATTGGGATTTGTTCAGTATTTTTGTTTTGGTCGGTAAATAGTTTCACAGTGATATTTGTGATGTTTGGTCTGTTTACCGAGCTCAGTTTTCTGCAGACAAGGTCCAGGAGAATATGTGTTTGTGTGCTTATGGTTACCAACCCCAAGAGAGGTGCCCTGCTGTTGCACGTCTGGAGAATTTCCATCACTAAAAGGCTGCGTATTTGTGTAAGCGTGAGAGACACAGGAAGAAGAGAGAAAGAGGTTGTATGTGTGAGACGGGCTCACACGGGCTCCAAATGCTTAATATTGCTCCTCTTCTAATGTTGTTTGAGCTTTCACCTTTAGACAAAGCAGATTCTGACCACATTCCCGCTACACCAGATGACCTTTTCAAAGGATGACTCATTTTCTGCTCAATTTTGCCTTTGTCAGCCGTTATTATACTGTAATCCTTAAAATTTTACCCCCTCACTCCATTACTGTCTGCTCCTTTCACTACTCATTATGCCTCCACCCCTTCACACACAGCACACACGCACACACAGACACCACATTCACCTCTCTGCCTCCCTGTACCTCTCCCATGAGTGGACAGAAATGAAAGGATTATTGTGGAAAGGGTGTGCCGTTGTCATTAGAGATTGGACAAGTACTCTGTGCATGCTCCTGTCTGTCGCTCTCAAGGGGGCCCAGCACAGAGCAATAAGCAGAGAGAGTCTGTCCTTGTCAGTCCTGTAATTACATTAAAGCTCATGTAATTCTTGGCCAAAAAAAAGAAAGAAAGAGGAGCCAGCCATCGTCTGCTTCGTAGGATCTGCGTGCACATAGACATATATGTGTATTGGACCTGCATGAGTATGCTCTGAGGCCTGGTGACTCTGTGAGCGTGCGCACACGCATTTCCATGATTCTGGCAGTGTGCAATGCGTATGATTATAGCATGTGTGCATCCTGTTCCCAGGGGTCAATGGCACTTAACACTTGTTCCCAGAGGGCAGGTTGGTTGTCATGGCCGCAGCTGGGGGATGTGTGGAGAGTCAGGTTGGTGCCACAGAAGAATAATGGCCTTTCTTGCTTTGTCTCTGTCTTTCTCACCATGACCATCACCAATTTCAGCAGTCTTTCACTCCCTCGCTCACATTCATCCACCCACACACATACACATAACCACATAAAGACCCAACCACATAAACCACGTAAATGGACATTCATACCCATTGTGCCAGTGAACAGAAGATGCCAGGGCATAGAGCTTCCCAACCTAAGCTGGCTTTGGGAAAAAAGCATTTACATATTTTTTTTTGTCAAATTATGGAGGAGAATTCTCTCATTTAGACTACACAGCTTTCTCTATTACAATAATATGAAAACAGATGGTGACTATACTATATTTGAAAATCCTTTTCTGTGCTCAACTGGTGTTATAATGCAGCTTATTTAGACACCCACGTCCACACACTATTGGTTGGATCTACTGTAGGTGTGTTTGATACAAATTCAACATGTATATTCATGTACGAAATTCTGCATTAGATTTTGCCAACAGCCTCAACAGAGCAGCAGTAAGACTTTTGCATGAAATCTAATATTTTATTACCTCAAACAATGGCATGATTGGTACATTTTAGACATTCCAACTATTACACACATTCATAGTCTGTTTTACACACAGGTTTCCTGCATGAAAACATATCTGTTCAGTGCTGTTCCTCTGTCCTTTTCTAGAAAGAGATGCTCAGCTGAAGGAGCGATTATACAGTTTCAATCACACAGAAGAGGACCTTCATGGAGCACCTGTCAGAAGCACAGCCTTCAGTTATTATTTTACCGAAATAGCCTGTTAGATTCAATACATTAAAGCTTCCTTGAGCAATATCTCATGCTTTTTGTGCTCATCCAGGTGTGAGGAAACAAACTGTCAGTTCATGTTTTGCTTTTCCTCCTCTGGTGTGTGCGTGCCATTTAGATTTTGCGGTCGTCAAACACTGTAACCCTCTGTGTTTTTATCCCAGTATTTTCCTGCGTTCACTGGCTACACACTGGCTGTATGTACAATGATTGTCTGAAAGTGTAACTATTGTGATTTGTTGCTGGTAGTGGGCCCCAGCATGCGTCCATGTGGCACACTGCAGCTCTCTGCTCCAGCAGTCTCTGATACACATCAGACCTTTGTCCATTTGCCGCCCGCTCATAGTGGTTACCACTTCCCCATCCGTGATTGCTAGGGGCTGTTAGTGGAAAGCAGTTGGTGAGCCCATTGTGTGCCAAGAGCGATAACAACAGACAGTAGAATCACAGATGCAACCTACACGCACACATGCACACACACACACACACACACACTCCCCGCCACACTCCCTAAGTTCTCATGTACGGTAACAGTGGTATACACATCTGTCATGCCCATCCAAAGCAGGCAATCATGCTACATGTGATCACAAAAGGCTGTGCAATGATGATAAGAGATCATTTGCAACCAGACTCTATCCGCTGAGTCCTAATCTTTGTGCACGCATGTATGTCTGTGCGTGTGTGCATTGTGTGTATTTCCATGGACGGATAGTTGGATAAATGGATGACAAAACAGATAAAATTGTGCTTTCTTATGTTGTATTAGTGCCATTGTGCTTTGCCAGTGGGTTGCATTTTGTTTTGAGCAGTCCCAACTCCATTTGGTAAACACACATATATACATACGTCTTTACTGAATCCATCACACACAGAAGTAGCTACGCTGTAAATGTTGCTCTCAGCTGCTCTCCATGTTGTAATGAAGTCATTTCTCATTAGTTAATACATCTCTAAACAAACCATGTTATAGGCTATAGAGCAGGAATTGTGGGTGCAAAGAGTAGTTAGTGTTACAGAGCCGGCGTCAGACTGTGGCTGATAGATGGGGTGGGGTCCTGATTGGAGGGACCCGCGGCTGCCTGTCTGACTAATGAACTGTTACTGTAAGGCAGGAGCCTTTTATTGCTTTCTTTATGGGGAGAAGAGAGTACTCTTATGACTTGGTTGCTGTCTCCTTTTACTAGTCAATTGCTTGCTATGTGCACACACACATACACACAAGCACGTATACAAAATCATGCATACCCAGGACCTGCTTCTCCCTGAAGGACCGTTATCTCTCATGGTTATACGCAAAAAGCTTGACATGGGGTCACTTGGTTTACAAGCTAGTGGCGGCAGCTGATCTGGAGACCAGGCAAGAAACTGCTGGAGCAGAGTTGTTGGTAAATGTGTGTACAAAACTACCATTGTAGATACAATCCCCATGAGATACAGGGCCATTACTTGAATGGCCCTGTATCACTTTGTTGAAGTTTCATTGATATCAGACCTATTCTGGTTAACAGCATGTGTGTGATTGAAAAGACCAAAGCTGCCCCGTTGTTGCTGTTAGTATTACTAGTAGTAGGCAAATATCATTTGAACACTAATCCAGGGATAGCATCTCCACTTTCTCTGTCCTCTCCAGCGTCCCTTTGCGCTCCTGTCACAAACCACAGGTTAGACTGTGTTCCTTTATTGCCACCTGGGCTTCACATCGATCAGCAGTCTGAGGCCATGCCATTAAGGGCAGCTTTTGGGGGAGGAAGGGGATCTTTTGATGGCAATTTAATCAAACTTGCAGCATGTGAATTAATATTTACAAAATGCATTTTTTAAATTTTTTTTTTTACCACAAATAAATTACTATCTCAAGACACAACAGGACCCCACAATACACACTATGGAAAGCAATCTGTATTTCATTATTTGAAGACGATGAGAGTGATCATGAAATACTCTTTCTGACCTATAGTTTATGTTTGTGTTGAGAAAAACCTACATTCTTTGAACAAAGGTTATTAGTAACTTGAAAACATTTGTTTGTTTTTTTTGGTAGGATTCTGATAACATTAGCAAAAACTTCAAAACATCTAGTGCCCGGGCAGTTTATGTTTAGATTATGGGGACTTGGACAAATGTCACTTCAGGACGTAAACATGTTTTGACTCATTGTGTCAAGATGCTTGAAACATGTTTGGAATGAAAGTTTTATCTGACTTATGTACATCAAAAGACCAAGCTAATTAACAACCATTTCTGTTGCATTGACTTCCAAAAAATTCTTAAAACGTGAAATCTGGAAATCTTGGATCATAATTGACATGTTGAGTAGAGTCTGTGGGGATATATTTAGTATAATCTAATATAATCTAATAATCCTCATCTCAGACGGTCTTATCTTGGGATAACACTATTTACATGATTAGATGCTCTTACTTTCATGCTGATTTCTTGCCTCCATCCAAATGCACGACAGTCTTTGCCAGAAAGCTGCTCCTCTGTTCATGTAGCCCAACTGTGTGTATTGATTTCATGGCTAAAAACAGGGTGATGGCGGAATGCCTGTTTCATTCTTCCTTTTTGGGAAACCTCCAACAATTGATGCCACCCTTTTGCTGTTTCTTAAAAACGGACAGCTTGATGAGAATATAGATCCAACTGCACCTGAATTTCATCTCTTACATACCCTCAGTTAAATTATATTTTCACTTGATTTTTCCATAATGTGATTTTTCATGGCCACAGTGGGATATTTGAGAAATGCACTCCTGGGGGTTTTCACCACTGCTGCCAAAAGATACCGGCCACCCCTTCCTCTGCCAGCCATCTTTTATGAAACCCTTTCATTATGTTTGAAATTCCAAGGTAAAAGACCGTCTAGGGAATGAACATCACCAACCATATTAAGCCACTTCAACACACTATACAAGATAGATAAAGCAATTAGGTCGCCAAAGTAATGTATACAGTATATTGAGCTCTTGCAGCAATAAGAAAGTGATAGGCAGTTTGTCTTCAAAATGGCAGCCTGTGTTTAGGGGGAGACCCCCATTTTACAGTGTACCAAGAACATCCCTGCTATGTATCATTCCTTCTTTTTGTACTGTGATCGTTATTGGGCTTTTGTAAGATTTTATTGCCTCAGTTGTCTGTGATTGATGTGCCCAATGAGCGGGGAGCGCTGGTTGAACTGATGACACCCCAAGCTGTGAGAAGGAATGATGCCTATCACGTTAATTCAATTTAAAGCAGTTGGATAGTGAGTGAAATTTCATTATCCCACGTAAAGCAGATAATTCCAAGGGCCATCTGGACAGATGGAGGACATTACTCCTAAGGCGTATTCATATCAACATTTATATTCACATAGACAGAGCTATCACAACTGTGCGTTGATGTAATTGTAAACAAGCTGTCTATTTGCCTGGACAGTGTTAAGCTAGTTGTTTTTCGATCCGACAGAAAGGACTCCAATAAAGGTCCTCCAACTGTGAAGTTCTTGGTGTTGCAGCAGTTTAAAGTCTGAAGTTTGTTAGCATTAAGCATCTGCCAAACAGCCCCAAAACTAATTTTAAACGTCCACTCCCTGGCATGGATTTCATTTCCATTTTACAGGCTCTTTAAAAGGGAAAACCAACTCTTGTCCAAACTGAGCTACAGTCCATGTTACACTAATTACTACCCTTATTAGTATTCTAGTGGAACATCAGCAATTAGCATAGCCATTAAAACCATAAGGCTCTCCCGTGGGGAAAAAATAGAAAAGAAAAACAGAAATGAGGCTAAAATGTATGTTTTAAGCCGTTTTTACGTGCCTAGTTTAGTGCAGTTGCGTTTCTACCTTTTGGCCTTGGCAGACAAATGTGCAGAAGGTTCTTTGGCTGTGCTGTGCTTTCTAATGTATGTAAATTGTGTGGAAAGGGGACATCAATTAGAGTTGGCGGTGTGCACGCGCTGTGCATTTATTCATGAGGTTGGTAAACCTGCTAATTGTATGTACCAGAGACATCCATCGTAGATGTTGTTAACCGTATTAATGTAAACACAACTAATGACACAGACTCTCGCGATCTGTCCTACGTAATGTCGCAGCTGTGATCACAGACCCTCGCGCTCAGTCCACGTACAAAGGTATGCAGACGTGAAAGGATGAGTGTGTTTTTGTGTGCTCAGAGACATCCTCTGAACTTAAAAAAGAATAAGACACACACTCCCGGGGTTGTGTGCATGAATATTAAAAGGTGGCATACTAAACAATTCTCCAGTGTTGACCTGTTGCTGGATGTATGCTTATTGAATAAATGAACATACCTCATATTTACTAGATCACTGCTTTTAAGATTTATGAATCAGAATTATACATGGTCCCCGGTGGTTTTTGGCAGCTCCCCTCTACATAAATATTATCTGTATGCCCCAACTCTGTGCTGCTCTCTGCTCTGTTGACTTGCTCTTACACACAGGGGAGCTTCTATTGATTTCTAGAAGGCCTTCATGCCGGCATCTCCAGCTAAACATCATTTGGCTTCTCTCTCTTTTTTTTTTTTTTTTTTTTTTTTTACAATTTGTGGAAGGATTTTTACTAAATTTGTGGTACAATTTTGTGATTTTTAAAAAAAATTTATGATAAATTTTATTTTATTTCTCAAGGTTAACAAATGAAAACAATAGAAAATACTGAGTGAACAAAACAATTAGTTATAGTGCTATGTTTATAATTCATTTATTTGGAGCAGACATGCTCTTATTCCCTGACAAGCAGCAAAAAGAAAGGAAAAAATACTCTCAAAACATTATGGCTACAATATTGTTTCAACTGTTGCTGTATTAAATCATGTTGTCTGCATGTTCTTTTCTCCCACTCACGCTGTCAGTAACATTACATCGACAGAGAGAATCAGTGATAGCTCGGTTGTTTCTTAAGGCAGAATGTGTGACAACGGCAATGGCAAAGGGACCGCGGGGTCACGACCATTCTTCTTTCTTAGATAGAAGGCAAATGTAAATGTCAGCAACGTCTGAAAGAGAAAGGTCTTCTAGTCTCTGATGCTACCAGAATAAGCTGTGACAGATGGAAAAAGTGTTACAAGCTACAATTTATGGAGGCAAAGCTGAGAGGAAGAGAAGTAATACTAGAAGAAAGAAGAGTAAAACGAGGAATCCTGAAGTAATTTTGTTTTTAATTGTACTAATTAGAATCAGTTTGTGTCGAAAATTTATATTAAATGAAAATTCTGTAAAACTACCCTGATCCCATTTGCTGAAAGCCGTGTTAGCCATTGATTTTTATGCAAATCTTATATTGACCGAGCTATTGATTAGTCAAGGTTTGACGTAAAAGCCTGAGTTTAGATGTGACCCTTGATAGTGGTAAAAGAAATGTTGATGATATCGGCGGTAAAGAATTAGTGAAGCACAAAAACATGTCGATGATCATTACTTCTGAAAAGATCGAAATTTATCATCCGTTGCATTGTTATGGCCCTCTAGGCATTTCTTTAAAAAAAGAAATCTAAATTTGTGTTTTGAAAGAATATTCCCATCCATATCTCCCAAATGACTGAGGAACTAACTACAGCTCACCAGCCTGAACATATTAAAGAAGAAGTCTTCAGCAGAAGTGTCATGTCACAGCTTCCTCCCACCACAACAAAGGCAGACCAAGAATAATGTTAGCGTCTTTTTAATTTATTTATTCATGAGGGTAATTGAAATATTAACGCAGCTGGTTAGACACTGGAGACCCAATGTCTTCAGTGCTCAGATCCTGCTCAACTCACTAAGGAAATTATATTTTATTTACACACACATTCCGTCCCTCACAAAATAATCCCCATGTTCATTGGAAGTGTATCACAAAGGTCCCTGGACATTTTGATGACATACATATTTGTTCTCTGTATAAATTACCAGTAGTCGACGAGATCTGACACATTCTTTATGGGAGTTCACTTGAATAATTTACAGGCTGAATAAGAGAGTGAGACTGTGGTTAAAAAAACAACCGTGAAGAGAGGGGGGGGAAACTGAACAGTGTGGTGGAGCAATAAGCAGAAAAACACAGGAGGAGAAAGAAGGCGAAGCGATGTAGGAAAGAGGATTTTGGTAAAGGGAGGAAGGAAGTACAGCTCGACGATGCCTGTACAAACACAACCTGGCATGTTTGCCCTCTTCTAATGATGTGATAGCAGTGCTGCAAAAAGGTGTGTGCATTGAAAATCAGACAGAGGCACAACATTTCTCCATGTGTTTAATTTTGCAAAGAGTTAGCTTTATGCTCATGCACCTACATTTCTGTGTGTGTGTCATTACGTGAGTTAATTGCACTGATGTGAAGTGTCTATGCGTGTCGTATGTGTGCTTGTGTGCATGTGCCTCCGAGATAGTCATTTGGGGTTGCTGGCTGAGGAGCGAGAAGGAACATGACAAGTGTGCCAAGCTTGTTGCAGGGTGTTCTCAGACAGTCGGGGGAAACAAGCCTGCAGAGGATTGGGTTGGAGGAGGGGGTGCGGGGGTGCTGGGAGGCCATGTGCTGCTACTGTCACATGTCGCGCTTGGCACGGTAGCGGGCGAGTGGCAGGCGGGCGAGGAAAACACCACCCACCGGGATCTGTGGGTGTGGGGGCTGGGTGAGCAGAACGGCTGCGGAGCTGGCGCTTCTTCCCCAGGCTTTATCAAAGGGAAAAAATAAAACGCAGAGGGAAAGATCTGCCACCAACAATCAGAGTAGTAGCACACACTCTGTGCGTGTGTGTGTCACATAGAGGGAGAACGAGAGAGAAGCATACACACTGCATGGACAGTATGTATACAAAACCTATAGTGACAACGACAAACGCATTTTTTTTTCTGCAAATGTATGAAAAGAATTCAGAAAAATCTACTTTAAATAAGGCATTTTATTCAGTACTTCTTTCAAGGTTGTCACTAAGGTTACAACTGGATCTTGGCTTTGGGGTTTACAATCCTTCACTGCACACACTCACAAAATGTGTCAGATAGATTAAGTGAATATCTGGAAGCCACTCCTGTATTGTTTCTAGGGAGGCCCATTTTGCATTTGACTCCATCCTTTGACTCAATCAATCCTGACTCAGTGCTGCAAAAAATCCTCCACAGAACATGATGTCATAACCGTGCTTCATGATAGAGATGGTACAGTATTGCCCAGTTCATATGAACTGATTAGCATTAAGCGTCCAGGTCACAGTTCAGTTTCTGTCATTTGGGAAACTGGACCAGCTTCTTTGTAGCTATTGCACTAAAAAGGTTTGTTGGTTGGAGCACTTCAGATATGGATGTTCTTCTGCCAGGTCATCCCATCCCTACAGAGGAATTTTGGCTCTGTTACAATAGTCGTTGGATTTTCAGTCCCTTCCCTGTCCAAAGCTGATCATACTTAGTTACTAAGGTTGGCTGGATGGGTAGCTCCACGTCTCAGTGCTTCCAAAATGTGCCATTTGGGGACTATTTAAAGACGAGACAAATATTTTTCTTATTGTCAGCAAATCCACGAAAAGACCAAAACCAAAAAAATTGATCCTACCGCCAAGTACTGCCCATGTAGCCAAAATCCAAAATATCTTATTCTTCTCTGCCACCTTCATCACTGTCTTTTTTAAAATGATTATAAAACACATGAGCCACACCGTTGCACCACTGAGTGACCACCACATACAGCTGTAATCAAAAGTGTATTAATCTGCAGCTGAAAATAGAAAAGACATTTTAAGTAATGACCTTTCTAAAAATGAAACTATTTATGACGCATTCTTCAAAAAGAACAAATGAGTTTGGAGTTGAGCACCACAGACAGACATGTTGAGAGATGGACTGGTGAAATGTTGCGTTTTAGTCATTGCTTCTATTGACAATAAGAAATATATTCAAAAACACCAGCAATTAATTTTCACCCTTTCCAGGATCAATTCTGTTCACCGTAGGGCTGGATGAGAATCCAATAACAGTCTTTCAGAGGAGTTGTACTATGCTGATGTGATCATATTGTGTTACAATTTTGTTGTTTGAAATAATGATTTCAAGCAAAGTGTCGTTTAAAATAAAGTTATGAGTTGTTTTTGTACATGGGAAAATGTAATTCACAACACTGTTCATTGCCTTGAACAGTTTGATTAATTTATATGCAGTACTGATACTGTATGTATTGATGCTAGAAAAAACATTTTCTTCTTTGAAGTGGGCTGTGAATGTGGGACTGTTTTAACAGGGGTGGTCCTTTCTAAACGATGTCCAGTCTCATTTAGATCAAGAGACATCTCAAGTTAGATCAAAGGAAACCGGATACATCGAGGATCAGCGTTACAGAAAAGGGGGAATACATTCAGTATGTAAATGAATTATTTCTGCATTTCAGATTCAGTCAAGAAATATCTAAAAATGTGTTATAAATATAGAGCAGTGGAGACACAATGGGGATAGGACAAGAAAAATTAAGAAAATAGGGACTTTTTTTATCGCTAGAGGAAACGTGGCTGTGTGTGTTCATGCTCTCTTTAATGTAATGTCATGTCAGCGTGTGCAGTGCATGCAGTAACATACAGCCAGGGTTCCCATAGAAACACCTCCCTTTTTTACCCATAAACACGCAGACGTGCCACACAGCCCACATTTCTTTGAGAGACCACCGTTTCCCCATCACCCTTCATGCCTGTTGTTTGATCCTCAAGGAAACCAGCAATCCACACCCCCGCACTTGTATTACAACCTCCCTTGTTCCCTCTTTAATTTCTTCCTCCCCATCACTCTTTCCCCCTCGTCTCCACCACCTCTACCCTCTGCTTGGTTGTGATGGATGTCTGCTGTGTGCAGCGTACGGAAGCCTGGAGGAAATATTCTGTCACGCATCATCGTTATGCACCCAAGGATGCTTGTGTTTAAGCCAGGGACCCTGGTGCTGTCATGTCCCCTGATTATTGTGTAACAGATTGATTAACCCTCAAGTGGAAGCAAGCCTTTTCATCACAGCAGGACACCACCACTCTTGTAAATATTTGTCTCTTTCTCAATCCACTATGCATTAAACTTGTTGCACTATTGATTAACATACCCACATAATCAATGCCTTAAGGTAATGCTTCTTTTATTCACATGTGTCACAGCTGGAGGGGGATGATGGCATCAATAGATTTTCCAGTATTATTTTTTATGTTGTGGCAAGTGGACTGTGAGGAATTTCTGTAAACTCTACATTATTTATTGAGCAATAAATGCTACAGTGTGTATGGAAAGCATTGTTTATTTAAGCTAAGGAGTAAATTCAAGTTGCAAATTTAATATCTATGAATATTTTAAACCTTTTAACACATTTCTTTTAACAGTTTAGTCTCAGCTTCTGTAGTTGCCTGAAGACGCAATGAATTATTTCAAAACATACATTTAAATGAATAAATTACCAAAACCGTCCTTCAAATAAATGTATCTCATATGTGAATAACGATAGTCTGAATTCCAGAGTCAACAAATATCAGCTGAAAATAATAAGTACAGTTTCGGGATAGACTGTTTGTTTATGCACTGAAAAATCACACCACATCCAAGATGTTTTAGAATGTGATATTTTAATCAACAAGCAGGCGCTGAAGAAGATTTGTCGTTGCTTGTTGCATGTATGCGCTCCTGTGCCAGGATTGAAAAGGGAGGAGAAAAAGAGATTTCTTCGATTTAATCTGCTTCTAACTTTCTCTGAACGGAGCATTAAACTGCTAGGAAACTGCTCTCTATCTAATCTGCTGATTTGGCTCTTGGCGAGATTAAGGGTTATGGTTTAGAATGAAAGAGAGAGAGAGAACAGCTCGAGAGATGAGATGACGGAACAGGGTGGCTAGAGACAAGAAGGCAGAGAGAGAGGGAGGAGGGAGCAGAGAGGAGTTGATTAGAAGAGAGGATTGTGTGGAAGCATTGAGCAGATAGAAAAAAAAATGCTGCAAAACACAAGGAAGAAAAGGCCGGTTCTCTCTTGATTGCCAGGTAAAATCCTGGAGGTTGTGCGCATTCATTTAAAGCTGTTGAGATGGGGTTCGGTAATGATGGACGAACCTGGTGGGTTAGTGGAGGTCGCAATGTCCTGCTCTCTTTTAATGAAGCCGTTGACACCACGCTTAGTCACAGCTCCCTTTCACACAGCTGAGATATGATTTAATGCTACAGACTACAACTGTCACTCAGCTTGTATTGTCGCAACCAACTTTGCACATCTTGCACATTAGAGGAGTGCTGCTGCAATTAAGGTTGACAATATTAGGTGGTATATTTTTTGCATCTCTGTTGCCAATTGCTACAGTTTTTTCCCTGTTTTACTGGAATTAGGATTAATGTTTCAGGGTAACCAGTTTAGATTTTGCTGAATTATTAGAACAAAAAAAAACTAATAATATCACTTTCATTCTGTGCCACTCAAGAAACTAAATGTCACAACACAATGAATGACAAGTACCTGCACTTGTGTTTTCAGCCCAAAACGCAAAGTCAGCTACAGATTTATCCGTGGGCAAGTTATTATTATGACCTGCTCTTGTTGATGGATTTCAGTTGTTCAGGTCTGAACTGTGTAGAGGGTCTTTCGATTACAACGACAAAATGTAGGCTGAGCAGCTTAAACTCACACACCTTTTCCAATCTTTCAAATCCATACAGTGATGAACGGCTCGCAGGATATCAGTGGGAATTTCTTTACGTAATGTGTAAGGATATTCCCGGGGTTTTCTCCCTCGGGGATCTGTAGCTGTAAGAAGCTACAGTCAAAGGTCTCCCCCCCCCTCCTCATTTGACAGCCCTATTTGTCTTGCTTGGTCAAGCCTATTCATTTGGCTCTCAACTGCCATAAGTACAGTAGTGGTACAGTTTATTTATAGCTCAGATTCAAAGCTCATTCTTCAGCCTGGCTAGCAGCGCTTGCGTGCATTACAGTGTAAATATAGCATCTCTTCTGTTTTGTCTTCTTTTCTTTACATCCTCTCTTAATGCTCTTTCTTTGCTTTACCCCTGACTCTCTGATTGGCACACTTGAATGTGTGCGCACACACACTTAAAAAACATGCGTATTTGTACACATACACATACAGTTCTCGTCCATACCCTGTAGCAGCACTGATATCTAATTGGGCTTTCTTTTCCCATCAACTAATACCTTCCACATACATAATGTCAGCAGCTCTTTGTGCCTTCACTTGACTTTCTCTTTCATCTAAACCCATGTGTGTGTTTAAAGAACATACAATATATGTTCTCTCTCCATGCAATATGCTGGAAGTGCAAATTGCGGCATGCATAAAAACATGAATAATGGAAATGTGTAAGTTTTCTCCCCTATCCCTCTCCAGCATGGCTGTTTGAAGAATGGCTAATATGAAGTGTTTTTAACCTGCAGGGCTAGGAGAGAGGAAAGCTCTAATGAGCTGGGATTGCTACTAAAGTGTGTATTTTTGTGTGTGTGCCTGCAATCATAAATTTGCTGTGTGTGTGTGTGTGGTGTTGTGTGTTTGTGTGTGTATGGAAGACAGTAGAAGATCTCTCCTGCAGAGCTTAAACATGACAGGTATCAGGAGGGTGGCGAGTGTGTTTCTACTAAGCTTTGGTCCCAAGTTTCATTAACTCAGTCAGAATCTTAGCGCCGCATAGAGGGAGGGAGAAGAAGAGGAAAGAGGAAGAGAGAAAAAAAAGTAAATATAAAGACAGAAGAAGAGTTTTGAAGATCGTACACACACCTGTTCCCAGCCGGAGGGGCCCATTCCTGGCAGCTGAGGCTGTTGAGCTGTTGAAGCAGACACACACACACACAAATACACAGTCAGAATCAGGCACGCACAACCCTCAAACCCTTTCCACCTACACGCACACATAAACACTCATACACACTCACACACACTCCTCTCCCACGCTGCTCAAACCTCCAACAAGCAGGGCCCCGTTCCACACCAGTGGCTTAAAAGACGGGGAGCGCAGCTGACACTTGTGCCGAGGAGAGGAAGAGCAAACGCAGCCAGCTCCCCCTCCTCTCTCCTACACATCCAAGTGCTGCTGCTGCTGCTTTTATAGTCCAGGCTTCTTCTGCGAGGCATTTAACATTTAACAGCAGTAATGCATGGTCTTCTCTTGGGCTTAGAGTAACAGCACTGGTTTATTCATCAGACCTGACCAACTCAGCTTGAAGAGGATATTCAGATTTAAGGCCAGCCAGAGAGAGATATTGGGTTTGGGTTATGTTTGTTGTACTAGGTATAGCTGCACACAAGTCATGGTATAGTTAGAGAGGTAGATATTAGCAGATCATCTTGGCTGTTTGAATAAGTTGGTATCCTGTCTCGGTTGATTTGTTTGTTGAGTAGTCAGTCACATCCTCTTTCATATCACTTATTGTGATCTGAATATTAGTATCTTCATCTTAATCATCTTCTCATTTTTCTTCCTCCCCTCTCTAATTAACGCTCCGTTGTTTCTCCTCTACTCCCCTCGTTGTTTCTCTCCCTGCCTCCTCTGTCAGGAGGAGTATGGGGAACTAGTGTTTTCTCATTAAGTTAGCAAGGAACTGTAGAGCACAACACTCTAATATCTGCCCAGATGCCCATTAGTCCAGCAGCTTGGCCCAACTGATGGGAACACAGATCAGAGGGCAGACAGTACAAGTCCCCACTGGCCCTGCCTGATAAAACATCCTGTTTCACTAGCAATGTCGGAATGGAGCAGTCAGTTGGTTGTGACGAAGCCACAAAAAGGCTGCTCCAAAGGGGCAACAGAAGAGTGAAAAAAATGTTTTTTTGTGCAGCTTGTTAGGTTTTCAGAATGGCTGATAGAGAGCACCCCTCCCAAACAAGACACGACCCTTATTACTAGTGTTATTGCAGCAGTCAAAAGCAAACACATTTAATGTATCTCTGCTGCTGCAAAATACATTTAGTCTAGCAGTTGTCAAATCCATTCCTGTGCATCCTCTTTTATGGCTGTGATTTTAAGCTGCGTCTAAAAATGTCTTTTTCTAATTCCTGAAATGTTTCTGTAGAATTCAGTGTGTTTTCTTGTGACAGCAGAGAGATGAAGGGTAGGAAGCGAAGGGAGAGGGAGAGAGAGAGAGAGTGGAGGCAAAGATCAGTGGGAGTTGGCAGGGTGAAAGGAAGTCAACCGGGACCCCCAGAGCTGAGTGATTCAACACCAAATGAATAAACCACACACACACACACACACACACGCACACATATGTACACACACAGGCGCATGCAAGCTGACATGCACACACACAGATGTGCACATACAGACAGATGCAGGTTACTTTTTGGGGATGTCAGGACACATCACTGTCAGGTTTTATCTGTCCTTCTCTGAAAAGGAAGGACAAGCCTAAATTGGTTTGTTGTCTGTTTTTCAGTGTCATTCACTGTAATTGGTTCACCTCTTTGCTGTATACCTTCCCCACCTAGTGTAAGGGTATTGAAGGCTTGAAGGCACATTCTCATGTGGACGATATGTTTTTTTCTTTAACTCGGTTTCATGCATCTGTAGACGACAGCATCATTTTTCTTTTTACACATTTTCTGATTTCCTGCTGTGAAAATCCCGAGGCCATTCTGCTGTATTTACAAGTAACACCTGGATTATAGACCATGAATCATTCGTCTGTGCCCTGATTCATTGTCTTCAGTCTATTTTTTTTTCTGTTATATCCTTCTCCTAATGTTGAGAATTGCTTGTCATGACTGTGAGAAAACAAAAGGGACAGGCGACATCAGTCTTGCTGAAAGATGTATATGCTGGCTACATAATATAGAGAGGCTCGTTTTCGGCAGGTACATGCGCTTATGCACCAACGCGCTCACTTGAAACATTTGTATTTGTGATGATCTGTGAAAGAAGAGATTGTTATCGATCCCTCCCTTGGCCTCAGTGTGCGTTTGTATGGCCTCACATAATGAGTCCTGCATCTAATTGAAGCTCCCCTGAGAAAAGCTTTTGAGACCTTCTTGCTGATTTGTAACAAGTGCAGTGTGCAGTAGTCACATTTGATGCAAACGAGCACTAGACCAACATGTCCTGCAGCCTTGAAGCATTAGGCCCTGTGTCCAAACACACACCATCAGTCCCTCCCTAAGCTCATCAACTCTCTCAGCCAGATTAGCTATATATTGTATTAGACAACCTCTTCCAGCATCTGAACTTGTGTGTGCATGGTTTGGTCAGATATACAGTGTACAGATGTGCCTGAGGCTGACTTTGCTTTTTCACTGAGACCAGCCTTGGTGACAATTTAGAACACTGAAGGAGGCTCGAAAACATAAATGCTCTGTGAACCAGAAATGGAGCTTGTGTGCTGCGTTAGCACTCGTCTGATTGTCTAGCGCTAATGAACTGAATAACATTAACAGGAAATAGGAGGCATTTAAGCACATACACACAAATGATATATTATTATAGTTTGAAGTATCCCCAGACTTTGAATTTCTTATTACCTCATTTATACTATAATTTATATTGCAAAATAGTATAATTTATGAGTAAAAATGCTTGCTATCAAATTGGCATTGGATAAAATCTATGTCTGAACTGCTAAAAAATTATTTATGCAGTGCTAATGCAGTAATGCTTGCTCTAACAGTCTATTATACCGCATCTATTTTTTTGGCACATTTTACCAATAGCCAAAAGTATCACATGAATAGTCATCATACGGTTACAGTGAAGTAAGATTGCCATTAGTAATTATACACCCATCATGCAGCATTGTTCAGAATTAGAAACAAAATGAATGGTCTTTGTAGAATGAAAGCAACCATGAAAGGCTATCAGTCTCCATGGACTCTCAGCTCAGATGATACTAATGAATAAAAGAGCAATCCAAATTAGTCAGTGTGGAACAAGCACAAAATAAAACAAAAGCTCAAAATCCTGAAAAAATCAGTCTCTGAACTTGTTATCATTGAACCGTGCACAGTGTCAGCAGTAGTCCTGAAGAAGTGTTGGTAGTTGACCCCTGAAGACCAGTGAACTTCTGTGCGTGTGACTAATATCATTTCTCAGCAACAAACCACAGTATCAGCACTTTTCACCACTTTTACCCTGCAACAAAAAAGAGCAACCACACAGGTGTCACAAATGCCATAACTTATTGTATTATTAAACTGTGTGCGCCGAAAATGAATCATGGCTTGTAAAAAAGAATAGTAAACCTCTAAACTGCAGATTTCCCCTGCTGTCTTCAGCTTTCACATAAGGTGTTAACGATTTATTATTACACTTAAGGTGTAAACTATTTTGTATATACACTATGTTCTTTATAAATCAACACTTTGGAAACAAAATCATTAGAAATCTGATTGGGGAATTCATGACTTTAACATTTCCATAGTTCATGGGTAAGAAATCACTGATTCAGAACTTATTCATTTATCTTTTTCCTATTGTATGTTTAGGGGTTTAAAAAAGGTTTACTCAGTCAGCAGCTATAATATTCCCCTTCTGGCTAGCTAACAAAAGCGAGATGGCTGCAACAGTGTGTTTACAGGTTTTGTTGGCCAACAGACTGCAGTTGCTGGGCTTTGGAAGGTAGTGTTGAAGGATTGTTTAAACACTGGGAAAAGTTCAGTGTTTGTTAGACAAACCGCTTGGGTTGACAGACTGAATAGATTTTTCTAAAATTAACTTTCTTTGTCTGAATTTCTATTTGTAAATGATACTAAATCAATCAGCATCTCAATTGTGTCAAATAGTTTTGCCCCACAAGTGGCCATAAGTCACCGGATAACCTGCTACTGTGATGGCCCCAGTGTTCTCTGCCTTAGTGTAGTGTGTGTGTGTGTGTGTGTGTGTGTGTGTGTGTGTGTGTGTGTGTGTGTGTGTGTGTGTGTGTGTGTGTATGTGTGTGCGCGCTTGGCTGGGTGCACCTTTGCAGTAACTGAGAACACCTGGCCTTTGTTCCTAAGTTATTTAAGACACCAGTGTGCCGTTACTGTCACCTCTCACCACACTGTGTCTCTTTTCGTTTTACACTGACAGCACAAGCCTCATATTAGCCATTGCCTTCATATTCTTTCATACGTCACTGATACTGAATTTCACACCTCATTGGATTTATTTTTATTATCTACTTAGTTGTGGACTGGTTACTTTTTGTGTTTAATGCAAATGAGATGTAGATTGTGAAACTCAGCAATCACAATGTTTATTACTAACATTTCTAATATGTTTGATCATTTGTTTGGCAACTTTAGAGGAAATTACATCTTGATTAGTGAGTTATGGTCTTTAGGCCAGTTTAATTTTTTAATGATTACCTGATGCACACTGCAGGCCTTTTACTTACCCACTGTACCACTGTGACTTTACTTTCGAAGAGTGACATCACATATCAACATCTTCTTTAAGTCCAGTTTTTTCAGTCCAAGTAGTGATGCAGGTATACAGATACAATTCAATTTCATTTTCATGCACACAAAGGAAGCTTATTGATCTATGTGTGTGCACATGCTTGTGGCTGACCCTGTGTGTGTGGAGTGGGCTACATAATGACAGTCATGCATCTAATTGCAGTGCCTCAGAGCGTTCGAAACCTTTCTGGTTATTTGCAATGAGCACAGTGGGAGAGTGTGTGACACACTCAATACAGATTTATGATGAATTGGTTCGTTTAAAAATATACTGAACTTCTGCAACCATGGAGACGAGAGCAGTCAGTGATTTTGCTCTCATTCATTCTCACCCATGTTCTCCCCCTACCCCTCGTCAGCCTCACACACGTGTGCGCACACACACACATACACACACACACACACACACACACACACACATATGAATAAACATGCAGACAAGAAAAGAAGCAGAAACACGTAGATGAGCGCTACGTCAGATATACACACTTAACACCTGCACAAACATACGCATTGATTTTGGCGGTGGTCCAGTTCAAATCTGCAAATACCACCACATGAAAACCTTTCTCCCGAACACCGGTGAGGCAGTTAACCCCTTCATCAGGTTTTTTTGTTGCCATGGCAACGTGCTGCAGGCTGACCGAACGGGATGTGAGTGAAAAACCCATTTCCTTGGCGACCAGTGAAGACACGCAGAAACATCAAATGGTTTGAGCGCGCGCGCTCGTGTGTGTGCACATGTAGAAAGTGAATGAGCTGATGTGTGTTTATGTGGGAACGTGGTGCGATCTCATCAGAGCGCTTGCCACCGAGCTCTGTATCTCATCATTCCCACCAATGATGAAACAGACTGTAAGCAAGGGGCGGGATCGCTCCTCTGTGATTGACATGACTCTTTGTTCTGTGAAAGCAATTGACTCACACACACGTGTACACAATTCACACAAACACAGGCATAGTTCCTCTTGCCCCCCCCCCTCCCAATGACTGCAGCCCTCATTATCTACCAGCAGTTTGTGGCTGTGTGCGGGAACGTGGAGACATGAAAAGAGAACAGTCTCATGCTCATTCTGCATCTCTGTGCATGAGCTGATGCTAGGAGAGTCAGAAAAAAAGAGAGAGAGAGAGAGTCATGAGCCAGTTCCCTCTGCATTCTTTCTCTCCCATGAATCTGCCCACGCACTGCCTTCCACCCACATCATCGCAGCAGTTATGGAACTTTTCTACCTCCTCCCTTTTGCTCGTTTTCTCACTCACTTTCTTTCTCCCTCCTATTCACACGCTCTCTCCTTTTCTATCCGTCACGCTTCCTTCCGCAATTTGTGTCTCCCTCTCTTGCGCACTCTTCATTTGTCATTCCTGAACTTTACCATCATCTTTTTTTTTCTCCCTCCTTTATTTCTGTCCCTGCATTCCGCCCTCACACTGCCTTTTCTGACGGAGAGCATATTTTAAATAATTTCTCTGTCTGTGTGTGTTTGTTAACGGCTATGTGCCTCCACTACAGCAAAACTCTGGAGACCACATATGAGGTTTTAAAAGTTTCCACTGTCATTGTAATGCCGTCAAAGAGTCCTTATGTTTGATCTTTGTCTAGGAAAGCACCCCTTGGTAGATTTGATTCAACATTAGAAGGAAAGATGAAACAGGAGATTCAGTTATTGTGTTGTGACTGTGCTAGTAAAAGAGAGTTATACAGACATACAAATCCCAAATAAACATTATTTGCCTATTCTTGTCTACCTTATAAATATTCCCGCAAAAGAGTAAGCTCAGGCTTCAATACAACAGCACTGAATCTCTCTATTATTCAACAGATCCATTCTATTATCAGAGTTATAGCATCATCTCCAGGGGCAGGTGAATGAGAGGGGAGCAGTTTTATCCGATCACAGCCAGTGGAGGTGCCTCATCAAAGGCCTTCTGGCCTGGCCTGCTCCCCTGGGGCATTGCCGTCCTCCAGGAGACACATCAAACACATGAAAGAAGAACCTCCAGAGTCACACTCCTTTGCCTCCATTACAGCAATCCACGTTTATCGTCATAGCTGACCGTCAGTTATTCCCTCTGATGTTTTGTGCTGAAGCTTACTTCCTGAATTGGCTCATATTCTTTTGGTTTTGTTTAATTTGATGCACTTTTCAAGCTAGTTATAACTACAGACAAACTAGTAACTATAGTTTGATCGGATCAGTAAGCAAGACTTTATTCTCCTGAGTAAGTTTACTTCATTTGAATTGGAGGAGCCATTCACACAGGAAAACATCACAAAGAATATCATTCTTTGCGCTACATTTTAAAGTACCAAAGCTGTTTTTCTGAGCAGTGCAGATTTTCTTTTCCACACTATAGCCTACTATAGTTTGGGGAAAAACAACACCACCAATACAGCAATACCTCTTCATTTCTATCATGCAGCAAATTCATATGGACATCTTCTTTGCTCCATAACATATTCCTCCATATTCTCACCTGCAGTGTGCTTTCCTACTGCCAGCTGTAGCAGACAGTATTCACAAGGAGGGGGGCACCGATTCAGCCATCTTGGAGGCAGTGGTGCATGCCAATGTCTGCCTGATGAGTTCACAGAGGAAGTAGTTCATCTTCCTCCACTGTTATTTTATTCATTACTGCCTGTCGGAGAGGGGACCAGACGCACACATACATACACTGAATACAGTGGATGCACGCATACGCACAAGCGGTCAGGTGGGCAGAAGCAAATATATTTTTATGTAGTGTTGTTTTCTCGTCTTATCTTCTTTCCTTTACTTTTAACCTGTTATTTTTTTGTTCATTATTTTTTGTATCATAATGGTTATTCTTGTTTGTGTACCCACTATTTATGTGGCATGTCACTTAGGCTCATTACAGCTGCCTGAGGCTTTTAAACACATCTCTGTGTAGAGCTCTGAAGTCTTCTGAGGATTAAATTGAGATATAAGAACCCCGGCTGCCAGTGCTGGTACGCTTCCACTTTGTCTTCGTCTTTGTTTTGTCAATTTGAGATGAACTGCTTTGGCCTACTTGTGGTGGGAGCAATTAGGAGTGAACCCTTGGGCAGCTGCGTTGTTGAGGATTTCCGGATTTTCTCACTTGAGTAAACAGCAGTACATTTTAAATACACACGTGTGCACAAAGTGAATCGCACAGTCAGTCAGAGATGGCGAGCACAAAGGGGCAGCAGAGCACCGCGTTGAGGCCCTGGAGGTGTAGTTATTTCAATGTTGCTTCTCTGTGTTTGTACGACACGTTGCGTGTGAGAGGCTGTTGGTTCGCTGGGAGAGAAAAGAAGCCATTGGGCATTGTAGAGTTAGAAGAGAAAGGTAAGGAGGAGAAAGAGTGAGGTGTTCTGTAACTGCCTGGTAGCCCATGCTTACCCGAGCTCAACAGCACTCATTAAGTTCAGCTGCCTGTGCTCTAAAAGTTTGGGAGATTCAAACTGAAGAAGACTCCTATCCCTCCCCCTGCAGGCCAAAACAACCTCGGAATTAGACTACATGTCCCTGGCTTCCTCCTAAGATGGAAATAAATTTTGATTTTTTTGTGGTCGGGCTTCAAGAGGCATAGGACTGGTCTGTGGATGTTTTTCAGGGTGATGCTCTGCAATGCTGTAATGTAGAAGAAGTAAAATAAAATGACACTATTGCTCTGATTATGAAAATGTTTTTGATAAAACTAAACTACCTGTGAACGTACTCCACCACTCAGAGGCAGCCGGACTTGCTTGAGGATATTTTGCTACTCATCAGAGAGGCCTCTTTAATTATAGTCATGACAAACCAGAGGGTTTCCTGGTACTTTGTGACTGATTCACAGTATCACATTATAAAGGTTTATGTAAAAAATACTCTAGCTGGAACATCTGTGACAATAATGTCTTAGCAGTATTTATTTGCTGTGTCCTGATGGAGAAAGAGTAAATTTGAAATCCTCTCCCCATGAAAGAGATGTGTGAAAGAACCTCTGTACCTCCTGTAGGGATGCAACAATTATAGATTTTGACGATACGATGATGTGCAATACAACTTTTCCTGTTTGGTTGCTATTGGATTACATTGTAGTGAAACATCAACTTTTAACTCACTGCTGCTTCACAGATTGTAAGTGACAGAAACACTCAGTGTACCCTTTACATCTCTTGTTAATGATTGTAGTTGTACATTATGAATCTATTTTAGTGTGTACGTTAGTACCATTTTAAAGGGAGAGTGACTATATGTTCAGTTTGTTGTCACATTCTCCACAGAGTACACCATGCTTACGTTTTAGAGACAGTGTTTGTGCTGATTGTTCCCCACTTCCCCTCACACACACACACACACACCCACACACACACACAAGAAACCTTTCAACAATATACAGTCCTGCAGTCTGCTGGTTGAGAAACTGAAGGTGGCTGACACTAGTTGATTTATTTATGAGGTGGGTTTCAATACTGGCTTTAGGGCTGTCTTTAAGGATAGCCTCATATACTCTGTTCTTATTGACCGCATTTGTGGTCTTCATTAATATTACATTCTGACATCCTGACATATGCACTCCCAGAGGATAGCAGCAAAATAAAGTTTTCGACTTTCATCCTAACTTTGACAGAAGATGGTGATTGTTTCCTCTGAAGTGGTGACAGATTTCAGATTGTTTTTCTGCACTTTAAAACAAATGCATCTTTCAGAGGTCAAGCTGATCAGTATGTGCAGCAAACTTTGCAATTTCATCTTTCCTTTTTTTAAATGGATGTGTATCCTGAGTGCATAAATCAGAGTTTGGTGAGTGTGTACCTCGAGTTTTGATTTACTCAGATTTGATCTAATAGGTCAGACCAGGCAAAAAATAACTAACCACAAGAGATGTAAGTCTCATCTGCAGCTGAATCTCAAGCAGGACAAAAAAAAAAAAAAATCTATAACGATCTTTGTGTAATATATTATATTGCAGGACATTAGAACGGCTTTGGGGCAAGAGTCTAAATTTTCAGACAGTGGAAGAGATGCCAAATGTTGAAGAGAATTATAAATAGACTGAATAAATTGATTTAACATTATGTAATGCTTATTCAGCCGTTAATTCAGAGCTTTCCTTTATGTGGTTTCTTACATGTAATTCAGAATGGGTACTTTGCTTTCTTTTAAATTATTCAAGCACACATGCACAGACACACACATACACACACATACACACATACTCAGCCGTGATAGGTGATGCAGTCGCAAAGAGTCACTGGTGATGACTGTCACTTGTGGTCCCATGGGCGGCTCAGTGGTCAGAGATTGGAATGTAACGGAGGAAGACTATTATTGTGATCTACTCAATTATTCATCTATGAAAGAACTCAATACCCAGAGTGTGAGCGGGAGAACTTTGGGCTGACACGAAACATAGCCGTCATATGCCCCAAGCACAGATAAAATACCCATATTTTAATGTGACTCTCTCATAAATTAAGAGAGCAAAGGTTTCAGAGCTCTTACAAGTCATTTTGTGAAGTAGTTTTTTTACGTCGCTGATTTCATTCTTGGCTCTAGGATAATGAAGACAGCTTAGTTTTGATAAGTACATTTAAAGACTGAAAAACATGAAAAGATACCACGCCACAGCTCTTACAAAAGGGGCTGGTGAAGATCTGTTGTAACATTTTCACACCACGTGAAGGCACCATCACTTGATTGCTCCTCCATTGTCCGGAGGCTTGCCAGTGCTTATCTCACCTGCGCTCACTTTGTACCTCCCCCGTTCGACTCATCCGACAGCGTAGTGTATCTTTGGAGATAGCATCAGCAACCAGCCAAGCTTTGTTGTTGGAAACAAAACACTCTGCTCACTTTTTATTTTAACCAAACTTGAGGCAAAGATAGCTCTGTGCCTTGTATCCACCTCGCCCCCACCTTCAATACCGGCACCTGTTCCTTAAGTGGATTGCTGCACTATAACCTCACGAATAATCAGGAGCGCCCCCCCAACCCCACCACACCCAGCCACTAAGGAGCGAGCATTAATGTAACTGCCAGTGACGGCATTTTTTTTCTCTTCTTTTTTTTTTTTTTATCCCATGTTGTGTTTACATACCAGCAGAACCACCTTTGATGGGATTAGAATCACTAAAGATGTGCTTTAGCAGGCCTGGGAAGCTGCTAGCAGGGAGAATGTGCAGGGATTTATGCATTTTTGATGCAGCGTGGGGAGGAGTGGAACTCTGAAAAGGCTGCATGACCTACTTAGAGAGCCGTGGAATTCAGACGACTCGTCATGCCACAAAAAGAGAAAAAATCTTTCTCTCACCCTTTGTGTGTGTGTGTGTGTGTGTGTGTCACAGTAGTGCATGCAGAGTGCTCTCCATCACATGTTCTTTTCTGCCTGCTGGTGTTTGTGTACGAGGGACGTGACACACACACAGACGCACACAGTAAATTAATCAGAGAGAGTTTTTTTTTTTCTCTCCTCACTTTGCATCAGTGTGTGAGTCTTGCTCCATAGGCTGCGTCTTATTTTAAGCCTTTCACTCTGTTTTATTTAAAAGCCTCTGTAATGTAATGTAAAAGAGCCTTCTGACATCCCACAAAACTCTGGCCCTCAATCCACTGAGATGGCATCTGGCTGACTGTACATGCGCACACACACACACACACACACACAAGCACGTTCACTTTTATCCACACAAGCACCGGACTAACAACAGCTTCTCCCTCTGTCCCCATCTAAGGGAAAAATGCAATTTTCATTGCGACATGGCCTTGTACACAAATTAATTTTCCTTTGCAGTCTAGCCCCTTCTCTCCCTCCTCTCTCCATCGCCTTCTTTCCTCTCTCTCTTTCTCAGTAGCTATGGCAACACAGTGTTGTACGTCAGCTTCTCAAACGAGACGGCATTGTCCGATTGCTGGGGCTGTCACATTCCTGCTTTACCGTCACTCTGTAGGGTGAGAGAGAGACAGAGAGAGGCGAGTGGGGGGGCTCTTTCTTATTGCTCCTATGTGTTTCCAGTCAACTCAATACAGGCCAGTCAATAAGCGATTCATTAAAAACGACAAGCACTCACAGTCAATGCCTTCAACTGGAGTGTTTATTTGGCCCGGAAATTAGCTATTGTGAGACAAGAGTCGACCACCTGGTTGGATGGTGCGTGTGTGTGTGTGTGTGTCCGTGTGTGGTGTGCTTGTAGCTACTGGTGATTGATGATTGTTTGTGGACACTGTTGGCATGGCCCCCAGCCTGGTTAAATATGGGCTGGTTGATGAATCCCAGGGTACATGGTGTGTGTGTGTGAGTGTGTGTGTGTGTGTGTGCATCTGCATGTGTTGGTGACAGTGAGTTTATGTGTGCTGGTGGTAGTGGACCTCCCAGTTGATGTGAATCAGTGCTGGTCTAAAGCAAGCACACAGAGTAATTATTGGACTTCTGAAAAACATCCAAAGAAACGCTGTGAGGAATCAAGTTGTTTGGGGGCCTCGTAAGTCAAAGCAACAGCTCAGAAGCATTTTCACGCTTTTGTTACAAATAAATAATAATAATACTCCTCATACGGAAATGTACATATTTTCTGTTTCTTTTCATTATCCATTTATCTTCAACAGCAGCCCTCTGTGCTCTCCTGTGACTGACTATCTAATCAGTGTTCAGCTAATGTTAATGATTGATAAGCACATTTGCTTGCCGTATTATGGAAGTCCACCCTTTCAAAGCATCCTTTAGGTGATTAACGAAGACATTAATTGGATTGAGCCGAAAACTGCAACGTTAACATCCAGAGAAGATGTGTTAATGATGCAACGCTTACAGCCATGACCCTTAATAACTTTAAACCTCCTGCAGAGGAGGCAAGAGCAAGTGATTGGGGAGAAAGAGGGGGCAGCGGGTGACTGAGACAGAAAGAGAGGTGCGAGTGACTGCGAGACAGAGAAACAGTGTGAATGAAGGGAGAGAGTGATGATGTTGATCAAATAGAGGAAGAAGTAGTGGATAGGGAGAGAGGAAGAGACGTTTAGAAAATGAAAGAGAGGTCCTAAATCCAAACAGAGACCAGGCCAGGATTCCTGGGAGGCGGCGTTCTGCTGTAACAAGATTGATGTGCGTGGACAGAAGAATCCCTAGGCTGCAGAGAGGGGCAGCCTGAACTGTGTGCTGCTTTATCTACTTAGCACACACACACACACACACACACACACACACACACACACAGATGTCTATGCACCCACTCACCCAATATGACAGGCAGTTTTTCGAACAGTCCACCATGCCTACACTTCCCAGACTCCCATCTGTCTTGTGTGGAATAAAGACAGGTGCTGCACTACACTCCGCCTCGTCATAAAAAGTTGTCAATAGATGGGCCTTCTAATGTAGAAAAAAGATGAGAAATCTGCCAGAGCTTGTCCTTTCAGACCTGAGTAAATGTCAACCGCAATATCTGCTTTTTCCCACTCTCTAAATGGCCGTTATTAGATAACCAATAGTGGAAGGGACCACAGGCAATGTCATCTGAACTCACAGGCACAAACGTGACATGTGTGATGATTGTGGTGGGAAAAGTGCCCTTCCAAAAGACAATGTCAAACTGAATCTAAAATCAGCTCCCATCACGTGTTGCATGTTAGATATTAATGAAAACATGGTGCCAAAATGATTGACAGGTCACAGTGAAACAAAGGTTGTGATGAAGTGTGGGGCCTCATATCATAGAATTTAACCGTGACCATCATCCATAGTCAGCCTTCAGGGAATTGATTTTACTGTATCAAAAGCAGTTAAACTAGTCATGGAGACTACTGCTCAACCTATGAAAAGCTGTATAATGTCTTTGCTGAGAGTTATATGAGAAGATTAATAACACTTTCATATCTCTCTGTTCAATACCAGACCACAGACTAGACATGGGGAATGAGCTAGCCCGACACTTTGCTGGTTCCTTTAAATGGCCAACAGGACAAGATGATACAAACTCTGTGTAACCCCTTATGAGTATTTCATCATTTGTCCTGTCCCACATGTTGTCTTAATTCACAAGAAGCAGCGACAGACACACAGCAGTATCTTGCAAGCACACACATACACACACTCACACACACACCTTGCACTCTTGGAAAATCAGCATTTTATTCCGCTGCTCTATTGGGCAACAGAGTTGATGCAGGCTGTCAAGGTCTAGTCTGTGCATGTTTCAGCTATAATCTGAAATGGTTTTTCATCTGTCTTTCCTCCTAACCTGGATCTGACTGATGATCTCCACTCTTGCAGACAGCATTATATGAAGCAAACAAGCTGCAGAGGGTTTATAAAAAGTGAAGGCAGGGACTTTAAAATGTGAATTCTTATAAAGCAGATGGTCAGCGATATCCAGCAGGACCTGTCTGTTGTCTATTTGTGTTAGAAGAACAATGAAGAATGGAAGATTGAGAAGGAGAGGTGGGAGAAAGACAGGAAGGATGGATTGGGTTGAAATGTTCACCCAGTTGTTGTCCATAAAGCTTTAATATCCCTAATTGACAAGAAATATATGAGGGGTTTTATGTGCTCTCTTATTATTCAGTTTATAGGCTGTTTCAGTTGAGAAAAACTGGAAGATAATCTAACAAGTATTTTGAAGGGTAGCAATTTTTCATTTTGAGTTCATTTGGGGTTGTGCTGTCAGTGATAAAACAGAAGAAAATATTTTTATGAGGAATGCCTTGAGTCAAAATCGACCATGGTGCGTTTTGTAGTAGCAGACACCATAACTTCTCAAATCGAGACGACTTGAAGAAGAATTACTAACAGACTTATAGAAGTTTCTCTCTCTTCCTCTCTCTGACTCGATTAAGTCAGTGCTGCACTAATTTACTACAGTACCATTAACCAAATTCATTCATTCATTCATTCCTTGTTCGTCCCACTTCTTTCTCTTTTTCCTGTCGTGCTTAACTGGATTCATCCATGGGAGAGAGTGGAGGACCTTCGGGGCCAAGAAACAATTAACTTGATAATGGGCTCTCTCCCTCGCTCTTCTTCCCACTCGCTGTCTACACCCCCCCCCCCCCCTTCTCAGCCTTTATCATGTACAAGTATACAGCAGATACACCAGTTGGGACCACTCTGCGGTGAAGTTAAAAATGAACTCATTGGATCCTTGTGGTCAAATTCTGTCGGGCAGGTATAAAAACAAGCTATTTCTTTTCAGGCCGCAATTATCATTCATGAGGAACTCTTACAATTTCACGCTCTGGATGGCAAAATGGCAAATTTTGTGCCAATCCATCTACAGTTGTTCAGATCTTCAGTCTGGACCAGGCTGACATTGGCATTCATGCAGCTGCTTTGCTAAAAACAACCTAAGAGCTTCAGTCATGTTATTGCTGCGGTCAACATGATAAACATTAAGTTAAGTGCTCCTAGAAACCCCAGCTTTGGACTAACATTGGCAGGATGGATATGGCTGTTACCAGCTACCACAAACGGGAAACGGCTAACATGAACTCAATTCCAGATGAAATGAAAACAGAATTCCCCTTTTTGTTTTATGCAAGCCTTTTTCATGGGAGACATTTTGGCACTGGTGTAAAAAACTCCAATTATGGCTGAATTCCATTTAGCTGCTTCAGGGTCCTGGTAGTGTACAGGCTGGTTCATTGTCACACTCGTGATGTCTTGCTGGGACACATTATTAGTAACACCTGTGCTTTTCTTGCTATGACAGCTCATGTCATGAAAGGCCTACTATCAGGTGGATGACAACTGCAATCCATTCAAAACTCAGTAGAAAACCAACTACAAAGCTCTCCTCTCCTCTCCTCTCCTCTCCTCTCCTCCTCCAGTGCTTCGTCAGGGAGCCATTGGCTCGTTTCATTGGGATTACACCTTGGTCTGTCCCCCTCACTGGTTAGCGCAACACGTTCCAGCTGTTGTCAGGCCTTGTCAAAAGCACAACAACCTGTAATAGGCTTAACACAGTGTCTGCTTCCTGCACAGCACAGATTGCTAATAAAGGTGCAATGTGTTCGCTGTGATTTTAGTTCCACTGGCCAATTTGAGCTTATCTCAGATCCATGAGTGAGCCGATGTGCGTCCATTTGTCCATGATTGTGTTTTGGCACGTGTTTGACCATGTATCTAGTGTATGTGTGTGTTGAGAATAAGCATGAGCACAGGGGGAGACTTGTATATCTGTGTCTGACAGAGACAGAAAGTGAAAAAGAGAGAAAGTGACTTGTCACCACCGAAGAGGTATCCAACATGCCATCATGGTTATCCTGGTCACCATCTGAGCTCTCCAGAAAGTGAGGGATAGATTGAGTGCCATAACAAGAGTCAGACTGCAGGGAGAGGTGGAGAGAGGAGGGGGCAAACAGCCATCAGCTTGAGGAGCCCAGTCAGTCCGTCACAGTGGATTTTAAAGGCCAGTCTCCTTCAAGAAAAGAGTTGGCTTCCTTGATTTCTTTTTTCTCTCCTTGTTTCAGACATGCAATGTGAAGGGAATAAAAAAAAAATGCCCATCACTCCTTCCTGCTCTCTATTTTACTCCATCCACTCTCTCTCAATCAATGTGTACTCTCCTCGTATACACAAGGGCCCACTGTCTAAATGTTACCACAAGGAGCTTTGATGCTTGCTGCATACACAACTCTGCATCATCCTCACCTCTTCATCCTCCCTTTCTCTCCATCTTGTTGCTCTTTTCCAAGTATCTCACTTAAAGCGTTGGCTATTGCTTTTTACATTGGCTCCTTAAGTGTGTGAATTACCTGTCAGCCATGTCTCCCTGGTCATTTAGAAAGAGAAAGAGAAAAGGCATGGTGGGTGGTTATGTTACACCCCAATGGACCTCTCAATTGCCAAGGGGCTCATTGATGGGGAACAAATCGCTCTAGCTTCTTAAAGATCTTATGTCTCTGTGCCTAAGGATGGTAGCCAGCAAGAGAAGGCTGCCACTGCTGTCCGAGAAGTTCAGTCATCAGACGTTGACCTTAATTGACAGATGAATGACCCAATAAACTCAAGGGAGCCCTCTTTATCAAATTGCTATTGATATACAGTTGGGATAATTAAATTTACTGCAGTTGCATTGCCTGTACACTAAAATAGTAAAACTTTACTTAACTCTTGCAGACTGATTCCCACACCACGGCTCCTCCTTGTTCTTCCTCTTCTGACTGTAGTTGGTATTGACAGCCACGACAGAGTTTAGAGGATTAGTTGGTTTTGTACACGGGGAAATAGATAATCCTTCTTTTAGATCTGACCTATTGGCTGCACTCTGCTGACTCTATAGGGTTTACAATGCCAAGCATATGTTTTAGCAGTCGCTGGATTCAGCCTGGCTCACATTTCCTCTGCTGGCCTGGAGATGTGGAAGTAATTCAATGAGGAGTGCATGCAGGAGGCAGATGTCTTAGTGAGAGGAGACCAGCACTGCTGCTGCATGGAAGCTCCAAACATCAGGACATGGTAACTATAAATATAAATGAGGGCAGGATGGATGTATAGGGAACTTGTGTTGGTGAACTTGTGTTGATGTTGCAAGAACATTTGGTTTACTTTGACAAATATTTGTAGCTCCTGGAAGTATTGTAGTTTTTCAAACTTTATGTGTATGTACATACAGTACCAAGTACAAGAAAGCACCTTTTTTTGGAAGCGGTGTAGTGTTTGGGTTGTCATATGCCCCTCTTAGTTTGTTCAAGCACGTTTTGGGGATTTTTTAGATACATATTCTGATAATGCACGTATCCCCAGTGAAGCAAGTAAAATCTTCTGGCTAAAGACTGTGCTTCATCTAATGCACAAAAATTCTTCTAAAAAAAAATAAAGCCGGTTGTCCTGTTTATTGGATGGATTTACAACTGTGCATAAATGACATCACATTATCCTGATACAGATAGACGAGGCAATAACATGCACACATCCAATCGTAACCTGTAAAGGAATATCTTCTGTGGTGGTATTTCTTGAGGATTTTGTTCACCTGTGCTGTTGGCCTTGTCATGAATAAACGCAGTGTGTGAAGTGCAGATTGCTTCTGACATCAGATCCGTCTCTCCCCTCCCTGTTTTTCTCTGTTGTTCTCTCCCAGATACGTATACACATATATATGTGTGTGTGTGTGTGCAGTCTTGGGCCTCAGGTTGCTGATTTGGGTGCAGTAATTTGCCATTAGACGAGGGACAGGTGCAGCTGCCTCTGTTTGCAGCGCTAACAAGGCATTTCATCATGGTTAGCTCCAGCCTGGTGCTCTGATCAGCTCTTGTTCTTGTCACAATATCACACGCGTGTGCACGCACAAACACACACACACAGATGCACATGCACACATACAGTACAGGGACAAACTCTAGCAGTCTTTCCATGGTGTTGTTCCACATATAGTGTTGGAATGGGTGGCTTTGGTTCAAAAACCCACATGTAAGTGGAGGAGAGGCTCTCTGGGCATGCTGTTTTGTGGCTGACCCTGTGTAGAGATGGTTCATTTATCTCAGGAAATATTCAATATATTTGTTAATTGTTGATTAGTGCTTTGGGTTTGAGAATTGGGGTAAGCCTAAAAAAAGATTGTACCCAAATTATGAGTTGAGTTTGGCTACATAGTCATAGATTTGTCATAGGAGTTTAATTCATGAAGCCTTTCTGATGAAAAGCTGTTAAAGTTACCTCACACTTTGGCGAAGAGTTTGGATTTTATGTGTTTTAATCCTCTGCAGTGACTTACTGTTGTCGAAATGTGCTTTGAAGTTATTTTCAGAAAAAGGAGCAGTGATGCATGCTGACCTTTTTAAAGAAATACCATCCAAGACATTATATAATAGGGAGATAAGATAATTTGCCTCTATTATATATTTTTTTCTAAGAATTCTGTAAATAATGGGTAAAAAAAAAAAAGATCCTTATATTCTGCCATTCCAGGGCAGCTGTTTCTTCACATTTAGCCTAATTGAGTGTGATTAATCAGGAACACAATAACAGTATGGTTAATGCCAGTGTCTAATGATATATCAATAAGGATGAATCTCAGTAGCTTTGTGTAAAGGTCAGAGTGAAGGAGAGCTAATGGAGATAACGTATTGAGGAGCATTGAAATAAACACCTCCTTGGCCAGCTGTCCCATCAGTAATATCCTCTAAATGGTAAGAGTAGTGGTGCAAACTCACTGCACTGAAATGTCAAACTGAGGAGGAGACATTTTCCAAAAACAAAAACAGTAATATAATTTCTATATTGTAACTGTGTCTAAATCCAGCCGCTGAAGTAAAACTCTGTTCAGATTCTTGTGTGTGTATGAACAGCAGGATATCATGCTCTGGTAAATTTTCTGATTATGGATCCTCAACATTAGACAGGGTTATATGCTTCCCTTTAGTTTCCATCTCCAAGTTCTTCCGCCATCAGCCCTCACTCCACCAACTCTCTCACACACACGCACGCACACACACACACCTTCCTTGGCCGTCTCCCAAGGCGGTCAAACAGATTACTACGGGCATTAACCCCATCGATCTGCTCCAAATGGGCTCCAAATGCCAGGAATTAGATTTCAGAAAGGGGAAGAGGGAAATAAAGTACCGTAGTATTTCTTGCTGCTTGACTTGGGAGTTAAGTGCTGCTCTGCCTTCCTCATTGTACCAGTTTTTTTTCTCTGAACCGCTCGGTGTTTTCATATTTGTCTCCCTTTATGCCTTGTTTAGAACATATTTCTCTGGGAAAACTGGGATGTAAGATACAGCCTGTACCTAAACCCTCCTCTCAGTGACTGCTGGTGAATCCTTGAAAAAGACATAAACGTCTCAGTGCTGTTGAATAAGCGAGTAAGAGAAATAAATAGAAAGAGGGAGTCACCTGTGTACTGGAAAAAAATTACAAAAGATGATAAAAATAGCTGTAGATTTGATATTAGGAATGTATTTTCTTCATAATTGATGGACTGTAGGCAAATCTGTGGGCACTGTGCAGCTGCTGAGCATCATAGAGAGCCACTGAATCAATCTCACCGTCATGAATTACTCTATTGTGGGGTTATAATGGAGGCCAGGTTTATAACACTGGTTGACTTGGCTTTGTTATAGTGCACGCTCAATGTCAGGCTGATGCCTCTTTACTCCTGTCTTTCTCTCCCTCTATTCACCTGCTTGTTTCTCCCCCTTTCTCCCTCTATCACCTTTACTATCTGCATGTCTCTTTGCTCTTTGTGTTCCATTATAATCCACCACCTCTTTTCCACTTTGTCTACTTGGCAATAAGCTTTACAGAGTCTCCATAGCTGAATAAGTATTGATTAATACCTGAGTGGTTGTGCTACCTAATGAGAGGCTAAATATAACCATCTCTACACCGGGCCCTGCCACGGCCTCCTCCTTCATCTAGTGCACAAAGTGTGAATAGTTACACTGTTGGCATGACAACACACCAGTCAAAGCTCTGTGAGCAGTCATAACAGATTGTGTGCATGTGTGCCCGGCAAAAGTAGGAGAGGATGAATGAAGCGGGGGGGGGGGGGGACAGAACAGAGAACGAGAGAAAAAAGAACGAGATAGCTTTTTTTTTTTTTTTTTTTTTTTTAAACTTCAGTCGAAGCTTTGCTCTCTCTTGCTGTTGTCCTTCCTGTGAAAAAGAGTTTCCATTTTGGGTGATTTTTAATTACTTACTGCAGTTCACTTGAGTGATTCCATAGCCATCTGAGAAATTACAAATATGCTTGGAGCTGCCACAATTAATTGAATTGATTAGACGACTAAAAGAAAAATAATTGGCAATTATTTTGATAATCGATAAATCAATTAGTCATTTATTTTATTTGAATCATTTATCCAGTAAAAAATGTGCTGCTTTTCTTTGTCTTGTGTCATATTAAACTTAGTAATGGTGAGCTTTGTGTCAGAAGTATTTCATGTGAATTTCTCACTGTTTGATGACCAAATGAATTAATTCATCAAGAAGATAATCAGCATTTATACTTTGGGTTAATTATATATACCTTTGGGTCCGTCTCATTCCAGGTTGAAAATTTGTTTTTTTAGGTTTAAAGCAAAGCTCTTTTTTAGTTTCCTAAAATAAAATCCTTCCTAAAGGCAAGGTTTATCCTGTCCAAAAATATGGAGACACCTGGTCAAACAGTTTGGACACAGACACCCTGAGGTTGGCTTAATATTGCTTACACGCGCACCCAAACACATACACGTATCCACACATGTAGACTGTGTGCTGTTGGGTTTAAAATGCTGTGAAACAGTTCTTTATTTGTTACAGAGGGAGTGAGGTACATAGCCATTCTTTACCACCTACACTACATTGTCACTCTCTAATAAGTCAGCTTAAACCTGCAGTATCACTAAGCTCTATTGTACTCACATTGACAAGTTTAGTTGCCCACATTTCTTCTCTGTTGCATGGTAACCAATTGAGAGTTGCAATCCTACCAACCCACCTTGCTATGGCCAGCTGGAGAGAAATGAATAATGAGAATATGCAAATGGAATATCTTCTTTAATAGCCTGCTGTTTTATTCAGCTGTGTGGCCAGGATAAGGAATCCCCACTGTGTCTAATCACATCTTCTCCCTCTCATTTCACCTGAGGCATATCCGCAATCTAGTCTATTTTTGACTGGCATTACAGCGTGCATTGTTCACTACTGACATGAATTTACGCGCGCAGGGCAAAACTGTATTTTTACCAGTAATTGGTCTTCTACTTCAAAAATTCAAAGGCGTTCACAAAAAAAGTAGTCTGATGACTTAAATATTAGGACATGATTAGATCTGACTGTGGACGGGAGAGTGAAAAGCAGCTCACGAGTTATACAGCAAATAAATGTAGGTCTCTGGCCATATCATTCTCCTCTTCAAACAACTGAACAGACAAAACAACACAAGATGTGTAAACATATGTCAACCCTGTGGGCACGACACTCACCCTGCTCTTAATGAAGTTACCAATAGATCGTAACATACAGTGCTACATGTCCGGTTAGGAGTCTCATTCCTCCACATTCGATTTTCAGTTTTTCAATCTGCGCTGCGGATGGCCGACTGTGCTGTTGTTCAGGGGGAAATCTCATTCAGTTGCCGGCTGATGGCTAACAAGGTCAAATAACTCTCCAGATGAGATGGACAGTGTCAGAAGGCGCAAACACTCACAAACGTGCGCACACACCACCTGCCATTCAGTCAGTCAGTCCATATATCTTGTCAGCTGCACACAGGAACACATCCTGAATTGAGTGGCAATAATAAAAGACTGAGGGGGGAAGTGTTTACTGCTGATAGGAATATCATTACAAACTGTGGAAATCAGGGAATCACAGCAAAACCAGTTAGCCAGCTCATGTAGCAATCAATAGGAACCTACACAGTTTGTTTTTTTGTTTTTTTTTCCCTCTCCTTCGCTCATTTCTCTCTCCCTTTTTTGCACACTCTTTTCCTCCGGTTGCCATAGTGATGGGAAATGGCTGCATTCTGCAGCACTGGATCAGAGCGGGGGCCCGCTCCTCCAGCCTGTGAGATACATTATGTTTTACATGATGGTTTCAAAGCACGCACGCACAAAGCTACAATTACTGTGCGTTAGCATGTGCCAGAGTGCACAGGGAGTATAACAAGTTAAATGTTCTTTAAATGTCACATCGTTTTTCATAAACAGTGTACAGTAAACGAGTGAGCATCCTGTTTGTGTAATGCATCCATCACAGCGTAATGACCCTGTGAACAGTGAGCAGTTTTTCTTGTATCGTTGCTAATTATGGATTCATTCATTGATTTTGAGTATCAAGGAGTGCCCTACTTCTTCTTCTGTCATCTGAAACAAAAACTCTACAAATCTTACTCTCTGTAATAAAAAATCAAAAAAATAAAAAATCTGTAATTTATCTAGCTGTATAACCTATATTTACTGAAAAGGATAATAAAGCCTGTATGTTTCGATTTAGGATTTAGATGGGGTTTACAAAGCGGAGTTAACATTCAAATTATTCTCTTGTGTGCCAGCTACATGGTATCCCAAAATAGGTGGGAATATTCTTGATAACTTCTACCTCTCATGCTAAATTCATAATGTGTCCACCATTTTTTTCTCATTTACTCCTTCTTCTTTTCTGCCTTTGCAAAAAATAAATGAATATAATGTCCCGTCTCTCTTTTTTTCTCATGCCTCTCTCCTCTGCCTCTCTCTATATCTGCAGTGTGACAACGCCAAGGGGCTGAGGGCCTTCTTTGATGCTATATGCTACGGTCCCAAACACCTGATGATCTTCGGTGGCGTCTGTCCCTCTGTGACCTCCATCATCGCAGAGTCCTTGGAGGGCTGGAATCTGGTGCAGGTAGGTTTTGTACTTTATATGCCATCATGCATGCGTATGGTGTCTCACCTATATGTACAGTGTTTGTAAACCCTGCTGAGTGCTGTGCTGTCTGACAGTTAGGTTTCTTCTTTTTGTGTGTTACTGTCAGAAAACCAGATTTTCCTGCTTAATTGAGTTTACAAAAAACCTTGTTCCTTAGAATTGTGGTGCACAGATAGGTCCTGGACTTTCACAGGGGTCCCAACTCATGGTTTAATCCTTAATTAACCTTGCCAGGGTAAATGTCTAATTGGCGTTGCTCTAATCCGCAGAATCCTCCTTCATTTTACAATCAGAGACAGAGTCAAAATGGCTTAAACCCATTGTACAGTACAGCACTTGAAATCAGTTGTTAATAAATTTGGGCTCGACCTCTCATAAGCATTTGGATTTGTGTTTGAAGAAAAACACATTATCAAGCTATAAAATAGACTGAAGGTTTCTCCTTGTGGTGAAATGCTGTGTTGTGTCATGCACTGATATATATTTTTTGGTGTTTTGTCATTGATATGAGCTAATAACTGTGTTACTACTCAGCCCAGTTAATGTTAATTAGCTACAAGACATTTATGGGATAGATTTTACTATTCAATTACCCTCTTCCCTGCTAAATGCCATTTGCTGCCATTAACTTGGTAGAGCATTATGATTGCTCGCTGTGGGCATTAAACACCAGTCATTCTTGCATCTGGTAAACTTTTGACCCCCTGAGTCATTGCTTACAGTTTCTTTGACTGTGTTGCTGTGCTGCAGCACCAAAGAGGGGAAACACCTCCTTCCCAAGAACACATTCGATTTGCTGCGATCCCTACAAAGGTTATCAGGCACAGATAAGAAAGAAGTGTAGCTCAGAGGAGGAGGAGATAGCATAATTCAAGAGGCTGCATTTTGAATTGAATGTCACATTACGTGGCATATTTCTTCTGCTTGTAATTACTGTGAATCTGCTGCTTTTCATGTTCCTTTTTGCTCGCTGTCTTGTCAGGGTCACTCAAGAGTGAAAAGATCGACAGGATGAGGGAATGAATGGATGAGCAATTTTTTGTTTCTCTGTTCACTTCCTCTCGGTGGTAATGATCTAGTCTAGAAAGAGGGGTTCAATCCATAGTTAAATTTTAAGTGCTCTGAAGTATGTCTGTCTGTCTGTCTGTCTGTCTGTCTGTCTGTCTGTACTCGTATGTGTGTATACTCTCCTCTCTATTTATTGGCTTGTTTGGCTGTGATCACCTGTGAGAAGTGGAGTAGCAATCTTCTGCTCTGCAGAACACTCTGCCTGGTACAATGTGTTCCTCAGAGCACTTTACCAACCAGACTCTTTTCACTATTAATACACAGACCAACACCAACAAATTCATGCCGGACTCATCCCAAAAACACATTCTAACACTCTGTGAATATGAGCGAGCAAGTGTTTGAAGGGAAAATGTTACGTGAATAAGTAAGAAAACACCTGTGCTTGAAGGAAATGCCTTAAGAAAACACACATTCAGTGCCAAGGGTGACTGTCAACGTTGATGCCACAAGCAACAAGCTTTTTTTTTAGGCCAGCAGGCATGTAGGTGCAATGTCATCTAACAATGTTTTCTAATCAGCTAGTTCATCATGTTGAAAGAGATGTCTATAGGGGAGCTAAGTTCTCATATTAGATGAGTGCTTATACTTGTATATGTTATATTTCAGGTGTGGTACACATCAGAGTATGACTCACCAAGGAACTATAATGTGCACTGGAAGTCTGCAGAAAGACATATCATATGTAAGCAACAGTTTTGATTGTTCGATGGAGCATAAATGCACCATAAGGTGGCACCTCTCTCTTTGGTTGCTCCTCACACTTGCCAGCTTTGATTGTCGGCCTTGACCGTCCCTGCTTTCTATGTTCCATGTGTGTGTTAATTTTTACCTTGTGTGTCTATACAATATGTCTAGGAAAGTATTTGTTTTTTTTAAAAGGGACTTCTGAGAACAATCTGCTTTGACAACAGCTATTGTGGGATCTAGTTAGCCATTGCTCCAAACTGGAATGATGCATTTTAATGAAGAGAGAGAGTGAAGGGCGTTTCCTGAACCAACAAAGAAGAGAGAGAGAGAGAGGGAAAGCGAGATGATGGGACGTTTTGAATCCCTTACCCTGCAACGTTTAGCGTGTCACATTAGCGGGGATCTGTTTTTAAAACTGTGAATTCTGTCACCCTGCATATTTATTACCCAGCCCTGGCACCCTGTCTGCAAGACTTGAGTTGGTGTGGAAGGCAATAGAGAATATTTCATGGTGATTTCATGGACCAGGCTCAACAAGCTCATCATTTCCACATCAAAACAGGGAGCTCACAGATACTATCTACAGTACAGATAGCTGAGAGAACAAGCACTCCTGGAAAAAGCTTAATCATACGCCCATAAAAATAGCTTTCAATCAGTGTTGATGCCTAATGAAGTCAGCTTTGAAAGGCTCAACAAAAATAAACTTCCACTGCACATCCCTTCATTACAATTTATGCACACACTTGAATCCACATACTCATACTTAAAGCAGAACAGGTTTTCGAGGGGGGGGCATTGGTGCCAGGATTTATGTACTAGAAAGCCAATAGGCTACATCTTTTTATTCCTAGCCGGTGGAATAATATCTTAAAAGAAATGTATCTTGAAACCTCTCTAATAAAGGTTATGGTTAGGGGATGATACAACGATGCAAATACTAGTAATATAAACTGAGAGGATTGAGGAAGGAGGAAAAGAGGCAGAAACAAAGGAGAAGAGGGAAGAACTGGGACGCTCCATTAACTTCCAGTTAGTTCCAGACTGGGGGACTCTTGATGGGTCGCTTTGTCCTGTAAGGCGAAGGTCACAGTTCAGTTGTTAGACTAGTATTTGGTAGGCTTGCTAGCTTGTATTGTAGAAGAGGGTCAAATGCAGTTTGTAAAACAACCTACTTTGCCTCTTTATTAATCACAATGCAAACAATATTTAAGCTCTTCTACCTTAAATGGACACTGGCCTCTACTGCAGACATTACTGTTTAAGAGGCTGTAGTGAGCTCACTTTTAAAGCTAGAGTGAAATTTTGCATTATATAAAACGAGAGGCATCCATTAGTACCAACAATGTAATGCTAGCTTGTCAGGAACACTCCAAAGTTAAGCTAAATTGTGGGGATGTACTGGAACTGGCACGGCCATTTTCAGGTTCCAGCTCAGGTTTTTGATACCAAACTGCAATATAAATTTTACGATGGTGTTCCTTGAGGTCTATCATTTCTTTCAATTTTTCGCCTGGTCAAAACAGATGCTCTCAACACCAAAACTCTTGCAACTGACTTATAATAGAGCATGGTAATGGCCATAATATATATCAGTCATAACTTACTAAGACCTCATGCACTCGAAACCTTCAACATCTTAATAGTTGGCCAGACAAAGCGCAGTTACTTCATGTTTATTTAATATTTATGACTAGAAAAACTTGAGAGGGAAAGAGAGAAAACCTGTGCACACATGGCATGTCATAGTGATCAGTATCCAACAGCATATTGCTCATCTCTGTATGTAATATATGTAAGGATTAATCTGTTTGTGACACTGTATGATTCGTGTTGTGATGCTGTTGAAGTAGCTTCTTTGTCGACTTCCTTCCCTGATCAGCTCTGCTTAGCGCTGTACAGTCACATTTTTGTAAGGCAGTGCTGCACATGTGCTAAAATGACTACCCAAGTTAAAATGGTGGATAAGAATGCTACCAGGCCAATGGACAGATGGCAAGGAGCGGATTTAGGGAATGATGGAGGAATAAACAGACAGCAGCAAACATGGAACGTAATAGCATAACATCGGAATTCAAAGAAACGGAGCAAGACGCAGCTGTGTTTGTGAGCTGCCATCACCCACAAACGCTGCTGATTGCTGTGTTTTTATTTCCGCAAAACAATGAATGTTGAAGCCATCCTCTTGGCAGCCATCTTGGTCTGTGATTAATCTTGTGTTCTCCTCACCATGATATCATATAATTCCAGAAAGCATTTGGCTAGCTCTTTAAATACCTGCTGGCACAGGTATCTGTACCCAGTCAACATGCTGTATTCTCTTTACCCTTTTTTCCTAACTTATGAGAGGTCCTTTTTCCTCTCCACAGCAGTGGTGTCTATTTTCTGTAAATGGCTCATTGAGTGCCAGGAAATAGCCCCAACCCACCCTTTCGCCAGTTGCTGGCCCCTTCTCACTCACCAATTAGGCCTATCAGTGGTGGCACTGTTCATTTTCAGCCATGTTGAGTGCGTAATGAAAAATTATGCTTCTCGACCGTTTTGCCTCTTGTAATTTGGTAGAGAAGAAGAAGACAAGATCCGAATATTATTCCTACAGAATTGATCATTTGTAGAAATGGACTTCCATTGTACAAGGCTTTGTGTAATGTCAGTATTTTTATTCCTGTATGAAAAAGTTTGTACAGATTGTAGCAGATTTTTTGTAGATTTTACTGATGCATGATCATGATCATCATTATACATTTATGAAATATTAAATATAAAATCAGCCTCCTTAATTCACTTGCTTTGCTTTGCCATAGTTTCAATACTTCCAGGTGTTCTGTACATAAATGTAAAACTTGCAAAACTTTAGCACCAAATCTGATTCATTTATCTTTTAGAGACAGGGGAAGGAAAAAGTGGATGTGCCTTTTTAAGGTATTATTGTCAAGACCTGGACACAGAGCTAATGTTTACCTGTATATGAAGCCCATTTTTCTTCTTCTTTCTGTATTGATCATCGATGCTTCATTAAACCAGGCAATTTAGGGACAGCAAAGTTGCATCCCTCCCTCTACCCAGTGCAGCATTCTCTCTCTTTTTTCTCTTTATGGTCTTCTTTTTCCCCATTTTCTTTCTCTCACTCTCCGTGAGTGCTACATTGGATGCTTCAATAAAACATGTGATGCCTAGCACTGCAGTATTCTGCCTCACTTACGTCAAATCCTCCTGTGTACCATATCAATATTTCATGACTTTCAAAGTTTAGGCTAAAATCTCAGAGTGCAAGGGCAGGGGTGGTGTGAGCTTCACAATAGATCATCATATATAAATATTATCAGTAAAGTTAAGGTTCACATCTTTGTGCTGTGGGCTGGTCTTCTTCTGTGGGCGGCTAAAGCTTATATAAACTGTCCTGAAATGACTTCCCAAAACCATTCATATTTAGCTGTATGTGTGTTGATGTACAAGGTGCAGTCCTATGGATTAATTTCTGACGTTTGTTCTCTCTCTATCTGCATGTCTCTCTGTGAGTGTGTCTCAGGACAAGAGCATAGGGAAAAAGACAGGATGCTTAAGAGAGGCAATTAGGCCTGATTTTCATACTGTCTCAAAGCTTCTAGGCAAGACCCAGGGGAAACGGGAAACCCAAACCCATCCAACTCAGGATTTCTGTTATTTTACAATCAGGCTGGAGAAGCACTTGATGTCACTGTTGCTTTTTAATGGGCAGAGACTTGATTCTGTCATGTTATCCATATTCATGGAGGTACCATTTGGAAAGTGAGTGGGAGGACGATTCAACATCCTTTTTTATGGGTTGTATATTACATTTACAGATTTCTGGGACAGACTGCTGATGAAGTTAAACAAGGCGAATGTTGACATTTAAAGCAAAGCTGATTCTCTGACAAATGAGCCTGCTGCACATGTGTAAAAATAGAAGGACTTCCTCTTAATTTCAGTGTTTTCTCACTGAGTCTGTCACAAATTCTCTCTTTTATCGTTGAAGGCATAAAAGAGGCAGAAAGAGAAAGAAGGAAATATTAATTACATGCTATACTGTGCATTAATCAGACCTTTTTGGTCATGAATGCTGCCTGCACTTGTAGAATACACCAGCATGTACTGTAAAGCTGAGCTCAAGCATGCTGTTGTACCTATTCGCAGCACTGAATGCGCGTCATTTGACAGGAAACACAGTAATTAGTTAATTAGCAACGTTTGTTGAATACAAGCCGTTAATGGGTTGCAACTGTTGGTGTCACATACTGAATAAACATGCTAGTTCCTAGACTCAATGAGAACAAGAGCTTTGACATAACATCTTTCTGTTTCTGTTCTTCTCAAGGAAGTAGAAACTACAAATGGAAACAGTTTCTCATTCTTTCTTTATACCACTGACACATCTCTTTGACACCAAGGTCTGTGAGGCACATTCAAAAGGAATACAAGATGAATACATGCTGAATTCCACCCTTGCATTCGAGTACTATCGTTCCCCCGTAGTTTCCTGAAGGAGGGCGAGTAAAAAGAAAATCAGTGTGTCATACTTACAGCGCTAATGATGGTGCAGGACCTGCCAGCCACCAGCAGCAATAAACAAACTACACACATTAATAGTTCAAGTTTCTTTTTGATGTTCTGCAAAGGGGCTTTATCATACACACGCAATCTATGCTTTTTTCCCTGTTGTTGTTGTTGTTGTTTTTGTGCCCCCACAACCTGGTTCTTTTTACATTTCCCTCTCTTCTCTTTTGGGGTTTCCAAGCTTGATATTACTTATTTAGATCATCGAGTCCATAGTACTTTGAAGAACTAGCTGTGTGTATACAACTTGTAGTTTCTAGATTCTCTATCTGAAATTAATGCATTGTAAGGAATGGAGCTTAGAGCTTTAGCTATAACAAAATACATCCTCTTAATCAAGCTAATTTTCTATTTGACTGTATTGGACAGCTATTTTTGCACTGAGAACAAATCAAAAAGTCATTCTAAGAGGAAAGGTGTAAGGGAGCAGGAAAGTCAGAGGCACACTATAGAAAAAATGAACCTTCATTGGGGAAAGATTAGGTAAAAGAGATATAAGAAATACAATTAGTTTCATATCACAAGTGCCAACGTAAGAACTCCAGAGCAATCGTATCCTGTGTTTTCACAGCATGGTACAGCTTGGTTTAGTTGTTCGCACATTTGGTACCATCAAATGTCTATAAAGATGAATGACATAACAGCTCCTTGAAAGTGAAGCCAGAACATCTCAATCATCTACTGCTGGCTGGCTACAGTAAAGGTCACCACATTTATAGTGGATGAGAAATAGGCCAAACTAAAAGAAGTACATGTCAAACACCTTTTTCACACTGATGCATGTTCAACTGTTCATTTTTCAGATAGGTTTGGTTTTAATTAGGTTTTTGATGCTACAAAAGGGGAATTCACATCCTGATTGACAGCTGAGCCCTGCTAACAATTGAGTTGGCCGGATGCACTGGTGGGTCATCGATACCAACCCCAATCACTGCTGTGCAAGATGGCAGCACCCATATCTGAGACATTTAGATTTTTATAGAGTTGGAGAAAGACCGCCATCTTTATACAGTATAGAGTTGATGTTTGGTAGCAGGTACTTTTTTTGATTTTGTTTTCTGCTGCAGCTGGATCGCCCCTCAGGAATGTTCGTCAGTTGACCTTGGCGTGGTTTTGCAGGCTGCTATTTGTCAAAATCTGGGTTGAGTCAAGAAGAAAATTGTATTTGCAATTTGCAGATGGTGACCAGGATGTCCGTGATCTCTCTGACCAATCAGTGGTCCGTAGTGTTTTCACTCCACTGTTTAGTATCAGCTCAGCTCAGGTGAAACCTCAACTGAGGTGCAAAAGGGTACCGAGTACTAGCCACAACTTTTGCCAATGGAAAAAAAAACCCCCAGCAAGGTTTCAGTTGAGTAGAATCAGGCCAATAAGTCATAAATGTATCTAACATACAGTATGTCTACAGGTTTAAACCAGTTTAACTACAGAGACATGTTTTATTTGTCTTTAAAAGTAGTAAAAATTATCCAGTTTTAAGTTCTACAAGACAAAAGCAAAGACTATAGGAAATCTTAAAAAACATACCCGTTAATTATCTCGCAACCCCTCAGATTTACCTTTATCTGGGACTCAGAGAGTAACATTGGATAAAACATAATACACACAATAGATACATCTTTTACAGTGACATTTTAGATGATGATGATGATGATGATTTTGGCTGTAAGAAGGAGTTGGAAGCTTCATCAAATCTACATTGCAGCACCATGTTGCCAGCGAACATTCAGAGAACCCCAAAAGACTGCTTCTATCCCACCTACCTTCATCTCCCCTGTTTTTTTTTGGGTTTTTTTCCCAATACAGGGACATTTTAGAATCACAGGGCCGGGTACCTCATCGACCCAGGAATTTGTGTCGGAAACGGGCTTCTCTTAGGCCGGCATTAGGAGGATCCTTTGAAACGATATCAAAAACAAGGGCGGATTTGCCGAGCAATTGGACATCAAAGAGGACCCGGCTCCATTACAAGCCATTAAAACCATAACGGCTGCTTGGGAAGAGTGAAGCAACAAGGATCGATAAAGGGCAGTTTAACTGTCTGACACAGCTCACTAATATCTGAAACATCAACTCCCCTTCGGAGAGAGAGACAGAGGAAGAGAGAGAGAGAAAGAGGGAGAGATAAAGAAGTTGAGGACAAACTTAGTGGGTGAGAGAGAGGAAATGGATAGGGAGAAAGACTCTTGAGATCATTAGAGTGCTTTCCATCCTTTCCATTGCTCCTCGTCTTCCTTCTCTCACCCCTCCCTGCTGAACCGTACACATGTACAGTGATGATACAAGCTGATTCCCACAGTAGATTGGCCTTTATAGAATAGTTCAGACCTTATATACACACACACACAACAAACATGAGCACACACTGACACGCTAGTTTAAGCATATCATATTCCAGACGCACTAGAGAAATACTGGTTTAACCTTAATCATACTACGCTTGCCTAAACTTTTAGTGTATTGAACTGCATCCACCTTAAAACCAACCAAGTGTTTGTTTGACAAACACCAAATCCAGGACACAAATGCTTGATTCAATTCCTTTTCCTCTTTGTCACTCTTTTCTATCTCTCCCCCCACACGATCCTCTTTCGCTTTATCGGGGCATCAGAATGCGGAAGCGTTAAGCCTCCTTGAGGTTGATACTGAGCTCAATGCTATTTTCATTCCCTATTGGTGCAGTCATTCAATACGTCTCTTTTAGTCTGCGGCAGCAAATGGAATCCAGTATGATAAGTGGTGATGAATGATAATGTCTCTCCAGCTTCAAGCAACATCAACTTAGTCTCTTAAGACATAATAACAACAAATATGCACAAAAATGGTGAAAGAAAATGGAGATTCTGTCTTGTGTAAGCTGCTTGTAAATGTGTTTATTTTCATAATTCATAATGTTATGAAAGTAGCCGTAGCTGATTTCTAAGTGGTCCAGTTCCATTTTGTTGATCAGTGCTTCAGGGGTGACGCCCTTTCAAAATTTCTCCATTAAATTCTAATCATATTCTACCTAGAAATTACACACTTTCATGAGGCACACCAGCTACCAACTGAGCTACCAGAGCACCCTGTGTTATTGATATTGTTGAGTCATCACAGAGTAATGGCTCCTAATGTCTATAATTGGGAAGAAATTAAATATTGTGTATTTATGTTCTTTTACCGTGGCATTGAAGCCCTGGGATTGCATGGCCAGCTGGTCAATTTACCACCTCAGTCCAGACTGAATTATTTTATCTGTTGTTGTTGGATAGATTAAAGTAAAGAATGACTGCAAATCATATTATTCAACACAATTTTTACCAAGAAGAAAAGAAAAAGGGGGGTCTGCCCCTGTGGTAACCTGGATAATAACAGCAGTGTCCTTGTTTTACTTCCAGAGTGCATAATTAGGGACAGTAACAGATTTTTTTTAATCCAAAAAATTACGTTTGTAATTAGTTAAATTATGTGTTGACACTTAGAATTTTGTCCAAACAAAACACAGTGAGGTAGGTGAAAATAATTTGTCTTCTCAGAAGAAGCCATTTTAGAGATGGATTGTGTGTTTGTCTTTTTTCCCCTAAAGTCTGGCCAGTGGGTAAATTTGACGTGATTTCCAAGACTTGTTTTTCTTTTCAGAGACGGTGAACAGTAGGCAAAAGGCTTCTCTCCTCTCAGATCACAAATCCCACTGCCAGTTGGTGTTCTCTTTGAACAGCTGTGCCACTCGGGCTCAGACTCAGGCAGACAAACAATTGTTCAGATGGATAAATGAACATGTCCATACATGCAGAGATGCATGTGCACCCTGTCTTAGTCCTAACATGTTAACATGTTGCTCTCACTGCATGTCAAATCTCTCACTCTGTCCTTTTCTTTCTAACCCTCTTTACTCTTCCTCTGCCTCAGTTTCTCCTGTAACAAAAGAGGTTTTCCTTTTCAAAGGGCCTCAGAAACCTTTTTGCACACAAAGTAGAAATAGCTATAATTGGTGAAGACATGGTGAAGCGTTTGGCACGAGGAAGTCCCATATTCTAATTATGCTGGCAGAGATAGAGGCCTGTACTGTTTCAGAGTGCAGAAAAACACATGGCTGAGAAAACCGCTTTCATGAATAGTTATAACATACTTACTGCTGCGTTACGATATGGTTACTGCGTGACATTTGTCGAAGGATTTATCTTTGTTTTGTAGCCGCAGCATCACATTTACATGTAAATTCACGCTATGATGTGCATATTCAAAATGACTGAGCAGTTTCTTCATGTAATATGGAAATGGACGTTTTCAAATGCCAGCGTTTAAGTTTTTTTTTTTTTTTTTTTTTTACTGTCCCATTATTCCGTTATACAGAAGGCCATTTCTTTAAGATGCTGTACATGATGTACAGTATGTGTACAGTATACATTACATCTGTCACTGAAGAGATGACACATTTAACAGACTGTGGCTTATTTTCACGCAGGGAATGTTTCTGAAAATTTTCAACACCGTAGCTGCTCAAAACACACCCTTATCTGGTGTGACATTAAACAGTACATCTTAAGGACGACTATAAACGTGAGGTTTGACAGTATGGGTCCTAAATAGTAAATCTGCTGTACTAATACTATAAGCCACAATGCTGCTCATACTGTACATGCAGGATTGTCCACTAAAATAGCCACTGACGTCTGATGCTATATAGACACTCAACATTACGGAGTGAGACGCTCGATCAGTGCTGTAAAACACGGACATGTTAAAAATACACAGCAATACTAGAAGAGATGAAGATTAGATGGAAGTCAGTAGTAAAACTGATGATTGTTGAGCTTGTATTTATTTATTTATTTTATTCTTTTGACCAGCTTTAAGGACACAGTGAGGTTTCGTGATAGACATGCAGAGAAAGTATATGACTCAGAGTGCTTTGGGTTATGTGAAGTGTGTTTTATATATAAATGTCCTGAGATGCAGTCTGCACAGCACAGCTCTGTTTAAAATTTTAATTCAAACCTTTTAGTGGTTTGTGAGCAGGAGGGCCTGAGAGACAAAGCAGAGAGAGAGAGTAGCACAGCTAGCTCATTAGTACAGAGTGGAATTTGTCTGCCCCTAAATCTTTCTGTCTGTCACACACACACACACACACACACACACACACACACACACACACACACATTATATACAGTATATGGTTTCCCAGCAAACAGTACCTAGGTGTACATTTACCTGCAGACAGACTCATGAACACTCGCACCATGTTATACATTCAGTGGTCTCTCTAACGACCACTAAACTCCACAGGTTGGCAGAAAGAAAAAAAGGGAAAGTGGGGAAGAGTGATCATCAGCACTGAACACACTGTGCATATGTTCTGATCTCCTTGTACAACAACACACACTCTGACTAGGTAGATGCATTCTCAACTTGTACTAACTTTAAATTTATAAATACCCTTGTGGTATTAAAAGTGAGTTTGTGTTCCTGGCCATCATGTCCATTTGATAATGATTGAGGACCCACATCAGCACAACTTTTACTGGATAAAACTTGTTTCTTGTGAGTTTATGTCTAACAATATCAGCTTAGTTGGAGTTGGAGTAAAAGTTAGATTTTATTTCTTACATGCAACATTAAACATTTGTTGAAGTATTGAATATGATTTCGAGTAAGATATCATAATTTAATCACATCCGAAGCAACCTTCCTACACCTGACAGACTCCAGACTCCTGACAGACACAAGTTGCTGTTCTGACATTATTAGTTGTTACTTTTAAACCAGAAAGACAGAGAACTGAAACTACTATTTCAGTTACTACTATAGACCTTAAACATAAATGTTTCTAAATGAATCGGAAATAATAGATCATGCCGTTGCAGAGTGCTGCTTTATTTATATATTTGGAGTCTCCAGTTTTAATGGTTGCATTTCTGGAAAATCACATTCAGTGATTGGTCTGGCCAGACAGATTAAAGTCTTGTTGTTTTTTCCCCAGACTTAAATCTTGTACAGAGTAAATGGAGCTTGCCAGATCTAGTCTGGCTCTGTGAAACTATAGAATCCTCCTCGAACTGCATTGCTATTTTTGTTGATGAATTATTACATCTGTTCATTTTATTTATTTTCCAGATTAAACAAAACACAGAAGATGCATCTCGAGGCTGAATACTGTATCAAACAATCACAAACAATTGTGCATTATCCTACTTTTCAAAAAGGTTTACATGACACTCTTTCATGTTTCATATGTTGCATATTGATTGCTTCTTTTTTCCATTGAAAGCTTTGTATTCAGTAAATTCAATCCCATTTTTAATGTCATCTCCTGCAGTGGGGAGGGTGATGCTTAATTTTTAGTTCAAAGGTGTCCTGTGGTGCTTGTCTGAACACCAGAACTTGTATTTTTGCATAAACTGATGACAGTGCTTTCAAGTCTTAGTCGTATGAAATCAGGCATGAAATACAGCTACCTTGGAATTCCATCACAGTAAAAATCTGGGAATTATTCATCCTTAGAAATGCTGATACAATATCAAATTCCCCTCACACACCCCAGCAGATGGCCTTTCAAACCACTTCCTGTCTTGCTTAATGAATCTGCGTGTTGAAACCAGATCTCTCACAGCAAACTCATATAGATATACGGTATGATATATACAGTGTTCCCATGCTATGATTAGCACACATATGCACAGGAAATCAATGCAGAGCTCCAAAGTTGCACTGATCCTAAATGGATTTGTTTCATTAAATAAAGGAGATGGTGTGGTGTTTATTCACAAGGATCTCTGTAGAAGGTTGTGAGGGAGAAGGAAGATCGTGAGATGTGGAATTTCATTGGCCATGTTACCTGATATTTACCGCTCAATAGGTTAAGGCCTAGGGGGGTCACTGCTTCCTGCAGCGGAACGGCGTGCATTTTTAAAGAGACAGCACAGACTTACCAGCAGGGTGCCGGCTGCCTCCCTCAGTGTTAGGAAACGCACATAAACACACCACCGTTGACCTTAAGCTCCAATAAACACCATTAAATATGAATAAAGACATAATTGAAAGTAACCACTGGCACTTTCTTCTTCTTTTTTTTTTACCCCCCCCCCCACTTTAGAAAATCCAGAGCCAACCACACATTATCAGACTTACTACTTGGCCTATAATAATCTTGACATTTTCTGTGGTGTCATTAGGACACACTGCAGAAATCACACACACACACACACACACACACACACACACACAAGCTTTTGATGGTGCATGAAAATGTAAGCACACCCAATTCAAACTTTACATGGTTTTATCGACAGGCCAAACAGTGCTGATTTATGGTTCATCCTGCTTCCTCTCATCCATTGTAGAGTGATTTCATAGTATGAGGAAGTATGTAAGAGTTACCACAGACAACTTGAGAGAGAAAATTCATAGAGGCTATTAAAAGACAACAATGGGTCACTCGTGAGTGTGAAATATTTATTCTGTCCATCGATTAGTTTCCTGAACAACTCCCCCTTCTTCCCCATCCTCCATGCCAACACCCTCCTCCTTGAACTCTCCAACCTGCTTTCATCGATCCGTCAGGCTAGGAGGGACGGAACGAGCAACGGGGCCTGGATAGATATTTTACTTGGAGCGGGTGTTTATCCTGCAGAGGTAAACTTTGATTTCAGGCTCTGTTGTGGCATTACTTCCTTTTCCCCCACCGGCAGAGAACAGTGGGAGTAATCAGCTTAATTGGTATAATTATGGGGTAAGCAGTGAACCCTTGAACACACGCCTCTGCTTTACTAAACAGATATTTGCAGATTATGGGGGTAAAGTTCTACTCATCAGCATATAGCTAGGTCTCTTTTGTCTACTAATTGGGGCTATAATCTGTTGAACATCTCATCACAGTGAACACAGATTATCTAATTCTTTGTTTTTTTGTTTAATTAACTGATGTATCTATGAATCTAGCCGTATTATTCCATTATCTCACCTTAGAGAAATGTTGTTAAAACCAGATGAACCTTCACATGATCGCACAAACAGGTTATATGAAACTCATGTTATCCACTCCAATATTCACCATTTATTTAGAACCGTCTCATTTTACTCAAGTGTCACACTGCCCTGCAGAAACCAAAGGCTTGAGTGGTATTCAGTCTTTGGTGTCATCATGCTCAGGGGTCTTTCATGTTACTTGTCTGACTGCCAGCCCACCTCAGACCCTGGCCATGTCTCCCTCGCAACCCAGGAGATGGAATTTTAAAAATTTACAGTCCTCTTTGAGCTCGCCTTTTGGCCCCTGCAGGTCTCTGGAAATTGAAAAGTCAGAGAGAGTAAGGTAAGATGGAGGGAGGCCATGAAAGTGAGGGAGAGAGGTTTCTGTATAGCTAGACAGGCTTTGCATTACCCCTATGGCAAGTTCTCAGCCAGTTCTTGTTTCTCTCTCTCTCTCTGTCTTTCTCTCTTCTGCTCAATGGAGTGGTCCTCCACAGGAAAGGCCAGATGCTATCAGATGCCATCTTTGAAAAATTCAACCTGTGTTGAGGGCGGTTCATTGAAATGAATCCCTAGACCGGTTCCTGTTTTCTCAGACCTCTCTACAGCATATTTCACAGCTGAAGCCGTTTCATGGCCACCATTCAAAGGGTAATTGAAAATCCATGGCTGATTGACTCAGACCCTTGGTAATTAATTTTCCCTCAGTTGCAGGGCTCTAAGACCAACACCCACATCTGTGCTGTGTGCTGCTGAAATAGTATTGACATAGCTAAAGTCATTTTCCCACTTGGATTAGGGCTGGAGGTCAGTGGAGGTCGGGTTATAGTATTTACCTATGGAATAGCAGTTACTTCTACACCCATAAACATATTTTGTGACACACTTTCTGAAACCTGATATTTAGTCAGCCTAGCATGCAACCTGGCTCAGGTAGTTGCAATGTTGCAATGTCGGTCTGTCTGTTGGTTGGTCAGTTGGTCTTTGGACTGAACAGAAATATCTCAACAAGCATTAGTGATGAAATTTGATGCACACAGTGATGGTTATCAGACAATGTACAAATATAAAAACAATATACCTGCTAAACACCTTGTCAGCACTGTTGTTGCGAATGTGCTAGCATGCTGAGCTTAGCATTTAAGCACTGCTCACAGAGTAGACTGTCTTGTTTAAAATAAGAGCTTGTGTAGTCTGCATCTAGTTTCTCTCCCCTGTTTCCTTATTCTGTCTTCTCTGTACATTAGAACGATTATTCTGGGATGCAAAAGAAAGTATAAATTCCTGTGGGTAGTATAATTTACACACAAAATACAGGCTTCAACCTTGGCTCACTTCCAGTCTTGTTATTTAGTCGTCCTAACTTGCCTTTTTTTCAAGTTCCTAATACCACTGTGACTGATAGCTAGCTGCTCAAGGTGCCTTCTGCTCAATTGCCTCCCCTCATGGCAACTGAACTGTTGATCAAGGGGGGGATACCTTTTAGAGGGTTGGCACACATCCACTTATTTAGAAGATGGCAAGAAGCACGGCTGAAGGACGTTCAGGTGAATGCATATTCACATGTGGGTTTAAGTGTGATTCTAGGAGATAAGAGCTTATCTGAGGATTACTTAATCAGGCATTAGTTTTGCGTTCCAGGTTATTATTACAGGTATGGCTCAGGCCCCATGCAGCAGACTATTGCTGTTTTTTAAGTGAAAGAAGGCAGCTTGATGGTAAATAGTCTAAGATGACATTGATACAGACGGCATTGTAGGCTACCGAATCCACCTATATACTCCTCACAAAACAACATCAAAGGAAATGACATCCATACAGGAAACCGAAGTGGAGTCACAGCAATGACATCTTAGAGTTCTAGCAAACAGAAGGAGAGAGAGAGAGAGAGAGAGAGAGAGACCTAATGGCATGTCTCACATTGAAGGACCTTGGAGCTTGTGTCTTGGAGATGAGTCGCTGATATATACCCAGCATGCTGAGTGTGGGAACAGACTGTATTGTCATCCAAATCACGTTTGCAGCAGAGCATTGTATGGCACTATAATGATGGCCAGACTATAGAGAAGAGAGAGAGAAAGGCAGAGAGAGAGGAGAGTTGTGTGGCAGGTAGCTCTACTGAAGGTCTCCTTTCTAAACTGGTGTATTTTCACTCATTATCTGCACCTTTAGCCACGACCTTCATATAACAAGAATTTCTTAGCACATTTAGCAGATTTTCTTTTATCATCATTCTTAAAGAAGGGCTTGAAATTAATTTGTGTACATAAAGGGATGTAAATACATATCAATCTAAATATAATTCATGGCAATTTTGAATATATTATTATATATTATTCAAGTTACAGAAAGGATGCTGGCAAACTTAGGTGGAGGGGTCAGACCAAAATCACTTTTGCAAACATTGCTATAAGAACATGCTATTTCACTACATTAATGGTACATCTGCATTGTGAATACAGATGACTTTTGGCTGTTATGAGCTTTTGTTATTTGCTGCATATTGCTTTGAAAAGCTGCATATCAAAGAGGTGAGACCTCTTTCATAGCTGACAGAAATTGCTAATTGGAAAATAAGCCTAAGATAGGACCTGGCTTTGTAGCAGTGCCTGTTATGGTAATGAAGCTATACTAAGTTACACAGCTTTGTCTTCCCTTTATATACTATCAACCATCAACAACTGGGATCTTGTTTTTTCATGGCACACACACACACACACACACACACACACACACACACACACACACACACACACACACAGACCTTTCAGTAACACTTTGTCTTAGAAAGAGGGAAGTGGGCCAGATCCAAGTTATTTACTTAAGTTTGTTCTGTTATACTTCTTCCTTCACTGTCAAACACAGTTATTTTATTTTTCAGCTTTACGGTTGAAAATGAAACATTCAAACTAATACTAAGTGTTTGAAGCTGTTCTGTTTAGTGTTGCCAGGTTCATTTCTACTCCACACTGTTTTATAGCCCGTTGACACACATAACACCTTTGAGGAGTGATACTTAGTTTTGGATAGCGTGTCTTTGTGGGCCCTATGACCACTGCATAGCAGAATCTTACTGATGTCAGCCTCACCTGAGGGTTCCTTCTGGGTTTTAACACAGGCGAGTGCAAAACCTCGGCACCGGCTTTTTAGTGTGTTCATTTATGTGTAGCAGAGGGGAGGTGCTAACCACCCTCCAGCCATGCTCCAGGGAGGTGAATGCTGCTTCCACTCCCCTCAAAGCTCCATCAGTCACACAAATCAACACAGAATGGAAGTTGGCTCAGTGTGGAGGCGAGTGAATAAAATAAAATAGTATGGAGAAAAGAAATTATGCTCAGAGGGAGAGACGGAGGTGACACTGACAGAAGAAAGTTGGCGGTCGGTCGGCAAATCAGAATTTAGAGAAAAAGCTAAATGTGCGTTTTTTGTGTGTGTGTGTGTTAGGTGTCAGATTATTTACACATAAACACCTGTGCTTTTTCCACAAATCAGATGTGAAGTCAGTAAATCGAAGTTCTACTATACCGTCTGTCTGTATCAGCCATTTGAGACAGCTTCATAAAGTTAGATGCTTAAAGAGAGCATCCTCATGCATTTAAAACATCACTACTGTGGAAGTAACCTAATATTCTCCCAAAGGACCTTTGCTGTTTTGCTGTCTGGAAACACACTCACACATACACCTAATATCAGAAACACTCGGTGATCAGTGCCAATTTAATTGCCAGCTATAACCACTCAATCAGTCGTCACAGCTAGATACAGTCCTACCTAACACCAATTTTAAAACCCAACCATTTGACCCTGTAGTCATAATTCCACTGAGACGTAGCATTTCCCCTATCAGCAGGGGCTCAAACTGTTTCAAAGGCAGATTTTTTTGAAATGGAGAGAAAAGACCTTTTTTCTCCTTCCAAATTGCCTTTTACTCAGAGAGGATGCTTGGGAAGAGCAAGAGTGACAGAAAAAAAAAAACAAAAACAAAAAAAACAAAGAAATTTGCATGGCAAAGAGGTGTTCTGACAAGCAAGGAGGCGGCGGAGTTGTTGCCCAGAGGACTGGACGGCTGTTGAGCAGTGGAGAGGAATCTGCTATTCTGTCTTCTCTCTGGAGAAACCGGCGAGTTTTGCCTCCCCTGAGGGTGAGGAACGCGCAGCACAGAAAAGTAATGCATTTTTGCGAATATCAAATAAAGGCACTAATACAGTCAGAATGCAGAGGAGGGATGAAATGAGGAAAGACACCAAGACCGCGGAAGAGAGCGATACGAAAGTACGAGTGAGTCTGAATGCAACTTTGCATTGCCATATGTAAATAAATGTATAAATGCATGAATGCCTGTGTTCATATGTTTGCATGTGTCAGCAACAATGTCACCATAGAGAGATAAAAACTGAACGTTTACGGTTAATTTCCACTGTTGCAGTAGGATAGAAAAAAACGCTTAAACTGGAAAAAATGAGAATCAAAGATATGCTGAAGGATCTAGCTGGGAAAAGGGATACTGTATTATGTGAATGGGTGTGTAGGTGGCACCAGATCATCTGAAGCCAATGAGTGGTATCAGATAGTGCATTTCTGACCTGTGGTAGAGCAGGGGGCGTGTGCTCTAATGTTTTCAAACCAACACACAATCTCTATTGTGATCTCCAGAGGATGACGCCTAACAACTGAAACAGACAAATTGTATTTAGTCAGTGTGTTTGCAACATGCAGAACATATTTATGGACAGCAAAGAAAGAGTCATTTGGATGCCATTTAGCTAAATGTTTTAGCAGAAAGATTTCTGCCAGTCAAGGTCAGGTGTCCTATTTTTGAATCAGGATCATTGCAAGAGCTTTTCTTCAGTGGAGGCACCCTGTACAGACTGAGTAATCAGCTGATGAGCTGCTGGAAAACCTTTTCTAGTTGTTTTCGTAAGCACCCCGAGGGTGATGCCATCAGCAGTTTGGCAGAGTCTGTCTAGTTGCTGGGAGTTGTTCATTAACCACTGCCTCAAGATATTTTTTTAGGCTACCGTGTTAGAAAAAAAACAGTAGGAGGTGGAGAGGAATGTTGAAGGTGCTTGCAGTGAGGATCTGGATTTAACACAAAGTCAATACTACGGCAAAGTGCAATCGCAGTGTGTTGGCTAAAGCAGATGGCCGCGACGAATGGTACACTCGGACTAGTCTCAGTGGCCTAGTGCCCCCAGAAGAGATGTTTTTGGAGGAAGGTTTCTTCAGATGTCTGCTCTCTCTGTCTCTGTCCAAGGCCAAGGCTGGCCATGTGCACCTCTCTATTCTTTCTGTATTTCTTAATTTTGCCAAACACAGCTACTATACTACTATATGCTACTACATAGTTACTATACTATATAATGGCAGTATGTTGCATGAACATTCTGTTACATACACAGGCATGTAGAATGTGTAGTATTATCACAATATTTATATGTGACAAGAAATACATTGTGTTCACACTCAAGTTCTAAAAAAATTGAATATTTTCATTTTCACTTGAGAATTATAATCCATAATGTGTTGAATTATCGGCAACTATACATGCATATATTCAATATTAGTTTCTTTTTTCTTTATGATCTGGTGCAATGTATTTCCCCTCTTATATTATTTCTTTTCTTCTCACTTTCATTTCATTTCTAATTGTATCCTAAAACCAGAGAAGTAGAGTAGAGAGGAGAGAAGAAAAGAGGAGCTGTGAATGTTGAGAGGAAAGGAAGAAGATCTTCAGAGTAGGCTATCTCTAAAGTTGATTCCCAAAGTGAATTAGCTGAAATAGATGCCAGTTTACAGTCTCACCTATCTGTTACCAATGTGACTGCATCGATCAAGTCTGTTTTGAGGGAGAGAGAGATTGTGTGTCATACTGTAGGTAAGCAGACTACCAGAGAACTATATGCCTCAATATAGGATGTCAATACAGATCAGTTACTCTTCACAGAAAATGGGATATCCTACAAAAAAACCCCCAAAAAAACATGACGTGTTTGTGTGTTGTTCTAGACAGGGTATCAAACAGGTAGCATAGTGTAGTTTGACATATGCATCATTTTGTTTGGTAAGAGGGAATATGAGTATTATTTTTCAACAATGTTTCATAATCAACATATTTGTTCAAATGAGTCATGTTTAACACACAGGACAGGAGGGAGGAGGAACTGGGTTCATCTTTTTTCACCAGAAGGGCGAACTCAGACTGCCCAAATTTCTCACCGGTATTATGGGGACTAGATAAAAAGTGGAAAATGAAGCCTTTTGCAGTTGCATCAAAGCATGTTATGTAACATCTGGGTGTAATGAATATAAAAGCAACGCCAGTTATAAAATCCAAGTAAATGTTGTCTCGCTGTTGCACGTAAAGGTTTATGGGCATCATTTACTCCTCCATCTTTGTGCGTCTCTTTCTTGCTTTTTCCCACAGCACACTACCTTTATAGTTCTCTTTTATTTAACTACCTTCCAATGTATGTAATGTTCTTAATGTTCTGTTTAACAGACACGAGAAAAGAGATATTGTATGGGCCAAGACAATCAAGACTGTACTACAGAGTACAAAAGCCATAAGGATATATCTTCATTTCATACAGACACTACATGTGCATGTGCATGTAATGTGCATGTAATGTCCGTCTAAAGCAGAGATCTCCACTGAAGGTGTTGCACTGAAACCACAAAAACGTGGCGAGTATCCAGCCTCTGCCTCATTTTCATCTCAGAGGGGAGTGCTGTCCCTGGCTGAGCAAAGCCAGGGGGCACGGCTCCTCTCTGGTTCTGGAGGAATCATCTGTTAGCAATAATCCACCAAGCCAACGGCAGGTCACATGTTGGGAAATGATGGCCGAGTGAAGAGCCATATTTGATTATTCAATTCCGTTCCCCTGTGGTTTATTCAACTGCGCTGTTTTTTCAGAGCTCTCGTGTCTCCGGCCTCACACATTGTGCCGCTGATGGAAGTACGGCTGGGATATAAGCAGATTAGAGAGCGTGTTGAGTCTGTCTGGTAGCAGTTTGATTTTTAAAGAGGCTACTTTCACTAATTAGAGAGAAACCAACTTGTGTGTGTTTGTGTGTGTAATGAGTGGTGTGGATGCATGCTTTTCATACATCTCAACACTGAGTCAGTACAGGACACTTTTCAGACGAGTTTCCGAGTGAGCTGTCAAACACACCTCGTTTTTGTGTTTCAGACATAGTGTATATATTTTCCCACCACTTCTTGTCTCTTCTGCTGTGTCTGGAGAGTTTTTGGAGAGATCTGAAGAGTTCAGAAGGAAATCTGAAAACACCAAATATTTTTCTGATTACATACAGCACATACAGGATTGTTTGTGTGTAAGGGAGTAAGAAGCGCATATGGAATGTGAAACATGCCGTATCTTACTGAAATTGCATGCACATTTCAACATGTCTCCGACGCAACAGTCAACATAGAAATACAACTAATCAATGCACGAACATCTGTTGTCATTTCTCAGTACATCTCCTTTTCTAAGTAATGCATAATATATTCCCTGCAGCGCTCTCTGTGAGACTCATCTCAGATCAAGGGAGTGATAACCTCCACACATACACAAGATCAGCTCTCCCTCTATTTCCTGATGAATGGAATATGATGGAGGAAGTATGTTCTGTTCAGTTTTAAGTCTGCTCCCCCACATTTGTATTAATTTTTCACACACTTTCCTCCTTTTGAGAGTGTCCCGCTTACAGTATCAGTGTCATGGATTTATGATAGTAAGGTTACGTGATGTAATATTTTGAGTGAATTGATGGACTGTAGGATGGAATGACTCCTCGTTTTATACATTCATGTAAGTGTAAAAGATATGTTCTAAAACGACATGATTAACCCTTATCCATGGAGTATAAGGGTTGGATGATAAAATTTCCCAACCAACCATCTATTGACGTGTGAGTGAGTTTGCTATTTATTCCAATAATAAAGTAAACTTGCAACATGTTAAGAAAGGAAATTTCTTGCACATATTCTCCTGATTAAACTGAAGTGAAACATACAGCCATACCTTCTGAATGTAAGTTTCTCTCTTTTACCAAACTGAGACCTTGTTAACTCATCAGAAAACACTCTTCATTCAAATGACAGACAGGAAAATAAAACTCACCAAAACCTCCTTGGTTTGGTGTTTCCGTTGTTCTAATAATCACCAACACTAGTTTTTATTGTGAAAATATCCTCTACAGCGGTTTGTCCTATCACTCGCTGAATGAGTCAGTCGCTGAGTACGAAGCCTCTCACTTGTTCTTCAGAAGCACACCATTAAATTATAGATATTAATAAATAACTGGAGAGAACTGGAGATGGACCCAACCCTAATAGAGTATACCTACTGACTACAGTCTTTTCTTTTATAATACAATTACACTAATGAATAAAAATCCAAGTCAGCAATGGACCCCCCCCCCCCCCCAAAAAAAAAAATCTCTGTCCATTATCTGATGTCTGTGTTGTATGTCTCCCTGTGGCAATTCAGTACCTCCCAAAAACACAGCTAAGAGCAGCATGTGTCATCCAAACATTTTTAATCCAGTCACTATCCCTCCATCAGAGCTGATCCCATTAGTTTTGGGTGACACAAACACAACACTCTACTCTAACCTCCTGGCTAAAAAAAAAAAATGTTATAAAGCGTCTGAAGTCACTGTTGGTGTCAGTTTATCACAGACAGATGGATTCATTTACAACTTTGGCTTGCTGAATGGAAAATTGCTGTAAAAATACTTTCCAAAGACAACACAGTCACTATCTTTGGTGTCACTACGTGACCTGTCACTATGGTTTAAGTAAAGTCACTGAATCTACCTGCTCATACACACAGTGGTGCTGTATACAGTACAGTATAATATAATAAAATGCTGATCTGCCACCCCTCCAAGCAAGATGGGAATGACTTTTGAATTACATGCTAAGACATTCTCTAGAATTATTAACTGTGTGAAGCTATAATCACATGTAGAAATAACGTGCCTGACACAGGCAAACGCTTGCATGTAAAAGCATCGTATGCCTCTTCATGTCTTGACTGATATCTCCAAGCCATCTCTTCCTCTGCTGTAAGAGGAGAAGAGATAGCCTGCAAATCAAATTAGCCGTCTAATGGAGAGAGATGAAGAGAGAAGGAAAGATGAGAGGAGGAGTGAGGAGAGGGTGAGAGCAGTCGTGATAAATCTGCAGGATTATGTTATTGTCTTTTTTGTGAATGGAGGAGAGAGAAGAGAGAGAGTGAAAGAGGGAAATGGGCTTGGTGGTATGAGTAATATTGACATCAGGGGAGCTTTTCCAAGGATGTATAACCAATTATATTGGCCCTCCCACCACAAACTTCTTCTCAGACTTGGGACAAGTCACTGGAACCCCAGCAGTGCTGTATTAGATACGAGCTTATTGCCTCACGTCTGTAATGGAATCCTTTGCTTGAGTGACCAAGGCATTCTGGTACTGACAGACACATACTGATGCACACATACTGACACACGTACAGATGCACACATAGGCACGGACATTGGACCCAGAGCAATAATGGATTTATGAGGCTGATGTCAATATTTGTCAGTTTAAAACATGTTATAATGATTTAAGCGTTGATTTATGTATTAGCTAATGCATATTTATAGTTGTAGCAAAATGTATATAGAGGGTGGGGGCATTTTAAAGAAATAAACCTGTGTGTAGTCTCTGGTGGACAAACTATGCAATGGCAACACATTATTTAAATTAATTCAAGAAAACTCACAGTTCCTCTGCCAACATTTACAGCAATAACTAAACTTAATATCGGCCCTGAGATCGGTCAGGTTTTAAACAGACATACAGGCATGTGCATTTCTAAACACACAGATAGAGAAACATAAAGGGAGACTGGGAGCAAACAGAGTGAAAGAAGAATTACAGGTGATATAAAATGTAACAGAAAGGAAACAGAAAATAGAAAGCACCGTCCACCTTATTCAAAGTATTTGGTTTCATTCTGCTGAGCTTTATCTGTTTATAAACAGTCAGCATGCATTCTCTCCCTTTTCCCCCCATCTCATTTTCTTGTTCTGCTTTGCATTCAAAGCAAGATGCTGCCGGCCCTCGGAGAGTGGAAAAAAAGACAGAGAATGTAAGGGAGAACAGAAATGAGAGAAGTAGACGACATTGCTCATGAAACCATCTGGGTGTTCCCAGCATCATCGTCTTGCTTTGGCACCAAGGCCGTGTTTTTCCCTTCTTTCCCTCTCTCCTACACGCTGTGTCTGTTCTGTATACCCATGCTTTATTTATCATTGCCTTCATTAACAATTTAATTGAAAAGCAAAGGAAAGAGTCACATCCGAATATTATTGGACCAAATGGGAACGATGGAGTCCCATAAGTAAGGACTGTAAATGCTTTCTCCAGTAAATGGGAGAGACGGAGAGAGAGGAAAACTAGATGTCTGCCAACTTAAAAGATAGTAATTTGCAAATGCTGGCTGTCTCCAGTGAAATGTTTGCCCACTCACAACATGAACCGCTTGTGTGTGGGCTTCCCCTGCACAGCCCATACATAACCTATTATAGAATGAATATTACACTGTGTGATTCGTCAAATATTTTAATACTGTACTGAGCGTCAGTAAACACGTATGTTTCTCCGCTGGGAGAAGAAGGGCTGCAGATTTTTCCAGTAAACAGTTTCCTTGCAGCTTCACCCATTTTTTTTTCTCAGGCTAGAAGATGAAACATAGAAGGAAAGAAGGAAGGAAAGGGAAGACATTTAGAGGCCAGGCTAAATGTTTTTTTTACAAGAATGTTAATGGGCTTTAGAGTAGAAATGCTTTAGTCTAAAAGAAGAAGTAGCACAGCTCTGCATTAGTGGACTGATTTGCAGGTGAAAGCGGGCTGCCTACCGACCATAAATCCCAAATCATTTCACTCAAACCCCGGGAACCATGAACCAGGTAGCTGTAAAAGTTTGTATTCTCCTCACTGACAGCGGCTAACAGTGGATTTTAATGGCAACAAATTTTTCATGCCAGAAAAAAAGAAGTGTCAAAATGTCCATTGAATCCAGGAACTGTGGCATTGTTATGCTACACAGAGGTTGCAGGGAAGAGTTTGTGTCCACTGCATCCCAAGTTGTTGTTAGGTTTAGGCTGCTAAATTGGTAGTTATACTATTTCTTGGCAAGGCACAGTAACTTCTTTGCTGGTTGCCCGGCAACCTCAGGGTGACGACTCTAGACTTACTGTGCTTGGCCAGGATACAGTCTGACACATAACCCCCTACTAAAGCACATTGTGTCATTTTTCCACTTTGTTTTTCACAGATGAAACAACTGAGATATTACATGTTAATTACTGGGCGTTTGCTAATCTAAGTTAATCGGTTGCTGGCTCTAACTTAACACATTTACCATACAGGTATGTAAGTGGTATCGTTCTCCTCATGTAACTCTGAGCAAGATAGTGAGTAAGCATATTACCCAACCATTTCTGTATTTCTATATTACTATTTCTAAAATTACTTTTGCAGAAAAAAGTCAGTTCATACAGGGATCCTATTACTCATCGAGAGAAGCTGATTAAGAAAAATAAGTTTTATGGTCTTTAAAGCTGACCACAGCTGCAATTCTTTATAAAGAAGAAACGTCTTTACAGCCACCTTTAAAGTCTACAGGGGGTATTTGATGCCCAAAAGAATTTGGCAGGAGTATCACTTTAATTTCGAATGTGAGGACATCGACATTTTTTGCAGTGTTTACTACAACCTGGCCAAGTAAGCAGAGAAAAATACTAGCTCATGCAGTGTAATCCCCTGCCTCCCTGAAGGAATCAGTGTATAGAGCGATGGAAAGGAGAGGGAGGGCGGGGAGAAAAGAACAATAATGGTCTCTACAGTTCAGCATCTGCTCATTAATCATTCATAGGCAGCCAAGTGGCAGCAGCAGGGAGCACAGTGAGATTTCAGGTTACGGTATCAAATCTCAATTTATAAATAGAATAGTTATGGAGCTAGGCAGCAGAATACCATCATTCACAGCCCCCTCCTCCCACCTCCTCCTGAGAATTCACTGATTTCTGTGTCTAAGGTTTGCCTAGCATCCAGGGAAACTGTGTAGAATCCCAAAAGCAGTCAGTTTTATACTTTATGATGAAATAAGATGTTATATTTCTCCTTGCTGCAGGTTTGCTGTTGGTCATCTGCCACCATCAATTTATAAAATTTTGCATCATAAACATGCTCTATGCTCTAAACATGGTAACTGACTTCTCAAGCTGTAGCTTTAGTCGGCGTCCCATCCTCTCCTCTCACTTCACATCTGATCCTGTCAATATCCGCTGTACACTCTACCACAACTGGATCGATAAGAAAATGTTTCCCCCCCGATCACCGTTTGTGATAGCGATGCTTCACTGCCACCCATCTCCATCGTTCAAGGACAGCGTGTCGTCAGATGGCCGTATGAAGAATGGCGGAGTCCCATAAGCTCGCCTCATAGCAGAGGTGATGAGAGGGGGGGGCGGGTGTTCCATCTTTCCCGCTTCTCACTCCCAGAGACATGACAGTGACAAGTGACACATTCTATTGATTTATGGTCCATGGATCTGCCACATCTAACATACCAAGCACATGGCATACTGTATGACAGATAAGCCTTTATGAATTATTTGGTAATGTGAGGCAGGGCAGAGGAGAGGGTGACTGCTTCCATATGTCTCATTTGATTTACAACTTTAGTTAATGACTAAATAACCATTAAAATCAAGAATATTTACATGCTGACATGCACCGTTATGAGTTAATCTTTACCTTTTTGACCTGAGAGCATCTAATAGACATATCAAGCGTTTGCATATCTTTACAGCTCATTTACACATGTGACGGGCAATCCAAGCATGCGCTAAGGTCACCCCTGGTCTTCAAATAGAGTCCACAAGCTTACTCCACTATGTGTCAGTGATGTGTAGCTTTAAGTGGTCATCTTGAGGGAAGAGTCCTCTGCTTTAAACAGCATTAACAAGTGATGAGCAGCCATCAGCCCACTAACAATTAACTGGAGACCCAACCCTTAAACTTGAGCCTCATATCTTTTGTATTATTGTGACGCCTAATAGTTTGAGGTTGAATTTGAGTAGAAGCGGTTACTCCGTCGTCACTCTTTTTTGATGTCTTTTAATTCTCACTCTTCTTTGCCATCTTCTCAGCTTCTTCTTTCCACACTTTCTCTTTGTACATCTTGTTCTTGGCTACTTGTCACACTTGTCTATGATGTTTGGACCAAACTGAATGAGGAGAACCTCTAGAAGAGGAGGCGTTGCGTGTGTGGGTGAGATGTCCATGCATGCCGCATGAAATACCTGCGGCGAGTAAATGGAAGCCTCTGCCTTGCACAGCAGCGATTCAGCAGCAGTGCGTGTATGATTGAATGCCCGTGCGGGGCAATCCAAACATTGAACACAGCGCAGGAAAGGTAGAATGCTTGCACAGCACAGGTTTAGTGGCAGCGTGCGTGTGCAATCAAGTGCTCAGACATGGCCAGTCTGAACATCAAACCTTGTGCAGCAAGTTTAAATGCATGTTAGGAAGCAGGCAAATGGATGTGGGTGTACAAATGGTTTGCTATTGCAGGACCACTCCTGCTATCAAATGTAAAAGTAATTCAGACCCTGAGAGGCTCTTCCTCATATTATTTGGTCTGACGTTCAAGATGGCGCTTCATTCTTGACAGTCAGTGAAGCCAGATACAGATGTGAGGAAGGAAAGTGAGGGGATGAAATCCAGGTCTAACCGATTGACCTGAGATAAGAGTGATGTGGCCGTGTGTTGTGCAACGCCGGCATGCGCAAACAGAACATCGCTCAGTCCGTGTGCACAGGGTGGGTGTGTACATGTATGGCATTAGCCATAAGATGATTGACATGTTAGAGCAGGGGCTGCAGCAGGCCATAAGCTATTAGAGAGGAGGTGATCACCACATCACTCACCTGTCTACAGGCCAGTTGGTGGCTATAGTATGTGATGATGTGCGGTGATGTACAACTGTGTCAGGTCAGCATTTGCACAAGGGTGAAAGTATGAGCTTTTTTTTCTTACATACAGGACCTTTAAGCACCTAGTCTAATACTTGCTACTGAAATGGAAAGTACAAGAAGACATCAGGTGTTATATTAAACTCACTACTTTATTGTGAAATGAAATATGCCAGTATTTAAAATGCTGACATTCGGTTCATTCATTCAGCTATTTTATCTCCATTTATCTCAGTAAATGTTTTACCTTAAAGGCCACGGGGGGATTTAATTTCCTTATGTATTAGTATCGGGACTGCACAAGATGTGATTTCTCATGTTTCTCTGTTTAATTCCCTCTGAAGAAGGCGTGCCAGCGATAATCACTATAATGGGATGTCAAAGGGCCACAATTATTCCTTGAGATTCTTCTCATGTTTAGATCTCCTCATATCGCCTGTTTACCAGCACCAACGCTATCAGCCTCCACTTTCTGTCCTCCAGCTTCCACGTGGATGCCCAGAACATACAACACACTCACTGTAGACATACCTACAGTACACACACACACACACACACACACACGACACAACATACACACACACACACACACAAGGCTAATGCGTCTCATCTCAAATAGCTCCCAGCCATTAGGAAAAATGAAAAACCAATACCTTGTAAAATCAATTGTGATGCCACCTTCAAGTGTGCATTCATGTGTGCAGGTGTGCGTGTGCGTGACCGGGGTAAAACTGTCCAATAAATGCTGCAGCCTTCTCTCACATACAGTATATCCCATATATTTCTTGGTATATTTCACCTGTGCAAGTAGGGAGTAGCAGGATGACACCTTATTATAACCCTTAATCTATTTTTTTATTGGATTTATATTTTATAGATTTATATTTTATTATCAATTTATTTTTAAGTATATTCCAATTAAAAACTGACAAATTAAATTATTGTTTTAAATGTGATAACAGTGGAATACTCCATTAAACATACATTGTTTTATGTGATTCTGAATACATTTGTGTGCAGGCTTGTTGTCACACACCTGGTCATCCTTGTGTAGGTCTCCATCCCACTGTGCATAGCGTGGATCTGAAGCCACTTTGTTCTTTGTGTAGCTATTAGCACATCTGATCTTTCTCCGAGCAGTCAATCCATGTAGCGATATATTCTCCATCACTCTTGCACCGCAGAGCTAAATTGCAGCGGAGTCGAGCAGATTCACTCCTCTCTACTTAACCTCCAACTTTACACATCCCTTTCTACAGCTGGAGACAATGGTTTGCTGTTTTCTACCAACACATGTTTGACCCAGCCATATGATGATCTAGTATGATGCGCAGATATGCATAAATACTGTATGTGTGCATGGTCTGCTTATACTCGTGCACACACCAACTTCAATATGCAGTTTAAGATCAATAATCAAATGCAGACACAGCACTTTATGACAGAGGTCTTATCTCATCTTTTTTCTTTACCTCCTTTTCTTTTTTGTTCTCAGTCAGTATCTCCACCATCTACCTGCAGTATTCATCTCTTTCTACCTCCTCCATCCTGGTACTAATGAGTTCTAGATGTGGTCTGTGTGGGGTCCAAAGCTTCTCCCTTACTGCTGTTTCTCCAGCTGGGTGCTCCCATGGTGTGCCAAATGCCTCTCTTGAATATTGAATAAACCCCAGGACCACCTCCGTGCTTCCTGATCAACAGCACTACTATTACCTAGCTATTACTCTGCACGGGGTGTCCGGGCTCCGTGAGGATGGATGGGCTTTGAATCTGTTGTGTTGTGGGCGAAGGTAGAAATAATAGGCATGGGTGGGTTGAGCGTTTGAAGTTGTTTGATACTATCCCTTGTGATTATCAAACCTTTATTTTCAGTCTTCTAACTCGCTGAAGTTGCCCTTATAGCACCTCTCCAAAGTGTGTTATTTTGCAGCGTACCCAATCAAGGTCTGACACTCAGGTAATTTGACTGCATGTGTAGAGGAATCATTGTGGCCTCAGATTACCCATTGAAAATATGGGCCTTAATTTGATAGACACTTTGGGAAATTCACCGAAACCATCTTTGTCTTTTGGGGGCTTCATAATGTTGTCCATAGAGAAGTATCTTGTCTGTTGCCTCATTCGGTGGTATGTTGAAGTTACCTGCTGTTGAATAGCTCTTTGTCAAGTCTGCCACTGATGTGAACATCGCTGATGTTCACTTTGTGACCTTTGTATGACCTGCTAATCATGTCTTATTGATATCCCTTAAGTATATGCTGCGGCTCACTTGCATTGCAAAGCAGGATAACAACATGGAAACATTTTGAAATTCATATCAGAGTTTGTAAGGTTACAAAGACTGCAGTTAAAGGGATTTTGAAAGTGGAGAGCAGTGTTTATTTGTGGATGTTTTCTAGCTTGTCTAGTGTGTTGCTGAAATATTGATCATGGCTTTCCACAAAACTTATGATCTTATTGATATTTGTACCTAGGTACTTGATCAAAGAGTGACATTTTTGTTTTTAAGTACTTGCTATTGGATAAGTGGTGAACATTGGCAGGAGAACATCAATTTCTCTTATCTGAAAGCATTTGGAAGAATTATTATACAGTACAGTAGAATAAATTGTGTTTGCCTCTTACTCCTCTTCGTGTGTGGCATATACACCGTTTTTTCTTTATTTTTGTGTAGAATATGTTTACGATGCTGTCAGATTACGAAACCCACAGTTTCAGATTAGTCAGTGAAGTAACACCTTTGGCATCATAATCATCAAAGGCATGGGCAAAGCACTGTGAGTGAGCTGATATTTACCTACCATTCATTTTTTATCTAGCCTCTCCATGATAGCCACTTCATTATTCAAAGGCCAACCACACAATTAGCACCAGCAGATCCTATTGCGAAGCAGTCCCGCTAGGACCAATCAATGCTATTAGATCCGTCAATGTGATTAGACACACTCTTGCATCTTCCTCATTTCTCCTTCAAACTGCATGCGCTAGGATAGGTTGTAAGGCTTGTTGCCTTTAATTTATGCACCATTGATTCCTAATCCCAAGACAAATCAGGGAGGTATACTGCAAAAGATATAAACAAAGACATTTTGCAGTGGATGCTGGTAATAAGGGATCAACGGTTATATCTAAGTCTTTCAGGCACCTTCAACACTGCCACTGACTCATAACCTCTAACTCCTCAAAGAGCACTAATAACCCTCTAAGAGAGGAGCCGTTATAGCTTCTGTCAAATGGAAAGTCAATTTACTGAGCTCATTTTTAGCCACACTAGCGGCATGACTCTAAGGATTGCTCTTCCGGTTGGTCAATTGGCCCACCACTTTGCATCAGACTGAGTTATCTCAGCAACTATTGGATGGACTACCATGACAGGCATTAACAGTCAGGTAAATGTCAGATGAGAAATCTTAGTGACTTGGATCGTCCCCTGACTTTTCCTTGAGCACCACCACGATGTTGACACTGCACTGATTTTGAATGAAATGTTTAAACAACTATTGGATTGATTTCATGGAAACTGGCACTAATTTTCATGCTCTCCTCAGGGCGAGTTACGATCCCCTGAGCCCCTCTAGTGCCATAATCAGAGCAAAGATTTAATTTGTCCAATACTTTGGTTTGTAATCAAATACCCACAAAATAGTAATATCCACTGCTAATTAGCAGATGATAATAACACACTAAACTAAGACTGTGAACATAGAAAAGCATGTATTCAAATCTTATTCATAGTATACCTGGTGAATCAGCAGTAAACATCTCACCTTGCTTTCTTTACCTCGTATTTTCTATTCTGAGCCCCTCGATCACTTTTTGCCCATGCATAAACATTCAAACATTTTGATTGTGACTCAGTAACTCCAAATGGAGACACAGCAAAACTTTTGTACTCACTTCAAATGGAATGTGATAAGCAACTGAGTGTACAGAATGTCTGAATAGATCAGCACTGCGATGGTATCAGTGATTCACCTCAAGTCTTCACAAAAATGTTATGTCTCAGTGGGACCAGACAGATTCTCAGTTGTATTACCGAGAGCCTCCGTGACCTTGTGATGCGATGAGAGGGAGAAGCTACCCGGAGCCCATTGCCACAGGTTTAATTACTACTGGGAAACGAAGGTGCTGTAGTTTATGTGTATCGGAGGGATCTGTGGTTACAGTGTGTGGTTGTGCGTGTGATGTACCTTAACCTGTGCATAATCTGTGTGTATGTGCACACCGCACACGTAAATGTGATACTGGTGTAGAGCTCTCCACCAAAGACCATCCCATTTGGGCTGGCCCTCTTTAAACCCCTCTTACATAAGCCACTACTCTCAGATGTGTGATATCATGGAACTATTTTTGGCTTTTCCACTGAAAAAAGACGCTCAGAGTTGGATAAAGACTAGCCTATTCTTTGAATAATACATTGGAGCTCCCTCTCATCTCAGCTGTCTTATTACTCTGTCCTGACATAATTGTGCTAGCTGACTTGAATTGGCCTGCAGACTTTGCCTTGTTCGAGAACAATCACGCATTTTATCTTTGGTAAACTAGAGCCCGTCACATCACCTGACCTGGATTCAATGGCCAAACAAGACACATTGTTGTCACTGTCCTGGATTTTGCTCTGACATCAAACCGATGGAGAAACTTGCCGGATGTCATAATTGGATATTAATGCTCAAATATTATGTTCTTCTTTCCATGGTCCAGTTTACTCACACGTGGCCTCATCTTCAATTAACCTGAAGGGGTTACTATATGACCAAGTTTTACCTGCCAGACTAAAGAAATTAAAAATTGATTACTTATAGTGACATGTTTTTTTTTTTTTATTGGGTTTCTCAGTGTGTCTGACAATCCAAGTGTTCTCTCGGCCTTGCTTTTAAACACATTTATGTTACTAAAACATCCGGATAAAATAATGTTATAATGTTAATGATTTTATATTTTTAAAGCCACTGAATTTTATGTATTTGTTCTGTCTACATTTGTTATTTCTCCTCAAAAAGAAACCAAATAGATATCCAGTACTGTTGTACATCAAGCTCAATAAAGTTTTTAATTCAGCAGGTTTATTGGTCGATATTGTTTTCTGTAGTCTTTCTTGTATTGTCAGTTCAGTGTAGTGTTGTAACAGATGAAACACATAACATTGTGCCAAAAGCAAAAACAACTCCTACAGTACATAAAACCAAGACCCAGGCTATAAGGTTGTAGAGCTTATTCTGGCCAAGAAGTCTCTCCCTTGTGCAGTCGTGAGAGGGTTGGTGCAATCAATTTGGTTTGAGAAGATCACTAGCTCTTATTAAAGATCCATAGATGAATCTCCCAGTGTGGGTGTAGCAAACAGCCTTAGCTAAACGGAGATTAAGGCAACGCTGGAAAGACCCCTTGAAGCCATCTAAGGCTGGTGGGTGATTTTGGATTTAGCAGTGGTAGCGAGATAAAGGCCTTTCTTCCTGCTTAATTGATGGCTGTAATCCATGTGTTGTTTTAAAAGCCCGTCTGGCTGATGTGTGAACACAAACCCCCCGTTGGTTTGTGCAGAAAGTGGTGATTTAGTGGGCCAAACGAAGGGTTTCCCACTGGTTGGGTGAAGACTTGTAGATTTGGGATCCACTAAAATGTCTCGGCTGGTAACACATTCATGAGGGTGGAAAAACAAACCTCGAAACTGCATCTGGAGGACAACACTCTCAATGGAAGCACTGCAGAGTCTTTTATAATCTCAAATCTAATACAGGCCCAATACTGTCAAGTCAAGTTAGACTTTACTATCAGAGCTGTCAGGCTATCTTACACCATATAATACATTCCTGGGACTGTCAGTCCTGCTATCAATAAAAGATGTTTGACTTCTGAATGCCCCCTGATCCTTATTTAGTTAAGTTCTCACATTTTTGTCATTCTAAATCAGTAACTCTCTTTTTAACCTACACCATCAGGTTTCAACAAGCGTATAATTTTACGAGCAGTACTGTGATTAATGAGTAGTGACGACGTCTGGAAGTGGATAGAGGCTTAATGAGAAGATCACAGGGATCCTAAAGTTAGGAGGTGCTTGAACTCCTCAAGGCTTTAGCACACTGTTAGGAAATCTACTGGTGCCTCTTGGTCTCAGCCAGAATTATAATATCCTTGTGTTGATCGCTATCATGAATCACAAGTTCTGCTTAATCTCTACAAAATATGTAATTAACCCTGAACTGATTCATATCGCTCATTATATTACCACTGATAGGACACAGAAAATAGAGCATGGTGCCTTTTATTATCTCAGCTCAGCTGCTGGTGCCTAAATATTGAGTACCTTTTGAGAAAGTTATGCATATTTACAGCTCTGTACCTTCTCTGACATTATATGAAATGACTACAATGTTGTTTTCATAGCACACATATTAGTTCCAGCTCTACAAATACAATAGTGTGATGCTGTCAACAACTGGAACAAACCGAACATAAAAAGTGCAAATTAAGCAATAAAGTGGCAGATCTTTGTCTGCTCTAGCTCATGCTGTTTGTTACATTGTACGGACTTGCAAAATCTAATCTTAATGAAAAAATGAATTACAAATTTTGCCTCTGGAGAAAATTAGTGACCTATTGTTGAAAATATGCGACCAAGTGGGAGAGAAAGAGAGAAAGAGAGAGAGCTAAACTTGATTAGCATGGAAATGACAAATGAAAGGTGGGAAGGGTGGAAATGAGGACAATTGTGACTGTGGGAGTCTGTGTTTGTTGTAGACATAGACAGGCCTCTTGTTTTATATTGTCGAGTGTCAGCTATGCAATGGAAAAACAGAGAATGACCACATTTGAACTAATGTAGTTTCAGCCTCACACATAAGCAGCAGCAATGCATTTGCAGTCATTCTCATCGTAGTAATTGCTCAATAAAATCTTCTATCAGGTTAAGCTAAATACCCCAACGTTTCCAATGATATTGCAGTCAGTGAGGGTTTATGCAGACACACAGACACAGCATGATGCCAGTTTGAAAGGTCATGCATACAGGGGTCATCAATAGCCACCCAATATTTACAGGTCTATTTACAGTTACACTTTGAACACGCTATTTCGATGACATTTGAAGTAATTTCAAAGAGTTGATTTGTTCCCATCTGTATACTATGAATACGTGTGTGCACACATCTGCACTGCCATGGTTTAATCCCCGAAATGACAAAGGCCACTGACCAAAGCAAGGGCAGACCTGAAATCTGTCATCCGGTCTACTAGGTTCAGTGACACAGTACTTAAGAGTGCTACTGTACCTACAGTGCAAGTGCCACCAGCAGTAATCTGACAATTTGTTGTGGGTTATTTGTGACTTGTTAGCTTACAGTATTTTCCTGTCTTTTATCGTTCCAGCTGTCCTTTGCAGCAACAACCCCAGTTCTGGCAGACAAGAAAAAATACCCCAACTTCTTCCGCACCGTCCCATCGGACAACGCCGTGAACCCAGCAGTAGTGAAGTTCCTCAACTACTACAACTGGAGCCGAGTGGGTACCCTCACACAGGATGTTCAGAGATTCTCAGAGGTCAGTGTTTCTTCTTCATTCTTTAGAGAGAATGCATTTTGACATGTAAAACTTTTGTCAAAGAAAACTGAGGTTGTATAGTGAGTTGCTGCAGGGAGCATGCACAGAAAATAAGAACTGCTCCTGATATATTCTGGATATAGTGGGTATGATGCAAAGAGATTGTTTTCAATCAGAAGCCACTCCAGAAGCCAGTTTTCTGTACATGAAGAAATACAGATGCAGAGACTAGAGTATTTTCAGAATGCATAAAAACAATTGGCTGACTGTCAATAAGGAAGAAATCGCAAAATTCGCTTTTGTACCACTAAAAGAGATGCAAGCTGATTTGCTAGATTATTTATTTACCAAATTCCATCTGCAGTATAGTTAAATGTCCCTGTGCTATTCAGCAGACAGCCGCCTCAGCCACTCTAGTATATCTGCATTGAGTCAGCATTTGTAGCTAACTCTCTTGTGATCTTGCTGGCATTGAATTAAATTTAAACCAGAGGACACACATTTGCATTCTTTAAGAAAAAGCCATCTCCTCTATTATACTGACTGTCTTTAAGCATTTATTATGAAATAAATAGATAAAACAACCCAATTCAGACAATTGACTGTTAAAATCATGTAATGTGTAAAATGGATGGTAACTCGTGAGACAAACATATCTCTGGGAGACATTAACATTACCCTTTATGCTTTGGATAAATTCAGACTCACAGCACACGCAGTACATTACATCAGTCAAAAACCCTGCCAGAGGTATTGAAAGCGTGAATTTGGGAAATATTGTAAGCTCTTGCCTCGAGGCACTGGTTGAAAACAATCTGCTCAGCAGCTGGGGGTGGGAGGTGGAGGTGGGGGGGTGTATAAGAAGTCTCGCTGCAAATCTCAGAGAGCCCAAATCCCTTTATCGCTCCCCTCCTGAAAGCACCAAGGGGCTTAGGACGGTAGGAAGACGGGCGGCCCGATTCAATCAACCTGCCACAAGATTGGCCTCTAATCCTGATTTACAAATATGCAAGCATCACTTCACGATTTGTACAATCCTCTGTCAAGTTCAGAGCACGACGGTTTTTGGTACATCGGGAAATCGCGATAATAGCACGGCAAAAGGTTGATGAGATGCAAAGTAGTAAATGTTGTTTGGATACTGCCGGTAAAACAAAGAATGAGAACAGTAAAATGAGTTATGAGTTGGTCTAAAGTCCAGTCAGTGGACTGTCTTTATGTTTTCTTGAAAGGTTTTTGATCGATTAAACAAATATGGAAAACAAACTATATTATTTAAATGATTAATGTGCTCTGTGTAGCATTGTTTTGGATTTTGGAACATCCCTAATATGTGTTGTACTATAGCATTCCTGCGCGTACACACACACTTGCATCTGCATAAAGAGCATATTGACAGTGTTTTCATCTCTATTTCTCTCCCTGTCATACTCTCTCTCCTACTGATCCACAGCGCTGTATCCCAGGGAAACTGCTCGCAAGGTTAATGTTATGTAACGCTTGTTAAGGATTCAGTCAGTGGAATGCACACCACACACACACACACACACACACATACAATACGGTGTCCCCTGGGACTGTAACCTGTAAGCTAAAGCCAGCTCGTCACTTCTATTTTTAGGCATCATTGAAACACACATCCTGTTTGTGGATGGACAGTGGGGGTGGGGGTGGGGGGGTGTGCTCTTCATAGTTTATTGTAGAGTAATGAGAATGAATAAAGGCCAGGTATTTGCTCATGTAAAGGTGTCTAGCACGAACACACACACACACACACACACAAACACAGACAGCAATCAACATTATTGAGATTGCCTGACAAGCAGGGCTCACCAGGAACAGCCATCACCAGTGAGTCAGATGACAGACCTGACTGAGAACAGGATTAGGACTCTGTCCTCTGCCTGGAACCCTTTGAGCTCAAGTGTTTAATTACACTATGACCACCAATATATTTATCACACCTCTCTCTTGGTCCCTTTCTGTCTCTTTCCCTTTCACAACAATCTTTGCTTACAATCTAAAAAGCATTTAGTTCTTGTCCTTGTTCGTGCATTTCACAATTTGTCTTGAGCCACCAGCTGCTGTTCATTACCAGTGGCCATGTAATGGTCCTCTGCAGAATGACTCATTCACGCCACTGTACAAGGCATGTAAGGCCATGAGAGGAAGCCATGCGAGAGCCAGGCTGTGGCACCACCATTTGTCACGCTAGTTTGTGTAAGCACATGACTGGCATTATAGCTTGAACTCTGGGATTTGTATGGCGATTTGTATGACCATCACATCCCCTGTTTTGTAGATGGACACGCGTACGTTATGAAAGTGTAGATACACATGCACTCAGCCGGACAGATGGAGTGATTAAAAGCACCTGCTAACACTCTACCACATGTGACACTAATAACACACACGCAGTCACACCTGTCACTGCACAGGGTGAACATGCCTGGAAATTATGTGTTAATGATTTTAGGCTGGACCACCGCAGTCTGTTTATCTCACAGTGTTCCATCTGAATCATCACGTACTATGCATCAGGGCTCTCACTCTTTCTGTCTGTTGCCTAAAGGGTGTGATTTTTTTTTTTCGGCTCAAGTTTATTTGCAACTTTATCTTGTGATCACACTCAGTGTGATTTCTGAGGTTTAATAATAAAATGTGAAAGCTGAAACAATGTGCTGATCGACAGAGAAATAGATCACTTGATAACTGATTAATCGTTTGATCATTTATGAAGCAAAAGCACAAAAAATCTTTGTTATGTTGCTGTTTTGTCTTATGTGACACAGTAAGAAACTTTTTTGGGGCATTTTTTTTTTTTTTTTTACTATTTTCTGACATTTTATGGATCACATTTAAATGAGAAACTAAGCGGCAGATAGAGTGATAATGAAAATAATCATTACTTGCAGCCCTACAAAATATGCAATTAAGTTCAGAGGAATTATTGTATGATTGATGGATTTTGTAACGATGACACAAGCCCACTGCTGTACTACCAATGCATATTAAAAAGCTCTGATGACAGACTTAAAGTATGTACTTAACTAAGCGAGTTTTTAATTTTCCCATACGGTACATCTAACAGTGCCTCAGTGCAGAGCAAGTATGACGCCCTGCCACAGTGTGTGCAACAGAAGACGAACTAGAAGAACTTTCTCAGCTCACCAATTAGTTTGTGGTTGATAGATGAAGAGAGTCTTCATATATATATGGATAGAATCAAATGTTGGGTGAATTGCACACATTTCACTAAGTGTGTCTGACATTTTGTCCATCATTTGTGGGTGTGTACTTATGTATCTGCACATGTGTGTACTCACGCACATGCCCAGAAGTGCAGTCAGATTATTTCTCTTCTGTATTTGCTGCTGGGGATTCCCAGGCTGCCCCAGACAATGGAGGATGTTTTTGTTATGCAGGAAAGCTGCTCACTTTCCCCTCTTACCGTCCCTCAATCCATCTACCCCCCTCCGCTCCATCTCCCTCACTCTATCTAATACACTCAGTCCACCAGAACACAGATGCATTTGTCCTTTTCCATCTCAGTGGAGGAAACACAAAACCAAACCAATAAAAATCTCTTGTGACAAGGGCTTTTTTTTCTCAGACATGAACGCCTTTGTGTGTTTGTGTGTCTGCATATCATCAGCGCGTCTTGTATTGGATATGTACAGAGGTTGTTCTTCCCTCCACCTGTGTTTTCGCTCCAATACACCACTTCAAACCCAGAACAAACCTGCTGCTGTCCAAGCTAGTTTCCTTCTTAGCATTGCAGCAGCCAGGCCTTTTAGATCAAAGCTCAACACAACGGGACATTGTACCTTGTCCAGACCACCACGCCAATTGTTCCTCAAGAGCAAAACCTGGTTGTATTGATCCACCCAGGCCTCCTGTTGTTTCAACTCAGCGAGCAGTACATTGGAGGGAATGTTTGTACAGGAGTGAGTGATGTACAGAGTGATTTAGAGCTCCCTCCGGGGGAACCAGGGGAGGAGGCGATTATGACAGCAGACCTTTAGAGACATGAGGGAAATAAAGTTCAGGTTGTTTAGATTCATTGATTTTTAGATGGCAACAATCTTCTAGTTCATTACACAAAATAGTTGTAATGACTAATTTTAACAGCAGTGGCAATAGTGATTATAGTGATGGCGGTATTAGCAGCAATGGTATAGTCTGATATAATATCACTGAAGAGACAACGTTTCTATGCATATAAATGAGTTGCATTCTCTTTCTCCGCATTTTATTATTATACAGTAAAAGATTGATAATAATATAAAGAACTGGCCTAATTCAAAACTGGTTTACGGCAGGTTCCTGGTCTGCAGCACTGAAAAGACTCCCACTATAATACAAAATAGAAACAGAAACAGGGGCACACCGCCAGCTCACCTGGTAGAGTGTGCAGCCCATGCATCAAGGCTAAATTCTTGCTGCAGCAGCTCGGGGCTCAGTTCCAACCCACAGCCCTCTGCTGCATGTTATCTCCCTTCTCTCTCCCCACTTTTCTGTCCATCTGTGTTCATATACCTGGTAGAGACTCCAGATTTTAGTGTATCTTTGAAAAAAATGATCTCTGACCATAACATAATGTAAAAAGTACATGTACATGTAATACTGATCTGGTGATGTGTTCCTGTTGGTTGTTATGTTGTTATGTCTTGGAAGTAGAGCAGTGAGTGTTGGATGGGATTAAATGTTTTAGATCTGAGAGCAAAGTAAAAACAGTCAGGGGCTCGAATGTGAGAGCACAGTGCCGTGGTGAGTCTAAGGGAGGGGTTCGGTTGATCTTTGAAGCTCTATTATGCAGTCTTGCTATTGGTGTGATGATTTCTTTAATGGTGAGGGAATAAATTGGAGCACAGTAAGATATTTCTAAAAATATGATTGCATGTTGATATTTGCTCAAGAGACTATGGGTGAGATATGGTCTGATCTTAATATAAACACACAATTACTGGTTGAGCTTCATCATTAGATTACGAATGTGACTTCAATAAGTGAGATGTGAATCAAGGAGTACACGATAGTGTGGTTTTCTGTGATGGTTAGTGTTTTGATTTGAAAAATGAATGGGGTCAAACATACAGGAGATATAGGTTCCACAGGGGAAAGGAAATGCATTCTCTTTTCTTGACACTGATAGTTAAATGATTAGATTTCACCCAGACGTGTAAATAGCTGCCAAGGAAGTAACAAATATGTCTTTGAAGTGATACAGGACATGCAAATCTAATATAATATAAGCTCTGACACACATTGCAACGCACATTTACAGAGAAATATAGGGCAAACACACAGGAGCCTTCATCTTTTCACAGTTATGATATCTCTGCCAACTGAGCTTGGCATGCACTTGTGAGCGCACACCCTCTCTGATGTCTCATAATGTCCCCTAATGCCAGGCTCTTGGGTGGGGTTGGAAAGGCTGATGGCTGCAGGGCATGGCTGGAGGACATCATAAAAACTGGCCAAAGAAAGAGAGAGAGAGGAGGAGGTGTCAACCTCAGCATATTAATTGTAGATATTTCTCACAGCAGACATTTTGACTTGTTAAACATATGTGTTACATTTAGGTGTTACCATGCCAGGGCCCTGCTATTGTGCATGCTGGCTGACTAGCGTCTCTTATGGGAACAGTCTAAATGGAATGGAGCCATCGCTAATGTTGGTTACACCTGTGCTTTTCCTACTATGATGAGTCAAAATGTCTGCTGTGGAAAATAAAAGGCCTTCTTTAAAATTGTAGCTTTGAGGAGGGAAGCCAGAGGGATGAATCATAGTATGTGTTTGTGAGGGGTGAGAGAGAGTGAGAGGCGGTATGATAAACCACCTGAAGCTCACCATCACGGTGGGGTACCTGCTCCTATTCTCCTCCTACTCTGATCCTGTTACCCACAATTCCACTAAATCAATCAATCATGAAAGCAGACGCAGAGCTGCTGCAGATACATTTACAGTACTACAGATACGTCTGCTTCTTGTCAAGCCTTGGATGACCATTCGAGATCATTTAAAGCAAGTTTTTGTGCTTTCCTGTGTCAGTCTGAGAAAAACAAATGTGTATCACTGACAAATGCGTGATAAATATTGTGAACCTTACAAGTCCACACTGAGCAGAGTGAGTTAAATCTGAATGATGATAGTTTGATGTCTTCAATAGTCAGTATGACTGTCGGGCTAAAATGACACTCAGATTCAGCTACATGCAGACACCACTTAACAACATTAGACAACCTGCATCAATGGTTATTGCTTATACATACTGCTCATACTATATATATATATATATATATATATATATATATATATATATATATATATATATATATATCCAAAAACTAGAAGTGTTAATGTGTATGCGAATAAAAAAAAGCATACAAGGGTATGGTTTATTGTGAAGTATACATGATATTGCTTTTTTGTTAAATTCATTCAAACTGTTTTGATTTACAAGATTATACTTGTCACATTTCAGTACCATAGAGAGATTTCAATTAAGCAAGTAGAAATGTATATGCTCACTCAATCACTATTTCCTATTACGGAAGCCAGAGGGTGTTGTTCTCTTGGGGATTTGTGCTCATATAATGGAGTTTTTGGATCTAATGGAAATGATGTTTGTTTGGATGTGATGTTTGTGTTGATTATGGCTCCTCCATGGATTCATTTGTTCCATTTAGATTTGACAGGCAATCTTTTTTTGATCGGACAAATGATTTTCGGTGGAGTTTTTTTTTCTCCCTGCTTTTTTCCCCCCAATTCTGGACTGCCAATTCCTCACAGACCACAGTCTTTACCACTACTGCTTTTGGCATGTGGAAAGTGTAGGATGGCCATATGTCTGGGATATATGTGGAGTTGGAGTTGCTAGCCAGAGGATTATGCCTCCCAGATCCTAACCTTGTCTTCTAAAGTGCTCCAACCAATACAAGTTGCGACGCCACTAGCACTACTAGTTGCTGTAGCATTTAACGACTGACTTAAATCACCAATCCCACAACTCAGTTAGTGCAGACCGAAAAGAGAATGAAGCTGCGTCTTCAAGGGTGCGTTTCAGGTCTACAGGGAAGAGAATTGTGCAGTAGTAAATGATCACTCATGCTCATGTGCTGTCTCTTTCTTTCTCTCTATCTTTCTCTCTAAGGTGAGGAATGATCTAACTAATGAGCTGGAGAAAGCAGACATTCAGATCGCGGATACAGAAAGTTTCTCCAATGACCCCTGTGTCAATGTCAAGAAGCTCAAGGTAAGTGAACCAGCCTGGGCGCTTAACAAGTCTATTTAACTGAAGCATTCAAGGTCAGTTTTATTCAGATGAGTAGGGCTCAATTGATTTTAGTGTCACAACTTTTAGTTATAATTTCTTTATTGCGTTATTTGTGTATGGCTGGATGCCATAAAAAGTTAATCCTGGATGATGAATAATTTGATTGGGCAGAAGAGGTTAGTTCTCAGTGAGACTGCTGGAGTCATAATGAGGACACTGTAATGGCTCGGGGGTCTGTACAGTGACCCCTAATGACCTGCTCTGACTAATGGATGTTTGATGGGCCTTTTAAGCATATGTACACACACTCTCACACACACAAACACACACACGTGCAGGATTTTTTTATTTTTATTTTCCGTTACTCTTCTCCTCTCTGCTTTGAAATGAATTGAGACAGAACAAAATGAGGCCATTATTAGGCCAACATTGAGATGTTAGACCTGTACATACTAAAACCATTTACTCCTAGTGTTGACATGCATGGTTGATCTGAGCTTGCTTGGATGAAGTGAAAATGCATGAAACTCAGATGTAATGCAGTGAAGTGTGAAGGCTAAATTATCCAAACTATCTCCAGAGGCAATCAGTGATGCATTTGGCCTCATTTACCAGTTATACAGTGTATATGCACTGTGAGTCAGTGCCATATACACTTTACAGTAGAAACAATGTCAAGGGAAGTAATTCAGTCCATCAAACCAAACCAGTTTGACTGCTTTGACACCAACTTAAAGGTGTCAGTGTTTGAGAGTATGAATATATTCCTGGATAGGAAGTTACAGACATGGCAGAGTGAAAGTAAAAATGTTGGAAGCGAAGAGAGCGGACTGGAAGATATGACATGCAGTATGCAAGATGGATCAGGTTGCAAGAAATGCAACAGGGAGATTACGAGACAGACGGATAGAGAAGCAACAGGAAGATTAGCTGTCTTTCCTAGAATATAAGTGTAACTCTGCATGTTGAGGGCTGACATTTTAAGCTGACACCATCCTTCCTTGATCAACTCTAAATATGCAAATCACAGTGTCGCTCGGAAAGCTTTAAAGAACGTTTGCATTACGTGGGAGGGGGTCCTTTGACACCCTAATGGTCTGTTTCCCGCTCATCTTGCAACAGCGGTTTGCTGTCTCCCCGACAGCTCCGTGATATGATGAGGTAGAGAGTGACACAGATTTCATTGTGGAGATTTTTTTTTTTTTTGCACAGTTTGGTTTGTGATCCTGTGGGTATGTATGTGTGTGTGGGGCGTGGTGGTTGGGATGGTGGGGTGGGGTCATGCTGTCATCGTGTGATCCGCAAATAGACCACTCACATCTGTGATCCAGCTGGAATATGCAAAACGCAGACAGGCATCTCCGCTGCAAGGCCTTGAAGCTGCCTTCTACATTTCTCTGTCACTCTGTGCTTTTTTCATCTTAATCTCTTGTTCTCTCTTCTGTCCCAAGATACTGGACAATCTGACAAAACAACACCAGGAAACAAAGGCAGGCACACCCACACACACATGCAACCACACAGACTTTCTAATCTTAGTAACAATCAAGTTTATACTTCTTCAGTTTGACTAACAATGCCAGCAGATGTTTTATAGACAAAGGCTTTTAGAGATTTTTGTGCCTGAAAGACAGTTTAGCCTGCTTGCATTCAGTGAAAAGCCACATGAGAAAAAAATGTCCTGTAGTCTAAAATTAAGTTCCAAACACTTTATTATTTATTATAATTTAATTATTTATAATACATTCACGACTCATGCCCCTCAGATATGACATGGAAGAGGATGGTCCATTTCTTTTCTTTCCTTACTGATCATTACTTTCAGTTTTTCTTCTTAAATATGGTTGATTTGCAAACTATAACATCTCCCTTTGCTATAACATCAGCTGTTTCTAATGATAGCTTTCAAAGTTCCCCATGTGTTGTGAAAGTAAACTCTAAACTCTGAAATCTGACCCAAGAACTGGTGGCAAGAAACCGTTGACTTCACAAGCTAACCTTTGACTGGAAAAGTCATTTTTCTAATACAGTTACACATCGATGCATCACTCTTCATCACACTATTTGATACAGTAAATTACTTGCTAGTGCCAAAAGAAGCACCCATATCATCACCCTCTTTAATTTGTGCAATATGGAGAGGTTAAATTGGGATTTGTTATGTGGTGGGGGCGTAACTGTGTTTTCAGGGTTCACATATGCACGTGTGTGTAGGCATAAACATCAGAATCTGGTTGATATTTGATAAATTGTAAATAAAATATAAAACACTCTGAACACTAACTCCCTAATCAAAGGCATTGTAGATACTGATGTAGTGTGCAAAACTGCAGGTGATGAAATGTGTAGATACTGTATGCTGTTCTGTGTCGCTTTGGCTCTGCACTGATATTATCAAGTTTGTCCATTTCATATGGTCTGTTATTGATAATATCATCAGAACAGCTGCTGCCGTTGCTGTAGTTTGCAGTGTTTTCTGGCCTCCTTTTCAAAGTGATGAAGCACCTTTGCTAGTCCAAATCCCAAAGTTCCAACATGAGCCTCACACTGCGAACTCAGAACACACAGTCCTCCTCACGTCCAGCTACAGTTTGTTCTCCCTGAGTGTGAGTTCAGTGACAAGGTCAGAAATGCTCACATATTGTGGTGCATACTGACATTATTTTGGGGACTTTAATTTTGAAGGCAACAGCCTGTGAGTTCCAGTTCAGATAACATTGACAGATCTGTGGTCATCGCAGTGTGTATAACATTTAATGCTCACCTAGGATCAATTAGTGATCACACACACATACGTACACACACGCAAATCTATCCACTGAGTGTCACATCTGCACACAGCACACTCGCTGAACAATAATCATCACAAACAGACGGGGGGATGGTTTTGTGGGGAGAAGCAACACACTGCCCAGTCTACAAATCACATCTCCCACAACCTCATAAAAGACCGTCATTAGTACAATGTTTGTGTGTGTGTGTGTGTATGCGTGTGTGCCTAATAAGCCTGAACAGTGCCTGATTGGGCTTATGAGGTACAATATTACTCAAATCATTATCACGTATAAATCACAATCATGAAGTTACAAACAGTCCTGTCACAGATAAAGCAGTCATGGCTGCCTTTAACACTACCCTCTTTGGGAACAATTATTGTTATAGTTATATAAAAGCTTGAGCAATGAGGGCAATTTGGGGCTCTATAGTCTGTCTGCAATTCACAAACACAACACACTGACTCATGGCCTACACAGTCTTTTCATGTTGTTGCCAGGCAGGCCAGAATTCATACTGAGACTGTGGACGTTGGCCATTTGGGTTAAGAGCCTTTCGTCCAGGAAAGGGCAATGTTATTGAGGAGCCACTTGCAATTCACACACATTCACACAAGAGTACATCTCAGAAAAGTTGCTACCTGCCATTCTTGACACACATGCACATTGTGATGGTGCCAGAGCAGTGGAACAACAGTAAGGGCTTCATACAAAAGACCCCCTTAAATGTCCCAGCATGCACTTTGGCTCTGAAGAGAAACCACCAGAGAAGCTTTTTGATTGAGCTGCTCAGCTTTCTGAATGCGCTCATCCTCCTTAGTGTGTGTGTGTGTGTGCGCGCATGTGTGTGTCCTATAAACAGTGCAAGAACCTATATAGATGAGTCTGTCTTGTCTTTCTATTATATACACCTACCTAATCTGTCTAATTTCTCTGTTTAATCTGTCCAGTATATACAATCTATTTGGAGGAACAGCTACACTGTTGGTCTGTTGGGTGGCTCTGTGTGTCTAATCGCCTTAAGGAATAGGAATTAAGATGACAGTGATTGAGGTTGTCCCCTCTGATCTGTGGATGCATGACATACGGTAGAGACTGCCCGAGGCAGGACGACTTCATGAACTGTATTCGTAATGGTCTCTCATTATCCAGGATAAAAGAAGGAGACCATAGATTCGCTTAGATTACATCTGGTGTGTTTGTCACACCATTTTTTTTGTTTGTTTGTTTGTTTTTTAAATTATTCATTATAGTTCAACCCTAATCAGCTGCAGTACAAGTTTTCAGGCTCTGCTGTTTTATAATTGCCTTTCCTGTGTGAAGTCAGCACTGCCACTAAAAGGTTTTACTGTACAGTTGTTTGTAATGTATAGCATTTTCACCTAATCGATATAAGAGGGAACTGAACACTTGAGAACTGCATGTAGCACTTGAAGTACATGACATTACCATAGAAAACACACTTAATATATTTAAGAATGAGAATCCTATTACAAGATGACTGTTGGTAACAAAACCCCCAAAATAAAGTAGGTCTTCCATTAAATTCAGTGTTCAGTAACATAATTGATTCTGTCAGTCTTCAGATTTGCTTTATATTGCTTATATTGAACAAGAGCCATATGAGAGACTTCTCTCCATGCATCACACATCACCTCCAGCTTTGTTGACCAGATGTAGATTCATCAAGCCTGTGTCAGTATTATTGGATTAGATTTGGTGCAATTTTGTACTGTAATGTGTGTGTCTGTGTTTTGACACACACATACTGTATGTGCACATCCGTTCGTGTGCATATGTGCTTGTACTGTACATATGCTTGTACACACTAAATGACAGACTGTTGGCCCCAGAGCCTGATCTTTTTTCCCACCATGAAAGATGCCGCACTTCCACCCCGGCAATCTAAATTATTTACAGAGTCAGTCACCAGGCCACAGGCTCTGACTCCACATGTAAATTTGTGCTCTCCAGCCTGGTTGGCAAGACAGGCAATTCTGCCCACTGACACTAATGTCTCTGTTGTTATGGATCGACACTATGCAACTTAATATCGCCCTAGCATCTCCGCCATTGGTGCACTGCTTAGATATCACATACTTTGTAGCGACTGAGAGACATAATGATCAAAATATAGTACAACATGGCTGATTGTTGATTTGTTGAAGTGTGATCTTGCAGAATGGTGAGAAGGGACAACTTCTACTATACTTTTTTGTGATGGCTATATTGACTGAAGTTCTGTTTCAGGGTAATGAGCAGAAACGCCTAGCATGTATTGCAACATTACTGTAAAAGTGTGTAATCACTGTACTGTACAATGACAGTGAGTCAATTTACAGGTAATCTTGATTTTATAATATGCTGTGTCACCTCATACACATTCCACACTGTAAAGGTCCTGTGTATTTACTGAAACACTTTGTGTTATACAAAAGTGTTCATATCTTTTAAGATATAATGTCTTTCTGTTTTTCAGGATAATGATGTGAGAATCATCATTGGACAGTTTGACGAGAACCTGGCCTCCAAAGTCTTCTGCTGCGTAAGTCCTCAGTGTACACTAAACTTGGCTACTTGGCAACTTGTGTGTCTGTGCAAGTACCAGAAACTGTAAATATGTACCGGAAACTGTGATTATGTAACACAGTATGATTGGATTAGATTGATATGATTTGATATATATGCTCAAACCTGACAAAAAATAGAATTATACAGTAGCTTAATTTCTCACTTTAATGCTTGTGGTCCCATATTTTGGTCTCGCATTGTTTATGGGCTCATGTTATGTTGTACACTCGGTGCTGCTTTATTTTTTAAGCTCACCTGGCACTAGGCCCAAACTCTTATGTCAGGCTAGCTTTGGATACACAGCTGACTTTAAGTAAGAGTACATATCATACCGTGCTGTTACATTGATTCGCCCTCTTCAACTTCTATTTCATCGCAGGCGTATAACCTGAACATGTTTGGGAGTAAATACCAATGGATTATCCCCGGCTGGTACCAGGGCAACTGGTGGGAGCAGGCCAACACTACCAACTGCACCACCAAGAAGCTGCTCACAGCCATGGAGGGATACATCAGTGTGGACTTTGAGCCGCTCAGTGCTCGGCAGATCAAGGGCATCTCTGGCCGGGTGAGTGTGTTGTACTTCAGAAGACTGTAATGTGATGTAACGTAATGTTAACAAGTAATCAAGTCAAGAGGCTTGAAGACAAAGTACTAATTAGCTGAATAAACCCTTCACAATGCATTCAAGCTTAATACTGATGTTATTTTAGAAATACTTATAGCAGCCTGAGATAAATAAAGTGTGAGTGAATAGTGAAACATTTTGGATCAGATTTGTTGTGGGTCTTCACTCCACTTCATTTTGGTTTCTGTTTTTAGACCAGAGCATAGTCAACACTGGAAGTCTTTGTATTTTTTAATGATTTTAACATTTCATGTGGATCTGTAAAGACACGAGGGAACTTTCTCCACAAAAAGACATCTTAGATGCCTGTTTTAAAACCACAAATCTCAACAAAAATCAATCATGGGTTGTTGTTTTTTTTACACTACCCAGCACAGGAGCATCGATCCCAAAACAGCGTTTCCAGTAACTTCCTATCTTCGTATCTCAAATTGTGTGGAAAATAATTCCTCCTCACTGGACGAAGTTACACCAATAATAGTGCATTTGAAATAACCCAACATTAATTCAACTCTTTTACCTCTCTTTCAGACCCCTAAGGAGTATGAGAGGGAGTATAGCCAAGAGCTTCAGCAGAAAGGTGTTGAGGCCAGCAAGTTTCACGGGTTTGCCTACGACGGGATCTGGGTCATAGCTAAAACTTTTACTCGAGTGATGGAACTGCTCCGCGTAAAACAACGGCAGAACACCTACCACAACTTCACTGTGGATGACCGTGAGGTGGGAAAGCTGGTGCTGGACGTCATGAACGAGACCAACTTCTTTGGTGTCACAGTAAGTTATGGAGCAGATTGCCATTTTTAACAAATAGGAACATTATATAAAAGTAGGGCATAGTCTGACATGGCTTACTTTTATTTTCTTCTTTTCTCTATTGTCACTTTTTTGTTAATATTGATGAGGGACAGAGAGAAGGACACTTATACATATACATATGTATACTACATATACAACACTGTCAAAACACCATAAAACATGTTACTGCTGATGAGTAAACATCTTTTTGGGAAAATTAAAACATCTAGCTGTAAGGGTCCATGCATGTTAACACAGTGTAAATTATACATGTTCTATGAATTTATAATATGGAGTGGGCAAATGTCAGTTCAACACATGGAGGCATTAATTACTTCTCTGGAAAGCTGGAAACTTGTTTTCAGACAAGGTTACTTAGCCATCCTTGCCTGTATGAAGCCTAAAGTGATGCTGTTTGCTTCTGCCGACTCACTCCAATGCATTCAAAATTGATCCTGGTGGCTACGCTAGCTACAAGCTGTGTGTGTGTATGTGTGCACGCTCACTCTTACTTCCTATTGAGCTGTTAGAGGATATCTTCTGTTCCCCTGTAAAGGCCACTCCATTATTAGAGGATGCCATGCTGCTCCCAGCCTAGACAGCCAGTGGGCATGCAGGGCCTTACAGTACATTAGAGCATTACTCATATCATATCCATAACTGCGTTTACAGTGGCTATACTGGGGAATTGAGGAGGTACAGTGTTAAATAAATAAAGTGCATTTTCTCATAAACATTGGAAGAGTGGTACAGTTGTTAATACTGTGTGTCAACAGAACAAGTGAGAAAAACAGAGAGAGGAACACAGCTTTGTAGAAAATCAGTACAGGCTACTGACTTGTGTTATCGCAAGGTCCTCCGGGGCAAACGTCCCCGGGGGTATATGTGTGTTGTAGCACTGTACGAAATCCTCCGGGTCGTCATTCCTCACCACTCTACTCTCACCTCTCTCAGCTCAGAGCTTCTGATCAGGAGCAGGCTGACACAGTCTCTCCTCAGAGACTCTGGGAAGCAAAGCAGTGCAGGAATATTTATGGCCATGTCATTCACTTCTCATTCATTTTTTTTTTTTTTTTTACTCCAGGCACACAAAAGATGATGATGTCCTGTTAGGTTGTTTGGATAGGCTTGCAATGTTTTTCTCTGCTTTCATATCTGTATTGATCCTACATAAGTTGTCATCAGTGGTGGAAGAGGTACTCAAATCCTTTATTTGAGAAACTGTAGCAATACCAGTGTCCTACATTGATGTTTTTGATTAAGTAAAATTACATTGTATGTTCAAAACTACTTAATTCAGAAGTCCTTCTTATTAAGAAGAAGGACCTTTTTAGAGGGTCCTCTCTGAAAGTAGCAGAGCAAAAGGAGACAGCTGAAACAAAATGGAACTACTTACATGAGGTATTAGTACATGACTTGTGCATTACAAGTGTACTGTACGGTTTAAGTAAATACACTTGATGAATGAATCATATTAACATGGCTGCAATAAAAACAATTTTATTATTTAGTTTTACACAACATAAGTTTTGAAAACCTAGTCTGCAAATAATGAAGAAATGGCTACAGGTCATTTTGAAGCGTTCAGGATAGCTATAATAAATCTACATGCTTTTGTTTCGCTGATGTCCTGAAGAAGAAAAAAAACATCAGTCATACATAACATTGTCTAAGCGGCTAAATTCTTTGATAATGATGTTTTTATTTTGACAAATCCTGAACAGAATACAACCATTCTGTGCAAGAACATTGTGCTTGTGGTAAACAATTATGTTGTTTGAAGACAGCGGCATTGCAGAATAATTAAATGCATCTTTATACCAGAAGATTTGAGATCTGTCGACTATTATAGCTGTTCTTTTAAGGGATTACATGAAATGAGATCAAAAGTGTTCCCTGTATGTAGCACACACTTAGCACATAGAACTTCCACCCACACATGACGATCAAAGACATAGAAAGGCAATTTCCCTTCCACACAGCATGCATCTTTTATGCTATTTTCTGATTCAGATTTCAAAAGCAGCTATTGCACAACTCGATTAGTTTGCTTGTGAATTCCTTCCACTGCGTTTCCAATAAAATGAATCCATGTGCTTGCACCAGTGAAATGGCAAATTCAGGCTGTTTACCCTCGCTTTAAATGTTACGTGTGCTTGATCATACAGGATTATACCCTGACTTAAGCTCTGTGTCTTTCCTGATTCCACGATTTTCCGCTGTGTTTGCTATGTGCACGCACACACACACATGCCCGTGTCCATTCTTAGTCCTCCTGCTGAATCCGCGGCAGAGGCAGCTGCTACGGCAGGAGAGTGATCATGGAGGGCTCCACAGTATTGATCTGGCTCCTGTCAGGGCTACAGAGAAGAAGGCTGACGTTAGCTGTGAGAGGTCAGAGTGAGTGCAGATAGCTGCTAGAACCACAGCATGATGAACACTGGAATTCACCAGGGAGGGTTGCATGGCTAGAGCCACAGCAGGTTGTGATCGGGGATGACAAGTGTGTGGGTATAGGTTTGTTTCAGTTTTTTTTTTTTTTTTTTTATCTGTGGTCAGTGGTCATTGTGTTGGTATCAGTGTCTTTCTCGGTAATGGCAAGTAGCACAGCCTGAGGCTTGACAGTCACCTCAAACAGACACACTGAGGTGAAAGAGAAGAGGTGGTGTGTAATGTGCATCTGTTGTTCTCTGTTAATGTGTGTATGTGTGTGCATCGCAGTTCCATTCACATCAACAGTGTTCCCACCTCAAACCCTTGAAAACCCGGAGGATGTCACACCTGCAGCGCACAGACCGACATCTCATTTGACCCCAGCACTCCTGTCACTGACAGTATTCTCACCTCCACACACAAAGTAATACCTGGCTGCCTCTGTCTTCGAAAGACACATTCACATACACACACACGTACATGCTTAGACACAATGATTGCTCCATCAACCACCATTGTTACTCAGGTCTGAATGTCCTTTGAATACTAGACAAGGGACACCTGTCTGGGTCAATACACTCCAGTGAGGTTGCCTCAGCCGCAGAGGAGCATAATACCTCGTGGAAAGAGGCTTTACAGTAGCTTCTTTGAATTTTGGTCAAAAGAGGTTAATTTAATCTTTGTAGCACAGACATTTATTTCTAATTAAGAATGTCAGAGTCAGTGCCTCTGCATATGTTTGATATACTTTGAATATTCTGCACACCGTGTATACACTTGAGAGAACAAATTGGGGGGCTGTTAAAATAACCAAATGCCATTTCAATAAGTTTGCGATAGCTCCACTTTTGCTCAATGTGAAGGGCAATTATGGAGGCAATGCTAATGCACAGTGAGAGCATGATGGTGCAGCTACTCTAGAAACCTGGATACATACACTCAGTCATTACGGGTTCAATTCAAGTTCCCCTGTTTTCAATCCACATTGTCTGACCCTGTTTGCACACCACAGTTATCTGAATGCAATACCTAATGAGCTGAACTGAGGTGCACTGCGATGTCCTATTTACACTCCAGGCATAATTGCATAGCATATTGCAGGAAAGAGCAGTGTGTGACAAACTTGTTAGCGTTGACAAGTCAGATTGACACTGGTGTGATAGCTGCAGCAGAGGATCTGTTGTACATCACCTGGGTGAAGGTAACGTCGGAGATCCCGTGTCTCCGGAGTGGCTCGTTCTGCTCGCACGCCACACATCACCGGGGACACATGCATGCACATAAGCATAATGCGACAACATATTAAGTGCATACACATAGACATGCTTTCACGCGGACACTCAGACAAACATCAAAGATGCCACACAAAGACTGGGATTCAAACAGAGGGGTGGGGTCCTGCTCCGATACTTCAAAGCTTGCCATCTTTTTGAGGCAAAATTGGCTCTCCAGCTTCCTTCCCCATATTTCCCCCTCAGCTGTCTTTTAATCAGCCAATGCAAATGCTCTCTCTCTCTCCCTCTCTCTCTCTCTCTCTCTCTCTCTCTCCTTATCCCCCTTCTCTCTCTATCCATCTATCTCCCTCTCGCTCTGCTCTCACCTTTGTTAGCCAGCCAGTAATATGTAAACCCAGTTAAATGTGTAATTAAGGAGCTCTGTAAGCAGATGGCGAGCTGAATTAATTGAACAGTCTTGGTAGATGAAGAGGGAGAGGGAGATAAAGAGACAGAGGGAAGGAGAAAATAGAACAAGAGAAAGAAAGAATGAGAATGCATAGGAGAGATAAAGGGACGGAAGCCAAATTGATTTGAATATGTCTTACGATATTGTCACAAAGTTGAATTGTCCGCCTTGCCTGTGTTTGCCAGCTCCCTGGCTTGAAATTGCTTATGTTCAAATCAAAGACTGTCCATTGTTATTTTCCCATCGTTTTAGGGTGGTTATTTGACTGATAGAAACACGAGGAATGAATACTGAGAACTAATATGGAGATAGACTACATTCACTGACCACTATGCGCCTTTCTGTAGCCAAATGTGTGACACACTTAAAGAATTGCTTTTTAAACACTATCTGGGCAGATTTGTACCAATGCTATGTGAGCAAACACATTTAAATCGGGCAGCCTTTCTGATCTGATGCTGTTCCAAAGATATTAGCAAATGAATTGGACTAAAGATAATTTTGTTTACCTCTATAAACAGATCAATTTTGGCCACTTCTAATCAAATGAGATGCAGTATGTGCAGGAGCCGAGACTCTGCCCTTTGCCTGCCAACACTCCAGTATCGGAAAAGCACTATGCATAAATTTTGTTGAACTAAGCTTCTTTTGTCTTTTTCCCTACAGAAATTCACTATACTGCGTATACTGCATCTTCTTCAGCAGAATATGTTACTTACGTGTATGTTTGATTAAAGACACATTGTTTTTTTCTTCTTTTCAGGGCCAAGTCATGTTTCGGAACGGAGAGAGAATGGGCACAATAAAATTCAACCAGTTTCAAGGTATGTGCTAGCATATGATATATATATATGATATATGTCATTTGAGACTTTAACCTTTGCTCACTCTGTTTTGAATAGAAAACATTGATTCAGTATCAAGAACTCAGCAAGTCACACCCACTTTCAGCCAAACATGCTTGTTCTTGATCTGAGTCATTGCTATAATTTGTTGAATTCTAAATACAGAATATCTGTGTTCAGTAAAACCACCAATTGTTTCAGAAATTTTGCAGGGTTACAGTTTCTGGAAAGCCACTTACAATATTTCTCAAGTCTGAAGGTTGCCACGGTTGATATGCCAGTACCTATAATGGATCCTGACCAGTACGGCTTAGGAAGAGCTTGCAGCAAAGTTATACACGTGGGAAAGGGAGGCTAAAGGATTTAACAGTTTTGGAGTCAGAAGCTTTGTTCTCACAGTTATCTCATTAGTTGTTTTCCAACAGGGGATAGGCTTTATTCACATGACTGCCAGGGTTGTCAGGAAAACACAAACATGAAAAGTTTTAGGCATTTAGTCCTTTTTCCAAAGAAGAAATTCTCCACAACCCTTTCTGTATGGAGCTGCATGTTTTCTCTATGTCTGTGTGGGTAGGGTAGGTGAATCTAAGATTGTAAATTGCAAGGCTTATGGTGCTTTACTGTGCTTGATATCCTCTGTGGTGATACGATGTATGTCTGGACAGCTATGGTTTGTATAAAAAACATGCCTCAGTACTCTCTGTCCTCATGGCATCATCCTGAGGATGTTTTTGATGCAGCACAACCTGCTGAGTGGGAGAATAACCCAGCGATTGCATCTTGATGCAGGGGATTCCCACCTCCGAGGCTCCCCAGACTGTATGTAGCACACTGCATGGGGCTGTTCAGTCCTCTCTGCCCGACCATCTTATCTTCCTCACTGCAGAGGGGCTCGGTCCCTCTGGCTGCTTACATCACACTCTGCGTGTGAGATAGGGTAAAGTATGTGTGTGCTTACGCACAAGCCGGTGCGTGTGTCTGAATCTTTTGGTGCATGTATGCTAATGCTGTTACAGCCCAGGCTCAGTGGGTGGAACAAAAAAGGAAGGCCGCATATAATTTCTAGTAATTCAAATATTATTTTATGTTTAACTAAGATAGAAGATTGTAGTCAGAGTAGAGGCTGATGAGTGAGGAAAAAAAGATGTGTCCAAATTCATATATCATAATATATTGTTTTAACAATATCCTATGATATAGTGAGCCACGCTCTAAACAAATAGGAAAAAAATATAAAAGAACTATGTGTGCAGATAGACATTAATCAAACTGTGAATGAAGTGACACTATTAATTACACAAGAGGAAGCAAAATAGTTTTACTCTCTTGCAGCTGGCTCCTCTCCTCCCTTGTGGATTGCGTTTTGAGACAATACTGTACATCAACAGCACACTAGTGTATTTTGACATTTTTTAAATTGTTTATTTGTGAACAACACACTAACAACTAAAAAAAAACTCCTCAAAATTATTATTTAGTATGGACAGCTCCAGACAGACAGATTGAGGATACATCCAAGGATATACTGTAGGTGCATGACATTGCGGTATAACATCTGGTGACCCTCGTATCTATACCTGTAGGTCACCTGCAAGAACAAAACCAAACAGCAGGAGGAGCACTAACAGAGACAGAATACTATCACAAAAAAAACATTATTAGAGGGTAATCAAATAGAAAAAAGTGGAGAAGAGTGCTTGTGTGCTAGTACAGTATATCTACACTGTGTGAGAGAGATTTTCAGAAGAAATTACACGTTATCCTAATTTGTTTTTTTCTTCTCTCTGAGTCCATCGTGTCTCCAACACATATGTCCCTCAACCCAATCCTCCCCTGTGTCACAGCTATCTGTCACTATCTTCTCCGAGCTTTCTTATATCTCCTCCATCCCTCCTTAACCTTCACTCTGTCACTTCCTCCTCACTTGTCAGGGATCTTGAATTTGTCACCCTTTTGACACACCAGTAGCCTAAGCTGGGTGGAGAGGAGAGGAGGGACAGCCCCAGCTTGAATATTTCAAAAGGCGATGATCCTCAACATGACCCTATCATCTGTCCTCAGCCTCTGAGCATCCATTTTACCCTGTCAGGCGTTCTTAGTCGGGGCCCTCAATGGCTCTTATTCCCACTGTCTGTCATTGGGATAAAAGATAGCTCCCTACCGGAGGTCTTGATCACAGTTGCAGTGCTGTGAGTACAGTGAGTACAGTTTTTAGACCTACATACTACCAGGTAAAATAGGTGTCAGTAAAAGGTTAAGATGTTTTGGATCTTAAGAGATAAGTGATAGGATTTACTATCTACAACACCTCTCAAGTAAAGATTAATTTCCTGCTTTTCTATCATCTCCTGTAGGAATTTGAACCAGCAACACCCTCACTGCTGTCAGTTTACCTCCAGGCAATAATCTTCCCACAGACTTTTCAAGTTCAGTAGCTCACAAGAATATCATTGAACTGTAGCACCAATGTTTTTAAAAGCAATTTCTTTTTCTGTGTTAGAATTTCACAGATCTGACATGAAACAAAATAAGACGATAACTCGATCAAAGACAAATTAATGTGAACAGCATAGAAAGGAAGAAGTCCAAATTATTTTAATCACATTTACAAACACTGCTACAGAGATGGGTCAGACTGTGTGTGATAAAAGATCTGGCATGATAAAGGAGTTATACTGTAAATCATGTCTGGCAATCATCACTTTGATTTTTGAGTATTCAAACCAGCGGGAGCAGCAGTCTGTGCTCCAAAGAGGACAAATCATTTGTGCTCGAGTTGCAGGTGCATTGGAGAAAAATTATAGCTGTAAGTGGAACAGTTTAGAGAATTATGATTAACACAGACTGACTGCATTGAAAAGAAGAACAGTTTTTACAGGTTTGCAGTCCACTGGAAACCCAAATCCACAACAGTGTTTCGTATGTATTACATGGCACACGTGAAAATTATCAGAAATTAGTTTCCATCCTGATTAAATTTCTGATATTGGATTTGAATTGTCCGTGATTATACTCATTTATTGCACAGTTGTTTCCGCAAACAAGTCATACATAAAAAGTCCTTTTGAGTCATCCCACAAAACAAAGTCTCTCTGCTCTTAGTGTGCCTCAAAGCCAGCTGAAGCTGACTTTGCTTGGTTTAGTCTAATAAACTTATAAACTGTCAACAAAGTGAATATTCTTACACGTTTTCCTTATTAAACAGAAAAATACATCCATACGCCTTCTGAATTAAGACTAGATTAACTAAACTGCAATTGTAAAACATACTTAAAAAGCAGGAAACAAAATAAATCTCACTTTTCCAAAAATCACTAACTCTAGTTTGGTCAATATGAGTAAGTATAAGTAAAAGCTAGATGTGAAAATATTCTGTCAAAATTACTGTCTTGGGAAATCATCTGAACAGCACAATGAGTTGTTTTTGAAGTTTTTCTAATAATTATGAATGTTGAGTTACATTTTAGTTAGATTTTTGTGGATACACAGTGAGGCACTCAACATTGATATCATATACTGCATATAGTATGATACTGCTGGGCTGTTAAGTATTTACAGCACAGCACAGAACATTGTAAGTTAAAAGTTGTCCGGTTAATACATTTACCAGTGAATTTCATGTTTTTTGGAATATCTAATAAAACAAAAAGGCACAAAATGTCATTGCAAAGGCTGAGCGACAGGTTGAGTTTTACCAGCCTGCTGCAGCCATCAATATTCCCTGTGGGGACAGAGTGCTGGGATTGTATTTTAGCATCTCAAAGGAAGAGTGGTGATATACAATCCCTTCTGCTGTTTAGATCCTAACAAAGGACGTGGTCAAGGGAAACATGGTTATTGATCCTCGTTCAGCACTGGCAAGTTTGAGAAACACGGATCCTTATTGTGTATGCGCACACATAAAATGTACTGTTTTGAAATTGTCACATAAAGTCTGTCTAACATTTTCAACATTTGCTGTTGCTTTGATGTCAGAATTTGAGATCAAATGAGGTGATTCACGGAGAGGAGAGGAGAGGAGAGGAGAGGAGAGGAGAGGAGAGGGGAACGCTGTGCCCTGTGATGCTGCAATGGCTGATGTTATCTGTCATTTTCCTAGTCAAGGACAATGCTGCTGAGGAGTTCAATGGGGCTATAAGAGTGATAACACGGAGAAGCAGAGAGAGATTTGTGCGTGCACACCAGAAGAAATTGCAGGTTGTTTGTAGTGCTTACAAAAAAAGAATCAGAATAATCTGTCCTCTCTTCCTATCCCCTTCTTCTCTCCTCCCTAGTGTACACTCTAAGTGAGTAATCTTTATGAGTGAAGGCCCAGGTTTGTCTGACAAGGTCATGCTTCCTTCCAATATTACACCTGAGGGATCCATCGTTGTTTCTAAAAGAGAAAACACTAAATCCTGAAATAGGTGTATTGAGGTTTGAGCAGAACTCCACAGAGACTGCGGAGTTTACATCCCTTTGATTGTATCTAGGAAATAGTTCATGTGTATTGCAATATACATATATAGATACCATTGCATGTATTTATTGTTTCCATCTACATCAGTTTAGATTATTAACATAGTGTGTATTTGAAGTCTGCTCTCACTACATTTGCTTTTTTTAGTCTTTGTCCTGTTTGTATCACAGCTGGTATCTGCTCTTTATCGCCATTTGGGTTTCCTTGAGGTAAAATAAACTGATAATTGAGACCGTAAAAAACAGGAAGAACATTTCCTGGCTATATTATGCTGCATCTGAAAGATGCCAATGGAGAATCTTAAAAGATAGTTTCACTGAGTGCCTTAAAATGCAATCTCTGTTTTATTACTAATGGGTTTTTGGAAGATCCTATGATTTAAAGGTTTCTTTGAGGTTGTGCCACTGTGCCAGACTCTACAGCTTAAAGCTGGGCCATTCTTCACTATGTCTAATTAGTGCTTGAATTAGATTTATTTGTTCTCTCAAAGAAGCTTTTGTTACACTTTTTCCAAATAAGCATCACTTGTACTACATTTTTCTACTCCCTTCACCCTCTTCAACGCCTTGTGTCAGTGATCCATTATTTCAGCACTTTACTGCAAAATTAACTCACCACCTCAAAGATTTAACATGACCCACCAAAGAATTAGGCTAGGAAACTCCAAAACCAATTTTAACATTAAGCCAATAGCTGGGCTGTTGGCCATAGTCAGGCATAATGTCGTTGTACTCTCATGAGCGGTTTAAAGGATGCCATTGTCAGCCTACAGTACCACTTTAATCTAGACTAAAATATCTAAACATCTACAGAATATTTTGGTTCCCAGACAACATTACCAATGACTTTGGTGATTCGAAGACTTTTTCATTCATCCATAAGGTTGACTGTTTTGAAATTTCTCGCCGACTATAATCTGGTGCAGACACTCGTTCTATTCATGGTCTGTTCAATCATGTTGTAATAACTTTTTATCCAGTGCCATCATCAGCTTAAAATTTGTCAGATGCTTTTGTGCATGACCTGTAAAACTGATGACATTACCATCAGTGCTTCTTAGCAAATGTTAACATGCTAACCTGCTAAACATATTGTAATTGTTATTGTGACTATGCTAGCATGCTGGTGTTAGCGTTTGCCACGAAGCAGTGGTATGTCTTAAAGAGCCACTAGCACGACTGTAGAATATTAGTCTTACTTACAGATCCAGTGTTTACATTTAGGATCTTTTGGCCAAGATAGAATATAATTGTATGTTTTCATTAGTGTACAATGACCTGAGAATAAGAATTATTGTGATTTTGTTACCATAGAATGAGTGGATGTAAAACCATCAAACTGGCCATAGATAGGTTCTTTTGTGTTTTTCACAAGTTTCACTGCCACAATAGTTTCTTCTGCCCGCTTTGAACAGAGGGGACTGTAATCTGCAACTATTCTGCTGGATGCCACTAAATCCTACAAACTAGACCTTTTAACACAATTTTATTTAATTTCAATGACATCCAGTAGCCAGTATGGACACTTTGAGTACATGTGTTTATTTCAATATTCTCCGCATGTGTGTGTGTGTTTTTTTAACAGAGGGCCAGGAAGTGAAGGTGGGAGAGTACAACGCAATTGCTGATGTGCTGGACCTCATCAACACCTCCATACGGTTCCAAGGTATGAAAAAGGCTAGGTGTGTGTGTGTGTGTGTGCGTGTGTGCTTGTATTTGTGTGTGACTATGTAAACACTGACTGATGTCAGTCACTGAAGAAGAAAAAGGTGTCCTGAAGCATCTAAGTGTGTTTATATATATGTTAAAGGACCATCACTTACCACGTCAGCACTTTTGTGCACTTGCTCACTTGAACCCAAACTCCCTCAAGCACACATAAATGCTCAGACTTACTCAGACACAACCTTTATCACCTAGTGTAGGGACTTGCCACTCTCCTTTACCACTCTAAACTGTCCTCTCTCAACTAAATTATTTACCAGTCCATTTTTCACCCCTCCTGTGTTTGCTTGTGTTGACATACTTTGTAATTTGTTCAATCCCCCTGGCTATTCTGCCCTCTACCAGCCTCCCACTCTTTCTCCATCTTCTCGGCCTTGCCCCGTGTACAGAAACTCTAGTACCATCAGTACCATCTAAGATGCTTGTTTCCACATCCCTGACCACAGTAAGTGGAGATGTGTAAGATGATGCCATTGCGATCGATTGGCACACTGGCAGGAGAAAAATAGAGCAAAAGATAAGAAAGTGCAGTGTCTAACCACAATAACTTGACTGTGATGCATAGAGAGACATGCACTCAACTAGGGGAAACTGAAGACCAGGAAATGGGTCTCAAATAACTGGATGTCTGCTGCAGTGTCACTCTTTGATGGTTGAAAAAGATTTGAAAGAGGCAGGTTAAGTTGTCAAAGTGAAGAAAGAAATGTAACTGTGAGAGTGGAAATGTAATTTTGGGAAGGATAATGTACAATGAAAAACAACATTTGAGTAAGTCATTTTTACAATATGTTTGAAGCCCACTCACTTCTTCTTCCTCTTAGGTTTGGAGCCTCCTAAGGATCGTACATTTGTGCGTCTACAGCGCCGCCACATCAACGTGCCCCTCTACAGCATCCTGTCCACCATCACCATACTGGGCATGCTCATGGCGGGGGCCTTCCTGTTCTTCAACATCAAGAACCGCAACCACAGGTCAGCATTTGGTGGAGCACTACCTTGAGAGTAGGCAGATAAAGGCGGGGATTAGATCAGGATAGCTGGTGAAGGTGAAATAGATAAACGTACGGTGTAGTGGGAAAGTAAATGAGGGGTTGGTGTTGAGGGAGAAGGAAGAGAGGGATGAGTGAAGGACGGAAAGAATCAGAGGAGATTGAATGGTGTTGAAATAAAAGAACGATAAAGCATGAGAATGATAGTTAACCTTGCTCTAACTTAACTCTCTGCCGGTACATTATCATTTTATATTTCACTCTCGTCCACACCGCTGTTCTCTTCTAGACTGATCAAAATGTCCAGTCCCTACATGAACAACCTGATCATCCTCGGTGGCATGCTCTCCTATGCCTCCATCTTCCTGTTTGGCCTGGATGGTGGTTTCGTCTCTGACAAGGAGTTTGAGACCCTCTGCACTGTAAGTTCTCACAACACTTCAGTAATGCATAAAATAATGAATAGAAGTTGACACTGGATGCCCATCGTATTCAGCGCTAATGCCGCAACAAAATAGTTGTGGACATGGATAGTTTTTCCATTTTCTTTCTTTGTGTATGTAAACTGAGCAAAAAAATTGAGAATACTGCTGAAACACTTAATCACATGCACTTTGTGACCAACAGTAAGTGAAAATTGATTGAATCTCTCTCTCCTGGTCTCTAGCTAGCATGGAGCACATTAAGTCTCTCCCCCCAGGTAGCATTACTGTGTGACTATGTAGATGCTGGATTAATTAAAGAGTTTTGATTACAGTGATAACTGGTTTCCACTGAGATACCACCCTCCCAGACATGGAGGCACACACATACACATTCACCAGCACGGAGTAATGAGAGGCAGGGCACGTCTCAAGCTGCCACCACCTGGCTGAAGCGCTGCCGCAGAACCGAAACAGGCCTTGTCACTACAGACAAGGTTCTTCAGTGAAAGAGCACAGAGGTTGATCCATTCACCACCAATCAATATGTGCTGGTCTCCTTGAGAATAGATGCTGTAATTGTATTTTTTTTTTCTTTTTTTTTTTTTTGCTGTCTTCTTTACTCTGTCTGTGCTCTGTCCCTGCCTAGCTTCACTGCTTTCTAGATGTGATAGAGAGTGGCACGTGAAGAGGGCTAGGTGTAAATGTGTGAATGCAGTTAGTGTAAATGTTCAAGCATACAGATGAAAACAAACACGTGCATCGCATGCAGCAATCAAACACATGCTATTTTAGGATTTCTTAGTTTATATTCAACTTCTAAGCAGAAAACACGTCAGTGGTGTCCTTTGTGCCAAAAGCATTACGAGGTCCACATTTTGTCTCTCATTAAGATGAAATGCTCTCAGGAGTGTGACAGCTTCCATGGTCCAGGATGTTCTCCCGGAGTTCAACACTCAGAGATGAAAAATAAATCTGACAGCTTCTTATTTTTAGTATGCTTCACAGCTCTGCTTTGAATGAACACTGTACCTGTCAGATGAGCCGTTGTTTTAAGCCTTAATCATCAGTTTGAGACGTATGACGCATTTACATGTGTTCTTGTTTATCTGATAGGTTCGGACATGGATCCTCATTGTTGGATACACAACAGCTTTTGGTGCCATGTTTGCCAAGACTTGGAGGGTGCATGCCATCTTCAAAAATGTCAAGATGAAGAAGAAGGTAATCAAAACTGTTGTTGTGTCATATGTTTTTAATGAACATGTGAGAGATTAAAAGTTTTTTTTAAAGGTTTTAGATGCATTTCCCTTTTACTGATACATCAGTACTTTGTATGCCTCCTTGTTAATTGCCATTACTGATAGATACGATCCTTTCTGGTTGAATCTGGTTCCGAACCTTTTAGTTCTTATCATACCATGCACATACGTTGAATAGAATAACTAGCAGTTCATAAAACCACAAGCATCTCCATTAAAACATCTAGAGTTCTATCGAGAAAGCTTCACCTGCCTTTTGAAAGCCCAGCACTGATGTGTGGGTGCTTGCATTCACACTCATGCTTTTCAACAAACACTCTGAAAGACTGGCAGCCCCTGGCACCTGCTTTTAGAATCTTCTCTGTGAAAAAAAAAAGATTCAGAAATACAAATGGCTTTTTAAACATCTGACACAATCTGTTTCACTGGCCTAGTTATATAAAGTGGTGCCGAGCTCACTGAGTGTTGTAACTGTGCTTGGCCTTTTTGTATTTATAGATCTTGCTCTCTTTGTCTCTCTTGCTCTCTCTCTCTCTCTCTCTCTCTCTCTCACTCACTCTCTTGCATACTGGAGGAAGTGTGGGTGGCCTGCCAGAGAGAGAGAGAGAGAGAAGGAAGAGAGGGAGGAAAGAGGGATGGATCAAAGCGTCAGAGAGGTTGGAGGGATGTGGGGAAGTAGTAGCAGAAGGGAGGGTGGAGAGACAGAAGGAGGGTGGCAAAGCAGGGCAGAGAAAGGGACAAGACAAACAATGTGGCACAAATGGCAAAGAAAGTAGGTTGGACACTGTGAAAAGAAAAGGAGAACACTGGAAAAAGAGGGCAAAGAATATAAGAAGATAAAGAGAATCCAGATTACAGGTTAAAAGAACCATGACCAAGCTCTACTTTAGTTTAAGTTTTCACTGCAATTTTGTGGTCAGGTCAACACAAGACCACCACGTGTTTTTTCAGCTTTTATGAAATGAATAACCCTGGACCTGGGCTTTCATATATTTTCAGAGTAATCATTTCAGGAGCACAAAACATGACTGTCTCTCTGAGCTCATGATCTTTGTCTGACCCATCATAGCCAACTATCTTTGCTCAGACCAGCCTCTCTCGCACTTTTTCCCTTGCTAATGGAGACAAAACAAATGTTTCTTCAGAAGCAGTATTCATCCCTACTGCATATTTTAGCACTTAAACCTCAAGATGTATTCTCTGTTGGTTCACAGACTGGGTCTGTTTGCAGGACACACACACACGCGCGCACGCACACACACACACACACACACACACACACACACACACACACACACATCACGCTCCCTCCACACTGATTAAGTGCACTTGCATTAGGTTCAGGAGAGTGATAGTTGCTGCTGGTGCCCTGAAATCTCTGTCAACTGCTGTCACAGGAGGGACAAGCACAAGTGTTAGCCATCTTTTCTTCAAACAGTGGGACCGGAACCACATCCCTCCAAGCCTCCTCTCCATCTTTTTTCCTGTACACTGGGGAGAGCACAGATTGTAAATCAGGGGTGCGTTCGATAAGGGTTCCACTCAGTGGGCTACGGCCAGCACTCCTTCACTTCTTAAATAGATCGTGCCAGAGACGGTGTATGTGTGTGGGGCTGTCAATCAATGTCCTCCGTCTCCAAATACACACAAACACACACCACAGACACAGATAAACATACACATTTAGTAGTGTGGAGCAGCTACACAGAGGCCTGGGGGTCTGCTTATCTTGGTAATACTCTGTACTCTTTAGTGACATATTGCTGGATACACGTGTACACACACGCACACACACACACACACACACACACACACACACACAGGGCAAAGCTACACAAACATAAAGGACCCATTAGCTTGTTATATTTGCACACATGTATATCTGTTACATAGACATACACAAATAATGATTTTATACACCCCTTCATATCAGTTGCGATAGTGTACATAGTGTACTACTTCCTGGATTGTGGTAGATCCAGGAAGTAGTGTGTAGTGAGTGATAGATAATGGTATACTGTAGTTACACCACCCTCAGGTTTGGCTCCAGCATTTAAACTAAAATTATGTCAGAGTATCAGAGCAGAGACAGCTAGCCTCTGGCCTTGTCGGCTGACATTACACAGTAAATGGATACAGATCATTAGTTCATTATAGTTTGCTTTTTATTTTACAACCAATTCAGTTTTACAAGATAATATACAGTATGTAGCTGAGCGTGAAAGTTCAATGTTGACACTGTCACACTATTTTTCTCTCATGGTCAGTGTGTGAAGTTTGTGTAGTTATGGACAACACAGAGATGTCAAATTCATCAATACACATGACGACATTAGAACCCAAATGATATGTCAGTTAGTGCCAATATTTCTGGGGGGAGAGAAAACAGTCCATAACACTTCAGGTAATTTAGAGTCATTATGTAGTTTGTCTCGCAGACTCAGTTGGCAGAGTAACATATCACAGTTGAGCAGATGGTTGGTGTAAAGCTTTTTTTTTGTAATTTCCCTAAAATATCACACATCTTGCATATCTTTGTTACAAATATTTCCTTCTTAGAATAATAGAATATTGGTTGTTTTCTTTAATATACAGATATTTTTATTGTTGTCCATCTTGGCGTTAAATGTTTCTTCATTGACTTTTAAGCAGACATTTCACCTGCTCTGTCTACCTTCTTCAGCACTGAAATATTTCTACAAGAAATGCCCTTCGCCGTGCCTGTATTTGTTCAATGCAAACACCATCAAAAGACACCAGATCAAAAAACAATCCCCTCATGCACCTCATCCGGAGCCCACGGGCGGATGTAGACCCGTGCGAGACCACTGGGCTGCATCTGGGCTATGTGATACTCTCCAAACACAGCCCAGCCTGTGTTCCCTGACCTTTCCTTTGATCTGCCGTTCCAGCCAGTCAAATGCTATTATAAATAAAGATCACAAACAGGTCATGGCTTTTATCCCTCTAAAGTTCATGGTACAGAAGCGGAGCTTTTGTGGTAGACAGCATTGGCTCTTGTTTTGTGGATCTTTTCCACATTCTTGAGTGACAAAGCTGGATGTCCAACAGAGATTCTCAGTCCTGGACCAATGGAGAAAAATTAAACATACAGTGTAAAAGAGCATTAGTATACATTTCTGAACCAGGTTTTGGTCTTTTGGACCACAGTGGGTGGTTAATTGCAGCTAAATGCATTGTAATCAGTCCCTGATTAGATGCTTAGCATGAAACCAGCAGGGCTCTACGTCCTGAGATGGGATGGGAATGAATTAATTACAGTGGTCAGTAAGAAACGTTGTTTTAAGTGCCTCTACAGACAGACATACTAATCTGTAACATTAGCAGGTGTGTGCTATTGGGCTAATACAAGCATCTTCTTTTCCCCTTTCAGATCATAAAGGACCAGAAGTTGTTGATTATCGTTGGCGGGATGCTGCTCATCGACTTATGCATCCTCATTTGCTGGCAGATTGTGGACCCGCTTAAAAGGACTGTAGAAGAGTACAGCTTGGAGGTCAGTGATGCTTTTTTTTTTTTCTCATCTCGTCTAAGCGTGCACCTGATTGTGGTATTGTTTATGTTGATGTAAAATAATTGGCCTCCGCTGGGATTTTCCCAGTGATACAGATTCTTGCTAAAAACGGTCTGTGAATTTGGAGTTTAGGCAAACAAAATGTCCGCCTTGGGCTGTAGCACAAGCATCTTTGTTGTGCTTGTTATTTTTGGGTCAGGATGTGAGCCATTGCTGCCTCCTGTGTTCATCCCATGGCCGGACATTTGCCAGCTTGGATGTGAGGCATTGGCAGGGCCGTTTGGAAAAGAGGCACTTGGCATCACTTTCTCCTTGCTGGAGAGGTGGTGTGATGTAGAGTAGAAATGAACTCTGCTTTGCTGTGATTGGTTAGAGTGAACTCAGATTCTCTGAGATTGGTACAGGATTAACTGAGCGCCCAATTGGCTAAAATGAACATACTGTAGCTTTGGCATTAGAGGTTGATGGTGTGTGAAGTGTGTTTTCGGTTAGCACATTACTGTCAGCTGCATTAAGGCAATGCAGACTGTGAATTAGCAAGGCACTGCTGCATATTTATTTTCACCGAGGATTTAGTGGCAGAGATTTTTTTTCATATTACTGAAGTATAAAATATTATGCAGTATGGCTTCACTGTCTTTCTGTACAGCTTAACACTAGTGTCCAGCGGACTGCTTAAAGACGGTGGGTTAAACGCTTGAGTCAGGAAGATTTCAAGCTGCATAATATTAAAATAGCTTTGAGAATATCAAGTCATGCCATTAAATAGATGGTTCACCGTTCCACTGGTTAAACTTAAGAGGCTGCAGCACTCATTCATTCCTCAATCTATTAAGTTGTTACACAAAAAGATGGGCACACATTAGGCCAAGGGCAACTAATGCAGTGTAATGGTAAAACGGGTTATAGAGCTGGTGCAGCGAGGGATACTGTACATTTGGGACAGGTACTGTATCTGTGTGTGAGTCTGAATTTTTAGTCATGAACTGCACTGCAGCTGTGGTACATTACGCATGTATCACAGCTCTACATACAAAAAAATGTACATAGAATTTGCTCTATGTAAAACAAAAAATGGCAGTGCTGTTTGACTTTTTTTTAACCTGTTTATTGGATATGTGTGTGTAAAAGTAACAATATTGTTAGAAAAATCTGTTTTAGATTTCTGTGTATCATTCTCTCTCTTTAAGGAGAGATTATGTTTACTTTACTGTTGCTGCTTTCAGCAGACAAGCAGGAGCAATTATTCCACTTCAGCTGAGATTGAATCATCTGTCTTTAAAGACCACAGAACATGGATACTGCTAAGTGGAGATTTTTTTCCTAATGAGTTTTCTTTCAAGTCAATGAACTGGCTCCCAAGTTCTTCTAAATTGACGGTATTGGTTGGATCCTTATTGACCCTTCTACAGAGGTTATTAGAAGGTCATTGCAGTCAGTGAAGGTCTACTGGTGGTTTTGATTTTTATGGAGACTTCTTTTAATCGCACTGAATGGGTTTTCATGTTGTTTGATTGTTTGTTGCCAAGGTCCTGTGGGGAATAGAAAGGCGGCTGACACTGTCTTGCACCCAGTTTTGACTTTTTCATGTCTTCAATTAAGTGAAAATCATGTGAACGCTTTTGCTGGGAGCAGGTCAACCTTTTTCTGTCTCAGTCGCTGATGAAACGATTCCTGTGGGAGATCTCTGAGGAATAAACCAGCGTAGAGATGCATGATATCTCGCCAGACTTATTTACATTCTTGTGCTCCTTTTGGCATACTCTGAAGGTATACTTAGCACAATTGTACAACTCTAGACAAAGCCGTATTTCCTTTGTGATGATAGCCACTTATATATTTAAGCCTGCCTAAAGGGTATAGCAAAGCCTTGCTTAACATATTCATTTGTGAATGTTGTCAGTGTGCGCAGTCGGGTCCTTATGGAGTATTTTCAGACTCTAAGCCCCCGGCCAGGGGAGTGTTGTGAATATATTAACCACTCAGTGTAGGAGTCTGCATCTCCCCTGGGGTTATGGATCTGCATGCCTGGGCTGAGGCAGAGGCACCACATGCCTGCCCAGCCTGCCAGATTTACAGCACCAGCAGCAGTGGACCCTTGGGGCTCAGCTGGGGGACAGGCAGCCTGGAGCTCCTCTGCGCCCAGGGCCTGGAGGCTTGTCAGGTGGGACCAGAAACAGGAAGGCAACCCAAATAAGAGGAAAGAGAGTTAAGGGAAAAATTAAAACACAGTATGGACAAACACAGTGTTTATGCTAATAAACAATATTAGGTCTTGTTCAGACTGACATTTTCACTGCATCAAATAACACAACCTTCTTCATTCATTTTAATGAGGCTGCTGTGTTGGCACACCAGAAGTCTTGACGCACAAGAAAACACACAGGGTCATGTAGACAGAAAAGTTGAGCCTGGATCAACTTCTGCTGCAAGGCATGGCATTAGTCAATCTGCAATTTCTGGATCATATTTAATTTTACAATAAGATAAGATAGACTTTAATGATCACAAACTGGGGAAATTCCCATTTTTAACTGTGCTACCTGTATTAACATGCCCCCATCAAACGTAGCCACATGTTTTTTTTTTTAACACTGCTATTTTCGGTTTGAACGCCCACAGCTAGGGAATGGGACCATGGTGGATGGTCTCCATAGGGCTCAAGAGTTCTAGCTCTGACTGACTAACAGTAATTGGTGCAAGAAGAAGGACCATTAGTTACCCAGTTTCCTGTGAGTTCACATCATGCTTGGCCATCCCTCCCCAGTGACTTCCCTCTGTCTGTTGTCTTTTTCATTTTCTCTCTCTCTCTCTCTCTCTCTCCCTCCCTCTGTCAGGATCTCCCCTCCTCACCCCTTGTATTTCCTCTCCCCACAGTGGAGGATTGGGAATAACACTGGCCTTAGGTTCACAGCTGTATCTACCTGGTGTACTCAAGGGTATGCAGTATGGCAACGCTGTGTTACTGAACCCACAGTCACAGTGCTTGGTAGTCCACATTTCTTGTATGAACCACATCACACAGGAGGGTTTCCGTATTGACTCAGGAGTAACAAGGGCACTCACACATTGTTTACAGGAATTGTACTGTCGTTGTTTTTTTTTTGAGTTCAGATAAAGTGGAAAGACACTCAGGAAGGATCATCAATGCAAGTGTGCGCTTGGGAAAGAAATGTACAGTATTATATACAGACCTGGGTACTGCATACAGTTATATCTATGTCCTATGGTGGTCACAGACTGGCTATTCAAATGCTCCCCTCTTTTACTGTAGAAATAAGAATTAGTCACTGGAAACATGGTCAAAATCAATATTCTGTATCACCAGGGAAGAACCCACTCCTCTGGATCAAGCAAACTAAACTTAATGAGCTACCATTAGCAAAACTAGGGCATCCCCTTTTGCATTCTTTATTAGCATTAGCAAGAAGATGAAACTGTGAAGAGCCTGACAATAGATCCTTGTGGAATGCTTCATAAAACATGACTGATTTAATGCCCTCCCAAATAAAAGCAAAGACGGGCCAGAGATCACGTAGGGAGTTAGGTCTTTGAGTTTTTAAAATGAGAGAAGAGTGACCCCCTGAGTCTCATTTTAATTACAGTATGCAGATGATACGGCTTGTAACCTTGACATCGTCTCCAACCTCTTTAAACCAAGCCTGGCCTCTGATCTGCTCTTCAGTAACCACTGTACATAAAACACAACCTTATATGCTGAATTCAATAAAAAACGTTGATAAGAATAAAGGCAACTTGGGCAAGATTATAATTACAACTCCACTTCTTCCCCCGATTCTTTACACTGGTTTGACCCCTAAATCCTTACAGTGCAGGGAATATTCTGCATATCGGTGTCTTTTTTTTTTTCCCCCTCAGAGAGCTTATTGAGAGCAGGAATAACTCTGCTGCTCCATAAACGTCCAGGGAATGCTGATGGAGACGTTGGGCTGCAGTGAGCAATTAGATCCATTTTGTGGCTCGTTAATAATTGAGCATTTGTTAATGGCGTGGATGTTTCAGCAGCAGGGCTGGTTGCCGTCAGATTAAGCCTTGCAGTGCTGGCACGTTGTACTGTCAATCCACACACATGTTTTGATGAATGTGTGTATGTCTGGATTGTTCATTTTTGTGTTTGTTGCATTATCTATATGTGTGTGTTCAAGAATATGACCTTGTGCTTATGTTTCAGCCTGTATATGTAGGTGTCTGGAATGAATGCGTGCACTCATGCATGAATACGGTTTTGAACGCATTGGCTGTGTGTTTACGTACACATTAACGCCCTCTCTTGTTGTCCTGGGCATTGTCTCCTTCATAATGAAGGACAAACCGTCGAGAAAGGATGATTAGCATTCTGGTGGATCCTGCCGCAGACCCCCTCTACTCTACTCTTTCCTTTGCCTCCTCTTGCTTCCCCTCCCTCCTCTATCGTGTTTTTCCCGGCTTGGAAGCTGCTGCAAGCATCGGCGGGCGGGCTGCAAAAGAATATTGCAGTGTGGCATCACCATGGCAACGGCCATGGTTTCTGACATCCATAACGCGGAGAGCGGCACTGTTGATCCATGAGACAAAAATAGCGAGTTAGGGCACCCACTTCAGGATGGCAACACATGCAGAGACATCTATACAAATGCATGAACTGGGCTGATTATCAATGACTGATTGGAGCAGAAAAGGCATGTTTACAAATACACAGCCATGCATGCACATTTCCATGCAGACGATCAGGAGCTCTCACAGAGATTTCCCTCTGCGTCGCTGCCTCTGCCATCCACACCTGCACACAGTAAGGCAAGAAGAGAGAGAGAGAGAGAGAGAGAGAGAGAGAGAGAGAGAGAGAGAGAGAGAGAGAGAGAGAGAGAGAGCAGGAATGGGAGACGGAGAGATGGAGAGATTATGGTCCTAACATAAATCTTGTTGTCAGATATAAATTTTTAACCTATGGCATTAAAAGGCATCTAAAGTATGTTGACACACACTATTGTCATTAGATGGGAACAACACATTGTTATCAACATAATTTCTGGAAATAGGGAATTGTCGTTGTCATTGTTGCTCATCAGAACAGATGAGATGGCCAGTTTTTGCATCTGTTGCAGTTTCTATTAATGATTTCATCAGAAGTTGACAGCAAACACCTGCTATCAATTATTCTTTGAGTAATCATATCCTGACTCCGCATTTTATAGGTCACTAATTTATATATCTTAATTAGCATTGTTGTTGTATTTAAATTTCATATACAGTTCATACTGGGTTAGATCGGTGTAACTGTAGAATAATGCATCTCAATGGGTGATTTAAGTAAGCATAGTATGTCTTCACACTTGGATATTAAGACAGTTAAGTCCAATTCAACTATAGCTGGAAAATAGCATGCATTAATACTGGGTTAGAGGCAAAACAACTTAATACATGAACATTGGGTTATTTAGATTTATTCTTAGATCTTCCTTTCACCCATCTTTTTTGTCCATCATCTTCTTCTCACCTCTACTGGCAGCTTTTTGTAAGTCCTCTCACAGACCTGCTAACACACGCTCTGCTGCTCCCCCAGGTGTAAGGTTTTCTCACATTCAATCCTCTCGCTTTTATTTATTGTGTTTTCATTTCCTCGCCATGTCAATTTACTTTCTTTGGAGCTGTCGCTCTCTCTTCTTTCGCTTTTAGTCCACATTTGTCATCTATTCTTTTCACTCCGTCTTGTCCCCGTGTTCATCAGAATTGTGTTACCAGCCTCTTTTCTATTTGCGCACCTCTTCTTATTCCATACCCCCTGCTCCCATCTCATTTGGCTCGTTTGGAGTCTTTGGAGTGCACTGAAAAAGCAGAGAAAATCTAAAAAACAAGCTTGTGACAGCAGTACCGGTAGACAAGACTCGGGCTGACCTGGAACATTCTCTCTTTTTTCTGTTTCCTTTGTCTTCTCTCTCCTCGTCTTCTTTTCTTAACTTCATCCTGTTGTTTCTTTTCCTGCCCTATCAATTTTCCAATTCCATGTCACCTCTTCAAAGGGAGGGATAGACACCCAGCTATGTCCTCGGTTAAAGCCAGGATTGAGTGTTGGCAGGGTGAATTGGGGAAAGTTGCAAGTGTGGCCAGAGGGAGTGAGACGTGTGCCAGCAAAGTTCTTGCAGTCAGACAAATGAGTGTCCTGCTCCTCTGGGAATCTATGTGGGTCACAGTCAGCCATTCAGTATGCATTTACACATGTGGGATCAAAGATCTTGAAGTGTTTTTGAATGAATTTTACTACAACGTTCATGTACTTTACATTAAAACCAGGGTAGGCAGCTTTGTGTCAGTGTGATTAGGCAAAAAATCAATACTAACCTTTCAGCATATTGTAATTATCAATCATAGTTTTCTAATTTGAAAAATAGCTTTTCTCCAGTCTTATTCTGACTTTTATAGTATTGAGCCACAGGTTTCAGTTCATGTCAGTTCAGTATTTAAATCACTTTACAGTGATTGAAAATCTATCTATTCTGCCAAATTCATATTGACCATTTTACAAAGACCATGCTTGTGTATCGCACTAAAGGTGACAAATCACTGTATTAAATCCCAACTTGATTTTCATACTATAATGAAACAGCGAATATCCAAACACTGGAAAAATACATGTAGAATGTCATTTATGTGATTTGTAGCATTTTTGCCCTTGACATGCAGATACCCCTGTGATCCTTCAACACTGCAGCTATACACCCACACACATTCACCTGCCCACAGTGTTGTTGTTGCTCTCCCTCCCTCCTGCACTCTCGTACAGGTTCTCCACTGCAGTCCCAGTCAACTGTTGATTGTGTGAATGCCATCTGAAGGACACGATGCTCCTGTTTCACTATCAGCCTGCTCTGTGAAAGCAGGCGGAAAAGGATAGCCCTGTTTACATTTCATTTAATCCAGTTGGGTCTTCATTCATGAAATTTTATTCTTATAGCAAATAAATATAGATGGTGTTCTGTGGAAAGGAATATATAGAAATGAAGTTCACCACATTTTATCTTCGATTCGGGCACAATAAGCAAGGTCTGAATTGAATTACACAGAGATTTATCCAGGAGTAATCATATTCCTGTAGACAGAGACAAAGTGAAGAATTGAGAATCATGAAGTATTTATTCTGTCCAATGAAGAACAATGTCATCTGCAGCATTATCCATGCAGCACATGACAGTGCTAAGATGCTGCTAAGATGGCTCTTTTGTTAGCACTGAGTAAAGCACTAGCTGAGATCAATGCCTTTTCAAAGTAAACTGGGTCATTAAGGGATAACCACCACCCACCTAGGCCTTTTCTCATCGACCACCTCTGGAGGGGAGAAGGAAGGGAGGGAGAACAAAAGGGAAGGCTGCATACAGCTCACACATTCTTGGTGATTTGTATCACTGCATGAGCACCTGAGATCTTGCCTATCCCAAACAGATGGTTATGCATTGTTACCGTTATAGTAAGGTATTGTTACTGCTTGTGTTAGCATTGTTAGATTGTGTTATGTTGTAGTGTTGCGGTGCATGTAAAACAAGTGGTTCTAACTGCATTGTTAACAGTTGTCACAGTCACCTTGCTGATATGAAACTACATATCTATCTCAATATTATACATGTCTCTGATTTGAAGTCATATCAGACTTCTCTGCAATTATGTTTCTTCCTAGCTACTCCTGCACATGTCGTGCATAATTCTACCCTGCCTTTGTAGTGGGCACAAAGCAGCATGGTGCCTCTGAAGTCCGCCTGTTATTTAGTCCTCCAAGGTAATCTAAGTAAGTGTGTCACAGGTTTTATCCTGGGAATACCCACTTCTGTTTATAGTCATGCCCGTTTTTCCAGCACGAGGAGTCACGACTTTACTCCGGCTGGACAGGACAAAAAACCTCAACCTACATACAGTGAAGAGTGCTGCATTTTGAACTGATGAAAATGGAAGCTGAATATGTTTTTATCTATACTTTGTTGCTTTTCTTGGACATTATGAATTATGTCATACAGAAGGACCAAACTAGAGGAGACACAGCGCTAAAAAGCAAATAATCCTTCACAAAAAGATACAAATTTAAAAAATAGCCTATATATCAAGAGGACCGTGGCAGCATTGTACAGTGGACATTACACATTTGTAATTCAAGGGTGTGGGCACAGATTGTTCATTTTAAATTCAGCAGCATCATTGATTTGTGCAGTGAAAAGCTCCAGATATATAACAGGTATATAAGACTGATTCCAATGTTAGATAAGGAGAAAATAAGACTTCCAACAAGTCAAGATCATTTTCTCAGCAGCTTTCTTTGCTGTTTAACGAATACTGACAAATCATCTAAGAAAAAGACAAATATGGTTGTGGGCACATTCACAGACAACAGCTGAGATAATTTAAGCACTACCAGGTTCCAGAAATGTGCAATTGGCTGGTTCTCCCACATTATGTGAAAGAAAGTAAAGGAGTAACTCAGCATACCCACCAGAAGCAACGTGTGTTTTCTCAAATCAGTTCAATACAGATAGTTAAAATTAATTTGCTGGTGGTCAGGATCGTGGGAGGCATCTTTAATGCTGGACCAAATATCTACCCAATCAAAGTTGGGATCAACATCAGGGCAGTCCCGCCTCCACTGTTTCTATATTTGAAGTGAGACTTAGCTGCTCTTATTTTGCAGCCAAGGATTTTTTTTTTTTTATCTCTGCAGTGATTTTTATCTGAGCAGTGATTAAGTTTTTCAGAAGTTTGAAAGCATTTTCATTTTGTTATGTTTTTGTTTTCTTTTGTCTCGATCTCTGCTTCCATCTATTTTGGGAGGGAAAGATCAGGGGAACCTGGATATCTCAGGTCTCAGTTTTCACAGGATTACATCATTTTTTTGTGGAGAAAATTTACCCAGTGTGTTTTGCTGTACTTTGGCAACGCACTAATATTTGTCTTGTGAGGGACAACCGTGTAGGGTACGTGTAAGCTGACAGCGTTATCAGTGAATCATGCAGGAAAGCACTCTAAGGACTGCTTCAGAGGTGCAGTGTTTGTTGACATTCTAGTTAGTAAATTGGACATGTGGTTGTGCATGGCTGAGCCTGTTCAAGTGAATCTGTCGAAAATGGAATTGGGTGGCAATATTTACCTCCTTTTACTTTCTCTGCGTCTCTCTGTGTTGTATGATTTCTCGCTCCCGCTCTCTCTCCACTCACCTCTCTGTATATCTTTCTTTCTCTCTAACAAAATAAGCACAAACAAACTAAATTACCCCCGACCTCTAACATCACCCGCACCTTTCTGCTGCTCTCCTTTCACTTTTTGCCTAGCTCTTTTCTCCCCCTGCTTCTCTCCTACTGCTCCCCCGGACTGCAGTTGCTAGGCAACAGCTGATTGAGCATGAGGGGTATGCAATTGACCAATTAGAAGTCTTCCAAATGAAAAGTGGTGTCAAGAGTTCCCGCAGTTACAGCTGAGGCTTTATCCAGTTTATGCTGTAAGTGGACGCTGGATGTTGTACCATATATAAACAGCATATATGCACATACACACACACACATGTGATGTATGCTGTTTCAGATTGTTCATTTGGTTTAGTTTATTGCATTTTTGTGCATCCCTATGTATACCCCTACATGTTTGTCTGTGCGGTTTTAGTCATTTATCTGTGTTGTCTGTGATGTTGTTCCTGGGATCTCAGGCACACACACACACACACACACTCTTAGCCCTTCTTTTGTATCAAGATAATTCTGTCCATCCTCTTGTCTTTTTCCCTCTTTCCTTTGCCTCCTGTCTCTTTCTCACATTTCCTCCTTTCATTCATGCAGCCTCTCCCTCTCATTCCATCTTCCTCCCTCTCTCTGTCTCTCTTTCATACCAGAGACACCCTCCATCAGTGACCAGACACATCCATCAATGTTCCTCCTCTTCTTCTCTCATCCACAGCCCTGAGGATTCCATTATGGCTCAGCTGCTGACACGCATGCACGCACACACACGCACACACACACACAGTTTAGGGAAAGGCAGCTCTATCTCATCTGGCCATGGGCTCAGACATGATTAGTTAAAGACCCAAGACTGTGATGCAGCTCCTGATGATGGCAGATACTCTGTATGTGATGATGACGATGATAATGATGATGATGATGATGATGTTGTTGGTCCTAGAGGCAGTGAGGTGATGATGAGGTACACTTAGCCACAAATGTTCCTCACAGTTGCCCGGCCCACCTTTGACCCGGCTCAGCGAATTCCCCCATCAGCTTATTACTTGGAAGTGCTTTTCGTTGAGCATCTTTGAAGGTCACTATAAGTCAACACTGGCAAATGATTGTCACCTCTGTGGCACCTCAATAATATTCACAAATATGCCTTGGTCTTTAAAAAGTGCAGTACTAGATTTCACTATTACACATGATTCTGTATTATTTCTGACTCCAAAAGTCAAGGCACTCTGCTTTGTTAAAGTATAACAGCTACTTGGCAAAAACATATAGCCATAGTACAGTATCATGCCAACTTTTGGACCTTAACAAACAGTGTGTATTAACTTTTTTTTTGCCAGCAATTGCCCTTTTGTGTGGACAAATAAGGACAAATAAGGATGTGTCAGCCTTTCTATTTGGAACCACCAGAGTCCTTATTGCTGCTAATTACCACTCTTTGGGTAGACAGCATGAGACAGGATAGAAGGACCAACCATGTACTAGTAGTTACTGGTGCTGTGCCAAGGATACTGTATGACCTTTAGTGGCTTGCCATGCAGCTCTTGGCCAAGCTAAAAGTACCGCTGCCAGGGACTGAACCAGGTGGAGGATTGTTTTTTTCCCTTTGCAATATCCAGGAGTCTCAATCAACTTGGTTCTTAACTAACTTAAGTGCAGACAGACTTGACTTTAATTTACGCTTTTAACTAACTTTTTACCTTTGTGATAGATAAATATACACATCTATTACTGTAGGCCTTTATAGTAGTTTTCTCCTCTTCCTCCTCTACTTTCTTTTTGTGTGTGCCCCTCAATTAGCATAGTAGTAGTAGTGTTGTCATTTCATTTTTCGTTTTCAGCCGTAAATTTTCATCACACCATGAATGAGCCCAGTGTTGTTATGTACATAATGTAATTTAGCTAGAATATGCTGTAAACTGCAAACCGAAGTGATAGATTAATGAATAAATTAGCAGCTGTGCGAGATGAGAACTGTGTTAATATATAACGATCTGCTGGCATTTAATTTTTTCCGTCTCATTCCTAATCACTTTTCATGTGAACCCACAAGCTGTTGCACGTAGTCACATTGCACCGAGGCTGCAAACGGCCTCTGCAGCGCTGTGTTCACCACAATGCAGCTTTGGTGCCTCGGTGTGACAGGAGGGGGTCAATCAGAGAGAGGTTAATTGCTGATAACACCCAGTTTCACACAGATATAAACACACTAAGCACACATACACCACTGCTCCTAGGAGTCAGGTGTAGGAGACCACCAAGGTCGGACAGTGATGGGGAGATGAGAGCACTTCACCACTGCGTGAACAAAGTACGGGTGCTGTCTCAGCACTATGAGCCAGGGAATACAAATACATTCAGTTAAGTGGAAGAGTTCTTTTACACAAGACCTTGAGCCTTCGGCATACTGCAGACTTTACACTAACAGTATAGAAGGCTGAAGATAGGAGGACAGGGAAAGAATGATAGGGGGCTCAAGGAGACTCGAGGGAGACAGAGAGAGGGAGAGGGAGAGAGAGAGAGCGGAAGGAAAGTGAAAAGAAAGGTGAAGAAAGGATGAGTGAAAAGAAACTTGTGAGAGGGAGGAAAAGATGAGAGAGGGGGGCGGGTGTGAGCTACAGGCAGAGTGAAGGAGCCAAAAATGGAGAGAGCTGCGAGCATACCAGCTATAACTACTGAGATAGAAACGTTAGGGGAGATGAAGTTGAAGATATGTGATGGGAGACAGAGTGGGAGAGAGAGAGAGAATAAGGGGTGTCATGGCTACTTATCATCACACTGCCGAGGGTGACATTGATTAGCATTTGCCATCGGCAGGGAGCCTGTGAGCCAGTCGACGGGAAGGTCAGATAATTAAACCCAATGCCGCTGCAAAAAACTGGCACTATGCCAGTCTCTCATCCCGCCCCTGACTCATTGGAGTTGGATGAAACAAACTGTTGTTGTTTGTGTTGGTGCTTACTTGTGTTTGTGTTAAAAGTATGTGGAAATGTGTGGGTGTAGGTGTCTATATGTGTGCATGGAAAACGTGCTGAATATGTGAGAATGTGCTCCAAAAAACTACTGCAACTGAGAAGTACTACCTGGTAGAATTCACTAAAAATGCCAGGGATGCAAATATTAAATGACATGACTGACAGACCACGGAAAAAACACAACATACTGTACACACAGTACAGTTTATACAAGTGGCTGTTAATTTTAAATTAAGCCCTCACGAGAGGTGACGATTCTCTCACATTTTGGTTTGTCAGACCATCGAGAAATGCTCGGCTCAGTCCTCCGGGGAGATAATTTTCCTTTGCAGCTTCACAGTTTCAGTCAGTCAGTTGTCATTGGATATATGTAGTAAATAATCTGCCATTCTCTCTGCCTGTAATGTGATGTTGTGACAGATCCGTTCTGACTCATCTGAGTGATGTATTAGGTGTTTGTGCATGTGTGAATTTCACCTCTGTTTAGACTCACTCTTCCTCCTCTCCCAACCTGCGATTTTGTTTCCTGTCACTTCCAAAGTTGACTCTTCAAAGGGCCCAGAAGAGGGTTGTATGGCATTGTGAGTGGAGCATGGCGTGATTGGATTTGACCCCTGTGAATTTTCTGCTTACTTTGATCTTAGCATGCATCTTTTTTTAGAACCAAGCCCGCACACTTTTTGCTGTCAGCTTGGCAGTTAAAGCATTAATAGTGCTTTAGGCGTGATTAATAATGCTCTTTAAGTAAAAAAGAAGGAGTGGTGTAGGTGATGGGAAGAAAACATTCAGGGGGGAAATTGTTGCAATTAAGTGGTAATCTGATGTGTAGTATTCTAAGGGCAGGGCAGCCACACAGGTTACCGTGATAAGCCATCGATATCTTCATTTTAAGGAAACCTAGTCAAACTTATAGTCTTGACCTGATGGAGCTCAGAGAGATATTTCATTGCTGTTAATTGCCGTCCCACTACTTTTAATATGCCAAGAATTCTGTCAAAAATTCAGAAAGTTGTCCTTGGGCCTGGTTTCAGCTCTCTCAGTACCTCCCCTCTCCTTTGCTTTCCCCCGGTGTCAACAGCCACCTCTGCCATCCGCAAAGACCTCCGGAAACACAAAGAGCAGTGGGAGATTATGAATGTCCTGGATCAATACTCTCAGAAAGTGTATCACAGGAGGGGGAGGATGTAAACCATATGGCACTACTTGAACTATACCCCATCCACTTAGCTTCACTACAGCCACTTACAGGGCTACATGGCATCCTATTTTTTTTAGGTTTTTTTTTTTTTTTGGTTTAGTGTCGCAGAGGCATCCTCACTGAGGTCAAAAGATTTCGGATCTTGGAACATTAGCATGAAAGTTGTTGCCAAATCTCCAGTCAACAAAAAAAAAAGCACACCATCCAAGCCATCAGTGCTTCATTTGATATTGCATAATGCTATAAATTAAGCCTGACAGCTTTTTTTTTAACTGCATGATTGTCACAATGGAATAGGGAAGCAATAGCATGTTGACACCTTAACTATAAGGGCCCAGAGCTAGAGATTACTGCTGTAAATTACAGTCATTAATGATGAATTACCTGTCATGTGTGAACTGCTTGTTTATTTCTGTGTTAAATTGTCTGATTGCTTCGCTGTGGCGCATTGCACATTATCAGCTGCAGCGAGGCAGGCGCTCGCTGCGTGAGATTTGAATGGTGAGATGTGTCACTGTGAGAGAACGAGAGAGCAGCGACGCAGAAGAGGTGTTGGGAGCAAAGAACGGGAGAAAGAGCAAGAAAGAGGGAATGGCAGAGAGAGACAGAGAGAAAATAGCTTGAAGATGATTAGATAGCACTGAAGAGATTCTTGCACGCTGGAAGCACAATCTGCTGATTGCCAGTCAGTTTGCCTGTGCCTGTGTGCGTGCACATTTGGTATCACCCTATGTAAATGCATTACTTATGTATGTTTACAGAAGAGGTGCTGTTATCTTATAGGCATGACACCACCATCCGCCCCACATCCACTCCCACCCCACCTCACTGACAGCCATCTGTCCGGTAATTAACCTGACTGACACACTGTGCAACATCGACTGCTTCACTGCCCTTCACCAAATCACTGTGTGTGTTTGCTTGTATGCAACTGTGTGTGTGTGTGTGTGTGTGTGCGCCTGTCCGTTTTGCTGGCCTGGACTTGCTTGTGTCTGCCTCTTAGGCTGTGATCCTAATGGATGGGTCTGTTGTCTCTGCGTGACACTGTGTGTCCATGCACATAGCTGTGATGTAATCTGATGCGGAGAAGAAGAAAAAAAACAGTGCCATACAGCTACAGCATCTTATGTTTACTGCAGCTGTAGCACCTCTTTTATACACATTCATTAGTCATTATAAGCAGACAGGAGCAGCTAAGAGGCTATGGAGGGGCAGATTGAGTTGGAAAGAGTGACGATAGTTACTGAGAGAGTAGCACTATGCGATTGAGAGCAAAGAAGGTGTGAAACAGCAATATTAGGTTCTACCTGACAGCGGCAGATTGATATTTCATTCTCAATAAGGTAGAAATGCAGACTCACCTGCCCTGCACTTTATGAACCCTTGGGAGAAGTATATAGCATATGTATGTGCGTGTGTGTGTGTGTGTGTGTGCATGTGCGCACATGAGCGTGCATGAATGAGTGATGGAAGAGTTGCCCCGCAGTTTCAAAATAGCTGTAACAGCAGTGCAGCATTTTTCATAAAGAGACTACTGTATCTGCAGTGAGGTGTCAGGTTGCAAGCACCCATGGAAAAACTGCATTTCCTCTGTTACCTTATTTATCTATCATTTCATCTATACGGCACATTACAACTTTGTCTCTTTATGATTCTTAAATGAAATCATCCCCCAATATGGCCGTTGTACAGTACATTTACTTAAGGGAAGTTAAAGGAAGACTAGTTTAAAGTATATACCAAGATTAGTTAAAATTATATCCTGGTAATGTCGTGTCTCTCTTTGTTATGCCCTGCAGGCTAATTGACGCATTACTACTATGTTCACCTGATTTATAATGAGCTCACATTCATCTATTTCAAACATTTGCAATATATAAATACATATACAGTTTGCATTCCTTCACAAGACATTCTGCTATTGATTTGTGCTCAGATTAAATGTGCTGCCATGTCCTCAGAATGAGATTCACGTAGCCTCAAGAGCCTGATTGGATTGGGCGATCGATAAGGTGGCAGAGAAACGGAGAGATGAGAGATGAGAGAGAGAGACAGAGAGAGAGAGAGAAAGAGAGAGAGAGAGAGATTCGCTGTTCTTCATTACACCTATAAAAGGAAAGAAATGAGAAGTGGCAGCGAGGGAGTAGTAGCATTTTGTTGCAGCGCAGTCCCAACTCAACACTGAAGCACTTTGCATTATGCCTGTTACAGCATATAGTAAAGAAACAAAATGTATAAAGTCTTACACATTACTAATGTATATATATGTATATATGTATAGGTTGTGTATCAGTAAGGTATGCATAATCAGTAACAGTGGCATTGAAATGCTGTGATTCCCATGATAGAGGAGCAAAGTAGGAGTGGTGATTTTATCTGCAATGTGAACATATATCCCAGATGTACAAATATACTTGAAACAAAGGAGATGGAACTAAAGTGGGACAACACCAGAGGAGCTGAGGTGAGCGTCACAGAGAGGGATACACAACGCATCAGAGGGCTCATCTGTCTGAGATAGCTGGGTGTAATTAACAAGGCTTTGGTTTTTAATTAATCTGCCTCAATCAGAATAGAAATTCTATTCTTACATTTTGGACTAAATTAATTCAAGGACATGTGCTCAAACAGCAAAGTCCACAGACTGTGTACTCTTGTCTTTTTCCTCCCCTTGTTCGTGCTTTCTTTCCTATTTTCATTATTTCTCAGTGTGCTTGTCCAAGTGTTTTTATTTTTTGTTCTCTCTTTCTTCCATTTGTTCTTTCTGTCCTTTTTTCATTCCCCCTCATTCAGATAAACTCGGATATGATCTAAATCTGGCACTGTCCTGCAAGTGAAAAGAAAGGAAAAAAAATATTGTGTCCTGTGCTTCCAACATTATTCTAGTCACAACCTTGCCTGCTAGGGAATGCGCCAACCCTGCAGTGCCCTCCAATGGTGGGTCTGTGCCCAGGGAAGACGTGGCAGCACCTGGTGATGATCCCGATGGCCAAACTAAACCAGCTGAGGCCTGAAAACAACCACCATCTGACCATCTGATGATAATAATAATCTCTGTCACACTGCCAGCTCCATGTGGCCGGGACATCAGAGAGAAGCTATTACAAGCTCTGCTTTGCTGGGATTTACTTCTTTCTCTAATCGTCTATCTCCTGTTCGATCGGTTGATGCTATATTCTGTGGATAAAGATCACTCCGTTTCCACATATGCAGACATTTACCCCCCACCCACCCACCCACCCACACTGTTTTCCCTTAATATTAATTCCCTTAAATATGAGTTAAATGTTGTTGTCATCGCAGTTGGTTTTTTGATTGGATTTTGGGAAATGTAGTACCTCCAACCTCCAAAACTAGCAGTGGCTAGTCTGGCAGGTAATACGGTTGCCTACCAAGGTGGTTTTCTTCGGTTAGGCTCCTGGCATCTCAGGGTTAAGTCAGTTCGATTAGTTAGCAGTTTCCTGAATGTCTGTTAATCACCTCGGTAGAGTAACGTTATTCCCTGCTGGTCTCAGAGGCTGTGTATAGCACTAGACATAAAACACCTTAACATCCGTTTTTACTTCATGGGGACTGAATGAGGATCTTTCTCTAATGAGAACTAGCAATTTTATTAATGGGCAATGCTAATTTGCTGGAGTACCCCTTTAACCACCATCAAGCTGATACTGGCCTCTTTATTCTTTTAGAACCTGAGTGAGTTTTCACTGTTTTGGCCATCCCAGAAAGATGCATGACTGTAAGTGCCAGTGAAATTTCCATTATTTTATTTTTTTTGTATGTTCATAACAGAATGAAAGGCCTGTGAAAAAAATGGCTATGGCTGTGTGGACATGCTGCACCACACTACACGGTGTTAATGTAACAGTATCCAGTCCTTTACTGTGAAAAGCACATATTCTTGCTATAATAGAATGTGTTGTCCAAAAAGTATTTGTCTTGTATTTTGATCCCTGAAAATAGGTGTTTTTATGGCATCTCTATGATTTTAACTGGACCAGAGGGAAGGCTGCCACCAGTGAAAGAAATCCAGAAGCTTCTTTTTTGAGCTATAGTATATATACTATATATTTGATTAGTGAAAAAATGGGCTAAAATTGGATGAAGACAACGTGCGTGCATGTGTAGAGTCCAACACTGAGGTGTCTGTGTGTGTGCATGTTATACTTTACAAAGGGAAAACAGCTCTCCCTTCACCAATCTCTACCTTGAGCATTTAAAAATGAAACGCAGGAAATTTTTTGACAGCTTCATTTTCAACCGCAATTCAGCAGAAGATATGTATGTGACCTCATCTACCTTGAATGTGCTTTTCTTTGCAATATATCAGCATCTTTGCTGATACACTATAAGCACTGTTTTCAATCCACACAGCAGAACAGAGTCTGTTCCACCTTAGGCGAGCAGGGACACTGTGGTATGTAATTGATAATTCGGATCTTGCAGGCTAGGTTAATTAACTATTTATGTGCATGTCAACAGAGGAAGAACACTCCTCGCAGTATTGCAGCAATCACTCACCTGAAATGATCTGGCTCCTCTTTCCTTCCTGTGACCATACCTCACCTCCATGACTCAGGTGGGATCCTTCTCTGCTGTGATTGGTGGCGCCGCATCATTCTTGGGTGTGACTGGTTGCTGTCCTTGGGGAGGCAGGCCAATGACAGTTGAAGTAATTGACTGTTAAGCTCTTATGGATTTCCTGCCTGCTGCTGAAGTAGCAGAGGGACGATCAGCCTGCACTGTACACACATTGGTGTTTAAAAACAAACAGACGTTTAGTTTGGTGATAAACACTATGAAAGATGTGAATCCTTGATCCTAAATGTAATTTACGCTTACATTAAAGCCTACATAATGGTGGGTATATTGTACAGAATTACAAAATGCATTAAGTCATTGTTGTGCTATGTGTAGTGTAAGAGATAGGGATGGAATAGGGATGGTATCCGCGTTGCTGTTTCTCCTTGGGCACCAGTAGCCAACCATAAGGTGTTGTGTTTGTCAGAGCCAAGCTTTAGCTAGGTGGAGAGATGCCCCTGGGAGTGTCTGACTCACCCATGCTTGTGTGGGTATGGGCATGCGTGTGTGTATCTCCCATGCAGAGGCTGCGAGGTGTTGGCAGGGCTGTCATATTGAGCCAATGGTGTTGAACTCATTGTGTCAGCTCCTGCAGGCTGCTATCGATGCTCCTATCATATAACTCTCTTCCTTGCCCTCGGTGTGCCACACTAGCCACGTTCTTGTCACTACTTGCCCCGACACGTGCGTGCAGACATGTGGGAGTACACTTGCAGTTGCACCTTTGCAGCTGTGTCTGAGTGGGCATGTTTGTATGTGTGCCTACGTTTGTGTTTTTATGCAAGTGCGTGTGTGCTTCCTTCCTGTTCTCACAGGGCATCATGGAGCTCCTGCACAGCATTGGTGCATTTCTGCATCATTAGGTCTCTCCCTAAGGTCGAGCGAGCGGCTGGACCCAGCATGCAATGGATTAGGACTAGAGAATAGAAAGAATGGGGAAAGGATAGGAATGGAGGGAGAAGTCAAACAAGACAGTGTATTGAAGAGCAAAAGATGAGAAAAGCACATCACGAGTGAAACATGTGGCTAACTGAGAGGAAAAAATGAGAGAAATTGAGGGTAGAAAGATGTAGGGGTGGCTGCACTGAGTCACTGAAGGAGCAAAAGGTGGAAGAGAATGAGAAGAACATGGAGGAACTGTTCAGTCAAAATGTGACAAGCAAGAAAAAGATGGAGAGTACATGGTGAGAAAGACAAACAGAAAGTGAAATGTGAGGGAGTAGTGCCAGGCCTAGAAGAGCTGTTCTACCAAAACTGTGTATTTTAATCTAGTTTTGAACGTTGCTTCTCTTAAAAACTGCCAGTGACTGGGGATAATTTCATGAGGTTTAATGTCCCTCCACCTGCTGAGAGACCTTTAATGAAGCAAGTGACCACATAAGGGCTAACATAAGGTTGGTCACTTTCCTCATGTCAAGATAGTACAACTTAATTCCCTCAAATATATGTACAGTAATTGGAATTTTTTCCGGCATAGTGTAGCTCTCCAAACACCTGAGTCCTGTAGCTGAGGCCAGCAGCTCTATTATGCTGTCTGCTCCTATTAGCTTCCATATGTTATTGCACATACAGTACATCTATATGCTTATGAAGCTAGCACTGCAGAAAACATGCATCCTAACAAGTCACTTAAGTGGGTCTTGTCACAACTTGGCTTCAAGAAAGAAAAGACAGCACATGGTCATAGTTTTAAAGATTTATTTGAACCCAAACTAAAGTTGATTAGATTAGATTATGTGAAAAGATTACGGGCAAAGTTAAGTCTCATTTTAAGCAAAGTGAAGGTGACAGTAACTGTGTCACTTTTCTTTTATTAATGTCCAGTATTGTCATCTGTTTCACCAATTTTCTGAGTATTAGACACATTACATTTCTTACCTCGGTTGCAGATTTTCATGTATAAAAAAAGTTTTGAAACTGAATATATAATGAAAAATAATTTAAGAATTACAATTAAGATTTAAGATTGGTATGGAGAGTTAAAGAGGAAGATAATGGAAAGAAACGGAAAATAAGAAAAGACAGAGGGCTAGATGATGAGATGGTAAAGATGAAAATGGCGTTGAGAAATGGAAAAGGAATAAGGATGGGGTTATAACAACAAATAAGAAAAGTTTATGAGCTCTGTAGAAGGCACAGTCACAATTGAAGACACACAACTTCATGCTGTATGCATAGAGTAAGATTTAAAATTGCAGTCAGTATAGATATTGCCATCTACTCTTCTTGGAAAAGTAGACAAACAATACTCTTCTTAGTGGCTTCTTCCACTAAATCAGTACAGTACACTGTGGCTTGCTTGTGAATAACAGAGCCAATTAAGCAACCACAACACAGGGCTCATGGCAACTCAGGGCCTCAAAGGACTCAATTACTGCTCTTGGTTTGCAGGGACAGAGAGAGAGGTAGAGAGAAAGAGACACAGAGAGACCGAATCCTCAAAAGAGGATAGTGCGGGCTGATGGAGTAGTTAGACGCATAGTGAAACTGCGCATAGTGAAACCCCGCTCCAGGATCTATCGCAATTTACCCACCGAATAAGTCAAAAACATGACATTTATCAGTGAAAATGATAGATGAGTGAGATAAGAAACACCAGAGGCCATAAAAGAGATGAAAAATCCATAAACTCATGATAAAAGTGCCTCAAAGGCAAAAGCTAGCAACATCGCAGCAGATCACGCAAGCTGCTGAAGGCCAAAGGAGCCCCGGAACGAGCATAGATTCCCAAGACATAATTAGGGCTACAAAAAGAGCTAAAAACTGATGTCAAGGGGGCCAAAGTCTTTAACTTTAAAATCTTTTGAGATGAACGAACATAAGGTAATGAACTGTACAATACTTCTGTACAAAAATGAAATGGAAGAAATTCACTATATGTAAAACTTAATGGGAATTACAGTATAATTTTTAAATTGTGATTGGCTTCCACTAGCTCTAAGATTGGGAAGTCAGATGGAAGTCTGTATTACACCCCCAAATAATAAACAATTGGGTAAATTGTAGTGCAGAGATGAATGTGGGCAGATGAATGCCAATCACTCACATATTTTCTGGCCATATGCAGTCTAAAAATACAAATATTCTGGGACAGGGTTATTCAGATTTGTCAGGAAGTTTTATGCTACAAGATTCCCAAGGACTCCAAAATTGTGTCCCTGGGATTGATACCTTGTGACATTCAAAAGAAGGCATCTGTCTCTTTCAAATCCTGATACTAGGAGCGGGATGAAAGGTGACCAGGGCAGTGGTTAAACATTGACCGTGACCCATGAACAATGCTGGATAAAATGGACTGCATGAATGAAAAAAGATTTTTTTATATTAATTTATGGTTAGTTTAGTTCCTTTTTATTTCCATTTTTGTCATTAATGTTGCTTTGTGTTTAGTGTATAGTAGAAGTAACTGAAAAATAACATAGTTTAAATTTAAAAAAGACAGTGCAGTTTCCTTCTGCTAGAAATGCAGAGATTCTTACAACTATCATTATGCATCATGCGTAATCACTAATCACATATTATAATGGCAGCATGTTTCCAGAGCATAATGGTGTCGGGCTGTTTGCTTTTTCTAACAGGGAAGTTCCTTGTGGGGATTTCCCCAGCCAATTTTCTCCCTCGGCATAAAGGATAAGAAAAATGAATATTTACAAGGTTGAAATGGGTCATTTATAGTTTGCATTCTTATTGTACTGAATCACTGTTGCATTTGATGTTATTAGGTACTGGAGCGGGAAGTATCTGCAAGCAAATTAATTCATTCTGTGAACACATTGCCCTCGCTTGTGGCAGATTTAAATACAGTAGGTCCGCCTGTTCAATTAATGTTTAACATGGCAGATCATTTCCGGTAATTTCCTGAGGAAGATATTATATGATATAATAGGGTGGTCTTGTCCCAGACAGTGTAAACAGGCAGGGAGAGAAAATGAATGGAGAACAATGGACATTATTTCTTGGCTGTAAAGTCAGTTTCTGGCACACATTTGTTTGACAATGGATGATGGGAAATGTAGTGAAGGGTTGAAAAAGGGTTATTACTAGAATAATGATGCCTGGCCTTTATTTCAGCGTATTGTGGTCCATAATTACTATGACTGGTTCGCAATAAAGGGCCATGGCACCAAAGGCCGTTCTGGTATTGAACCAAATCGAAAGTTATTGCCTTGAGGAGAAAAGAGGGAAAAGGAATAAGAATGGGTTGGGGGGAGTGTCGCAAGTGGAATGATGAAATAAGAAGAGGGAAAAGGTCACCAATGAATGTCATCCTCAGTCCTTCAATCAGAAGTTGGAGCAGGAATTATATAGAAGAAATTTTTCATTAAAATGAGATTTATGCCATGTATCATTTTCTGTGGACAGAGTGCAGAGAGGTCTATATGTGTGTGTGTGTGTGTGTGTGTGTTTGTTGTTGGAAAATATGAAATAAAATATGTGCTGCATGTGTGTTATTCCTTGCTTTGGACAAACACCTCCACTAATCTCTGGGGCTGTTGATTTAGAGGGACACTGAGGGTCCATCTGTCCTGGAGAGGACTGTCTATCGGCCTGCAGATGAGGTTTAGAGTCATCAACCACTGGCCTGTCTACAAGCTGGCAAGCAGTCCAGAATAAGGCCCTATTTACAAAAAAAAAAAAAAGGAGAAACACCCAAGGGTGAGGTGAAGTGTTAGAGTAACTTGTCACATCTGATGGCTTATCCCTGGTTCTTGGTGCTTTCCATTTTTCACTGTGTCAACCAGGATTTATGAGCTTCTACACGGCTACAAATCCTGATTATGGTCCTTCAGATAAAGAGTGCACCCAGGTGTTAAAGGGAGTGTGTTTGTGTGGACTGGATGGTTTAAATTACCTTGGGTAATTAGAAAGGGCATGGGTTGGCTGAGTTCTCATTTCCGCATATTCTGGAGAGGCTAAATCTTCCATCCTGTTTGTTTTACAGTGAACTTTGTCTTTTTGATTTCATGAAATCATTCACATGCGTGTATGTAGTTCTACACAATTGAAAAAGTTAGTTAGGACCATGAACATCGGGTACTAAAGATATTTAAAACTAAGCATGATTTAATACAAGGACATGGACATACTGTATGACAGTTAACAAACTACATCACAAGCAGAAGTCAAATGAAGTGTTTGTGTATTATAACACCAGCAGCTTGACAAAAACCTGAGCTTTGCTATATTTCTTCAGAGGTAGAACTCTCATGGGGACAAAGATGAGAGCTTTCTATTGGCAACCAAGCAAAAATCAAGTGGATGAAGTCATTTTTGGAGTTTCTTAAAAAATAGATGTTGGCACAAGTAAGCACACTCTTCCATCAAGGCTAATTGACTGTCTGTGACTTTCCTGCAAAGACCTGGATTACCTCTCAAGTTAACCACTTCTAAAGAAGTGTAACCTCCTCCCAGCAGTACACAGATCTCATTAATAGTATTCCCACTTCTCTGGCATTGTACTACCTCCCAAGCAATACCTAATTCCCCAGCACTGTACATTCTTCCATAATGATGTACCCCACCTCGCCTGCAACCGTGGCAACAGCAACATAAGGCAGTTACAGTTACACCCAACATACAGCCGTGAGCTACACAGTGTGCAGATGGGAGCTTTGATGAAAGCTAGCACTATGACAGGGACTTGCGTTAAAGAATAGCAGTCATAAAAGCAGTTGGAGCCTACGATAACGAAAGCCTTAGCTCGCAATCTAGCAGGCTGCCAGGCTATACCACAGCATTTGCATATTCTAATGAGCCCAATGTTCAGGGTTAGCCGCTTACACTAATGACGCGTTTAGCTCTTAATAAATCAGTTAAGGCAGCTCCCTGCTGGAGCCCAGGGAGCTACATCCGTGTGTGTGTGTGTATGTGCGTGTGTGTTGATCTCACTGAGTGCATATTTCATTGTAATGCAGATTTGTGTATTAGTGCGTGTGTGTGCCATTATGCTGTAATTTTGTGAGAATGCATACTGTAAGCGAGTTAATAAGTCTTTGTGAGCACATATCTACTTATTTCTGTCTTCTGTGGCGCTAGCGCCAGCTTGAGTGTGTTTTTTGTCTGCAGTCTTCATTTAAATGTGTGTGTGTGTGTGTGTGTGTGAGAGAGAGAGAGAGAGAGAGAGAGAGTGTGTGTGTGTGTGTGTGTGTGCCTTTGTATTTTTACGTGTTTTTGCACATGTGAATGGGGTAGTAGCTTCTGCTCCGTTACTTTGAAGTGTCCTCTTTTGAAGCTGTGGTACAAGCAGTTCAACAGAAAAAAAGATTTTGTATCTCCCCACCTTTTACCACTCGACTTGAAAACCTTGACCTGCCTTGTGCTGTTTTACTTCAGATTTTATCATATCTTTGACTGATTGCTCTCACTTTGCACGTGTGTCTCTCAGTATACATGGAACTGTAATGGAAATAACGAGAAGGGTGATCAAAACTCCGGTGCAGAACACTTGAAACAACTTTCGACATTAGTACCCCTTCTTTGTTGGCCAGTGTGGTGGCTACCTGTGCTGATGCTGCTGTCAGGAGCACAGTAACTGAACCACCCTTCATTACATTTTATCACTGAAGCGAGATTACAACACTCTTCTGTTTTCTTTGCTAGTGTGACAAGACTTTCACTTCACGGCCATTGGATGCCAGCAAAGGTACTAAAATGTCACTCTTGGGTAAAATGTGAGACGTGACACATATGCTGACACGTCAGGACCAATTTAATGGTTCAGACTAACACATGCTGCACAATTGCTACTGGAATCAGTAGAGGAAACAGAGATATGCGGGCTCCTGTGGTTACAGACAATCATCAGTGAATGAAATTAAAGAAACTGAGCCAGCTGTTAATGACCCCTGCATGAAGCTCCAGTTTGTTTCCAGTCTTTGGGCACTGGTAGGTCAGCCAGTTATCCGAACAACATGAAATCAGCTCTTTGTCAAAACATTATTGTGCCAGTTTCTTGCAGAGAGCAGAGTAACAGAAAATAATCCTTTCACAATTTCATCATGCCACTGCCAATTTGGCCCAGTGGTGGTTAGAAGGTCGTTGGGCCATGGTTCTCTCAGACGGATTAGTCCTCAAATGGGATCACAGGCTTGTAAGAAAAAAGGAAGAAAAGGGGGGCTGGATGCTCAGCAAGCAAGAGAGCAGAAATATTTAAATGCAGACACATTCAAGGAAAAGAGATCATTTTATATTATTAGCTTGGAAGAGGAAAGGAGGGGAGGAACGGTAACTGTACATTTAGATGTAAATTCTGTAGTTTAATGGAGATTACAGATGGAAAGATTTGTGCTATAATGTATACGTATAACTGGCATACAGAATAGTGTAGTTATGTTTCATTTCTTTCTTTTTATATTTGTTGTTTTGTTTTGTTCGTCTCTACCCTCTCTTTCTCCTAGCCCATACCTTGTTCTGTCTCTTAAGTGAGCCAGAATAATATCTGAAGATGCACTGGAGTGGAATATCCTGGTCACCCATCCAGTGTGACTAGGACACTACAGTGAAACACACACATGCATACACACGCCTGTACAGTTAGATGGTGTTCACACACACACACTGTGAAGTGAAATGGCTTAGATCCACATGGCTTGGAGTGCCAGCGGCGTCTTGCTGCCCTGCCACCATGGCCCCTCTGCATGTAGGTCAGCCTAGGCCGGGGGGCGCGCCACCCTTACCCTCCCTCCCTCTGTCACTCTTTCCCTTGGCTCCTTCTCTCACACCTAGTTCTCTCATTTCTTCCAACCCTTCCTCACTGGCTGCTTCTTCCTTTCCTTCCTCTCATTTCTATTTCTATAGTGCATTTCAATATATACAACTTAAAGTCTTGATGAGTGAAACTCTTCTCACATTGCTTTTATTTATCTTCTTAATAAAGTACAAAAAGGAAAATAGGGCAACCTATTAGCCTGAGTATTACATTAACATCACTTTGCTTGTTCCCTAGATGTAGGTCTGATATTGTTTTGATTTTGATTGAACTTTTTTTATGAGCTAAGAAAAACAGTCCTATTCTCGGTTGTGTGTCATTGTATTTTTTTCATATTTCAGTAGGTTATTAAATCGTTCATTCATCTTACATAGCAGGAGCGTTTTCACAATCCACAAAGGAACACCTAATCCTCCAATTTATCTGAAAATTAAAGCTTATTCAGTTTGGAAATACATGGTTTTCCCCGTCTTTCTCCTCTGTTATCATAATCAAAACCCTCTATAATTTCTAAAAGAAAAATAATGTCTATTTTCAATTTTGATTATAAAACTGAACACACCTGAAAAGATTTTGAGAGGAAACAGGAACAATTCAGATGTTGAGTATTGAAAGCCAAACATTATTAGGATACACACTGTAACCCTCCTTGGAAACATGATTTCAATTAGCCAGAACTTTTCAGAGCCTGACAGGTGACTGTTGTGCGTCATCTGATGCGCATCATCTGGTGTTCAACTTGTGAGCCACATGAAGTGATGGAATCAGGTGCTTTGCTGTTAGTTCATACACCCCAGCATCAGGAAAGAGTAGACACAAAAACCTTTCATAATCATCACCTCAGTGGGGAGGTTATAAAACAGGGAGTCAGCGTCACTGAACTCTTTTTATTGCAGCAGGTGAGAGGCAGGTGACGTTACACAATGTATGAGAATGACACATTTTCCTTGATTTTCACAATCTGCAGTCAAAAATAATTCTTTGACAATACATTAGTCATTCAGCAACGCTATAAGCATCTACGTTATAGTGTTGCATGCTTATTTACTGCTTCTAATCACTAAATAGTTGGGCTCTTGGTAAAATGTCACCTTTCACTTCTTTCCCCAAAGCCCTGAAGTACCAAGCTGCAATCTGTCATCACAGATTGCCAATAGATCGGTCTGTTTGAACATTTCCTGTTCATCAGTTTATTTGAACTTTCTGTGTTTTAAAAGTAAAAAAGCAACATTTTGGCAACAGCTTTTCTGCTGGCTGCCAGTGGTGTCCAACCAGATTGCACAGTGACAAAGCACTTATTGGCTGTAGGTAAAATAGGAAAGAATAAGAAATTGAAATTGGGTGCATATTCTTCAAAATATGATAAGTACAGCAATTATAGTTACAGTTCCAGGCAATCATATGCATAATTTAGGGCAAAAAACTAAAAGAATTTGAAAGATTTGGATCAAGAGTTGCTTTGGTTAGGATAAGGCAATCAGAGCTGCTGTCTTAAACTTTGAAATTAGACTCAGAGTGCCATCTGGATTATGGCTGGACATGTGCAGTAATGTCATGATGAGTGTACAAGAAAATATCTTCTAAATGGGAATGAACTCCTTCTTTTTGGCATCCACCTCCCTGGCCAACCAGCTGAGCTAATCACCCACTATGCACTTCTCCTATGTGCTTGTCTAAAGGCCATTACTGCTGTTCAGAATTTCATAGAGGGCTCGTGTAAACGGTGCTCGCTGCTTTTCAAATGATTTCCTACAAATTACTGTGGCAACAGGATGCCTTTCATCTTCCCATCTCTTTGCCCTCTGTGCTCTTGATGTGTTTTTCTCCCCCTGCAACTCTCTAAATCTCTCATCCTGGCTTTTCTACATACCCCCATTCATTCTGTAAATACCTCCAACCTTGTAACATTTCTCAGTATACTAAATACTTGCAGTTGCTTCTGCTTTCCCCGTTCCTATAAAGCTAAAATTGCATTTGAATAACTGTGGTACAGTATACACAGTACTTCTAAAACCCCTTTTTCCATTCCAGATGAGAATGACACATTTCTCCTAGTCCTAATAACATTAATTACCTTCACACAGCAAAGACAGGCTGACAGAGACATACAACAAATGCTAAAATGTCTCTATTTGCATGTATGAAAACAGTTCCTGCCACCCAGGATACTGTGTTTGTGTGACATCTTTATCTGACAGCGTGTTTCCCACTGTCTCTGTGCCCAGGAAAACAGTTGGCGGGGTTGGTACCCTGGGCATCGTCAAAACACGACGCCACCCGCTGACATTCAAAACGCCACCAATCACTAATCAGAAAGTCTAAATGTGTTGTTATGATTTAATACACAACATATGACACTGTTTACTGTTCTGAGAGAGATTTCAAATAGCCTCAGCATAGTGAAAATGATTCAGTCCACAGCGCAGTAATTTTATGCAGAGTTTTAATGATAAAACTTTTACAGTATTCCTTGAGGACAAGAAATCTGTTTTTTTTTTTTTTTTTCCTTCAGTGATTCCCATTTTCTCTCCGTCTGCATTATTCTCAGTGGCTGTTTTTTCATTTGTCATTTTTCATCACAGTCATTTTCTTCACTTTTCGAAATATTACACAGCCACAAAAGTCAAAGCTCCACCCACGACACCTATCTTTTGTCTTCATCTCTCTCTCCCATTCTTTCGCCATGCTGGAATCTCCTCCGTTGTAATTGCCACTATGAGTGATGGAGTGTTTCTGTCAGTGTTTGCCTGATAGCTCATCTATACACACACATTTTTTTCCCCACACAAACAATACACACACACATACACACACACTAGCTCACACATGTTGTGTGTGCTCACAGAATGTGCACCCACAGAGACATATGCCCTCATACACACTCTCACAGACACCTCTGTGACAAGTAGCTGCAGGTGACAATGAGTGAGTGAGACAATGAGGGAGCTTTCCTCCCTCACTTGTTAGTTGATCTCTCCCTGCTCTCCACCACGCCAGAGGCTACCATATAGTCAGACTGGGATCCATATCCAGAAAGAAGCCCAGGCAGTTGTGGAATCAGGGGAAATATACAAAAAATATACAAGACGCTCTACAGTACCTTTTGTTTTTGCACATGGAAGGAGCATGACCTAATTAATGAGGGTTTGCTGAGTTCACCGTAAATCTTGTAGCAGTAATTTTCCAAAACAAATAATACATTTTAGGTTTTTGAATGTGTTGTCCTTCCCTCCAGGAAGCCCATGGTTTCTAATTAATTCACTACAGTATTAATATTAACTTGCAGAGACTTGAAACTCATTTGACCATGTTCATGGTTCGTATTATTTTTGCACAGAAGTACATCATCGTTGCATGGTAACTAGAGGCGTGTGAGTCAAGTGCTGAACAGCATCCCATTCTCAAGCTTTGTTACAGCATCAAAGCACCAAACCTGCAAGACAAAATAGTCAAACATAGACATTGAGAATAGGATCATGTACATTTTGATTAGATTTGTCAAGGCTAACTCTAAAGTCTCAGATGTCAGAGCTTTTCTCCAGTGCATTCATGTAACATGCTGGGAGAGTTTATTACATTAAGTGTAGTAAATAGGCTGAAATAAGCTCAATGGAGAAGAAAGAAATCAATGTTTGTCTGTTTCTATCTTTGTGAACCACGAGGTGTTTCTCTGTGTGTAGAAAAACACATCGAACAGTCAGATAGTTGGAATTCAAGTCGACTAATCTTTGCTGATCTTTCTGATGTATTCACTTGTCCTTCCCTCTGCTCTCCACTTATCTCTTCCTTTGAGAACTTTCCTTCAATTTAAGTTATTCTTTGAGGAAAAAGATTGACATCATCTATTTTTCTTACCTCTCTTCTGTCTCATCTATCCTGCTTTCCTTATATTATTCTATTCACTTCAACTTCCATCTTTCCATTCATACTTCTTTCTCCTGTCTTCCCGCCAACCCACCCTCCATTTTTGTCCCTCCTCTTCCCTCCATCACTCCCTTCATCGCCTCATCTAGCCTCCATCTCTCCATAGACAATCTGCCACTACTGTGCCCTCTCCAGCCCTCCAAGAGTGATCCCGTTAGAGGGCTAATGCTGTGAAAAATGACAGTGAACCGGCACTTTTGCTGCCATCACCACCGCTTTGGGGCCTCCTGCCGCCTACAGCCCTGTTGCCTGGCAACTCCCCAGACAGCTTCCCTCAAAAAGGCGAGAGCTCCTGTCTGCTCTGCTGAGATAGAGACCCGAGCCTAATAAGCATTATATCTCATTTTGTCTTATCATTTTGTTGTTAGTGACACAAGTTTGCTCGGAGCTGTGACTATGCAAAGAGCACTGATGCAGAATGTGTCTCTCATATTGAATGAACAAAATTATTTGCAACAAGTGTGACTTTTTTGGAGAAATGTTGTTTGAATGAAAGGCTGCTCAGCCAAAAAAAACATAAATATACATAAATGACGAAGATGCAGTGAAGCTGCGCAGAAGAAAAGATCTGGGGTGTTCTGACCCCGTTTCACACAAAATGTGAACATACGATTAATACATCATACTGTAATGTAGTACATTTACACCCAGAGCCTGTAACAAATCATTCTGCAAGCAAGCTGATGTCTGACCTCTTGCTGCTCCTTTACATCTCTGCACTGAGTAAAGGCATCACCAATGTACAGAAGGTGACAAATCAAATGAAAAATCTGAATAAATGAGTCGAAAAACACAACATAAGAAACACAGATGCTTCCTCTCGTGTTGATTATGGAAATGATGCCTTCACAGTCAGCAGAAAAGTCCACAGTAAGTCAGATTTTAGAGGGACATGCTACAGACAGCACAATCACCAAAACACCACAGAAGGCAATATATTTTGTAAGAATGGAGTTATTAATTAAGACAAGTGTGAGCACCCGGGACACTCATCTATTTATTAGACAGAAAATGCACTGCCTGTTTTATAAAGTCTGAAAGTGTGCATCATAGAATGACAACTGTTCAGACATGAGAAGAATCTCATTAACAAGTTGAAATTGGCTCAGTCACATATTTTCATTTCTTTGTCCAAAAGAGATATACAGCACTGTCAATAAAGTAAACATAACATATAATTATTCATTTCTTCATGATTAACCTTGATGATGCTAATGATTTATGTTAACACGGTGACATTCAATTTGGACGTCTTAAAAGTACAAGGACTGGAAAAAAGTATGAAAGAAAAGCCATGACCTTAATGTTACATATTCCATGTCTGTCTTTTTTTTTTACATGAAATATAAAACTGTGTCACTTTCTATGACCAGAGATTATTCCTGCCACTGTCTACTGCCCAGAGACTTGGCTAAACCAGGGCACCTCATGCATAACTCATGATTTTCTTTTTGCTCAGTCCCAACACATTACTTAAGATTGAAAACTATTTTTTGTCATGAATACGTTACCTCTAGCTGCATGATGAAAACATCATGCTTGGCTCTCAGGGTCCTCTGTACTCTGTCAACTAATTGTGTTTACATGTAAGAACTGTAAGAAAATAGCCTTTCTGTGTGTCATCTCCTGCCCCACTTCCCTGTGATGCCACTTCCTTGATAGCTTTTATGGCAGAAACACAGTTCTACCGGCCCTTCACCTAAATTGCACAAGCAACACTTAAGTCCCAGAATATACACACACGATGTGAGTGACGTGAGCCACGTGGTTGCCACAGGAGCTCTCAGAAGGTGTTACAAAAGTGCTGTGACAAAGTGTGTGAACTCACTGCCACCGAAGCAATTCTCACTCTTTAATGTGTCTCTGTTTTGAGACATCAGAGGTTATGAAGATCTTCGGCAGATGGTGGAAAATTTGACTCTACATCTGAGTTGCGGGCGGGCGGGCGGGCGCGGGGGGGGGGGGGGTTCCGCCTGCTATGTCGGTGCAGAGTCTGATTTGTAACTGCATATGTAATCCTTTGTGGGATTGAATGTTGAAAGCGAAAAAGATAGCAAGTGCAAGCTGGATGAGGAACACTGTGGTGAAAGCTGTATTTCCAAAGCAAAGAGAGAGGCATGGGAATTAAAGCTAGAAAACGGTGCTATAATACAACGCTTCAAGGATATCCAGAAATTACACGACATCGGCCCATTTCTGTTCGTCTCTGTTGGGTGAATCAGTGTGGCACTTTAAGCACCAATTTCCCATTTTAAGTGATCATTCTATAGAGAACCACTAATGTCAATCCATCAAGGTCATAGAGAAAAGCATGAATAGCTGTAATTTCCATTAATGGGGGCTGAATGGAGGTCAAAATGACTAGTGGAAAGGGTATTTTGCAGTACCTAGCCGGATGTGTATGCGTTGGTGTGTATTTATGAATGACGGGAGCATTCACATCCAACAAAGTACTCTGTGTACTATTGTATACTGTACAAGGATGGATACAAGGATGGAAATAAAGCCAATATTTCAGTATATTGCCTTTCTTCATCTCTCGTCATCATGCTTTTTGCCTTTAAAGGAATTTGCTAACGAACTGAATTCCAGCAAATCAGACACTATATTGTAGATGCCTGTGCACACCTACACACACACACACACACACACAGACACCATCTGCTGAGCCATTAGACATGTCCTACTGTAAATAATCCTGAAGAGACACACACATACCTAGTGAGCAGCATGGCATTATGCCCAGCTTTGCCCCAGGTGTCTCATAGTTGATATATTGGTGTGGCCTCAGATGAATTCATGCAGGGCAAACTAATACACTTATTAAAGGCTTTTTAAAGCAGAGAGTGTGAGCAAGACGGGAGAGGTGACGTGTTTTAGCGTATTAATATCCACCTCAGATGTTAATTTGCCCCGTAAGTCACTTGTGTCACCAGCTGCAGTGAAAGACAAGTGGAAAGGAAAAGAAAGCTGAAGAAATGAAGAGTCAGGGACGGAGTGGGGAGATACTGAGTGAGAAACAAGAAAGAAAGAAGGAGGTGTAAATCACATTAATGAGTAAGCTTCATTAGTCGTGCCCATTAGCGTCCTAAGCACGGATTAATTTAACTTCAGCCGACTTTTGAGAAGCCCAGTGGCCATGATGGGACACAGTTTGATTACATACCTGGATGTTTGATCACTGACACCCTTCATTCTGACTCGCAGCAGACAGTCAACGTCACTTTTATCCCTGAATGTGAAACTCAAACACCTGCCAACAGAAAACTAATGTGAAAACAGTTCATTCGCTTACTCAGGATTTCTTCCTCTTTCAGCTTGTTTACTGGAAGCCTGAAAATGAAGCCTGTTTCACTGTTACTGTACTTTTGGCACTTCTGATTATTTGTTCTTCTATCTAATTTGTTTCTCCAAAACAAGTAATGCACTTTTTGAGGGGGGACTGTATTCACCTCTCTTCCTGTGTTTGTGTTGTCAACAGGCGGACCCCCAAGGCCGAGACATTGCCATCCGTCCCTTCTTGGAGCACTGTGAAAACACCCACATGACCATTTGGCTGGGCATCGTCTATGCCTACAAGGGACTGCTAATGGTGAGAAGAGAGAACACAAACTTTCATCATGTGCACATGAACACATGTACACTAATATGAGCATACAAATCTGAGGATGTGAATCGTAACAGCCTCATAAATGTGCACGCATGAGGCTTGATGCCTTTCTATTGTTGTTACAATAGGCTCCTATTTCTGAAATATATGCCTTGAGTATCTACTTTAAAGACAGAGAAATGAAAAATAAAATTTTTCCAAGTCTATGTCCCTGTGGTAATTCAGTTATCTCATATTAAATGCTAAATATCAATAGCAATCAACATTTCATATCAAAATCCTTCTGTTTCATCTTCCTGTACAGCACACAAATATTTGTAATGACTCGACTCTTGGTTCAATAAATGTGTCCAATCGAATGTGATTCTGAGTGCCCATCACGTGAAACAGCACTTGGCTGTGCCAGTGTCTTATATACCATACTTGAATGCAAAACGAAACACGCAATTCAAGATAACGACATAACAGGGGCATGCAAGGACTGTTGTATTGGCATGTTCGACATTTTGGGAAATGCACTTACTCACTTTCTTACCGAGAGTTAGATTTCCAGGTGGTGCCGAAACAGGAAGGACGTGGGCCATCTGACCTCCTCTCTACCACAAAGACCTGGAACTAGGGCAGACACAGACAGATACTGGCCAAGAAATAGTCTGGCACATAACCTCTTAAAACCACAAATTGTTGTTCATACATCATTCAGTTTTGGTACTGGACAAAAAGAAGGTATAACATGTTACGTTTTCCAGGTGCTGTTTTAGGTGGTTTTTATTTCCTTCAGACAGAGCCAGGCTAGCAGTTTCCCTGTTTCCAGTCTTTATGGTATGCTGTTGGTAAGCTAACTGGCTGCTGGCTCCAGCTTCATATTTAACAGATGTGACAGCAACATGGATCATTTCATCTAACACTTGGCAAAAAAAGTGAAAGTGAATGAGTAAGCATATTTCCCAAAATGTCACAACTATTTCTGTAAGACGTGATGATATCAGGTTAGTTTTTGACTGACTGCTCAGCAAATACACAATAAAAACAGTCTTCTAACCATCATTACTGAATATTATTTACATTTTGTATGATACTGATTGCATTTGAATATGCTTCATTATACTGAGTTTATCAGGAGAGTACAGTCGATATTGTAGACAGACACTGAACATTTAGCTCTGTGTACTGCCTATTATCACACTGTTCATTCACAAATTCGGGGGGGGGGGGGGCACCTATGGGATGTACCTGGGCACTGACCCCTGACCCCCCTCACAGTACGTTTTGAAGTAGGAGTTATTGTAAATTATGCAAACCTCAGTTTGTTTGTGGTGAGACAAGGAGAAGGAAAGAGACAGAGCAGTAAATCATTTTTGAGCAGATCGCGAGAATGTAGAGGATACTGAGTAAAAAATAACTAGAGACGACAGGAATGAGAAATGAGAAAATTGGAGGGTAACAAGCAGAAGGGCTTTGATGTGAAATCAGAAGACTGCAACAACCAAGTGGAGCGGTGGGAAAGGTTTGCATCAGGTGATTGACAGGAGCCCACATCTGTACGCGGCATAGAGTGTGGACAGCATAGCAAAATGAAGCATTAAGGCTTGAGTTATCCCTGTCTTCACACACACACACACACACACACACACACACACCTGAGACGCACTAATCCTTGATGACTGCTCTTTTAATTCTGCTGCTTGTCATTCCACTAACTCTCATTTAGACTTTAGAATAAACAGGCAGACCACTTTACACAGTACACAGTGAATTATTCAGCAGGCTGCTGCTGCAACTCTAATGTCCAACCAAACAAACAGCCCACTCTGAATAAACATTTAACAAGCGTAAAACCTAAGGCTGCTTTAGAAGGGGAGGGTGTATATTATATATATGTTTCCTCTTTAAGGCTGCATCATGTAATAAAGTTGATTTTTGTTTCTTAAAGCTAAGTGAAATAACTTTTTCTTCCTTAGTTTTTTTTTTTGAAGAGCAAAAAGGAGCACTGAACACCAACAACATTAAGATTTATGAAGCCTTGCTTTATTCTGAAAACATCTGATGTTAGGACTAGCAAAACAAAAGAAAGCTGCATTGTTCTAAATATTGACGATGATCGCTACAGTTGGCTGGGAGAAACAAGTTCAGATTTTCTATAATCTAAATCAAATACTGCCTTTGGCTTTCTGAAATATCTGTGTAACCATCTCTCTTTTACTTTGCCTCTCTCTCTCTCTTTCCCTGGCAGTTGTTTGGCTGTTTCCTGGCATGGGAGACCAGGAACGTGAGCATCCCTGCTCTCAATGACAGCAAATACATTGGGATGAGCGTTTACAACGTGGGCATCATGTGCATCATCGGTGCTGCTGTGTCTTTTCTGACAAGGGACCAGCCCAACGTTCAGTTCTGCATTGTGGCACTGGTGATCATCTTTTGCAGCACCATCACGCTCTGTTTGGTATTCGTTCCAAAGGTCAGTTTCTGTGTGAATGAGCGAGAGTGGATAACTTTGCCAAAAGCTTGAGTGCTTAATTATCACCACATTCACACACCACACTTCAATAAGTCCTGAAAGCTAAAAAATGCAGCGTAGACAGTTATGTGTAGCTTTTTTAGTCCATTTAATTTTATCCCAGAGTACAGCTGTGACTAATACCCATACCCTCTTCCAGTTCATCACTATGAGAACCAACCCAGATGCGGCCACCCAGAACCGGAGACTAAAGTTCACCCAGAACCAGAAAAAGGAAGACTCCAAGACCTCCACCTCAGTCACCAGCGTCAACCAGGCTAACACTTCACGTCTGGACGGGCTTCAAACTGATAACCACCGCCTCCGCATGAGGATAACAGAGGTCTGAGCTCACATTGTTTGTTTTTTAACCACTGTTCAGATGATTTATAAGCAGAACATCAGTGCAGTTACAGCAGGGTTTATAATGCACTCATGGGGTAGGGAGAGGCTTTTGAACAGAAATGAAGGTGCAGTTATTAAGCACAATTCAACAATAGAAGGAAGAAGGAGAAAATGATTTCCCACCATTTAACTAAGTAATTGAATTAATTCTTCATAAAATAATTGTTAAGTGTTAAAAACAACTCCCAAGAGATAGGAGAGACAAAGAGAGATGCTGTCACTAAGCAGTATTTGTGCCACAATCTATGAGTCATTTCTTTAAAAAAATTCACTTATACTGACATTGTCTGACTTTTGAAAATATCCTGTAGCAATCACCTCGGCTCTCTCTTAGATCTCTCAGAGATGAATTACTGCTGTTGTCCTTGCTTTTGTTCATGATTGTGGAAAATGAGGAGATACTCAGACACCCTTGGAGGACAAGTAAAGTTATTATGTCTTTGGCAGACAGCAGTCTTTTACATTCTTCGGTGTTTTGAAATGTAAAGAGTTGCAGTAGTTTGTTGGCCATAAATCAAACCCCACGTTGGCTAATATCACTGCTGTAATCACTGTCTGTGTGTCTATTTTATTCACTTGAACATCAACTAATCATGTCTTTGTTTTGTTTATGTCTTAAAAAGCTGGACAAAGAGCTGGAAGAAGTAACCATGCAGCTGCAGGACACCCCGGAGAAAACTCCTTACATCAAACAGAACCATTACCCGGACGCCAACAACATCCTCAGCATACGCAACTTTACGGATGGAAAAGGTGAGAAGCTTGCTGTTTTCCTGTTTTCAGTACTTAGCTGGAAAATGAAAAATGACCTGCTCACTGACAAATGAAAAGTAGAAAAGGCAACATTTCTCTCATTGGAGAATCGATGATGTGCTGACGATGGCTTTTTCTATTTATTACGAATAATGATGGTGCATGATTTCTTCCTCACTCACTGCCTGGAGTGCTGTTTGGCTGGGTTGCATTCAGATTCAACCAAGGATGAGTAGCTCAGTATGATGTAATTCAGTCCTGTCTCTTTTAAATTCAGTGTATATAAGGGAATGTGACAGCCGTAAAGAGGATCACTTATGTGCATTTCCACTTTCAAGAGAATAATGTACATTAAAATCGTTTATATGACAGTTCCATGACCATCATAACAGCCAGAATTTGTTCATTTAAAACTAGTCCTCATCATAATTCCTTGTCATGTTACATTTGTGTATGCAGTGGCTTTAGTAAAGAATTTTAATTCAGCTTGAAGGAATGGCTTGACGGTTTTTTTTTTTTCATCGCTGGAGCTTCTGTCAGCTGCAGGTGAAGAAGGGACACAGGAGCGCTCTGTCTGACAGCACAAGTGTGTGACGTCTCTCAGAATGAGTCATGAGATAAGCTACAGTACCTGCATACTCCACTGTTGCTTAGCAAGTCTTACACATACTGTAGTCACACTTCTAGCAGCTCTGGACTTAACAGAATAGGTGGTAAAGCGGGTCCACACTTAATTTTGCACCTAATTTTATGGCGTTTTGGGTGTTGTTTGTCGTAGGCTGAACAATGTACGTGAGAAAATAGTAGAGAGAAGATTAAAGAAGAGATGACAGGCTGGGGGGGGGTTGGGCATTTAACCTTCACTGAGTGAGATAAGCATAATGGAAACATAAGGAGCAAACTACAAGATGCTAAAAGATAAAGATACGTGTCTTATCTGTCTTTTCCAGTAGAGAGAGCTTGTGTCGGTTTACGCACCCGGCTTCTGTTAGGATTGATGCAGATGTATCTTAGACATTATGAAGCCGGGATCCTCAGATTGAATCAGTGAATCGTTACACCCCAGCAGCATTGCTTTGCATTAGGCTCCATTTTAACAGACGTGGGGTGATGGTGATATACAGCAGCCAGATTCAGCACGTCTGATGGCACACGCCAGCACAAAGCCGCTCTCAAGGATGTCTAATGGATCTGTCTGAGTTTGGGAAGGTAAAAGAGTAAAACAGCTGCGCTCGCTCTGCAGATTGGGAGCAGGGTGTGTTGGAATTGTTTGAGAAGTTCCTCATCTGTGAAAGTTCATAGTTAAGCAATGAACTGATGGCAGTTAATAAGTACGCCCTCAAGCATTAGACACATGCTTCTTTGTATTTTAGTTTGTGCTTTGTCTTTCTTTCTTCTCTGCCTCTCATCTTTTTGCATGTGAACACATATTAACACGAAGCAGATACACACTCTCCTGTTTTAGGCCAGATATTGTCTGGTATATGAAGTGGGCGGTTGATATTTTCTGACGGTAACCTGATGAGGATAGATTTGAAATAAAAGCAGGTCTCTATTGTTAGTTGATGGAGCAGCTCCGTTTTGTCTTTTTAAGGAACACAGAGAGCAAGAAGAAGTAGTGAATCAGTAAATAAGCTACCATCTGTGAGAATTCGACCTTCTTATATTTATCCTCTAAGAATACCAAACAGAAAACCGAATCATGAGATTCTTCAGTGAAGTACTGGCTATGTATCAGTTTTCAAATGCATAAATGTAAGACCTATGCATACATAGAAATCATCAGAACGGGAGCTTGTGGTGTATCACCCAAAAGCCATTAACTAGCAGTAATATACAGAAAGTAAACACATTCTCACATTTTCCATTTGTTGAGAGTAATCTCTGTAAAGTACTGGCAGCAGATGGCAACTCATATCACGCTCTCTTTTGTGAACTAAGATTCAAATTGTGTGGGCTCATAAGAATACATCTATTTTAGACTGAATCTTTGTATGCGCTGTCTTGGTTACCATAGGTTCTCATGAGAGAACAAAGACAAATATAGCCAGGCACTTTTTTTGTATCAAGAAAATATGACCAACAGTCTTAGATAGATTAGTGTCAGATTACTAAATACAGTCATACTCACTACTCTTTTCAGTAGCCACCAATTACAGAGCAGATTTAGCAACTTTTCAAAAGAAACATCACTTCTCTGAAACAAATAGACAGCCATCTGTTTTTCAATGAATGGATATTGTTAAATCATCAGTCTCTGCGCGGGGCAAATGGATCAGATAGAACAGAGTAATTGAATTTATGTCCTGTCCATGATATAGGCATGTTGCATATATTATAGGCATATCAAGTAATGTTTTAAACTGGCAGACAGAAGTAAAACAGTCGACCCTTTCAAGCTCTTTCAAAGTAAGAATGAGAAATCCATTTCTGGATTTTTAAAATTGAACTTAAGTTCATGATTCATTTTCATTTATATGAACACTACCCATTAGAGAGTCTTTCATTTTTCAATAAAACTACATTTTTATGGTCGACTACTCAGTACAATAGAACAAATGTAGTTAGCAGGCTGTGAGAGGAACCCAGTGAGAGCTAAAGAGAGAGTCGGTGAGATAAAGAGGAAACACTGATGTGATATTGAAACTGAACGACTACTGTACTGCTCATATATTGCTCTTAAGCTTCAGAGAGAAATGTATAAGTCTCCAGGTTGTTGAAGTATTCACGATAATGATCTTGTGAGAGGAAGAGTTCTGAGAAAGTGAGCTCAGACAAAGAGAGACAGCGTATTAGGTGCTGCTCACACACGTCAGTATGACACACATTATGGAAATAAAATCACAGGTCATTAAGCCTCCTTTAAAGATCACGAGCATATAAACTTTTCCCAGCCTCAATCTGCTTATGCTTGACAGTCATCATCATCATCGCCAGCTCCTAACTGTAGTCATCAGTATTCATAAGAGAGCTGGTCTAAATGTATTGGGGGCCGTGAATGAGTGGCTGTTAGAAGAGTAGAACGCCGTGTCAACAGCGATTACGCTCACTCACAAAGGGTGATAAGCAACACTCCACCCCTCTTTCTCTCGTTCACTCTCTCTCTTTCTCTGGCTGTCTTCATGAATATGTACCAGCACATGGCTAAGCAGGCGAACACCAGCAGATGACAGTTAAGGTGTGGCTTTCTGACAGATTGGTTCCTGAGACCTCAGAAGTTATTAACCGTCCCAGGAGCTTTTTCTCTCATGTTTATGGCTGCGTCTGTTTGAGCTTCTTTAAACCATGCAGCAGTAATGCCTTTACATTTTGGAACGTGTGCACATGCACTGCTCAAACAACACAAACCTTAAGTCTTAACTTGGGTAAGAAGCTAAGAAGCTTCATAGGGCTCATGACTAAATTTAATTTAAGTAAATTATTACTTTTCTTTGTACAGTTTTACTGTCTGCTCTCTCAGTAAATGTGAAACTATAATGAGCAGATGTTGAGATTTAGCAGGTTAATTTATTTGATTGATTCTTGTTCCACACATTTGCACATTGAACATTTCACTCAAAAGTCTTATTGTACAGTAAAATTCCTGGACTGGCCCCGAGGTCTAGTGACATTTAAAAGAAACTCGACAACTTAAGACTTTCTTTGTGGAATGAAACATATCTGAATCTGTAATGAAGTGTATAAATATCCGAGTCTGTGCTTTTAACACAGCTGTGAGAGCTACAAGGTTAGCCTTTTTTCAAAAATGCAAAGAGGACTAGTGTGCTCTAAAATAGTTCAGCGAGCTCAGATGTCCAATCGGGGCAGGGAGTGCTGTGATCAGTGAATCGGGTCAGCAAGTGCTTGAAAATCTGGGACATCTGGAGAGAAGGGGGAAAAAAGGATTATTCCATTACTCTCCAGGTAGAATTTTGGAAAACTGATGAGGTTGTTTACCTCAACTCTTATTGTGTTCCAAACTCATCATCTGCCTCTTGCAACATCCGGAGAATGCATAAATCATGTTAGGAAGTCTTTTTTTTGTCTTTCTTACTTTCACACTTTTTTCAGTTTCCACTTTCTGAATCTGTCCCACACAGGTGTCAGTTTTATTTTTTACCACTGCTTTAAATATCACCCTGCATATGTGATGTGATTAAATTATACAACCTGTCTTCTTTTTTTTTTTTTTTAAAAAAAAAAAGGGAAATTGACTAGTTTACAGACTTGGATGACATATTTTCAGATCACATTATCACTATTACTGCCCCTCAAGGGTTTCTTTGGTAATAAGTTGCCATTTTCCCTTTGATGAGAGAAAGTTGCTGTTAAACCAAAAAAAGTAGCCTCTAGTCCACCTCAGCCTCTCCACAATTTGGAAGTTGATTTACTGTACATTACTGGTTGAAACAGAATTTGTATCAATATTATAACACTTGAAAAAGAAACCGACTTTGATTTTGATACGAGTAGTTTGATTGTACAGTAGACCTTGAAGGCTGGTCTGAAAATGTCTCAGGCGATAGGTATGACAGCCTATCATATTTTTCACAATGCCTACATGTGTTTTCAATGCAGATGGAGAGAAGTCGATACTAAAGAACCACCTGGAGCAGAAGCCTCAGGCGCAGTGGGGCTCCATGGATCCTTCCAGAATAAACAGAGGTCCCCTGGAGGATATCAACTCACCTGAACAGTAAGATCTCCCATTTCTTCAGCACTTCTACCCCCCTGTCCCTTTCACCCTCCCCTCTGTCTTGTCAGCTTTCTCATCAGACTACACGTCACATGTATTGCAACCACCAGCAGCTCTCAGGCGGTTGCTCTGGCAACAGAGCCCTGTGAAAGCATGGACCGGCCCTGTACTTTCCTCTCCTACGCACATCAACATACATATAACCACATACCACGTGTATGTGTGTTCTCCCACCACGCTGGACTTACTGCGGCATGAATTCTCACAGTCAAACACAATATGCACACATAGATATGCAGCTGATTGATTTGTTGTCCCAACTTGTAAAAGAAGATGGTCTTGGACACTCAAAACACTCAGTGACAAATGCAGAACTAAATTCATTTACTATTCATAAGGCAGCAAAGCTGAGGGATGTCGACTTCATCAATGGGGAGGGGGGGGACACCTCATGCATCATTGAGAGATCTCCTTCTCACGCTCATTTAACTAGAACCAGGAGAGGAATGCACAATGTAGAGGGACAGATGAATGGAGTGTGAGAGATAGACGGGGGGGTAAGAGATTGAGGAGAGGGCAGTTACAGAGAGAAGATGGATTAAAAGAGAAGGATGTTTAGATAGGAAAGAGAGACAGAGATAAGGAGGAGGAGAGAAAGAAAGAGGTAGAGACTCACAGAGGCTTATGTAACCAGTGATTTACAGCTCGCATTGGAAGCAGCTCTGAAAATAGACAGGGAGGAGAACAGAAGTAAAGGAACACTCGGAGCTATTCCCATGCCGCATGAATGTTTGATCACATGTAGGGAAGAGAGATGAAGAGGCAGCGAGAGAGACAGAAGAGATAAAGAAGAGACACGTATAAAGAAGTGAGAAAAGTGTTAAAGGTAGAGGAGGACGAACGGTAACTCTTGGTGACATGATGAATGCGAAGTCATGCACCAGGTAGATGTAAAAGTTAAGTGTAGTGTCAGTGTCATATATGATGCATCAAAAATTACAGAAACCTTGAAAACATTTCCTTCACGAACAAAGAGGACCTCATGTTTCCATCAGAAATAGAACAGATTAGAATAACTGACTAAGCTTGAGGATCATTAATATTTCAAAGTTCATCTAATTAAGACATTTTTCTAGGTCTATCACTGAATGAGCTTGAATTTCATTCCCCCCCTCTTCATATTTTACATAACTGGCATTTGGTTATGTAATTTTCTCGCAAACAGCTGACAGTGGCGCCAGCACTTGCGAGGTAGGGTGCTAACTGTCACAGCAGGCGGAAGCATGAAATGTTCTTTTTGTCAGATGATCCGAGAAGCTGGGAAGCACGGTGGATTAGGGCTTTAGTAAGGAGAAGTGAAGAAGGGACCGAGGGTGCTACAGAATACATGAAAAACAATTAGAAGCATTGCACCTCTGCTATGATGTCTCTGTCCAGTTTTATCACTGTAGCTGGGTGTGATTACGTTAGTACTCCATTTAAACAGCAAAAATTGTCTGTCAGTACTTAAATAAATAAATAAAATATACTCCAAGTGAGTGTTTAGTACTGATAAGCAGTTGGCATATTGGTGCAGAGTTGGTCTACTTTGTGTACTACAGGGAATTTATGATTTATTTATGAATTTATCTCATGTAGTAAAGGTGAACCCGATATCGCAAGTAATTATGTTCAGTCCTTTTACATTAAATGTGTTCAGTGCCAGTGCAGGAAGTTTGTCCTTTATGTAGGTAGACACAAAGTAAAGATGTGGAGGTCAGAGTGGTGAATGGGAGTATAGCACTTACAGTATGGAAGTGGAAGTCTTAACAAGTTTTCTAGTCTTAAACATAGTTTTTGCCTAGCATTAACAATGTGATTTGTCGATGCATGTACAGTACACTTTTTATTTGTTGTAATAATAATTAAAATGCTGAAATGAGGCGATACCAAACGCACTGAATGTAACTGACAGTTCATCATAAATCAATGGTTTGTCTGACAATAGAGCATAATCTGCAGAAAAGTATTTACCTCTAATATAAAACTCTCTCTTCTCTGTCTGCAGCATACAGCGTCGATTGTCCTTGCAGCTGCCCATCCTGCACCATGCTTACTTACCTTCCATAGGAGGGGTTGATGCCAGCTGCACCAGCCCCAACGGCAGCCCTGGTTCCAGCCCACGGCACAGACACATGCCCCCCTCCTACCGGGTGATGGTCTCTGGCCTGTGAGCTTCATTTTCTCCCCCACCTGGCTCTTTACAGAGGAGACATATATGGTTCTTTTTTTCTACAACAAATAGACTGATATCATCAGCGTATGTGCGTATTTTGTCTCAGAACAAGGAGAACAGGGGGAGAAGAAAGGGAGGGGGTGGGTGGGGGGGGGCGAGTTTCACTCTTCGTACCTCTTCATCCCGGCCAATCTTGAGAACTGAAACCCTCAGTCAGGTAGGGGTGGGAGGAGACAGAGTGGGCACTGGATGACCCTTACAAACTCCCATGATTCACAGCAATGTCCCCTTGTTCATCTGCTCCTCTCGCCTAGGCATATACACATATGCACAGTCAAACAAACACAAACATACACGAATACATACACATGCACAAACACACTGACACCAGAATAGCAGAACAGCGGTGGACCAGCCCTGACCTGACGTGTAGCCTTATCTGCTTCAGAGGGGGGTTGTCTGTTTCTGTTCCTTAACTGTTGTATGTTTGTGCTCGCTGCTACATGTGAGCTTCTCATCTAACTTGAGTATTTCACTGCTTCAGTGACTGGATACTGGGGTGGAGACATGGAATTTACAAAACCCAACAAAGGAAATCATCCAATTTACTCCCTGTCCCCTTCCCATCCTTGTGGAGACATGTAAATATCATCATTTCTGACTTTGGTGTACTGTAAGCTTTGTATATGCTGTGAATGGACAATTAAAGGGGTTCTAAGTGTGGAGCTTGTAACAGAGGCAGGTAATCGTTAAAATTACAAATGAAAGCTTAGGAAACATGGCACCCAACAAAGAATTAGACACACGTATGGAAGAGATGTGAATTGGTTTGCGTAACTGTTGATAAATCAGCTTGTGGGCAGCAAAGTAAGATACATCAAAGTGTCCGTGAGTCACAGAACATGAGAAGGCACCAGGGACCCATTCCTTTAACTCTGAGTAAGATGCACATGGCTCCTTTTTTTTCCACTTTGCTAAATTTGCACCACTGGTCTCATCAGAGATTTCACATCAGACTTTACATAGGCCTTTCATAGTTTACAACTTGCATAATATGTCCTCAGAAAGCATGTTATACAGAATATTGATGCTATGCCTTTTAAAACAGGTCTCCAAGGCTACATATGTTAGAAAATAGAGCTAAAAAAACACCACAGGAGTGTTCCACAGATGTTATTTATGTGTGTTATATGCCAAGAAATGCACACATTCAGATGTACACTTAAAACTGCAAGAGAGCACCTTATGAGTCAGGTGCTTTTCACACAAGGCATTAGTGACGGGCCTGGTCATATTGATCCCCGCAGAGCGGTCTCCATAGACTGTTAAGATGTCCATCTGATCTAGCCCTCACAGCTAACCAGCACAGACAAAGGTGTCGGGGTTCATGTCAATGGCAAAAAGGGCACAAGACTGAAACAAAATGACTTCTCCGAAGAAGAAATAAAACTCAAGATGTGATGCTGGAAAGGATGTAGGTCTACCAGTTCTACAACTAGTTTGGATTAAACGGTTGACCTGAATTTCCACGAGCGGTAGTGAAGACGATGAGCACGTGGGAGCCTTGTGGAATAAGCCCCAACCGGCTGTAGCTTTCAGTTCCAAGATGGTGATGGTGACACCGACGCTGGTCACACGGTGATAGAGCATAAAGCACAGACACAGGGCTTTCTTTCATATCGAGTGTCATGAAGAATCACTTCACACATAGCAACAGTGAATATACCTCAGTTGCTATGGAAATTCAGTGCTGTTGAACTCGGCCCAAGAAGGGTGCACTGAGCAAATAACGGTCGTCATTTGTTTTTCTTTGTTTTTCCTTTTCTTTTCTTTCTTTTTGGTAAAACTGTCCTCATGCAGGAGAAAAGCAAACAGGGACTCCGGACAAAAAAAAAAAAAAAAGACTTTCTATGGAGTGTGAGAAGCGAGTTTGTTCTCAGCATATGTTTCACCATTGGTGTCTTGGTTTTTAGTTTTTAAGGCGTCTGTTGAGCGCTGTGCCTGTTGTCTTATATTGTAGCCTGCAGGATCCACAGTACATAAATAGGGTGAAAATGGCGCCGACCCAGCAAACTACTACAACATTGGCCACACATCTGTAAATTGTACAACGTGTCATAGATTTATTTAAAGTCAATGCCTCAATGCATGGGACAGTGTGGGAGAACTTGGTGAACGCTCCGCTCCAGCTGGAGCGAAATTCCTCTGCAAACTGGCGTCTGATCACAAATACTGTCAAACAGTCTTAAGCTGAAAAGGATACAGAGTCGGAGTGGGAGACAAGCTAGCAGAAATCCACCTGCTAGCTATCGGACACATCAGGGTGACTTCCTGTGAGAGCTCCTCCCCTTCCAGCCCCTGCTGAGCACAGGAGCAGGGAAACCCCGAGCACAGACCTCCAAGGAGTCACGGCATCTCCCGCACCTTGGCCAACCAGAGAATCACGGTCACTTGACAAGTGAGTGAGAGACATTGTCAGAGAGTTGGTTCTTCCTTCAGGAGAAGAAAAACCAACTGCACATTTTATATATTACATTATATGTGATTGTGTACAATTTGCTGATACCCTGATGATGGTGTCCATGTATGGAATATTTGGTATTTGGCTTTCTCAAGACGGCATGAAATGAAATGTATAATTCACAGAGTTACCTCTGTTTTTGCAACTGTCGTGACAAATCCACTCTGTTGTTTCATCCTCTCACCTACAATTTGGTTTCCTTAAAACAAAAAACAAACAAAAAAAAAAACTTGGATTTAAGTTCTCTTAACCTGCTGATCAGCTCACACACGTCAATGCCAAGATTCTCAGTGGACAAACTCAACATCACCATATCGTCTATGCTACTGGTTTAGCAGTAATTCACTGAGGGCAATAAAGTGAAAGTAGTAGCAAACGATCAATCCTGATAACCCACTCCTGGCATTTACCAAATTACAAAATGACTTTTTTAGTCCATCTAAAATGCCAAATGCAGATCATCAGGTATGGTTCTGTTTTTTAAATGTGCCCTGATTTTTTTTTTTTTTTTTCTTTTATTATGATTCATTTTAACCTTTTTTCAACACGGATGAAAAATTGTTCAAATGCAATTGTGGTAGGTCAAGGGCTCATAATTTCCTGTAATAAATAACGTCATGCTGATGGTTTGTATTTGCAACAGGTCTTTTTACCTTTTTAGTTTGAAGATCAAGTGACATATACGTATATAATTATATCTTTGTATGTGTCATCATCAGGGTTTCTGGAGAATACGAAACATACATGTCCAAAAATATAACAATATGACGTATATATTTAGTGAAAAAAAAAAAAAAAAAACACAGATCCATACTGTTACTGTTTTGTCAGTTTGATATGTGGTATCACATGGAGTTAAGTTCAATTAAGAGTTTAAAACGGTAAACAAAACCTATGTTAAATGCAACATGTTCAAGAGGGGCAATAACTTGTTTTCTTATTACAGAAAGAATAGAGAACTATATATATGTATATGTAAAAGATCTTTACGTACATTCTCATTTTTACATAGGAAATATTTCACAAATGCGCCACAAGGATACTTGGAAGTCATTTTTTTTAATTTACAGTATCTGTAACTATGTTATGTACAGATGAGGTATAGATATGAAAAAGTTGTATAAAATAAGTATCACACTTGGAACACCTGAACATTTTTGGAGCCATTAGTTGTTATGGGGGGGGAGGGGGATTTGAATAACATTCTTCTTTTATTGTCTGAATGTTATGGACAGCCTTTACTTTTCACATCATCGTTAAATAAAGTGAGACTGAAAATAATGCAACGTTTGCTTCGTCTGCACGTATTTGATGTTGTAGAATCGTTCCTGTGGTTCTCCAAAGCGTGCTCGCATTCATAGTGTTGATCTAAAGGCAGTTAATCAACGATGAAGTCGGTCTACAGTGTGTGTGCTTTTAAAGGTCAGCTGAGCGTCACTCTTTAGTAGCATCTAGTGACCGCCAAAAACAAATGAGTCACTCAGTGCTACCATCTGTTAGCTAACTGCTTCAAATAGACATAAATTTACCCAGTGTTACAACATTTAACTTTCTGTTTATTCTCATTTCCCTTGAGTACAATCTGTGTCAGGTGAGGCGAAACTGCTGCGCGTGAGCTAAAATTGTCATGCTAAGGTCAGCACACCTCCCATTTCAAATTTCATCTGCAAAAGCTTATTAGCGACTTAACTGCTTAAATTAGCTAGTTAGTTAGACACTGGAAAGTATACATTTGCTCTTTTCTAAAGCAACAGTTAGCTTAGCCTTAGGTTGTTTTCTGTCCAACAGATGCAAAGAGAATTTTCAAGTATCATGCTGACAAAAAAACAAAACGTCCACAACACACAGTGGAAGGGGGAGTTTTGCTTCCTTTCCTTTGCTTCCTCCCAACAAAACAACAGAAACATGCTGATAATACACTGTATCCAAAGAGTGAGTAAAATATTAAGTCAGTGAAATATTTGTTTTTTCCTGTTTATTTTCCTGCTGTGATATTTCAAAATGTCTTCCCTGAAAAACAGCCCTTAACATAAAAAGATGTGAATCTTGTGGTCTAACCGCTCCCACTGCAGGCCATTTTCTTTGACATAAGTTCATTTGTTTAAGAAGTAACCTGCCAAATGTTCTTCCACAGACAGCCAGAAAAAATAAAATCATGTTTAGTGTTTGTTAGAATTTGTGTTAGTTTGTTCGTATGAATGTCAGCAATGTTGCTCTTGAAGACGTCTGCGGTTAAAGAAACGCCATGTGTGGAGCAGCCTTCCACGTCCAACATGTACACATGCACATCCTCTTCAGTGGCATTAAAGAGCTACAGTTTTAGAAATGCTGCCACTAAGTCAAAAGTCTGATCTCTCACTCCAAAGGCAGAAGAAACCAAGCTAAGTGTACCCTTGTGATACATTGGTCAGTCAACATTAAGGTTCTTAATTGGCTTAGCAAAGCCACACACAGGGAGCAGGCTTGCCTTCTCCCCTTAAACAGACAGGCAGCGCAAAGGAAAAATAAATTTGTAATGAAAAGCCTTGTATGTCGAGGTCAATAAATAATTGAACTGTTAGGAGGAAGCCAGTGCCAAACAGGATGGAGGAGATGCATGTGAGTGCGTTCCTCACAGTGTCACTGTGTGTTTGCGTCTGCGGTTGTGTGTCATTTATATGTGCGCATGTTGTCAGAGCTTTTCTTTATTCTCACTTTCAAATATTTAGCATGTGGATGCTAGACGTGGTTCAGTTCTCGTGAAGAAGCAGCCGGCTGAGACTGGTGGCTGACCAAACCCTCTACCGTCATCTGGCTGTAAGTAACAGGCGCTGTAGATATCCAGGGAAGAAAGAACACCCAACAAGACACTGCCAAAGGAGCCTTTTTACCAAGATTAAACACATTTGCCTGGTGCTGTAGCCAAACGTAGCAAACAAAAATGAACAAATATTTTCTTTGTTGTGGGAGTTAATGGTCCATTACAGGGTCTTTCTCAGGAAATCAAATAGTCCTGCCAGAAGAAAAAACAGCCAGAGTCATTTTTCACAATCTGGCAACCTAGAAGTTCTTTCTCTTAATGGCTTATAACTTTCTATAAAGAATTAGGAATCGATTAAATTGAATTAAATAAGCATTAATAAAAGCGAAACCTGCCTCTCGCCCAATGTCGAGCTGGGATTGGCTCCAGCCCTCTGTGACCATGATGAGGATCAACGATTATGGAAAATGAATGAAGAATCTTTAAAGCTGTCGTGAGAGGAAAAAGCCCTGTACGCTACCTGTTCAGTACCAAACAGCAGGCACACAGTTAGCGACTAGCTGGTATGTTGGAGTTCCCTCACAGCAGCGGATGTTGGACTTGGATGCTCTGTAAATGTTGGATGTGTAGCCAAACAACACCAAAAATTGTCATATCAATGAGTCGTAATAGATGATGATACGTGATGTGTCGTGTGTGGTGTGTTCACAACTTGAATCTTCTGCCCACAAGTAACCGCTCTCATGTCTGTACGGTAACAATGGAGCTAGAAATACATGAAAATTCTTCAGTGAGCTTTACAGGATCTAGTAACCATTTTTTTTTTTTTTAAACTCTGGACACTTAGCTAACCGCCTCCCGGTTCTTACTCTTGGTGTTGATTTTCCTGTCTAACTCTCCGCAAGAAAGCAAATAATTATTTCCTTAAATGTCGAACGAAGTTGCAGATATTCTGTGTGACTTTGCAGGACAATCGGTAACCTTGCGATGGCTGTAATTGTTCATACAGTTCAGCGGGGACTCAAGTGAACCTAAGCTTTTAAATCCAGCGTGCCTCCGCTGCTGCTTACTGATTCAAACATACCACAGATTTGCCGACTTCCTCCTGCAGGAAGACACGCTCCGATGTGTGTAAATGCCGCGTGACCTTCTCTCTCGTCTCAGCGGGATCATACTGTGCAAATGGAAGGCGGGTTGATTAAGTTGACCCGGGTGTCAGAGGAAGGGAAGGATCTATGTATCCTCCTTCACATGTGATGGCTCCATTGTAGAAATGAAGGCTTGGTTGAAGATGAGAACGAAGCGCATGTGCCAGTGCTGTCGTCCAACTCATGTACACATGCACATATTAAGCTGCACTGATTTGAGGATTAAGATGGAAAAAAAAAAGAACTCGCAAACATGAAATTCACAGGAACTTGTGACTTCTGTGATCACTAACTTTATGTTACGATGGTCTGAATGCAACAACAAGGTCACGCTGTACTGAAAAGCTCAGGCTGGCAAGCAAACTCCAGCAAGTGGAGCACGAAAAATTGTCCAGATATAGTACAAGCGGTGTCGCAGCGACAACCTCAGCCGTCAGCCTTGATTCTACAGAGTTGCAGAACAGTGAAGTTACTTGTAATTCCCAACAGCTTCGCCCTGTTTGGGGACCTCCTTATAAAAAAAGGGTGCTGTGGGTCAGCATAAGATGTGCAGCTTGTCACTTCTGGCAGAACTCCCCGCCGCACTCTCAGCAGTGAACTAAGACAATCTTCACATGCCCTTGCAGACTGCTGACTAGTCTTGCATAGCCAGACTCTCCATGCTTTGTTTTAGCAGATTGGAGGTGGAACAGATTTCACAAAAATAGAACCAGGCAGAATCAGAACCCGGCCTGTTCACTGATGCAAGCAGCCCTGGGAAGAAGTGTTTCCTCGTTCACATGGTATCCAGTTAGGAAGCAGTGTTACGTAGCAGCTAAGAACTTTTTAGCCATGCTAGCAGCACTAGAGTCCTCTTTGGTCCAGACTAATGACAGCATAGTGGACAGAGCCTGAATGACGTCACCCACAAGTTTTCAAAGCACCATTTTGAAGCCAAAAATATCACTGGCTGCCACCATGTTGATGCTTCTTCTGCGTCCCGGCTAATCTAAATAATTGGCAAAGACGTGGATCATTGGCAGACTTGAAGCAGTCCGAATGATGCCTGGGTGCTCGATTAAGCCATCTGTAACGGCACTTACCTGTCAATCAAGCGGTTACGCTGTTAATTATGTGTAACTTTAAGCCTTAATATCATCTGAAATTCACGACCCCTCACAGTCGTCATGAACGGGGAGACCATGTTTTGTGAACCAGGCTGTAAAAATGTTTATTTCTGCTGTGAAGTTGGACATTTTAATACGGGCGCTTATGGAGACTGACTCACTCCTGCAGCCTGCCTCAAGCAGCCATTCAAGGAATTACAGTTTTTAGCACTTCCACATTGGCTTCATTTCCCAGCACCGGAAGTTGCCGCTTGGTCCAGACTGGACCAAATCTGCATTATTTTGGTATGTAATCCAAAATGTAATCAAGTAATCCTCGACAATGTAACTATAATCTAATCTAAGTTTTTCAAATATAATCTAGGCTGATTAGTTGCCTCTTTTTTTTTTTTCAAAAAAAATTGTGATTACATGGATTGCATTAGTACCTGAATCTGCCAATATTTTAATTCATGACATTCCCATCAGCCTTTGTGTTTAGCGCTGAATAGAAAATGTTAGCATGCTGCTACGCTAAACTAAATTTCATGAAATGAACATGGTAAACTTGCTGCGTTAACATCCACACGGTGTTTCAAGTTTTAGATTTATACATAGTTGATTGCTTTGATTAATCCATTTGACATACACAACCAGTAATACAAAATGTGAAATATTTTGAACTGTTTGAACTCTATCCGTGGCGGCGCCATAAACAGTTGACAAGTTGCACTTTGATTTCTATCACTTGCACCAGTGTTAATGGGATTTTGTGATTAAGGATGTCTTGTTGAAAGTTGCCAGCAGTAAAAGACGTTTTTGCGTTTTATGAGATTACCATCGATCCTTATCGGCTCTCCACACCTGTCTTTGCACACTTTATTGTAAACTGACACAGCAGTCGGAATGTTTGCACAGAAAATCTTACCATACTGGAGGAAGCACCGAGGCAGAAAAATACATACACCCCCACACTGACATATGACTCATTCACAAACTACAGTAAGCAACAGTGCATTCATACAGCACAACAATAAACCCAGAACAATATTTCTGTTTGAATCATGTTTCTGACACACTTAAAGACTTAAATGTCACCTTTTTTTTTTACGCTTCCATAAATGAACTCACTTTCCATTAAATTCTGTGACCATTCGCCTGCGAACCCCAACACCGACACAAAAACATAGACATTCATCTCCTGTTCCCTCTTTCAAAACCCTTCCTAGACCAGACCAGTGTTTCTGAGGTCTCCGTAACCTTTGTTAGTGGTTTATTACCTGTGCCACTGGTAACCATTTCCCTTTCCATTAATCTGCAGCATTCAAGGATTTTCAGATGGGATTTCTAATCCCTCCTCAGTACCACATTATGGCAATCTAACCTCATCAAGATGAGTGGTCAAGGTCACGGCGGAGAGGACATTTGAGGAAAGAGCATATGCCTTATGTATTAGTATGCTAGTCAGAGCAAAGAGCTAAGAGGGCCCTGCACGCAGATGTGTTGATGAAAATCCCCAGCAAGATGATCACTCATGTTTAAACCGAAACTGATAATGACTCAATAATTACATTATGTTATATATGATGTGGAAAATCTCTTGATATATGGCCTATTGTCCCAAAACCTCATTTCACTGTTTGAAAAACAGCCATTTCCTGGAGGAGTGCGTGTGGCGTGGGTTGACTGATGCCTCCATACATACCAGGATACGTGATTAGAGAGAGAGTTATAGCCAGCAGTTACAATCTTCTGCAGATAAATTTATGGCTGACATATAATGACGGCACACTCAGCTGAACCCGTAGTAAATCCAGGACATGGACTTCCTCTGTCCTTGAAAATCCTGTTAAGGTCCCTCACTCAGTCTCCAAAAGCAGACATACCTTAATCTAAAGCTGCAGTGTTCAATACGTTGACAGTCCTGCATTGACTGATGGGACATATTCATGTTTTTGTAGAATGAATGCTGCTCCTAAAGTGGCATTCTAAGAAAACTGAGGAGTCACAAGAGGATTATAGGATTTAAAATATGAAGAGAGATTTTATATTTTGGTTAGTTTTTCAGGCTTTTGCTCACATTTTCCATGTGAATTACTGGATACTTTTCCTTCTCCAGGCTACTAAACATGATTTAAAAACAACACTATTTGGTTGAACTGGTCACAACTGTACATCATCCTGAACATCAGCCAAAAGTGAATTGTTAATAATTTAATGTCTGACCCACACTGCACAGCCAGCCAGCCAGCCAGCCAGCCTACTCCACCTTGGCTTAGACAGTATTTTTCTGCGTTAGCTAGCTGTAAATTCGTCCACATTAATGAGAAGCTAGCTAACGTTAGCCAGTTAAAACAACAACATCACAATGCGTGGCTCTGACTTTGGATTTGTCGTCAGAGCCGATCATTTGTTGATGTTAGAATCCATTTCGTCTAAGTTAAAGTTAGCTAGTGTTGCACACTTTTCAACAGTGTAAAGAGAAGACAAACAGGAGTGTGCATTAACGTCAGTTACTTTGAAGCATCCTAAAACATTTGTTTTACGAGTTCTTCACATAGAACTCTATGGACTGGTATAGGCAACCGAGAAAGCCGTGGAAGGCCTCATTTTTTGTTACACACTTTTCACCCATTAGCAATAAAAAGCCAAGCATAAAATTCATATGTAAAACGTTTCCCAGTCTTACATATAGCACCTTTAAGAGACCAAAAACAAACTGAAATATTGGAAATACAAAACATTTAATTAATCATAATAAAAACAAATGTTCACCATACACGTGCGATTAATGACATCCTTAACAACCAGGGACAACAGCATGATGAGAAGGACCGGATTTCTTACTTGAGTCGAGTCGAACTCTGCGATCTGTACAGATCAGCAGCAGTGTCGTCTTCTCTGAATCTAAAACACTTTGAAGTGTGTAAGCAAAATACCACCCTGGGGTCTTGGTGTTTTCACCATCTTGCTTCCACCCATCAAATCCGTTCAGATGTGTGCAGACAGACTGCAGGGCATAGTGCTGTGGGTTTGTGCTGCGACTGACCCATGACTTAACTGGCTGTCACAGAGAGTGAATGGCTTGCCAGCGAGCAGCTGTGGCCTTGGTGCCACAGTCAGGCCCGTGGCCCTCGGTCCAAGTGTCTCTGCGTGTGAGGGACATAATAGTGTCAGTGTTGGTAGTGCTAAAGAGCCCGCTTGTTGATGTTGAAGATTTTGACAGAGTGGTCGGCGCTGGCGCTGGCGAGCTGAACCCAGGAGCTCTCCTCCTCAATTTCAGTCTCTCCGTCAGGCTGTCCATCCTTCCCGTTGTTGTTGTCACGACCTGCGCGGCCAGTCCTGGGCCTCCAGCGGAGCCTCTTGACCGCCAGAGAGTGGCTTTGTCTGCAATAGGATGTGTGGTGAAGGGAAACAGCAGGATAATGCTCTGGATGACTGAACAAGCATTAAACTAAATCCAGACAAACACCTAGTACACGTGTGTTACTACTGTACCATCTCTCCTTCTCAGAAACAGAGAAAGATCCCGAACTTCTCTCACCCGATCGTGGAATTATTAGACACACACACACACAACTGGGAGGTCAAAGATATATACCCGTGTTCAATTCACTTCCTGAGCTCTACAGATGATGACTCAAACACCCACATGTTATACAACACACAGAAATATACAGTAGCTGTCCATGCCTTCCCCTCTTTTCAACACGTAACCGAAAGTTTCTGTTTCTCTGCTCCTCAGCCATCAAAATGAAGCCACACTGCCCCCAACCCTATGACACTTTCAAAGCGGCATCAGGAACTGAACTTCAGATGAACTGTGCGTGCGCGTTGTAAAGGATACGAGATGTCTGTTTCCCCGCATCTGCTCCAGTCGTGTCCTCCAGCAGGCTCCTGGCCAGGGCTCCACCTGTACAGTAAGATCCTGCCACACTCCAGGCCCACTGCAAGCAGGAAGCTGTGGAGGGCAACAAAACACACACGCACACAAGTTTGCATTTCAGCAGACCAAACCTTCACTGACTCAATTCATTTTCAATTCTCAAACCTTAAAAGGTGATGAATGGTACAGACATAAGATAAGTGCGAAATGTTCATATTTGATTCCAAAATTTCACTAAATTAAATTAAAGATTTTGCCAATATTTAAACATTTTATCTGAATCCAGAAGTTTATTTCCACATTCTATGACAGATAAACGTAATAAATGTATATTAATACTGGCAGCCCATTCTGCCCTGACCTAAAGCTTTATTGATGCATTGTAGTTGCACCGAGTATTCTAATATGAAACGTCAGACTCCTGCATTGTGTCTACACAGAAATACATTTAATATTGATTTGCTCCTTGCTCAGCAACTTGAGAACAGATTGTGCTGAGCCACAGCAGGTAACTTCTTCTGGACTCTGCTGTGCCTTAAAATAAAAACTTTACATTAAAACAGCGGACAGTCTTCTGTTTCACACATGGACTTTGTGGACTGATGTTTTAGAACTGATGCTGCTGATTCCAACTGCACCACTTTTTTTGAAAAAAAAAAAAAAACAACAACAACACAAAAACAGATTTTTTTTTTTTTAATGTATTCTTCTCCACCGGACCTTTAAATATTTTATATTTCACTTCCTTGCAGCATGTTCTCAGAGTACAGAGATCTTTTTGGATTCAAAAAGTTGTTTGAAAGAGACGGTGATGAAATGAATATTATCCCAGTTGGTCAGTAAGGTGACACTTGTTTGTGAGGTTTGCTGTCATGAAAAAATAATGTAATAATAATAAGTGTGTGTGTGTGTGTGTGTGTGTGTGTGTGTGTGTGTACCTGTTATCAGAGCAGAGCACGGGGCAGAAAGCCACAGCGGTAGCAGAATCGCCCACATCCAAGATGGAGGAGCATGGTTTAATCTCAGGAGGAAGCACAGAGTCGTCCGATCCACACGGGCCCCACACTACCACCTGGACACACACACACACACACACAAATATGTATGAGCAATTAACAATTCATTATATTACTGCCTCAATGTGCAACCATCAGTTTTTCACCCTAAAAGCAAGTTTTTTACCTTCTTGTCCCGACTGGAGGTCACAAAGTATTTGCTGTCTGGGCTCCAGTCACATGACCAGATGATTCGGCTGTGCACAGCTGTGTCCTTCCTTGTGTGTGCATACAGTGAGAACTGGGGCTCTGCATGGATGCAACAAACACAAACAAGTACGGAGATTACACGAAGAATGAATTCAAACTGAAAACACGACCGGCAATCACAACGCTACACCGATTTTGTCACATTTCCTTTAAAGAACACACTTTTTCTTTTTTGATGACACGAGCCGGCAGTCAAAACTTTGTGTCATGCTTACTGTAGCATGACATCAGCATGTCTAAATCCCTACCTAGCCGCTCTGTCGCAACGGAGGCTCTCCGGAGTGACACATAAACAACCAAACAAGACAGAGAACCTCATTCCAGCCCTCCATTTCAGTCAGTTTTGGTTTATGACCTGCTGCTGTTTATTTCCCTAGCCTAAGTCATTTCAGACCCCAGATTGGTTTTCCCCAGAGAGCTTGTTTGTATGCTGCTGGCAGCCGCATGTCTGCGTGTCCACGGCAGTGCTGCTCTCCGCTGGCACTCAACACACACACGCGCACACCCGAGCGGGCATGTACACACAGCCGTAAAACCTCAGTGTCGCCACAAAAGTCTGAGTTAACCACCGTGTCGTGCCTCTCTGCGCACACACGTATTTAAGGGGTGGTTGTTTGGGACACACAGCTTTTGGTTCCGTTAAAACAGTCTTATAAAAAGATCACAAGGGGCATGACGGAGACAGACAAAATAAAAGAAAGATGAGACGCGTCCAGTTGAGACACAGCGAGCAAAATATGTCAAGAAGATAAAGGAGCAGCACGTGAAAAAGGTTACACTGATTAGACAGCTGCACAAAAAAAAAAAAAAAAAGGGAGGAGAGGAAGGTAACAGTGTCTCTTTAATGAAGACGTCTGGGTTCTTGACCCATGAGGAAGAGGGAGGTGGAAGAGGAAGAGGAAGGGAGGAGGATGTAGTCAGACAAAACAGGTACGAGGAAAAGGAGCGACACAGGAGAGGTGAGGACGGACGGAGTCAGTGTGTTTGATCGGCTCTGACTTCGTTTAACCTTCCCTGGTCTGGTCTGTGAGACTGTGTATGTGTGGTGGGTGTGTGTGTGTGCGTGCCTGGTGTGTGTGTTTTTCACAATCACCTTGAGTGATTCAGCAGCCAACCAGAACAGACGGGACCCCCCTCCTCTCCTCCACTCCAATCCAAACCCTCCCCATCTCTCCTCTCTCTCTCACAAACAGCACCCCCGCCTCTGTGCAGTCCACTATACAGGCAAACGTGAGAGTGCAGGACTGGTTAGCCCCCCCTGTCAGTGCCCATTAAGACCATTATGAGCTGCCAAAAGAGCCACGAGATGCGTTACCAGGTGCAGTTGGGAGGTAATCCGCTGGGCTTACACGTCGTGTTCGGCTCACCTTGGACGCAGGGTCGGTATTTGTCTGAGTCGAGGCGCTGAGATTCTCTCATATAAACAAACTCTCAGGGAGCGAGCTCATGTTTACAACTGCGGCCCAGCGGGGGGTGAACAGACAGAGCGGGGATGCACAGACTTTGTTCCACTTTATGTGTTTAGAACTGCAGTTTAATGTGGATAGCTCACATCTGACTGATAACTGATCAGACTACTGAGAGTTACGTTTGTATGATAACAAAGTTATTTGCTGAATGTGGAGAATAAGACGCATTTATCTGCTTACGGTGACGTGTAAGCGTGACCTTTAAGAGCAACTCTCAAGTGATCACATGATTAATGGCATGTACTGTGTTCAGAGCAGGGCCAGCCCATCAGAGACAGACATTTACCCAATATCTACCATAAAATACTGAAGTCCTGAATCAAAGTCCTGATAAAAGAAAAATAAAGTAACATCTTCTTAAACAGAAGGCTACAATATGAAAAGCCATCCCGCGTACACAGTCTACTTGGAAGTTCCACAGGAGTATTTAGGGCTCGGGTCCAGACTGATTTCTCAGACTATGTGGATACTGACAGTGGTGACCTTCCAGAAACAAATCTGTTTCTCTAAGCATTAATGTCACCACCACTGAGTTAAGTCTGAAAGAGGTCAAAGATCACACAAAACAGACAGAATGAGTGATGGAGAGCTACGGAGGACGCTTTTAGATTGATGTTTGCAATAGGCTGAAATAACAAAAGGCTGTGAGTGTGTACGTATCTCGTCTCAAACCACCGCAGAATCACTCTATCTGGATTTCTTCAAACAAGCTTTGCACAACTGTAGAAATTTGTTTGTAGCGTTCTTTTTCATCTTGATTTTCTTTGATGATCTATTCCATTCTACCAACTTTTCTATGCTGGCAAGCCCTCCAGCAGTAAATGAGGTTAGTATGCAGGGAGGCATCTGTTGTAGTCTGCAGTTAGTGTCCATCCAAACGCTCTTGTTCTCCATTTCAATGCTTTGCTGCACCCATTATCCAAAGTTTAACCTCCAATAATAAAAGTTTGTCAGGGAAAAGTTGGTGAAACTCCAATTCTGGATGAATATGCAGAGAAAGACGTGGTTCAATTTAAAATTAAATAAATAAATAAATAATCTTTCCTTTATTAGCTCCTTTTTGGACTAGTTTCAGTCAACGCATCACTTGTTTGGCTCTTCACAGTATTAATTAGGGGAGTCCTTCCAATCAGGCCAGCTTGACTTGGAACAAATCTGCTCAGTGGGTTTACCTTATTTTAATTAATTTGAATTAGGGGAGCTGCTGTTGTCTGCCAGCGAGGCTCCAATGTTGTCTCTTTGTCTTGAAATTCACTCAAACACATTTTTAATTAAGCTAAATTTACTTGCAAAGCGCAATGAAGAACTATTGCCTCATCCTGAGCTGAAACGCATCGCAAAACAAAATCCTGAGAACGGAATAACACGGCTCTTGGATGCTTAATTAGTGTCTCCTATCTCACCGGGATTTTCAGGTGTCGGCAAGTCCCGTCTCCATAAAGACCAGGTGCGATCACGGGACACGGCCAATAGGAGTCGTGCGTCGGGGGAGAAGGCCATCTGGGTGACGGTGAGGGTGTGATATGGCAGCGTCTGCAGCTGACGCCATGTGGCTGTACTCCACAGCAGGACTGCCGCATGCTCGGCTTTAGATGCCTGGAAAGACAGATTAGATTAGTTTATCTACCGAGGCCAAAAAAAAAAACACACAATAAGATATCTTTAAAAAGTATCTTGATACCCATTTGTTGTCTTTTACTTGGTGAGTCATACACTTTATTCTCTTTGTTTTACACAGTGAACTGGAAAAATGTCAAGAAGGAGATGAAACAAAGAGGTGTGGAGGGAGGAGAGACGAACAGTTGGAAGAAACAGGTGATAAAAGGAAGAGATGAAAGGGAGAGTCAAAATGAGGTAGAGTGATTGTATCCCACAGGAAGACCAAAAAAAAAAACATACATCTTGTGTGTTTGTCTGCGCAATATTAGGAGGGGGTTTATGATCCGGACTGTAACATGATCTCTGGCCTCGATCTTATCAGACTGACCTTGCACGCAGAGGCCACCACTGTCCTGGCGCTGTCTGAAGCCAGACAGAACATCTCAAAGCCGTGGCCGTACCTGGAGGAGACAGAGGAGGACGATCACCGAAAGATTAATCACAATCATGATTCAAGATAACAGCCCAGCTCAACGTGTGGAAGGACAGACGAGGATGTGAAACAGACAGATGAAAGGAGGAGGACAGCAACAAAAGACAGCGCTCCCGGCCTGACAGTAAATGAAGTATTCTGTTATTCCGAAGCGTCACCCGACAAGCTTCCAGACTCCGTCGCTGCTTGCTGACAGGTAAATAAGCGGACAGAGTGTGAAATTAAAATACTGATCTGCGATGACTGGTCCCTTTCTCGCTGACAGATGACAATGATGACCCTCTAGCTAATCACTCACAGCCTAATTACTTTTTTTTTTTTTTTAGCGTGCTGACTATCACCTGGTTGTTTTCAAATGTCAACAAAAGTCAGCAAAGTGAAATCACACTTACTCAAAAGGAGAGAATTTCCTTCCCAACCAGGATGCTTTCAAATGCTGCAGCAATTTGGCCAGGACTGAGAGGGTATTATTTATGCCACAGAAATAATTTGGCCACTTACTCATTTTAATGCTTCTATTATGCACTAAATGATTCAAAAGGAGGGGGAAGCCAAATGGAGGAAGGAAAATGCTTTTCAAGACACAATGCTCCAACCCTGAATAAACAGCCACGCCGTACGTCATGTTTATGGCGGATTGACAGGTAAACGGATTTAACATTGGCCACAAATGGAGGCAATATATTCAGCACTGAGAAAAGGCTCATGGGATGGCAGGAAGCTGGATCCTGATTGGCTGATGAACACAAGGAGGGAGACAACCAAGAGCTTCGGGAAGTCCATCATGTTCATATGCTATAAAACCCTTTGGGCAAAAACCAAACAACACACACAACTCCATCTGGAAATGTTGCTTCATTAAGAGCGTTACGGGAACTCTGATGTCTGAATGGGGAAATAAAACAGAAATATGCAGTGAAAGACCGAGGACTCTGGATATTGTTTGAACAGCAGGTAGCTGAAACTAAAAGGAAAAGCCGAGAGGGTTTGGATACGCTGTTAGCTGAGAAACATTTGGATACTCACAGTTTCTGGACCTCGGGCCAGAGTGTGTTCTGGAGCAGGTGATCCTCTGGTGGGGGCTCTATGCACGCGCACACACACACACATATACACACACACACACAGCCCACAAAACACACACAGTTAACCGCAGACCTCAAAATCCTTTACATAACTGTCATTTGAAAGGCTCTGAAAACTGAGCTGTTTTAAAATTCAAATGCAACCAGTTTCCAATTTCCTAAATGAGGATTACATCCAAGTGGCTATTATAATTTTCCCTCTTTTGAATCCCTGTACTGTTAACCCAAAGAGTGACAGATAGGATACTGAATGTGTGTATGCGACAGGCGGACAAGGGAAAAAAGAGAGAGTGAACTACGAGCTACGTGGTAGAGTGAGAACACGACAGATCGCCTGGAGACAATGTTCTCTCACATTCACACACCGCCTCTTTGAGCATTTAGCCTGCATAAAACCCTCAGCTCTGCAACTTGCCGCTTTTTACCCAAAAAAAGCAATTTTGAAACAACTGCAGCTTTATCTCCAATTCTTAACGGCTGCTGGCTTTGTGGGTGATCAAATCTCAGCCGGTGCCAATCCTCTCCCTCACACCGCAGGCTCTGCACACAAGCCTGCGTTTCCTTCACGTTGCTCGTAATTGAAAGCGAGGCTGCTCGTGTTTTTGTTATTGGTCATCGGCGTCCAGTTTTGCCTAATTATTCACCTTCACCTTCCTGCCTGCGGAAGCCAATCAAACGAGTGAAAACGCATTGTTAAGATCAGTCTCTGCACTTGGTTGCTCTCTGCGTAGCCCGGGGTCATCGATACTTTAAACTTTGCAATCACATAAGTCTGCTTTCTAATTAGCATTGCAGATTAAGGAGTGGTTTCAATCATGCTGATGACAGCCCTTGACACCCTCTCGCCCAGGGGTTTTAAGGCGCCATGCTATGTTCTTTTCATTTGACTCTCAACCATTCCCCAACTGCGCATTTCTAACAATTAGTTTCTCCATTTTGCCTTTGTTCCTCAGCTCTTACAATTGTCCTGTCTTATTCCTGCATATTTATTGAATGGTGCTTCTGCTCATCTCACCACTTCCTGACTGCTCACCCACCGCACTCCTTTTCCTCTCATCCCCTCTCCTCTCCTGCTGTAATACCATGAGCCTCCAGCAGACCCCAGGCACTGTGGGAGCAGAGCCGTAATAAGAAACTGTCCATCTGGCCGCATATCATTGTCTCTTATAAGAACATCCAGCGACAGGCAGACAGGAAGTCTTAAATGGGTGCTGAGGCCGCGCAAAGAGGAATATAAATCAGGCTATCAGACTGTAGAGGAGACAGGGATGCAGTTTGGATGCATCATCTTATTCATCAGGGAGGTTTAAATTGAATGAGGGTTTACCGAGACGACCACTGAATTTTAGAAATGAGCATGTTATGTTGGAAAACTGTTTGCAGTGCAGTGTTTACAGTACCAGTCATGATGAGCGAGTGGAAGTAAGACTCCTGGTATTGATCAGACACACTGCTGAACTGCTCCTTTTCTTCACTGGTTTGTGGGACAAGGTCACCTGTAAATTGAAATGACAATGACTATTTGAATATACTTACATTACATATTATATATATATATATTACATAAAAGGAATGAAACTACTACAAACACTCACTGTAAAGCTCTCTGAAACTACTGCATGAAAATTGATTATCACACAAATCTCAAAGTCCCAACCCCGGGTGCTGAAACACTCAAATGCAGAGCTGAGCAAGTATTTTACCTTGAAACACAGCCTTGTTGGACAGACCCAGGGCAGGTGTGCTGGCTCCTTCTGGAAGGTTGGCAGACTCCTGGCAGATAAATGAACAGAACAGAGACGCACACATCAATAATTATGTAACAGCATGAGAGTGGGGGGAAAGTCCACTCAGCATATTTTACAGCTGGAAAACAAAGTAAAAAAAACACTACAAAGAAAGTTTTGGTGAGATTTGATCTTTGGATAGAGGGCAAACATCTCGCTCTAAAGATCATATAATGCCTTAACGATTTCTAGTATGGAATGAAAGTGACTTGATAATATAATCGCAGATATTGATCTAACATGGCACTCACACTAGATGCCAACAGCTTTTCTCTTGAGGTCCCAGAGATGTTTGCGAAGTTGTCCACAAAATTACGAGGTGCTTGAAACACTCGCAGGACCTTCTCATCGGCTCCAGACACGAACTGAAACCTCCCGACCATCGCCAGGCACTGCATGTCATATCCATGGATCTGTGGACGCGAGATTTCATGCCAAGTTTCCTGTAGGGTGAAAAAGACATAGAGAGATATTGTAAAGATAGAGATCTGGTCATGAGGACCCCGAGCCAGCCTCCCAACTAGATCTCTGACATTGTGGATTCTTGGTCCTATAAGCAGCCGTTTGGAACCATGCCAAATACAACATTGACTTTCCTGTTCGAATAAAACATTTCTAGTTCAGGATGCAAAGTGTTCTCATGAGAAAAAAATGGAAGGAACCACAACATTGTCCAAGTTTCCTCTGGCACGGGCACTGTGATGGCAACATTCCAAACTGGTGTCTTGAATAATGTAATGAAGTCTGAAAACCTTGATTATGTTTCCACCTCAGCTGAATCTGGGCGAAGAATTTTCTGCAGTACTGATCAATCAGTGCCCGCACCTCAAGTCTTGAGTCCTTCCATCCATCATTCTATGATCAGTTCTCAGAAACTCTTTATCATCGGACAGCTTGTTCAAATTCAATCAGGGATACCGCCTAAACATATTTCAGCAAACTGCAGCGGGTAAAAAAATATATTAGGTGCAGACTACATCCAACAAAGGTTAATACAACTGGCCGGAGTTAAAAGGAGAGAAGCATACTAAGTTAGCTTTCTCACAAGAGACCAGAAAAAAAAGAGGAGCCTAAATCCTAAAGTCAAGACGCCGATGCCAGGCGTGTGAAACATGACCTGTTTTTAGATCGTCTCATCACACTATAAAGGAGGGAAACCACAAACCGCAGTGCTTTTTCCCCCAGTCTTTAAAATGTATCCTTGGGCTGATGTTTAAGTGTTGCATTGATAGTGTATTCATATTATTCCCAATAGGAATGAATGAATTAATAGGCTGTGAGAGAGATTTTTGGTTAACTATGCCTTCAATATCTTTAGGTTTATTAGTCCTTTGGGGGTAATGTTGCATGACCTGGATTTATAGAATACTTGCATCAATGTGATGAATAACCTTTAATTTGCAGACATTTATTATACCACAGAATTTAATCCTAGTTAAAAACTAAACTTAAAAAATACTAAAAATCTGAAGCTACAATTGACCTTGCAGATTTTCTTCTACTTCGATATCTTCTAAGTGATTCCTGTCTGCCTGTTGTACCTGTTTGGCATCTTGTTTCCTCCATGGAGTGAAGAGTCTGGTGGTCTTGTCTGAGCCCACGCTGAGGATGAACTCGCCCTCAGGATCCCAGCTCAGGTCCTGGAGCGCGCTGAAGTGACCTGATATCACAACCCCAGGCCTCCACTCCCCCTGGTCAGACGGTGGTCACAATGGTCAGTTCACAACTTTCAACTTCTGATTGCTAAATTGATTGCCTCTACATATGCATCACTTGCATACTCTCACCCCCTGCCACATGGTGGTAAACCCCAGAACTGGTGTCTATGATTGGCAACTACATAAGAATGGATGATTATAATTTAGGCGCCGCTGTCTGAGAACTCAATCTCTTTTGAAGCATCTGAATTAGTTATCTGCAGCTTCGCTTTGGTGCTGAACTTTAAAAATCACCTTCCAAGCAGACAAAATTGAAATGCAGTTATCTCTGAACTTACGTTGTGACTTCAGACCCCAACTCTTTCTCGGGGACACCCAACAAAGACACATGCTAAGCCAGTCAAATTGAGTGGCAGACAGCAGACTTGGTGTGACTAATTATACTAATCACTGTCTCACACACAGCGTAGCTGTGCAGCGATGGACTAATACTGAATCTCATTTCAAACACACTTACACATTACAGTGCTTCAAGTAAAACGTGCACATTTCTTGTGAAACAATATCGCTTTGTAACTGAAGACACTACAAAAACATTGCCGTTATACTCATTTGCAAGTTACCTCATTGTCTTGGTCTTTGCACCAGAGATGTAGTGCGCCATGAAATGCGTGAGCCATGATCATGGAGCCATCTGGACTCATCTGGCAGCCGTAGAAACCCAGAGTGTTGCCACCAACCTCCCCTACACGCACCTGGCATCAAAGGAAAAAAAAAATACAAAGCATATTGTGGGGGTCATCTTTACTGATCAGAAGCATCAACTCCGCTGCCTTTTCAATACACTCATATCTGACATCAGGTGGGTGAAGAACATTTATTTCTGGGTCAGAATCGTTGACTTGCCGCAGACAAAGATGAAAGTAATCTGTAACATCGACTGTCGCATATGGAGGAAAAGCGACTGAGCAAAGCAGGTTATTTAAAAAAAAAATGTTGCTATTTCTGAGAGTTACAGGCAACTCCTTTCATCCTATGTGACATTCAGACACTGTCGATGTGGCAAACACCTGGGTTTTGTGTAAAGCGACAGGCTCCGGATTTACAGAAAAGAAGAGGAGAGAGGGAGACAAAGTTATAGCTCTCAAATCTGTTCTCAGTCTCCCTTCAAGACTTAATAACTAACAGCTCTCATAATGGCGGATAGAAACAGGAAAAAAAAAACACAACAAATTAAGCTGACAACTCAGATGAGAAATTATGCAAAATGGGACTTATTAGAGTTGAATAAGCGGTGTTGTTTTTTCCTGACAAACTACATTTGTCTAATGCAAAATGAAAGCAATTGCTGCGCAGCACATCAAGCTAAACAAATAATCATGAAAAATGGCGATGCTTAAGTACACAGACAGATTTACATAAATTGGATTTGGGTGAGAGCCTGTGACCCTTGCGTCATGCTCACAGGGCAGATCATATAGACAGTGAAGAGTCCACGGGGCCTGAGCTCCCACTGAAAAACCAATCCAGTCTAAAAAAACACCCATAATCACTGCCTCTCAGCTCGGAAAAATGCTAGAAAATAAATAGGATTTAGGATTCTGACCACCTGTCCAATCTCAGGCACTTCGCTTTTGTGTGTCAAGACAATTCTGTATTGAATTTTGCAGATTCAAATCACTGTCCGTGGCAGAAAGCCCATTTTGATTTAAATGCAGTTACCAATTATACTGACAAATGAAAATGTACTGTTTAAACTCAATCTGAGGTCACCGTAACTCACATTAAGCCTCTTTAAAGAACACAAAAGAAAAAAAAATAAACAAGTACATGTAAAGTAAAAAAGTGAAACCGAGGAGTACAACTAAAAATGAACAATATACAGCCAGAATGTGAAATAAAAATCTTCTTATTGGTTCTAAAAAATACAAAAATACAAAAACTGAAGTACAGTCTGCATTCATTTATCCTTTCATTGACATTAATATCCATAAATAACAGAAATTACATAACAAAACAGAGAAAATAAGACAATATTTCATCCTGTTGCTTGCATAACCGGCGCAGTGCTGAAATAATTTGAAATAATGTGGAAATGAATCAAAATATTTCAAATCAAATTAACTGAGCTTGAGCTGTCATGTCATGTTATTTTGAGTTGCACCAGAAACACTGACTCAATACCTCTGCATAAAGAGACATTTATATTCACGCCTATCAGGTGAAGTCGTAGTCAGAATTTTTGTCTACTCTTGTGTGTTTATACAATATTTAACAAGTCAAGAGAAACTATTTAGCCGAGGACTCAGAGTACGCTGTTGACCAGGCCAACTTCTCGCTGCCCTGAGGAATTCAGACAATTAAAAGATTTATCGGGCCCTGAGGCCTGAGAGGTAAACTGGGCCCAGAGGGCAGATCTATTCAAATCGATAGCAGCAGAACCAACCAACCCTAGAGAGCACTACACTGCTCCCAGAACTGTGGTCTATATCCAGATACAGCTATAAATATACACACACACACACACACACACACACACAATATATGGAATATCTCCCACATCTTTAATTATCTTGTGCTTTAAATGATATGGACATTGGCTGCTAGGAAATATGAGAACTGCTAAATTCACACTGGAATGATTAAAATCTGGATACACGTACAGCTTAGCCTGTTATCTTTAAGCAGGTAGGTGGAGTGAGAGCATGTTTAGCTGAAGCAGTGACCTGAGGCATACTGCAGGAGAAACACACAATAACGTACGTGCATCAATTACATGTTAAACAAACAGGAAGGTCACACACAAACACACACACATCTTCGCTACGTCTGCACACTGTATGTGGCGGTAAAGTGATGTCTTCAATCATCCGGCCCTCTTAGAGAGCTTGCGTTGGTCATCAATGACCTTCAAAGTAATGCCTGTCTGCAGGCTGAAACACAGCGGAACTAATGACAGCGATAAAGGCATGCCTTCACTTTGAATGGCATGATCCTCCAGCCATCCAGAGAGAGAGAGAGAAAGAGACAGACAGACAGGTAGAAACATAGATGGTGAGATTGAGACAGATCGAGATGCAACATTAAGCAGATTACTTCTAAAATTCTGCACACAAGAGGCTGCCGTAAATCATGCAAAAACTCACAGAGGCAAAAAGCAGTCATCTGTCTTGTTTACGAGAGGGGGAACAATATGGATGAACAGCGTGCCTTATCGCTGGCCAGAGGGGGTATGGAGGAGGGATAGAACAAGGACAGCAAAGAAGGGAAGGCATATATCATTCTCACGAGAGAAAGAGGGCGATGATTGTTGAATGAGCTCAGAAAACCCAAAAACTGTGGAGTACAGGTTTTCCAATCAACTTTTCAGGCTTTCTTATCTTCAATTTCTCTTGATGTTGAGATGTGGAGCATAAAGTAAGTCCTGCAGCTAAAGATTATTGTAGGTATCTACTACTATCTGTTGATTTTTCTCAATCAATCAACAATTGTTTCATGTAGAAAACGTGAGAAAACTGTACAAATAAAAACGGGTATCCAAGATATTATGTTCAAATTCCTCATTTTGTCCAACCAGCAGTCCAAAACCTGAAATTAAAGCCTGATTCATGATTTCATGATTATATGAAAAAAAGAAACACAGACAATCCTCACATTTAAAAAGCTGGACCCAGCAAATGTTTGCGATTCACTTAAATTAGACTGGTTCCTGAATCACTGACTGAAACAAAATTTACAACATTTTTGGTAAAAATCTGTTTATCGAGCCAACAATCTACATTCGTTTTTTTTTTTTGCCACTTTGGGGCTGCACAATAAGTCGTGTTTTTTGATACCTGGCAGCTGAAACTGAATATTCACTTTGACCATGTGCCTGGTTGATTACAGTAGTGATCACACATTTCACTTTACATATTAATAATTTCATTCATCGTTGGTGCAAAAATATGAATTACAGCAGCTTTTTTTTGCTGTTTTCCTTTCTTTCTACTTATTTAAGCACTACATAAGGGGAATTCTTAAAACTCATTCTTACTGAAAGAGGTTAAAGAGTAACTTAACATACACTGCACTGCGTCACTTTAACTTTTCACCTGGCTGCAGTGAAGTGCAGGTGGACAGAGTGACATCACGGTTGGGTGTGGTTACAGCTTCAACACAGGATACACCCAACCACACCAATCGCTGATAGGCTGTCAGTGATGGTGGGTGTGATCAGAGGTGAAGCAGGCTTGAAACTTTCAACCAGAGAGGGTAGAAAGTTTCTTTAATAGATAGTATTGATAGACAGCCACCTCACCATGTGCATACACACTATTCAAAACAAATGGTTCATTTTGGTTTCAGTGGCTTTTCTTGTTCTGCCATACAGTGTAACTGTGTAACTGGAGGAAAGTAAACAAGTCGAGGTCTGAAAATAGGTTATCTCTCAAACACAGAAACACACACAGACAAAGTGACAATCCCTCTAGGCATTGTAGTGGCCCGCTGTGGTCAGTCTGAGATGTTAATTACCAGTGTGTCTCGTTAGTAAGATGTGCTTTACGCAGCGGTGGGCCCCGGCTACCCCACTGCTAACCCCGCTCTCCATTAAATCTCACCAATTACTCTAATCAGCGTGAAGAAGTGAAGCACTTCTTTGTAAAAATCGGCTAATTAAGACACACATGGCCGGTCATTTAGCGCTACAGAATCTGTTGTGCCAAAATCTTCAATATCTTGTGGAAAAGCCTTTGTTAGGCCTTTTCAGATTACACAAAACACTCGGGGGGGGAAAAAAAGGACCAAAGGCCCGTAATTCTGTCGAGCGTGTAGAGATGGGAACAAAATGTAAACAGTTTAATTTGCTGGCATTTCATTGTTGCATGTGTGCGTCTATGTGTGTTTGTGTGACAGAGCTTCAGGGGTTAAGCTTCCTTTGTAGCGAGGGAACCTGTCAGTTCAAAGGGTTTTGCTCTCTTGTTTGAACAAAAAAAAGAAAAAAATTAGAACAGAACTAGAGGAGAGACTCGTACTAAGCATTATTTTCAGGGAGGGGGTTTATTCTTTTTTTTATTTTGGGCATCAAGAAGAAAAGCCTGAGCCGTGGCGAAAGATTGACCACACTAGACTTTTTTTTTTTCCCCCCAATTGCTCGTTGCTGCTTTTCTTTTTTACGCTGAACACCTTTGTCTAAAAAGAAGAATACGTGACATCCGCACTAGCTCCAGGCCCTAATCATCGTCCTTTTGTCAGGGAGGAAAATCAAGACTTTCATGGTTGCTCCTTTCTGTGGTCTTTGTTGCTCGTCACTGCGGATGAATGATGAGATCAAAGGCGCAAAAAATGTAACTGATCAAATGTGGAATCTTGCTCATCACCTCAGAGTGTGATCACACTCAAGGTCCCTGCCAGGGCGAGGTGAGCCATTTCTGGGCAATGGGATGTGTGTGTGTGTGTGTGTGTGTGTGTGTGTGTGTGTGTGCGTGAGTATTTATGAGCCCCGTGGGATACATTCTGCATATGTGAACATGTCATTGTCAGTAGTTTGTGCCTGATACTTCTGTAACTCTGCCCCTGAGTACGTGTTTCTGCGTTTCTGTCAGGTACATGGAAAGGTAATCTAAGGTAATCCTGAACCACCTGAGAATTTATTCCAAAAAAAAAAAAAAAAGCTGTGGGGCAGATGGGCAGAGGACTGCTTTTTCTTCGCCATCCACACTTGTGTTAAATTTAGCCCCATTCTGGCACAACAGCAGCTGTTGGGAGCTCAGAGAGAGAAGAGGTGGAGGGAAAGAGCGCAAGGAAAGAAGGAGAGAGATAATGTGAGAGGGAGATGAGAGAAAGAGCGGAAGTGGCGGAGGGGGGGGGGAAAAGGAGGTGGAGGACAGAAAATGATGAAAGGCAGGAGTGGGGTGTGAATGGGAAAGACAGATCACAGAGGGAAAAAAAATAATAATAAAGGCGGTGCAGGCAGGGGCTATGGCATGTCTTTCACCAGCTTCTACATCCCCTGTCGGATGTGTTGGGGAATGGGCTGTAAAAGAGGGGGTTCGGTGTGAGTGAGTGATAGAAGCGAAGATGGGGGAGGACAACCTCGGCTTGTCTAAACTCACAGTGGTGCACCGGGCTTGGAGCCTCTTCATCACTGTCTATCACTTCTATTCCTGACACTTCAATGTCAGGCAGACTGGAGACCGATGCAGGGGCACTGACAGCAGGAGAGAGAATACTAGGGGAGGGCTCGAGCTCTGGATCATGTCAAGAGTTACTGAAAGGAAAGCTAGCAAAAATAGAGTGGGAAATTGGTGTGTGGGTCTCCAGTGTGTGTGTGTGTAAACCCTGTGTTCCCCTCAGGGGGTGATTGATACCATGTGTACAACCTACTTCAAGTCAAGTCACTCACCTGCTCCACCCAGACTCCAGATCCCTCCTCAGGAGCCCAGAGGATCATGGTTTTGTCCATGGAGGCAGAGAGGAGGCTGAGAGGCTGTTGCAGCTCACCGTCTGCAGGGGGAGATAAAGACACACTGAACAAACCATGCAGGAGCAGAATACACTGTCAATACTGTCTAGCATTTAACAATAAAATAGCAAAGATTAGGGATTGGTCAGAAAAATAAGAATAATGTTTAAAAATCTATCTTGTTAGTCATCTCAAAATCCTCAGATTTACCTCTAGAATCACTGTTTTTGGCCTTCTATGGATTATTTCTAAGGCTGCATAGAAACCATGCTGCTTTCCACAATTCCACAATTTATGTAAGTTGGCAGCATACAATACTGACACTTTGTATTTAAGATGCCTGCTCTGGTGCATCAAACCAAGTGCTTCCTACATGTGTTTACACATTACCAAACACAGCAGAGGCTGCAGAGCATTTTCCTACAAAGATTACCTGCAAAAGGAGTGTAACTGCATGTTATGTAGGGATTTATGAAGAGGCTGGCGTTTATTAGGATGCATGGTATCATGTCATGTTATAATTATTATTATCAATGCTTAATGACTTCCAAATATTGTTTCTAAAGACAGAAAAAAACAAGAGAAAAAATGTGATTTCAATATTGAGCAAAATAATTGCACACTGCATAATTGCTGCATAATTGTGCAGCAACTTAGATACCCAAATATCCAAACATGATGATGTGATATACACAAACGCTGGGATGGGTGTGAAGTGATTGTGATGTAATAAGCTTTTAAGGCAAGCAGAGTTTAAAAAGACTATTCAGCACCTCCATCAACCTTTCCCCTTGTGAACCAATTTAGCTATTAACTTTTCACACATTTTTTTTCTCTATTTCTTTGAAACTGAGACCACCTCGTGATGCCTTTTGTAAGAAATTGCATTTTAGGACAAAGGGGAGAGCTTAGCATGCAAGCCACCTCTCCTTCCACGGGCCACAGAAACAGAATAATTGATGAAAATGTTTAGAGGAATGTATGCATCTAATTATGAAAGAAAGGGTTTTGACAAACACTACTAAGACATTTTGGCAGGTGCAAATTTTGTGAATAATGGCCAATCAGTTCCCCGGGTTTTAATCAAGGTACCTTTGTTGAGAGGAGGCTGCCAGTGGATTCCATAGACCCAGTTCTCATGGCCTGCCAGGACTGTCTCAAGGGACACAGCAAACACCAAGGACATGTCTGTAACAGGAAGACAGAGAGGCCAGAAAAAAAAAAAAAAAACAGTTATCAAGATGTTAGTTTTGTGCTATGAATAAGTCACAAACCAAGCTGTGTAGTTCATTGTGTAGGTTTTGGCTTTATACATTTTTGTTGCTAACTGCAGGTGATACTGAGTGTTCCAATAAGTAGGTGTGACATTTCTAAATGAATTCAATGCATATGGGATCAGTTCAGTCTGTCTTTTCTTATCTTAAGGATAAACACACATTCTTTATAGAGGGTGTTAACCTCCATGTGCCATTAAACCATCAAAAAGCATGTCTGGTTAATTAGCCTTTCATTTTATTTTTATTTTATTTATTTATTTATTTTTTTAAATCGAGCCTGTGTGGCCCACTCACCTGTCTCCTTCACTTCAAAAACGTCCTCTTTCATTTTGATGATAGTGTGATCGTCCTCTGCGCGGGCGTCTGTCCCAGACTTGGCGCACAGCCTCCACACTCTGATGAGACAGTCCTGTGAACAGCTGGCTAATAACAGCTCCCCACCTGAACAAGTCAGAGAGAGAACCTGAAAACCTTCCAGAGTCAAAGACATTTTCTGTCAACTCTTAAACTACCTGATAACTTCATTTATCAAAGCTGCCTTTGTGTTGTTTTTTTCTACTAAATGTAAATGTGTTAATTCCAATTATGCTATTACGGTTGGGGTGTTTAGCAACACAGAGGTTTAGGTCTTTAGTGCAACAAGCTGTAAACATTGATATATTATCACCTTATACCCTGCATACCTGGTGTACATGCCAGCATAAATACTTATCTACACATCCAAGCTGTTTTCTTCAATTCTTTGTTAGAACTCTTATCAAGGCATTAGAGACGAATGCTGCTGACTGTGACGTGGCCAGTACCAGCAGGACTACAGGGCAAATATACGCAGACAGGTGGTAAACAAAGCACATGCCACTATCTCTGAGTTCTCCCCGTCTGTCACATTATGCATTTCAGGTTCAGTCCAATGGCCGCTGGCCCAGTTTTGCCTCTGCCAAGATAAACAGGCATAATAAAAAAAAAATGCCTCTGTTGCTACCATGTAAGGCTTCCTGAATGCTGGGAGAGGTGGGAGGGAGGCCATTATTGTTTGTCAGTCATGATGTAATGATGACAACGATGATCTGGTTCGCTAATTGCCTGAAACTCAAAGTCAAAACTAACTGTATTAGTGACCTTATTGACTGGGGGAGACTTTCTCATTCATGAAACATCTTGTATCAGGAGTGTGTGGTACTCATTAAATTTTAAAACATCCTCAGGGACCGTATGAAAATTATCAGGGCTAGGGGCTGAATCTTCAGTTTCATTTCAGAAAATGTGAGAATCTCACCCTTGCACCCTCGCCCCATTATCTGCCCACATTTATGGCAAACATTACAAAGGGGTAAAAAGACAGCTTCTCTCTAATTTTAAATAAAGCCTACTCCACTGAGTTTGTGAGCCATGAACGGGCTCTAGCTCTGCGGCTGCTGAAGGGCTTGAGCACAGCAATGTTTTCATCCGACCATGATTTACGCCTAAAAATAAATCTGATTTACATCAGATGGTGTTGTAGCCTGGTGTGTATGAGATCAGATTTCTGACTCGCCGTCATAATCAAAGTAATTACATGATGCCATGTCGCACAGCCAGACGAGTGGAATACATTTCCTCCACAAACAGCTGTTCCGAAGTGTGCGTAGTTATATATCAAAGGACGCGTTAATACCGTCAGTAAATCTGCTCTCGCTCTAACCTCTTTTATGCACAGCCGAGTTGGCTTTTAAGTACGATAACGTGAACAGTTGTTACCACCGGTGCTGGAGCTGAATGAGCGGAATGGGCACAGACTGCGGGTAATTTTTGTTTCCCCACTCTGGATTCAAAATCATGGAAATACACACAAATCAAATCAGATTATACTGTAGCCCGCATGAGATCAAATATCTGACCGTCATAAACAAATTACATGATATCTGGATTGCATAAACAGGCATGTTGGAGAAAATTAACTCATCAAAAGAGGCAATATTAATGCGTGCGTAAGATTCTTTCCAGCAGAGCACCAGCAAATATCAAAACCCAACTTAATCACGGTCGGTGAACGGTTAAACTGCTCACACGCGTGCAGGGAGGCAGCTGTATACTGTATGATGCACGCTCCCACACTGCACCACCGGTAAGTTCTGGTTTTACACACAGCTGGTTTGGCGTTTTAAAGCCGAAGCAATGCATGTGACACTCAGTATTTTGCTTACAGTTCGGCTGACTGTGAAATAACAAATGATAAGGTGTGTGTTCGGATCAGTTTGTGGGCTGACAGAAACCTCTTTGAAGGCGGTGAAGAAAATAAAGCCCCGATACAGACACGGGATTAATCCTCTGTATTTAAAACTCATCTTTGTGACACACGAAAGACGTCTTCTGATGTAACCATTTGATGTCTTTTTTATAGGATAAATCTGGCAAGGAAAGGCGGAACTAAAATAGAAAGGAAAAGAGAGACCCTACCCTGCTCTCCAAAAATAGTCAGACTGCCCTCTCTTCAGCAAAAAGAAGCATTACACTACTCTAAGTGATAATAAACTGGGTAAAGCGCATAGCTGACAATATATGACCAGCTGATTTTATACTAGTGCCGATTTTATTCTACTATTAAGACTGATGGAAAGAAAATCATTTTCGAAAAACAGGATACAGATAGAAACACAAAACCAGAAAATAGCATCATGCCAGTGAACCCCAGTGTTTAACAGTTATGACAAACTGCACCTCTAGTGCAGCAATTTGCCATCTGCCAAGTCATAAAAAAACAGAATGATTTATTTAACTACTATCACAGTGGAGAGAGGATTTTGTCGTTCCTCTGGGGATATTTCATATAAACAAACTTCTCTCTGTCTCTTTGCTGGCTTGTAGCTTGGCAGTGTTGAGTAGGTCATACACTCTGAGTGGGACAGAGACACTGCTGGAGAGGTCTGGTTAAGGAGATGAAATAGCTTTTACACAGTCAGAACAGTGCAGTAATGAAGTGCCCTTGAACAGGGTTACACAATTAGTATAGCCTGGATGGCATCCACGTTTTGCCGTGCGTGTGCAGGCACACTGGATGCTGGAGCTTGACTCAAAATAACTGGTTCGAAAAAATGGACACTGTCTAGTTGGATTTTTTAATGTTCTAATAAGAGAAATTTGTCTTTTTGGTTTAAGAAGGTCAAGATGCACTTGGCTGCCTTTCTCATCAAAATGTCAAAGGCTGTGACTGGAAATATCCTCCCACGTGTCAGCATTCAGCCAATCACATGTTATCTGTCTCTTTCAAGAAGCCTGACATGGTATCTACAGCAGGGGTGTCCAAACTTCTTTGAAAGAGGGCCAGATTTGACAATGTGAAGATGCCTGGGGGACAATTATCATTTTTTTTAAAACCTGTATGTATTGTATGTATATCTGACTTGGACTTAAGCAAGACATGCATGCATAAAATAATAACACTCACCTAGAGATGCCCATGCCACTCCACGAACCCAGTCTTCATGTCCTTGCAGTGACATGACTTTCTGGAGCTGTTGCAGAGGAGTTTAAAAAAGGTCAGATGTTGCCTTCAGACACTGAAAATTCAAATAAAGAGTTGGCACAGAATACATGAATGAGCTGCCCCAGAGCGCTGAGCTTACCTGTCTGTTAGACTGCACATACAGATGCACCTGAGAGTTATCACCCCCACAGGCCAGAATGGGAACTGTGAGAAAAAGAAGGGTTTTACACACGGTGATGTAAATACACACACATGGTAGGTCGCATACATTTACATGTAGGATTTATAAACAGGAGTGCAACGGAAGGGACGGATGAAGAACAGCATGGAATTGACGAAAGACATGTAAACTAGAGAGGCGAAATGACACGAGACACTTCAAACGCAGGCCGCATTTTTGAATATGACATTCGGTTACAGGCGCTAAAGCAGTGGTGCAAATTGAGATGGATGGCATGAGAGGGAAAATGTCTGTGTGTACGAGTGTGCATGGCGTACAACTTAAAGGGTGTCTATGTAGGAACAGCTTAGGCTTACCTCTGCTGCCTGGCAACAGTGCCAGAGACACATCCATCATGAAACCGCTACCAAATGATAAGGTATGGAGGCACTCGGCTGAGGAACACAGATGTACATGGAATTAAACTTTCTGATGCACAAGAACTAATACTGCTGTATAATTAAAAAAGAAGAAGATATTATAACATATTATGGTAAACAACATGGCTTCTGGTGTTCAACTACTTCCTCTGACTTTGACTCTCTGTGAGAAATATCTGCCAAAGGGTAATTTTTTTTTCCTTATGTGTAGAGGCCAAGAGGAGACTTTCAGTCAGCATACAGGCATCAAGATAGATAGATAGATAGATAGATAGATAGATAGATAGATAGATAGATAGATAGATAGATAGATAGATAGATAGATAGATATGTAGTATTTTTATCTGGGAATACACCCCAAGGTTGTTATGTCTTGTCTGCATACACACACGCTTTTGTTGACTGTCAAGCAGCATCAGTGTTTATCTGCGCTGACAAGTGGACAAAAACTTTCAACAAAGGGAAGCTGTTATGGGTGACAGCTCTGGAAAAAAAAAGGAAAGTAGATATGGATGACACCTTAGACCACTACTGATATTGGATATTCCATTATATGAAGAAGTATAAGCAAGATTACATTTAATAAAGCTGTTATGATTCTGTCAACTTACATCTCAAAGTATCAAGGAATAAAAAACATGCACATGATTGTCCAAACAACATACATCATTTTACTTTTTCTTGTTTTTCTGATGAGTGAACTTTAAACTAAGACAGTCTATCATTAGTGTAAGTAAGTGTAAACTACAGACACAATGTCATACAGTACATGTGATACATGCTAAACAGTTTTGGCCCACTGCAGAGATGAGGCAAATTATCATATTTGTCAACACTGCCTTGCCCCTGACCAGCCACTAGGAGGCATATATTCTTACTGTAGATTATTTATTTATGAAGTAATATGTGATTCTGTTACTCATACTGATAAAGTCCCACAGTGTTTCTAATTTAAGGATCTGAACCCCTAAAAAAGAGGTCATAAGATGAATCTAAGGGGCTGTTAAATGATTACTTGAGTACAAACACAAGAATATGTTAATCTTTTTGACTTATATTTTACATGTTTCTTGAGGAACACTGTATAGTTTTATCTCTTATAATAATAATATAATACTCAAAAGAAACAGTCTGGAAGGAAGAATCGCTCTCACAGACTGTGAACAGAGGACTCAAGTAGACATTGCTAAAAATAGAAGGGTCACAACAATCAGTCCCACCCAAATTAGTAGTACAAAACACTACTCTTTGGTACAACTTCCAACATTATTATGAATATTATAAAGTTCTTGTGTACTGTACCACAAGTCCACAGACTTTTTTTTGTGTTTTCTGTGTTGCTTACCTTCTTTGGTTTCACTGCAGAGCCACAGTCTGACTGTAGAGTCAGATGCTGTCGAGGCCAACAGGATCTTTGAGTCCTCCACATAGATGGCATCCGCAGCACAGACTGGACCAGTATGTCCCTTACACTCCACTGACTGGATGAACTAGAAAGAGCAGAGCACATTTCAAAAGATATTTATAAAGACAGGCAGGAAACCTCGAGTCAGAAACAGTCTGTCTGATGAAGTAGGTGGCTTACTTTGCCATTTTTAGCTTCCCAGACGATGAGCCGATTGTCTGAGCCTCCTGAGACGAGATGACTCTCTAGAGCTGCACCAACAATAACAACACAGTTAAGTAAAGTGCACTTTAGCATTAGGACTGTTTTTATGGTCTTTCCCACTTAGTTACAAATAAGGTTAACAGTATAACATACAATCTGTGGCAGCAGTTTGGTGGAGGCTTCCTGACCTCCAAGGAGGATGCTTTTCAGGTTTGACGTGGAACACCTTAACAAGCCCGCACAGAGCAGCCTTGTTCAACCCTTTGGGATGAACTGGACTGGCGGACTGTGAGTCAGGATTACTGCTCAGCATCAGTGCTTGACCTCTTTAAAGCTCCTGCGGTCCCTGCAGCCAGCATCTTGTCTAAAGCCGCTCTCTCTCTCTTAAGAGTGGCTTTTAAAGTGGCAAAATAATTGGGTTTGGGAATGAGATGTTTAATAATCACACAAGTGTAATGTCAAGGGTATCCATATACTTTTGACTATTACACAGTGCTTGACACAAACTTTGCATATAGTGTTTCAGAGCCACAATTAAGAAGACTTAAGAAGAAGACACTTTTATTAATCCCTCAAGGGGAAATTCTTTTTTTTACATGCATTTTAACCCGAAATACACACACACACACGTGTTTATGTACACATGGTTCACATGCAAATGTGGAGAGAGATGGTGGAGTGATGGGCAGCCACACAGAGCAGCGCCCTGCAAGCAGTTGTGGGGGGGTTCAGTACCTTGCTCAAGGGCACCTCAGCAGTGCCCAGGAGGTGAACTGGCACCTCTCCAGCTACCAGTCCACCACCATACTTTGTTCCATGCTGGTCTTGAACCGGCCACCCTCCGGTTCCCATGCCAAGTCTGTATGGACTGAGTTACTGCCGCCCCAATAATACACTGAAATCCAGTGTCATTTCCAAAAGTGATTCAGTTTGAGATCCAGTCTTAAGTAAAGTTAAGTAAATTAAATAAAACATCTCTCTTCCACTCGCATATGTCTAAACAGTTGTTGACAGTTGCTGTTTGACAGGTCCACACTCACCACAGTCCTGCCTGTGAATCCACTGGACTGTGTTCACTCTGCCCGTGTGTCCATTTAGAAAAGCGACAACTCTCCTCTCCTGAAGTGAAAACCCAAAAAGGTGTGTTTACAAAGATAACGAAGAATATACGCCTTTATTTACAACTATATGAAGCCCGGTTATCGTTAGCAGTGACAACTAGCGACGACAGCTAATGTTACAGTGTTACAAGACACGTTTTAATACCTGTGGGTCGTACAGAGCCACCGAGTTACATGTCCCAAAAGCAATGGTCCCTCCACGACTCCAAGAAACAACATTAGGCGTCCTGTTCGCACAGCAGGCTACATGGCATGTTTCGATTACGGGCGCCGCCATCTTGAAAGTTGTAGTTGTGGCGTCACTGTAAATGTGGCTGTAGCTAAACCGCCACGTGCTAACAAACGTTCCGCATCTAACGGTCAGTTTAACGGTTAAACCGCAGACGTTACTGTTTTTTCAAACGTTTACACGCATTAAGTCACAAACATGTTTATCTATTTATTTATTGTTTATAGTATGTTTTAAAGTGTTTTAAATTAAAACACTAAAGCGTTTTAACTGACTGAAGTGCACTGCTGAGTGATGTCCACTAGGTGGGGGAAGATAATCACAAAATCCAGAGATATGCATACATCAGTAAATGTTTTTTAATTCACTCTGATATAAAGTTAAACAGGTAATAACAACATGATTATTTATTAGTCTGAATTGATTATATTCTTTACCTTCCCACAGGGGGTCAAAGGTCAAAGCAGAGGTGGTTTGTATTGAGTGCTTTGTTTGGAGAGATTTCAGCAGGATGGATGTTTGGAGATTTGAACATTGGTCTTATAGTCCCCTCGTCCATTAAAGTACCCTGCTGCATCTGTCCAGTGTCGGTAAATGGCACTGTGGATAACCCATGCATTTACTGAACAATATACAAATAGTAATACGGTGATATAACATGGTATAATACCTTTAATACTACGAATGACTATGATGGCAGAAGTGCTTGGTGTATCTACCAGGTTATGGTACTTAAACTTTATGTGGTAACACGATGATGGGGACATTCATAGTCAATTATAATGCTTTTGACTACACTCATAGGCATCCATAATGCTTTCTGATGCAGTCATGTAAAATTATAGATGTCATGTAATGAATTATTAGTTCACTTATCTTATGAATGCTTTTAAAAACTATAGGATGATTGATGGGGGTTATAATACATTGTGACCGCGTGTACTCACCTATACACACACCTCAACAATCAACTGTAATAGTATGTCATAGTATGCTGTAACAGTGTAGCAGTGTTATAAGTTATTATTGTGTGTGTTAAGTAAAATGAAGCACATTTTGATGCATTTATAAACATGCATGCTTTTCAGTATATTTCATTGTCACAAGTGTGAGGTAATTTCATGCATTTATAAAACTTTATGCTGCATCATAAGTGATTATTATGTAAGAAGCCAAAACGCAGATTTAAAAGTAAAAATTTTCTGCTTTAGGAATGAAACCGTAAGGTACTGACCGTAAATGATATATTCAAAGTAAGAAAAGAAGCTTTATTTTCACTGTGGAATGAAGGCCACTCAAGCCCCCAGTTGTGCCTGGAGTCCCTCAGGAATTAAAATACATAAGTACTCTTTTGCTGCTTTTTTTTTTTTTTTAATCCAAGCTTTAGCCAAAATGTAACTGTTAAAGAAAACACTGCCGGGTGAGCTGCAGGCTAGTCAGACACAAAGCTACCAAAGTTCACACAGCTGATATTAATAACTTAATTTAATGGAAAGTTAATTATACCCCCTGGTTGAAGACTTGTTGCAGTCAGCGCAGAGTTCATCAGTCAACCTCTAGTTTCTAACTAGTGAAGGGCATCCACAAGAAAGACACGTCATGTTATAATTCATTATAAGTCGCATCTGTAATGTGAGTGAGTGTTAGTGCCTTCTGCATTTTTATTTTTCACCTGTGTCTAAAGCCAGAGGAGAAGCCAGATAAATATACCACATATCAACTAAATGGCGCATGACATTTTGCATTATTTTGATATTGCTCCATCAACAATCGAGATGCCACAGTGTACAGGCTACACACACTGCTGTGTCGAACTGTGTTATCCCCATGCCAAGCATTGACTCAGGGTGACTGGTCACAGCTGAGCTAGCTGCCAGCCAGACAACCTTGCTTGTTTAAAAAAAAAATGCCCCCGGGCCCCTTTAGATTTCAAAGGTTGAGGCGACACTTTTGTCACAAGGAGTTTGGCGGCACCCACTTGACATGATCAGGGGAAGAAATGTGATGGCATCTGTGAACTCTTGAGACGATATGATAAATGACAATGTAGCAAAGACAAACAGAGCCGGATAGAGCAGCAGATAGATCCAAATAGTATAAGGAAGTGAGAAGGGATGGAGAGTGGGGGGAGGGGGTCAGGATCTTTTTTGGCTGGCCTCTGACTGTGCTGACTTGTGGTATATGTGTGTAACAAAGACAAAACAGACGCACTGTCATCAACACTTGAGTAGAAAATAGATTGTGTCACTTTGCTATTGTTGTCCCTCCTCATTCAGCCTCAGACAGAATTTAGACAGACTTGGCAGGGTGAGGCGACCTCTCTGTGGAGGATGCCCATGCATCTAATGGCTCTCATCTCAGGAGTGGCAGCTAGGCGAAAGCTGGGATGTGGCCAAACAGCTGTGTCTGTTCAAAAACATCTCTATTATCTTTGTACTTCTCTGGCTATTCATTTATCACAGTCTCGTGGTGAAATCTCTGTACCTGCTTACACAATGTAGGATTAGTTTGATCAAATGTAATAGGTCACTGCGGGAGAGTGAGAGAGAGAGAGAGAGAGAGAGAGAGAGAGAGAGGGTTTATTTAGGAGATATCCTGTCCTATTTTCCACTCCAAAGAGTGTAAGGACACGCCTTTGTGTGAGTTTTGTGAACATGTCTTTGTACCAGGGAGAAACATAGTGCAGTGCACTGTTTCTCATAGCCACTAATGATGGGGTCATCCAGGGAAAGCACTTTGATTTAGCCTGTGGATACACTTTGCGTCAACTGTGATGGCCTCATTACAGAGACTGAAAACCAGGTTCCTGCTAATTAATATGTCACAGGGAGGTCAGATTCTTAACATATCTACAGTGGTGGCTTTGTAGCGTATGGATTTATGATTAGTAATTGGGTTGTAGCATCTGAGCAAATATAGCAGGTATAAATCTGTCTTTCTTAACCTTGTCTGACCCTGTTTTTTTTTTTGCTTGTATAAGAGCATGGAGGGAAACTTAATTTGTTCATTTAGAAAGTGTGATATTATTGTATCCATTTATCTTTTATTTAATACAGTGACCTCAAGCAGGATCCTCACTCCAAATTTGAGAAACTAATCTGTCCTGTGTACAAGAGGATCACCACCTCACTGCTGTATGCATCAAAGATTTATGAAAGCTGGAAATTAAATGTTTCACATTGTAGATAATATCCTTAAATGTTTTATTAATTCATTTCATTGTGCCATATGTTGGCACCAAGTGCTGAATAACTCAATGTGCCTGAGGAGCTCTGAAGCCTTTTGGGAGAGTGGATAGTAATTTACGGAATAACTATAATGAACTTCATACTTAAGGGATTGAGGGATGATTGAGGGACCTTCTGTTTTTCTTTCAACACTTAAATATTCTTGGAGAGTTTAAAATGTCTTTTTCATTTAACGCTTTTTCCTTATACGGCTACAAACAGGCACATTTTAACTTTGTGGTTGAGACAGGCTAGAATAGTGCATGTAATGCCTCTATAATTATACTATTACACTTTTAGGTAACAACAGTATTTTCACAGGTAACAACAGCACTTCACTGTGTATACTTTTTCTGAGCTTTCAGTAAAAGGTGAAGTGTAAAAAGACCTGGATTCATCATGAATTGCACATGATGCGAATTTAAATGGTGAAAATAATTAAACTACTAAATAAAATAAGATAAATGCAGCGAAACTGATCTACACCTAAGTGATTAATAATTGATGATTCTCTCATCAAGTTATACCCCTCATAAACTCATAACACGCATTAAATCAATACAGTATATAGTTCAGTATAATAAACATACACCAGCACTTTATATTTTGTTTAATACATTGTTTATGTTAATTTTGATTCCCAGAGTGTTTTTGTTTGCATGCCTACGTTCAGTGCATAAACACACAGCTCATGCATAATGTGTCCATTTAGCTCCTCATATTCCTGTGTGTTTATGTTGTTATTATAAACTGCAAAGAGCATCTCTAACAAATGAGGCTGGCCTCAGACAAAGAAGTTCTGGAAGGAAACTGAACGATAATGATACAGTTTATGTAATGAGTATATGTGGGGTGTCCGGGATTATGCAACGACCGAAATAGAGATGCAGAAAAGCCGAGATTACTGGGATGTGTGTCTGCACGGCACTTTGCTGCTGTCTGGTTTTGTTTACGTGCAATTAAATTAGCATGGTCCCTGAGGGTGCCTGCTTGGCAGAGGGAGACTGGTAAATGACAGATGACCCAAGCCCTATTAGCATTGCTGCTTTGTTTTTGTTTTCATTTGATCATATTAAAGTGTTTGATTTCTGTTCAATCTCTAATTCTTTGGTGTGTATTATTTGCACCGGCAGCAGTGTCATTTTGCCTGAGCAGGCTCTATACTAACATAAATACCTGCAAGCCAGCAAGGATTAAACTCATCCAACTTTATAAACAAGTCCTGAAGCTTTAAACTGGAAAACCATTTAGGGTCAGTAAAAAAAAAAAAAAAACACTGTGCAGCCCACAAAATATTCAGCTAGGATACCTCACCTCAGTTTGACCTCTTCTCCTTCACAGAGGCCTCTCTGGTCACTGTATCATTGTAAGTGAGTTCAGCTGCAGGTCTCTGTCTAAGACACGCTGACCTGCGGTGCAAGTTTTCTGAGTTCAGGGTCATGGCTTCCCTTGAGGCAAATGTTGATGTGTGAATTGCGGTGCAAAAACTCCATAAGAAAAATAGTATTGTATAAAATATGTATGAAGAGGGTGAAGAAGACAGTTTATGCATATGCAAAGTATGCTTGAATTGTTTTCTTGAGATCTTACGTTTTAAAATGCAGTGGCAGAAGAAGAAGAAAAAAAAAAAACATTCCACCACAATCCTTCCTTTGAATCCCAAATTTTCAATCTACTCATCCAACAGGGGAATATGACTGAGTGCACTCATTTTACATTTTGCAGTGTGCAAAATCACTATCTCTTTAGGCTCAGCAGTTCCTGTCCCAGGAGCTGTACAGCAAGAAAGAATGAGCTAGATAGAGAGAGAGAGGGAGAGAGAGAGAGAGAGGAGGGGAGAGATGGGGGGGGGGGGGGGGGACAGCACTTCTAAAGCACGGAAAGAGACAGTAGCAGCTGTTAGCAACACAATCACACTATGCATTAGCATCTTTTATTTAATGAGTAATACCCTTGGATGGTGCAGATGAGTATACACAAAAGGAACTTCCAGCTTTTATGGGCTTTTCAGGCAAACTGTCAAAATGCAATGTGCCTAAAAGAGATTACAGGCAAAGGAGCAAATATTTGAGACCAAATGTCACACTGTTTAGAAAAACTGGCCTGTTTTACAGCCAGAAATATATGGTAAACTCAATGAGAATATGCACACCATTGTGTTTGAGCTTGTGGATTGGAATCTATTTGTCCAAATGATAACTAAACTATGTTCCACTGAAATGTTACAGAGTGTATCACATTTCTTATCTTATTCTGCCTCTTGAACTTATCTTCTGTGACCAGAATCATTTAAGCCAGCAGAAGTTGATACAGCACAATGAAAGTAGAGCCAGAGTGGAGCTTGTTATCATTGTATCGCTTGGAAGAGAGCCTGAGAGCAGATTAACAAAAAAACATACAGATATTATCTAGTTAGTAGTAGAGCCATTCGTCAAAGTGGAACACAGCCTTGTCCTCTCATAGCAGTCAAACTGCTTGCATGCCTTCATAATGATGCAGTGTGTGTGTGTATGTGTATGTGGAGTGAAACCTATGTAAACAGGGAGGGTTAAACTAAAGCATAGCTCTAGGGTTTTAAATAAATACTGGCTGGGCCTGAGAGAGGCAGACACACACACATACCCATACCCATCTACACGCACGCACACACACACAGCCATTGTCTCCACTGCTGACACAGAGTCCTAGCCAGCCACCATGGCTGATGATAAAGCAAAAGCCCTCACTAACAGTGCCACAGTGCTTATAAGCCATATCTGCTCTCAGCCATCTGGTGTGTTTGTAATATGAAGTGTTACTCACTACTTGTCATCCAGTGGCTGCACTTGTAAAGTTAGAAATAGCTACTGGAGCCACTTGAGGATACAGAGACTTTGGCAATAGTTTGGTCAGGCTTGGATCCAGTCGGCAACAAAGTATTTGGAGTCCTATTATGGGTACAAGTCACAGGGTCACAAAATAAGTAGAGAAACAATGTACTGCCAGGATGAAACTTTCGTTTCTCGTTGACAGAAAGATTTAAAGAACAAAAATGACGCCAGATACAGATAATAGTTAACAACTGCATTAGGTACAAATGATGGATCTTATGCTGGGCAGACGATGCTGGATCATCTCAACCTCACACCAATTCAGAGAAAAAACATTCATATGAGTCATTGTAACCTCCAAGTCAATCATTTTGTCTGAAATAAAATGTCATCTTGCCATTTCTCTCAGGAACATACCCTCTTAAACAAAATTAAACCTGCTTTATCATGCATCAAAAATCTTAGATCAGCACAGGCTTATTGCATTGCTGATGTTTGGTTTATCCCTTTTGCAATTTATGAGTTTCTTTTTTAATTTTGAGATCATGAGATCTGTAATGTGAAAGTAGCTTGGGGAAACTGGGAGAGGTGTGGGGGTGTGTTGACTGTTGGTAATCGTTAAATGAGGAGCAGGGGATTTATACCCTTGTGTACTGTATGCATTATATCCATACACAGCATGAAAAAGTAATAAAACAGAGTAAGAAAACACTAATCCACAACACCAGACCCTCCTTTAATTGAAATGATGGGTTTTATTGATGGGCTCCACACTAAGCTTTGGTAAACAGATTTTTAGCACTATTCTATTTAAAATGTGTCTACAGAGGATAATTCTCCTTTAGTCTGACAGGAAAATCCAGCCAGATCTGTGTGTTCCAGTTTGTTTTAGATGTCATAACGACATCAGCTGTTATGTGTGTTATATTTTTGACAATATTTGTTAGCAATTTTCAAGCAAAACCAGAAATCATAAACAAACACTTTACACTGCAACCACTTCAGTCTGCATAGCTTAAGGGCCCCAATCTAAATCTAACAATGCTTCCTCCACGCAGACAAAAGGTAAAGTTGGCAACTTTCTTCCAGTCTGTGCAGCTGTTGTGGCTCAGTTTAGCCCAGTTTGATTGGCATATCTAGTGTGTATTCGGAGAGGATGATAAGGGATTCTCAGACTCCAGAGGATAATGTGAGATTCTTTGTTTCACGGATCAAACCAGAGTTGTGCTTCAAGGAAAGCATCACTCCTCTCTCTCTCTCTCTCTCTCTCTCTGGAGGCCACTGTATGCAAAGTCCTCTGAAATCTGCATGAACGGATGGATTATGAATTTTTTAATCTAAAACACCTGTAGGCTACATTATGCTCTGTAATTTGCATGAAAGCTTTGCATGAATTCATAAATCAAATCCCCCCCCCCCCCCCCTATTTTTTTGCACGCTGGCGCCAATCCACTAATGTTTCCATTTCAAATACTTTTATCCAAATTTGTTTGACTTGACTGACATTGTTTTTACCCTGAATGAACCAACCCGTTAGCTGCTGAAGTGAGCAGGTGGATTAAAATCAAAGCGATCATTGTGCAAATTGATGAACTGCACTTTGGAAAGCACTGAGCTGCACATCAGCACAGAGAACCTGGAGGTGTGTGTGCGTGTGAGTGAGTGAGTGAGTGTGTGTGTGTGTGTGTGTGTGTGTGTGTGTGTGGTTGCCCACTGTGGTGTGCTGCAGTCCGCTTCCCTGCCGCTGTTGAGTAAACTACATGGACATTAGCGGGCGCAGCGGCACAACCACCGAGCCGGAGTGGATTAAAACAGTGTGCGTGTGCGGAGAGCCACTCGATAAACGACTGTGTAACCAATTGCGAAACCCCGGTGTGTAACTGCAAGTCCGTTACACCAGTTTGCAGCTGCGAAACAGCAAAGGAAAAGGCTCTTGGTGAACTCAAGAGGTGCCGTGCATTGTGTGTCAGGCAGGGAGAGCTCGGCGGGAATGGCTTCATCTCCGTGCGGCAACAGTAACTTTGATTCCGGTCTGGAAATCAAAACTCGCTCGGTGGAGCAGACGCTTATTCCTTTAGTATCGCAGGTGAGTACCTCATAAACGTAAAACAAGTTGTTGTATTGTTATTTCGGAACCTCTTGTACTTTGACTTCACAACAGTAGCCGTGTTTCGGACACATGAGGCTAACTTTGCCTCTCGTGTTTTTACCTGTTTGTACATGTTTCCCTCTCGTGCTGTGTTTAAAGGCTGCCTCACGTGTGGGAATTTTACTACAAGTTGTTGTGTTGTTACTGCTGTCATTGTTGTTATCCACAGTGGTCAGTAATTCATTTACAGCTGACTTGTCGCCAAGTTGTACGCAGCAGAGATTAGCAACATGTTTTACATACAAGAGAAAGAGAGAAATGAGAGTAAAGCCACAGTGATTTTGTTGTTGTTAGGCAGAAGTTGGGAGGTTGCATAATTACATAACAGTCTACTTGGTGCTCCAAATGGGGAAGTAATAATGGGAGCAATTATATGAATGGTCAGCCATCCAAAAACACAGTGAAATAATTGTCATGTGAAACCCTTGTTTTACTGGAGATCTCCTCACACTCCCCAACACTGTTCAAGAGGGCACAAACTTTTTTTCCCATAAGTTGTATGACCCCCCCCCCCCTCCTCCTCTCCTCTCTGTGTCAGTCCTAAGCTGCATTGTGACTCCCACTTCTCTAATTGGGCCACTTTGAGGCACGTGTTTTGTTTTTCAATAAACAGAAGAAGATGAAAGACCCACTTAGGCCCACTGCACTCTTTCAACAACTCCTCTCTTACACTCTTGAAACAGTAGTCCCAGCTTTTAAAATCATGCAGTTTAGGTCACAGAGTTAATTAATGATTTTATTGTATAGCGCCACACTCCTAGGATGTTTTCTAATTAGTCTTGTTAAAACAATGATGTCATTTTAGGTTGTTAATTTCCATTTTTAGGAACAATGACAGATTCACCTTACAGAATATGACTGTTTTCCCACTGTTGTTTTCAGCGCGTCCACCTAGGATGGGAGGTGGGTTTTATCTCCTGAATAGGAGAATGACCACCACTCTTAGAAATGCTAACAGCCCCTTATTGTGCAGGAGGCTAAAGGGCCAGAGACCCGTAGATGTTCTGTTGTTTCCACTGAGAGACAGTGAAAGAGAAAGGCACCTCACTGGTGGTTTAACAGAGTCTGGACAATACCATGATGGAAGGTCCCTGACACTGTCCTCCCCCCCTGTGAACGCTGAAAGCCTGCTTCCTCCCTCTCGCTGCACTGGCTCATTTGAAAGATATAAGGTCATCCTGTACTGAATGGACATGGGATTAGTTATCAGAAAAGCACATCTGTTAGGGGATGGGCTTTCTCTGTAGGCTGGTCTTTTTGGTTATCATTCATAAGTACACCATAAAGAAAGTTTAGGAGGAAGTCAGGGTCAAATCCAGGTAAGGTTATGACTGCAGTTACTGTAGGAGTACTTTTAGTAAGCACTGCTGTAGTGTAGCACACAGTAAACCTGCTGTACTCTGCGTTATCTTAATAATATTTACGCTGCAGCAAACTTGTGGTGCACTCCTGCCCGCTGAGAAAGACTGGCTGAGCTCCAGTCTATAGCATAGAAGAATGTGCAATGCACTGTAACCATTCAGAATATTACTGTCCATGGTTGAAGAGTGGGCCTCAAGGACAATCTTTCCTAACTTTTTTTTTTTTTGCTCAGTATGAGGCATGTCCCCATAGCAACAGAGCTCTGCAATGCTGAAAGAATCAACATTTCCAAGGACCGTTATCTCCATATGTTATGTTTTGTTGTTGTTGAGATGTCATCGGAAGGACAGTCACTCAGACGGTGCTGACTGGTACATTAGTTTCACCTGCTATGAGCACTTTTCATCCAGCGTGGTTACATGGACACAAATTGCTCAATTACTGCAAATATGCACGAAATGTACTTGTAGAAGTTTCTGAAACCATTTGTCATAATTTCTTTTAAGTTGTGCAATGTCAAGCATTTTCTCAAGCGGGAATATTTGCTGCCTCTCTTTGTCTTTGTCTGTAATACTGAACTGAGCTGCACAAAACAAAAAACTTTGAGGTGTCACCATCAGCTCCGGCAATTTTTAATATTCATTTTCATAGTCATGTTTTCTGACTTTCTATAACACAGACAGTGAATCGCCTAATGGAGAAAATAATTGACATTTTCACAACATTTTTCACAGCAGCTTGATTTCTCCAGTAATTTACATAGATTTTACATAACAATAACACATGTGAGTTCTGTGATTGTGGAGTTAATGTTCAGAAGTATGTGTGGTAGCTTGCTGTCTAATAGGAATATAACAGGAAAATAAAGAACAATTTTAACCCTCTCACTATCACTTGCTGTGTTAAGGTGTATGAAACATACACACAGAGTCAAATCCCCAAAAGAAATCTGTCTAATCTCTGTTTATGCTAGTGGTCATTAAAAAGATTAATGTTTAACACAGCTGTTGTACTCAGATTACATCCTTAATGTGAGTAACATAACTCAGTTAAGGGGTTTACGTGACGGTTTTGAGAATCAGTATTGCCTTACATGGGTTATAATTGAATTATTATAGTCTTTGTAAATGCACAGTCTGGGCTGTTTTGCTCGGCTTTTCCTTTAATGGAGCTTTGTGTGTGTGTGTGTGTGTGTGTGTGTGTGTGTGTGTGTGTGTGTGTGTGTGTGTGTGTGTGTGTGCGTGTGTGTGTGTGTGTGTGTGTGTGTGTGTGTGTGTGTGTGTGTGTGTGTGTGTGTGTGTATGTGTGCCATGCTCATGTGTTGTAGAGTGTCATTAGATAACCATCAAGGAGAAATGAAAAGCAGTGTTAGTGAAAAGCTGGTGTTTGATAAGGTGCCATGTTGTGCACTATCCCTTCTTTTTTTATTATCCCTCTCCTCTCCTCTCCTCACTATGACGTTGATATCCTCAGGCCTCTGTTATCAGCTTCACTCCCACCAGGGTGTAATTATAGGCCTGGGAGTCTCCCGCCCTTGCAGTACGTACACACACCAAACACATGCACACAGTCCCACCCAGCGTTTCTCTGTTCCTGCTTGTATGTTCACCTGTTTTATTGACTTTGTGTGTACGCATTACTCTGGATTTTTTTTGTAATTCGGATTACATCTGAATGAGTTCTGTTTTCGTAAAGTGGCCACCTGGATGTTTTCTAGCTATACCCCCATCATTTTGACAGTTCACTTCACCCTTTTGAAGCAGAGGGGGCTCTTACTTGATTTAAAGAGAAGCTTTCTACTCAGCTAGGAATTCACTGTTGTGCTTTACTTCACCTTTTCCGAGACAGCCATCTCCATACCAATGGACCTGCATTGTGAGGGGCATAGTGAGGGTAATGAATTGCTCTGGTGGTGGTCAGAAATGTAATGAGCATCACACGGAGAGTAGGGAAACTAAGTGAATGTGTCTGCTGTTGTGAGTTTCCTACCTGTGATGTGCGCCGTAGTCAGCTGGAAGGCAATTAGCGATAATCTGGCTGCTTTTTCCTTGAGATGGGAGTCTTGTTTTGAAGTGGTAATTAGTGAAATAACAGTTCTGTTCCCAGGTTTTCATAATTGAGGTGTGTTCCTAGTAAAAACACACCAGCACTGTCTGGGTGCGGACATGGTGGTCCTAAGGCTGACAGAGTGCGGGTGTTGTTTTGAGGTAAAGACGTGTGGGAATGAATGAAGGGCCAGGGAGTAATATGTAAGACTTTGATCAGATTGGTGAACATTTAAACACTTTTGACACCGTGGCCTTGTGATCACATAGCTATGCCGGCTTCAACGTTTCTCTGCAGGACTAAGCCAGGGGTTTCTTAAAAGATTTTCTACCATACAGTAATTGGGCCTGGAAAAATCCATTCTCTGTCCAAGTTTGTTAGCGTCGACTTTGTCGTGCTTCCAGGGGTTCTGTGGTGCCTGCAGTTTTGCTTTGTGATGTGCTAAAAAACACTGAGTAAAAAAAGCTTTTCCATGTTCATTTTGTTCACAAACCGGATTGAAATGGCATATTTATTACAAAAACAAAAGCTCAACGGAGTGTTTGACGGCGCGTTTTGCTCAGAGCATTAGCATTTTGTCACATAAATGCCACATAAAACAAAATGCTGACATAAAAAAGCGCCCCATAAACATAGTCCTCACTTAAGAGCTCTGTAAGCACAACCATCAGTCAAATTTTGAGCCCTCTTTTTGGAAATATCGGAAATGGAGTTTTATTGAGGTATGAGGCACTATTTCTCTCTCACTGTCCCTGGTCCTGTGGTGGGGTGACATGACAAACGTTGAGGTAGTGAAGTTGTTTTTTACACTCAGACAGAGAGGCATTGCTGTTGCCACGAGCCCTAACAGATCTGCTTCCTCCAGCCGTATGATGATAATGAAGACAAATGGGTCCCTGGCATGAAGGTGAAACCACATGAGGATTACAGTGCACCACAAGCAAGAATGCATGTGCATAGACACTGGCAGACCGAAATATACTAACCTCCTGGGAATGAGGCAAAATAATCCTTTGCTGTGTGTATTAGTGTGTGTTTGTGGTAGAAGGGTGGGGGATTCCGGCATGGTTCGTGCGTCTTTGTATCTGCATACTTTGGTATGTGTGATTGTTTGCTCACAGTCGACAGAAACTAAATGAATGCGGTGCCGACGTTTGAGGTTTCATGTGTCGTCACCTGCATTTTTTGTCACCTTGTTAAGCTTCGAGGCCTCGATCCAAATGACAATGTGTCTGATGATAACATGTTTTCAGTGTGGGTCACACTGGTACCACAAGGCCATGGTTTTTTCCTGTTTTGCCATCATCAATGGAAGATTTTGAAGAGTGGCCAATGTACACACACCAACATTCTCGCTCATTCGATTTCTCATACGGCAGTTCTCTTTCTTCTGCTTGGAGTTTGAGGCTGGCAGAGCGTGTGGTTCAGTGTTTTGTTTCAGCCGATCCCCCTTGGTACAAACATCGATGTATGAATCGCATTGAGCCTGACTGACTCACATTATTGTTGTGTAAATGAGGATCTGAGGCAAGCCCTTACTCAGTGGTAGGTAGTATACACAGGCAGTCAACAACCCTCTGTCATCAAATTGAAATGAGATGTAATTCCACTCAGCTCCCCCTGTTTTCTATTAAAGTGGTTGCGTTAGTCAGCCAACTTTGTCAGTTTGGAGAGTTCAGGTTCTCTCTTTTGGTGATTACACTCGCTCCTCTAAACCTCCCACCCCTCCTCTGTCTGACACCCGCACAAACACACATATGCAAGGCTTGCATGACCAGTGTTTCCCCCCTTGTCCTCCTCCTTACGCCTCTTCTCACTATTGCTATCAGGGGAGTCATTACAGACCGCTGTTCTCTTTAAGTGCCGATAAAAGGGTCTGTCTCACATGTCGATCCATTGACCTCTCCTTGGCTAATATACTTCCAGATGAGAAAGTTGTGTATTTATGTGTGTGTTTTCGTATATGCGCATGAGTGATTGCACATTTGCGTCTGAAACCTCCAAATAACTCACCCGGAAGGGTGACCCAGAGAGAACAGCCGAGTTAACTAAATGGTGAGAAAAGCTATCTCACCCTCTGCCGTTTATGTTATCTGAAGGCTGCGACTAATAGCAATAACTGCCTGCTTTTAATTGACTCAAGGAAAGCTTTTGCCTTTGACCGAGACACAGTGCTCTAGCTGGGAGGCTGATAAAGTATTGATTAAGCATCCTTCCCATTATCAGGCAGCCTCAGACTGGCATTACCTGTGCTCACGTTGCCGGTCTTGTAGTCTGTGTCAACTGAAAATGGAAAGCAATTTCAGGGACCTATTTTCTATAAACTGGGGTCCTCAAGTGGCTTTTGGTCACGCAGGTAGTTTAGATTAATTTGTCCAGGTTTCGATGCATCCGGCAGACACAAAGACTTTTGCTCAAGAAACCGTCCCAAAGGAAAGCTGTTGATAGTGAGTTCTTATGAAGACAAACCAAAGCAATATTATAGATATAATAGATTTTTAATTTTATTATCACCACAAACGAAATTCAGTTAATTAACAATTCTATCTATCCTATGTATCCTCAAAGGCCTAAAAGGGCTATTAGAAGCTTACTGTAGCGCTCCCTTTTGTGGCTCAAGTGCCTGGTTGGTCCATTACCACCCTGTATTTAAAGCATATTCTTAGTTTATGATGTGAAGAGGCGTCTGTCTCATAAGCGTGAGCACACAGGAAGAGATCCTATCAGCAGGGATGTGTTGCTTAATGTAGCATCGTGTTTTGTGTTGTCCAGCCTCCCTGGAAGCACCCTGTGGGTTGAAACAGATGCATAAACACAAGCCCAGAGCCAAAGACAAGGACATGCTTATTCACATTAATTACTCCGCAGTTGCAGACAGGCCATCTGTGAACTTTAAAGAAAACAGCACAACAGTTTCCCTGCCAGTCCTTCTGTAGCTGTCGTTGAATGATGATGGCACCTGATATGATAAGACAGCAAAAATACAGTTATCTGGCTTCCTGCTTACGGCACTGAAAGCAGGTACAGAGTTTTAAGGATGGACAGAAATGTGAGGTGTTACTGTACATGCTGTCAGGACTGAAGTGTGAAAGGACAGCCCACTTACTGTAATCTTGTAGGCATGTACCCTCCCACTCGTCTTGTCATGTGTTGCCAGAGATATCTATATTGTCTGCTGCCTGGACAACCACAGGTAAACAGATCAGTATTTGGCAAGCAGCTGTATGTATCCATTGTGTTGGCGGTTTGTTGGCTCGGTGGTCTGATAATTCCATTCTTTAGTACATGACGTTGATGAGGACAGTTGTTCACAATGAGGGATCTGGGCTTTGCAAAGGGAAGGCAGAAAACCATGTCAGGACAGCTATGTCCCCCAGAAAAAAGTGTCCCCCAACACCCCCTCCCTCTAATCGAATACAAAGAATTTAACTGTGGGCTACAGACCTATTTTTTAGGTTATATTTGTTTACATTTGGGTAAGGTTAAAGGAGAGCCTAATTATCTATTAGCAGCTCCTGCAATGTACCTATGGATGTACAGACAGCTATCACCGGATGACTTGATACTGCAGAAAATGTAAAAATGGGATTATTCATAGGCAAGTTCTGTATTTATAAGGAGAGTTTCTGAGATGATGTGTTAGTCACATTAAGTCTAAAAATATGCGCATCATGTCTGCAGTCGTATTGGTTTGACTTATGACTCTTCGGAGTATGAAGATTGATGCAAACTGTGTCTGTAAGGTTATAGTACCTTGAAGAACCATACTTACCTTTCACCTTGTGCAGTATCTCTGCCTCACGTTTCTCCATCCACGCCCCCCTGGGGAGGCGCTGCTCACAGTTTGACAACCTTCTGCTCTATGAAATGGGTCAATCCAATACTTCATAAATCAGCTTTGTGATCCTATCAGGGTGACTAGTAAACTCCCACTGGCCTGTCATAGCATCAATATTTCATAAAGAAAATGCAACATTTCTAAAAAAAACAAAAACATAAAGTTTTCTAGAATGGGGAAAAAGGATTGGGAACCGTTGGATTAGGATATCTGGAATGACACTGGAAAAGAAACTTTCCTGTTGGTAAATACAGTTTTTTGTTTTAGATGTAAGTACTATATAAATTCCTGAAGTATAATTGTCTCTTAAGCTTTTAAGGTCATATAACAGAGAAATATCTGACATACATCCCAAAGCTCTCTTAGTCATCATGTTTGTTCTTCTCTCCCTCTTCTTCAACAACATTGCTGACTGTACCACAGAGGAATCCTTCAGTCTGGCTTGTATGTGTTAATTGCTTTCTTCAAGCGTCTTTGAACCTCTCCCCTCTCGATAATGAGTTCTTTTAAAGAGATGAGGTTTGACATGACAGAACAAAGAGAGTGTGAAGGACACAGAGAACGCAGAATACCAAACGTTTTCTTATCTTTTCTAATTTTGAATATGCAAAAATTTCAAATATTTGAAGTTTGCTATATTACCCTAACCTTCTTCTGATGGTTTAACTTATATCAAGGTATCAAGATATTAAGGAACATAAATGAGAATATATTCTATCCGTGCTATTTTTACTGCAATTGTTGAGTAATGCTGTTTAACTAGCAGATATCTCCTACACTGCACTGTAAAGTGTGTCACTTTTGACCTTGTGCAGCAGTATCACTTTTAATGTGAGGCCATGAGAGTAAATCCTGAAGTACCACTAACACTGACAATCTTTCATTTTACGATGTGGGTTCAGGGCGTGGGTATGAGGAAGTATCGGTATGTAAGAAGCTATAGCACCTTGTTTGTATGCCTTGCACCTTTCCTCCATTGCTCGGACTTTCCGACCAATTCCACGATTGTGTTTTCTCGTCACACACACACACACCTTACTCCTTTGCTCTTTTGTTCTCCGTCTCCAGCCTTGTGCTGACTTTCTCCCCAATCTCTCTCCATTTAGTCCCCCAGTTTTCTTACTTTTAATCTCAATCTCCCCAGAGAATCCAGTGTCCCTGTATCACCTCATTAATTCTGCTGCCTACTGAAACCCTGGCTAGTGGCTGCAGGTAGTTCTCAGAGCTGAAAAGTTCAGCCTTACTATTTCTGATAGGATCTTTTTACCTTTTTTTTTTCTTCTGTGCTGTAAACTGAGACATAATCCTCAACCATTCGCCTGTTCTGAAGAACAGTAATGGGAACAGCATGTAACCAGCTCATCCAGATTTTGCTCTCCCTTTTCTTTGACATAGAATACTTTATGGTATTCTCACCATCTTTTGTCTGACCGTCGCATATCTTCAGGGGAAATGTTTTTGGAAGACAAGGTGGTGTTGAAAGCACAATTGTAAGAAGATAGGATCTTAAACATTGCAAAAAGACTTAGTGCCAAGAATAGGACAAAATCATTTTAACCCGATACTGATAAGATTACACAGAGGTGGTGCGCTTTCTGAACAAATAGGTTTTGTTCTCATGCTGTGCAGCATGGAGTGATATTTAAAGTAGCCAGATTTTCACAGGACGTTTTAAAGTTGTTGTTTTAAATGACAGCTTTCACTAAGGTTTTTTTTTTTGTCACTGTGAGGAAAAGACGCAGCATTGTGAGTCCTCTTTAGGATGTCCCAGTTTGCTTACAGAGCGCATTTGCGTCACATTTTATAGTTTAAATGCTGATGAGGCAGACAAAGACGGTTATTTTAGCAATTTAAATAGACCCAAAAAAAAAAAAAAAAAGATTCAGCACAATGTACTTGTCCTATCATCCGACCCTAGTGATGCTCATCCCTGATCGATAACCTGAAACTACCCGATACGCATCAGTATGGAGAGGGTGTTCTCATCTCGTCACCATTTCTGGGTGATTGGAGCCACTGGGTGACAGCTGGGGGCCAGCCAGCCGGTAAGACACAACCCAGTGTGGGTGTACTTGCACACACACAGCGCCAACCCCTATAAATAAGTTAAAGTCACTCACCTTCTATAAATAATGTTCCGGTTGTTCTGGACGTTCGAGCGTGTCTGTTATCTGAAGGGCTGAAAGGAGTTTTTTTGAGTTACTAATGATAACTTCACTTGTGTTTGAATGTGAGAGGTATTGATTGGGACTATATGAGAGTTTATAATGGGTTTTGAGGTTTACATAGAGCCCTACTGGAACTTCAAATATGGAATAGCAATAATGTAGTGAAGGAATTTTCCCTAAGCCCCCAGTGAATGTGTATGAGAGAGTCTGTGTGTCACAACACAGGCCATTATGCAGTCTGAAGTCAGGGGGGCTGCATTCCTTCAGTGGGCTCACATTTCGAGCTCCTACAATGTGTATATGTGTGAGTGCTGTCTGAAATTGTGTCTGTGTATTCCTTAAGAGCATCACCGCAAGGGTCAGAGTTCAAAGTCTCAAAGGGTGAGACCTCAACACACTCTACACTGGCTGGTATGCATTAGTTAGTGCCTTTCCCACCCTGAGGGCCTGAACCTTGCCTCGCTTCGTTCGCTCACCACTTTCATCAATGAATCATCCTGCTCAGCCGCTATCCCTCTGCAATGAGGGTTTTGATGTTTGGTTTGACACACTTGGTTGATTTATTAATGCAGTCGTTCACTTTTTAAAGTCCCTTTCTTCGCAAATGTCAAACCTTCAAGACCACATTCACAGAAACACGATTTTTTTCCTCCTTCTGGGTGAGGATTTGTCTCACTCTGGGGATGGCTCACAGTCACATTGACTTTCCTCCACATCTGACATCTTCTCATCTCCTGCCTTTCATCTGTAAGAAATGTTTTATTGGCTCCAAAACTTGGAGGGCGAAAACTCCTGGAGGTAGCCTGTGAGAATTACACTTGTGTATTTATTTGATTTGGGCCTCAGTAGGCGACTCAAGAACAAAGCCCATTTTTCTTTGTCACGTTGCTTCTTCAGTTAAGAAAAACAAGCTTATTATTTTAGAAACAAGCCGGTGCCTTTGTGTCAGGTGCATTAGGTCAGCATCCCCAAAACAGCCACTGCAGTCATTCTTTTTCTGCAGAACATGCTATCGCTGTGGGAGGCTGTCACAGACCCTGGTTAAGCCACTTTCACACACTGTTCACTGCACACTATTATTTGTCCATTACTTGTAATTACCCATCATGATGACTGATGGAATGTTTTCGAGGCTGAGTTGGCCAGCAGTTAGGATTATCCTGTTGAGGACTTTATATAATTACCCAGTCATTAAACAGGGCTCAGTGTGAAGACAACCTGAGGGGGGCGACTTGCCAGCGGCTGGCTTGTTGTGTTCCTACCTCCGGGTTGTTGTTTTCATGCAATGTTGCATTCAAGAAAGTGACTCGGGTACAAATGTTGTTTGAGCAATGGCTGCTGCTTCATTGAGACGGTTGTCTTTGGAGTTTGGAGAAATCTCTGACACTGGTATTTTCACTCAGGATAGGCTTGTTTTACCAACTCAGCTGATGATGATGACAGTGTGAGGATGCAGGCTATAATTGTCATGTTCGTTTTGGATTGGACTTTCATCTTAATGATGCTGGGTGATGATGGATCTAGTTCTCTGACACATTTCGTCGATTTACAGTTCCGCCTGTTTAGGTTTTACACAGGTACTCATCAGTCTTCACTGATGGCCCAGGAGATCCTTACTGAGATAATTCAGGAGTAGAATGAAGAATACAATAGAGCCTCATCAGGAACTAGAGTATGCTCTTTTCAAGTGCTTTCATATCCAGTTTCAGGAACACAAAGAAATCATGGAGGGGGACAATCAAAGCTTGGAGTCAGATAGCAAGAACAAAGTAGGAACAGCACACAAGGCCACATTGAGTTTTCTGGTCCAGAGGTCTCATAGTTGTTTATAGTCTGTGTACATTTTGATGTGTCTCACAAGGTAAAATTATTCATCTTTATTATTCATGGCTGACTGTGTGGAGTTTGAATATGCACCTTAAGATTGTTCGGTTTAGTTATTCATTAATTGCAAATGTTTGTCTGTTTATGCACATCATCAACAGGACATGTCTTCAAATGGAACCTTCTGCTGAAATGTTTTTGTTTGCTGCTTTCGTTGCCTCTTCTCTTCCTGAAATGTAACCACTTTCCTAATAGAATTATATGAATATTCTATTACGGAGCAGCAAGTCTCATTCAATTAGTGAAATGAAATATGACTCTGGTATCCAGGCAAAGGCTGTGGGTTGGAAGTTAGAAAATGAATGTTGCCAGCATTCATGATGAAGAGATTGGAGACCTCACATATAGATGTAATATTTGATGTGTCAGTATTTTTCTTCTGTGTTTTGCTTCCTTTTGTTATGTCGCCTTGCCAGATTAAACAACTGCCATACCCTTGTAAAAGATTTATTCCCAGGCAAAAGTATGAAGGACACGTCTATATGAAATAACCCAGGCTTCTATGGAACAAAGAGCCCAGTGTAGCCTGGAGAAATTTGTAACTGCATACGGTGTACATTTCCAAATGGGTGGGATTTCATCTGCATTGCCCCGCTGCCTGGTCCAGAGATGTCTTTGATATTATGTCTTGGATGTTTTGTAAAAACCTGCTTAGATCAAAGATGTCTCTGCTGTCAGGCTCGCTGTCTTGGTTTCAGTATGATAAAAGTTAGATTCATCTAAAACAGTTGGATACAAATAATAAAAGAAAAGGCTGTTTGTGTTGTCAGCATTCCTGTTCTGTTTTGTTTTTTGGTAGTTTTACATTTGTTAGAAGCTGACCAGACTTGCTTCACACTCTGGGACCTTGTTAATCTGATTTGCCTGCTGGCTATTTTTAATGTTTGGGATTTTTTAGGCTTGATACAGTATTTTACATCTGTTTGAGATAAGCAAGAAGATGCATGTTTTGGTTGTTCACTGCCTCTGTTATATTTCTTACACCCTTAAAATGAGATGCGGTATGAGATGGTTTTCAGCTGCCGGCAGATGCCCACCATTCCAGGCGCATCGCTATTATCATCACCCAAACACTGGTAGGAAAAATTTGAGCCCACCTCTAGCATATACACTAATGAAACGCCCGGGGAAACATGTTTGATTTATTCATTTTATTATGTATTTGACAGCAGCACCTCCCTTGTTTTTGTCTTTTGATCAAAACAAGCACAGAAAAGATCTCTTTCAACTACTGACTGAGGTTATGTAACTAGAATTAGAGGTTTTACAAAGTTTTTACCAGTTTGCAGTATGGATTAAAACAGTAAGATCAAATTTGTTAATTTGTGAGCTTTAGAGGTGCTCAGGTGAGTTTTTAAAAAAAAATATATAGGCAAGGAATTCAACTCTAACATCTAATGGCTGCTTGTGCACAGCGGTGGAGACACTGCAGTTTAGAGTCCTCTGCATGATGCAGCTTTCAGTAATAAAGAGCTTAGCTTTTGAGTGCCTCTTGGTGCTGTGTTAATTCAATATTGGAATTAGATTAACTGTGATCTGATTATTATTTTTTTTATTCACTTCACCACACCACCACACTGGTGACCTTAAAGGGGTTTTGAAATAGAGACAAGGTTGGTGTACCACAACAGTAGTTTGTGTCATGGCCTGGTGCTCTGCAAACAGGGGAGATCGATTCCCCCTGCTCCCCTTCCCATCTTAGTTAACCTTGGATTGTGGTTAACGGAGCAAAAATTGATCCAAAGCCATGTTTTGTTTGTCTACCCCCCAGCAAGGCCCATTGAATCAGAGGTCAGTCTCCCTCACACTTCCTCATCTCGTCTATCCCTCTGTCTTATTCTGATAGAGAGCAAATTATTTACCAGCACACTCTACAGTATCTAAAAACTTTGAAAGACTCATTTTGCTTTTGTTTCCTGTGACACTCCTCTCAGCCGTGCCCTCTGTTTCCCTCCGTCTTAGCTGTCCACCCTCTTTCCTTATTTACTGTATGCCCTCTCTCCTGCCTATCTCTCCATCACAGCTGTCCGTCTGTTTTTCTCCCAGGTTTATCATTCTCTCTTATCAGCTGCTGCTAGTCCCTCTCAGCTTCCTGCACCTCATATCAGCCTTACTGATTACACTGTAGATTATGTGTTACAGTCAGTGCACTAACAAACCAGGTCAGTGAGGTCCCATATTACATTATTTATTTACTTGAATGAGTAATGCATCCCCTCAAATATCAAGTGTGGCTTTTATTTACATGGGAGCCAAGCATTTGAATAAAAGTGCATTGTTGAAAGATGACTGTTTTAATAAAGACTGATTTGATTTCGCTTGACAAAATGTGTCATACGATAAACTACAACTAGCTCAGGTCAGAGTGACTCTGGAGAGCTCTCTGCTCAGCAGCATCAATGGGCCCACTTAAGATTTGATAGATTTCCCATTATTTTCAGACAGCCATGATGGAGTACCAGGTAGCGCACAGCCTGTTCTGTTTTCTCTTTTAGCTTTTACTCTTTTTGTGGAAACACTACCCCGCCATGGCACATGAGTGGTAAGCCAGTCTGCTGCCAAGCCCTGGAGATGAATACTTCTCTTCATGTGAAACAATCACAAATATGTAATCTGGAAACCCTGTGCCATGTTTCCATCTCTCTGTTTGGAAATCCGTCTCCGAGAGGTTTCAGAGAGGCTACGAACACTTGAACCGTGGCAGCGCACCAAGGATCGATGCCAAGCTGTAATACCAGGCAATAAGTGGGATTATATTTGTCGTTTATTTGACAGTGAACGGTCCCTTAGAAAATATGAGCTGAGTTTATTGGTTTTGTCTTTCGTGTGCCAACCTTACAATCTATTCTCTCGTTTTGTCTTGGCTTCTCTGCATACACGTGGGAGGCTGAACTGATTGTCTATCTCAGATTGCTGTAATGTAGAGCCAGCCACCCTTCACAATCACCAACAAGAAGCAACTGAAGGCAGCAGAGATTTAAAATCTGTTTTAAGTAACACAACCACATTTGACTTGCTGTGTGATTTATTTAATTCAAATGAGTCTACTTTTGGCATTGTTTCGAAGGCTCAGCAAACCAAGAAACGAAGGAAGTTATAGAGCAAGTCCACACTGTCAGCATTAATAATAATTTGATTGATACACTCATTTTTAAATTGGTTTAAGTGCTTTGTTCAGTAAAAACATATCTGCATTTTTCATTATATTCACGGGGCTCCATGGTGAGTCAGCTAATCTGACCAAGCTTGAATTCCTTACACACAAAAAAATGATGATGCACACTGCAGCACCACCGACTTGTGCCGTGGTGCGACAAAAGCTGGAACAGGAGAGAAAGAGTACAGTATTTGACACGTACGCCACGCTGTGAGTCATACGAAGAGCCTGAAGCAAACATTTCAGTTGACTTCTCAAGTGTTACATGCCACCTCAGCTTTAATGGGAAAGTCAGAGGACAGATACGACGAGTTTATTTAGCAAATCATGTTATTCCCTTGACCATGTAAATGCACTGTGAAAGCAGCTGACCTCTCAGTCCTGTACTAGAATAGTGATCAAGACTAAAAAGAAGAATGTCTTGGCTGGAGCTGGGCTGAGAAATATCAAAAGTTGGCGATGAATGCCTGGTCAGATTCTTGTTCAGTCTTTCTCACTTATTCTTTCATCAGATACTTTCTGGTGTGATTCAGGAATCGGGCTAATTTTAGATTTGGACTTTTTGTTTTTGTTTTGTTTAGTTAAAGTTCTAATACTGTTACTTCTGTTAAAAGTATGGTTCAACATTTTGTGAAACTCTTCGATCGATACCACCCTCTCATTTGTATGGTAAATAGGACATTACAGCCAGGATATTGTGAGCTAGACTTAGCATAAAGACTGACAATGGTATAGACATTTAAGTGGTATTGATCTCTCAGCAAGAAAGCAAATGACTCCAATTCCCAAAATGTCAAACTATTCCATTTAAGACAACATTAAATTGGAGTGTGTATGGATTGAGCAATGTGGCATAATTTGTTAAATGAAAAGATTTGCAGGAAAACATAAAATCCTTAAACCAAGAGAAGTATTATTATACACCTGTATCCAAAATGTATACCCAGCTTTAGTCATGGCAGCCAAAGAAAATAAATAATACTAATGTGAGTCTATATATATGTATAAGTCTATATAAACCCCTCTCTTTATCCATTTCTTCAGTAAAGTAAATGGTTAGGGCACGGAGAAGACACTGTCACAGCATGAAAAGCAGGTGAGCCAGCGCCTCAGGGTGCTCTGTATCTGATGCTGACCCCCACCGTACATTCCTATATGCATCCCTAGGTACACTGGAGAAGGGGCAGGTGAACAGTTGAGACAGCCAGAGGGAGTTTGACCCAGCAGTCACGTTGTGTTTGGGGCACATCTCTCCTCTCCTTGGTTGACCCCCCCCCCCCCCCCTCCCTGACTTTCTCTTTGTCTGTCTCTGTCTCCATCACTCCCTCCCTCCCACCTACCATCCAGAGAATTACGTGAGCAAGAAGGAATGAAAAGCGGTATTGTGCTCCGTTGACTGCAAGCTGTGTGTGTGTAACTGTGTTTCAGTGGCTGTCTTTTTCTGCTCTAGCACTTTGCAACTATGCCGACATCGCAGCCTTGACATGCCACGGTGGTCAGAGGAGCAAAGAACATGTTTAAACCGGTGTTATATATAGCATGTTTTCCGTATGTCAGATCTCACTTGCAACACACGTACTGTAGAGCTCGTGCCTCTACTACAGCAGTGCCATATTTTGCCCCTAAAAAAGTTGTTTTTATGAAGACAGAGAATCCATTACATCATTTTTACGTACACACAAACTGCTTTATTCACTGAATAATGTAGGTAGTGGAACCCAGCCTAGTAAAACTGCACTGTACATAATACATTGCCTCATTGTACTGCTTGGCATAATGCTTTGGAACGGAGCCCAGCACCACAATACTGTGTCCAATAACATAGTAGTTAGACAGCGATGCCTATGTGTGGCCTCTTTTTGGCATCTTTCATCTGATTGTTCACAGCGAGAATGAAGGCGTATTTCATCCTGCTCTTTACCTGAGCCCTAAAAAAATTAAGAATTGTTTCCCATAGAGAGGAAGAAAAGAAAACCGATTAAGGTTGTGTTCTGTTTGTGCTTGTAAAGTGCAATTAACATTTTTTTGTGAATGGCCTGCACAGGCACCAAGGTATTGAATCAAAATCGCAATACTCATTTAGTGCTGACAGAAATGCGCCTAAAGCAAGAAAGTATCGGAAAAGCTTAAAGTTGCCATTGAATGTTTTGAATGGATTTTGTAATCTTGTTTACTTGTCAGACAGATGATTGATGATTTCATTTTTTTTTTTTTAAACTAATCCGTTTTATTTTATGTAGGTAATGTTCTTGTGTGGCTGCTTGTATTTAGACAGCCTTCAACTTTTGAGAGATTGGTTTCTTTTGTTCAATACAAAAACTGTTTTGTAAAAAAAATATATTCATGTTTCTGAAAACAGGTACTATATAATATTGCATTGGTATAAGTATCAGAAAAGAATTCAAACAATACTGAGCTGTAACTGGTCCACAAGTAAATGTGCATTGGACTGTTTCTGACTGTAATTTCTTTGCTCTTGAATAAAAGGCCTCAACAGAGTCACTAAAGACACATGATATGTTGGTCATTGTCCTTCTTGAGGAGTTGGTGTTGCACACTGGGACGCAGCTAGTTATTATTCATCAGCTAGAACCTTCTTGCGGATGTTTGCTGAGGATTCAATCTGCCTGTCCACATATTCAAATGTCAGCTGTGATTGCTGAGCCAAAGCTTGAAGGCCAAACAGTGCCCTTTTCCCACACAACTCCAATGGGGTACAATCTGATAAAAATCCAAACTCATTCAACTGCTAGCCCGCATGCCGTTCAGGTTGTCTTAACTGTCCGTCAGCCCTCGTCTCTGAACACTTCTCTGCGTCTACCTCCATCCGTATCAGCCTGTTTGTCTGTCTCTTTGGCCACACGTCTGCTGGAGTGGGCTAAAGTTCACATCATGCGCTCGTCCTCTCATCAGTCACCTTTTGTCACATGTCACTCACTTCCTCATCCTCTATGTTTGCTGTGTGTATCCATCAATCAGACTTTAATCAGAACGTGAAAAGTGGCTCAGAAACGCTACATGGTTCACAGCTGTGAGCGACATGGGAACATGAAAACATGACAATGAAAATATAGCTCAACAACTGTTACTGCTAACAGCTACTGACCTGCTCCTCTTAAATCACCCGAGCATCAAAACACAAATCTTGAGTAACTAGCAAAATTCCTTCACTTGCAGTTCGAAATGTGAATAATTCAATATCATCATTTTCCATACATTTCATTTAATGATTGTTTTTCCACTTGGGGAAATCAGAAAAATACTGTGGAATGCAACAGCAGCATATTATCACCTTTTATAAGTTCACATATCTCTTGTCTCTGTCCAGTATTCACTTTCATTTTGCTCTTACACGTGCTTCACTATGTTCACCTGCCAACCTTTCACTATAGAAAGTGTTGATGTCAGACTAATGCTGTGTTAATAAGGGCGAAGAAGATAAATCTTTAATAGAAAAGCAGCGTCCTCATGCACCTGCAGTTAAAGTGTCAAAGAGACATAAGCACATAGGCATACACAAGGATGCTAATTTGTTTGTTGGCAGTAGCTTCACTGCATGGCTGTCAGCTTGCCTGTCTGTTGGCCTCTGTGGTCTTCCTGCATCCATCACCTCCTCTGTGCCCTTCTCCCCCCTCTGCTTCTCTCTTTTGCAATCAGCTGGTATTATCCGTGTTATCTTGTGGTCGTATAGACACACAGTGATCTTTTCTCTGGAATTATCTGTCTTGCTGGGTAAAACCATCTGTGTTCAATCACCCTAAAGGCCCACAGCTACTACTGCCAAATCACTGCGCACTCTATCTCTGGGAAGTTTGGTGCTTCAGCTAGATAGGTGTGTCTGTGTGCGCGCACGAGGAAGCGGTAGAGAGGGGAAGTGGGCTTCGATAGCTGGATGCAGCCTTATGATGTCAGGCTGGTATCGCTGGTTTGAAGAGCATAAATTGGGCTCCTATATCAGACTGCTCTGAGGTCAGTTTTTCTCAGGAAATGCTCCAGAGAAGCAGGGTGCTGGAGCTTTCTGTCTGACCTCCACAGGTTCATTACAACCAGTATAGTCTGTCTGTGCTGATAAGACATACTTCCTCTTTCACTTTCTAATCTTCTGTCTCTATACATTCATCCTGGTCCAGAGTAGTTAACTAGACTGTGGTTGTTTTGAGACCAATAATGATACCGATTTTTGAGCTGGAATGAGGGAAAATTCAATGTGAACTAGTTACTCAGGAGGTTGCCTTCACACACAAAAAAAACTTTATTTCAGTAAATATACTTAAACATGTTTACACACACTGTACATTGTCAAGTTCTAGTTGATGCTGACAGCTGCTTCCTCTCTTTTTCTTTTCTCATCTGTTTTTTTGCAATGGGGAGTCTACACATGGTGTTTTATTTCGAATATTGACCAGGTCCTCTGTGCCGTTTCTGTGCTTGATATCCGACCTGCTTCATCTGCTCTGTGCTGCTATTTTCTGCACAGCAGAGCTAGCTGTTTCTCGGATGCTTCAGGTGGAATCACAAGCATTGTCTAGAACGGTGGCGAGCTACGCTATGCTGCTTGACATTACAGTTTGCTCTGCTGGATAAACTTTTCAGTGACTCCCATTATGTAACCACAATCTTGTTCTTTGCATTATATACTGAAATAAACACTCTTTTCATATTGGATAACATATATGCTGATATCAATATGTCTGCAATGGGCCAGTATCAACCATTAATATCAGGCAACAGATATATCTGTCAGGCTTGCATCCAGATAGACTAACTTAAGGCTTACTTAACTAACAGCAAACTGCTTCTTTCTATTACCTCTCCCAGATGTATAAATTGTTTTGGTTTGGTGGCAGTGCTTATAGGTTTTTAGAAGTTGTGTAAAGATTAAAATGTCAACTCAAGTGGACTTGTGGTGAGTGCGTGTGAATGTCTCTGCAGGTGTGTGTGTGTGTGTGTGTGTGTGTGTGTGTGTGTGTGTGTGTGTGAGGGAGTAGATGAATGAGCTCTGCATATGCTTTTCCAAAGAATGCATGACCAGTCAAGACTACATATGGATGTGGTTCAGCTCCTGCTTTTATGCTAAATTGAACTTCTGCCTTGTGGTTCTAATTTAACCAGGTACACCAGAGAACTTACATTCTGCTCCCATTAGCTGGCTCCGTAACTCTTTCCGTTGTGTCTGTAGGCAGCTAAAAGAGCATAAAATGAGCACAGCTTACATTTTCTAGATGAGGCCATGAGTCATTGTTGCACATAGAGTTTAAATGGGCTGCTGGCCCCGCATGTTTTACTAATGGTTTGGTCAGTAATGACCAACTGGTGTAAAGTTTGTGTCCACAAAACTGGCTGTATTTGGTTGGACCAGTTTGGGCTTTGTATTCTTGACATCAGGGCCCCAGAAATTAACTTATTCCACTGGGAAATGAAAAGGCATATGCTCTCTGAGTAAGAGCTGGATGGTGCAGTAGTTCTACTCTTTCTTATTTCTGCTGTTCTGGTTCTGTTCATGATTTTACAGCATACCCCAAAGGATGAGGCTTAAACATCACAAGCTGCTACTGTATCATATCAAGCTGTACTGTACTGCAGGAGTTTGGCTCCAGGGACTGACTTGAAGCACTGCACACGCAGAAGACTGCTAGAGGAGAGATGAATGAAAGTGAGGAGGCAAAAACAGAGATCGTTGAAGTTAGAAGGGGGGAAGGTTTTGAAAGAGAGAAGTACTGTGCTAGATACACAGTAAGAAAGAAAGAAGACATGATGTAAATGTGACCTGTCCCCGTCTTCATTCTCTTGCTCCCTTCACCTCTCCCCTGTATCTCTACGCGCTCTCCTCTTAGCTCTCTCATATCTCTTTTCATCTCTTCGTATCACTTCTTCAGTCTGGCTGTCATCCAGCGCAGCATCGAACTCCCGTATGCTCACGGCCAATTTGGAAGGAATTTGCTCACCCATTAAAGTGCATGTTCAGTATGACTTTCATCCCTTTCCTCTTATGTTTTTTTTTTTTTTTTCCCTGGCTCTCCCTCTCTCGCAGTCCCCAGCGGACAGCCAGTCACGTCTCTCTTTACATCAATAAAGACCAAAGAGAAACTCACAGTTCAGCTCCTGTGGAAGACCAAAAAAAAAACAAAACTATAAAACTGCAGGAGAAATTAGCATGGATAGGACAAACGTTCAGTGTCCTTATGGGTGCAGTCCTCACTGCAACAATGATGTCTTTGTTCTGTAATGGGCTGAAATGAGACCTGGAAGTGTTCTTTTTCCTGTTTATTTTAGCAAAGTGATCCATATGCTGTAGAGTTTGTGTAATGAGAGGAACAACCTGAGGTGTACAGAGACAGGAGGCTACCAAAGTTTCCGCAAATGGAGAAAATCTTTGGGATATTAATGAGGACAAACACTAAAACTCACACAAAACGATGCAGACAGTTTTCATTATAGTGAACACGAGCAAAGCATTACACCTCTTGTTTGGTTTCTCTCTTCCTCCTCTCCATCTCCGCGCACAAACTACTGTCCAATTATTTCCTGCACATACACATCATGGTTATTCAAGCACACACACAAACACGCACAGCACTGCAGTAAACACGCACATGTGCCGGTGCACACACACTTAAGTCGACAAATAAAAAAAGAACTGCTGTTACTACAGATGGCTTGATAAGGTTCCCTCTTTGATTTACACCCTAACATTCACACATGTGGAAATTCTTCAGCTTGTCTGCCAATGGCTGAATTTGATCTGAGTTCCTTTACAAGGATTGTGTTTCTAATCTAAACCTTTCTTTTAATGTTTTTTCCCTTTGGAGCCGAAAGAAAAAGTTCTTTTTGAGCTGTTGCTCCCGTCAGCATGCCGAGTAAAGCTTAAAGTAATCAGAGATATAAATTAGAAAAATAAGCAGACGAATATAACACTTGCCAAGCAAGCAATTATTGTGATAAATGGCTGCAATGTGTGTTTAATAAAAGCCCAGTCAGGCCTCCAGGATGTGCTTGTTCGCACTCACTTTTATCTCACTGCTTTTGTTTGCGAAAGGATTTTCTTGCAGTTATTAAATGACAAGAATGACGCAAATTTGCCACTGGAAGAGAGGCTTTGAATTGATCTGTTGTGAGTAAACTGGATTTTCCTTTCACAAATGCACCCATTTATCCACGCATTTATACAACAGCACAATCCAAGAATCAGACAGAGGAGGAAAACATGCAGAGAGAAAGAATGACTCTGATAACTTTCTCCCGGCGTAGCCATTCAATGAAACTCTGTGTCAGTAGCCATGGGAGGCAGCCACAAATGTTTCCAGCTTTTGTTACCCTCTGATTTATAGTAGGTCAGTGTGTCCTTGAGGTGTTAGTCTAGATTTCCCTCTAACCAATGGGTGAGCTTTCTTCGTGCATTGTGTTGCTTAGAGCAAGCTGTTGATGTGGCTTATATGGCCTTGTAATTGTCCTCCTAATTATGGACAACAAAGAGATGAGAGGTGGATGGCATGGAATTGACTCATTGTGTTCCAGGGGAGAAAGTAACAAGAAGGCGATGGACAGACTCTGATGTGTTAATGTGAGAGTGAAATTTGACATTTTAAGATAACCGTGTGTGCATAATTGGTCTTCATGCTGTTATTTTAAGTCTTAAAGCAACATTATGTAACTTTTCTACCTTAAAATAATTATTTAAAGATGCTACACTGACGTGTACTACGTATACGGGTACGATCACCCACTATTTACAGCACTAAGTCAAGCACCACCAACCATTTCACTTATTTTAGTGAATCTGGATCATATTTTGGGGAGAAACTGTTTTCTGGTTTTCCCTCTGATGTCCTCCAATTGTTCTGTCTCAACTCTCAGTAATGTATAGCAACTGTAGATGGGCACTGGGGGAGTGTTAGCAGTTACGACAGGCGTATTGGACCACCGGGAGGCCTGGGCTGGGGTGTGAACGAATGCAGATGGGGAGCAGAGCCAGTTGTTGTGAATGGGGAGCTATGTAACAGGACTCAGCAGCCTCTATGGACATAACGGCGGAGACGAAGAGACCCAAGGGTATATTGACGGAGGAGGCTAGGAAGAGAAAAGGAGAGGGTGACCGAACAAGAAGCCTCTGGATAATAGTAAATCTGGAACTGAAATAAAAAGCTGAAAGGCAGATGCTGCAACATTGGTATTGCCTTCTTAAACACTAAATTGCAAAAGTAATGTTGCTTAAAGATGGGAAATTTTTCGAGCTTTTCTCACTTTCATTGTCAAGTGCACAATAGTGCCTGTAACAAGCTGGAATCAACAGGTGTGTTGCTTTAACAAGGCTATTAAAACTTTCTTCAAACTTAAAACTAAAAATAGAAGGTTGGTCGAGGGTTAGCACTATTGGAATTGAAGCAAACTCTTCTCAGTGCAAGCCATTATAGGACCGTTGACACAACCAAACCAGGACGGAGGAGGTTTTTTTTGTTTTGTTTTGTTTTGCGGTCAGGGAAGTGTTCAGTTAGGCCTGTCAGTAAACAAATCTATTGGAGGTCTGACTCTGCACCTAAAGCAAGATTTGTGCTTATTTCACACATTTCATATCATGTAAATCCTCAACTGGTTTTGAGAACTGGCTTTGGGCCGGATGCTGCTTTGTAGGGAGTGCTCATTGGCATTCAGACACTGCTGGAGTGCAGCAGAGCACAGCAGCATGGTGAGTGTGTGTGTGTGTGTGTCTTATGCGTATGTGTGTGTGTGTGTGTGTATGAAACATAGAGATGAAGAATGAACTGAGAAGAGACATTTTAAATGAGTAGACTGCAGTGAAATATACAGTACACCCCCTAACCTTTGGCCTGAAGGCAACTTTAATGATTGAGCAGCTGCCAGTAAAGAGTGAAGTTTGGTGTCGAACCTCAATACTTTTTTTTGGTATTGATTGAAATGTCTCCATAGAATATGGAGTATCAAAATCTGTCAAGGGCTGAAAGTTGGCATTCAATGTGTGGGAATATTTGTAATCGTGTTTACTTATGTATGGATCAGATATTTTCTAGGCCTGTCACAATTCTTGAAATCCACAATTTGATTTGACTTTTGATTTAAAGGTAATGATTTGTTTTTTAAATTTTATTTTATTCTCATACAACACAAGCAGGTATGCAATTTTTAGACTGTCGAGTCTTGATTCACAAAGATCAAAATTTGTTGGTTTTATGCCTGAATGACTGTCAGCTTCAGCCTAACAGCTACATGGTATCAAGTGTGACAGACTGATCTTTTTTGAAACGTACCACACGAGGGCTTTATGGTCAAATTTAAATGATTAATTTAAACAACATGGGTGATGATCTGCTAAACAAAAGTCACTAGATGGAAGAAGTTAAAATTATAATTGTGATACTTTAAATAATGATCTAACCATTTAGGACTTGGCTTCTGTTGTAAAAAGACATTGAATTTCAGTTTCTTTGTTTTTCTGTGTTTTACAAACATGCAGAATAATGTGCACTTGTCTTTGTCTCTGAACAATAAGACTGACACAAGTTCCTTTGATTCACACACAAACACAACGGCCTCTCTTCTGCGATGGCACTGGATCAATATTATGTTCTCTCCACCCTGCTCTGTTCCTGTTTGCACAGCCCTGTAAATGTACCCACCTAGTAATCCCTAATGGAGGATATCCCAGGCAGTGGTTATTCTCTTCTCTCTCTCCCTGTCTCGCTTTGTAATTCACACACAGACTCTCTCACTGTTTGTCTTTCAAAGACACACAGTGTTAAACTAACTTCACCCTCTACTCATTTGCCGCAGTGTGGAAAAAGCTTTTCACACAGGAAGATCTGTTATCAGGTCTTCTCTCGGTGTCACTTTTGACCCTCTTTTGTTTTCCTGTGTCTGTCTCTCAATCTCTTTCTGTCACTTTCTCTTCCTCTCCCCTCACGCTGGGAGCCTCAGCTGGTGTTTGTATACCTGCACGCATGCACACACTTACAGGCTGACTCACAGGTTCCTCTCTCATGCTCTCTCCCCACTTGAACACTGGCTTCTGGATCAGTGTCAGCCTGAGTGTTCATGAGTGTCACCTCTGGGGGGAAACTCACACCTTTCTCTGTATTCTCACATGCATGCACCCTGCAAACATAAAAAAAAAAAAAAGCATGTGCAATATCTTGCACACACACTTTCAGTTGTACAAAAGACGCACACAGACGCACAGAGTTTTTTAAAAAAAAGCAGGGACACATATACTTTCCATCACAGAAGTGTTTATCAGGTCTGTTGTATAAAGTGAACGCCTCGTGCACAACAGTCCATTTTCTGACGTAGGTCTGAATCATGTGTCACGCTGCCCTAATTCCCACTGTTGGGCTGCACAATGTCCAGCCAGTCGGCGTTGGTGCTTTCTAAAGAGTAGCCTACTCTTGTGTGGGTGAGTCAGTGGAAAAAAACACTGGGCTCACAGGAAGGGAAGCTCTAATACTGAGACAGACTGATACATAAAGCTATGAATAATGGGCGAATGGAGGGCTTTATAAGTACTTTTAGGGTCAGGGTCTTGCTGCAGCACAATGGGCCTTCAGAGAATGGAGAGCAAGAAAAGTTTCGAAGAAGAAAAAAGTTTGTATCGTGCCTCTGCCATTTAAACAGCTACTCATCAGAGCAGCCTACAATGTGATACTCACATATACACATAGACCACATTGATACAACTGCAGTCTTTTATTATGCTTCTGAGCACCTTCATGGCTCCTACAGTGATAGGGGGGTAATTTAGTTATGTTAGTCAAGGCATGTTTTGTCCGTTCACATCTCGACTTTTTCTTTAAATCCATCACACACTTCACACTACTACACTACACACTACTTTGTGATTGAACACTGTGCAGATACAGATATGACCTTTTATTATTGAAGGTTTTTTTTTTAAAGGTATTTCTCAAGAGAAAGTCATTTGCTGTGCACAATACTAATGAGCATGCAGGCTTGATTCTGTGAATCTACTTGATGAACATGATGTCAAAATCACTTTAAAGAACTCGGTGGTACTTTGTGAAGCTGTCCTTGTTGGATGATGTGCGATGTATAGTTTTAATGTGGGTCATGTCTCACAGGACAGCAACTCAAGAGGCTTGCTGACTCAGCCTTATTTAGTGTTGTGGGGTTCAAAGTCAGGAGGCATACGTGGCAGGTTTGCAGTCGTCGTTTTGTGGTCTGCCATTGACAAGCATGACTCTGTAAACTGTAATGTAGAGTTTAGTATGAGTCAGCAACTATTTTGATATTCTATTAAATTCCTTCATTCCTTCATTCAGGTTTTTCAAATGTGAGAAATTGTTTCTTTTCTTGGTCTTCCGGTATAGTAAATTGAATAATTTGGCGGTTTGGCCTGTTGGTCGGACAAAATAAGACATTTAATTGCCTTAGCTAGGATATTGTAATAGTCACTTTCACTGTTTTCTGACATTTTAATGGACGGAAATAATAACAAAAGATTGCCTTTGGTAGTTTCACATACTGTTGGGCTGAACATAGAACTAAAAAATCAATTAGTCAATCCTAGGGATTATTTTCACAATAATAAAGTATATGGTGTTACACTATTACTACTACTACTACTTATTCATTTATTATTATTATTATTATTATTATTATTGTTGTTGTTGTTGTTGTTGTTGTTGTTGTTGTTGTCAGTTGCAATGACCCTGAACCATCAATTTTCATGTCACAGTATACCCCTGCAATCCTAGTCAGCTGACAGAAAATTGACCATAGTTGGTTGTTATTTAGCTCATAGGATAACTTTAATGCATGTTTACTGTAGTATAGGTTCATTTTAATGTATGCTCACTGTGTGTTTACTGTGTCTCATGCTGCTACTGGATGCTTGAATTTCACTCGGGGTCAATAAAGTATCTATTTGTCTTGTATTTTGGTTGATTACAAAGCAAGCCACAGGCCCAGACAACTAAAAGCCACAGTTAACAATCTGGCCCATCTTGCTACCTGGTAGGTGCTGAGCTCTAACCGTGTGCCCACTTTCAAAGTCAAGTCACGTAACACATTTCAAAGGATTTCATTCAGATTCTTTCGGTGTGTTACATTCCCGTGTCGTTCCGACAGCCATCTGAGCTCAGCAGAACCAGCGTGTGTCCTGTAGCCCACAAAGACTTCACTGTAAAAGATTCCCCACTTGGACCACCTGCAGCTGTGGACCAATTAAAATCACCACCCACCACCCCCTGACCCAAATGGTTTGAAGAACACATACACACACTCACAATGATAACAGCTGAGGAGAGTGGAAGCAATCAATAAATAACTGATGATAATTGGCTCTATCCATTCATAATTGATACCCTCAATTACCACTAAAAGGCCCCACCTGAGTTTGGTGTATGTGTTTGTGGGCTCCCGGTGGTCTTGTATTTGCCACGGAAGATCTGGTGCTTCTCTTATTTTCAAATTTTTTGAAGGATTGTGTTAGGTGTGTTTGAGACTGTGTGTTTGTGCTGTAGATATCCTTTCTCTTTCTCTGCCTTTTCTGACACGCATACCAGGTTATCCATGGCACGTCTTCCGGAACGTTATCTCCTCCCGTAGCTGTACAGGCAGGAAACTCCTCTCTGCTGATAAGCAAATGGAGTGTGTGCTTCAGACTCACCATGCTCCCTTATCAAAGATATTGTTTGGATGTAATCACAGCACACTTTAACTGTTAAACAAGAGGTCATGATTCTAGATTGGCAACATGCAGTCATGCAACTCGTGTATTCATTTATCTTCCCCCAAGCTTTGAATGAAATGGAATAACGGAAGTAATGTCTGTCTTTCTCTTTTTTTTTTTTCTCCACACATTCCTACAGATCACCACTCTGATCAACCATAAAGACAAGCCAAAGAAGTCAGAGCGCACCCTGGCAGCGATACATAGGGTGGGCCAGGCAGTGAGTGTGGCTGTGGGACGTTTTGTTGCTGTCGGGGAGGCCATCGCCACAGAGAACCATGAGCTGAAGAATGAGATGGGTCAAGCCTGCTTTGAGGCACGCAGAGCAGGTAACGCGCTTCAACTCAACACTTTGTCGCATGCTTCTCTTTTGGAGGCCATGGGGATGGCACTTATTTTCGTGGTCAAAGATTTATGTTTTAAATTCATAGTGGGTACTGTATCTTCCTGTCACAAGCGCGACCTAATGATGTTCACAAATTGCCATTGAGGCTGATTTAGCTCGTCACCCAATAAGGCTTAAGTTATTGTCTCCTCATCAGTGTTTATTTGTTAAGACAAACTGTGACAGTCTCATAAAGCACCCGGCATCACCTGCAGGCTTCGCTGTGTTATCAAATTTTAGCAAATTTCGATTTGTCTGGACAGCCTGGCTGTCAAACAGCATTATACCAGAGGACCTCCAGAGTGATCTAAAGACATTGTTGTTATTAGGTTGGAAGTAAAGACTGAAAAAAGTGCTTCTTCACCCAAGGGTCCTGTCTAGAAGGAGGGAATGAATGTGTCAGCACCGGCTTGGAAAGCACAGCTATAATAGATTCTGATAGAAGGCTCTCGAGGACTTTATGCGTCAAGCTGTTGGCGAGATTGAAGGAGTAGTTTTCCCGATATTCACTGCCACATAGATTGCTCCTGTGTTATGTTGAAAAATATTTTTCAACCTGAGGTCAGGACCCCTAATTTTATTTTCAGGGTATGAATTTTCTGTCTGGGCCTCTTTATACGGAGTTTAAATTTCTCCTCATGTCTGCATTTCTGCAGTTTTTTTTCCCCCCATTCTATAAACATTCATGTTAGGTGATAGGCTTGCAAACTGTCCACATCCACATGTGTAAATGCAGTAGGCCAAATATTTTTGGACGTATGAATATGTCAGGTATGGAAACGGCAAACAAGTGAGAGAGACAAAAGTACGGAAGATTATAGGGGGTGAAAACAGTGACAACCACTGTGAAGAAACAAGAATGTGTGGATCACTCTCAACTTTTATTGAACCTGTGAAACAATAGGTGATGGTTTTGTCAGGAATTTGCTTCTCTCTCTGTCTCACTTTGTTGTAAAAATTTTGCTGTTGCTAAAAATACACACATACTCAAAACCCTGTATTGTCCTGTCTGTCTTAACTTTGTTTGGATAGTAGTTACCTCGGAGAAACTCTTCTTTACATCTGGAAACTTAGTTATTACCAGGCAAAACAAGGACCTCATTTAGCCTCCTACAGAACAGGCCGGAAACAATATCACATTGGATAGGAATTTAGACACAACACCGTGATAATAGGTTTATTTTGGGGGAACCGGCTTGTGTAGGAAAGCGTTTAATCCTCACACGGCACTGATTTGCAAAGACGGCTAAAACTCAGACAAAGAGAGCACTAGTGGGAGGAGGAGAATAGACTGATGAGAAAATGTGTGTGTGTGAAAATGTGCGTGTGTGCGTGCGTGCGTGTGTGTGTGTGTGTGTGTGTGTGTGTGTGCAGCACAAGGACAAGTAAAGTATATGTGTGATTCCCCACTGTGACTAATTTATTCCACTTCCCACTTTCCTCTTAGGGAGGTGTTCACAGTTTTCCCTTGCACTTCTCCTGATGGACACTGCACAACTGTGTCCTGATTTTTTTTTTTAAAAAGTAGACATTTATATCTCATCTTTTTAAAAAGAAATAATCAAGACATCTTCCCCTGAAGATGTCTCCATTATTTCTCTTTAAAAAGATGAGATATGGATGAAAAAAGAGACTTTCTCGAGTCTTAAAGTCTCTGGGAGAGAAAAGGGCTAGTTAGTAAAGGATTGACATTTCTCTAATACCTAGCCAGAGGGAGAGTTTAATCAGGCAGGCTTCAGCCTTGTGTGCCATAATGAATGAAATAAAGGCAGGCTGAAAGCACTACTTTAATTAGATGCTACCCATCATCAGAGCGGTGGACAGATCCAATGAGGCAGGTCAGTGAAGGCAATCTGTGTTGGATCTCTGTCTCTTTCATTCAGTCTCTCAGTGTCATTCTCACATTTGCGTGCTTCTGTCTCACTTTCTCTTTCTCCCTCGGAAAGATTTAAGGTGAGATGGTAGTTCAGAATTAGTCAGAGCACATACAGTATGCGTGCATAGCGGTAAGGTGGTAAAATAAAAAGAGGGGATATGGTTGCCTCTAAGTGCAGTACCAGCACAGCAACTTTTCACTGTGGAATGATACAGAAACAAGTCTCCAGCAACGTTAGCAGCTCTGTGAGGCTCCGTTGAGACACAGCGGTGCTCTGCTGGGTTTTTTATACCTTTGTTTGTTTTGGTATGGAGACGTTGCAATTTTGTGCATTTTCCTAAACACCTTAATAATCAATTCTTAATCATTAATGATCAATAAGATAGAAAAGCACGTCTTTTCCCAGTTTAAGTCGGTCTAGTCACCCTGTGTCTGAAGGTAACTACACTTAAAGCTTCTATTTCTTTTTGTTGCTTCTGAACTTGGCTAGCAGATGTACAGTATCTCTTGAGGGGATGTGATAGCCTGGTTCAGTATCATGTGGTAGCTCACGAATCTCCTTACAATCCACCACAATTATTTATTTATCAATCATGATTCATTCATTCATTTCCCACCATAAAGCAAAGCCTCTGAGTTATTGTGTCTGCATGCAACACATCACTACAGCCTCTTCTACGTAACGCAGGTGTGATAGTTTGTTGGGACATGGTGCACGTCCATCATTGGGTGCCACTTTTCAGTTGGTACAACATTGATGTTATACTAGCACTGTATTTAAAGATGGGGTCACAATATTTACATGGTCCGCTTGACAGTGAGATGCTCCCACGCTGGACTACGTCATCTCCCATTGACCTGCGGAGGTGAAGTACGCCCTCTTGTGGCATAAAAGTTGATATATGTGAGCTCTAGAGAAACAGAACACAAAACATGGGTTGTTGGTTTATGCATTTTTGATTGGTTAAAGTCTTTAAGGCAGTTGATTATTAGTTAAGTTAGCATGCTTTGCAAATTAGTGCTCAACACAAAGTACAGCTGAGGCTGCTGAGATTGTTTTGGAGGTATTTCATCACAAACCACAAAAAGTATCGGCCGATTCAAACTAATGATGGTGTGAGATGAAGTTAACAAATCACCAAAGTTAATAAAATTCATCCTGAGGGGATCATAAATATCTGTACCGAATTTTTATCGCCAACCACCTGCAAACATTGCAATCCATTGAGTCATTCCAGATCGACTGGCTGCAAGCGCCGTACCAACACATCAAGAATCACCTTTTCAGGTTTTCACTTATGAATAATAAATTTATCCTACAGAAAAAGGCAGAATTCATTACACCTGATACATGATTTCCCATGTAGGAACAAAACTGCTTTTCACTGGGAGCTGAATATACAAAGATTGGGAATACAGAAGATAACTAAGGGATAGCTTTGTTTTGTGTTTAATGAAACATCTATTCTCATCCATAATCTGGGATTCAGATGGTAGAGTTGGCTCCCTCTGCTTTCCTCTCTGTTAGTATCATGGGGGTTAGGCAGCAGTCTTTGTGAGTCAGGGCTAGATGTTTTAACTGGTTAGTGGAGCTGGCACTGAAAAGCAGCCTGTCGGATGCAATCAGTTCATCAGTGCTGCTTCTTTTTAAGGACCAGTCAAACCAAAAAGACAGCCAAGCTGCATGACCCGCATAGCTATCTCCCCTACCCCCTCCTTTCTGAGCTCTGTCTTTCCCTGCAATTTCTCTCCCGCCCCCTCTTGCTCTTAACTCTGGACATTTTACTCTTGATAGATACTATTTTGGGGCATGACTATTCAGGCTAAAACTCTGTATTCTTCCTGTTTTGGGGCTTTTACGCGCAGGTTTAGAAAGAGAGGAAAAAAGAAAGTTGGACTCCGCACAAATGCTTTTTTTTTCCTTTGCATATTCTGTGTATAAATTTGCTACAGCATGTTTGCCAATTGTATTCAAGGAGCTCAGTTGTCTGCCCCCCAAAACTACTCGCATAATCCCCAAAGCATATGCCAGAAGTGTTTAGGTCAGGCTGGCATGGCTGTCAGCCCCACTGTGTTGTGTATACAGTAGCATTGTGCTTCATCCTGTCCACGAATACATGCTCTCCTGGAGGTGACAAGTGACAGATTGGAAGAACATTGCTCCACACTGTCTGAACTAACTTGGAGGGCATTTAGCAAATTATCAATTGACCATCCATCTATCCATTTTCTGCCTCTTATCTGGGTCCAGATCTCAGTGGCAGCAGGCACAAGCAAAACCGCCTAAAGGTCTTTCTGGCCGACAACACATCCTCTAACTCTTCCTAGGGAGTCCCTGAAAGCTCCCAGGCCAGATGGGATATGTACACCCTCCAGCATGTTCTGGGTCTGTCCGTACAACTGGGAGGAGACTCCTGATTTATCTGGCAGTTAACCGTAAACTCTCACGTCTGACCGAAAGTCCTTTTGCCCCGTCTGTCCAAATTTATTTTTTTTGTTTGTTTTTTTCTCATTCTTTTTTATGCATTATAATGAAGCAATCTCTTTGTATGAATGCCTCCACTTACAGTTAAGAAATGATGTGTTTTCATCTTTGAAGTTTGATCCCAGTGGGCATCCATGCAGCGAGGAAGCAAGATAATATCAGGCAAAATACTGGCCTGTGCAATTCTTCCGTCAAGCTCTGTGGCTGAACCAAGCTAACCCTTCTCCTCGCCCTTGCAGGTGATGCCATAGCCCAGCTGACGGATGTGGGATCAGCTTTGCCGTCCCAGTCAGACGGACGTATCACGGTGTTCAGCGATAGGACAGGGATGGTGAAAGCTGCCCGCTTGCTGCTCTCCTCAGTCACCAAAGTCCTGGTCTTAGCTGATCGCATCGTCATCAAACAGATAATAACATCACGCAACAAGGTGAGACATGCAGATGTAAGATGACACAACCATTAAGGATATGCATACGCTCTCTTGCTTAGCAAACTCTTTCCTGAATCCTTTATTTCCTAATAGATGAGCACTGGCTCTCTGAAAGAGTACTTGAAGGGTAATTGAAGGGAAGCAGCACATTTAGCAGCCACATAAAAACGCAGAGCAAGAGACTGTCTCTTAAATGTACCTGGCTATGCTCTTAGCCAGACAGTATGATACAGATGTAGCTGTAGACTGAGCCAAGAATGGAAACAGGGAGCCTCATCATGACTGGTTAGCCTCGTTTGGACAGACAGTCGACAGCCCCCTGTTCTCCATTACTGGCAAACACAATTACATCTCTTCCCCCTCTTTGTCTGGGGTGGATAAAAGCTACTATGTTAGCGCTGCCAGCTAGCCTACCCTCACCAGCTAAATTATCAGCCACATGGACTACTATTAACTAAAGTGCAGGTTAGGAACTACTTAATCTGCTGGTTTTAGATCACGAATGTAATTGCAGAGTGAGACATTATTACTACAAAAATAGTGGTGTTTTAACACAGAAATAAAATATAAAAAACTTTTACTCTTGGTTCTGTAGTAGCACATAGTGTATGATCTCCTGCAAGATCAGAAACAGGTTGAGGCCATTCACCATATTACCCTGATCTTTTCACTCCTCGCAGGTCCTGGTTACCCTCGACCATCTGGAAAGAGTCAGCACCTTCCAGGAATTTGTACAGATTTTCAGCCAGTTTGGCAATGAGATGGTGGAGTTTGCTCACCTCACTGGAGACCGACAGAACGTGAGTAGCATGTCAAGAAACCAACTCTCTGCTTTTCTGTTTTTAAGTAAGTAAAAAAGTGTAAAAAAAAAAAAAAAAAATCATCAGCACACTGTAAATTTCTCCCAATAAATGGCATGCAAATGTGGTGTATGTTGGCAAAAAAAAAAAAAAAAATGCATATGGTTATAGTGATGTTTATAAAACATGCAGTAATTTGTCTCCTCATTTATGCAACACTGAGCACATTTTGTTTATTCATGTAGATGTAATCTTCTAACAAGCTGTGATTTTCTAAACATGGTATTCTGAATGTACAAGCAGGTGGTGGATATTTACACTTCCCAAAAAAAAAATCAAACAATGAGAAGTAACAAGGTGTCCTCAGGCTTAAATCCATAAAAGAAACATACTAGCCAATTATGACTCACACTCTTCCAGCACGGTATGTCACGATTTACAGCGATATGAGCAGACCTGTGCTTTAGCATGTGTGTTCTCTCTGCAGTACATCACCTATACCCTAGTTAATTTGCAAAGCAAAACTTTTGCCCAAAGCATTTAAGCTTTGTTCTGTCAAAGACTGATAATCCTACTTTGATGCATACATTCAGCTTCTGCAACTAAAGCGCTTTGCCTGCAGAAGCTGATGTAAAGTGCAACGGCTGCGATATCTAGACGGGGACAGAGGATCGACCACCCCACTTTCTGCATTTTCCTCGGGGCTGGTGTTTTGACACACACATCGTGTTCTCCTCTGCTCATTTGCCACACTGTTTTCTGGATCATCTTTTTTTCTTTTTTGTCGTATTCGCTTCTACTCCTGTGCTCGCATGTGCACTTACAGTATGCACAAGCACACAGCCCTTTAGAGAAATCTACTATCTTTATCTATTGAAACCAGGCGAGCACAGAGGCACTAATAATGGTAATCACATCTTCCTTTTTATCCATAGTAAAGTGTTGGGAGAGGAGTAGATTCAGCTGCCTTATTCAAATCCCGTATCTACCTACTAATTTAAGCTGTATTTCTGTTTGGAAGCAGCAAGTCATTGACATTGTATCTTCTTCCGGTTGCATCTGTTTTTATTAGATGACAATTAATGTCAGAAGTTTCATGTCTGTGTGACTTGGAGAGGAATCTGAGTCACATTTGCATGTCTCCTCATAACAGCATGAAAGAGATTTGCTGCATTTGATGATTGTGTCCCTCGGATACCCCGAGAGTTCTTCGAATTTGCAACTAAAGTAAAACCACCCATTAACATCTGGTGTGTGCGTCTTTGTGCTATAGGACTTGAAGGATGAGAAGAAGAAAGCACGGATGGCAGCAGCCAGAGCAGTGCTGGAGAAATGCACCATGATGCTCCTCACAGCCTCCAAGGTAAACAGCTGGTGCAGCAGCGCAGCACCTCTGGGCAAGGGTTATGGATTATGTCCAGCTTAAATATTTAGGACCTTCTCGAGTTTATCTAATTTCAAGGTTTCTCAAATGCTGCGATCAATGGTGATATTCAAATCACAAGTGAGAGGGTGAATAATTGGGGTTGAGATACTTCTATGAAAAGGGTAGAAGTTGAAAAGAGTAGAGGAGGATGCGAGCTTTGACATTTCAATTCGAATTCCTTCCAAAGACTTGCCTGAGGCACCCAGATTGTGAGTCGGCGCGGATCAACAAAGACGCCGTGTTCCATCGAATGCGCTGTGCCCTGGAGCAGGTCATCGAGATAGTCACTGAGGCACGGAGCTGTGGGGAGAACAAGATCCTTCCTGCCAGCATCTATGACGGCATCAAGGACTTTAAGGTAGGTTCAGAAATGAGCCTCAGCGAAGGAGACGATACATATCTCGGTAAAGGCTTAAGGTTAGCGATGCTCGCCTGACAGATGCTGAAGTTAAGTAATGATCCTCTTGTGGGTGAAGCGTCATGCTGAGTTTTAAAATCACTGTAGCACAGCCTTTAAAAAAATGTACTGTTTGAATCTGTTTATATTAATAAAGACTGAAGTGAAAATCCTCAAATCTTAATCTAGACAATCAACAGAGACTTATCTACGGTATCTCATAATTTGGTTCATGCTGTTGTGTGATTATTAAACCTACATAACTATGACTAATCTTCTCTTTCCTCCTTGTGTGCTGGCAAATGAAAGAAATTTCTCTTTTCTGAGAAAAAAAGAAGAAAGTATTTCAATGAAAGGACCCAGAGATGCTTATTGCTTTTAATGAATGGCTTTATGGAGTTTAACTAAAAGCCTACATAAACCTGACATCGTAGGACACATAAGTAGAGACCATAACCTCTCTCAAAGGATAAAGGATAAAACAGAAATGCATATTTTTTTATGTTTCTGTGCTTGAGATGCTGTTTGCAGAATATATTGTGCACCTCTGTTGGCCCAAGGTGACTCTAAAGCTAAACCCATATCCCACAATCCTTGCTGAGGTCAAGTGCATAGTGATAATTAGATAATACATCATGCTTTTTCCCTCGGTACATTGGTTAGTAAAACATTTGTGCGCTGCCACCTCAAGTTTTGTGCTCTCACGACATCCCTTAAAATGCTCCTTCAACTTCAGTGACTTCCCAATTCCCTACACTCCTCCTTTCTCCTGCAGTCCAGCGTGGAGTGCCTGCGGGACAACCTGTACTCCTTGTCACCCCAGAGCGTGAGCAACCAGTTGGAGGCACTCGTGGAGAGGACAGAGGACTTCACTGATTCGGCCTACACCAGCCATGAGCAGCGGCAGGCCATCTTAGGTCTGTGCCAGCTGGCACGCCAGGACACTCAGCAGCTGGTGCACGCCTGGGTTGAGGCGGTATGTTGGCACAAACAGGCACGCTTACACAGATGCACATACGCCTACAGGAATATTCATAAAAAATCATATGCTACCATATGAAGAATAATAATGAGTGCCTGATCTGTGAGACACTTGTAAAAGTATGATAAGATGCAAAACAAGAGTTAACCATGCAAACAGGTGATGTGGATTGGGGTGTCAGTGTAAGATGATGGGGAATTGGCAAGGTTCTAAACAATTTTTTAATAATTTTTATAATATAAGTGGGAAGACTCTGTTTGTGGCATGCAGTGCTGCTCGACACAGACTAACGGCATGCTACACAGACAGAAATCCATACAGAGAGACTCTCGAACACTCCCCAGCTCATTCACTTTGCCTACTCACTTTCTTTTCACACAGCCCTTCCTGGAACAAGGGGAGTATAATAACCGATCTGAATAACCTTTTTTTTTTTTTTTTTTTTTTTTTTTTTAAATAAAGCTTGTTCAGCCGAGAGAGAAACATCACATACTGTTCCACGCCTTGCTGCCATTCAGCAGTCTCCTTGGCCTTCAGAATTGATGAAATGAAACACAAGTCATTATGTTGCAGTTTTCTTTTTTTCTTAAACTTTTTTCAGCGTGCTCAGAGTACACAGAGAGACCGCTGCTACATCATTGTACAGTAGTGCCTCATCTAGCCTTTGCAATTGAAGGCCATCTGGAGAATTGAAAAGACCAGAACACTGCAATGTTTTGAAATTGCAGAGAACAGTGTCTGAATGTGCAAATATTCTTGGGTGTTCTGCCCACTCCAGTTTGTGGTCTTGATTCTTATTGTGGCAAGCTTAGTAGAGTATATACATGTTATATACTTGTTTTTGGTCCAACTGGATTTAAGGGTTGTTGTAGAGTATTTAAATTAAATAAATAGTTGAAATCATTTTAGTTTGATTACACTAAATTGCATGTTGACCTACTTTATTTGCATATTCAGAACATAATAGGCAGCAAATGTAATCGGAAAGTCAGAACACATGCTTTTAAGACCCCAGGTTCATTTTCCAGTGCAGTCTTTTTCTAGTGCGTTGTCGTGCACTTCCAGATAATGTAGGTCTGTGTGTGAGCCTGTACAACCACGTTGGTTCTCATGTTTTCTTCCCCTCTTCTTATCTTGTGTTTCATTGGAGCAGCAGTCTATCCACGCCAAAGAGGCCACAGAGGACATGGAGGTGGCCATCCTGAAGACGTGCCAGAGCGTCAACGACCTCAGGCGAGAGGTGAGCAGCAGTGTGTGTCTGCTCTGCCCGTCTGCTCAATAGATGTACTCAGTTACAGAAACACCCAGACATTACTCTCTATCTCTTCTCTTTTTCACATCACTCTTCAGCTTGGCCATTGTGTCACCTCTGCTCTTCCTCCTTTGAAATCCAGCCTCATTCCTGCCTCTCATTCGCCTTTCTTTGTTGTGTTCCCTCCTTTTTTTTTTTTTGAATTCTGCAATTTAATCTTTGGTTTCACCCGCAGCTCCATAAGGTTGCAGTCGGTCGTGCCTCAGACTTGCTGAAAGTTCACGGGGAGACGTTGCCTTTACGGGCTCTCAAAGCTGCAGGCGCCGAGGGGAACCTGGAGGCAGTGGCAGAGTATTCACGCACGCTTACCGAGCAGAAGGAGCAGCTGGTGGAGGTACTACGGGGCAAAGGGGACTGGAAGAGGTTCTTGGTGGTAGTACCATCTAGTAGAGGTGCTAACCTGGTTTAAAAACAGAAATCTGTAGTGATGTTTAGTTTGTTTTTATATATATTTGTCTGTACTTGTTTAAGCGAGTAAAAACATACAGTTTGAGATGAATGAGAACGTAAACTACACTTGTAATCTTCAACCAAAGTTAAGTCAACATGTGGTTTTGCTATGCAAACACCGAGCAGGAAAACACCATGCAGACTTTGTTATGTCTTTGCTTTGCTTTGCTGGCCTTAACAAATAAACATTGTGTCAGAGTAAAGGTGTTCTTTTTGGAAAATGATAAGCTTCACTTTATTTACAAAAAGCACAAAATGTTTCGTGCTAAGGTTTTTTGTGAACCAGATAAAATGACTATGCAGTGATTAGGTATAAACCTCTAACAATATCTAATTTGTCCACCGGGATGCAATTAGGAATGATCACCTATTGCCAGTATGAGTTAAATTGGTAGCAAGGTAGTACATGCACAAAAGATTTATTATTTTCCTGCAGTAAAACTTTTAAATGTCAGGAGGATCTCCAGTCAATCATTCTTTTTCTTCCTGCATCTTTACCCTCAGACGTGCCGACTGCTGTGCCACGTGTCTGGGTCCGAGCCTCTGGAGATCACCTGTATACATGCTGAGGAGACCTTCCATGTCATTGGTCCACAGGTAACTTTAACCCTCCAAACACTTTTTGCAAAGATTTAAATTTATTTATTTATTTATTTTTGTTGACATTATTGACTTGAAGCGTAAATGGCGACACGACACATCTAGAAAGACATTCAGGTTTAACTTAAATTAAACTTGAGACCTGTTTGGTTCCATTCAACACTTTAATCACATGTCAGTAAAGTCAAACTAGTCTCACAGTAGTCTGAGAGTGAAATCAAACCTGAGTAATATTCTACTTCGAAGCATTTGGGAGGGACAATGGACAAATTACCTCACGTCTCCACTGTCTACCTCCTACACCTGACATCCATTCAAGATGGCTGAGAACATGCTGTCCACCTAGTCCCCCTATCCCAGATCTAATTATGTTTGCTCTTGGAAACCGTCCATGCCAATAATTATCCAGCAATGTAGAATGTTCCCATCCTGCAGTGCTAATGTCAGGCCCCGCATGACTCCGCAGTAATGACTCCGCTCCTAAGTTCAAAGGTCAACCAATCAATAACGTTGCAGTATGGGTTGGCGGTGGTGATACGTCTCTCTGTGTGCCCAAAGTAATAGACAGGTGGCCCAGAGGGTAATTGGCTATTAAATACTTCACTGTAGGGGATGGGTGTGGTGTGTGTGTCTGTGTGTGTGTGTGCGTATGTATGAGTTTAATTTATATTTATAAGATTTAGTTGTCTAACTGTTGTCTTACTTCCACTGATTTATATCCCACACCTGACTGACAGATATTCTAAACTGTCCCATGTGTTTCAAACATGTCGCACGCTTGAGCTTGTTTACACACATGACGTGTTAATTAACTGATTAAATGTGGATAAGTACAGTTCAGCACACCTCTGGTGCACAGAGGTGTGCTGAACTGTACTTATCCACATTTAATCCCTTCAGATGATTGATTCTTTCCACCATATAAACTTGATCTGAATACAGTTTTTCTTAATGAAGTCTGCATTTTGTGTGGCAAGTAATCATCATGTGATTTCTGGAGTTTAAGCACTTCTAATTTAACTAGTGTAAACAGGCTGTACCCTAGTTACTGTGCACATTGTGTTTTGGGTGACTTTAATTACTTCAGGCTATCGCACTTATGTAAGTTGTGTGATGAAGCTGTATGATAAACTATAGTAAATCATGTGTAACATTTAACTTGCTTATTAATATTATTTCCTGCCTTTGTTTCATGGGGGGCAACAGTAGAACTGAGGCTTTGTGCTGAACCCTGAGAGAGCAGAGTCTGTGTTTACTGTCTTGCTGTGTTGCTGTTGATGAAAGGAGATTATTCAGAGAGAACTGTAGCCCTGTTATTACCCACAGCCCAAAAGGAAGGCAGCATATAATATTAAATAGATATTATTAGATAATATTAGACACAAGTGAAATGATCACAAGTTTTTTTGCTTTAACTTATAATTATGAAATGAATGTTGATTACAGTGTAGTGGTACAGCGAGAATAATCACGCCATCCATGTTTAGATTGGTCAGTGAACATGCTTTATTCTTCTCTCTTATTTCTAAATTGGTGTTGATCATTACTTCATGGAGAGAGGCTCTGAGGAAATGGAAGCGATCCCACAACAGCACCAACAAAAAATGTCACATGCAGTTTGCTTGAATTGTACCACATTTTGTTCCTCGTCTTGGTAACCGACCAACTTTATTTAAATATTGCTTTACATCCTCTACCTCAGATCATCTCGGCAGCGCAGACGCTGGCCCTCCACCCGTCCAGTAAGATCGCCAAGGAGAACCTGGAGGTGTTCTGTGAGGCCTGGGAGTCGCAGCTCTGCGACATGGCCCTGCTGCTGAGAGAGATCAATGACGTGTTTGAAGGCAGGCGAGGTGCGTTTCACTTCAGACTTGTGTGCGTTTTGGTGGGTCGTGACAATAGAGCAGTCAGCAGATGCGTGAGGAACAGGAAGCCTTTCAGAAAGAGAGAAACAGAAGTGAATACAGGCTAAATGTGCTGTCAAAGGAATTTTAGCTTCAAAGAACCAAATTGTCTGATAAAACCTTGATTTATTATTTTGCCCATGAACACTTCAATAGCCGCGTGAGGACATCTTTTAAAAAATTAATCATCATGTACTGTGGGAAGTTTTTTGTAAAAGGGACAACGTCAATGCCATTAAACACCCATGCATTCATTCCTCCTCTGTACGCCCGCTCTCTATTCGTCATTGTACCAGTTACCTGAAGTGTCCAAATCATGGACAGCCCTACCTACGAATCTGCTGTTTGCATCCTCACTGACACTGACTCAAACACCAAGTACATTTAGATACTCAGTGCGTATATATTTGTAATGGCTTTAAATGTGTGCTTGTTCACACAAATGTTCACGCATGTTTATATCAGGTTATGTAAGTGTTATCATGTATTCAAACGCTGTAAGTCTGAGACATTTTAAAGACCGGGGAAAGATGTTTTGACATATTTCCAAGATGTTGCTGCCCTCAAGAATGTGACTTTCACATAAAGCCGAGTAAATATTTTGAAGTGCAGCTCAGTGGGTGAAAGGATCACATCCATCACGCATTTATATTCCTGTGAAGCCAAAGCACTGCGTTAAAATGTAAAAATATGGACACTGTGGAGAGAGATTTGCTTTTTATTATTTCCTCCCTAATCCTCCCCCAAGAACGTGACGGTCCCTGTAGACGATTAAAGCAAACCATGCTGTTTGTGTTTATGATGAATGATAAAAATGTGTCAGGGGTTGACAGTGATAAAAACAAAACAGTTTCATTACCATAATTACTAAATGACCACAATTGCCACCCTAATTGCCTGGAAACTGTGGATAGGTGCATGCAGTGGATTTATGATTGACTTATTTATTTATTTCTCTTGTGACCTTGTGCTCAAATAATCACAATAACTCTCTACTCCTAGGAGACAAAAGACCTTATTTGTCGCTTCCCAGACCTGGAGTGAGTATCACACCACCCATCCCCATGAATATATCAATGATCCAATGGTTTGTAATCCTCTGATTAATGCCACTCTCTTTTCCCACAGAAACACTCACTCACTAACTTGAAGGCTGCCAAGGCTGTCAAGTTGGATGCAGAGGTAGCATACACCATAAACTCCTCTGGCTTTCAGCACAATACATCACGTCACATCTTGCACGCTGCTCTGACAGCAGTATATTCATCTCTAGTAACGTGGTGTCACTCGCATGCAAAATTGATGGCGTTCATACGGTAATAGGCTGCAATTTTGCTGACCGGGAAGTTTTTCACACGCTGTACCACCACAGGAAGTAGGATTATGCTAATTGTAGAACTCCTCCGTGTGTTTACAAATGAAAATAAACCCGTTTGCTAATATATATTCATAAATTCTATTATATTTCAGTCTTTGTTTTTTTTTTTTTGTGTGTTTGCAGGAGCAGACGAGCATTGCCAAGCTGGGTCTGGAGCTTCGTCTGCTGTCGTCAGACGTGGACACAGAGGTGGAGAAATGGGAGGAGCAGGAGCACGACATTGTCCGACAGAGTCAGAGCCTGGCCAGTATGGCCTACAACATGCACCTATTTACCAGGTAACCGAACGGCACCACACGAGCACACACGTGCTCTGATTTTATATCTGCAGCCTGCTGATTCTGTTACATTCATTTCAGAGCTCAGCATTGTAAAGCCTCTTAAGATCCACGTTATCCCTTTAGAGGCTTTGTGTTAATGAGAGCCCCCAGCTATCGATATTCACCAGGCATAGTTTGAGACACTGGCAAAGTTGACATGACTGTGGCTCATTCTGAAAATAAAATCGTTGCAGCTCATCTAAGTAACCGTGTTTGTTGATTTGCTGTGGATTGTATTTTGTCCCCATCCATCTTCCTCATTCACGTTTCCCTCCCCGATTTTCTGTTTTTCCCGTATTGATTCTCCAGAGGGGAGGGACTGCTGAAAACAACACTAGATCTTTTTCATCAAGCGGAGGTATGTGCATCCATATCCACTCATCTCTGTTCTGTTTTCTTCCTGTTTTATCAAAGTTACAAATGAATGCACATCCCGTTCCATTAAACCAAAGACGTACTGGACTGGCAGGTCAATAGGTTACAGTAGTAAATGCCAGAATCCCTTGATTCACTTCCGTCTTGGAGAACTGATAGGGCGTAACTGCGACTCCTTTATTATGGCAATACAGTGCCAAGTCAGACACAGAAGGTGACAACAAACAAGGTTGTGTGGATGAGTCTATCCTATTGAATTGGGATCATTGCCAATAATGTGCAGTAATTTGTAGAAAGATGTCAGCCGGGATTTATTCCATCTGGGGTGAGCGAGAAAGATAAGAGAGGAAGAGGAACGATAGGGGAAAGAGACGGGAAGGCATCCTGATAAGAAGAGCAGAGAAAAATAAAATCTCATATTTACAATATTTATTGACAGGCTTTGTTAGACTGTGGAACAGCTTCCTGCTGGAAGTTAAAAGAATTCTTGTTTTGGTTGTATTTGTGTGTTTTTTTGATTTTTGTCTTCTCTGACTCATTCCAAAGGTTCTTTCTGAAGAGGGGCTCCAACTGTGCTCATCTCTCCGCGCTTTTTCCACCCAGGTATATACTAATAAAACTCTCACTCTCTCTCAAACACACACACACACATTATTTAAGGCTGAATACCAAAACCACACTGATATAAATCTAAAATCTTTGCACATTTAGCAAACATTAAACATTATAGGACATATAAGTAATGGTATGAATACAGTAGAATATTAAAAACAAATAATAAATGTAAATATTTCTGCATGTTCTCTCCTCTGTAGTGGAATCTCTGACTGCGGTAAAGTGTTATGAAACTATATAAATCAGTTTAGAAGTAACGGCAAAAAAAATGAAGCCAAAAAAGGGAAAGGAGCAGTTTATTTATTTATTTTTTTGCACACCGTGAGCTGCAAACCCATCTGTATGCAGACACACACACACACAGGCACCTGTGCCCCCACCCACGTTACACCTCTCACACACATACACACCCATATCACCCATTCTGGCATGCCACAGTGCCAGGTCTGCCTTATAAATCACACAGCGAGAGCAGGAAATTAAGGCTGTCACACACTTTCACCGTCTTCCTCTCCTCTCTGAGTTGAGATCCAACAAACAAACGTGGCCTCAGTGCCTTCCTTCCTCTTGCCCTCCACCAACTTCTTACCCGGTTCCTCCAACTTTAATTAAATGGTGTCTCTTTGACAGCCATTAACGACTGCCATTTGTCACCGCTGCATCTGTAGATGTGTATGTTTGTGCACATGTGCATGTGCGGAGGGGGTGAGGACAGGAGGAGCTGACTGCAACCGCCAATTCATAATCGGGAGGCCCAGCTCTTCAACTTGCCTCACGCTTTCTGATTAATTATATCAAACAAACTGGTGCTAATGGAGTCCCTCTGCCTCACCCTCCACGCCACTAATTTTTTGGCACCGAATGCACTTGTAGCACACCTGTGTTGCCTGAGTTTAAATTACCAGGCTATTTATGCAAATTAGTTTGAGCATTTTTAATTGAGGTTTTGTGTACTTTTGCCGGTCACGAGTGGAGCTACCCTGAATAAAAGAGCTTGTGTTTTTTAGGTCGTTGGTGTCATATAACTGAAGTAGATTGATGGCACCCGTGACTGAGATCTAGGGATTAACTCAGCTGGATAACAGACTTAAGCAGTAGATCATGACCTGGCTGTCGCTGATGGATTACATCAAACAACACTAAATCTGATTTTATTCCTCCCTCCCTTTTCCTTGTTGTGATTTGTGTTTGAAGAGCGTTGTAAATCCAGACTTGTAGATCTATCAATGTCTGTACATATTAACCCAGTCTCCCTGGATAACACCACCATAAACAACTTGTGCTTTCCTGACAGACATGTTTTCCTCTCTCTGTTCCAGCTGGTTGATGAGGAAAAGTCTTTGGTGGTGACAGAGATGGAGAAACTGGTGGCGTTGTGCCAACAGCTGCAGATGGGGGCCAAGACTCCCATACAAGGCAAGACTGCCACCTTCCAGAAGGTACCCATACTACTACACTTGTGTGTGTCTGTATCATATTTTTTGTGTGTTTACACACGTTTCTGTAGTTTTTTTTTTTTTTTCTTAAAGCGATGATTAGCTTTGGCAGAGCATTATCTTTGAGTGATCTGTGAGTAACGCCATTATCGAACACAGGATGGATTAATGAATAGCTGCGAGGAATTAATGAGAGTCTTGGGGCGGGGATGAGCCACCTTAGGTCACCTTGTAATAAAGGCGACGGCTGGAATCAAAAGGACGGGTTGAAGAATAGTGTACCCTCTGCTGATTAATGAGCATCTCTTTGATATGTATTGGTTCCCATCTTGCTGTCTCCCCTCTCTCCTGATGCTGCTGTTCACTTTATCATTCATCACTATGAAGCGCTGGTATAGTAGGGCACTGAGCAGGAAATGTTAGATAGTGGTGTGTGTGTGATTGTGAGGCTGCTGTATGTTCTCGTGCATTTGTATCGATTGTGTATCTATGCTTCCCCTTTTTAAAATATTATTTTGTTTTCTTTGTCTCTAGGTGGATTCATCCATTCAGACAACTAAAGGTATCTTGACTGTGGTCCTCTCCCTCCTCCCATTCTGCAACAAGCTCAACAGAAAGGTAGGAGCTATTAAACAGGACCCATGACTGACATTAGCTTGGCAATCTATATGAAAATCATCCAAACTAAAAGAGAGAGAGAGAGAGCTCAGAAAAGTTTCTGCAGTCCAAGAAAGTATAATTAAACTGGCAATAACGGATTTTTGGCCACTTAGCTGCACTCGAAACCAACTTGGTAAACAGTTGGCAATTTACACACCAGACTGATGCGGAGCAAAATTAGGATTTATTTAGAGTCATGTCTCTGGCCACTTTGCAAACGTTAATCTAATATATTAATGCTCTCATTTAGCTTTTTGTTTTGGTCTCTAACAGCTGTTTAACTGCTAAATGCCCCACTGTGTTCTCCAACTAGTCTCTTAACTTTGTCTGCTGTTTGGTACCGGGCTGGTAAAAAGCAGTGGAGTTTCTTCACTGATTAGAGTGGTGAGCGTGAACCAAAACAGCAACACTGTGGGTTGGAAAAACCAATATAATGAGCTAAAAGATGACACTCCATACTCCGAAGCTGAGGGGAACTGCAAGTAGTTATGCAATCCATCGTTAATATGAAATATTCATTCTAGCAACATAAGTGTATTTATTTAAAAAAAAAAACAGATAACAAAAATAAAACAGGAGAGGTCAAAAGTTTCAAAAGATAGCAAGGTCTTGATTTTCATATTGGCTATATCGCTCGTTTCCTCTCCATGCTGTGTTCATTTGCAGTACAAGTCCGAGAGGAGTAGCCTGGGTTCCCCGCAGGACTGGAGAGAGAGGCAGGATGCATCCACACCTGTCAAAGAGGAGGGAGCTCTCAACAGCAAGAATAGCAACGGCTTCGGTGTCAAATCTTTGGAGCAGCACATGGCCGGTCTCAACCTCCTAGAGAGCAAATAATCCAGGAAATAGTCACCTCCCTTTTCCACTCTTCTCCCTTGGAGCAGCACATAGCCAACCTCACCTTTTCTGGAGGACACGTAATCCAGAAAATACTTCACACCCCTCATCCACATGCACCCACCAGAGGGTGGGCTAGAATCATGGGGTGAAGATGGCTGCCTGGGTCAGTCAGAGTTTTGTATTTGCTGTTTGGATGATAAATTGTGAGGTTTACAGAGGAAAAAAGCAGATCCAAGCTCTCTGTGCCCCAAGGTAGCTTGTTCCCTGAAGCACTAGTTCCACCCCAGTCCACAAGATGGAGACAATCAGCCAATACTATGACTTTGCCATTTGCAGTGAGCCTCTGTAAAGAGCGAGATGGGGCCTGACGCTAACCTGATTTCAGAGTCACTTTTATCACTTATCTGGATGTTGAGTTGATAAACTGATCAGAAATCAGGAAAGAGCTCCTGTTGATGCTCAGCCATACATCTGTCTTCACTATGTGCCTCTGTGTAACAAGCCTAATTGCTTTGTGGTGTTCTGTAAACGTGTTGCACATGTTAGCCTAATGAAAAAAGAAAACGACACAGTGAAATGGCTGAAAACTCACCATGCATGAAGCCATGATTGCCAAAACCTTGTGTTTGTTTATGGTCAGTGTGTCATAGGTTTGTATTGTTAACACTGTAATATTATCCAGAGTGGTACATCCTGTCTTTGATCACTGGCATCGCAGTTAGCATCTCACTTGGATAAAGAAGTATTTTAAAAAGACAGCCATGACATATGATTAATATCTAATTCCCATACTGTTTGCTATGGAGTGTTGTCCCATGTGCCATGTTAGTTAACAGAATGCAAAAATCATGATTTAATGCCAAATATGATTGTCCTCATGAAGACGCTGTGATCTTCATCTTGCTACTTGTATGAAATTATAAAGCTCTTAGTCCTCCAGTGTACAAAACTGGAGATTTTTATTTGGGCCTGGTTCCACTGAAAATTCAGATAAAGCTCATCGCTATGCTTTTGGGATGTCAGGACCTTACTTTATACTGTCCTAGGTATTATTAAATCATTCTGTGTATACTGTTATACATTTTCTCACAAATGAAATGAAACAGAATTCTGAACTGGCACCAAATGGAGCCTTGAAGTGTACTTGTTATGAAGACTATCATTGTGAAGCTGCCTAGTAGGCCAGTATGTATTAAATGGTATATGGTATCTATAAAATGGTACTTGAAGCATAGACATATATATAGATATATATAAACAGTATATACAGTAAGCATCCTGAGGTAATGACTTTGGTACTAACTTGGTGAGGGTGTGATAATGACTGAAATGAATTAAGCTTTAGAGACGCTTTGTACAGTCTGAGAGCAGCTAAGGATGCTGGGTATTATAGTGGCGCTACAGATGTGAAGAAATCATAGATCTAGTTTTGGACCATCTATTCTTTTGACAATTGAAAGGTTAAAAGTGACACATAAAAATAAACAATATTTTTTCTTAAATCACCGTCTGTGTTTATTGACATTCTAGAAAAATAAAGCAAACTGAATATTAGTTGAGGGTGTGTAACAAACAGTCTTCAAGTAATTCGTCATGCTTTCCTTTTCCCTCATTTTTCAAATTAGAAAATTCAAACAATAAATTAAGAACTTGAACGCATCCTGAAACATTCCTCAATTTCTAAAACTGAAAAACTTTGTATAATATTCTAGAGGCACAGTGCAGTACTTGCATTATATGCAATGGTCCCTTTGAAGTGACAGGTGAATGTCATTTTCCAGGATAATGTCCTCAGTCTTCACCCAACCAGATGGGTTTTGATTTAAGGCAAGAAGACGTTCTTGCCCTGTCAAGTAGGTTGTGATTGAGCAACAGTACGTTTAGAGACAAGACTCTCGAACTCTTCTTTGCTCAGGAGATTCTCCGTTATGCTCTTGCTCTCCTCAAACTTTGGCAGGATGACAGCGATGTATCCCTCAGTGGACGGCTGTTTGGATTTGACAGACAAAACATTATTGAAACAGTTTTCCCATGTGGACAATAAAACTCATCTAATCCTGCAGCCATAAATGATAAAAAACTATTCAAAGTGTGTTCATATATTTATGCAAATCTGTAACGTACTGATCATTTGTGAATTATTAGAAATACACTACTCACAAATTGCCAAACATACACATGCTATTCAGGTGTGCACATGATAGTGGTAACATTGAAAATCTATATTTACCTTTTCCAGCAAGAGAGCAGGATTTTCTAAAATACTCTCATTGACCTCAAGAAGACGGCCTCGGATGCAGCTGGAAAGACGACAAATTTGTGTGACTGAAATACAGCGTGTGGACTGTATACCTAGAAAAACAAACTGTTGTCTCACCTGTAGATTGTGTACTCGGTTTCATCTGTGCATGTTATCCTACACAGAGGTGCAAAATCAGTAAGGAACTGCCCCCCCTGTAATGGGAAAAATAGATCACCATTTTTTTTAAATGTCCGTACAGTAGTAAGTACACATTTCTGCACATAGTTTTATGAATTTACCCGCTTGGACTTCCCAGACACTTTATTGTTCAGCCGACTACAGCCATTACTGATCTGGTAATTGATGCTTTTGATTGTCCGCCCATTCTGAAGAATCGGATGAGTGTCTGCTAATGTGATAACGCACAGTCTGCAGAGAACAAACACACATATTAAAATTAATGTGCCCTCAAAAGGAATACCAAAAGTTAAAAGGTCCAGTATGTAACATTAAGGAAGATCTATTGGTAGGAATTGAATACAGTATTATGTATGTTTTCATTAATGTATAATCACCTGAAAATAAGAATCATTGTGTTTTTGTTGCCTTAAAATGAGCCTGTTATATCTACAGAGAGAGTAGGTCCTCTTTCATGGAGTCCGACATGTTGAACTGCCATTTACAGTAGCCCTGAGCAGACAAGGAGTTTTTCCTACATGCTTGAGGGTGGCGGAGAGTATTCATTTAGTTTCAATTTGCAACTTGCACACTGGACCTTTATAACAATATCAGTGTATGGTTACTTTAAGTGTGGCTTAAATTAAGTTAGATACAGTGTGACACAAATCTTTAAAATCTAAAATGTACATTTAAAACAAGAGTATTAACATATTCAGATGGGCCTCAGGAAATAACACTAAAAAAATAGTATTCACCTTATACTTTAGAAAGATGTGGTTTGTGTTGTTGTTTTATTGATTTGCATTGAATATCTACGGCAGGTGTTTCAGGTCATCCATACAAATATTTCTAATCACCTTCACATGATAAAACACCACACCTCCAAACAACACTGACACAATACATAAAGTAGTCTCACCAAACCTGAACACTCTAAGAGAGTACCATTTATCCCAGGGCACTGTACACTGTGTATACTTCACTACTATTCATAATAATGACTACTCATTTTGTAATTAACACCACCTGGTGTCGACCCATCGCACCACTGTTACCTGTTTGAATGCTGCAGGATGCAGTGGTCCTCACACGGTTTCCCCTTTACATCTAAACGAAACAATCATTTTTATATATTGTTAAAAGTAAACACATCATTGATGTTGTATTAAGTAAACATATCAGAGATATTTAGTGTTCTTCTTCTGTGGTTTAGAGTTTAACGAACGTTAGCCACATTAGCCGCCGCGCAGCTAACATGGAGGCGTCTGTAATGATGTCGTTTACCTGCTCTGTACCACCGGGTGTAATATCTGTCGACAACCGAAGGCGCCGTTGCTTCTGGCTCTTTCTGCTCCACACAGTCCATCAAAAGTATTCACAGCACACGGTCGGTGCCAGAAAAAGACAAAATTTAATTTAAAGAGCCTGCGCATGTAGCTACTTAGCTCCACGGACAGAATATGATGTGACACGGGGCGATCCGTCCTTCAAATTAATCCGAAGGTTTAAAAGAGGGAGAGTTCCGGATATTGTTTTCGCTTATTTGGGGAATGAAGAAGTGAGTGAATGAATACGACACATCAAAGTGAATCTAACTCTACTGGAGAAACACACAATAAAATATGTTTTAAAAGGGCAGCATAGATACACTTGAGAAGAGCCGGACATCTGTTAATATGAAGTTGACTGTCCGAGCCACAGCTACTCTTTACCTGCTGTTTACCTGCTGTTTCTATCTCCTGCATCCTGTTTAACATCTCCAGTTGAGTAATTCACTTGAACTGAGGTAGCATCGATGACATTTGAAAGCTCTACTCATCTGCCAAAATAGTGACTGAGAACTTCTCCTTTTTTCCTGCACAGGTAAGCACATTGAATCATAAAGTTAGTTTGACTTTGACTAATTGAGCATGCCAGTATTTCTAAAGCACCTTTTCTCTCCTTTTTTTTGTAAATAACAGTGAGGTGTCCTAGTGATACATGAACAACAACAAACAAGATTAGCTCAAAATTATTAGATACTTAACTGTCCTGCATTAGGCACCTGTCTCGGGGATCCCAACAGTGTGTCAAAGTACATCATCATGTTTAAACAAATTACCACATGCAGGGGTCATTGAGGGTCCCAAATGACTCTTTGCACTTTGGATCTTTTTAGCCCTGTAGCAGAGTCATGTGGTCGTGCTCATGCTGTTTAATCTGTAGTGGTGTCACTTGGGATTTTTCACATTGCCCACTAGATGTCAGACTACTGCTAATAACTGCAGTAGACTGGAAAATCGATGTGATTTAACTCTGCAAATGCAAATACCTCAGATGACATCAAAGTTTGTTCAGATTCAAATCCTCCGCATGATGTGGGTCCATCTTCATATCTTTAAACTAAAGTAATATCTTGTTGTAAGATGTTATGTTGAAATATGTTCCAACCTGGCCTAAGTGTCATATGTCATCTCAAAGCGTATTTGATCATCTGATCAGTTTCCATATTTTGAACTACGTGTCATTTTTTTTTCTCACTTGGCTCTAATGATCCTCACAGATGGCAGATAGACATAAAAGTATGTTGAGTCTGCATCCCAGTGGATTATGTAACGGGAAAGTCTGAGAGAGAATGGATGCAGGAATGAAGGACTGTCCCCCCTCCCTTGGAGCTGGCAAGTAGCCCCTCTTTGACCCACACCAGTCACATACCGAACATATCTGGCTTGAAGTACTGCTTGCACAATGCTGAGGGAAGTTTTTTTTTTCGGAGTTTGGTATCAGCACAAGGCAGATTAAGAAATGATGACTTCATCTTGGTCACATAATTGAGAGAAAGGGAGTGCAAGAGCGAGAGAGACTCAGCTGAAGCTTTGGGGGCACAACGACTTTTCCATGTATCTACTCAACACTACCAAGACTTGGAAACTTTTGCTGTCAAGACCCATCGTAATGAGTTTTCCATGACTCCTCCGTCTGTGGTAGGCCGTGGTCTGCAATTAATTTAGAGATGTAACACAAAACCATTGTGGAAACAGTGGACACAATGGGAGTATCTCATAGATATGCAATCTTGCATCAGGCATTTCCAGTAAACTAGACCATCTTTAATATAAATCAGCAGCTTTACCTCTTATCTTTTTCCAAAAATGTCTCACAGCAAACTCTACAGTTGCTGCTAATAGAGCAACAAGTACATACCAAAAGGCAGGATTTGTCATGTGACGTGGATCAGGTCACATGCAGTACACAAGACCCTTTCAAGTTGGGCATGTATGTCCTGATAACTAGCAGGTGACCTCCCTGGATGTTTGTATTTGCAAGTGTGTTTGCATCCGTGATTATTAGTCATTGCCTTTATGTCAGTCTGTGTACATTCCCAACCGTTTACCACTTCTTGGTGGAATGGAACATTGCTCCGTGTCCCACTCTTCAAAAGTCAGAGTCGACGTTCACTAGCTGGCCGTCACACAGGCATCTCGAGTGTCTCCAGCTGCACAGGCTCGTGTGTGTGTGTGTGTGTGTGTGTGTGTGTGTGTGTGTGAGAGAGAGAGAGAGAGAGAGAGAGTGATGCATACTCCACGTCAGCTACTGCTAAAGCAAGCAGGCCTGCTTTGTGTCTGTTTGGCTCCGGTAGTCTCTTCTTCCACATGGATGATGTCTACCTTGTTGCTATTGCTGGTCCTCCGTGCCAGAGGAGAGCCTGATAAGGAGAGAGAAGCTCTAAGTCCAAAGAGGATGATGATGCCTGCGTGGCTCGTAGAAAACTCCTCTTCTTATTAAGACTGTAAAAGCTGCAGAAAAGAGAAGTGAGGATTTCCTGATTTGTGGCACTCAGCTAGATGACAAATTAAATATTTCTGTTTGTGATGCAGATGGAGAGAATTACTGCCAGAAAGGGGATTTATTTTCAAGTGGTTCATGTAGACAAGCTATCAGCAACACTTTCAGCAATTCTCTGTTTAGAAGAGGAATTGCGTGCAATCCAGACTCACTCTCAGAACCTCATCATTCAATAATTATCTAGGAAAACAGAGGGAGCTACGCTGCAGTCAGAAATACTTTTTCCTGGATAGCATGGAGGCACACACCTGCTTTTACTATTTAACAGGTCGAGTCATATTCTGCCAGAATGCACATCTAAAGGCTTCTTGGTTCACTGGTATGTACACTGGGTTTCAATAAAAAAAACAACAGTGTCATTTCAGGGTAACGCTTGTATCTTTTGAAAGACTGTCAAATGTGCTTTTGCATCATAGGACAAGAATTTAACTCAAGAGTGTATTTAATGATGTGGTGGATTGAGCAACAATTATAGTGTCAGAGCCTTAGTTTACATTGTTAATCTCCCCTTTAAAAAAAGTTTAAATTATGTTGTTGGAGTTGTTCTAGTTGTTGCCTCTGTTTTATAAATGTCATGTCTGTAGATGAGTCTGATAAGCTGGTCCCGTGTCAAATTATTATCAGCTTTCTCTGCGGTAATCAACAGCCAAAGGAGCGATCAATCATTGTCTGAGCTTCTCTTATTATTTCTGGCCTCTCTCCAAAAGCAATGAGGCCTGAGGAAGCCTGAGAAATGTGGGTGTGTATAAGTCAACTTTATGATCGGCCTGTTTAGCTGAAACGTATTTCACCGCAGAACTGCTCGCGTCGAGTGGTGCGCCCTCCATTCACAGTGGGAGCAATACATTGAACAGGATACAACAAATTACAGCTGAAGATCAAAGTGAATATCGAACAAGTGATCACAGTTAGTGTTTTATTTGGCCTAGCTTCTGTTACCAGTGGATTTATTGTTACCATGAAAATAAGACCGTTATCTTGAACAGCTCAGCATTGTTATTCTTCCCTGAACTTTTGCTCCTTTGTTCTGCTGATGAGTTTGCAATAAAAACAAGACTGAAGATTGATATGGCTCTCATTTGTCAGATACAAAGCTACAGCCAAAACGTCATTCCTTAAAGACGTAGTAGTTTGCCTGAGCCACAGAGAATGACACGGAGTATGACCGGAGCCAGCGCTGCAGTGATCTGCTTCAAAAGAGGATAAAAAAAAGACATCAGTATTTTAAATATGGGTGTGTGTCAAGAGTATTTGTGTGACAGATTATACTCCCAGAGCCCAAATGCTCATATAGCCCATGACATTTTTAGTTGTGTGAATACATTATAAAACCATAATAGATAGTGGCTAAAAAAAGTCCCTTTTAGATCCCGTAAGTTATCATTTCATAAAGCAATGTTCTTAGACGACAATGGTGTCATTTGACTTTGACCTCCGAGGCGTGAAAACAAGAGGAAGTGGTCTGGACTGGTTTGTTTCAGCTGCTGACTGTCAGTTTAGGACACTGTGCTTCATGCTCTACTTGATAAAGGTAACTTTAAAGGTACAATACAGTGTGAAGTTTGAATTAGTTTAATGTTCAGTGTGACAGGTCACAAGTCAGTTGAAAAATGAATGTTCCACTTATTTTGAGCACCTGGTCCAGCAGACCTGGTTACATCAATCACATATTATTTTCTGTTCTGAGTGACACATCAATCTTCTGCCCACGGTTTGACCTGATGCCGTTTGTCTTTATCACTCTCCTCTTCTCTTTCATTTCACTGACTTCGACGTGCCTCAGACTCATTCCTGATGCTAATTCGTTCATAGCTGTCATCCCACTTGTCATTCTCCAGAGACAAATGGGGTTCAACAGGAGCTGAGGGCAATGGAAAGAACATGCACGCTGCCAGGTACGATGCCAAATCCACATGCACACACGTGGAATAATTTACAGGTATTAAGAGGTTTCAACTTTGGATTCTTCCCACATGCCTTCTCTTACCAAAGCAGTAAAATTTAACAAGACTTTTTATGAGACATTGAAAAGGATGTGTGCATTAAGTCACCAACTGGGCTTATTTAGGTTTACCAACAATAGCATTTCTAATTAGAAAGTGCCTGTACAGTGCTTGTGTTAATTATTTGTAAGAAGCCACGTGGCTTGGAAAGAAGGGCTCTCCACCCCTCGCGTTTGCTTGTAGCGCAGCGGCAGGCGGGATGCTCTGAGCTCTAACTCAGCTGGCGGCTGAAGGACAGCGCAGCCAGGTTGTTCCTTTTCATCCAAATATCCATCCTTCAACTGCTTCCCAGAAAAACTCACTTCATGCCTCTCCCTGACTGAAGCCTTCCAAATCCAGATCGTTGTTTTCTTCAAAAGTACCCTGCCAGGTTGTCCTCATTCAAGCAGGCCTCTCAGCATTTTTATTAAGGTGTTGAAATTTTCCTCTATTGTTCAGCTTTATTGTGGTGTTCGCTCGCTCTCAATGGAAAATGCCAGGCACACCTATTCACTCAAGTCCAGCTAATAAAGAAGCTGTTACAAGCAAAGTAAAAGTTTCCTTATGCAGAAATAACAGAGGTCATTTCACAAACCTGCATACTCTTGCGTATACTCATGTAACACTTTTTGTAGCGCGTGGCACTATCTTTTCCTTGCCCATTTTTTCTTTGAACTGCTATTTTATAATACAGACTGTGAAAAAAAAAGAGAGACTTTATGAGCAGAATGAACGTCACCGCATCATTCTGCAGCATTACATATGAGAAATGCCTTAAGGAATGAGAGCAGAGATTCCTGGCAGGTCACATAAGAACACTCCATTCCCTGGCAAAGATGTGGACATTTGGACCTTTTTTCTTTTTTCTTTTTTTTTTTCTTTCTTTTTCGTAAGAGTTGGGTTTTTGTTTGTTTTCCCGTAGCTCTCTGGACAGCCTTGGATATGGTTGTGTGTATTGGCTGAGTCCCTTGGTTCAGCACTAAAGGACATGTTCTCATGCCTTGTTTCTGAAGTGGAGGAAGTGGCCAGAGTTAAAGTTAGTTAGTGGAGCATCACCTTATGCACCAAATTAAGCTGCATGTAACAACAGCTCATAGTCTGAAGGGGGGTTTTGACAGGAAATGAACATCCAACCTATATTTACAATGAGTCCACAATGAGACAAACAACAAATATAGTCATTTTACATCTGGAAACCCTACAATAAAAGCTGCTCCTGAAAAAGATCTCCATTTCAACAATCAGCCACAGTTTGATGTGATGAAGGCGGTGGGATGGAGAGGGAGAGCAAGTTTTAATTAACATGGGAGAAAAGCAGGAAAAAGCACAAAAGGGGTTTTTGATTGAGCAAAGCAAACATCACCAGCGAGCATACAGTGAAGACGTGGTGAAGTCAGAGGTTTGGACAGCTGGGCCTGGGAGTACAGGAGAGGATGTGGCGAGATTATAAAGAACTTGATTAACAGAAAACAGGCTGGAGGATGAGAAATCTCCTTCCATCTGTTAATTTCCGTCACTTATCCCCCTTTTTCTCTCCATGCCTTGATCCCATCTTAGAGACGGAGACACGGACGGGCCTCGACTCCTCGACTCCTCCTTCCTCTTCTTGTTTTCGTTTAGGGGGAAATAAATCTCAGGACAGAGCACATTGTGTATGTACAGAGTGTTTTTCTTGGTGCTTGCATCCACTGTAACATCAAACAGGATTCAGATGGAGAACAAGGGACTCGACTTAGGATCCCTTCTGTCGAACATGGGGTTTTCTCATAAGACAACATGCGCTGTGCGGCAGCGTCTGTTTCTTTTTTTGAAGTTTCGAGGTGTAATTCTTCCGCTCTTCGTCCCACTGAGAGCCTTTGTTTTCGTCACGTACACACACAGATGTATGATGATTGGCACGTTGATGGAGTATTGTCTTTCTTATCTGCACTGGTGTTACAGTAAATTCTCACTGGACTTCAGGGAAGAGTTGTTTGTTTTTTGTTGTTGAATGTGAATATAGATGAGTCGGTCAGAGGGAGAGTTTATTTTGAATATATAAGTGGCCTTTGATGACATGTTTTCTATAACTTTGTCTTCATTCTGACGCAGGGATGAACTCTCGAACTTCACCCTTTGTTTCACACTGGTAACGCACATCTGCCTAAACTGTCAATCACAGTAAATAGTCAGGAATCAACGGTGAATTTACCGAGAGCACGATCTTCCACTTACCAGTTTTTTCTAGACGGGTTCCACGTGTTCTGCAGAGGCAGCCTGAGTAATGCTGACTGGACAGCAGTCTCTGCATGGTGCAGCAGTAGGCTACCAGATGTGCGTGTGTGTCTGCATCACTGATTGTTCCACACTCACACACACACGCCTCACAACTGGTTACTTGCAGGTATTTTACAAGACCTTAAAACCAGGAAACACAAGTTATTTGATCCTGCTTTTTAAAGGAGAAGAAAGCGCTGACCTCGTCTTAACTAGCCACGCACCACCACGCCCATGAATTTAATGAAAACTAATAAATTAGATTGGCAGAGCTGCCACCTTTGGGGATGTACATCAACTTCCTGGAACTGGTGTTAGAAAGTATGTTTTTACTGTGAATTTTCCCAGGGAAGTGAACACAACAGCCATGAGTTTTCACATCCACTGATGGGAACTGGTGATGATTAACAAGCTACAGATTGTTTAAACCAATCATTCGCAACCGCTTTGCTTGTGACCTGTATAATACAGAGCAATTTTTTTACTTTACACTCCTTGTTACACAGTGCTTGTCTATGCGGTGTGAGCAGAGTGGCTTTCCCTGTTTAGACTGTTTTCATTTTAATATTTTAGAGGCCAGAATCAATCATACTAACCAGAATTTCACAGCAAAGATTGTAGGTAAGTTTGAAAAATACACGTTCCCGTAGTTTTTTTTACGTCATACCCAGGTGATTCTCTTGCAACTGTCATCATGGAACCCACTGTTTTAAAATATAAAGACACATCCTTGATTCAACAATCAGGCCAAATATGTTTTTAACTGGAACTCCTCACTGACTAAATGACTCCGCTATGCTTCTCCTCACATTCTTGGACATATTTATCATGCTTTACTTTCTGACTCACTTGCACCAGCAAGGAGCAGAAAGCTATACTGTAGACAATGACACGCACACTGCTTCTTTATTCGGTTATGTTTTAACATACACTCTGCTCTCTGGGGTTGGTGGTTAAAAATGTTTGTCAAGTTTTGACAAGTTGGTCAAGTTTTTAAATATAGAAGAGGAAGTTGCTGAAGCACATATATAAAAATATTTGTATATGGTTTTAAGTTTTGTCTGGCACTAATAATTCTGTAGTGGTGATGATTGTTTATTTTTTGCCTGCCTCGATTGCAAAAGCAATTGATAGGGCCATTGCTCGGACCCCATTGGGTTTAAATAGCAGTTGCTCATTCAGTCTGTCATATGAGCCACCGCTTAAGAGAGGAAGTTCAACAAATATCAATAGTTTGGCCAGATGGTTGTTTGTGAGGAAATTCGAATTTAGGAACTCTCAGAACCTCTGCCCATTGTAGTCACTGTAGCTCTTAACCCTGGATGTTGTTCAAAAAATACAAACGGTTCTGTTTAAAGTTACTGACATACCACAGCGCAAGACGACAAATAACACGGAAAGACAGAACAATACTAGATTATGACCATCGATTCAGGTTTGGAGATCTTGTAACACTTTATTAGCCCAAGTAACTAAATGGAGAGGTCATGCATCATGCACAAATGCTAATATTGGCTTTAGTACTAAAGATATGTATAACGGAACTAAACACAGTGTAGATAGGTGTAATATCAGCCACAAGTTTCCACAAGTTGTTTGTTCCTCTTTGTGAGTCATCTGTGAATCTATCAGTGAAGTTTAGAAAAAGGTTTCTCAGAACTAAATATTTAAGACTTAAAGCTGCTGTATTCAATATTTCTGAATAAACAATGGATCAAATGACTCCATTTATTGTGAAATGGGTCATTTATAATGATCCCATGGAAACTTATCATCTGACACTGCAGTTTCCAGTTCTCTCTATGGAGCATTTTAGCATCTTGTAACTTACAGGCTAACTGTTTCCCATTATTTCCAGTCTTCGTGCTAAGCTCAGCTAACCAACCTACTTCATGCTTTGGATTTTAGTAGATCGTCTTGACTTATATTTGTTTTGGTTTTCCAGTCCTCAACTTGGCGAAATGTCCAGTCACAGCAGGCAGCTGTTTTGAATGAAAAAGCTCTGCTAAACTATCTGTACACTACCTTCACAGCGCTACGGCTTACGGACACATTTAGCGACTATCTAGTGAACATAGTGGAGCATTTAGTAGCTAATGAGCAAGATATTTGAGTTGGTGGAGACCAACTCAAACCTAAAAGGAGAGCGAATATTGCACTAACATGACTCCAAGTTATTGTTAATGTTGTTCTCTACCCAAAGTGACTTACAGAAAAGGGAACAATCAAGGTATGGTGCAATAAGAAGTGTTAAGTGCTAGTGACGATTCTTTAAAGTGTAGAATTGTCGTGTAGCACTAGGAGAGGAGGTACTCTCTGAAGAGCTGGGTCTTCAGGAGTTTTTTAAAGGTAGAGAGGGACGCCCCTGCTCTGGTAGTGCGTTCCACTAACGGGGAACAACATACGAGAATAGTTTGTTGTAGGCAGAGAACCCACGCAGACACGGAAAGAACATGCAAACGCCATACAGAAAGGCCCCAGCTGAGGTTTGAACCAGGAACCTTCTTACTGTGAGGCTAACCATTGCACTACTGTGCCAAACCCAAAGGATTTTATATCATATATTAATAAAATAAAATAAAAGTGACAAACGCCAAAAAAACCCTTTTATACATGTTTAAGTTGATGTATATATTTTACAGTATTGGATTAATTAAGAACCCAGGAACATAGTTTGAAAGTAACTAATAATCATATACACATTGATATAACCCAACAATACCCACAGCATTCAAGTCTTCTTTTTACTATCATAATGCCAGGCTGTTTTTCCGGCTCCTGTGCAGGCCGCACATCACAGTTCGATTGCACCACCATCCAGTTCAACTCCATAAAGTTTCATCTTATTAGCTGAGTCACTGTGTAAGTGGTCATGCAATTTGCATTATTGTTAAAGTACTTCAAAGTGCTCATATTATAAACTTTAACACACTTCGATGTTTGAGATGCTTAATACAAATGTCGGCTCAGTGCATCCCACTGTCGACATTAGAAACGTGATGGATTTCGAGAAGGATGCCCTCTACTGTATTCCAGTCTTTTGAGTCCATCTGCTGCCTCTAGAAGTCTTCATCATAGTCAATGTTTCCGAGGCTGCTTTGAGGGAGCGCATAAACAGATTTACTCTTTTTCTTTCTGCTCTTTGCTCTCGTCTCGGCATTTTGTTCATTCCCAGAAAGGGACAGGTAGGCGGCGATACTGTTCCTGACTCCGTAGCTCACCATGTTGTCACTGCAGCTCTCTGTACTGACGAGCTGTTTTCTGTTAAGAGAGGAAATGGAAAAAGAGTGTTGCAAATTTCTTTGTCACTTCTTCTTTTCTTTCTTTCTTTTCTTTTCAAATTAATTAATTATTAAATTAATTCTTATTCTGGTTCCAATAATTTGATGATTGTATTTCTCATATATGATAGTAAATTCATCTTTGGATGTTTGACTGTTATAAAATAAGCAAATTGGAGTTATGTTGGGCTCTGGGAAATCATATTTGTTCATTTTTTCCCAACATTTCATACAGAAAACATTTAATTTGTTAACCGAGGAAGTAATCAGCAGATTAATTGATTTAAAAAAAAAAAAAAGAGTGTCATACAGATGACATAAAACAGGCTATCATCTGCCAGAATAATTTTGCATTGTCATGCTGACAGATCAAAGCTGGTTAACGCCGTCATGATGCTTCGATGGTACCTTTCTACTTTCTTCCAGTCAAAGTTGCGTCTCATGACCACAGGTGGAGCTTCAGAGGTTGCAGCTGGTGCTGGGGTCATGCCTGACAGACATGGTGCCGTTAACACACAACATAGGCCATCTGCAAAGTCTGAAAATGACAACACAGGCAAAATAAGATATTGCTCAAAGACTTCTAAACACACACACAGACAATAAATTGTGCGTAGTTTGCATTAACTGCTTTCACACTCTCACGCTCTACTGCTCATTAAAACACACAAACCAAACTTTGGATGGGGTGAGTTAAGATTTCATGACGGCACTATAACAGCAAATGACACTAAGGCTCACTGTCTACGCACCAGTGGTCATTATCAAATACACATATTGTATCTCATTTCCTGTTTTGTTTGAAAAATGTTCTTTCAGAGCAGGAAATATATGAAGACTCAACCACTGATGATAAGAAATGGTTCTAAATTAAGAACACGGTAAATTAATTACAGTGCTTGTGTGTGTGTGTGATTACCTATTTGTGTGTGCGGGTATAGCTTGACGTGTCCTGATGTTTGTCATTTTTATTTTTAGACCTCTGTCTTGCTAGATAAATTATGTAAGTGTAAGTGTAAGTGCATTCACCCACCAGAGTAGTGGTTAATCATATCTTCAAGGCACTGGAAAGTGAGGCGAGGAGAGATGTAATACCAGCTGTTGTCCAGCCTGAAGATACGATAGTGCTTTATGGTCCTGTGCTTCACTGACAGCGAGTACTGACCTGAGGGTAAGACACACATCGTACACACGTAACATTACACTTTCTATCATAACATAAAGCTTCACTGTTCAAGAAAACAAGCGCATAACGGTATCGGAGCACTATAATATTACCAGAACCCAAAAACATAAATGACTAATGATTCAGTCTTACTGTATGGATATTGCAAAAGCAGAAATAACGGTAATGTTGATGCTATGCTGTGTCCATCTCCTTGCGTCACTGGGCATTGTATCATGAGTAACATCTCAGACTATAGTTTGACCGCAATGGGGAGAATCCACTCGCAGGTTAATCCCCTAAAACAATGCATCACGCTCACTGGGAGTTAAATGAGAAGATAGAAACCATTCTTATATACGTCAATAAAATGTACAGTCAGGATACAGTTTGTATCAGCTAGCCTAGCTCAGTCTAATAAAGAAAAAAAAAAAAAACCTACCGACACTGTAAAAACAACTATTTTTTGTCTCACACTTGATGGTTTAGATCTGAGTAGATTACCTTGCCGTACTTTTTACTCCCCTGCCCTACATCTTAACCTCCATCTTGATCTAGTTGGTGCAGGCCTGCTTGTTGATAAGCATTTTGTTTCTTTTGTAGACATTCTAATCTTTACAGAAAGCCGTAGTCCAACCATACTAACTGATTCAATCGCAAACTCTTCTGCAAGCATTTGTACTCACCCCTCTCTCTGGCACTCTCCCGCACCAGGAAGGAGCCCACTCTGTTCCCAGGTAGACTGAGCAGCACCTCAGCCCTCTGCCTCTCCACCCCCTCAAACAGCCAACTGACACAAAAAAAAAACATCAGATCACATTAAATACTCGCTGCACTTTGAACCTTGGCAGTGAGATCAAATTCATGTCAAAGAAATGACAGATGATTAATCTCTTGTGTTACTAACATCTCCTGTTAACTCCCTGATGACGGGAGGAGAAGGAAGGAAGGAAAGGTAGTGGAAAAATATGTATATGATATTTTTATCAAAGTAGATCATTACTAGAGGATAGTGTCATTATAATTTTACTTACCCGTGGTACACTTTTGCCACATGGCTGTAGGGTATGTAGTTCTCCATTCCTGTTTGGACAGAGCAGACTCTCCACCAGTATGCTTCCCTGACCACCAAAAACAGACAAAGAGGAATCAACCACTGACCTTTTCTAAGCACTTCTCTAAACCTGTTTTGTTAGGCTGTATTTCCTCATAGTTAGTTGAGAGCTTCCGTCTACCAAATGTGTGAAAGGATCAGAAAACTGGACTATTTCAAGAAAAATTTCGTACTGGGCGATAAGTCTGAGCTTCTCCCCCATCCTGTAGATAGGCTCGCTGATTTCCGCTGATGGATAGTCCTGAAGCACCACCACCATGTCATCGTCCAAACCTGCCAAGAACAATATTTACAGCATTCACAAACACAGCTAAATACTGATACACAGACATTGTGATTCAGAAAAGATGTCTTAAGACCAAACCTCGGAAATATTGCCAGCTGATTTAGTTATATTTGGTCATATGATACTTTATTAAAGCATCTCTGATACCGTCAGACAGTTACCGTAACTGTTAACATATAAATAATGTTATGTAGATGAGAACTCTGCTTACCGTGGTGGAAACATCACACTTTGAAATGTGCAAAATGCGTAACTGCTGTTACTGACAGAAGTGGAGACTGCTTGCACTGTTTAACTCTCCAGTAAACAAAACAACAAAACAGAAATCTTAGGGAGATCTTACCCTTTGTAGAGCTGTCACAGGTATCTGTGTTGACTTTGTTTTTGGCACTCACGCCTCGCATCACATTCCCCATCCTCCAGCCTGAAGCAGAAAGAGATACTGTGAATGCACCCCTGAATTCTGTCCTAATTTTCCACTCATGTGCTTATCTGGTGTCTTTCTATATCGTGAAGTGTCTCTCTGCTGCTGCACCATCAAGGTTCTAACTTCCTACAAGCTGACTATTTAGCAAAATCATCTGACGGACTTCTTTGCAGATTGGGGAAGCTGAGGTTAGATGCTATCAGACTCAATTTTCCATTGCAACACCTAGTTCTAGGTACTGAAGGCTACCATTGATTAGCATTACTGAACTCACGTATTTCAAAATCCTCTTCCCAAACTGCAAAGGGACATTACATAATTAACTTAACATTGAATACATTTCAGCACATCCTGTACGACTTGCGTAAGTTACAACACATCACACTGCGAGCTCAGTTGACCAGTATGAAGCAGTAAAGGTACTTGATACAGAAACTATCAGCAGTACATATAGCAGAAGGAGTTGGTTTTGTAAAATGTAGATAAATACCTGTAGGACTTGTAGTTCGCCGGCTGTGATGGCATCAACTGTGTTGAGGGAGTTGATGGCCCAAAAAGGGCATGGTGGCAGCAGCGGAGTCACTGCCACAAGAGAAGCACCATGTTCACAAGAGTTTACAGCAATGATCTGTCAGAAACTGTGGTGACAGCTCTGCATCATGCAGCGAACACACTTCCTGTAATGAAATGAGGAAGAGGGCTCGCAAAAGTGTTGTTGTGACACACAAAAACAGTCCTCTTTTTAGAGTAACTGAAAGCACTATTGTAATTGTTTTTCTGCCTTTCGAATCATAGGTGCTGAAGTAAAGGTCATAATGTTTTATGTTGGTAATGCTCCATTAGAGATCATCATATTTTTTTAACCAATGACTTGTTTTTTGCTGTCAATTTTAGTTGTTGGGGGAAGTTTTAAAGCGAATGACAGAAAATCAATACCTTATTCAAGCTTCTCCACTGTAAATATCTTTATTGATTATTTGCTTCCATGGTATAAATAATATTAAATCTACTGGCTTTTGGTTGGGCAGAACACGGTATCTAATGATGTCACCTTGAACGTTAGGAAACTTTAACAGACATTTTCACTCTTTTCTGACATTTTATGGCAGTAAACCAAACTAATAAACAATATGTTTTTATTTCTTGGCTTGGTTCTTGACCAGTTATCAACAAGCAAAGACTCCAGGACATTACTGGTGCCTGAAGTTACCGGTCCCTCGTAGATAGATGAAACTTCCTCCTGAAGTGTCCTACTTGACGTTATTGTTATCTGTTAATGTTTGTTTGTTTGTTTCTCTTTCTTTCTTTCTTTCTTTCTTTCTTTCTTTCTTTCTTTCTGTCTTTCTGTCTTTCTTTCTTTCTTTCTTTCTTTCTTTCTTTCTTTCTTTCTTTCCAGGGTTTGTGCGAGGCTAAGCTAACTGTTAGCAGGCTGTAGCTTTATATTTCCTGTACAGACGTGAGCAAACAATACCTAATCAATTATTCCAAGAAATAATAAGTAAATCAAATAATTATTAGTCATAGCACTAGTATGTATTCATACTAACACATTGTTAGCATATTGTGACCATAGCACAGATCAGATATGAAGGCTTCAGGCTTCAGTATTCAGAGACTCTTTCTTAAGGCCATCAGAAATGAAGACAAGATAAAACATAGAAATTATTCTTGTTGGAACTGCTGCCCCGTGTTGAATAGACACTGTAAATTTAGTTTTTGTTAAATACCTTGTTTGGCTCAGTGAATCTCTCATGAACCTATCGGTCTCCAGAGGGGAACTGGATGTGTGGTGGTGTTATTTTTAGCCATTGTGTTTATCTGCTATCAGAAAGTATCCCAGAATGACACTGCAGAAGTTTCAGATTTAGGAACCATAGACCATTCAGTTTCAGATCTCTGATTTTCTGACACAGAATATCACAGTCGGGGGAGTTGTGGTAAATGCAAGGTAATTAAACTTGTTTCCCCTCACTGATACAGTTTAAATACATGAGTAATCAGCCATGTTTCAAAGAGGTGTTAAAAAATACTTAAAATTCTGGATATCACGAATAAAAATATATGATATGTGCACAGTGTATTACATCAGTCTGACAAGCTTCTCCTGATTTGATCTAGACAAAAATTACACCCTCCTTTACCATGTTTACCATTTATCAAGTTCAACCCTTACATAAGGATATATTGAATATATATCTGAAGACCACTGCTTATATAAGAATATTCCTCTGTGCCACACTGTATTAGTCTCAAGACAACTTAGCTGTATTTTCCATATTAAAATCTGGATTAGACTGCTGCAGAGTATTAGGCCTCTTTCCGCTGCCACCTTTCCTTTCTGAATGCGGGACAATGGTGCAGTAAACACACAAAAAACGAGATCATTGTTAAAGTAAACTGATCTTGAAACCTCTCAGGGATTTTTAGAAGTAGATAAATAAGTTTGTCATATAAACTCATTTCATATCTGCGTCATTGTGAAGACTTGGCAGATATTAGTTGGAGGCAGAAAGCTTTAAGCTTGCAGTTCCTTTTGCTGGCTTCCTGTTGTAGTGTGAGAAGAAGAGTTAGTTCTGAGATAAATATTCCGTAAAGGAAGTGTGCAGGAATTGTACGCCACATCATGTCTAAACTAAACTGCGTTATATAGTGAACTGAACAGTTTTTTATACTAGATGCAGAAATGAAGCGGCTGCTGTGGTTTGGTGGGTGGTAGCTGGTGACAGATGCCAGAACTCAAACTGTTGTGGCTGCAAAAAAGGAAGGAAGTCTTCATCAGCCTTAGATGAAAATAAATACAAGGTCAACATGTAGCTTGTGGTGACGTGTAAAGGGCTCACAGTTTCGTCTTTAGACAAAACACTTCCGGTGTCCAGTTTTATAGGAAGTTTCAAAGTATATTTACCTTATTTAGAGGTAGAAATGTTACAAGTAAAGATCTTTTGTAAATGTTCTGTTAAAGGTTTGGTTGAGCTACATTATAAAACAAAGAAATAAAAAAAACAAAAACATACACAACACATTCTCACTTACCCACAAATGTGTTATCACTGCAGTGTTAAAGGATCAAGAGTAAGGTAGTCATTATTTAAGGGAACAACGCCCGTCAATGATACGTTAAGAAATAATGATCCCACACCAGGGAAATTCATTTGTCGCAGCTGCTCGTATACTCAAGAAATTACTCACAAGTAAGAAATACATAGAAAAAAATGCCATGATGAAGAAAGTCATTAAGTCATGCTGGTGTCTGACAGCTGTTGAAATGAAGGCCCTGATGTGGTAGCGCTCCTTCTTACATGGTGGGAGTAGCAGTCTGTTGCAGAAGGAGCTTTTTAAGGCCTCCACAGTCTCAAGCAGCGGGTGAGAGGAGTTGTTCATGATGGATGTCAGCTTTGCTAACATCCTTCCTCCCACCCACTTCCTCTGTAGAGTCTAGGGGGCAGTCCAGGACAGAGCTGGACCTGTTGACCAGTTGTTGGGTTTATTAATTATTATTTATGCATTCATGTGTAACCATCATTTTTACTCATATTTTGTGGAACTAATTTCTTGTGTAGTTTAGTTTGGTCAGTACACCATAAACTGCCCATGTTGTATGTGTAAAATCTTAATCTGAAAAGTAACTGTAGCTGTAAAAATGTAGTGGAGTAGAAATATTAAGTAGCATAACATAGAAATACTCAAGTAAAGTAAGTACCAAAGTTGTATCTAAGTACTTGAGTACATGTATGAAGTTACATTTCACCATTAATGAATGATAAAACAATGATTCAAAAGGAAACTTTCTTGATACAATTTGTTTTCAAATAAACACTATTTAGGCCTGCAAGTCAGCCTGGAACATTTTGCTCCAACAACTTTTTTTAGTTCATGTTTTAGTTAGTGTCCTGGCTTCTGTCACTGACTGTGCCAGGGCTGTGTGTGCCTTTGAATGAGTCACTAGCAGACATAACACAGGTGAAAAACTCAACTATTGGGTCCATCCGCATCCACATCCACCTCCTGCTCAATGGACCCTTTGTTACACAGGACGACAAATGTACTCCCCCAAGTCGTGAAGGTAATTAATCAAGACTATTTCCAATCTAAATTGCCCCTGTTCATAATCTTTGTTTAAATTGGAATAGGCAGCTGTTTATTTGGCAAATTGCATGAATAACATCTTATAGGCTAGCGCAGTCAAGAAAAAAGAGGAAGTGAAATCATATGTGAGCATTAAGCTGACACATACTATTACCGGCACTAGTAAAAGATGAATGAACATTGTTTTTATAGATCTTTGTTCATGTCAAGACACTTCTTTAACACTTCTTTCTTATTTTTTCGCAAAATGCTCATAAAAGCGTTGCAGCAGGTGTTTGCAGGTGTTACGCTGGTTGTGAAGCTGATATTTTAGCTGTCAGAGACTTTCCTCAAGTGGATAAATGCTAAAGCTGCCTGCGTGATTGATGTCCCAGTGTCCGTTTATAACACGCGTTGGGGAATTTAAGCTGCAACTTTGAAGATGGTCAATGATTTGTAAGCACTTTTTTTTTTTTTTCTGGGCAACACACTCTTTCTCTGCCTCTCCTAAAGACAGATGCTCTCTGTCTGTGGCTGACGTTGGGCCACAGTTGCCAGCGACTGCTGTGTAGGAGGCTGGGATGTGTTTGAACATTTCAAGGAGAAGTGACTTCTACGCCCTCTGTCTAAAATTACAAAATTACTGACTGTTAGGAATTCCCATCATAATTTATTTTTTCTGCGAGTCTAAATCAAGATGTGCTCATATGGCTTTAAGGCTCTTTGGCAGGGAGTGGAAGCAAGAGGTGAGTGTTGTTATAATGAAGCTTTCCACGGTTCCTCTTTTCCTAAAAACAATACACATTCCACATTCTCGGACACCGGTAGTTAGTCCTTATGTGGTTGTTGTGTTCTCTCACTGTAATGAGCAGTATCTAAATACAGAAGTAAGGCTGACCCCACTGGACTCAAAACCACAGACAGGAACGGGGCGTGTGTTTGGCTCTGTGTGCATGTATATGTATCTGCAGCTTTTATGGCCACGGTTTTATCCACAGACTTTGTAGGTTTGGAGCGCTCAGAGTCAAAAATACTTATATTAAGGACCCTTAAAATCCTCCACCAGTTAGCCTGTAATCATTAATGTAACGTGGTTACTGTATGTGGGTTATTCAGGCATCTGGAGCATCTTATCCACCGAACCATCTGTACAAGTAATCAGCCCTCCGTGCTTCTCACATCCATTAATACATTCCTCCGAGCCTTCACAGATATTCCTCAGGATTAATCTTCAGATGAATTTCGGCAGCGACGTTATTTGCTTATTTAGTGATTTTAAAATAACTATAATAACATAGCATATTACCCCCCGAGCACACTTCAGCAGAATCATTTTGGTGATTTTAATGGTCACATAATTGGATGAAATTGCATTAAGAAATCTGAGCCTGTACTTGCAAACCGCTGCATCATTACAGCAGAGTTTGCGAGGGCTGCACAGTCGTCCCGTGTTTAGTCTTTTCTGGCAGGGAAGTGAACGCAAAGTTCCTCAGTGGATCAACAACAACAACCTTTAAACTTTCCAGACTTGAAACATTAATTCCAGTCTGCTGCAATGAGACCTGACTTAATTGCTTTTTTTTTTTTTTTTCAGCTGTGTAAGGAAAATATTACTCATAAGAATTACATCACTAACATCACTGTGAACCGCGACCGCCATTAGAACAATCCAGTACTGAGCCATATGATGGCACTTAGTTAATTGGAAGTACTTAAGAGAACTGTGGCTGGACCCACTTGGCAAAATAACTCTGAATAACACAGAAACAGCCTCTTCCTGCTTTTCACCAATAGCCATTTAATATATATTGAAGTCTGTAATTAACTCACCATATAGTAGTTTTCATTGTTTGTGGCGGGGTACGCCAGTCCAACCATGGAATAACATTTCTTTACATACATGAGGGATTCACAATGAAATGGTGCAGCATGTGATCTAGTTACAGTCTTTTGAATATGAGCCTCACTGTTTACTCTTCACTCTACCGTCATGTCTGAGTTACATTCATTCATAGCTCATGCAGGCCAAACGTTTCCTACGGCTGCTGATTCACATTAAAAGCATTCAAATGGCAAAATACTGTGTGGCTTTTATTGCGAAGTAGGCCACAGGAAACACAACGCACAAGTTTGTTTGGCTGCACTGTAAACAGGCACACCAGTTGCTCTTATAACTTGCTCTATTGTCGTTCTGACAAACCAGTTACTCGGGGAGTGTTTGCCGTTGGTCTTTCGCACTCCAAACATCCAGGCATTCTGTTATAAATTTCTAGTCTTCATACTGAACCCAAGATAACACTCATGACTTTGTCAGGGTTATTTTCTCAGACTTGGGTGAGCTCCCTCCAGAGTCAAAGGAGACATTATAACTATTTTCTCTGGCTGTGCAGTACTCCCCATGTCGAGAAAACTGACTTTGATGTGTAAAGTCTATTGAGAGACCCTTTTATTCTCAAAGATGCCTCAAGGTTATTCCAGGACAGATTTGACATCATGCATCCATTAGTGGATGAGATGCAGTCTTGCACTAATTGAGCCATTAAACTAACAAGACTCCCTGTAGTGTAATACCCAAAGGTGTGCTCTACAAAGAGGGAAAGTGTTTCTAATGTCAGGATGTCATTCAAGATCGGTTATCAGTGATTCCATGAAGCCCACCTGTGTATTCTGACAACCCCACCCTCCGCATGCACGCTGACACACGCACACTTCAAAGATAATGCCAGCCTTCACATCCAGAGCAGGGTAACTATCGGTTACCTTGCCAGCCGGCCCTGCCAAGCCCATAATGAGAGTCTGCATCAGTGGACGCAATCGCTCTCTTCAACGCTCCAGATGGGAGTTTACCATTTACCGCTTCGTCATCATCTATTACCCAGTCATTACAGGCCAGTGAGCTATTTTCATGATGCATGTTTTCACTGTGCACCTGTGAAAGTATATCCACCCCCTACAAACATACAGGAACACTGCTGTTTTTAAGACATGTAAATCCTAAAAAAGCCCCAGAGCCAGATCTGATAAAGACTTTAATTCTATTGTCAGCTGTGGTGTAAGCACATGTTTGCTCACTGGAAACATGTAATGAGTGACGTGTAACCGTGTGGAATGTAATAATTCACAGTCCTGAGCAGATAATGTCATCTTGATGCCATGTTAAAGTGACTTCACTTGACAGAAGGTTAGACTTTCTGGGAGGATGAATTAAAGATGCAACATGTTCAGTTTGTTCACTCGCATAAAAAAAAAAAACAGTATTTTATTTATTTAGCTTAATAAAACTAAGATGTGACACAAACACACTGAAATGATATTCACTGGGCCTTGATGATGGTACCTTTTCAAGAGAAAAAAATCCAAGCAACTGTTACATAATAAAGGAAACACTCTGAACTTATTTTTCCACTGGCTGGTTCTCCAAATCACTCGGCTCCTGCTAGCACTCCAGGCAGATCATTTGCTTTATTACTTTTCTCAGAAACAATCCTCAATGGAACTGTGAAAATTAATTGCCAACAATTCTTAAATTTACGGTCCATTTACTGCGTAACTAAGGCTGTCTAAGCTTGCCGGCTTACTGAAATATATAGATCCTGTCATGGATGTAGGATGTCTGTAGAGCAAAGCTCAACGCGCTCGCAAACACTGGTGTGTTTGATGTGAGACAGAACAGAAAATAAAGACGCATACAGATGGCCGGACTCAAAGGTCCTTTATGGGTGAAATAAATGTCTTTTGTGGAGTTTGTAGGCATAATTTAACAGTTAAAGCATATTTATTTTTGTCTTTAAAGTGAGACTAACACATTCCGCCTCTCACAAATAAAAAGTTGAATTCATAAGCAGTCAAACACACCCTTGTTCAGTTCTACACACTCTGGGGTTTTGCTACCACAGGCTTACTTGGGCTGGCATGGTGGCTAATGACAGTTAATGTTAGCAGACTTAGATATAGATATCGCAATATAACTGACATTACTGAGGTGGTTTGTGGACTCTGGTCTTTAGTGCTTTCTTTTGTCCTGTAATTGTCTCCTGTTGCCACAGTGTTTAGCAAAAACTGCATAGGCTAGATTAAACTATTAGCCTAGCTTGAACTAGGCTCAGTAATCCTTCCCACTGTATCTATTTTTTCTTAAAGGTTTAATTATTCATCAATCAATCATCATTTATATCGACAGATGCACATTTCGTGGCCACTGTAGTTTCTCATTAATGCTAGGAAGGTGAGGGTGTGGAAATCAGCATTTACACCACTAGATGCCACCAAATCCTACCCGAGTCCTTTAACAGTGATAGCAAAAACTAACATGAACATGTCAAATCTTTCATATGGCTGCTCATAATACAGCTTTAACATGCGGGAAGAAGCTGCTACCAGGTTTTGAGTTAAAGCGAAGAGGGCCTTTTCTCATGGACGTGCACTGATGTTATTCTCTGGATGACCTTTGACTTTCTCTGCTGGCATTAACACCTTTAAACACTTTAGATAAACAAAATAGTTTCATTCACCAACACGCTGATGCTTTGTATGTTTTACAACTGATTTAGCTATTGATGATAAAACAGCATTTTCCATTTATCTGTATTTCTGCAAGGGAGCAAATGCTTCCTGGTGTTTCTCGCTAATGTAACTGTCAGTGAATACATGTAACGTGATTCCTGTCATTCCCTCGTTCCTGACATTCCTGCCTGATGTTTTTAACTTTGGAATTCACCTTGTCATCTGTGTTCAAGGTATCGAGCCAGAGCTGACCAGTGCTCGCACGCGTTCCTTCATCAGAGTCAAGGATAAGGTGATTACACTGCTATTTTCTGCTCAAAGTGCGGGCGCATTTTATTTGTCGCAGAGTTCCCCTTTACCCTCATCCTTTTCACTCAAGTAGATATTTAATCTCCAAGATGGTGCATCAAAAACTGAACAAAGTTTTAAAAGGTCAGTCTGATACAAACTATGAGTTACTTTCAGTAGCAAAGACTGGAACAATTTGTCCTGATAAAAGAGGAAACACTTGAGGCCATACTTCACCTGTCAGCAGACACATGCACCGAGGAGAGTCTGAGCCCGGGTCACAACAGTATACTGATTTACTGTCTAGCTATTAAACCGCTGTGTAGGAACATATTTCATGGTCAAGTGCAGACACTATTGAAGACGCGTCCAATGTGTGGAGGTTGTGTTTCATCCCAGTGTGTAATTGGCCCCTCATTTTCTCCCATTACCAACTTCACAGAGCAGGAAAGGTCAAAGGAAAAGACTGGAGCTATCTGGAATGATTACTGACAGCTTTGCAGGCTTCTTATATATACATCACAAGTCTACGGCATAAAAGGAACCGTGTCATACTGTCTCGCTTTCAACTGGTCCCTGCAGGTTTGGAGGTGATTGCGTAAGCCAGACGGACGTTTAAAGTGTGGTTTTCTGCTGTGGCGAGTTTTCTAGTGATGTGCTCAGCTCTAAATCCCATTTATGGCCTCATTTCACTTTAAGAAAATCCATTCAGCCATGATGGCTCCAAGATTCCCCCCTAACCTTTTGAATTTCTCAACAGATGGAGCAGATAAGGCAGCCTTATAATATTTTTTTCTTCTTCTACTTTTCCGTGTGTCCTTGAGACCTCCAGCTTTTCAGGCCTATCAAAAATTAGACATACACCTTAGAAAGGCACAGTAGCTTTACGCCTACTATCAATCTTGGGTATTTTGGAAATTTATCATTTCCAACCATTGATCTTATCAGAATGACGGTAAATACCTGTGTCAGTGCCTGATTCCACGAATGCTCCGGGGATTAGTTCCCGATGTAAGAGATCTGGCATTAAAGCCGAGAATACCTCAAAGTCATTTAGCCCTGTCAGTCATTTGGATATGCAGGATCCAGAGGGATTGTGATAAACAGCTGCTGAAAGCCTCATCGGATCTCTTTGCTGTGTACCCATCTGTAAGTCAGATAGCACCTTGTGCTTGACTGCAAATGGATGCTTTTAAAAGAGTCACATATCCTGAGGCTAGGCCTTTAGAGATAGCAGGTCAACCAGGATAAACGCTAAGACAAAGCATTCCTACAGCGGGCTCGGCTCATGTGGTTGAGAAATGCCAGCACCTCAACAAATCGGCCATTAATGTCCAAGAAATATCCAAAAACAGTCACATTTGTGTCTTTGTAACCTACAAGCTACACAAAGGAGCTTGAGCTAGTGTTTGGTTTGAATTACAGCTAAAGCCATACTGAGCTGAAATGTATACGCCTCACTGGGCTGCTTATTGTTTGACCCACACACAGATGCTCCAAAAGACAGCTTTTGTTAAAAGTCCTGATCTTGAGAGCAGTTGGGATCTTGCAGCATCCCAAATCCTCGCTTTGTCTTCATGTCACCTCTCGTCTGCCAAAAGCCAAACAAATGAACAAAGCAGCACAAAAGCTTGATGCAGGCCCGGTGTGTTAGAGGCCCCTTAATTGTTGAGATGTGAACCACAGCCTCTGGTGAAGGGTGTGTTCAAGGCACACGTGTTCATACAGACACATACAGTCACTGACGTCTTCTGACACTCACCCACACTGTAATGCTTGTAAAGCTATAATGCTTGTAGGCTGGCACAGTACCAGCATGTCCAATACATTGAGATAAGGCATGTCTGAGCCTGGACTAAAATCACAGGACAAGCCTGACATGAGGTGAGGAATTTTTAACTTAAGTTACATGGACACCAAAGCTACATTCACACAGATGATTGGCAAAACATGTATCTAAGTCCTTAAGTCCTTTATCACCTGATGTTTCTTCTTCTTTACTCTTTTCTTTTCTTGGTTTTACCTCATCATGATCAAGTAAAAATGACCAAAAGTTCGATAAAAATGAAAAATAAATTTAGAACTGGAACTGATTTTATGTTGACTTCTACTGAAGTGTTTGTCTTAACACTTTCTGTCACAGAAACAAAACTACAACAAAATGACTTTTTCAGATATGGCTTTGACTAAAGAATGCATCCGAGTTTGACTAGTACTATCCAGATTGATCTGTCACTGCAGTTTAGTAACTGTAGGCAATTAAAGATATAACAATAAAGCAGATATTTGATGGGAAAAGGAAATGTCAGACAAAAATGTCTCACAAAAACTATAAATCTAGCATTCCTGGGTCAGCCAGTGGAAACATGCTGCCGGGAGAGAATAATGACAGACATTAAAAGCCTTTGTTATAAATCATTTTAATCAGAAACAAAGTATTGTTCAGATTTTAGCCCCAGTGTGTACTTGATCTGTGTGCTTGTATGGGGCAATGACTGCATGCATTTGCACCTTCAGTTTGTACATGTGCGTAACACACAGTTTTCATACAAAGCCGATTATACAGAGCCGACGGCATTGGAGCTAAAACTAAAATTGTCTTTGGCAGGGTCATGACTTACTAAATGTTTGCCTCGTGTTAGGACTTTCCATTTAACTACAACAACAAAGGCATGAATGGAAATTTGGGTTTTATAAACATCTTTCTTCAAGAGCTGTAAGTTATTAAAGGTGGAGGATTGTTTACAAAGTTGTGCAATCTGTCCAATGAATAATACATCAATGATGAATATATATTTCCAATGGGTAGACCGCACCTTAATCCTGCTGAGAGCATTTCATGTAATATATCAAAAGTTTGAATAGCTGGGGCGGCGTTTAGCTCAGTTGGTAGATGTGCGAAGGCTCGGCCCTTGCTGCGGAAGCCTAGGGTTTGAATCTGACCTGTGGCTCTTTCCCGCATGTCATTCCCCGTCTCTTTCTCTCTCTCCCCACATTCCTGTCACTCTTCAGCTGTCTCTATCAAAATAAAGCTTGAAAAGGCCAAAAAAATATTCTTAAAAAAAAAGAAAAGTTTGAATAACTGACTGTGTTATATGCCTTATTTGAACTGTACCTGTGTGCCTTTGGCTTCACAGGCCAACAGGGTTTATATGCATCAGTGATACAGCGTTAAGTGTTAAACAGTGTTAAAATTGTACAACACAGCGAGCTACATGAGGAACTATTAAACCGCTTCAAGTTCATGTAGGTTTCTTCTATCTGTGGAGCCTGGCAGATGTTTTCCTGAGTCCATGAGTCTCATACCACAGCTATATAAAGACAGTATAATTACTGGACTGGTCTGAGCTTCAGCCTGCCATTCCCTTTCTGTCACACACACATACACACAAACAACAAGACACTCATATAGTTTGGCACGAAGGCATACATATGGCTCGCAAAGGTCAATCGAGTTTAAAGGAAGAGATTTTACGGCGGACATGCAAATACACTCTGCTGCTGAGAATTAGATGAGGAGATTGCTATACATGCTCTGAAGGTACGGCCAGAAAGTGTTTAGCTTAGCGTAACATACAGACTGGAAACATATTTTCAGTACAAACACGAGAGTGGTATCAATCTTCTCATCTAAATGTCAACAAGAACAAATAAGCATACTTTACTGCTGGTTTTGTTTTAATTTTTCTTGCAAATTTAAGAGATATTCAAGCCACCTCCGTGTATTATAATAATCACTGCACTTAAATTAACCTTTAAACTTCTCTTAAGCTGTAAGTACAGACAGTATCTGCAGCAGGGCTAGCTGTTTTGATCTTGAGCTATTTCAAGCTTCAGAGAAAACACACGCTGTTGTTTTAAGCAGTTTATAGTCTATTATGCAAAGGAATGATGTGATGTTCGGAAAAATGTTCCCACACTGGTGGTGCGCCATGAAGGATCTTTTTATATATATATATATATATATATATATATATATATATATATATCACCTCAGCAGATTGTGGTCGCCTCAAGGTGTTGTAAATTCATTCTCCCATTCTAAGGCGGATTACCGACTCCACTTGACTTTGAAGGTTGAAGATTTCCAAAACATGGTTTGACTTCAAGGCTTCTCTGTGAGTTCAGGGCATTTTAATGAGCAGATTTTCAGTCTGACCAGCTATGCAAGACTGAAGTCATAGATGGTCAGCTCCCATAATCAGGCCATCTATCACACTTTTATACCTGGAGTGCTATACTGGCTCCTTCACTTTTGTGGGACGGATACTGCACAGTACTCAGGCCATGTGTCATTCTGCCTCACATACGGGAATGTGATTCATCCAAAGAGTCCAGCTCACACAGTCTGTACGGAAGTTTTTCCTTGCTATCGTTGCCAAGTGCTTGCTCATGGTGGGAATTGTTGTGTCTCTGTAAATAATATTATAAGGTCTAGACTTGCTCTATATGCAAAGTGTCATGAGATAACTTCTTCTTTGGTGTTATATAGATCAGTTACAGCCCCTTCTTCCCTGGCCCTGGAAAATGGATGGATGGATGGATGGATGGATGGATGGATGGATGGATGGATTATTGATTAGTAATGTTGACCTCAGGTTTGATCCCATTTGTGCATGTTTCCAGCCAGACATTTGGTTTATGTAAATCAAGTTGAACTTTAAGCTTAACATGAATATAAATGAATGGTTGATGGAAACCGTCTGCCAGCTCTGCACCGAATGCATCCTGGGATATCCTCAAGGCCTGAAGAGGATGAAAGTAATAGTTTGACATTTTGGAAAATACACTTTCCAGATGAAAAGATAAATACCACTGAGTTGATGATTAAGTGACTTATTTTTTTTTCTTTTTGGGGGTTTTTGGATAGTTTGAAGAATTGCTTTGGACTCAAGTAACCTGTGATGGACATCATATCTTAGCGATCAATTAAAAACTGCTCTAGCTGCTCTGACTCTTATTTCTAAGGCTCGGGATGGAACAGAATGAAACTGGATCAAACCTCAGCAGACACAGAAAGCAATATTTTAAAAAAAAAAAACAGTTGGTGATGCCAAAAACCAAAAAAAGAAGATAAAACAGGTGATTAGCTTAGTTTAACAGACAGATTGGAAACAGAGGAACAGAAACATTATAGAAACACTTTGTTGGCCTGAAGCCTTCCTTAAATTTCTGCTGATTTCCTAAAATAAAAAGGAATCGTCTACTTTGCACTGCTTGTTTCTGTTCTCAGTCTCTGTTAAGCTTTTCCTTTAAACAGCCGTCAGTTTTAAACTTCAACTGAATCATTAAACACACTGAATTCAAGTCAGCTGACAAACTGATCCACTTCATGTGAGCGCAAAGCAGTAGTCACCTCTGGCTTTCATTATGAGATATTTTTGCCAAATGCACCACAACAGACACATGGGGAACACAGACGAGTTGGCGCGCAGCAGCGCTTTGATTGACGTCACCTAATGATGTATACTGTTGGTCCATGTAAAGCTCTGCAGTTAACACTAACTACCGCTATCGTATCAGACCAGAAAATGGAGGACAGATGCGGACACGAGTGTGAATGATACCACCTGTGGTTTGAAACCTCTCTTTCCTGTCTCTCTATTGTTTGAGTGGAGGACGGCAAAGGCCTTTGGTGTGTGTGAGAGAGCAAGTGTGAGACAAACAAGTAGAGAAAGGTGAGATGATTAAAGAGAACAGAGACAGAGACGTGGTTTTCATTTGAGCTCTTTTTTATTGTGCACATCCACCTCAGATATAAGTAAAAGTACCTATTACCCAAGGACACGCACAAGCATGCACACACAGGGTAATTGTGGTATTTCTGTGTATTTTGTCTTTAAAAATATTACCTTGTGCAGCTGAAACATGGGCCGTATTATTAATGTTTTCAGCCCACATAGGCTCTTTGTCAGTTAACAGACAACTCATACAAACTCTCTTACTGCAACTGGAAAAGTACACATATGCAAGCCTGAATCAACAAATACTGTATTAACAGTGCAACACAAATTAGTATTGTATACACAAAGAATCATTTAAGTCAACTATCGAAAAAGGAATCAAAGTTAATGAAATCCTTAAACAGCGCAGGATAGGATCACATTTGAAAACTGATGCTGTCGTAACTGCACTAAACAAATGGGGTTTATATGAAGGTTTTTTTTACATTTAATCCCAGCTCATAGTTCATACACATAACATCCTCAAAACTACTACAATACAAATCTTGGACGGCACAGAATATAGCAATAGGAATGAACAAATACACCACTGACCTGAACTGAACTGGGGTGGATGGAAAAGGATTAAAGTAGGAGAAAGAAGAGCAGAACAGCAGAGACAGAGAGAGTGCATACATTGTGCCGTGGAGGGGTCAGGTCGTCCTGGTCAGAGCAGAGAGAGAAGCGCTGCTCAGATCAGCTCAGAGGCTGACAGCTCTCTGACAGGGATAAGAGGACTGCCCGTAAATAATAGGGGTTCAGACCTGGGGCACCTTGCCCCTTGACAATGTGCTCATTTCTCATCTATCACTCTTTCTCTCGTGCGCGCGCCCTTTCTCTGTGGCCTACGCCGGCTAATTCTCACAGGTTTAGTGACATAAGAGGATCAGCCTAACTGAAATAAAAGATATTTTCCATATGGTTGAATAGCAGTGTAAAGTGGAATTCTTTTGGCCCCTGTCTGCGTCACCTCAAAGAAAAACATTCAGATTTCCAGGAAAATGAAAGGAAAGCAAAGTAGCAGACTTTGAGATAGATGACATCATTGATTTAAACTGAACATCTGTGAACCAGACACAGCTCCAGTCTTAAAATAGATGCTGTAGGTAGGAGGTAGGTAACCTGTAGCGTATATTTATTCACTCCTTCTAAAAGCAAATTATCATTTCAACACTTCTTGGAACAGCTACAGCTGAGTCATTCGAGGTAGAGGTTGTGTAGCCTTTAAGATAAGTTTAGATCAGATGAAGTGAGATAGAATCAGGTGCCAGTAAATGAAACATCAGCGACTCTTTGGGGCTTGAGTGGAGAGTAACAATCTCGGCTCAGTAATATATATTAAAGCAACAAGATCCAGTTCAGTTCAATACAATACAGCAAACAAAGTTGAAGAAGTGGCACCTTTGGCTTTAATTTCACAGTTGTGTCCTGGATTGGGGACATCTAAACCAAATGTGCAACATGTGCAAGGCCGTCAGTGCACAATAAACCACTGTGAGTCTGTGACAGTATGATTTAAATGATGTTGTGTAACGTGCAGATGTGCATCTAGTGTGCACATAAAACTGTCATGAAACAACACTCAAACGCTTACATGTACTGTGCCTTTAAAGAGTTATTGGCAGAGGAAGTATTCAGTAAAGTAAAGTCTTGCATTGAAAATATTGATTTGGGTAAAAAAAAAAAGACTCATAACATACTCATACTCATAATATTAAGTGAGTGTTTAACTATTGTATATTGTACTGCAGTATTTTTACTGATGTGTTAAATAAATTAACATTTTTCTGTTGTAGCTGGTCGAGGTGGAGCTGATTTGAACTTTTTTTTTTTTCATAGTTCGGTATGTTTTGTATTGCAGATGAATTTAAAGGAGTAAAACATATAATATGTTCCTCTGGATTGTAATATAGTGTAAGTAGAAAGTAGAAGAAAGTGGAAGTACACAAGTAAAGTACAAGTACCTCAAATTTGAACTTAAGGCTGCAGTGCTGGAATAAATGTACATTCCAGCTCTGTTTATTGGTGACAATAATCAGAGGGAAGAGTGAATTTCATCCTAAAAAGGAAATACCAATAACTGAGAGTGTTGAACTCATCTTTTCTTTGGCTTGATATTTGAATGTTTCTTTGCGCAGAATGAATATTTAGGGCTTTGTCCCTCATCACTTACACTGACATCTTGTCAGGCTATGATCTCTTAAGGTCAGCATAGAGCAAGAGAAACTGTCAAAGCAACCAATAACTCCTGTAAAGCACGTAAGAGACGGGCACGTGCGGCTGTCCTTTAATTTGAAATGAAGCACCAAGTGAGTCAAGCAACAAAGGCACCTCTGCTTGGCCCTCGGTGTCTCTGGCTCTGCAGACACGCCCTAACCACCGGGGCTGCCAGCTCTCGGAGGAGGAGGATCGGGTGAAAGTGGAGCGGAGGGAAAAGAGAAGGAGAGAGAGAGAGAGAGAGAGAGAGAGAGAGAGAGAGAGAGAGAGAGAGAGAGAGAGAAACGTCCCCTGTCAGAAATATGCGGGGCTCGTCCTTTCAGACCTTACGTCAGCCCGCACTCTTTAACAGGCTGTCAGTCCCGGTCCGGACACACACAACACACACATAGGCACAGAGATGACAGCGACGGGACGAGGATGTAGCACACCTGCGGAGAGCGCCGCGTCGAGCGTTTAACACGGGACTAATTCTGGATTCAATGTATTTGCAGTTCCTCTCCAGTGATGAGTTGGCTCCTGTTGTGGATTCTAACAGCAGCCGGGATTCAACAGGTGGGATGGAGGAGAGATTTTTTTATTTTTATTTTTATTTTAAAGGTGCAGACTTGAGCAGTGAGGTGAATTAATATTATCCTGAACATATGCATCTCTGTTTCCCATGTAAAAGTGTCAGTCAACCTACTTACACCATCAACAGTCTCTATAGGGACTTACAGTACGTTTGCGGTACTCCACAATAACCCTGAGGTAGTTTATTTTTTACTTTTTTTGACTTTTTAAGCATATATCCATAGAAATTTATAAATATAAGTAACGAATGCAATGACATCAGAATTGAGCATGTTGGAAATGTTTAATTCTGAATCCAAAGTGACCTTATCATCAACTTTTTTTAGTGGCTGTTTTTTTCTCCTATCATCCTCCTGATGGCACATCCTTCCACCTATTTCATGGTTTCCATTGTTACTCATTCGGGTTATCCGAAGATGTGGCTCCAAAAATATTAGTCAGTGCTCGACTTGGAGCAAAGTCAAGCCTGACTTGACCTGACCCTCATTGTTTCCTCTAAGTGCCGCAGATGTCTCTAGAGAGAAGTCATTTCAGTCATCAATCATCCCGGGGTTAAATTTGCTGTGTGAGATGCTGGCAGCTACCTCAAAGCAGCTTTACTTTCCACCATTTGTTAGAGTTTAGTGCCACCTCCTGGTTATATATATACATATGGCTATATGGTTGCATGTTTGTTTGTTTTTTTCCACAATCCTCGATTCATCCCTCAGTCTGTGGCATCCATCAAAAGCTGGAAAGTGGAATATAATGTTATAATTGTATATCCGTTTGTTCCCATGTTGTCAGGGATGGTCGCTCTTGTTTGTGATTATTATATGCGCTGATTTTACAATTTTAAACTGTAACATGTCATTCTAATGACTACTTTATTAATTGCTGTTGGAGATTAGCTGCACATACCGGACAATGCTTCTGCAACTGTCGATGTTTCTCTAACAAACTAAGCATTAAAATGAGCTTATATTAATACTTTATATCATGCTGTTGTTGTTAATAATTATCATTATAGCTAATGATGTGATGTAATGTAGTGATGAAGTTTACATAAACTTTCATTGCATCTTTAAAAGTTTATTCTGAACTGTTTCAAGTCACGTTGCCTCTCCTAAATGTCACAACCTTTTGCTGGGGAATTTAAGAAAACAAGCCTTTTCTCCATCCCCCCCCCCCCCTGGAATTTTTGGAAAAGGATTTCTTTTTTTGTGTGTTTTCCCCCTTCCCTGAGGAAAGGTTTGTCCATACCCTCTGCACAGATCAGAGGTCATCTGATATGACCAGATACTGACGGGAGGAAAAAGATTAAACCAGCAGGGAAAGAAGGAGAGTCATCAGTCTTTGTCACCTCTCACAGCAAAGAAAACATTTTCATTAACTGCCCATCACCAAAACATGACGGCTAGAAGGGTTGTGTCACAAATATTCAAGGCTGAATGGCTAAAAATCAGATGACTTTGAGGTGACCATATTATTTGAGTTCTTGTAGAGAGTAGTCTTGCGGGAAGTCCTGCATTAGCTTTCAACACTGTGCACGCTGTGTTATTAATATGACCATAATTCCACTGTAGTGCAGAGAACAAGCTCAGGGATGTGACATAAGGTGCAGCCTTCATAAGATGATTAAGCATGTTTCCCCACAATTAATTGAATGTGCATGCACGTACAGTATGTGTGTGTGTGTCTGTGCATGTTTTGCATGGATCAAAAGCTCCTTACCAAAGTGCATCGCTGTGCTGTTACATGCATACGGATGAAATCATGACTTATGAGAAAATGTTGGACCTCCAATGTATTGTTTGCCTCCCTGTCTCGAGCAGTGAGGTTATTATGATGGATGATGGTGTCAGCTGCAGCTTCAGTGTGTCTAAATCATAAAGATAAAGATCATTATATCATCATTGCTTCATGCGAGTTGAATGCAAATTGACTCACTCTGCAGTTTTGGGCCAAAAAATACATGTTAGGTGTAAGTGTGCACAGTTTTGTATGAGAGTATTAAGAAGCAAACCTCAGTGTCTAACTAACTGAACAATGACCCAGAGACAATTTTCTGGAATTTTCTTAAGCACACCATGTTCTCAAAACAAGCAAGAATTGAATTTGGCCACTATAAAAGTGATATTTGTTGTCAGAAAGCTTCCTGTGCTGAGACTCATGCATCCACACTAACCCCCAAGCTCATAGGCTGTTAATGTGGCTCATGTGGCCTCTTTCAGTGAGAACATCTGCTTTTAAGAGCTGCAGAGCTCTTTTACTGTGTGATCTTGGCTTCACCGAGCAGCTTGTAAGAGTCAAAACGCACTAAAAAGGGAGCCGTTGATTAAGTTTCATTGGCAACACTTTTTGGAACAGTTCAGCATAGTTGCTTCTTAATATCACGATGGAACACGTCCAGCGTTAAGTGTTAATCACATACAAGAATCGACGTTGTGATTGATTTAACAAGATTAGCTCCATTGGGTGTTTAATTCATTTTTACAGTCTTATTTGATTTATTGCACAGCATGACCAGACTTTAACCGGCTGCCATGTATTTCACCCATGCAGGCAGTGAAGCAGAAGTGTTCGGTTCAGCAGCTTTCCAAGACAAGGTTACCAAAGAGAGCTAGATATGAAAGAATTCAGGATATTAATATTTCCTCACCACAGGGGTCAAATACCTTTCATGTAATAAACACAGGGCTATTAGCTCTGAAGCCTATGAGTCTGTGTGACCAAAGCTAATATTATATATATGTAATGATGCTTCATTCATGAGGGTGAATGAGGGTTATGCAATAAATAATTGCATAAAGAGAAGACAATAGCTGCACTAAATTTCATTTATTTTTTAGTTAAAGTTATTTATTTGTCCACTTTCCTCTCTCCAGGCCTACTCCCAGAATTCCACTGCCATGCCGCCTGACACAGCTGTCACATCCTCAGCTGTGGACCAGTTCAACCGGACGCAGTACTGCAAATGGCCCTGCGAGTGTCCCGCGGTCACCCCGACCTGTCCGCCAGGCGTGAGCCTCCTCATGGATGGCTGCGACTGCTGCAAAGCCTGCGCCCGGCAGGTGGGCGAGGTGTGCAACGAGGCAGACACATGCGACTACCACAAGGGACTGTACTGTGACTACAGCTCGGACAAGCCTAGGTACGAAAAAGGAGTGTGTGCATGTAAGTGTCACTCACCGAAACCGACAAAACAAACAACAGATCACACAGCAGGAAACATTTTTGTTTAATTTTTGATGTGGTATTTTGAGTTAACCGTCCACACCGCAGTTCAGACTGCAGGTGACCTGATTGTGTTTGAGTAGAGCGTATGTTTACTGCCATATCAACACCAGTCGTCCTGGTAACAAGACAGTAGTCACCAGAATACTGATATATTTGAGTGCTGTATGCCACAGGCAGCATCATGCTTGTTTATTTTAGTAGTTTATAGTTGCATATTCCACAAATGTGGAATTATATTACAAAGCACATATTCATGTTTACGCATGGGAAACGAAGCTTTTCATATTAATAATATTCTTATTAACTTGCCACAGACCTAACTCTAACCTCAGCCCAAAATTAGGCCTAAATCTAATTTTACCTACGGTACAGTATGTGTCACACTAAAATGCAGGAGTTTGAGTTGTACATTACTCTATAGTTGTGGAAAATGGTAATTCTGTAGATCTGTTTTGTTTTTATTTTCATGTTTTTGATTGTGTTATTCACTCCACACAAAAGAAAAGTCCATTCGACAGAAAAAAGATTGATATTGTGTCATATCTATGCTACAGTGTCACATTTTGTTGTATTTCTAACAATGTGTTCATTCATAACTATTTGCAAAGACATTAATAAAGCATTCAAATTCGCTTTGCACATCTCTATAATATGCGGCTGTTTGTCGTTCCTTTCTGCCAGATATGGTGGGAACAGGCTGTGAGCATGATGGTGTGATCTACCGCAATGGCCAGAGCTTTAAGCCCAGCTGTAAATACCAGTGTGTGTGTGTGAACGGTGCCATCGGCTGTGTGGCGCTGTGCAGAGAGTCCCAGCCTCCGAGGGTTTGGTGCCAAACCCCACGCCGGGTCAAAGTCCGGGGACAGTGCTGTGAGCAATGGATCTGTGATGAACCCAAAAGAGGACGCAAGACGGCGCCACGACACGCAGTAGATGGTATGATGCCTTGGACGTATATGTTGCTCTTGTTCGAAGAAGTTAGACTTTATCTTGCAGAACTCTCCTTGATTTTTTTTTTTTTTAATTCCCAATTGCACTCCCAACTCGCTTTCCAGCTCACTGAAATGCAACACAGCTCAAAACTGAAAGCATCAAGGCAAGCCAAAGGGAGTGCTTAAAGACAACACAAAAACCAGGGAATAAACCAGGGATCTTCATTATTCTGGGAGTGTCATTGCTTCATGCAAACTGACTCTTTGGTTCAGGAGGTTTTTAACAGACTCCTGTGATCTGGAGAACCTTTTGTTCATAAGTCGATCCAACTGTTGATTGCATGTAAAAGGGCAGGGAATGCGAAATATAATTCTTGAGATATTTCCGATAGTAAATTAGTGCAAATTTACAAGTACTTATTTAAAACAGTGGATGCACATAACTGGATTTGATAAGTACCATACCAGCAGCTGTGTTTGAGGAGGATCATGATGTTTGGTTGTGTGTGAGCAGGGACAGACCAAACCTTTTCTGTGTAAGGCCTCACACTGCTTTTGGATCATGTCCAGTTTCCAGTTATTTAGTGCAGCCGTGCTACAAAGGGAATAATGTGAACGAAGATCTCTTTGTGTTGCATAATGATACTAATCAGATCCAGATTATTGGGTAAACACAACCTAAAGATTGAGATTAAAAACAGAGACAGTAGGGCAGGGGGTGCAGGATGCCTTTGTTTCTCCTGGTAAATTATATGCCCACCATATCTGAGCCACATTGATCCTGCAAGTTTGGGTTATAGCTGCCAAACCAAGCTTCTGAATAGGTAATGGTAGCAAAACTTTGGCCATTCAGGATACAGTTTCTTTCTTTATTAAAACTCCTATCCTCCACCTGGCCAAGATAAAGGATTGGATGTGTAACAATCCCCCTGTTGTTTCTCAAAACCTTGGAATCATTTTTCTGGGTTTTGCGTTTCAATCATTATCTTGAAATGACATTTTTATTCATAAATGGATCCAAGTTGAACAGTGATATTTGTAGCAGTTTTTAGAGTCAGTTAATTATGTCCCTTCTCTATGTTAATCCAGCTTCCCCAGCTGAGACCAAGAGCTGGCACAAGAACTGCATTACCCAGACTACCTCATGGAGCCCCTGCTCAAAGACCTGTGGACGCGGCCTGTCCCTGAGAATCTCTAACGCCAACGAGCAGTGTGAGCTGGTCAAAGAGTCTCGCCTTTGCAACCTGCGGCCCTGTGAGGTGGACATCACCAAACACATCAAGGTAGCAATTCTGTTGCATATGTTGGATTGGATGTCAAAAAGGTTCTCAGACATTATCGTTGTTACATTGTTACACTTCCTTCTTTCACCAGCCTGGAAAGAAATGTCTGAACATCTACAGGGAAGAACAGCCCTCAAACCTCACCATCTCTGGCTGCACGAGCAAGAAGCCGTACAGGCCCAAATACTGTGGCGTCTGCACAGACGAGCGCTGCTGCATCCCCTACAAGTCCAAAACCATAGACGTGGAGTTTGAGTGTCCTAATGGGACGGGATTCACCTGGAAGATGTTGTGGGTCCAGGCCTGCTTCTGCAACCTCAGCTGCAAAAACCCCAATGACATCTTCGCCGAGCTGGAGAGTTACTATGGTTACCCAGAAGTCATGGACTAACAGGTGTCAATCATGCTCTTGACGTGTGGGAGCATCCTGCTTTTCTTCTGACTTCTTTTTTCTTATGCATTGTTTTGTATTTGTAATGTGTATGACTATGTACAAGGGATTTTCTTATAGTCTTTTTTTCCTATTGGAAAAATCTGTAAATATGAAATGTATATGTGTCTCCAGAATGGATTCATAAAGCATGACGTGCCTCTGAAGAATGCCAATGAAAAAAATATTCATCCAGTGAGTGTGTGAAATATTGAAGGCTTAATTTATTTATACAGCTTTTTGCATATGTAATAACACATGCAGTGTTCTCTACATTGTCCGTCTCACATCGTCTGTCTTAAACTCATGAGTCAGCTCAAATAAAAAGGCTGCACTGTATATATATATTTCTTTATATTTCATGAAATCTACTTTATGATACGTGTTTTTAAAAAGGCAGAAATGGACTAAGATGCCAAAGGTAAAGCCTTAACTTAGGAGCATGTGTTCAAATATGCAATAGTGACAGGTTCAGGGAAGATCAGTTACAAGTTTTTATTGTCATTTTTTTAATAAATACAAACTGTTATGTCATTTTAATGCTTTTCTACAGCATTAGACAGTTGTGCATCACATCTTTACAAAGCTGTGTATGTGTTCTACAAAGCAAAATGTCGCAAGTAAAATACAGGAGTAGGAGGTGTCAGGTAAGTTCTATGGCTATCCTCATGTTAACATGTGGACCTATCACTTCACTCACCCAAATATCCACAACCACATAGGAGCATCATGTCTAAAAAGTGAACAATTCCATGGCACATCTTTGTTCCATTGTGCTTGATTGCATAGAAATCATTGTAAAAAAGAAGAAAAAAAACTTTTTTTTGTCTGAAGCCATGATCCATTAATAAAGCATATGATGTAAAAGCTTTTGAATTTGTGTTTCAGGATGTGTTTTGATTAACGACAAAGCATCATTGAAATGTATTAAAAATCATGTTTCCTGAAAGGATTTCACCAGTGAACAGATTTATACGGTTTGAAAAAAAAACTCAAGGATAATGGACATTGGCAAGATGAAGCAACGTTATTTGCTGTATATACATGATATACTTGAAGTCTGTCCCTTAATTTTCAAAATTACATAGCAATTTATGAGGCAAACTGCCATTTTTATTTATCCAAGTGCCTCCCCATCCTCCCTCCACATCTACAAATCTGCTCCTACGTACAAACGACAACACTTCAAATATGGAAAATAAAGAATAAATGATCAAACAATTACAGTGAGAACAGAAAACAGTCATTTACAGTCAGGTATATTTGAGAAAGCTGTGTCAATATGGTAAAAATGGATAAAAACAGGATGAGGGGATGCAGAAATGGAAATTAAAACATTTTTTATATGTATGAGAGATTATGTGAGATACATATACAAGCTGGTGTAGGCCTACTCATAGCCACAGCTTACTCCAACATTCTCTGCTTCGGTGTCCCCAGATGCTGCGTTGCCCCTGACTACACACTCACCTGACCAAGGAGCTCAGAAGCAGGCATACAGTTGACCCTGTCCTCTCACTAAAAAGACATCTATTTTCAAATTTGGACATCTCAGCTGCACTGAATAGTCTGCAGGTGAGTGCCCGTTGTGCGTTTTTACAATTCCAGGTATATTATCTTAGATTCCCTCTTCACATCGGTGTGTATGTGCCTAGGAATGTGTGTGTCTATGTGTCAGTTAGAGGCAACGCAGCACAAGCCGAAGGGACCTTAAGAGGTTTTGGTGTCTGGAGAGTGGAGGTTCACTTAGCAGGACACTTCGGTGGACTTGGGCACGGCTTGGTCCACATTGCTGTTGGCCGTGCCGTCTGTGGAGCCTTCTGTGTGGGAGCGTGCGTGCTGGTTGTCAGTTGTGTGGCTGCGGCTGCGGCTGCCCTCGTTGGTGTGAGAGCGGGAGCGGTTCCCCTCGCTGGTGTGGGAGCGGGAACGGTTGCCGTCGAAGGAGGTGACGCTGGAGCCGGAGGCGGTGCGAGAGCGGACCAGGCGGGTCATGCTGGCAGAGGGCACTGAGAGGAGAGGAAGAGGAGGATTTAGTAAATATTTTCACTGGCAATTATTTGGGTAAAGTTTTTGGGGTACTTGGACTTGGACTCAATACTTCTACTCCATAAGAGGGAAATACTGTACTTTTTACTCCATAACTTCTGGGAGCTAGAATTGCTTTACTTTACTTAATTTCAATAATTTAATTTCAATAATTTAATTTCAATACTTAGCGTAGAAAATTACAATTAAACCACCAAGCAGCATATAAAAAGTCTAGAATCAGTTCTAACTCTACCAAATCCAAGGTGCAATATTTAACTCCATAACTGTGACAATGGTCACTTTATATGAATAGTGGATATTTTTACTTTGATGTAAATTTTACTGATACCTACTGTTACATACATGCTTTAAAGGCACAGTTTTGAATGTAAGACTAACTCCAGTGGTTCTGCTTAAATATTTTTTCTACTGCTGTTCTCTGCACTCTGTAGTGTGGACTTGACCTTAGTTCAAGTTACACCCCAGTGAGTTCATGGGTCATTTATTAACCAGTGGAAAGAGTTGAAGAGGAGACTACGAACTGTGAGGCCAAAGAACTTCTTCTCACCACAAGGTGGCAGAAGACTCATCTTTGGCAGGGTGTTGTATAAAATTGTCTGGCGTTCGTGGCAAATTGAACCTCAACATTCCTGAGAAGCGCATGTCACCAAAAATAAAAAAAGACTGCATGTCTTGAATACTTACTGTATCCCATGCCCTGAATGAAGTATTTGAAAGCTTCTGTCAGTTTGCCAGGCTGCAGAGGAAAAAAAAACACAAGGGGGTAGGGGGATAATTAGTCCTCTTGTCATTAATTATAACACTTGTTTACATAACATTGACAGATTCAATTTCTCATCCAGCGGCTCACTGCTCAGGGTCTGAGATATGACAGCTGCTATGAACAGGTGCTGCGCAGGGTGGAGGATTACAACCTGACAACTGTGCTTCATGTCTGCCACTTGCTAATGCTCTTAAGTGTAACCTTCTTATGCCATCCACCCGTCCACCTGACCCTCTGTACTGATTATCCAGCCCTGTGCAGCCTGCTCGACAACGTTAACGCTGTCTTGCAAAGCTTTTCTTTTCCTGTTTCTGTCACACAAACACAGACATACACACCTGGTCAACCTGGGGCATGCCTCCACAGTCAGCCATCTGGAAAAAGGAGGGAAAACACGAAAGAGGCCATTAGCATTTAGCATGTTTGGCGCTTGTACATTCGCACACACCATTACCCCCCCATTATGGTCCACATGTCCCATTTGAACATGCCAAACACCTTGTCCCTGCTACCTCCAATCAGTGTTCCTCTACACACCTAACAGTTAACCCCAATAAATGGCACCCATTTTAGCTCTTACAGCCATTTGGTTTCAGTTGTGCATCATAAAAGGTTGCCATAGGCCAACACAAGTAGGTCAGCTGCAGCAGATTGCGTCCTCAGAGGAGACATGCATACGCACGTTGCCACTGAGGACGCATTCAGCTGTCCTAACCCTTGGTTAATATGTCACCAGGTAAATGCTGAGCCAGTGGAATCTTATCAGCCTATGCGTTTCCATCAAGGCTATTATAATCTGAATGAGGATATGAGACAGGAGGTGGAGGGAGGGCGGGATGGAGGGGGGAGAAACAGGCCTTTACCTTGAGCAGGGTAGTCTTTGTCGGGTCCAGCTTGGTGTTGCATTCAACCTGCGGGTACAAAGAAAGCTATTTAGTGAAGTATTTTATACGATAGTGATTCTATTTTGCAGGAGGAAAATATAAATCTATTATAATCACCAACCCTGTCTCTTGATTTCTGTACCAAACATTGTTCTGGCTTAACTCATATTAAACTGACTGAAGTGAACGGAAGACACATTCAGCACGTTAGCTCAGTTAACAGCAGGTAGAAGTCTACTCTTTAACATTAGAGTCTTGTTTTTAATGGCTACCTGAACATCAAGAGATTCTGTCACAACTCACCACGGCCTCCACAGCAGGAGAGCTGTCACCAACCACCAGCAGAGAAGGACACCTGGGTAAAAGGTAAAATGCTCAATTACAAATCAGCATTTGTCATGTATTACAAATGATATTTTGATTTGAAAAAAATATGCTGCAGGTTATTGTTGTTTGACGATGACTCACTTGAGGGTTCTGACGTTGCTTCCAGGGACCGGCCTCTCAATTTCCAGATCCCTCCGACTGTAAATAGAGACACGTTATAGAAAATCTTCAACAAATTCCATTTTTTGTTTATTAAAAGTTAAGATTCTTTGTATATGAAGTTGCTCTTTACTTTCGAGCCCTGGAATACTCATTAAAAAAGGCATGTTGACCTACCTTTCGTAGGACTTGACAAAGAGTTGCAGGTTAAACTGGTTCATGTCGTTCAGGATGTGATGGCGGTATGTTCCAATCAGGTCCTGGTTGTGGTGGATCTCCTCCTGTGTTGACCAAACACAAAATCCGTTAACAACAAAACACAAACTCAGTGTAGTGAGACTCAGGTAACAAATCTGGAGAAACTCAAATAGAATCTGTACCTTTCCAAAGAGGTGGGAGATGATCATGTCCGGCATGGCATGAGTCCAGCCGCTGATCTGCAATTAGACAGAAAAACTGCATTTAGCTTTAATGCAGCATCTATATTTTTGTTTCCAGTTGGGTTCTGGTGATGTTTCAAAAAACTCTTTACCAGATGTGTGAGCTATGCGTTACCTTGTGTGCAGCCCAGTCCATCCATCCCTCAGCACACGGGTTGATGTTGATGAGCACTAGCCCCTCTACCATGTTCGGGTAGTCCAGCTGAAACACACAATGTTGCATTTAATGACATATTTGTTCAAAAACTGGGTTCAGGTGGCCAATTTCTTTAAACCTTGGTGTGTTGGTCTCATTAACCATGTTATTGTTGATGATTTTATGATTGCATATCTGTTAAATTCTGATTTAGCACTGTACTTGGTTTAATATATTTAAATACTTTGTGCAGTGATGCACACTTGATTTAGTTACAGAGAGGGATGCAGCAAAGAGTTAACACTTGTATCTCTGTCAGCCTTGAGTCAACAGAGCGAGACTTCCTACAGAGCACAGTGTTAGTCTTGAGCTGATCTGGAACATTCCTGAGGCTTTTATGGCTCAGCAGGCTCAAGCAATAAGCAGCATTATATTGCCAAAATCAGCAAAAAGAAGAAACACATTAGCTGCCTCTGCTAATCCTAAAATGATTAAACTTGTAATTATTAAGCCTGATTGAGAGGGGGAGACGTACAGCGAATCTGGTCAGTATGTAGGCCCCGGCTCCAATGCCCATTCCAATAACACTCTTCAGCCTGCAGGCAAACATACACGGATACTGTTAGAACAACAGGTTAGAAAAAATCTTATAATAGAGTGTGAAGAGTCAGTGTGAAAACTGAAGCTCAACTTACCCAAAGTGCTTCAGCACCAGTGGGAGAGTCTCGGAGAGTTGGTCCATGGAAGGGTACTCATATCTGGAAAACAAAAGACATTGTTACAAACCTTTAGTTGACTATTTAAGAGCAACACTATCTTATCACTGGTCTGTCTATATTGCGCCTTTGTGTTGATATCAGCCTGTAATAGCCATCTGTTTTCATATCATGTTCAGTTCAGGTAGCAACAGTCCTTCCATCAAAGCAGAGATTAGGCTGAACGAGATAAACACCTGCCCCAACAGCACACTTAGTCAAATTAGGTCGTCTTAAGTACATCCGCAGTGATCTACCTGTCGAGTCAAAGGTCGTACTGCTTGACATACATTAAGTGTCTCTTCGTGTGTTTGGCTCACCCAGTGGAAAAGGTGTTAGCTCCCTCTTGCTGCCCAGGGGCATCAACGTGACAAACAGCAAAGTGCTGCATGATCTCTGACATGTCCTCATGGTTGAAGAGCGAGTCCCAGCAGGTTTTGTCTGGAAGAAGGAGGAGGCGGACGTGGTTAAGTGATCCTCGGCTGATAAGCACAAATATCCTCATTTGTCTCATCATCTTCCAAGATTTGACACAATCATAAAAATCTATCGTTTGGAAGAGTTTTAATACTGTAATGGAATAAACTTAACAATATAAACTTAGCTTGGGGGATCTTGATCTGATACCACGTGGTACAGTAATTCAAAACACCCCAGGCTTTAGAGACAACAACAGATGTTTCACCTAGGGAGAGCTGAATAAAGAGCCAGGCTTACGGTTCAGTCCAATATCATGGATGGTGAGGATGACCGGTCTCTCGGCCTTGGGAACCCCCTTCATTGTACAGTGGATTCTTCCCTGAGGAGTGTCCACATCATGTTCCTACAGGTGCAAAGAAACAACCAGAGTTAAAAAAATGTTAAACAAAATTAAATAAAACTACTCATGAACACTGTCATCCTAAATAAGTTTTCAATGCATGCATTCATAAAATGTTTAATTATTGCCTCATCTACTTGTAGAAATTTAATTATCTGCATCAAAATTTAAGGTTTGTTTTCTTCCAATTTCTAAAACAACTTTCCAACTATGCTACAAAAACAGCCAAACTATTTCAAAGACAATCCACTTCCAAGTATTTCCAATAAGCCACCGAACAAAAAATATAAAAACGATTCTCAGTGCTCCAACAGCAGACACCATGATCCAAGAAAATCCAATGAAAACTACCCAGTGCAAACATTTCAAGTCTACTCACGCTGACTTCTATCTCAGCAACAATCATTTCCACATCCGAATCCTCCAGGACCATGTTTTCAGGTGAGGGGTCCAATGCTGCTCGCTAGTGAAAAACTGTATTCGCACTGGCTCCCTGAGCTACAGATCCTGGTGCTGGTAAGCCTCTAAAGTTGTTTAGCTCTGCTCTGAGAGCTGCATTTTATACCCCCACTGCTTACCAGTTGGCCTAAGCTCCTGGCCTCCCATCGTGTCCGCAGGCTGGTCAAAACAAGCTAACTCTAGATGAAGAGATCCCTAAATTGGATCAGCCAATGTCAGACAGAGGGCCATTGGCTATGGAGTCAACATGATGAGTACGGGTGCATGATCAATGGGAAAACATGCTGAATGAGTGAGGGAGGGGGAGACATCAGTCGTTATTCAGCAATATTTCAGGGACACAATTTCAAATTAATGAACTTTTGATAAAGTAGTAGACTTTCATGGCTATAAGGAGACTTTCTTTCAACATTTCCTAAACATATATCCACAAACATATAACCTGAAACAATATAATATAAGATTTTATAATAATATAAATTCTTAAACTCTAAAGCTGCTTAAATATTGCCCCAAATTATATAAATAGTGTTTTATGTCGAGGTAGAAGCTGTCTTCTGTCCTGATAAATGTGTATTTGAGTATAACTTCCTGTCCCCACTGAAAGGAGGAATATTTGGTGGATATCCTTGTTAAATATTTTTATACAGCTATAAATGTTTATATTTTCACGCAAAAAAAAAAACAAACATTCTGAACTCTTCGTGTGAAGAAAACAAGCACAAATCTGCCCCATGGTGACCTGACCTGCAGGTCTCACACACTGTACTAGATGACCTATTGAGTAGGTTTCAAACCAGCTCTGACTGCATCGGACCTGCTCTGGAGGAACATCCAAGGAGGCGCATAACCTATTTACTTGACGTAAGTACGCGTAAACATCTAAGGATTCACCTCACTCCACCCATCCGCTGCCTCTACAGGACACACTGAAGCATGTAAGCTACACAGGCCAGATAATCCTTCGATGTGCACACATGTATTTGTGAATGCATGTATATGCACCTGGTGAACTCAATGGGATAATTGTGCACTTACTATCAGTGACAGCAGTAAAACACCAATATCATCACCTCCGAGTAATCCTTTGCCACTAATTGTTGCAAGCTCAGGCACTACAGAGATATCACACTTGCCTTGCAAGTAAGTTAGTTAAGGCAAATAGCTCTGTAAAAGAGCTCCACCCACTGATTGCCTAACTAGAAGATCTACAAGCTCTGATATCACCGACTGGAACCATTATGTTTGTGGTTAAGGTCAATACTTTGTTTCATACCAACACTGTATACACTGTAATTTTTAATATGGAGGGTCTGAGCGCTGTCCAAGGTGCTGAGAGGCCCCCAGACTCAACAGCACCCATATAATAACCAAAACATTTGTGTATGTCAGGAGGGAAGTGAAAAGATTGATGCACTGTAGCTTTGGTATCTTGCAAACTGAGTCCAAAGAGTGTTTCATCACTTTCAGCAGATGACTGAATTAGTGGAGGCCCAATTAGATTTCAGTCCTAATGAAATCACAGCGGATGAAAGGTCATCACCAAGATAAATGAGCCACTGCAACGGCTATGTTGATTAGAGTATTTCATTTTTTCAGCCACTAGATGGTACCAGACAAGCTAAAATAATAAGATATAGAATTAAAACCGTCTAATTATTTGACCTGTAACTGGCATCGTCTGTCAACACAGCTCTGAATAGTAAAACTGGGTTTACAACTGGTGGTGACAATAAATGCTGGATCATATTTCTTGCGTCTGCAAACATACCTTGACAACAAGCTGCTGCACGGCCTCTCTCAAGCCCTGCAAGGAAAGAACAGAGTGATGAAAATATAAAACTAATGCAATTACAGTGTAGCATGCTATAATCTAATATCCTGAGAGCATCATCCTGTCACTGAATGTATTTTCACATCCATACGACCTCTATCATACCAGTACAATTTCACCTGTGCAACTTTGTAGTTGTGGACAATTGATTAATGATTAAACTGTTCTTCGTCAGACTTGTAACCCTTAGGACAAAGGTCAGCTAACCCTACCTTTGCAACTAACAGAAACATTTACATGTTTTACATAGGTCATTTAAGTCAATCTTAATCTTGTAACAAACATTTTGGAAGAACATAAGTAAACTATTAGATACTGTTCTGTTTCTAAATGTAGCACTTGAGGCAGTTCAGCATGTTTGATGAAGCTGATGTACTGGCACGATTCTTGGATTTTTTGGCTGGTATCCAACCTTTGGATAAAAGCACCCGATAAATAATTGTGATGTAATGTAATATTAAGCCTATAGGCCCATTTGGAAACATCTTTTTTGGCAAGGATATTATTGGTGAGTGTGATATGTGATCATTGATATTACAGTGCAGATTCAAATCCAGGTCAACAATTACAAATTTCTAATTGTACCTGATTATGCATTTTCTTAGAAATGCTGTATTTTGTAATCAGTTCTCACACCTACTTGAATAAAACAATCTTTCAATGTTTGCATATGACTGTTTAATGCAAATCCAGATGATCCTCTCTGAGCTGAGATATGATTTATGCATTCTTCAGTGAGGCTGATACAGGCATATTTTAAGGTGTATTTTCCTTTGAAATAATAAAAAAGAATTGAATCATTTTATATATTTCTTTGTGAACAGTAGCTGAAGCATTCAATCATTCTTACATGAATGTAACCAGTTTGTAATGAACTGACAACTTGCCAGGTACACAATACTCAAGCAGGTCAAAACACATTTCTGAAAAGTCTTTTCAAACACTATTTGACTTGGCTCTGTTCAGAATACATACCGGCAGTTCCCTGTCAACCAGCAGGGGTTTGGACTCAATTCGAATGTCATCCATTTCAAAGAGCTTGCTGAGCCTGGCGGTCAAAGAGAGCAGAAAAGTTGTGTGGGAAAAAGGTGCGGTCAAATATATGGCTTTCCCAAATTACACAAAAACATTTGTGTGTGTTCTTTTCAATGAACTAATGAACTTATCATTTTACCCGCTGGATTTCTAAAAGCCTCTCTTACAAAGGCGTGGCAAAGGTTGGTGCGCTAGGAGGCTGACTTACAGACAAAAAAAAACATGACACATTGTATGTGAACGTTGGGGTGGGCGTGTTTCTTTTTCACACAAAGCTAATAAAAAAGAGGCCTGAAGTAAGCGACCTGATCTTGTGCTTGCACAAAGGTGCACACACGGGAGCATGCAGAGACTGGTGCTGATCTGTGCTAACATGCGGACCACATAATAGGCCACACCTAGAGACACACAGAAAGTCTCACAGACAACCTGAGTTGATTGTGTAATCAAAACCAAAACCTGGAGCACTCCCTCGCTGATAACAGTTTCAAGAACATTTTTTTTTTAAAAAAAAAAGACTACTAATAAAGAAAAACTCAAGAAAAAATGAAAGAGGAAGAAGAGACGGGTAGAGAGGAAAGAAAGGAAAAGAGGGAGTGTGAGAGAGAAGCCAGGCGTCGGCTTGTGCTGTGGATCATGATGCTTGTCTTGGAGGAGAGCGGGGCAGGCTGCGGCTCTGCATGCAAATCAAATTAGCCGGTTAAGAGGGCTCTTTGTCCGCTGGCACCGGTGGCTTCTGAAAACCAGGACCCTGTCCTCTTCTCTCCCCCTGCTGAAGGGGGCCTTCACTGACCCACATACACAGGAAGCAACAGACACCCTGGTTCCCATCAATACACCCCAGCCCCTTTTCATCCCTCAGCTGGCTCTTTCTAGCTCTGTGTCACTTTTCTCTGTTTGTCTTGGTTTCTGCCTGGTTGCATGTGTGCTCTTTCCAGACTCCTTCCATCTGTTTTGTGTGCTCTCTTGTCTTTGTTTACAGCTCACAGCTAGAGAACGAACGGACCTACAGGACAGCTGTGTGGCAGTCAGATCGAGGGGATCTTTTTAGAGGAAGTGATTCATTACATTTCAAATGTGGAGATGACGGTTGTCCGGCAGAATACGCCCTGGACACAAACACATACACATGCTCCTCTGTCTGGGAGAACAGAGACCGGAGCCAGCCGGATCTCACAATAGCACAGAGGAAGAGGAGTATCAAACAACAGGTTCATTTTTCTGCTGAGGCCTTCAAAAACATGGCGGCCGTCACACTGCAGGAGCTTTGTTGAAGAGGACAAGAAATCAGCCCCCGTTGAGATTCCACAGACGTGTGAGAGAAGGCACGTTCATGATGTTGGAAAACGAAACTGCTCGGAGTGATTCAGATTAGGAGAAGGGGGAAAAATCAGTTCATGCATCAATGTAGAGGGGAATCCTCTAAGCCTATTTTCAGACCTATTTGCAAACACGGCTAAATTAAACCAGCCCAGAGAGCTCATTAACAGACAAACAGAGTTCCTCTGCACTTGGCCACCATCACCACCTGTCTGTTAGCAGGCTGGCAGCAGAGAGAGAGAGCGAGAGAGAAAGAGCCTGGGTGGACAGCAGGCTGAGACAACTAGGTCACCTGCTGTTTATACCAGCGGTGTGCCTCGGACTGCTCAACCAGCTGAGCTAATGTTTCACCTGGAGGAGAGGAGAGGCGGGCGAGGGGGCTGTTAGTTTAACCTCACAGGATTTCTCATCACAGACAATGAGATATGAGCGCTGCTGACTTGACATTTTTCATGTAACCATATGTTAAACTAATTTCATGGATGCCGAGTCATGTATGTCAGATGTCATGGGATACATTTAAAGTATCCATATGAATGTAAAGCATAAAAATAAGAGTTTTATGTTCTATTTCTCACATTTTGTGAGCTGTCAGATGTTTGATATAATATATTAAAACGGGACGTGGTGCTTTTGCCGTGCATCTTTTCCCTCACAGGGATTTTATGTTGCGGTTGCAGCAGGGGGATTTTTTCTTTCTACTGGCTTCACTCTGGCTCTCTGTGTCATAGGCAACAGTCACACATTGTCTTTAACCAAGTCAAACCAGTTCTGACATCCACATTCTCTATTGAAACATGTGTTTTGTTTTTTGTTTTTTTTGGGGGGGGGGGGGTTTTATAGAAAATGTCAGGCTGTGGGAGAAGAAGACAAACTGTTCACTGAAGCAGATTTGGCCTGGCAGAAGTGAGACTGTGTTATGCAACCGTGAACAGGAAACGGGGGGGAGGATATAGACTCTGGATGATCTGAAACGTGGAACCCAAATTTCATCTGCATAACAAAGAATGTTGGATATTTGAATTCCGGTACGGTTTCGCTCAACGAGATTTAAACATCAGCTGTTGACTGAAAGTCTCATGACAACATGCACTGTAATAAAGCCTTTGCATCCATCCATTACTCCTTCGAGCTTTGACAATGACCATAACTGTCACGATCAGGCTTTATGCACTGATTCCTGAAAAGCTGACTTTTTGAAAACCCAGTGTTTCCACTTGAGAGCGAGATAATGTAGTTTGAGCTTCAGGGGGGAAACAACAGCAGCACTGATGAAGGCCGATGTAACGCATTAGTGCTTGTTTTCCACAGTAAATCCAGAGATACGACACACTGCTTTAAACCAGAACATCTGAGTTACAAAACAGCACAAGCTCAAACTTTTTTTTTTTTTCTTCTGCTCGCTGACACAGAAACATATGTCTCAATTTTAGGGAAGCCAGAATCAAAGCCAGGCCATCCTTCTTCCATTGCCTACATATGTGTTAAATCCATGCATCCATCTATAGAAACAATGACTGCTTCCCTAATCTTTGGGAACTCACTTAATCTGTCAAATCCCTGCGTCTGAAATATCAGCAGAGCAGCAGCGGGCCTGCTGGTCTAAGCTGACACAGACCTACATTTTCAGATTGTAGATATCAAAATGTGGAGGTCTCTGTCGGTGGGTCACTGTTCACCAAAACACCATTATTGTGAGAAGTATCCTCCTGTAACGCCACACGGCTCAGCAGACCTCCTGGGATCAGGTCCATAATCTCTCAGACCGGTTTGATTCTTCATGTCTCGACATGGGAATTAACTGGAGAACTAAACACAGCTGGAAAACAGGTCAGGATGCAGTGATATTTTGATAGTAACTAATGGAGGAAATGCTTGATATTTTGGCAGACTGCCATCAATCCCTCACACTATAATCAACACTAATTTTTCAGATTTTGATTTAGATGAAGCACTATTCCCTCCCATCCATTCCTCCCTTTTTTGTCTTAATATCAAGTCTTGAAAGGAGAAAAGGGATCTTTTTTTTTTTTTCTTTTTTTTTTTTTTGATTTGTTGCTGCCATATTTGAGATATTTTCCCCTAAAAGCTTCCTGTTCCTCTGTGGGTGTGCGTGTGTCACGTGTGAGGCATGCTGATCTATGATCCCCTGCATGGCACACACACACACACACTAGTGCCCCACCTTAACATTAGTAGTAGTATGAGTGAACGGGTGTGCGCGTTGTGCATTTCGTTAATGCGGACAAAAAAAAACCGAAACACATTAAAACATGTTCAATAAGTGCAATGTTTTTTTGTCAGTGGGTTTTTTTTTCAGAGTTATGAACTGGAACAGGAGCCTGTTTGTTTAACTGCCAAACCAGAATAACAGCGTGCTCAGACGTGCTGAAAAACAACTGCAAACAAGGAAAGAAGTCTCTTATATTAAAAAAAAAAACGGTAGTATGTATATAAAAACAGGTAGCAAATAAGTAAATGAAAACCTACCTGTTGCTTTAACGTCTGATTGTCCTGAGATGAAAGCCCCCGAAAATAAAAAGTCCACAAAAACTTTTTCTTTCTCTCTTTGCAGTGACAGTCGCGTCGCTTTGTTTATAACGTGAAGCGCAAGGCGGATGTATGAGGGAATTTTATAAAGCCTTGTGGGTGTGCAGCCCGGCCCACTTTCCCCGCTGCTCTCTCTATTGGGCAACAAGCAGCTGTGGGATTGATAACTCTTTCCAGCGGTTGCATGTTGAAGGGAGCTGATGACAGCGACTCATGGGTGGAAGAAACTTCCCCGACATCCCCCTCTCTCCATGCTATATCACCCGTACTCTGCCAAATATCATCTGTCATACTTTACTGTGGATACTTTCTATCCAAGTTTTGCTCCTGTATTTTCCTGTAATATCATCCATGGGGTGTGGTGGTTGTTTTTTCACGAGTGCTGACGAAACAATTTAGCTGGAAGTAGGGTGTATCAAATGTCATTATTGTGTAACACACTCTTTGCCTCGCATGGTCAGGTGGGGATTTACATTAGAACAGTTCCTTCTTTCTCCTCTTTGACAGCAATCTTGTCGAGCTATTTTTCTATTTTTTTTAAACCGAGCTATAATTCATCTCACTATAACTGTCAAAGTCATAACAGTGTTTTTACAATCACTCCAATAGCTGACATTTTTGTATTTAAGATGTGTTTGAGGCGTTATCGGCTGAGACTGTGTCAGGCTAAGGGGTTAGGAATGCAGCCAGGCCTGCAACCTTGATTTGAAGCCAGGATGAGATAAGTCTGTACAAAGGGGAAGCCCTTCCCTCGTCTTTGGATCACACCGCTTTTCCTTGATAGCGCACTGCTATTGTCTAATCAAACTGAGCTTGTCTTACAGATGCAATAATCAATGCGGCAACATTGCTTGCTCCTGTGCGAGCTGCCGTGCAGGTGTTACTTTGAGAGAAAGCATGAAAGACACGTTATCTGCAACAATCCCCTTTGCAAGTGACTTCCAATAGATATCTAATCTGAAATAATGCCTGTGTTGAAGGGACTCTTTGTTGTTTTCACACCGTTTTAACAGCACACAGCACATGTAATCTGAGTGCTGAGGTGTGTGTGAGTATGAATGCATCCCTCAGCATCTTCTAAGCATGTTGTTTGTGATCCCAGATCCATTTGTTTCACTTACTAAGCACGTAGTACGGTGCAGGGTTCTCCTCATGGAAATTTCCACACCTGCAAGAGTCTGACTGTCACACTGTGAATTTGCCAATAAGTGCTAGTATTGGCAATGAGTGTGTGAAAGGTCCTTGTCAAGACACAATAGCCGCACTGTGGGCTTGTAATGTGAGGCCCTAGATAGGAACACGTGGGACAATAGGCGCATTGGAGGGGAAAAATATAACCACTATGCAAATTTCAGGTCAGTCACTTAGTACATTTCCAAACACAGAGAGCGATACTGATGGATAGAAGTCAAACAAATTCTAACATACCTGCCCATTAATAATAAAAAAAGGCTTCACAATGAACATCCATGTGTGTGTGTGTGTGTGTGTGTGTGTGTGAGCACATGTGAGTTCAAACCTCTGACCCTACAGCTCCTGTCCAGCTGTCATTATGAAACAAAGATAGCAAATGTGGGAGATTTAGTGCAGCACATGTGGGTCGCAGAGTGTCTCAGTGCTTGATAAAACTAGTGGACTTTCACCTGGCTGATTACAGTGTTTGTGGGAGCAGCTGGCAGCCTCACCTTTACGAGGCAAAGCCAGACCTCCTCAGGTCCTCAGGTATGGGCTTCACCCACCTTCAGCGTAATTGCAGCTTCTTATTGATTTAGTTCTATTGAATTATCTTATTTTCATCCCGTGAGGCGCTTTGCTTTGACTAAAAACAAATAAAGCTATCAATATTCGTAGTAAAAACGCGCACAGTGATTTCAGGGAGCTTGCTGTAAAAGTAAAATAAAAAGACATAAATTAGATGAGGTGGTGTAAGGGCACAGTATGTAAGCAGAAAGACTTGAACAGGAATACATGGTGCAGCTTTTGAACTCTTCAATAAACAAATTAGATCCTTTTTTTTGTGTATGTGTGTTGTTCCTCTTTTCTTCATTTCCTTCTGCCTCTTTCACTGATACAGCAGTCAGTCCAGTATTAGCACTGGCTGAAAGTGTCTCCTGCCCTCTGTATCTTCTCTCTGATGTATGCCAGTCAGGGGTCCAGTTGAAGTTTGTTTGATCTTCACAATCACACTGCTGTTCACTGTAAACTGCAGCAAATCTATTCACATGAAATATAATACGATCGTGAGCTGTTTCCTCATATCCACTCGCTCTTGATCTTTATTCAGTACACATGCCATGCCAATCTTGTGTGGCCTTCCAGTAGAGTGGATTATCAACTATTCATGACTACCACCATGATGCAACAAGCTTGTACAAGAATGGATGATTCAGACACACATGACATGAAATGTGTCCAGGGTCACGTAGTAAAAGGTTTGTAAAGTGATGTAATGTGCATGTAAGGCCTACATATTTTTCATATTTTCAGTGAAAAGCGAGACAACATTAACGTAGCGCAGGCGGTGTCTGTTGACCCGAGTGGTAAATCTTTACAGACGTTTTGTGAAATGAACAAAAGAAGTTGTAAATTTACTTTCCAACATTACCTGTGCTGTTCGGATCAATCATTACAAGCAGGGTGGCCCAGTTTTGCTTTATTATTTCTTGTTACATACCACTCTCATGTCTGTCTGTCTGAATATGAATACAGCAAGCAGCTAGTTAGCTTAACATAAATACTGGAAATCTTTTTATTTAACCTTCAGCAAGGAAGTAAACCAGCACATGGCCAGAAAAACAACAGAAAATGTGTTGCATAAACATTCATTTTCCATCATGTCTGATTAATTCATGCTTTGCTAAACAGTCATATCTTGCTCCTTCTACAGATAACGGCATGGTAGCTTATTTTGTGATTCTCTGTCCTAGAAAGAGATCTTTTTACACCCTAGCAGTCAGTACCAAGTGTTTTATGAATTTATGCACGTACGGACCTTATCACGAGCCAACAGAATAACAAACTGCACATTTTTATTGGCCTATAAAGTCAGTTTACTAGGTAGGTGAAGCTTTCCTCAGCCCGACCTACATTCACTATTGATTATCTCAATAAGGTGCAGTTACTGCTATGATAAGACTGTCCTCTTTTCTCTTGATGTTGATAAGGTTGTTACTGAGTGACCAGGCTGGGTAAATGTTACTGATGTGTAACAGTCATCATTAAACAGTAAAGCTTTAATAACATTGTTTGTTTGGTCTGTGAGCTCCAGGAGGCAAAGGTTAAACTACCGTAACTGGAAACGTACAAAATGTGAACACGCTCCTCAAGTTCTTTACTGCTTCGTCTCCACTCTGATGGTGTAATCTTAAAAATATGTAAACTAGGATAAAGAAATTCAATCATTCTCACAGTATGAATCATATTTATCAGACTTGTTTGGAGTCACGTAAGCAGAGCGACAGTCAGCTGACACATTCTCAAAGCAGCGAGACAAACAAGTCTGTGTAATTATTAAACGCAGTATCGTAAAAAGGCGTGAACAACCTTCTAGCTTTTCACAGAAAAGCAAAGACACAAGACCAGTAATGAATGTAAGTGTGTTCATTCATGTATTCATGCTGTCTAACTCAATAAGAGAAGCAGTCAAGTGGCAATCTGATACGCATAGTTGCCTGCCCATGCTAGTCCAAAACTCTGTAAATCATTAAGATAAAAAGAAATAGTCACCATCCACTGACGCATCTTAGATTGTATGAATGGGCAGCATGCATCTGACTGAGCACATTCTGTGTTGCATAAGAGAAGAAGATAAACAAACAGTGAGTGGACTTCATCTAGCCTAATCCCCCGAGAGCCTCAGTCACTGTTCGTCAAGTTCTCTATTGTAACGCTAATGTCTTTATCAGCAGTGCCAATTTTAGACCAGGTAAACATGCCAAAGCACATGGGTACTGATGACACATTAGAACAAAGCTGGAGTGGCACTCTCAGCAGGTTTTCACATTGTGCCATGTCTAAATCTGTGCTACTCTACTGTAGCTGTGTGCAGGCTTGGAATTGGTCCTACCCAGGAATGTTTATATAAATACTGGTGAGATGAAAATTTAATTTGTTTACAATGGCAACAGAGTGGCGCTGTTATCTAATTGTGCCTGTGGTATTGAACACTTTACTTCCCTTTATGTTACTTTTTCATTCATGTGGAAATCCAGCCTAATTACACAGGTATTTTACTACACTTACTCCTGGCAGGAGCAACACATTCCAGCAGTAGATGGTCAGCCTGCGCAGATAAAGTTGGACCGGTTGCTAAAGTGGAAACTGCACCTCACCGGCCTCTGTTTTGATTCCTGGGAAAGATATGAGAGGTCAGGATGACAGGACGTTAGCGGGCTGACCGAGCCATGTTAAATTCAACCTTAACTGTGAAAAGTCTTGGTCATGGACTTTTTTCCTGTATTAAAGGGCCGGTCTGTGTCCTGTGACATACAGAGGGAAAACTTTGATAACAGCCCCTGCTGTGTCGCAGGTGGGACCCTGTTTTCACTCGTCTTCCACACAGGAAAATTAGTTCATGTACTGTGGAACAACAGGGTTTATATATAAACAGTGGACACAGCTGTTTGGATTATTGGGTGGGGGTGAGGGGTTGTCTGACGAAAGAAATATAAAGGGGGGTGGCTGGTATGTTGGGATGAAGGGAGAGGCATCAGTAAAAATAAGAACGGGATGGAGAGCGCGAGCAAGAAGTCACACAAAGTGAGGATGAGAAAGATTATTGACTGAGGGTAAGGTCACATCGCCTTTCATCGCCTCTGAAAAACACTTTAAATTTCAACAGAATGTTCCTGCACTTGTTTCAAGGATTTTTTTTTTTTTTTTACATTTTGGGAAATATGCATGATTTGTTTTCTTGCCGAGACCTGAGACCTGAGAAGATTGATACCACTCTCTTTGTTGTACTCTACATATGAAGTTACAGCCAGCAGCTGGTTAGCTTAGCAGAAAGAATGGAAAGAGGAAACCAGCTAGCTCTGTCTAAAGGTAACAAAATCCACCTCCCAGCATCTTTAAAGCTCACTTATCTAGTGTTGTCTGTTACTGCTCCTCTCCACAAAAAAATGTGGCACAGAAACATTGTAAAATCACAAAATGTGGATTTTGTTCCCTTTGGACAGAGCCGGGGACAGAGCTAGCTGTTTGCCCCTGTTTCAAGTCTTTATGCTAAGCTAAGCTAACCAGCTGCTGGCTGTATCCATATACTTAACAAGTACATATGAAAGTGTTATTGATTTACTCATCTAACATTTGACATTAAAGCAAATCAGCGTCCCCAAAATGGTGAACTGTTGCTTTAAAAGGTATCTGAGATGTGATGCCGAGAAAACTATTGCTTAACTGCGTGTGTTTGTGAAGGATGTTTTGACTGGCCATGTGTCCTCAAAGTTACAGATTCCTGCAAGGCCAAGGAAAACTTACAGTTGATTAACTCAGCACAGTGAGGGTAGGCTAAACCAGACTACACTGCATGTTTTCAATTATTGACAGTATGTTATGAGAAAAGTTGGACACATAATTGGAGCACTATGATACTGCATTATTTACTTCACTGTCTGGGTTGTTGTTAATAGTTAGCGAGGAAGTAGTTGATGACCCAGATAAGCCAGCTGTTAATTATTCCCTATTAACCTTATAAGGAGGATAAACAAACAGCATGTTCCTCTCATTTAATAGCCCAATATTAATGTTATAAATCGAAGTTCATGCCACATAAAATATGTATCAATACTGTTAATAAAAGTTGTAAAAATGCTATAAAGTAAAAAAACAAAGTAAACTGTGATTAGTGTATTTAAAAAGGTCATCGGTTCTAATAATAATAACTCCACTGAGATGTCCTTTGAGATGCACAAAGACAAAAATACACAGATAAAAAAACAAAACAGTATAATTAGACATTTCACAACCTCTGTGAGTGTGGGAAAAATGAACTTGAAATAGCTTTGGTCAACTCACCAGATCTTTTTAAAGCTCTTTCAAAGTTATCACTACAAGGATTCATTCATTGTGTATGATGCTGCATTCAGGGGCCGTTGTAAATACTCATTCTGTGATAAGACGTAAAATTCAACTGAATAGGAAAAGGACGGTGGTAGAGGAATCATCCAGATGTTTTGACTTAGTACCTACATACCACACTGTTACAATATATATCATATGCTTCATATGTTTCTTAATTTGTAAAGTAAGCCGTAGCCTAACAATAGTTGATAGGAAAATGTCAGTGAGTTAAAAATAAAATATTTCTCAGTTACAATTATTTCAGGGACTGTCACCTCACAGCAGGAAGGTTCTGTGTCAGCTTTGTATATTCTCACTGTGTCTGTGTGAGTTTGTTTAAGCGGTGACTCTAAAGGTTTGAATGTGAGTGTTGTTTATGTCAGTCCTGTGACCTCTCACCCAGTGTCAGCTGGGATAGGCTCCAGTCATCCACGACCATGCAAACGACGGGCAGTTATAGGTAATGAATGGATGGATGAGCTGTCAAAACAAAACACACACAAAAATATACTTAAAGTTGCATTATGTCGGTTTTTTATGTGCAGCACTTGAACGCAGCATAGCCCCGCAGGCTGAACAGACTCATGATGATACGTCAGTTTCGGGCGGAGCAGGGCGGGACCGGGACGAGGAGGACGAGGGGGACGTGACTGCCTCGATTGACGTTTGTTGTGAACGGATATCAACATGTTGTTTAGTTATCCTCTTACTTCCAGGTGTCATCCCCGTCCGGTAATTACTCAGAACATTACAGCACGAGTACAGAGAGTTCAGTGAGCTGATGTGCTGGATTTCACACTAAGACTTTCTAATCTGCTGTACCTTTAAGAAAAATAAACACAACACACCTGTAGTAGTTCACTCACTAACACCTGGGTTTACATGAACCTCACTTCAAATGTATTTTTCATTGTACTATTCAACTTTATGTTTCTTTGAAGGCTTTGGGAAATATTAAAGTCCATTACTCAGACAGCTATAGTTACAGTTACCATGGAGATGAAGACTTTACACATGAAACATGATGCAGTGTTACAGGTTAAACCACTCAACAGTATATAAAGAAGTTGAATCAGGCAAATTTTTCACCCACCATTTGGTGTTACTGTTTTATCCTACTGTATTCCTAAAAATGTATGATCTTAATTTTATTTTAAAATGTATACCAAATGGATAAAATCTGGTGTTTTTAAGTTTTTCTATTTGTAATTGTGTGTTTTAATAGTACAGATCATGTGTAAATGATAATAAAAGTAAATATTTAAGTCATTACTCTAGAGACTCCACTGACAAATAAGAGGAAATGGAAGTCTGAGTGCTAATCTTAGATCTTAGTACACTTGTTCTCAGTGCAGCGGGCTCCCATGGTGTATCCTGGACTACATGTAAACAAGCTGCAGAGCAACTGTCTAGGATTAGCCAGCTTGCATGTGCTCGCTCACACACACACACACACACACACATACACAGAGTTATGTTTTGGGGTGAGTAGAATACAATCAGGCAAATTCTAGTTTAGTCATTATAATATAATCATCAAAATAACAGCATCAGAACATTTCAGCAATGCTGTGCATGCACTCATGTTATTGAGGAGAACACCATTGAGTAGTAACATAAAAACACACACAGTATACAGAGGTAGGGTCAGGAAAACATCCTGAGCTGTACTGTCCTGTACAGTAAGTACATTTAGGGTCCTCTGCACAATATAGCATTCAGGGGATTAATGCTTGAAACAGTTTACTCAATCAGCAAACCAGCAACTGACGTTAATCCTTGACAGACCCGACGGATAAACAACCTCCAGTTTCCTCTGATTGTGCAGTTAAAGGAAATCTTGTCAGCTCCAAGTCCTGGTGTCATTTTCTCAACAGTTCCATTAAATTGTGTGTGTCACAGTAAACTCAGAGGCTTGTAAACATTCATAACAAAACAAGCTCTGTCCCTGGCTATGGCCTTCTTTATCCCAGTATGGGACTTAATATAATATCCCTAAAGAAGCTGCTCTGGATGATAAAAGGATCTGTGTAAATTACACAAAGTGCAAGGAATAAAGAAGAGTGAAGGAAAATGAGAAGAAGAGAAGTGTTTTTCTGTTTCTCGTCCCTCAGTGTGTCACTCAGTCAGTCACATGCTCAGCTGCTCTGTCTGACTGCCAGGCTCTGCTCTCTGAGTGTAATCTCTGTTGACTAGTCAGCAGAGGGAGGGAGAGGGGGAGCGAGCTGGAAGGCAGGAGGGCTGCGACGCAATCTAGGTCGTCCACCAGTAATCCAACAGGGTGGAAGTATGTCGTGGGCATACGATGCCAAACGCTGAGCTCACCCAACTCCTCTTCTTTGCCCTCTGTCCAGCCAAGTTCTTGTCTCATGACAAACCTCCTACAGTGTGCCTTCAACTACCAGACTCACATGCTCCGATGTTATCTGTGAGAAATTCCTTGACCTTTATAACTGCCGTCAAGTAAGGGGGATATAATGAATAGGAATTAACATCAAAACGTGACCTCAGCTCACCCAGTGTGTGTGTGTTATTTCTTCACAAATCAAAAGTGCTGAATGAAACCCAGTCTTCTCCAAACTGAAGCACACCATATAATCATATTAGCAAAAAAAGCATTTTAACCACAAAATAGCTGCGGCAACTGAAATTGGTGGAGAAATTGCACTGTTCTTTACATTATCTCACGGTATGTGAGAGCTTATGATTTCAAGTTTGGTTTTACTTGCTGGACAACATAACTCATATGCAATATTCAGTCTGACTTTTTGAAGTCTTCTGGTCTTCTCCTTGCTTTTAACATTTCAGGTAATCCCTACACAGTATTTACAGCTTGACTTTACACTTGTTACACTCCCGTCTGTGGATTTCAAATGTCTTCTGTTGAGCGACTCATAAATTAGCATCTGTTCTACCTTCACGACTTCCCAGTGACCTGATAGTGAGATGTGGTGATGAGGGGAGTGAGTTCTTGGCCTCATATTCTCTCACTCAGGTGTTGAGATGGACAAAGTAGGTTATGGTTCAGACAGTGCACCCTGTGGCACAGATGTGCTGCAAATAGAACAGCAAACATCTACTACCTATTTGCTCAACTTAACCTTGCCACTGTGGTCAGTCAACTCGGTATTATGTCACCGACTAAATGGCCTCAAGGAACAAAGTTTGAAGTACAACCGCATCCGCGTGGTTAATGTAATAGAATTGTTTGCAGTTTTTGGTGCATGTAAATGATCTTCATAATCCAAACTTGGCATGACCTCAGTTTCAAGGTGAGATTATGAGGAATACAAGTATAATGTTCACCAAAAACATCACATAAAATGCTGGGCAAAGTACCATCTTTAATCGAGTTTGATACAAGAGATTACGTTGACAATTACTGCATTTCAAGCTAAACTTTGAAATACTATGCTGCCCTCTTATGGTCAGATACTGACCCCAAACAGAAACCATGTAAAAAAAATGGATAAAATGTCCTAGTATTCAGGACAAAAGCCTACTTTCAACCATGAGGCAACTACCAACAAAATGAAAGGCACAAATAAAATAATTATTTTAGACACAATGAGTCCAGTTATGGGCCTTGTATTTTTTTTGAAAGTGTGTCTGAAAAAAAAAAAAGTACACTCCACTCAAAAACATAAAACATATAAAAGTGCAATATGGAAGTAGGAAAAAAAAATAATTTACAAACGAAAACGGAGAGCATCGTGGGTAAACGTGGGTACAGAGTAAGTGATGTAACTGCTGTGTGGACTGCTGAAATAAGGAGCAGCACTGGCTCTTGTGTAGATGGGGAATGAGGCCTCAGTGTACACATGCATCCTCTTCTTGATGGGCTTAGCAGCTCCATTAGCAGTGAGTCCATGGTGTGTGCTGCCCCCTGTTGAGCAGTTGGGTGAACTTCTAGCTGAAGCTTGAAGGAGGAGAGGCTCCTCAGAGTCCCAGGGCAAGCTCCTCTTTGTCCCAACTCGTCCATGTGTAGACCGAGGCTGCTGCTCTGCTCTGACCGGCACACTGGACAGAGGAAAAGCTCTGGAGGTCCGAGCAGAGGGACTGTCTCTCTTCAGGAGGGATTCAATGGAGAAAGGACTGCTGAACTTCACCTCACATCTGATCTGAACAGCTCCACAAGCTGCAGGTTCAGGAGAATGGAGAGCTGAGCAGTGCTCTGATGGTCTGCTCATGGTCTCCATTTCCACTTTGGAGGCCAACTCAGGGAAGAGCTGCAGGATTCCTTTGAAGTGACGACGCACCATCTTTGCTGTGATCTGACTGGAGTCCAGTTTCCAGTAGTTTCTCTTGCTGTCCAGTGAATCAGGAACCACTGGAATCTAAAAAAAACACAACACAGGGTTTTTAGAGACAGAGTCTCACTTGTTTCTAGAACAAAATAAAATAAAATCATTTGAAATATTTGAAGCTTTGGAATAAAAGCTTACCTTGACAAAACATTTGTTGGCTGATAGACAGACTCTGATGTTGTTCTCAACAGATTTTCTGTCTTCAGAGATTAGTGGTGCCAGCTTGTCCATCAACTAGAAAACATCAAGTAAAAATTAAATTAAAAAGGTATTATTAGATGAAAAACTAAATATTCTTGAACAGTCATTGTAAAATGTCTTGACTCCGTCTTACCTGAGTAAAAGTGAGCATCTTGTCTGGAGCGTCTTGGAGGACGACGGCAATCTTAGCCAGGTAGGTGGTGCTCTTCCTGAACAGATGTTGCTGAGAGCTGCCGGCTGGAACAAAGAGAGGCAGCTGAGCTCCAAAGTTCTCCATCCTGTTCTGCATCTTTGTTTGTCGGAGAATCAGAAAGTCCCACACACAGAGCAGTGTGATCACAACCTCACTGAGTGGAGTTGTGAACTGTGGATTTAAGTCCTGTTGGGACAAAAGGACATCAGAGGGTGTGCACTGCCGGTTAATGAGGACCTTTTGATAAGCAGATGAGCCATTACTGCTGGAGGTGGAGCCAGTGATCACATTAATAGTTTGTTTCCAAAAGTTCATCAGCATGTCTCCTTCTTTGTTCTTGTTAGTAATAAATAAGGCAATGGAACATTGTCTTACATTGAATATGTTATGCATTAATATGTTTGGTTTGGTTATTGAAAAGTAACATACAATATATACACATGTATTAAATTCCCTAAAGTAAGAACAATCCAAGCCACAATAGATTAATGAACTACTATACAATTATATACACAACATTAACTTTAATGTTGTTTTAGCAGAGCCAATAAGTTCTACAAACCAATCATTTGAAGTGATTTATAGTTTCAGAATAATCAGTCTTGGAATATATTCCAATAGTTAACTTATGATCTGAAAAGTGAAATTACTATAGTTTCTTTGGTCCATCTGAGTCAGAGCAATACTCACATTGAAGTTGTTTTTAGTGGAGCAGCAGACAAACTTCAGCTGATTCTCAACTGTTTGCAGGTGTATGTTGATCCTGATTCAGTTTCTGCTACTGTGAAATGTTGCCTTCAGTAAAATTTCAGATTCCCTTTTCTATTTTATTCAACATTACTTCTTAAGTTAAGAGGCTAAATAAACATGTTGTTTTTCAGCCCCTCAAGGGCTCAAATGCTGGTCTGATGATCCACAATACACACCGACATTCCAATGAGCAATCCAATCACATTCCAGCAGTTTGCACGTTACTCCATTAAAGTCAAACCCATTCCCTTTTGTCCCATGTAACGACAAAGCTCATTTACATCAGTGATCCCCATTCAGATGCATCAACACATTACCTGTGCTGAATGCTATGTGCAAAAACAAGTTTAGTACTCGACTGATGGAGGGCTGTGAGTCTGCAGGTTTCCATTTTGACCAAACACTCAGCCAGCTGATTTCACTTGTCTTTGATTAAAGCTGTGCTGCTCAGCTGCTCTGGGGTCTGTTCTAAGAAACGGGTTCAGTAAAGCGTCTGGATGATATCGCTGAACCTGAATTTAGATTTAAAGCTGTTTTACTCCAAAAGATTATCAGATAACTCCAGACACTTGATAAAACTCTGCTATCAAAAAAGACCCAGTGTTCTGCCATTATAATAACTATTGCCCTCAGAATTATATCATACTCCTTCAGAGTGAAGTGAATGAACAATGAAAACATAATCTATTAGAATAAAATAAGACCACCAGAGAGGCACATAATTGTTTGACATTTTAAGAGTTATTCATTTTATAAAGAAGAGTTAGACATTTAGTTTTCTTGACACAGTGACATTGACTTTTCCGAACAACCAGCTGAAGCTGGCTCATTTTTTCTGAATTCAGGCAAGATATCATCATCGTGTGTTAGTAAATATACAACTATCAATCATATTTCACAATTTCAAGACTTTTTTTTTTGTAGAAATAAAAAAATATTATTGTGAAACTGAAACATGTTGTTGAATGAAGCTCAGATGTGACCAAAGACTCTTCCAGTTATATACCAGTCAAACCACTGTGTTTGTTGTGATCACCCATTTGAACTGTCATAGTGCTGTGATTGTCACCTCTTTCATCACAGCCTTTATTCTGTGAGGGTGATCTGCTTTTGAGAAGGAGCACACTAAATATTTATTATGGATTCTTTAAGTCATCTCCAAAATATTAAAGTCAAAATGTTGCTTGATAAATGAAACAATGTCTACTAATAATAGTTTATACTTATTTTTTCAGCAATATTATACTGTTTAAGGGGCCACTATGTGATGAAGAATGCCTAACATCTTTGTAGTATCCTCATTCATCTCAAGGAATACCTTTTCTCAAGAAGGTATGTTGATTTGTTTGTATGGGCGTACTGAAGCAGTCTGTCTGTGATGTGAGTCTGTTTTAAGTCCTCACACTCTTGACTCCAGTTGAAACATAGTGTTGGTGTTTGATGTGTTCAGGCTAGTTTGAAGATAAGATTCAAAGGTGTTCAGATTCATGATAATGGTATAGGACTGTTTTTTGGACCCTCTGCTTAAACTTTTTTATTGAATTCTCAGACATTTGTGTTTTATAAATTCCATTTCCAAATCTACCTGTATAGAATGAGATGATGGAAATCAGACCTTTACACCAAATGTCCACCAGCAACACTCGCTGACCGTGGCACTGTAATAAACTGAGACAGTAATCCTGACTCTAAAAGATACCTTTTTATACTGTTATGAAGAATCTGCAAGTTGTGTCAAGTCGCGTCATAATGAGTTATGTAATGTAAAGTAACAACATGAGCACAGAAATAATTCAAATTCTCCTCACCCACCACCACATCCACACTGCTATATTGAATTTAAACACACAACTTCACTGAATACAGGATACAACAAGTTTAACAGAGATAAAGAAAAACAAAGAAAATCTAAGTTTCATTTTAGGATTATTGTAGGATTCTAACAAATATTAAATGTCACATGCAGTAACACATAAAACACTGATTTAAGATTTGAATATGAGTATATTATTTTGTACACCACCATCCTGTAAAGGAGGTCTCAAAATCGAAAATTCATCCAGAGTAATAAACACATTTCAAAGCTGATTTAACATTTAGTTGATCTCCAAATAGAACAGATGATATTTACAAAAAGTTTGGATTTTGTGTTATTTAATTTTTGTAATTGGAAGTCTCACAATGTGATCACTGGCTCCACCTCTAGCACTAATGGCTCATCTACTTATCAAAGGGTCCTCATTAACCTGCAGTGCACACCCTCTGATGTCCTTTTGTCCCAGCAGGACTTAAATCCACAGCTGACCACTTCAGGTCCACATCTGCACTCAGTGAGGTTGTGATCACACTGCTCTCTGTGTGGAACTTTCTGATTCTCCAACAAACAAGATGCCGAACAGGATGGAGCATCTGTTCAGGAAGAGCACCACCTACCTGGCTAAGATCGCCGTCGTCCTCCAAGACGCTCCAGACAAGATGCTCACTTTTACTCAGGTAAGAAAGAGTCAAGACATTTTTACAATGACTGCTCAAGAATACTCATGAACATGAAACACACATGACCCTTTTTAAACCTTTAATTTAATTTTTACTTGATGTTTTCTAGTTGATGGACAAGCTGGCACCACTAATCTCTGAAGACAGAAAATCTGTTGAGAACAACATCAGAGTCTGTCTATCAACCAACAAATGTTTTGTCAAGGTAAGTTTTTATTCCAAAGCTTCAAATATTTCAAGTGATTTTATTTTATTTTGTTCCAGACACAAGTGAAGCTCTGTCTCTAAAAACCCTGTGTTGTGTTTTTTTTAGATTCCAGTGGTTCCTGATTCACTGGACAGCAAGAGAAACTACTGGAAACTGGACTCCAGTCAGATCACAGCAAAGATGGTGCGTCGTCACTTCAAAGGAATCCTGCAGCTCTTCCCCGAGTTGGCCTCCAAAGTGGAAATGGAGACCACGAGCAGACCATCAGAGCACTGCTCAGCTCTCCATTCTCCTGAACCTGCAGCCTGTGGAGCTGTTCAGATCAGATGTGAGGTGAAGTTCAGCAGTCCTTTCTCCATTGAATCCCTCCTGAAGAGAGACAGTCCCTCTGCTCGGACCTCCAGAGCTTTTCCTCTGTCCAGTGTGCCGGTCAGAGCAGAGCAGCAGCCTCGGTCTACACATGGACGAGTTGGGACAAAGAGGAGCTTGCCCTGGGACTCTGAGGAGCCTCTCCTCCTTCAAGCTTCAGCTAGAAGTTCACCCAACTGCTCAACAGGGGGCAGCACACACCATGGACTCACTGCTAATGGAGCTGCTAAGCCCATCAAGAAGAGGATGCATGTGTACACTGAGGCCTCATTCCCCATCTACACAAGAGCCAGTGCTGCTCCTTATTTCAGCAGTCCACACATCAGTTACATCACTTACTCTGTACCCACGTTTACCCACGATGCTCTTCGTTTTTGGCTATAATGTGTTGACATACCAGACATACCAGCACTTTTTTTTTTTAAATAAAATGTAAAAAACAAATGATTTTTGTGTGTTTTTCCCAGTAAGAGTACAAAAGAAGAAAAAAAAACTGCAAACAAACTCACTCACTATCCTGATAAAACACTAAGTGATGCATCATTCATTCCCACTGATTACCAAATGTCAACTCTTATCTTATCTAACAACAATCCAGACAGCAAAATACATTATTTGTTTTTCCCCACACTAGACAGTGAAGTGTTAATATAACTCTCAAACATTTCCTCTTATATTCTCATTATGTAATACACAACAACAATATTGATAAAGAGGAATAATCTCTGCAGACCTACACAGCAGCCAACATGATAATAAAGCGTTTCAGACAATCCTGTGTCCACATCTAGAGGTTCCAAACAACATTTTAGGATAAGACTATTACTCCACATAATACATACATACATGTTTACTGTGTGTCAGTGAAATGCTCCTACTGTCTCGTCTGAGCTCAGATGAGGTGAAAATCACTGGAATGTTGCCAAAAGCTTTCCACTTAAAAACGTCTGTTAAGAGCATTGTTATTGTTTAATCACCCACATTCCAGTGTTTGTCACCTCATTTGGAAGCACAGACTCTTTTTCACAACTACTACATATGTATTAAGTTTACTGTAGAACAAAAATAAACTGGAATGTGGTTAAAGGGCACACATTTTCTCTTAGGCCTGCAGGTTTGTTATGAGGTAATGCACATTTGTTGTCAATTATGAGATTTTGGCTTCATAAATGAACAGGCTGATAGAAAATAATCATTTAATAACATTGAAAAAATAATTCATTTAATCATTTTAAATACAAATAATGACATATAGCAATACTTCTTATCTAATTGTCAAACCTTTGTGACCAGAATTGCATTTCGAGGAGACAGACAATTTCTCATGTAAATCCAAGTAAGTCATGATAAACAATACATACATTTGTGCAAATCAAATTCCTCTGTTTTCTTTGTAACAAAACTTCACTCTTATATTCACTATCTGGATTGTTGTTAGATAATAAAATATTTGATGTATTTTTCACACCTGGTGTCAAATGTCATCTGCGTTTTGCATTTTTATTGTTTTTTTTGTTTGTTTTTTAGTTTTACTGTCTGGTGGTGAATGATTCATCAGGATAATGTTTTTTCTTTTACATTTTATTAAAAACATAAAGTGCTCCAGAAAGCTAGTATGTCAACACATGACAGCCAAAAACGGAGAGCATCGTGGGTAAACGTGGGTACAGAGTAAGTGATGTAACTGTTGTGTGGGCTGCTGAAATAACGAGCAGCACTGGCTCTTGTGTAGACAGGGAATGAGGCCTCAGCACACACATGCATCCTCTTCTTGATGGGCTCAGCAGTGAGTCCATGGTGTGTGCTGCCTCCTGTTGAACAGATGGGGGAACTTCCAGTTGAGTCCCAGATGAAGCTCCTCTTTGTCCCAACTCGTCCATGTGTGGATGAGGCTGCTGCTCTGCTCTGACTGACACACTGGACAGCGGAGAAGCTTTGGAGGTCCGAGCAGAGGGACTGTCTTTCTTCAGGAGGGATTCAATGGAGAAAGGACTGCTGAACTTCACCTCACATCTGATCTGAACAGCTCCACAGGCTGCACGACGCACCATCTTTGCTGTGATCTGAGTCCAGTTTCCAGTAGTTTCTCTTGCTGTCCAGTGAATCTGGAACCACTGGAATCTAAAAAACAAAACACAGGGTCTTTAGAGACAGAGCTTCACTTGTTTCTGAAATAAAATAAAATCATTTGAAATATTTGAACCTTTGGAATAAAAACTTACCTTGACAAAACATTTGTTGGCTGATAGACAGACTCTGATGTTGGTCTCAACAGATTTTCTGTCTTCAGAGATTAATGGTGCCAGCTTGTCCATCAACTAGAAAACATCAAGTAGAAATTAAAGGTTTAAAACATATTGTGTGTTTCATGTGAAAATATTCATCAATTCATGTAAAAATGTCTTGACTCTTACCTGAGTAAAAGTGAGCATCTTGTCTGGAGCGTCTTGGAGGACGACAGTATGGTGGCCGACAAGGGCAAATGCACCACAAACGGCCAAACGTTGCAAACTGTCACAGCAACTGCTGCTGTTATGGGCATTTGTTTTTATTTTATAAAACAGTCATCAGTGTTGCAACATACTTGCTGGAAGTAGCATTTCCATTACGTGATTTCTGCATTAATTTCGCTGTCTGCTTTGTCTGAGGCAGCTGTCTGTGTCTGAGGCACTGACCTGCTACGGCAGCTGTCGGTTTCTGGGGCAGCTGCCACTGCCTTGGCAATCTCTGGGGCAGCTGCCACTGACCTGCCACATTTGTTTTTAGATTTTACATTATAAAATAGTCAGAATTGTATTTGACTCGCTGGCAGTAGCATTTCCATTATGTGATTTCTGCATAATTGGCAACTTTCCCACATGCCGGCATGTCAATGCCCCACACAGAGGCAGCGGTTGAGACAGATGTTGAGAGATTAATTAAATAAATGCAAATTAATGCAGAAATCACATGATGAAAATGTTACTTCCATCTAATATAATATAAACTAATATGATTTATCATGGTACCAGTGAAGGGAGAAAATAATGGTCTTAGAAACATTCTTTTATGTTCATATTTTATGTAACTGCAGACCATAACTATTATTATGAACATTAACACTGTTAATGGGACATTATAGGACTGATTATTTGTATCTGTATATCTGAAACCCTGAAAGAAAACAGGAAATGTCAATCCATGGAGTTCAGGTTGTTTTGAGCTGCTGGTTTGAAGGTTCACGGCTCACAGTGTCACTTACATCTGAAGATCTATGGCTCATTCACAAATACACTACATTTATTGAACATGTAAGTGAGCCAGACAGAGCTATTATCATGTATAAGACCCCACCCGAGGATTTATTCACTCATGAAAGGGTCCTCCTTAACATTGAATAAACACTCTCCTTCTGATGTTAAGGGTCTTATGATTACAGATAATTTTCAAAGGTGTGAACAATGCGTAAATTCCAGAGAAAATTATTCTTTAATAGCGATGGACATATCATTGGTTTGGACCAATATGTATCAGGTTAGAGAAGAATCATCTGTGGAGGTCTACATGTTTTTGTTAACGTTGAAAATTCTGTTCATCCAAAGAAACTGTAGGCCTTACTTTACATTTAATAACAGATTTTAAAAATACCTCTGCACTTACCTCCGTTCCGACAGGTGCCAACTAGATGGGTCGAATGCGGAAAAATTATATTATACCTTAAAAGATTTGTTTTTTTATTGAAAAGTGAACTATCCTTTTTATTTTAAACTGCTCTCATAAACCACTTTAAACTATTTCGTAAGAATGTCTTTGTAAGCCCTCACTTCCATACTGAAATATTGTACTGAAATATTGTTGAAGCTCTGTAACCTTGACTCATGCTCCTAACTGTTTTGGGGTTGAAGATATCTCAATATTTAATTTACTCTGCTATTGCACTCATCTGAACTTGTACAAGAGTGTCAAGCTAAATGTCAAAAATGAATAAATGTGCCCTTTAGATGGGTCTCTCATCCAATGAGTTAAATACCTTTCGATGGCTTGTCTCCGTGAAATGCTGCTTAAACGATTCATCATGATACTGACAGAGATGAGGTTTGTATTTGCTATTTGATACAGGATGTGGTTTTTAAGATAACTGCTCTCCAACTTCTTCTTGTGCTATCTAATGCTGTTGAAATCCTCTTTGCACAATAAAAACACTTTTATTGTGTTTTATTGTAATGTTAGATGTTCCCTATGTATCCCCAAAATAGTCTGTGTGCAGGTGAGGCTCAGGAGACAGCACATCACTCCTTTAATGGTAGTGATGAGGCTGAAGAGACTTCGCAAAAAGCAGGATGTGTTCACTCGTGTGAATTCGATATTTTTTCTCACAAAACCAAGAGCACGCTCTGTTGCTGAATTCATCCAAAACACGAACAACTCTTTTTGATCTCTTCAAACAGCAAGCATCCTTGCAACTTCTTATTTTCCATTTCAGAACTTGACCTCCAAATGAATAATTTGTTCACAGATTCGTGTTCTTGTAGTTAGCAATACCAATTATGATTATTATGAACAAGATCATAATACACCCCCCCCCCTTCAAATTCAGCTCAGTTTTTTTTTTAATTTGTTATGCTAATTCTGCCTAATTTTAAAATTAATGTGTATTTTCTGACTATTCAATTAGTTATTAAAGTGCTGATATTGACATAAAGCATGGCAAAAATTGACAACATGAGGAAAAACTACTTGAATATCATTTAGTTGAAATAATAAAGACAGAATGACTTGAAGGTAATTTCACAGGCCATACATGACATTTCAACGTCACATTGTAGAAACTACTACATCACATGGATGGACAGAAGACACAGGACAGAGACTAAATGAAATAAAATGCCATTTTATTGTTCAGCCGTGTCATAACCTCGTCTCCAAAATAAGCACAGCAGGACTACAACTGGTTCATCAACTGAGCTACCCTTGATAGCACATAAAACTGGGTTTTATTAGACCACCAATGATAGAGTTAAAGACTTTTCTATCAGACATCCAATGATAGCATACAAAATAGTTGTTAACCTACCAGTGATACTGTATATAAAACACTTGTCTCTAGATTTATCCCCAACCCACCCTCAATTTTACCCATCTCCCTCTTTAGAACATTTGTGACACTGACATATTTTATGCTTAAACAAGCACATATTAAGAATGCATAATTCTCCATTTTTGAGATTATAAAAAAAACTACACAATGTTACACTTTAAGTCAGAGTACAATTCAACTGATTATTAGTGTTCTACACATTCGGCCATAAACCAAAGGAACATTGTATAATATCACTATAACTTAACACTACATGTAATATACGTTTAAAAAAAGAAAAATTACAAATGATTAGCATTGAAGAGAAAATGAAGATGGCTAGTGCGAAGGCAAGCTGGGTCAGTACCATAACAGAGAATGAGTAATACAAAAAGAAATAAAAAAATAGAATAAGAAAAATAGAAACAAAAAACTGATAAGAATACAGGCAAGGCTAAAACATATGTGTTTCAAACTTTTTAAGATCCACCTCATGTGCACTCATCCATTTAGGTAACCTGCTCCAAGACCTCCATTGTGTGATTCCACATCTCTCTGATACTTTAACCCCCCCGGCTTCAACTTGCTTAAACATTCCCGTGGCAACCATCTTTGTTTTCCTTGTGTCAGGCACTTTCCAAGACCACTTTAATCCTTTCTTTACTTTCAGCAACTCTACAGGCCAATCATAATGTTGACTCAGACAATACAGGCCAATCACAATGCAGGTTCTATCCGAATACAACTGCAAAAAGAGCACATGACAACATTTTCGAATCAATGTCTTGGTATTTATACTTTTTTTTTTTTTTTTTTAAATCTTGGAAGTTTTCTGTCCAAGTTTGTCTTACCAATCCTACAGGTCGGTATCAAACCAGGCCAGCTGGTTGCTGTCCATCAGGTCCTGGGTGTGGCCAAGGTCTGGCAATGGATCAGTGTGGTGGCCCAGGTCAGGCAGAGTGTCAGTATGGTAGTCAGCACCTTCCATCATGGGGTCCAAAAGGGAGTCCTGGCCGTAGGCTGCTGGGTAAGCCCGGTAGGCTCCATCTGACAGGCGAAGGGGGGAAAAAAATTAATGCGGTGATCAGCCATATAGAAGAGAATAGGCAGGACGACATACAATTAGTTTCATATTCCAAGAGATATTTATATGCCTATGCACAACATTCAGTATTTATTTTTCCATCAATATAAAGCACACGATCAGAAGCTTTTAAAAGATCAAATTCCACAAACCAAATGAGGATTAAATAAGAGATGAGAAACTCAGTAAGGATTTCATTAGAGATAAAAACAGACACTCACCATCCTGCCTGTAAGCCAGAGGGTCTCCCTGAGCACCCATATCCAGTCCCAGGTCTCCAGTCTATAAAAAGGCAAAACAGTGATGAGTAAAGCCTGACATGAGCCAGCCTATGGACAGGAGTGCATGTCTCAATGTCCCAACTCTGTAGCATATTACTATATACAGTTTGTACTATAAAATACTGATGTATATTAATTCTGTGACAGTATGTTGTACTCTAACCCATGGCTGACTCTATGCGTGTTTGTGTGTGTACCTCATTCCAGGCCATAGGCTCAGTTCTGAACAAAGAGCTGGTCAGCTCCACTGACAGACGTTTCTTGTAGTCCTGGGGTTTGTCCTCAGACATGCGGAACAGGACGGCTGCAGCATAGGTTGCTACAAGTGACATGACACAGCAATGTAAGTCAAGTTAACTGAGTGTTAAAACACACTGACATACAGACATGTGTCCACGTATACTCACCAACGCCCTCATTACGGGAATGCAGCAGCTCAGTGAGGGGTGCAGTGGCTCCTTCGGCTTCGATTGCCTCTGCAGCTTCCTTGTCCTGAGCCAGTTCACACAGCACACCAGCTGCCACACGCTGAATATTCTCCACTGGAGAATACAGCAACTGGAGATGATAAAGCAGAGAGAACAGTAAGACTGAGAGAAATACATTTATATGCAGCTAATGTGTGAGTATAGGATTTGTCTCTATAGTAATAACTGGGGGGTTTAGTTTTACCTGGACAAAGAGTGGAATGGTGTTGAGCCCTCTGATAACGATTCTGTTGTGGACGTCCCGGGCCAGGATGTGCAAAGCTCCTGTGCAGCCTTCCACGATTTCCTCCATACGCACTCCCTCCTGAATGTGTTCAGAGTGGAGGAAAAAGGAAATCAAATACCCAAAAAGGATCAATGTTCAAATAAGGAAAGCTTGTTGAGTTGTTGGTTGGGTTACACACCACAAACTGCTGCTGGTTGCCTCCCATGCTGGTGCGCCTCTGGGTGTCCTGGTGAGCCCTGACGAGCAGTTGGACCAGTCGTGGGATGGCTCCCTGCTCCCGCAGAGCACTGTGGTTGGCTGGGCAAAGAGCCAGGTTACGGATCAGACCAACTGTGGCCTAGAGGGAGGAAAATTAAACATGTTTTAGTTAGCTGGACGTAAATCCTGTTCATCAATGAGGTCACAACACACAAGGGCTGATCCAGAACTGTGGTTGTAGTTGGGGGAAAATGTACAAGTGCAGAGAAATAGAGTTGCTAATGACCTTGATTAGTGGCCAGTGGGACGGAGGGTGCAGTAGTTTGACCACCACGGGCAGGCCATAATGAAGACGCACAGCATTCTGGGCCATCTCAGCATCCTGGTGGCGGGAGGTCAGATGACGCAGGGCACAAACTGCTGGCTCTGTGATGTCCTCTCTGTCGCCAGCTCTAAGCACTGTTCGCACCAGAGCCTCAATGCCTCCAACCTTAGAAAGCACACATTTAAAAATCAGGATACACGTAGTAACGTCGATAATGTTAAGTGTCTAATTTTCTTACACTCAAAGATACATTTCCAAAAGCTGTGTGTAACACGTACCTGGCAGACCATGAGCTTGTTACTATAGTTGTTGCAGGTCAAGTTGGAGAGGATGCCAGCAGCACATGTCACTACATTGATGTCATCACTGCCCAGCAGCTGGACCAGGGTCCCCAGGAGGCCCTCCATTCCCTCCTGAAGAGCAGAGGGCAGGACAGAAGAAAAAAAAGTGGTGGAGGGGAATGCACACCATCTCAATTATTTAGCATTTTGTGTTATCCAGTCCTTAGATTATTATATAATATCATTAATACTTTATAGCCTACTATATGAAATGGGATTCTTTGAATCAGCATTAATTTGTATTTATTTATTTATTATGTTTATGTACTGTGTTGGTGTTTTTTTGTTGTTAATGACCAGCATGGTACTGAATGACATGAGCACCAGCCAGCTGTGTTCGCTGTCGGTTTACTTGTCAGTGTTTCTAAGACAAATGTTAAGTTTGCATTTTAAGTATAATACCAGGTAACACCTCTCTCTGCAATAGAGCTGTGTGATAAGTAGACTGCATGGGAGGAAGAGAGCGAGGGGGCAGTCGTCCACTAAATAAATCAATGGCCTTATTCTGATTGATTTTAATAAGTTTGGTACTTTAGATACTACTGAATCTATAATTAACAGAGATGATATTGTTAGCATTTGTGGCTGACTGTGTGTGTGTGTTGTACCTGTTTAGTGGCAGCATCTGAAAGATTCCTCAGAGTCCAGAGGCAGTTCTGGACCAGACGCTGGCTGGGGTCTGTCAGATGAAGCCCCAAGGCCTGCATGCCTCCTACACACACAAACCAAAGACCAACCACATTCATTACATCAGAGGACTCTCACCTGAGCAGCAAGCCATTGCTACTAATAATAATACATAATATATCTAAGACCTGTAACTATCCCAGAACTGGGACACTGAAGAATTTGTGGCTCCTTCACTGTATTGTGTTTCTATTCTATTTCTGTACCATGAGTATGTACGTACCGGCCTCTACGATAGCAGGCTTGTTGCTTGAGCAAACAGAGAGCACCTTGAGCACTCTGCTTGTGGTCCACAGCAGTTTCTCATATGTGAAGGTCCTCATGATGTTGACCAGGGCCTGGGGTCCACCACTGGCCAGAATGATCAGCTAAAACAAAGACAGGTTTATGTTTAGACATGCTACAAACTGCTGCTAGCAGGCACCAGAGGGACCTTTTTGAATAAATTAATGTAAGTGCATGCATAATTAAGTGTAAGTTCAAATACCTTGCTTTCTTGGTTACCATATGCCAGGATCTGCAGGCAGTCAGTAGTGATTGCCAGGAATTTGACGTTGGTATTGGACAACAGGGCCACCATTTTCTGCAGTCCTCCAGCCAGACGCACTGCCATCTTTGCCCCTTCCTGATGCAACAGCAGGTTGTGGAGCGTGGTGATTGCGTAGAACAAAACGCTGTCCACTGGTGAACTGGAAAAACAACAATAACAATCAGACAACCTGAACAGTCACAACCACCACACCCACATGGTGACGGGGATGAGACAATCTGTGTCCATCAAGACTCAGCTCAGTAGCTGACTTATCAGGCCTGCACATCATACATTTACTTGATGGTAAACCTTCATCTCAGCAGCTTGCATTATCAGGACAATATCAGGTTGGAGACACCATCAGGTTGGAGACACCATCAGGTTGGAGACACCAACAGAAAAAAAACACACTAGCTCTTATTGTTACCCACCAGGAATGCTTGAAAAAAACAAAACAAATAATGTTTAAGGCAGTAAAACTTGGTGACTACACATCACCACAGGAAACCATGCGTCCATAAAGAATGACTAACCTGCTACTCACAACCACTGTGCGGTGCAGAAATCTGCAAATTACTGCTGGTACTTTGAAGCACCAGCATCAGCATAACACACTTTGCTGAACTCTGTCAATATGTTAACTTTTCCTTGAATGTTGAATAATTAAGGGTGATATAGACACACATTTAAACTCAGGAAGATAAAAAAAATAAAATAACCCTCAATCACCCAAAACTTTGAAGTGACTTCATAACGTAGACCATCACTACACTTAAAAAGATTAACAATTTTCACTCGGGGCGGTTAGATAATCCAAATTGCTACCTGCTTCCAGAGCTATCTGTGATCACCTGCTTGCAGTCTAATAAAAATCAGCCAGTTCATTCACTCTCATGCCGCTCTTCCATCCTGCATTTAAAGTGCGGTAATGCGATTCCAGGTGCAAACTCAACCACACAGACACACAGACACACAGACACACACACACACAGACACACACACACTCACACGTGACTTCCGACAAGTCACAACTTGCAAGCCAGCTAACTGTTTTGGCTGTGTGCTTTGGCTTTTCATGGAGAATACAAAGGGAAAAGTGAGGAAGGAAGACATTTTAAAAGATCCAAATTCGTCACACTGTTGAGGATGCTGTTCTTTGGGGTTGTAGCTGGTTTGGTGAAAATTTGGAGTTAATGCTTGTTAAAGCTATACGATAACCAGTCTTTAGCTGTATTTGCAGTTGGCTCATTGCACATAGCTGTAGCAGTACATTTTAAAACTGTGCCCAGTCTTTACTCGTGACACAAAGAGAAATCATACAACAAACAGTCAAAGCCTGTAAAACAGTATGAGGGCACTCAGTGATACAGTGCAGTATTGTGTACCAACACAAATCTGAGCTGCAAGGAAATCAAACAACTCTCTCATCAAAACCACTCTCGGCTATGAGATCCTCCTGCAAACAAATCCTTGACACAAACCACTCTAAGACAGCTTCTCTGCATTTCTGTTGCTAGCTTCAGATCATTTGGATGTGCACTGATAATTTCATAGGTAGTAAAGACCAGGAGCCTTCCAGTGTCCTACCCGAGCATCTTGACCAGAGCAGGGATGCCTCCAGACTTGAAGATTGCAAGGAGCCCCTCACGGTGGTGGGAAAGATTGTGCAAGGTGCCAGCAGAGCAGCGGGCAGTCTCCACATCACCAGTGTTCTGCATGGCACGAACAACGGCCGAAACCATTTGTGGGGAGCGCATCAGGGCGTGGCGGGATGCCTCCTTCTTTGACAACTGATGCACCATTACAGCTGCTTTATTCACGACAACCTAAGACAGAGACGATGTTTGTCAGATACGCATGGTTTAGGAAGGGGTGAAAACAGGATTGCTAATAACTTCCATGATACTGTATTAGTCAGTACCATTGCACTGTTTGAGTGTTAATTCACTCAAATGCGTACACACCTGGTCCTCATCATTGAGCAGTTTTGTAAGCTCAGGGATGGCACGAGTGGCCAGCTCAGCATCATCTTGATAGTTAATAAGGTTGACCACAGCGTGCTTCAGCATCTGAGAGGGCTCTGCCAGGCGCTGTACAGCTGTTGGGTGGGCAGCATCCAGCTGGGTAGGTGGGATCTGGATGCCCTCCTCCAAGGTCTCAGGGAACATGGCAGCACGGACACGCTGGGCCCGAGTCATTGCATACCCCTCAATGTCTGATAGTAAGGTGATATGACAATTAATATCATAATTACAGAAATGTGTCAATCAATCATCATCAATCAATCTTGTATACCTGTAGCCTCGGGAGTGAAGGGCTGGTTGAACTCCCAGTCGTAGAGAGTTGGATCATCCTCCTCAGCATCAGGGTTTCCTTTGCCGCTCAGAGATGGTGCTGTGGTGGTGACTCCAGACTGAATGCCTGAATCCAGGTAGGACTGCTGCTGCCACTGGCTCACTGCAGCCTTGCTGTCTCCCATCGCCATGTCCAACTCCATCAGATCAGCTACACGAAAAAGGGGGGGCAAAAAGGTTAACACAAGGAACGCTAGATGAGGAGAAAACTTCATTCAGCTTGTCTCTTTAAGCCAATAATCATTTTTAAGGGTGATCTTGAAGCTTTGATAACATTCATAATGTAGAGTTACTATAAATGGGGGGTGTAAAACCTGCATAAAATTAGAGTGAGTCATTAAAACCTGTTTAAACAGGGGGAAACAAACAGAACAAAAAGCAAAGCTTGACTTCTTCCACATCTGATACTTTCAGAAAATGATCAGAAATTGAAGCGTGCTGAAATCTAATGTCTCTTACAATGCACAGGCACGTTTTTTAGCCCCCGAGGGAGAAACTCAAAAGGTAACAAAGGACGAATTATAACCTCTTAGGTTACTGTGACATGTGCTCACCTAGCTCCCATTTTACCCATTTCCACAATACCTCGAGGCTTACAGTAATCCGTGTTTTTAAATGCACAGAGAAACTCTCACACACACGCACAAAAGGATCAATCATGAATGTTTCATATGAATACAAAACTGTTTTATGTGAAACGAAGTTTTTCATACTTACACTGGGTAGCCATTGTTCTTGCCTGCCCTCAGCCCGCACAGCAGATATGTCTGTGTAAAAAGGGAAAGAGAAAAAAAAAAAGTACACAGGGGGAAAATAAGACAACTCGCACTCAACCTTGAGTTCTTGTTTGCCAAAGCCAAACCTAACCGTGCTGTTTGTGCGTTTCTCCTACGTGGTCTCAATAATAAAAACCGCTGTCTTCTGCCTGCGCTACCTGTGCCAGCTACCCCTGCTTCAGACTGCTTGTTTGGCTTGCTAACGTAGAGCTATGAAGGGGAAATGCCGAGCCTCCACCTCCAGCCGAGAGAGCAAAGCGGTGGGTATTTCCAGGCCAGCATGAACACAATTCACCATTCAGCGGCAAAGAACATCAAAGGCATATTTCTCCCCCTCCCCCTACCACGGCCAAGTTCCGACCTCGCAGCTTGGGTTTCCAATGAGAGAAACTACCCCCTCCGCCCCGCAATCACTTCCATGACTCCTCCTCTCATGGTGGGTCTAACTACGAGCGTAACAGGCTGCCTAATCAAAACTAAAAACCAACCCAAATAACGGCATGCGTTACACCAATCACCAAACATACCGTACAGACATATGGCGTTAATTAAACACCGACGCGCTAGCATGTGTTAGCCACCTCCGCTAAGCTAACAGGTTGGCTAGCTTACCTTGAGAGCTCGCTAGGCTAACCTAACGTGCACGGCTAACCCCCTCCGCTAGTTAGCTAACTAGCTAACATAAACAAACACTGTTTAGGGCTTCACCCGCAAAGTCTAAATCGTCGAGACTTGTCCTGAGACACGACCACTGCGAGGAGTCACCGCTGTTTCCAATCGATTCATTGTCGGTGTCGTGACTTTCAAGCGAACCCTCCAAATGTTTAATTCTGATTTGATTAGCTTGGCTAACCAGGACGTATGAAAAGTAGATCCAAGCGCCACCGTACAAAACCTGCCGTGCTGCCAGCCAAATCAGAAAACCCCACCGGAGCCCCCTCCCCGACCAAAGATGATTTTCTTTAGGTGAAGCAAACATTGACGCGCCGTTAACCCGCTGTGTAATAGATGTAGTAAACATACTAGCGTTACCAGAGTCGAGCGGCTCCTCCGTGGTTCTTGTCGGGAAGATTTTCTCCTTTCTCTTGGCTGAAAATAGGAAAACGGCTGCTAGGTGAACCACCCGTAGAAGTCCGAACCACACCCGCTGTTGCTCCGCCGAAGATGTTGCTTCCGCCTGTGCGATCGAACATCAAGATGGCGAAGGAGAAAATACAGTATTCTGCCGCACTCGGAAAAATAGGGCGTCGTTTCAAATAAAGTTTTAGCATCGAGAACATTATTTTTTTACAGTCATCGCCGCACGCTGCCATCTTTTGTAGGTTAACAGTAGTTTTATTCATTTCGGTTTTGACATTTTTCACGCACGTGAATGAAAAGATGTGTGATACTTGCTGTAGTGGTGGGGAGGGCGAGGTGCATTCATTAGAAAGGAATGTGATTCATGAGCTGCTGTGATATGATGGAGGGGTTTAATTAACATGCAGTTAACTCAGAGACATAAACATTTCCTCTAACAGCTCTCTATATTTCACTCAGTTATCTTATTTAAAAAAGTCATAATTCTGCATAAGGGTGGGTTATCAACCATGTCTGTCATCGATGTTTGCACAGTTAAATTGGTACATATTTTGCAAATGATAAACTGCAGTGGTTAAAGGAAGAGGTGGAAAACACATACACAAAATGAAACCATATGGGAAACTGTGAATGTCGGTTCAGTTTTCTATAGAAATCCATAACTTGATCAGATTGTGAGAAAAAAATGTACTGGCCACAATATCATGATCCTGTGTTGTGGTTTAAATGACTTTTAATCATTTATCTCCATCGTTTTTGTCATGACATGAACTGCACATCTTCTGACAAGTTCAATTCATCACTAACCGATTGAAGGCTAACAGGTTATATCAAGGTTATTTTGTGTGAAGGGCATAAAAACATGAGGCGTATTGTTGAAACTGTATGAAATTTCTTACATATGCATTTCCATTTTTGGAAAATGATCATAGGCTGGTTGGATTCAAATTGTAAATGCACCTGCCTACATCACAACGGCCTGATGTCCAACGTCCAATTAAATGCATCTGGTGTAATCTGCTACGCCTTCTTATCACTGCGTACACCTAAGCATTAACAGAGAAAGTGTCATGAATTTATATTAGTAGTACAAGTTCATGCGTCTGACACGTGCTAGACTAGAAAAGGTCCAAAGTCCAAAAGGTCATTAGAGAGCATGTTGGTGTTACAGGAAATGGAAACTTATGATCATTTATTTTACCACTATCAGCTGGAACTTTTTAAAATTCAAATCATCTCACAACAAAGGCAATATTCAGCCACATATCTGCAAGGGGTACAAACAATATCAGGAAATAGGACAGTAATAAAATAGATAGACTACATGCTGTTCGAGCAAATTGAAGTGTGACAATATATTTTTTCATACACTGCTTAAAATGAATCTATCATAAGGTGATGACATTTATTCCAGCATTATTTTCTGTCAGTATGTGGGACTAACATCAAACCCTCAGAATAAAATGCTCATTCACTGTGAGAGTTGAGGAAAGTGTATTTCATTTACCCAAGTAATAAGAAATATAGCATGGTAAATAGAAAAGACAACATAAAGCACGACTGTATATCTGCAAGGTAACATCAACAACATCAGGACCGTACCCAGATTTATTTATAAGATAGAAATCCAGACCTTTTCTTACATGTATATTCATTTATTTGGCAAAATTAGTCACTTTTTATTCCTTGCAATTGTCATGCAAGTGCACATTAGGTTTTAGGTTTAGTCATTCCAGTCTTATTAGGGTTATGATCTGACATTTGTTGTATTTATCTGCTCGGAGCATAAAAATACATACAGAATGATTCTTTTAAAGTTGCCCATCAACAGAATTCTCATGACGATATGAAGAGAAATGATTCAGATACAAGACAGTCGAGGATTGTATAAATAAACTGTACATGAATATAAATCAGCCCAGCCCTCCCTCAGATTGGTTGCACAGCAGCGACCGTAGAGCCTACACAGGGTGGACAAAATAACAGAAACCACTTACAATGCTATTTATTTACACTCTTTCCTTCTTTCTACTGCAATTGCTGCACAACATTTTGTCTCGAGATAAATAACGTTCTATCTTATCTAACCCCAACAATAAATACCTTAATAGTGGCGAGGACCCTAAATTTGAGTTATCTTTGAGCTTACTGTGTAGGCCGTCACCAACACAGACCGAAAAACACTTAATGGCCTCAAATTTCATGAATAATTTCTATTAATATGTCCAAGAGTCATTAAAAACTGTATTTTAAAAAGGTGTTTGTTACTTTGTACCTCCAATGATATTCAGTGTCTACCTCAGTCACTTGTGTGTCCATTCTCTAAATAATTTCTGATCATTTAATTCTTTGAAAAACAAGAAAATTCCCAAAGTCATGCACAAGGTCACTACAACAGGTGAATGCTGACCGACGTGGGCTGAACCCCCAGCGATCAAAGTGAAGGGACCTCAGCTGCAAGCTGTTTTTCCCCACATCCCCATCACGGAATGTGACACTTTATTGAGAGTGAGGAGAGGAGAGGGAAAAAAACAAAAGGGAAGCCACGTGGATGAATCCGAATAAATACACCTTTTATTTGACTGATTAACAGATCTGATTATACAAACGCCAACACAGAGCTCTGAAATAACAGGACCAATCAGCGAGACAATGACTGTACATTCTTGGTGTGACCCTCCCTTGTTCTGAATCCCCTTGCCCACCCACCGCACTGCCCGTAGTAACTACTGAACTGAATCACTAGTGCTTCTTTCTGTACAAGTAAAGCTCAGCTACTCACCCCACCCCCACTACCCTCTACCACCCTCCCTTTCCAGTGCACTGTTTGTTATCTACAGGTTCGAGCAGTACGTCTGTGCTCTGCTGCACGCCGAACTGAACTGTGGGTAAGTTTGGCCAATTGTAGAACAGGGTGCTATGATGGACCCTTCCTTCCTAATTGCACAGTACTAGTGCTTGAGTGTGAACTCTGAAGATGTTTTTTTTTTTTTTTTGTCGTCGTTGTTGTTACGTTTGGTTTGTGTAGTGTAGCAGACAGAGCTGCTGTAACAATAGTGTATGCACTGTTTTAAGAGCTTGTAGTGTAAGAGCAAAGTAATGTTTTTTTTTTTTTTTTTGCCTTTTGGTTGAAATGCAAACAGCCAAAAATCTCTCGACATAACAGGTAGGTTGAAGTAACGTCCTTAATATTCTCCGTCTGCCTCATGCATACACACACTCACAAGCGCACACACACACACACACATACAAATACTGGTATGTTTGTCCCTTCATCTTAAAAAAAAAACAACAAAAAACAACTGTTTGCAATTTTGTTTCAGGCATTTTTTTTTTTGTTCTCAATCTCTTCCTGTGACCAAGCGTGACTTGCCCCGCAAACATTACACACACAATCACACAGTCACCCCTAGAGTACCTAAGTGCAGATTCTTCAACATGCGCCCTTCAGCAGTTCCTACAGTAAAAACACTAACTGTACCATCACAAGAAATGGATGGATAAAACGCCCTCACTTTCATTCTTCCAATCAATCTTTTTCAACCTGCCTCTCACTTCATCCCAACCTCCACACCCCCGCTGGTCCCCCATACTCGTTAACTCTCATGTAACAGACAGTCTTGCATGTAACAGTGACAAATACTCGCCCTCAGCGAAATAGCCAGGAACAGAAGAGAGGCGGGGGGGGGAGAATGAGGTGTGGGAAAAAGGGGGGAAGGGGAAGAGAGGGTGAGTTCTTCTCCTTGAGGAGAAATTGAAAGACGATAGGGAGGCAGAACAGTGTGTCCACCCCTCCTTTTCCCTCCCTACGTCCCTCTTTCTCCCCGCGTCTTTGTGATGGAGTGGAGGGTGACAGTGGAGGGAGGAAGGACAGGGGGAAGATGACTGAGGTGGAGGGGAAGGTGGGGTGGGTGGAGAAGGAGAGCAGGGTGAAGTGTGTGTTGGTCTTCATGTGTCCTGGCCGTCGGTGGCAGGCGTCTCGTTGGCGTTGGGCATGTCCGAGTCGGTTTCTCGGCTGGATATGCGGTCCAGCTCCGCCTGCACGTCGCCCAGGCCCAGCTTCGAACCTGCATGCAAACGTACAAATTAGTACAGACATCGCAACGGAAACAAGAAAAGAAAAAAGAAAAGCATTTCAGCCAGTGCAATACATGAGTGCATTTTCACAGCACTGAGTGGTTGAGGCACAATGCAATAAGCACAAACTGAATTACACATGGTTAAAATAAGAGCTGGGTGAAATACTGAATATTAACAAAACATTCTGAATCATATTATTGGAATAGTATAAACATTGTTGTACTTTTGTTAATTAGGTTATTTATTCAATCTAATACTAAACTGGTTTCAATAGTCTGATCTTGTCTTGTCTCTTATTCCAAAGGAAGCTTGCATATGAGCTTCCTCTCTTTCCAAGTCAGCTAACAGAGAAAACGGAGGTGGGCATACTGTGATGCAGAGGTGGTCAAACGGCTGGACTTTGCTTTACTGATTGGATTTGTTTTTGTAAATGTTAACATGTATATTTGTCTATGTCTAGGTTTATTGCAATAATTCATTGTTTATATTTTAATAACACAAAAGCGATCATATTCTAACTTTCTTCTTCATGTTCATCGTGTACAAACAGACCTTATTGCAAGAAATAAATGTGTTTAATCATTTAATCAGTATGCAACAAAGCTGTCAGTCAGACCTCTGTTTTTTGTAGCAATACTAATATGATTACTTAAAAAATAGACTTCAGTGGAAGAAATTCAAATTTATTTCCCATATCGTCCAGCCTTAGTTAGAATCATGTGTAATGTTTGTTGCAGATGTTAGTTATGAGAAATGAAATGCAACATGCCAAAGAAATGTCAAGGAGCAGAATGGAAACAGGGTGTTAGGAGGGAAAACATTATGGGTGTGTCTGTTATTTTAAATAATCAATCAATCAAAAAAATGTTCCTGTCATGGCCTGCACATTTTTTGCTCCACACAAATGAAAACTGAAAAAAAGCACAGCTCTGAGACACGTTGGCCTTTCTGCTGGTCGATGCTGCATCTTATGAAATAAGAAACTATTATTGTGAACTATTATGAAATAAGACACCTATTTTTATTTCCTCCTTACATGATGAAGATGCATATGGTGCAAAAGTACTCCAATAGCCACTGGATCATCATCTGACCTGCAACTACCGTTTTCAGGGAGTAGTCCTTACTTAAAGACTTTCATGTAATCTAATCTAAATGAACAAATTCTGTATAATAAAATGGTGATACAGGAAGCTTGATCGGTGCTTTGCTTCTCCTTGGATGCTGGAGAAAGCTGGAGGCTCAGGGGAGGGGGTGGGGATTCAAAGGAAATATAAAAAGGATGCTTCTGAGAACGTACAATGACATACACAAGCAATAATAAATGAGGATTATCTCTCTCACACACACCTTAACGTGGCCAGCATCCTCTGACTAGTGCATACACACACACACACATACACACACACACATTATGAATGATGTTAACAGTGAGACTGCACAACATACTAGAAGCACAGTTAAAAATGAAAAGAGGTTATAGGTAATCATGGTTATGGTGATGATAGTGATGGGTGATTGTTTGTGTGGTTGGTAGGTGCACTCAGACCCTTTCATCATTGTCTTTACCATTTGTTAAGTTCATGTCTGGAGCAGAGGACAGGAGAGTGAAGAGGTGAGGAAACGAAAGATGGAAGATGGGAGGTGAAAACCAAAAAAAAAAGAAGCGGAGTGAGGAGGAGTGACTGAAAATGGCATTAAAATCCTGAAACACGATGGAATAAATTATCATTAATCAACTATCTGGCAAAAACCGGAGCATTGTACCAACCTCTAATCAACACCTAGTGTGCATTCTCACCTGACTTGCGTACTGTTCCTGGAGTGTTGTTCCCGCCACCTGGCGTCCCGGGGCCCCCTGTCCCCGCTTTCTTTGTCAGTAGACTGTTGAAGAAATTGGCCAACACACCCTCACTGGTTTGACCTGCAGCATACAGGGACGAGAGTTAAAAACACACACTCTCACACACACACACAGCGCCATGTGCTGACTGAGATCACGTGTGGCTATGTTTAGCGGTAAAATGCTATGACGTACCCGACTGAGGCATGGCGTTCGCTACGTTGGCCGCTGCTGAGCGATTACTCGTCCTGGGGGAACCGGTGGGTGCTCTGCTGGTGGTGTCCTATGAACAACACCGGTTTGTTTCACACATACGGACACTGGAGGGTGATTTCCTTTATTTTATGAATCATAACTAGAAAAAAAAAGAAAAGAAAAAAAGAGCACTTACCACTGGCCGTCCTGCTGTCACAGCTGGCTGTTTTGCGAGCAGCGACTGCAAATTGGAGCACAATATGCACACACAGTCAAATTAGTATTTAATTAACATATCAAGACCCTTAAGTCAGATTTAATTGGAGTACCCATCAGCAGCAAACCAAGTGCTATTGACACAACAGGAATGTTTTCTGACCTGCAGTTTTACCAGAAACACTTGGTCATCTTCTGCCTGAATCTCCTTTTCATGTACAATCTGGTGACAAGCAAGAGAAAATCCAGTTAAAGTTTAAAAGTCTTCCCCCCCCCCACCACCACATCTAGCTCTTTACAGCTCCACTACAGCAAATAAATTTGCTTGGATAAAACGCATAATCCCTGCAGGGATATTTGGTAAAGCTTAGAGCGCTGGCTGTGAAAAATGATGTAGAAGGTAATGATACTTAATATTATGGCAGTAATCAATCCGTTGCGCTGTAAGCTTATCTTGCCTAAGAGGATCTTTCCAAGTTAGCCGTTTATTTAATGGGAGGCTTGTACCTTTCTGACAGGCGGCTTCACTACTACGTCCTCAAAGCTGTCGTCTGCTTTTACTGTTTGGAAGTTCTCGTGAAGTATGGCGATCTTCTTCTCGTTGTCCCAACCTGATGGACTGATACAGCAGAGGAAAGGTTACAAACCAGATAAGAGGTGGCCCCACATTCCTGACACACACACACGCATGCACACAGGCTTACATGAAGACGGCGTCTTTTTCCACCACTTGCGCCGGGCAGTGGAAGGGAAAGCCGTAGAGTCTGTGAACCAGATATTTGTACAGGATGTCCAGGTTTTTCATCTCCTTCACTGATGTGTAAACCAGAGATGCTCCATCTGACATCGCTGTCAAGGAGATTTTCCAACACCACCGTTTGTAAGTACAGGAGCAAAATAACACCAAAAAACGGTGACAAAAAAGCAGCTTTATCTCAACAGTAGCATTTTAGAAAAAAACAAATTCCAGCTTTGACTAATTGCTAGCAGTGCACAGACAAGAAGCAGAAGCAGCGTGCAGTCTAAGCTTCTTTGAAACACAATAACCTTTGAATCTTTAATACTGTTTCCACTTGGCACTGACTGGAGATTCTGAAAAACAAACAGTTATGACTTTTAACTCTCATGAAACAAAGCAGCATCGACACGACAACAACAGCAGTTCAGATACAGCTTACACTGGCCAAAACACTTCATTGCTGGGAACTTGGCTTATAGCCTGAGAACAAAACACCTTGTAATAGCGATCACTCTGCTGTATCACCATCCTTCATCGCCAAACAGCTGGGCGTTAGGAGAGCACAAGCCAAACTGTAAAAGTATGCTCTAAATCTCAGCATCTGACAGGAAAATTTGCAGAGTCAGTGGGATTGATCAATAGCCCCTTCGTTTACTGCACTGATCTATTGTTTCATTGTTTTCTGGAGCTGTAAATTTTTGTTGGTTGTGCACCTTTTAGCTCACGGCAGTCAAGGGCAGACACAATGTTTGGTGAAGGATACACTGCAGACAGAAACGTCTGATGTGAGACTGGATGAAGTCAAGGTGTTCGTCTCTGTAGTCATGCTCCTTCTCCAACGTGCTGATGGCGTCACACTGAGGTCAGAAAAGTGGGTGTTAATGTGTGTAAGTAGATACAATGCAGAAAAAAATACAGTTAATGTAAAGTCAGCAGTAAGTGTGTGTGTGCTTACCTTGGTGCAGACAACCACTACTGGTATTCCCAGATTATGTGTGAGTGTGTTATCTCCTAGAGGCAGCAGCACACTCTCCTCGTCTTCACTCCTCCTCTGCGGGGTGCCATCCTCCCCACTGCCTGGCTCTGTGTACTCCTGGAACTGTTTTACAACTACTCACACACAAACAAAGGACAGTGGACAAATTGTAAGACCTGGCAGTGGTTACAATTTTAAACAAGTGGCAGTATTATTCAGGGATGCCTCTTTTCTAGAGGTTATCTTCTGGGACATTTTCATTGATAATCAAGCTGGTATGGCAAACTGAGACTGCAGAGATTGTGCCATACATTAACATGTTCCTCTGTGTAGAGGTTGGATTTAAACCTGTTCTTACAATGCTACTCATTCCTGGAATTAAATAATTGATTATAATTAAAGTTTTATGGAAACATTTCAGTATACAGGCAGGACCTTTACACATGTTAATGTCACTACTTTTACAACCATCTCCTCTGATTTTTAAGCCTTACTTTAATATTCTTATTAGATTTTTTATTTTTGTAGCATTCATCATTGAATTCTATTTTGTTTAGTTTGGAAAGCTCTTTGTAGTCTATGCTTGGCAAGTGCTGTGTAAATAAAATTATTCATTATCATAACTTTTATTTATGCTCTTTTTCTTAGTCTTTTTCTTAGAATTAACCATTGCTGCCTGAGCGCCAATAAAAACAAGGTGTTATGCCTCCAGACAAATCTAGCCTAAACTTTGCATATTAGCCCCTTTGCTAGTAATATTAAGTAATTAAGTGAAGCCTTTCATGAGGCTAATCATACTCACTGTGAGTAACCGCTACAAATGTTTTGTGGCACTCTGATGTATAGCCTAGTAGTTTATTCTCAGATAAAGGAAAAAAGAAGAATTTTGAAATAATAAACACAAGATTTTCCAGGACACTTAACCTTTTCTCCCATTTTCCATCTATTTTCCCTGACAGAATTCCCTGAAAAACAGTGGGCCAATGTTTCATTTTTCATAAATGGGTGTCTTAGGGAGAAAATCCCAGGGTTTGTTTTTCTTTTAAACAAAGGCTTTGATAAGGAGGCTCCTTATCTGAGAACTATTTTGATCCGACTAAGAGCATTTCCATCAAGACGCACTGACGTGTATTTTGTTTTTTTAACCTGACTGCTGTCAGTATGACTCACGTCTGTGTTCCAGCTCCCGCAGCGTTTCCGGGGCGACCCGGAGTTTGTCAATGTGTTCCCTAGCGACGGCTGCCCACTTCTGGAGAGAATCCAGGGCGTTCCATGGCCGCGACATGTCGACCGTTATCAGCAGCAACGTGTTGCCGATAGAGTCCACTGGCACAGCGACTCCCTGCAGACCTTTGTGGTAAAGGTCTCCGTCTAACACCCAGGCATTACACCTAGCGTGGTCTAAACACACACACACATGCACACAACAGGTTAATACACACTCTTACACAGCCATAGTGGTGGATTACTTTACAGGTACTCTGTGTTGAAAAAAGAAACAACTGCAATCAGTTGCTCAGTACCATCAATGTCGTCGTCATGGACACTGAAGTAGAGGTATTCCAGGCCACGCCCTTTCATGTACTCTTCAACCCCCTGTAGCTTAGCAACCAAGGTGGTCTTCCCCGAACCCACCTCACCTAAAATACAGACAAAGTCAGTAAATAACAGAATTACAGGTAGTAAACTCGTCCATACGAGCATCCACTGTTTAGTGCCCGAAGAACAAATGATTTGATTTCGGGTATTAAAAGCATGTTAAAAGCACACCACTGCTAAGTGTACTATTTGTATTTCACAAAACTGCACAAATACAGGGCTGCAAATAATGATTATTGTTTCATTGATGAATCTGCATATTGACCTCTTGATTATTAATCATCTCTGTGCCCTGTAATCAACTGGTGACTTGTCTAGGGTGTACCCTGCCTCTCACCCAAAGTCAGCTAGGATAGGCTACAGCACCATTGTGACCCCGATGAGGATAAGCGGTTACAGAAAATGGATGGATTAATTAATTAATTAATTAATTAATCACTTGGTCAGAAAATGACAACTACACATCACAGTTTCCTAAATCCCAAGGTGACCGTCCTGTCACATGGCACAAAGAAAACCATCAAATCCAAACAATTAAGAAGCTGAAACTAGGACGTGTTTGGCTTGAAAATGATGAATAATTGATTCACAAATTAGTTGCAGATATATTTTCCGTCAAACAACTTAAGAAAATAAATAATTTTAGCTCTACACATATATATGTTTAGTACACATGTAATGTAAACAATCCAATCCTCTAGACTAGCGCCACATAGTTATATTATATCTGAGTTTGCAGTTTTCATGACAGATCATCAGCCTTATATTATTGAATCTACTAACAATGGCCTGCATTAGTTCTGGCATTATTGCACACCTCGGTGCTGTCAGCATGACATTGTTATTACGTTATTGTGTGTGTGCTATAAGGTCAAGGCTGCATCCATTCTTGCACTATGCCATATTAACCTAACCGACAGGGGGACTCGATGCATCATAAAAGCAGCAGAGCTTGCTGATGTTGTCAAAGACAACAAGGCATGAGAGACAAATGGCCTTAGAGCCGCACTTTAACATCGGTACCCAATTCGCTGATTAGCCGGAATGGGCATAGCAGGCTGCGGATTATCTCAGGCGGATGTGTGGACTGTGTGGACACGAGGAGCGAGCAGCGAGCGAGACAGGGAGGCACCCTGTCTGCTGCGGTCACATAAAGCCCCGTAACCCCGTTCAACAACAACAACAACAACAACAACAAAAACATGTTTATCTCCAGCATCACCTCCACCTAGCTGCTACTAGCATCTCTATATGCTAGAATGACTTGCAGTGTTTCAAAGCGGCCCTATTCTCCTTTATAACAAGATGAGGTATGTGTGTGTGTGTGTGTGCGGCTGAAAATACACCTGTCTCTCTCTCTCTCTCTATGTGTGTGTGTGTGTGTGTGTTAGCCGACGCACCCGCAGCCAGCCTTCAACACAAAAGCACCATCACTGCAAGAGCAAGCTAGCTTAGCTATCGAGCAGTATTATCAGGATGATATGATCACCAGCTCCTGGGCTATTCAAGCTAACGATGCCTATTGGCTAGCCCGGAGACTGCAGACACACACACACACACACACACACACACACACACACACACACAGATACAGATACCCACCCATGACCAGGACATTTTTCCCAGACGGTAGCTTAGATCTTGAATGGGTTGACACTTCACTCAGGATGGTTGACCTACAGACAGAGCAGACCCGTTACAACGCTACCAAACAAGGCTTGTTCATTCATTAACAAAACAACGACTGACAGGGAGAAGCTAAAGCGAGCTAAGTGCCGCTGCTGCTGTGTCACCAGTCAGTCTGGTGCTGATGCTAGCTAGCCACGTTAGCAAGCCTAGCTGTCAAACCATCCTCCACCTCCCAGCACAATGGACCCTCCGCGCCCACAAACCGTGCTCATATTAACCCAGCTCCAAATAACACATCGCCCACCATAAATCCTGTCCGTCATCCTCCTCTGGGTTGGAGTTATCCAGTGTGCTCTTAGGTCCAACTGAGGTGGAGGATAATAATGCACTCCTCCCTGAAGTCGCCATCTTCGCAGGGTTTGTAAACCGAGCAGCGGAGCGCCCGGATGTAGCAGCTGTGTTGCTAACCCTAGCCTGGTGCACCGCACGCCGGGGCCGGGGCGTGGTCCGCCCGCACAAAGCTGGGGTCCCTGCTCCAAAAACGAAATGAGCTCATCCAGACAATTGACCATTCACACCAAGTTAAGCACAGGAAGTCGTGTATATTATTCATGTCAAATCTGCGGGGAAGAGGTTAGAAGAGGTTGTTTGGATTTTATGAAGCTACATGTTTGTGTTAGTTGAGACTGATACATAAGCTAAATAATGAACTAATAGACCCTTTCTCCACAGCTGCCATTTGACATGAACTAGTAGGTAAACACAGGTGTTACTAATTGTACTAATTAAGGCTCTGTCCCATTCAGGTCAAACAGTCAGGGTGCTGCTGTGGTGTGAAAGTCTCTGCTGCAATAAATGGAACTGAACCTCAGCTGGTATCATTGGTAACACCTGGGTTTACCTATTATTTCATGCCAAATGGCTGCTGTGAAAACGGTTTATAGACATTTAAAGGATATTACAAAATATGTTGCGTGCTTATCGTAATAAATTGTCAGGATAAACAGGCTTTCAAAAGAGAAATCCGTTTCAGACCAAAACACCCTCCTAAAAATGCTGCCTCCTAAATCAGTGCCTTGATTTATGAATATTATGGCACAGGTCCTAAACCTACATGATAGAGATAAAGCTGTAATGCCATGTTGGAACTGGATGCACTCCAAATTGATAAGCTGGTGATGCATATAGACGCTGAGATGAAGAGTACCAGTGATTTTAGATAAGATAATATGATATATATGTATATGTGATGATAACTCAACCAATTACATTTTCCCAAAAGTAATTAGGTTTGAGTATATTAAAGTGAACAGTGAATATTCAGCACAGTTACAAAATCAAAATTTAAAGTATATATGTATATCAATCATTTGATTTATTTGTATACACCTGTCATACTGGTTCATATTATTTCAAGTGAAAGCTAAAAATGAGACAGCACAACCACAACCAGCACAACCTTAAACTGTAAAAGGGAACACAAAAACATTAAGCGAAATATTAAAACCAACCAAATAGTTTAGAAACATGGAAAAATAAATTAGAGACCTAGGAGCGCCTATAAATAGGACCTATTATTTTCTTTTATTCCAGCAGGTGACATCTCTGCATACATTTAAATGGACCTGAACTGATGAATCTGCAGAACAGCGTGAACTTTAAATTAACTCCCAAGTGGTCTCAGGTGTGCGGTCATCTCTTATTATGAAACCGCTGAAGCGCATCGCAGCCAATCAAAACTGGGAACCAGAAAATCAATTTAAAAAAAAAAAAATCAGTCATCTGACTGTAAAAAACCACGAGATGGCGCTGACGGACCGTGCTCAGAGGTCGCTGGTCCCAGGGTATGGTGCGCTCTCTGCGGCCCCCGATGGAGCCACCGGATTATAAACTCTAGTTAAGTGGCGCACCGTCCTCCCTCTCCTCCTCCTTCTCCTCCTCCTCCTCCCCATCTTTCACCCAGAGTAAACCCAAGCGCACGGAGCGCATCCTCACCGTGCTCGCCCTGTGGGTATCAGAAAAGCCAGCTGTGTTAGGCTGTCAGCGCCAAACCGTTTTAGCTCTGCAGTGTTTGGGGTCTGAGGGAAACATATAGACAAAGAGAGTGAGGAGTGGGAGATGGGTCCGGAGGCGGTGAGGTATCCATGATTGTCAAGTAAACGGCGGTGAAGTTGCTCGGCTCCGCTCGGATCTTTTCTCCAGGTCGTTGAGGTGAGTTTTCTCTCTGCAGGAGATAGCAGCAGTCCGGATGGTGCATGTTTTAACCAGGTGCATGAAAGCTTTATTCCAAACATGTGCACTGGACATTTTTCTGTATTGTGCTGTAAGTGAAAGACATACTGTACATGATGACATCAGATGTTTTATAGCCTTATACAGCTGCAAGAAAATATGCTTCATATTTATTGTTTGGCAGCTTGTGTGACTGTGTGGGTTCATTATTATTCTGTAGAATAAAATATACCATGAATTGAGATTTTTTACTGTCAGGCAATGCCATATTATCCCAAAGACAGTGACTTGAGAGATTCCTTCTTTTGGGAAAATACTGTAAATGCCTTGTAGGCTACTCTTAGAAAGCCTCTGCTTTAATTGTATTCTGCTGGAGTCCTATAAGACAAGATAAGCCCTGTCAGAGGGGAAGATCCGCTTCATTTCTCTTTTCCTCTCTCCCCTCGGCTTCATTCACTCTCACTTGCCTGCCTTTCTCCAGTTTTTTTCTGTCAGTCCATCTCTCTAATCCCCCCTCTCACAACCTCTGCCTCTCTCACTCTCACTGGCTCTCTCTCTGTCAGCTCTAATAACACGCAGAGTTTGTAACACCAGACTGCTTCACTTCTGATACTCCTCTCTGTCTTCTCCCAGACCCAGCCGCCTTTTATGTAGTCCACTCTTTGAGCTGAGCATACTGATGTCACCTGCCGTGATTAATATTCTATATATGGTTGCATGTCACATGTAACTTGTCACATAGTTCTTCAGTTAAGGCGTTTAGTCTGGCTGGATGCTGATGTTACGAGCAATTACAACGTACTTGAGCGTTGTGGACCTTGTGGCCGAATCATTAGTGTCACATCTGTCACAGTCACTTTGCACACATGTACATGTGAAGGTGAATGGCCACACGCATATACACGTTTACGCACACACACGCGCAGTCAAGGGTCATGGCAATCATGCTCTGCAATGATTGATTGTCACAGTGTGGAGAGTAAGAGCTGACAGCGAGGAGCCTTGGTATGATTTTAAGAGATCTTGGCTTAGCAATCAATCAATCACTATCCTGTATTTCATTCGGATGTTATTTTGATTTACGCACAAATTTCAGAGCACGCAAGCCACTTCAGCACCTTGTTCAGAAGTGTTCACATCTTTCTTACAGTAAAACAGTGGAATTGAATGTTCAAACCCTTAAACTATCCTCAGTGATGCATTTGACTGCTATTACAGTACATGAATATCAAAATAAAACAGTTGTCAGCCTTGGAAAAAAAACACTATTTGGAACTTTTTTCCCCCAAGAAGCTTTTGCAAGATCCTGTGTCGAAGTGAAAATGAAAATTCATTGTCACCTCTGGCAGTGTGCAACACATGTGACAGCTGATGAGCTCTCGTACAGTAGCTGTGGAAATCTTCCACATCCTCCGTCACTATCAGTGTCACATTCTGTCAACCGGAACAGACAAGCATCTGCTGCTTCCCACATACACACACACACACAAACACACACACGTAGAAATGTACCACCATGCATGGGGGCACATATGGAAATACAACTAACTGCAAGCCACCTACACACAGGTCTGCTGTATGATACACACACCTGCCCCGTGGCTCTGTCTATGTCCGTTTTTCTGTATACGGCCAATTCAGTGTGCTTAGCTAAAAATAATCACCACCAGCCAACACACACATAGAACATGAATTATGGAAGATAGAGGGAAAGAGAGGGAGAGAGAGAGAGAGAGAGAGACATTCAGGTCAGAGTCAGACCCACTTCCAAGAGCTTCGCTCCCTAAGGATGATACTACTAGACCACTGCATTAATATTCAGTTTGTACCATCTAGCACATCAGACCTGCGGTTATCCTTTAGTTTGGACTAATTGGACTTGAGGCTACCCAAGGTTTCAGCCAAATCATCATGTGCATTATGGGCTCGGACAATGGATCCACACATCTGAAGATTAATTATACATGCAATGCAGGGTTTACATTGTAACAGTAATACATTTATAGCTTGGTTTAACTAAGTGTCAGATGGATCCTGCTTTAGAAATTGTGGCCTTGTTGAGAGGGTATTAAAGTATTATTGATTTGATGTCTGCTGCTGTAATGGTTATTTTTCGATGAGAGGATCAATAGCCTACCGCTGTCATATCTTTTCGTTAAATATGCAGCTACAGCCAGGAGCTAGCCAGTTAGCCGGTCAGGTAACGTTAGTGTAAAGACTGGAAACAGGGCCTCCACCTAAAGCTCACACAAAGGTTTTGCTCAACTTTAAAGGTGCTGAAGCAGATTTATGTGCTAAGCTAACTATTCACGCTACGTCTGGACAACTGGATAATTACATGTCTGGTGTGGTTGGAGGAGGGTCATCAATCCTGTGAATTACAAGAGTCACAAAAATCCATGTACCATTAAGAACTATAAAGGTGTATGTTATTCCACACAAACAGGTGCGGCGATACTAAAGGAGGATGTCAGCCAAGCTGAGTTCGCACTCGCCCACACAGTCCTGAACAGAGCTCTAATTAAGCAGAATAATTGAAAACACCTGTGTGGGTGGCTGATGGATGTGTAGGGCCTTTAAGATCAAGACAGTTATCCTTCGGAACACGTTAAATATTATTGCCATGCGTGTGTAATGCTGACCATTATTGCTCCTGTGAGATGTTTTTCAACAGACACGTTTCCTGGATTGAAATGAATGTGCTATACAGTTTGACGCGTGGAAGAAAAAACAAGACGTTAGTCGGTGTCGGAAAACGAGAACTCTCACCTTGAACAAATGAGTAGCAGCTGATATTTCTAGCCTTTATTGTGATGATGTGTCACTGCGGAAATGTGATTTTTTTTTTTGTTTGTTAATGATAAACAGTTCATTTGACATTATCACAGGAAAATTGTCTGTGTCACAGTGATTCTCGATGCTTGACAGTATTCTATTTGGGGACCGTGAACACTATACACTCTGTGGAAACCTGAGGAGAAACCTGCCGATTTGTTCTGGTTACTCAGCAGAGCACACTGCATGTGTTTGTGTATATGTGTGTGTGTGTATGTATTTGTATGTGTGTACTTGTATTTGTTTGTGCTTATCTGTATGCATTATATGTATATATATATATATATATATGAATATGTGTCTGCATGGACGTGTAAAAGTGTGTGTTTGTACAGTATGTGTGTATTTGTGTGTATTAGGGGGCCTTGTGTGATATTTAGTCACTTCAGAGTCCTGACCTTGAACAGTTTGAGTGCTGTCTGCTTAGTCAGAGCCACTGCATCTGCTCAAGTTAAAGCAAACAACAGTTCAAATGTACTGCAGTGCATGAGATTTATTACTATCTATCTATCTATCTATCTATCTATCTATCTATCTATCTATCTATCTATCTATCTATCTATCTATCTATCTATCTATCTATCTATCTATCTATCTATCTATCTATAGATAGATCTGTAACTAACCCTCTCTTGTATTCTCTCTCTCCTTCTCCTTTCAGTGTGTGATTGTGTGTTCAGCATGAGTAACATCTACGAGTCTGCAGAGGCCACGCTGGGCTTCATCAGCTCTCCATGCCTGACCAAAGTGGAGCTGAGAGTGGCCTGCCGGGGGATCTCGGACCGTGATGCTCTCTCCAAACCCGATCCTTGCGTGGTGCTGAAGATGCAGTCGCACGGCCAGTGGTTTGAGGTACAGTAATGGGCTGGGATGAAGAGTTTAAATGGGAAATGGGAGCAGGGGGTGCCATTTAAACTACTTTTTGTCTTTGCAGTAGGAGTCTATTTACTCCCCCTAGTCATATACAGTAATTATCGTTTATCTGGTCTGTACGTTTTTTTGCTGCTACTAAACAGCAAGGTTGATCCAATCTTCACTTTTAGTGACAAGAACAGTCTCTAAGGTGACTTAATTGTTGCTCTTTATAATTTTCACCATTTCTCAATAACCCTATTAGTCAAACTGGTAATAAGCATCCTCATCTACTCTTCAGGGTCTGTTGCAGATGATTCTTTATGGGGTTTTTTTTTATGTAGATGATGCTTGAAATTATCCAGGCACATCACCGGATTCATGTTTGACTAAATGACTGTATGTAATCAAGGAGCTACACTATCATGCAGAGCTGTGATTGCTAAATTGCAGGTTGTGTTTGTTTCTTATAAATTATGGATGACAATTATCGCAGAAGGAAACAGAAATCATAAGTTTAGTGTTTTGGTTTGTAGTTTGTATTTCATTTATTGAAATGTTTTTTCGCCTTGACATGGAAACTGTGCTTGTTTTGTTTCTCCACTCATCTCAGCCCTCCAAAACAAGTTGTCAGCCCCAATCACTTTTTAGATACTAGAAATAATAAAAGAACCAAATTTCTTTTTTACCTGGAATCATTGGCAATTTTATTGGACTCGTACATAATAAATTGCCTCTTCCTAGAATAGAAAGGTGGAGAAAATGGAAGAGAAATGCTAGTACGTAAGTACCCATCCTGCTCTTTCAAGGACTTCAGATGAAATCTTCTGCTTAAAGATACCTCTTATTCACATTGAAGTCTCACCGGTTGCAGAGGCGCATGTATCAGCTAAACTGTGTAAGAACACAGCGTGGGGGAAACGATCAATCTAGAGGAATTTCATCCATCTTTCTCTCCTTCTCCCTTAAATCTGGCAAAGACAGACATATGCTGTCTTCCTTTGAAATATGTAGATACGCACACCTACGCAGGCATGCACATCTTCACACAAACAGGGCCACAGTGACTCGCTCTAACAGACGTTTGCGTGGATTCACACACCCGTGCTCATTTACACAAACTGACGCAGGCACAAGGTCTACACTCACACACTCACACTCACACACACACACACACACATACACACAGACTCTCAGGATCAAGTGTTCAGGGAGAAGTGCTGCATTGCTCTATCTTTTGACGGCTTGTGTGTGTGTGTGTGTTCTTTTTGCATGTCAGAAAAAGGCCAAATCTGTTTGTGTGTGTTTGCTAAGTCTGGTCGGCTGGTGTATTGTTCACTTTTGTGTTGTGTGTGTGTGTGCCAAAGGGTTATCAACAATAAAAGGCACCAGTCGTTGCTGCTAGTGTTGGATAGGTTTTGTCGCAGCTCTGAGATAGACTTTTGTTCGCCGTTCTGTTCCTTTCTGTCTCGGGCAGTTATGTGAGATCAATGTTGCAACTATAGGACTTCTCTGTGTAGTCAAACAGCTTGTGTGATTTTAGCCATCAAGAAAAATCCATATTCCCAATTTTCAAGTTGCTATGTATAAACAACGTGATAATGGCAATTTGTGGTAATTGCTGCAGTGTTGAAAAGTCTGCTGTGGTTTACAATCGATGCTTTGTATTGCACTGTGTTGGATGTTGAAATAATTCTTCACAAATCACTCTTCTTCATAAAATCCTCATTTCAAAGTGAAACTGTCGACACACTTTTATGAAAAACTACTTTGACATAGTCAGAGCCTTACATACAAAATTATGTAAAAATATAGATTTTTATTTAGTCCATATAACACAAGAATTATATAAGGTTTAGTTGTTTGTTATTATTAGATTTAACATGGTCCATAAGACAGTTTACAGAGTCAATAAATTAATGTGTCAAGGAACAAATGACCTTATAAATTAAAAAAAACATACAAATTCATCAGCCATGTTTAATTGGACATAAAAAATGAGAAAACAATTACATAGACTGACCCATGCAAAAATAAATAATGGAATTCATAAATCATTTTGACAATATAAGTTTATTATTTTGGTTGCTTTTCCGTTCAACAACTTTGCTACTATTTACGTGATCCTATGGCGTTATGCAGAGGCCAAACTCAGCCCTGAGAAAACTTGAACCCACTAGGCCTAATTTAGTGTGAGTGCGTGTGTGTGTCTTTGTATGCGTTTGTCTCCATTCATTGCTCCCTCTGTGGGTGCGCATGTGTGTGTTTTGCAGGTGGATCGCACAGAGGTGATTCGTAGCAGTAGCAGCCCGGTCTTCTCCAAGATCTTCCTGGTGGACTACTACTTTGAGGAGGTCCAGAGGCTCCGCTTTGAACTTCATGACATCAGCTCTGGCAACAACGGCCTCCGCGACGCTGACTTCCTCGGATCCATGGAGTGCACCTTAGGACAGGTCAGTGCTTGGCCAAATGGGAAGCATATATAAAACATCCAGATTGGTACCATTTGTAAACACTGTTTCATGTTACAGTCTATGCTATTACTGTCTGCCTCCACTGTATACTGTTCAATAAAACAGACATCTCCTAGAAGTCAGGCGTATACAACTGAATATGAAATAACGTATTCAGTTGGTCACAGTAGAAGCTAAGTGGTCCTGAAGTTTGCTGCACATCTGTACACATGTTAGAGTGAATTCACCATAAAAGCCAGAAGTGTGCATGATGGGAGCACGCTTATACAGGTGAATGCACATCAGTGCACTTGCAACCAGAAAATTGCATTTAACCAGTATATCGTATACAGTGGGTATTGTGTTTACCAGTGTAGAACATGCATGCATGAGTACAGCCTGCATACTTTGAGTGTAAGAACTACAGACAGGGTATATATCTCTCTGTTAAGTGCATCGAGGTTGTTGGGATATTAAACATACGTATCAGGTAATGTGCACTTTAATTAGGGTGAAAGAGGCCAACTTTAGCCGTGCAGGGAATGCTAATGTGATCTTTTAACCTGAGGTCAGCAACTGTCACTATCTGCATTTACATTGAGCTTTTATTGTCCTTGAGTCTTTAGTCACGGAAAGCCCAGAGGGTGCATTGAACTATGTTAAACTATGCATTTACATGTACATATGTGGCCTTGTTTCTTTCTTAATGGTGTTCTTGCCTCTCTTAATGATGTAGCTGTAATCAATATTTAAAGATTTGTTTTATTTATGTGCTCCATAAGCCAATCTAAGAGCATTTAAAGGAAAATTGTAACTGCAGTGGTACTGATTAGCAAATTGAGTAAGTTGATTTGGGGAAATTGCCATCTGAGTCACACTGAATAGAAGTAGAATAGAAAGAAAGCAGAGAAGACAAAGGTCCAAAAAGTACTAAAGTGCTTGTTTTCACTTCTCATTGTCAGAGACGCTATCAGCAACATAAAGCTGGGGGATTTACTATAGTTGGGAGAACTGAGATAAGTGACACTGAAGAAGAGGATTTGGAAGGCGAGAGCCAGGGAGGTTTATTGAAATGGGATAACAAGCTGCCAACATTTTGTCTGAGTGTAAACAACAACATTCTGAATGCTGCAGCCTATCCAGAGCACTGTTAAGAAAAAGACACCATTATATCAGCAGCATGAAATCCCCAGAGACCTATAAGAACTTCAAAACTTCAAAGATAATAGAAAAGTTGTGTTGAAACTGTGAATGTTGCCATTTGTTGTACTCCTGTGTTCATTTAAAATCTTTTTTTGTTGCATGCACAGCATAGGCTATATAAACACGAGCCATTGTTTAGCTCTGAGTGCGATGGCTCTGGCCCCAACCATCTTGGCAGTCCCTCTTTTGCCAGCTCCCCATTGAATGAAGTCTGGTTGCTTAAACAAGCCACCCTGTGAATCAAAGCAGCCAATGTTTTTAATTATGCATAACCTTAAGCCTTAATATAATTTAAGGCTTAAGGTTTCCTCTGTACAGTTTTCAAGAAAAGAAAAAAGTGTAAAGTAAAAGTGTTTTTGTACCACACTGTTTATTTCTGCTCTGAAGTTGGGTATTTTAACATGGGGGCTTATGGAGATTGACTCGTTCTGTAGCACACCTCAAGTGGCCGTTCGAGGCACTGCAGTTTTTGCCACTTCCCCACTGGCTTCACTCCACAGCCACAGAGGTTGCTGCTTGGTGTACAGTGGCAGACCCCTCATAGATACTGGTGTCATCGCTGAGAAATGTAGCCAGAGGGGAGGCATGTCACAGATGCATTGTGTCAGCAATATCGTCACACACAGCATGAAAGCAATTATATAAGACAAGCTGTCCTTGAAGTGGCTCTAATCAATATCTATATATTGCCAAATAGATCTTGTAGAATGTGATGTGAGCCACAGGGAATCATCCCGTTCTCTATAGAGCTTTATTGTGTCATTAAGCTTATTGTTTTGATTAGTTGGTGGTGAACAAATTTTAGCATTTAGCAGCTAAAGAGCCATATATTGTGCTTAGGAGTTGGTGGAAACCAAAAACAGAGCTAAAAGAGAGAATACTGGACTAACATTTGTTAGGTGACCAGACTCCAAATGAATGCTAATGTTGCCCTCTATCTGCTAGCTGTGTTTGCTAATTAGCCAAACTTAAAAGTAATATGTCAGTGTTGTGTTTACAAGTTTCTTCTGCTGCCCCCAAGTGGCCATAAATGAATAACTGTATATTTTGTGCTTATATATTTTGAGTGTTTACTTGCTTTTCCTTGTAATATTAATTTCAAATCTAATATATTTAAGGCTTTTTAAAAATATCTTTTTACACAAAAACTGAACAACTTCACGAATCACTAACATACAAGCCTTCAGCCACAGATCTGCTTCTTCTCCCTCAGAACAAGTCTGTCTGTAGACACTCCAGTAATTAGCCCTCAAATGTAAAACATCTGCGAATCACTTTTGCTCGTTAAATAGCAACACTGAATCAAATGACTCCTCGTCATTCGAAAGTATTTCTAGGGTCGATTCCACTGAGACCACCAACGCTTCTGCAGCTGTTTGCAGCTGCCATCTGCTTTTAGCTCATTGTTTTGATGCATACGTCTGTGTGACTGACGCCAAATGGATCTCACCAGCACCTGGCCCACCTCAAAATAGTAGTAGGTGAAAAGAGTCAAGGAGCTGGCAGATCAAACCAGTGTTACAACAACAGGGACAATTACATTTGACAGGTAGTGAGAAAGGTGACCTCACCATGCTGCTTTATGTCTATTGAATGTGTAAATATGCAGCGGATGACAGTAACAGGGACGAGCTGTCCCTCTGGGGGGGGGAAACACTGAAAGATGTGAGCTGACTTTGTGGAGTCTCTGTTTCTGTTTGTTTCAGATCGTCTCTCAGAGGAAACTGACCAAAGCTCTACTCAAACAGGGAAATACTGCTGGAAAGTCTTCTATAACGGTATGACACTGTTTCAGCCCAACAGTCACACACACACTCACATATGCACCACTCCTTGCACTCAGACACTCTGAACATAATTAATTTGATGATGTTGCCTATTCAATCTGTTCTGTTCCTCATTTCCATCTCATTTTCTCTCACCTCCTTCTCCTACCTCCCTGTCTGTCTCCTCACCTTCCATTTTTTTTCTCACCCCTTAATAGGTGACAGCAGAGGAGTTGTCTGGTAATGACGATTACGTCGAACTCTCCTTCAGCGCTCGAAAGCTAGACGACAAGGTTTGTGTGTATGTGGGTGCGCTTAAAAAAAAAAAAAAAAAAAAAAAAGACTGGGTTTTGTTTTAGATAGAAAAGGAATTAATATTCAGAGATATGAGTTAGTTGCCTGAAGCAACTCACACACAATACGCAGAAGTAGACTATGGCATTAGAGGAGGCCTGTCGAGATAGGTGGGCAGTGTCCCCTCCCCGCCATAAACCTCTCCTATCTTACCCACCTCACCACACACATAGATAACTATATTAATTTTCAGCCTCCACACGTACACACAGCCATGGATGACTAATCCAAACAAGTTGTGCCTTAGGGGAAAGGTGGAAGAAAGCAGGGGAGGGACGGATAAATTGGAGAAGACAGGAAAGGAATGGGGTGCAAGAAACAGGGAAGAAAGGGAGAAAAATGGGGAAGTAATGATTCTGTTTATTTGTGAATGATTTATGGTGATCAAAGGCACTTCTGAGGCAATGCCTTACACGCGTGTTTTCCTTCCGAAGGATTTCTTCAGCAAGTCAGACCCCTTCCTGGAGATATTTAGAATAAATGATGACGGGACCGAGTCGCTTGTGCACAGAACTGAGGTAATTACATACACAAACGCGCATAAAGATGCGTTATTTACCGTTTAAGACCTGTGATTAACGGAAATTGTGATGTTTTGTGGACTGTACATTGTAGACGGTCATGAACAACCTGAGCCCAGTTTGGAAATCCTTCAAAGTTTCCTTGAACACACTCTGCAGTGGTGACCATGACCGGGAGCTAAAGGTGAGTACTGCAACTGTAACTTTCTTTTTTTGCAGATCGTAATAATCGCACCATCATTTTATTTAACGTGAGCATGCAAAATCCTTGGCCACAGGTCCCATCGATATCCACAGGGACACAAAATGCACATTTGGAGTGAAAGGACAAACAGCACTTAGAGCCTATAGGTGTTTTTGTTTGCAAGGTGTATTTTTGGCTACTTTGTGCAGCATACAAATGAAGAGATTTGTAAAACTTAAGCCTAAGTATTGCCACAGTGCCACATACCCACAAGCATATGCTTCCATTTTCTTCTCCAGGTCATGTGCTGCTTTTCCCGATGCCACTGTGTTTATTTAAAGACCTGGACGGGTGTGAAAGAGCTCAGTGGTCGCCCTAAACTCTCACCTTTACTTGACAGAATAGATCTGAGCGTGCGCGCTTGTGTGTGCATATGTGTGAAAGTGGTTGCTCCAAACAGTTATTCTTTTTCCCATGAATAAACATGAGCGTGTTCATTAAATATTCAAAGGCGTCTTAACTCTGCATGGCTCCTGACAGCAGGAGAAAGGGCTTGCACACTCACACAAACACACACGCACGCCATCAGCTATGGTTTCCAGGGCTACCTGTTTGAAGCATCAGCGCTATAGTGAGAAATGGCAGGGCAGAGATTTCTATTCAGACCAGTGCTTCCTTTTCACCAGGCTCTTAACTGACCAATGCATAAATGCATAACCCTCTTCGGCAGAGTCCGTCTGTCTCCCCCCTTTGTATTTTTTCCCTTATCTCGTTCCCAACCTCTCTACTTTTCTTTCCATCCTGCCGTTGGCCTTTCTTTCTCTCTCTTGCTCTCTGTCCAACAGTTAGTATTCAGTGAATGGAACAGAGGTTCCTCGTGTTTTCATTACTCTCCCGCACAGCTCTCAGCGACTTGAAGTGGAAGCGAGGCTGCAAAAGCGAACGCTCGCACCCTCACATGTGAAAATGACTGTCAAAAAAAAAAAAAAAAAAACACAAACGATCCGCAAATGATCACACACGCACAGACATAAAAAGACTTCAGGTGCAGGCACTTGGCAGCTTAAGTGGGAGACAGGAAATAAGGGGATTACTGCCGGTCGTTGTTTTTAATCAAGCGTTGTTGGATTGGTTTTGATAGCTAGTTGTTGGAGTGACCTCAGACAAGAAGGTCACAAATCTCAACGGCAAAATTACTCATTCATAGCCATTAAACCTTTTGTGAAAGGTTGAAGCATTTTCTCTGTGTGTGTGTGTGTGTGTTAATATGTGTCTCTATTGACCAACTTTATTGAATACTATTGATTGTACAGATTCTGCAGGACAGTGCCAGTGTCACCATTTGAAATGGGATTGTTTCTTTATGATGCGCAAAGCCCTGGCCCCCCTGACCCACACTTTTCACTGGTGATTGAAGCCATTTTTCTTGTCTACTAGCTCCTTTGAGAGAAACAAACTATTACGCCTAAACACACACGGGTACACACACACACACACACATAAAAACTGTCTCTTAAGCTACATCCCTCTCAGCGCCCTCAGATTAATATTTCACCGCTCCATTGCCCCCCCACTAACGCCGCCTTATCAATCATTCAGCATGGCATTTCCCTGCGTGCGCTTGTGTGTGCGTATAGGTGACAGTGTTGCAGCTGCGCTTCTAACTGAATGAATGTGTGTCTCTTTGTGTCTGTCCCAGTGCACAGTTTGGGACTGGGACTCTAATGGAAAACACGACTTTATTGGGGAGTTTCAGACCACCTATAAGGAGGTGAGAGCAGAGCAGGAGGGCAAACAGGTAAGCACCCACAAATGGATGAAAAGAGCAAGGACTGCACACACACACTCACTGCAAATGTATTTAGATACACAACACCTTGATCTTTGCCAGTTTTAAATGATTACCATATCTGTATCGATAAGCTGTTAGGCTCTGTGATGACAAGAGCGGTTACCAACCAACTCACACATGGAATGATTACAATTGAACAAGTCTACAAGTAACTAAAACTAAACAATATATGTAAAATATATCTTAAATATCCCATAAAAGTAGAATGATTAAAATATTGTGTATGACAAAAAAGGTAAAGGGACCTTTTGCTGGAAGAATCTTCACAATTATGCATCTGGTAACATACATTTCTGTTAGTTATACTCCAAATTATGTACAGCTGTCAATAAGAAGCTATACCATAAATGAATCAGTATTTGAAATATAAAAAGAAATGTTTTATTTCATATTTTTGGTCCAAACCAGTCTGAGTTTGAAGGGCAAATATAAAAACTCTCTCTTTGGAGATGAAACATATCCATGTCTTCTCCTCTTCGTGGGGTTCTAATGGGTTTGTTGGTAATTTATGTGAGGGAGGCACCGGGCTGTGTTTGTCCTGGTGTGATAATAACAGCTTCTCTGTTCTGCTCTTTGGGTTCTTAAACCTCTCTGTGCTTTTCTAAGTAAATGTGTGGTTGTTCTGTTTTGACCCCACATGTGATCTACATGTAATTACACTTCTCCTGTACACACACCACAAACACCAACACCAACATTAAAATGAATGTGTGTGTGTGTGTTTCTCCAGATTCAATGGGAGTGCATCAACCCTAAATACCAGATGAAGAAGAAGAATTACAGAAACTCTGGTACTGTCATTCTCAACCACTGTAAGGTGAAGTAATATAATATCCTTCTACTTCCTGCAGTCCCTCTGTGTTTGAGTCTCATGGGTCAAATAGAATTGCAATGAAAGTTGTCATTATTGATTAAAGATGCCCTGTGGAGGTTTTCTTATAAACAATCAAAAGTTATGTTTCTATTCAGTGTTTCTCACCAAGATTGTGTGTTTCTTTTCAATCAAATTATATGCACACTGCCCTTATATAACAATTATAAGATAATCTGAATCCTGCATTGGTGACATGCACGTTTGCTTGCTAACAGTTGTCTTCTTCCCTGCCTTTATTGGCATATTAGACTGGTTTTAGGCCAAATCCGGCACTGTGGCGAAAATGAAGATATTCCCTAGTTTGAGAGGGGGTAGTGCATTGAGGCTGCTTTTGGAGAAATGCAACTTGGCGTTACACTGTGGTGGCCAATCGGATGATCAGACTGGTCAGAGACAGAGAGAGAGAGCAGTGGTTGAGAGACATAGACAGAGTGAATGAGAGTGATGGAGCCCTGGTATCACAAAAGCCGGTTAATCAACAAAATAAGTTTTCTTAGTGGTTATGTTCAGCACAAATTCGCTGCAATGTCCGATTTGGTCTGAATACGGCCTTACTGCCCCCAGCTGTCAATTTAATCAATAATGTGAAACCAGGGCAGGACCTAATAAAATCATTGCTCCACGGCACTACTAGTGGTCAGAAATGTCCATAGTGTCCTTTAATCAGTGTCAATTAATTGTATAGTTGATTAGTTGTTTCAATGAATGAACAAATGACAGTGAAAATGCCCATCTCATATTTTCCAGAGCTCAAGCTCCCATCTTCAAATTGCCTGCCTTGTTCGAACTGCAGTCCATAACCAAAGACATTAAATTTACAGAGCTAATTTTGTATTAACTAGTGTTGAGCATCACTACTGCACCACTGCACTGCAGAGCTACATCCATGTCCTTCAGCTTTTATCATATCTGATCTTCAACTTCAACATTTCCCCTGACAGATCATCAAAATGTATTCCTTCCTGGATTACATCATGGGAGGCTGCCAAATTCAGTTCACGGTGAGTTTTGTCACATCTAATCTCCTCAATGTTTCCCGCAGCATGTCATCGTCTGTGCCCACTCATGCTGTGTGAGCGTATTTGTTTCTGTCCCAGGTGGCAATAGACTTCACAGCGTCCAATGGGGACCCCAGAAACAGCTGCTCCCTCCATTACATCCACCCATACCAGCCCAATGAGTACCTCAAAGCGCTGGTGGCTGTAGGGGAGATCTGCCAAGACTATGACAGGTAAAACTCTCTCCATCAATCATTGTTTCGATAAGGATGACACAGATGCACACTCACACTCTCACACACACACACACACACACACACACACACACACACACTAGAGGACCAAATACTTTGATGAAAGTCTGCATGAAGAGAGTGTTTATCGTGAAGAAAGCCACATAAATCTCAAAGCGTTTGTCGATAGTTTGTCCTTCTCTTTGTATCTTTTTTTTCGATGAATCGCGTGTCTGTCTCTTTCTCCAGCGATAAAATGTTCCCTGCGTTTGGTTTTGGAGCACTGATACCACCTGACTTCAAGGTAGGACATTTGGGACGTGTGCGTGTGTGTTTGCAGTTTTGGCTACTTTAGATTTCAGGTCTCCTTCCCAGGCGCAGCTTGCTTTTGAGCCACATGAAAGTAACATACAATCTGTCAACCTATAAATTGGACTGACCATGTTGTTGTGCCAAGTGTTTAGTTTAACGGGGCGGTAAAAGGCTTTGTGTTCTCTGCCCAACACAAAGGTTTCCCATGATTTCGCCGTGAATTTCGATGAGGATAATCCCGAATGTGCCGGTGAGCAAACACACTTGACTTCTTGATTCCCAGAAACTCTCACATTCATACATCACAGGACCAAAACAGTCCTCCAGTATCACCACTGCACACCTCTCATCTCTCTCTTGCTGTCAGTCCCATAGTTCTCCCTCTATATCAGTCCCCACCCTCTGTTTCTTCTCTTCACACATACAAATACACACAGGCATGCACACACACTTAAACACACACACACATGCAGCTGGGAGATTTGTTGCTGTGCTGCAGGAAGTATTTTAGGCTCTGAGATACAGAGGAAAAACAACACTAATCTGTATGTGTGAAATGGGCTTCTGCGCTCTTCTCCCCACATAGCCGCATTCCTGCCGTGAATGTGTGCGTCAGATTGTGTTTGTGTGGACTATATGGGAATGAAAAATGCCCAGTCACCTTGGAGTAATCACTTGTGCAGAGTCTTTTATTTTAGCAGGTACGTTTGCAAGTACAAGAACTTTGACTTAGCGAGGTCAGTGCAGTGCAACATCCAGACAGCTAGACAGGAAGATAAATAAACAAGCGGCAAACGATGCTGTGTGAATGTGTTGCAGGGATCCAAGGCGTGGTGGAGGCTTACCAGAACTGCCTCCCCAAGATCCAGCTGTACGGGCCCACCAACATCGCCCCAATCATCCAGAAAGTGGCTTCGTCTGCCTCCGAGGAGATGCACACCAAAGAGGCCATGGTGAGAGGGAGAATGAGAAAGTCTGGGCCACTTTGTTCCTGTTGTTGTGACTGTTGGTGACACACAGGGAGACAAGGGGAAGACAAACAGCAGTGAAAAGACAAAAAAGTGAGACGTCAGGAGGTAAAAGATGGGATAAAGAAGAGCAAAAAGAGATGAATTGAAAAGCAGAGAGAGAAAGCGATTGATATTAATTTAATTCCAGTCATAAATTTTCTAGCACAAATTCCTCTCTGCCTTAATGCCTCCTGCTTCTCCCCAGCGGATTAGAATGAGTTTTATTCAAATTAGCCCTTGACAAGAAGCCACTTTTAAAACCTAAAATTCATCGAACAATATATTCCTATTTCCCCCCATCCTCCTCCCTTCCATCCACAAATTTCTCCCCATCCCACCAGGAATACTTCATCCTGCTGATCCTGACAGACGGCGTCATCACCGACATGGCGGACACACGGGAAGCCATCGTACACGCCTCCCACCTGCCCATGTCCGTCATTATCGTGGGCGTGGGCAACGCAGACTTCACGGACATGCAGATACTGGACGGGGACGACGGGATCCTGCGTTCGCCGAAGGGTGAACCCGTCCTCCGCGACATCGTCCAGTTTGTCCCCTTCAAGGACTTCAAACACGTGGGTTGTGGTTAGAGGGAAGGGTAAAGGGCGAGGGATAAAGGGCTTCAGCTGGTGGAAAGATCATAGAGCGTTCATAAATGCATTCCAAGCAGAAAATGTGACTAATTCTCCAGGGAAGTGAGTCAGCATGAAGACACATACAACTGAGGCACTGTATAAGAATGCAGCAGGACAGATTTTTGCACTAGGTGCAATTTTCAGCTTGTTTTATCCCTTGTGTTGCTGCTTTAAGGGAATATGAAATTTCACAACAGGGCCACAAACATAAAAGAAAGGCTATACATGGAGTCAAGCGTTGCCAGTATAACACCTGAGATTCTGTGCTGATATAAATCAATGCTATTTTCACTTTTCTACAAATTCTTATATAGAACAGTAGTGGGCTGCTCTGTAGATCTCACTTTCATAATTCACAAAAAACGTTTGCACAAATCTACTGCACATAACACAAGGTTAATGTAAATCTCAGTAAATATGGTGTCATAACCTTTTAGAAAAATCAATGCCACGAAATGAAGACAAGCATACAAAGAGCAGCTCCTTGGCCTCATCATACAGCCTGTGGTGAAATGAAGTCTCAGATAACAAATCAGCCTTTCTCAGTCTGGTATGACCAGTAGCTTATGCTGATATGTAACTAATTACTGGGTTAGTCTGCAGACTTTATGATCTTCTCTCCTTTTTTTGTAACAATACATTTCAACACTTTCTGTTATCCTGTAATTGCCCCTTGCTGTTGTTCAGAAAAAGTTACATGGGATAATAATAACGATGATAATATAACTTTATTAAGGCACCTCATAGAGAAAGTCCATAACACACTACATAAAAACAATATATATGAAACTACAATATAGAAAACAGTAATACATAGCAACACATATGCAACTTTATATTAAAAAGACCAAGAAAGCTGCACCCACATACAGACTCGAGCACCAGTGGCTCCACAGTCTGCATGAAAACCTGTCTGAGCTCAACTCAGGACTGGTCAGCGCCATCGTAATGCCAATTTGTGAGTTAGACAGTATGCACATGGATCTCTACTTATGATTTCATATTAGAGCAGAGCAGGTTGGCACCCTGACATTTACAAACATTCGGCTGGCACTATATCAGCGTGGAAGTTTAAGAAGCAGTCTCATGCCATCATTGCTTTAAATGGTAAAAAATAACGCTGTGAATTCAAGCACTGCTCTAGCCTTGGCACTATTTGACCATGACAGATTTTTGTTACATAAACACAAATAGGTGTCACCTCTCACTACAACTATAGCACTTTTAGTCAACAATAAATGAAGCAGCCCACTGTTCTCTCTGGTCTGTACGGTAACACAGAAAAAATAATAAGCATGTGATTAAAGGACCACGCATTAGATTCTAGTTTTAAAACTTAGATTTCAGTACTCACTGCTTCATGGTTCTATTTGTGTATTTTTTTAGTTCTTAACCCTCTAGGGTTCGAGCAATCACCCACACTTGCAAATTGCATTTGATAATGCAGTTGATAGGAGCCCAGAGGGTTAAAAAGTTATTAGAAATATCCACTCGGGGCTGATGGAGGAACGGCATTTAAAACTTTCTACTTCAGCAGTGTTTGTGTGTGTGTGTGTGTGTTGGGTGGGTGGCAAGCAGTGCTGTATTCAGGGGGTATTGAGTGTGATCGTGTGGGCGTAATATGCTTGGTGTGCTCGTCAGAACACATCAGCTATCTGCTCAAGGCGTGTGTGTGTGTGTGTGTGTGTGTGTGTGTGTGTGTGTGTGTGTGTCTCTCTCTGGTGGCATTAATTTCTCTTGGCTTTGACAGGGGCTGTTTGGCTGGGTCTTTTATGGTGAGTCAGGTCTGTGACAGGTTGAGAAATCAACCAGTTACATCCAGCTAAACAGAAAGAGAGGGGGAAGGTGTGGAAACATACAGTTTACCCAAAAGTACATAAAGAGAGTCAGAGAGGAGGAGAAGTGAAGAATAAATCTGGAGGAAACAGGAGAGGAAGGTGGAGGGAAAGCCCGGTGGTGGTGGTGTCGGAGGGGGGTCAACAGGAGACTGGAGCTAAAGACAAAAGGGAGCGAGGGAGTGTGTGACAGAGGTGGAGAGGTGATTTTCTGCTCTGTCGTTTCTTTTCAGAAGGGATTAGCAGGACGGAGCTGCTGTGTGACAGGCGGAGTGGGGGATAACAGGTAGATAGGAGTGGAGAGAGAAGGAGGGAGGGTGGAAATGAGAGGATTGGGGTGGGTGCACTTTGATGATGCATTGTCTCGGGGAATTATGTGAGACGGGGTACGACAGACTCTCTGACTTTGAGGATTCGGAAGTGTGTGTGGCGTGGAGGCATGTGTGTGCATGCAGACCCAAGCAGCTGGCCTCTGCGTGTGCATAATTGTGTGTTTGTATGTCTGTAGACTAGAATTTTAGCATATTTTTGTGTATGTGTGTTTCTGAATATTATTTTTTTTTTACTGTGCATTCAAAACGAACATCATCATCACTCCTTTGTTGTTTATTGGAATAAAAACTTTGACTTTTTATGAATTAAAAAAATCTACCTCGTTTTAAACTTCATTCATTAAATGAATGACATTCTTGACATGACTTTGAAACGTTTTTTAATGATCAATGCTTTTTATTTCATACGTATAACAAAAAACAAACAGGAAGTATGTCAATGACACAGAAAGGCAAAAATAATTGTTGAATCACCCACTGACTCCCGTCTCATAGCCCCATTTTAGCTTGTGCTGAAATCTAGAGGATATCATGAATCACAATACAGTAAATAATAACGCTCAGCTGAGATGATCATGACAAATCTTTTACTTAGTTTTAAACATTCATCCTGGATGCAATAGCTCCAATTAATATGTCAAGAAAATTGGGTGATTTGGGTTTTTGTCATTTGTTAGTAACATATGGAGTGGAGAGAGAGATGTCTTTGGTTGCAGTAGTTCCTGCTTGGAAAAAAAATCTATAGAGAAAATCAACTGGAGTTCTTGCATCATTTACTTTGCATAGTGTAACGAATGTTCTTTCATGCATTGATGAATTTTTTTCTCCTTGAGCTCATATACAGAAACCAAGCTATGGTACTAGAGGACAAAAAGGTGGAAGCAGCGACCTTTTGAGTTTCTCAAATGAGCTTGTCTGATCACATCACCAGTCTAGACCATCAGACCCAAATGTAAATTCTAGCATCCTATAATCACGCATGGCTGGTAATATGTATCTCCTCCTCCTCCTCCTCCTCCTCCTCCTCCTCCTCCTCCTCCTCCTCTCTGTGTCTCCAGGCCTCTCCAGCTGCACTGGCTAAGAGTGTTTTGGCAGAAGTTCCTAACCAGGTGGTGGATTACTACAACGCTAAAGGCATCAAACCCAAGTGTATGTCGGACTTCGAGTCCACAAGAACCTTCAGTCCCTGACAATGGAATACATGCAAAAATACACTCGAACACATGCACACACATATACATATATATTATATATATATATACTTTATGTACTGTATAATACATATACACATGCAAAAGCACAAGTACACATACGTACACAAACAAACATGTACACATAAACATACTACATACTACATTGAGTAGTCTAGCTCAGAGAATTAGCTCGTTCTGGTGAAACAATTTGAACTACTCCATTGATGACTATTGCATGCTTGGCCACAATGGCATCACATGGGAAATTATTACTATCTACTGTATATCTGAAAGATGTTTATAGAAATAAGAGCAGTCTTCTGAACCAGCATGCAGACTCAGACCTATAGCCCACCCAAAGAAATGACACTTCTACCTTATTTAGATAACTAGCAAGTACATAGGCCTGATCTGTTTGTAGGAAAGCCAGAGTGTGTGATTCCATTGCTGGAAATGCTTAGAATTAGCATTGCAAATGTTATTTATGGCAATAGTAGAGTCCCTGTTAGTGTACTGCATAAATGCATGCATAATTTAGCTCCCGCTAATAGCCAATCTCCAGTAGCCGCTTGCTAGTTATAAAATAAAGTATCTCTGTCATTTAAGTGACATTCAGGGTTGTCTTGGGTGTTTTGGGTTCTTTTCTACAGATTTTGTTGGAAATTTTGCTAAATGGAAATGAACAACAGAATAATTGTAATAATTTCTTAATAACCTTCTTACATTGTAAAGAGTTTTGGGAGGATAGAAAAGCGTGTGTGGTAGACACTCATCTGTGAGCTGAAAACTGTTTTTTTCCCTGTATTCTGCATGTTGATTATAATAAAGACACTTTGGTTTTCTCATTTTAGAGTGATGTGTTTTTGTGTATGTGTACTTATTAATGTGGGGACATAAGTTCATATTGATACATAAGAGAAACTGGTGTGTGTGTGGACTTTTGGTATTAGGTAAATGATAATTGGGGTTGGGTATGTAGTGATTATGGCCAATGTAAAGGGGATTACACAGGGAATCACAGCTCTGTGTGTGTTGAGGCATGCAATATGGAAGTATGATCTAGAATAACAAAGACAGAGCAGTGACAGCCTGTAGTTAATCTATTTTTCTCTGCCTGTGTGAGCTTCCATCTCTGTTTACCGGTGAATATGCAGACTATTTGTAGATGCAGGTTACATCACACATCAGTGTGTGTCTCTGTGACAGCCCTCCCTTGTTGATGAATAAACGAGCACTCAACAATCAAACTGCCACACACACTTCCTTTGCACACAGCGACACGTTCATTCACTGCATCTGGCTTTCACTCTTTCTGCATTTCCAGCAGACAAACATTAAAATGCAAGAAGAAATTATTTCACTAATCTCCATATAGTTAATTAGAGTGAATCAAAGTTGGGCCTCCCCGAGAGTACACTCCAAATGTGCCTCAGTCTCAAACGGTCGGATCAGTATTCAACACATGAGCTTACTGAGATCTCTTTCAGACAGCACCCACATCAGAAGAGTGAGACTGAGAGAAAATGAAATGATCAGTTATTATAAAGTCAGAGAGAATTAAAATTAGGTAATTAGGATTAGGGACGCTTAAAATTAGGAAAATCAAACCATACCTTCTATTCTATTCTGTTCTGTTTCATGCAATAATAATGGCATGGTGGTGCAGTGGTTAGCACAGCAAGAAGGTTCTTGGTTTGAGTCCAGGCTAGGCCCTTCTGTGTGTCTGCGTTCTCTCCAGCGTCCTCCCACAGTCCAAAGTCATGCAGGCTTATAGGTTAATTGGTGACTCTAAATTGTAAAAAATGGATGGATGATATAATAAATTATTTTTATATAATAATACTGATTATTCATATAAAGTTTTAAGATCAATCAGTTAAGAAATCAGATAACAAATGAGCAAACTCCATCTGTTGATAATAAGACTCCAGAATTACTACTACTACTGCTACTAATTATTATTATTATTATTATTATTATTGTTGTTGTTGTTGTTGTTGTTGTTGTTATTATTATTGTTATTGTTATTAGATTTGATAGTTAAGCAAGTCAACATGTTTGCTTGAATAACCGTCAGTCGTGCGGAACCTTTGACGTGAGCCTCGGTGCTGCGGAAGTGTTTTGATCGCGTACCGGACGTAGCCAGGGTGACATTTAGCACAGGCATGGTCGTGCTGCTGTCGTGAGGCTAAACGTGCTTCTAGTCGTGTTTTTATATTTATGTGTAAATAGTATAAAGAGTAAAGAGCGTCATGGCGGCGTGGACCTGCCGGGTTCTTCTTCAGCGCGGAGCTCGACTCGTTTCTCTGCGAGCGGCGTCGGAAAGGTAGAGAATGCTAACTGGCTAACGTGCTAATATAAGTGAAGTTAATGTCAGAGTGAAGCTCAGTTGATTTTCATTGTCAAACACTAAATATTAAAGGTCCAGTGTTTAACATTTAAGGGTATTAAGTGGAATATCGTGTTCATAACTATGTTTTCATTCGTGTCAAATCACCTGAAAACAAGAATTGTTGTTTTATCTTAGAAGGAGACTTTTCTATGTACAGTCCTCTTCAGTGTAGTTTCTCCTTCACGCTTGAACCGAGAGGGAGAGGTGAGGGGGTTTCAGTTGGTTGCAGACTGAAACTTCACCATTAGATGCCACTAAATTCTACACACTGGACCTTTAATGGTTAATGAAGACACTGTTACAGAGGACAAAACTGATGTCCAGTCAGTACAGTAACAAATGAGTAATGTGTTGATACTCAGTGGCATTTAGCAAAAATGCCATGTCACCTTCTGAAATGTGAACATTTCGTGCTTATCTCTGTTGGGTAACATGAGTTTGCAGTTTGGGGCTGCTGTACAAAGTTGCCACCTTGAACTCTGGAAATATTTCCTGGCATTATATTGACTAAAAAAAACTTTGAGATCATTATTTGACAAGGCAGAATAGTTGTTCACTGCAGCCCTAAAATAAATAAGTATGCTACAGGGTACTCTTGTAATGACTGGACACAGTTGCGAGCGCGTGTCTAACCATTATTAGTCTTAATAAGTGATGGTTTTCCTGGTAAATAAATGCTAAATGAAATCTACCTTTCGTTCTTTCAGCCCTGCCCAATTGGTAGGTTATAGTATTAGGACAGTGAAGACCACGACATGGTTTGAAGAACACCTCACAGAAGATAACCAGGAGTACATGAGGAAGAGCGTGGCGGAGGAATACAGAAGACAAACAGCTGAGAAGCTCAATCCCCTCAAAGATGAGCCCTGGGAGCGACATGAGTGGACACAGGGTTGGTGTCATAACTAGTGATCGCTGTGTGCATCTGGAGTCCGCGTCATGTTGGCCTCACACGTACAGTCTTCATCTGTTCCTCTTCCCAGGTAGTCGAAGAGTTGGCTTAGTAGCCATGAAGTTGGGGATGGCTCCTATCTGGACGAAAACAGGAGAAAGATATGCCGTCACCATGTTACAGGTAGAAACCCACCTGGTGCATTTTCTGTTGTGCATTAGAATTGCATCAAACAGCTGTAGGCATTCTTCATGAATGATAATGTGTGTTTATAATTTCATCCGTAATGACGTGACCAGAAGGTCAGAAAAGAAGTCAGATAAATTGGATTGTTCTGTGCGGCGTAGGGAAAGAATAGCAAATACTGAACGCCTGCAGGCTTTGATCGCGCATTTGAAGTGCCTCGGTGTTCCGCAGCAAGCTACTCCTCCCATACTGCAAGGTGTAAACAAGAGATATTTGATGTCAAGTTTATTCAGATCACGTTTAATCTCATTGACTAGTCTACCAGTGAAGTAAATAGAAAGCACACCGTGGCTGTGTGTTCACTCGACTCCTCATTGCATAACAAACTCCTGTTTCTCTTTCAATAAAATGTAGCAGAATGAATGTAGCAAAATGTAACAGACAGTTATTATGTAATTCAAGGCCATACAGAAGCTTCTATCCCCATGCGGATTCACGTTTATCACATTTTTTTTCCCCTTTTCATCGGATACATGGACAGTCTGTGCTAGATAAAAAGTAGAACACTGAAATGGACTTTTCAGACTAAACGTACTCTCACCTCTTTTGTATATACTTTTTTAAATATGTTATCTGAAGTGAAACTAAAGCTACAGCTCCTCTTAATGCATTGAATGAATACATTACAGCTTTCATTGTTGCCTTTTATGAAGAAATTTTAAACTTTTGTGCAGCACATGTTCCATACTCCTCATCCGTACTCCATACTATGTGTGTGAGTGTCAAATTTTAGTGAGTTAGCATGTGGCCCCGTATTAAAATGTTTTACAGGGATTTTCATCTAATGCCATTTGTTTATGCTGTAGGTGAGGAGAACAGAGTGTGTCAGTGAAAGCTGCAGACTATTCTTAATCCAGCCTATGTTTCCTTGGTTTTCTTTTCAGGTGCTGGACTGTCATGTAGTAAAACACCTGTCCAAAGAAGAATTTGACGGACGCACCGCCGCTCTCTTGGTTGGAGGGAAAAACGTATCACCATTCCATGTAAGAAATAGCTGATAATATCATAAAAAATACCGGTGTAAGGTTTCTGTCTTTGCTGTGAAATTGGATGTGTTGGCATGTTATGATGTTACCTGGCAAGCACGTTCTTGTAGCTGTCATCTGGTCCAGTATTTCAGCCTCAAGTGTCTATAATAGATATTTTTGTAACAAATGTGTCAAATGACAATGTGAAAACAATGAAATGTGTCGCTCATAGTTGTGAACCTACAGAGATTTATCACCTTAATCATCTTCTCAGAGCTTAATAACAAGTTTCAGCTCATCGTTACGCTGTCGTAACTGTCAAACGCTGTTTTGGTTCGCTCGGCCATTATAGTGTCGTTTTCAGATGCAGAAGGCAACTATTTTTAGTCAGACAGCAAAAAGCCACTGTACACTACCTTCACGTACCAAAACAGCTGACAGACAAAGTTTGCAAATTGCGGATGAACATAGTGGAACATTTAGCAGCTAAAGAGCCGGATATATTTCCCACAGGAGATGTTAGAGAGCAAGTAGGGGCAGAAAATATCTTATTACAGGCTTGAAAAATAGAATGTAGGAAAAGAAAAATCTTACTTGAGTTATATTCCGTGGATGTTCTCAGTCATCCAGGTCATCTTTCTTCAAAAAGGTTTGTCCAGCTGCCCCAGGCTTAACCTTTTTGAAGACTTACTTGAGTTCTATTTTTGATAAGTAACAAGTCTATGGGGATAATCATGGAAATTGAAACACCCCTGCTTTGTTCTACCATGAGAGGTCCAAGAAACAGAAGTGCTGAAGTAGAAACATTTCTTTGAAAATATGACACACTGGGGGAAAAATATAGTGATAAAAACATTTTTCTGTTCAGTAATGTAATCAGTAATGAGGTAGCAGTATTCATTATCAGCAGCTGACCAGGTACAAAAATGTCTTTTAATTATTGTGTGCTTCTTTATTGTTCTTGCAAGGAATTGCCAACATTACTTGATTTAACAACAACAACAACAACAAAAAAAAAACAGTTTATTTAGTTGTTTGAGCAAATCAAAGCAAATGTGAGATAAAAACCTCAACAGTGATTATGTGAATCATAAATGTGGTAAACATTTGAGAATATCATACCTTATCATACCCGCCACATTGCTTTCAATACCGGCAGGGCAGCCACAGCTCGTCAGTCAGGAACACATTTCTCTTCATTCTAGTGCTGGCTACATTTCATAATAGCAGCAAAAAAAAAAAATCTAATCATTGTGGCAGCTTTATGGAAACATAACTGAATTTTGTCATTTTCCCGCCGCATTGAGCTCATATCACACCTCCCAGTTCTAAGACCTTTTATGAATACAGACTCATAGTCAGGAAATTACACTCGCCCACTAACCATCACTGACTATATTTCATCTTAGGTGTATAAATAAATGGGATCCGATAGCTTTCATTGCTGCTGTGTCTCGCTTAACAATGACAGGCTGGCTCACATTTGAAAAAGTGTCTCTCGTGGTCGTAATAAACTCTAAGGTCCCATCACTGCGTCAGACTGCATATCAGAAGTCTATAAGACAGTCAAATCTGAGGTGACAGGCGGCAGCACTGGAACATTTACTACCTTCTCAAAAAAGGTGAGAGAGTTTTAAAAAGAAAATCACCTGTTAGTATGTATGCGGGAGGATTTGTCCTTTTTAAATGTTACATCAGTCTTTTCAAGATAAAAGGGAGAAAGAACAAGGATGAATAAATCATGGTGTAATTTATTCATTGAGTGTTGATAGATGCTTCATGGGCCGGTGTCTGGGTTTCACTCGTTGAACGTGAAGTTGTTTTTAATCCCCCTCACGCAGCCACATTACTCTCCAGTCAAAGCCAGAGTTTGTCGGGAGTGTGAAGCCTTGGCAGGCTGATTTTAAGTCAACAGAAGGAGAGAGAGAGAGAGAGAGTTTCGAGTGACTGGAGGGGTTGAGATGAGTGAGCCGAGCGAACGCAAATGTCAGAGACTCTTGCTGCCAATTGTGCGTGCGTATGCTTTTGTGTCTATGTGTGCGATTGGCTCCCGTACAGTCATAACAGACCGACGGTTAATTTTAAAATGCCAAAGACCAAATGGTGCTCACTGCTCATACTTGTTTTGCCACTTTATTTCCCTCCTTTCATCATTATGCATGTTTCTGTCTTTCCATCGCTCACTGACAGAGGTCTGAAGAGGCGATGGATATGTTCAGGAATGCAGGAGTGCCTCCAAAACAGAAAGTCACCGCATTTAGAATCTCCGACAACGCCATCATCAAGCCGGGTATTGACACATTTGTTAGCTTACACTTATTCACAGCACTGTCCATGTCTCATGCTGGATTCCAGTATCTTATGGTGGACGTCAGAGCATGTTTGTACTTATTTATTAATGTAGTCTTGTTTGTGTTCAGGCACTCCTCTGTATGCAGCACATTTCCGTCCGGGCCAATATGTCGACGTCACAGGCAAATCGTGAGTTCTGCTCTGCCAGCTTTCCCTCCCTTCCTTGAGTTAGAATTCAAGGCTAAAGTTAACATGAATGTAATCTGAAAATATGCAAACAATGAATTTTCTTGTGTTTGTGTGTAGCATCGGTAAGGGCTTTCAAGGCGTCATGAAGCGATGGGGGTTCAAAGGCCAGCCAGCCAGCCACGGTCAAACAAAAACTCATCGCAGACCAGGAGCTTCTGGACCTGGAGGGGTAAGAGACACGCATACAAAGACACACACACACACACACACACACACACACACACACACACACACTCAGTACGTTTACATGCAGCAAGAGATTTGAATGTCTGATCGTATCAGACTTAGTTCTGACTTTTTAAGTGCTTGTAAACACCTTAGTCCGCTCACTTCGGACCTATTTAAATCGGATAAGAACACCTAGATAATTTGTTCATAGTCTGCTTTTTAACAGCATGTATACTCAGCAATTGGATCTGAAGCGGATTTTGCATTCTGTGCATGCGCGACATTTTCCGCTGGGGCTTTCACCCGGATGCCAAAAGATCCGTTGTTCTTTTTATATGCATTATTACGACAAAACAACCGAAAGTGGCTCTTTGTTGAGAGGGCTACAGCGCCACCTAGCGTAACGGAGTCAACCATACTCCGGCCGTTTATCCGATTCTCTGAACGGCATGTATACTCAGACAAGTGATCCGGTCTTATGCATGTCTTTATCTGATACCATCAGAAATTTGAATTCCTTGCTGCATGTAAACGTACTGACTGAGATTCTCATCCATGCCAGACGTGAACAGTTGGCTTCGCATTATCCAGTAATGTGAGTATTTGTGTGTGTCGTTTATCATCTGTGTCCAGGATCCAGCCAAAGTGTTCAAAGGGAAAAAAATGCCTGGCAAGATGGGCAACGTCTTCAGAACAACTCTTGGACTGAAGGTACACATACTCAAGAACTCAAACACACACGCATAGAAGTTGTTTCGAACTTGTTTGTCCTTGAGTGCAATTTCAGTTCAATATTCTCTCATCTGCCTCCTCTCCGTCTCTCTCATCCAGATATGGAGGGTCAATACCAAGTATAATGTGCTGTATGTTCACGGGTCTGTCCCCGGCCACAGGAACTGCTTGCTGAAGGTAAAATTAATCATATGCACTTACACACACACGCACACACACTGGAGTGAAGTGTGAAGTCGAAGTCGAAGGTCATCCCCAGCATGCTTAGTGTTCTGACAAAGACGAGTGACCTTGCACCTGTAAAACACTGTCACACCTGCAAGACAGTGCGATCTATCTTCATTGACACTGTGCTGGTTCAGCAGTGTGTTGATGTGTGATAGTGCACGTGTGTGTGTGGGGGTGTGTGTGTGTGTGTGTGTGTGTGTGTGTGTGTGTGTGCGTGCGTGCGTGCGTGCGTGCGTGCGTTTATCTGTGAGGGAATGTGAGCATGCGCCTCAATGATGTTAGTAATACCAAAGCATCCATTTCCATACTCAGCATGTTGTGTTTGCCTTATGTGCAAGTGCACGCGGACACACACACACAGCCTCTTATTTGTCTTCCAGACATAATGAATACAAATGTGCATTACATTACATTTCACACAATACAGCTACACACACACACACACACACACACATACCTCCACTTCAGATTACATTACCCTGAAGGCTGCAGGTTAATAACTTTTGTTCAGTATTGTTTGTTTTTATTTTTCTCTGCAGCCTTAATGTCCCTATGTAAATGAGAAATAGCCATGTTTTATTGATTAAGATTAAGATGAGGGCTGCAGCTAATAACATTTTCAATTATTGATTCATTTAATTTACAGTTAACTGAATAATCATTTAGCCCAGTGGTTTTCAGACTGGATGTCTGGGTCCCCGGGCGTACATAGAGTACATAGTGTTGAGTGAATGAATATGATTTTATGTGGAAGCGCTAAACAAAAACTGATCTTGCTAATATTTTTTGTATGTTTCACTAACACATAACTTGGCTTTTTTTCTATTAGTTCCCAATATTACCTGATATTACAGGAAGATTTCAAAGATTTTAAAGATTTCAGTCCTGGATAATTTGGAGACGCCTGTGGTAAACACTCCTGGCACAGCTAAATGTAACAGAAAAGCAGCTGAGGTGTCTGTTTACAGTGAAGCCAAACAAAGTCAGATTCTTTTAACAAAGAGTCGGTCGATGATAGTTGCAAATGCGATCCGATTTCATGGTGGCAAAAGGGCGCAGTAAATTTGGACACAGTTGCAGTCAGCTCTAACTTCTGTGACAAATAATATGAATTTCCTGGAACTGCTTCACTGGTGAAGCCACCCCCTTGCCTGTGAAACACAATGTGAAACGGCAGTAGTAGGGTGTCCCATTTATAATGTGAAGGAAGTGAACGGTCAATCAGTGCATCGCACTATAGCACATTTGAATTTAATTAATGAATATTGTTTTTATGATTTCATTCCTTGTTGTTATAACGGGGCCTGCATTTTTTTTCTGTTTCTCACACCTAAAGATATTGAATGTAGAGACATAAAACACTGACAAACAATAAATCTTCACATTTGATGAACTGTGAACTGTGTGATTGTTGGGCACTCATTAAGACTAGAGTATCTATCTCATGGCTATTCCAGTTGAGTGTGCATGTTTGTATGTTCCAGGTAAAAGATACCGTACTGCCAACCAGGAGCTCCGCCCTGCTCAACCCACCTTTCCCCACCTACTTTGCTGAAGAAGAAGGCGACTTGGCTGAAGACCTGTACGATGATGACTTGTTCGTTCACTCAGATCCATCATTAACACTGACCTAACCACTCACTCTCTCTCACACACACACATATCCACTCATATCCACACATGTCACGTTTTCATCTAAACCCGCAAACTCTGTCTGGATCCTGTAATAAAGAGTAAATCCTTTGAAGGTTCTGAGCCCCTTTGTATTTTTTGTTTTTGTGTGTGAGATACAACAGCACTGAACCCGACTGTTTGATCCAAACAGTTATTACAGTCCCTTTCCCCCGAAACCATGGTAACTGCAGTAGTGATGATGTCACTAGAGGATCCCCAAGCAGAGAGAGAGGGGGGAAAAAAGACAATGAAACTAAACAACAGAGAGGCAGATATTGTGGAGAAATGTGCAATATCTGTGCAAGACGCAGGATAGGATGAGGGGTGGGGGGGTCAGAGCGAGCTGGATACAATGAGCTGCAGAAAGCAGAGTGAAAGTGAGGGGAATACAGACAGGAGGGAATGGGAATGCAGGTTGCAATGAAGCAAATACAAAGGAGTAGAAACAAGCAGGGTGGGAGAGATGAGTTGATAAAAGTGTGGTGGGTGACCAAAGGGGAAGGAAAAGGAGAGGCATTGGATGGAGGCTGACAAAGGTTGACATTTGTGCATAAGAGGATAAATGAGGACATTAATGTTGCAGCAGGAACCGCTGGGTGCTTAAGTCTGTGGTGTGTGTGTGTGTGTTTGTGTTCAGCAGTATTTAAATGAGAAAACCTCAAGCTGGGGGGCTGCCAAATCCCCTCCTGCACCATGTGGACCCCTCCTCGCCTTCCTGTGCAATACATAATCAAATGAGAATCATGTCCTCCAAAGTGTTCGACTTGTTTAGTGTAAATGTATCCCCAGAGGGCCCCCATGTGATTCAGCTCCTCTCTGTCGTCCTCCACTTTGTATCTGCCATATAATTGACAAGCAGCAAAGACAAGGCTTTTGTTTAAAACACTGACAAGTGGCATTGATGCCCGTAGGATACATAAATCATACACACACAGCATTGATGCTTTTTCCTTAATTGAAGCACAATCGGCAGACTCGGAAATGCGGGACATACAGCAGTATGATAAAATAGATGTACAGTAATGATATATATTTTGTGGCAAACAGCGTCCTGCTCTATATAACATGCCACAGCTAGTAGGTCCATAAGGCAGCAGCAGGCTCTTTGAAATGGTAATGATATCGTTTGAAAGTCCTGCTCTGTGGAGCCTGCACATCATCAGGCTCTTGTGGGGGTGGACTAGAGGAGAGCAGAGCAGAGATGGGAGAGGAGAGGGAGGGTTAGGAGGTGGTGTTGGGGTGTGCCTGTTAAAGCAGAAGAGCAGAAACAGAAGACAATAAACTCCAGCCTGGTGTGTAAGACCAGAAGGTTAGTCAGTTTACCCAGTGAACCATTGACCTGTATATATATATATAAACACCCAATCTGGGTGGATTTTAGAAGGAGTACCTCTAGTATGTGATAATGTATGTCAATATGTGTTTTGATATCTATTGCTGGAGTGGGACCACTTGTTTACCTCATAATCAGGAACCTTCCTCCGTCAACCTCCTCCCTGATCTCTTCTCCCCTGTCATTATGCCCATAGATGCTGCTAAGCCCAGTTACATTGCCCGCTTGCCCAGCTCTGGTTCTGACACAACACCAGCTCTGCTCCCCTGTCAGCACTTCCCCCACACCCTGCACCTGAAAACTCTTAGTACTTTTAGTTAGCACAAACACTAACACTCCACCCGGTGCTCTGAGCTCACAGTCCGGGCAGCCCGACTAACAGACCGAGCTAACATTAGCTAACAGCAGCTATAGTTGGCAGTAGTTTACTTTACTGTCCATGCGTAAACTCTGTAAATCAGGAGGACATCAGAGGAAAACCAGGAAACATTTTCTCTATAAAATATGATCCAGCTTCATCAAAATAAGTGAAATATTTGTTGGTGTGTGACTTGCCGTAAAGCGTTACATAATTCTTGCAAGTAGTCATACCTGGAGTACAAAGTTACATAGTGCAGGAACAGACGTACAGGGTGCAGAATTACACGTCAATGTACCATCAAAATGATTTAAACTGTTATTTTATGGTAGAATTTACACAATGTTGCTGTTGTAATACATTTTTACTATTACTAAGAAACAAACTGGTTTTGAAAGTGTGTTTTTATGGCTTTTAAGTCATAAAAATCATGGCTTTAGAAGTGATTCCCCAAGACCTGAGGTTAGAAAGAAAAGGCATTTTACCAGGTCACAACCTCAGAGACATAGAGTAGCCTTATGACTGCTGTAAACCTCAGAACAATAAAAAATAAATATGACAGTGTCGAGCAGACCTTGTATCGCCACACATGCTGAATATTTTAAATACAGGGCGGCGCTTAGCTCTGTTGGTAGAGTGGCCGCCCCATATGCGAAGGCTCGCTGCAGACCCGCTGCAGGCCCCCGCACACTGTGGCCCTTTCCCGCATGTCATTCCCCATCTCTCTCTCCCCATATTTCCTGTCACTCTTCAGCTGTCTCTATCAAATAAAGCTTGAAAAGGCCAAAAAAAGAATATTTTAAATATAAGGCTAATGCACTGGGAGGACATGGTCTCAGCTAGGGCAAAAACTGACAATTATTTGATGAATCTGCTGATTACATAAACAATAACACGACCGGCATATTGGAATTTCATACTTGATTTGATCATTTTAATCAATTCAGCAACCAGCAATTGATTCCAGACTTGCTTTGACAAGACTTGATAATGTCTTGACCCAGAACACCTAAAAGAGATGATGGGCTGTTGAGCAGTGGGAGCAAGGAGCAACTTAATGAAAACATACCCAAACAGGCCTCTGTGGAGGCGGACCACTGAAGTCACTACTCAGCAGAAAACGCAGAGTTTGCTGATCTTGGGTGCTCCCATCAGCACCACCCACCAGTTTTCTTGTTTGTTGGACTGTCTAAATGCATTTGCATTCGGTAATTAAAGAGCTGGCCGGGTTTTGGCTGAATCCAAATGTTTTTGTGGAAATTACTCGGAGTGTGTCAGTGAAGGTCGGCCTGTGAGTTTGACCCCAGTCTGACTTGATGGATCTACTGCTCTTCTTCTGCTGGCTCAACACATGAGAGATCTGATTTCCATTAGTAAAAGGACACACATACACACACAACCTCTCTCTTATTGCCTTCGACACACGCACATGCACACACACACACACACACACACAAACTGAGATCGTCTCTCTTTCTCATTTTATTGCCTCCTTAGCAAGCAAAGATTGTGCGCCCAAGTCTGGTCAGCAATTATGTTGCTACTTCCTTTCCGAGTTCATGCAAAAAGCATCTCGACGCGCACACACACATACACACATAGATCGGTATGTGTGTGTTTGTGTGTTCCTTGCAATATGAATTATTGAGTGTGTTATTTGAGGGACAGCTGGCTCTTGAACACATTAACTCCCTCAGTCAGACAGACAGCCATAAGTCCACAGTGACAGGAGAGAGTCGCTAAACAGTAGAGAGGACGGAACAACTGAACGGTAATGCAATTTCACACTGACTTCAGTATCAGCAGGCAATGATAGTGTAACGTGTTTACATAAGCTCTCATGTCAATTAACACGAGGAAATGAATGAATATTTTCACCAGAAAGAGAACATTAAGTTATTTTTATTAGACTGAACACAATCACTGTCTGCAAATAGAGGGTGACATTTGAAGCTCTTGCACTCTATCATGGCACATTTTTTTCTGAGGGAAAAAGCTGCACAAGTGACTCAGATCCTTAAATTATGTACATACATTTTGTCATGCTCTCACAGCTTGATGGTGAGTAAGCGATCCCCAAGTACAGACATTTGTACTTATGTTGTTTATGATAATTTATGAGGCATTTGAACAGGGGGGAAAAAGACAAGAACCCCGCTAGCAATTTCACACGCACGATTATCACCACACACCCCTCTAAGCCTCACTGCCGGTGATCCTGTGGTGAGCCCCTCCCAGTTGTGCACACCAGCGTCTCATGAGAGTGTGTGTGGTGTGTGTGATGCCCCCCACCCCACCCATGTCGGTAAATTCGGGTTCCTTCCTTCCAGCACCATGGGGTGAGAGCAGAGTGCAGCCTTTAGGTCCACACCTTCCTCTCCACAGGTGTTTTTATCCTGCCCTCAGATATATTTTGTATGAGCGTGTTTGTGTGCGCAGAAGCAGTCTTTCTTATTACTTTTCTCTCTCACTCCACCTCATTTAGTACCTTGGATCCTGCATATGTCAAAGGTAACAAGGAGGAAGTAGAGTGGACAAGACTAGCCCTGGAGCAACCATGCTCATAGCTGTGTTTACTCGGTGCACACCTCTCAGATACAGCAGAATGGGTCATTACACCATTAGATGTTCAAAATGTCTGCAATCATCCTTTAGCATTCACAGCATCGGCATGTAGCTACTGTAAAAGCGTGCGCTATTTTGTGGGGTTTAAATGAGCCCTGTTGTGACTGGGAGGTAAATGTCAGCGGTTTTCAGCCGGAAACCTTCGCCACAAGAATGTGACTGCGGGATATTGAGTAAATCAATATGGAAGCCAAGGGAGGAGGCTGAAGGTGGGGGGTAAAGAGAGAAGGGTTGTTACCGCAGGTGGAATGACAAAATGACAGCAGCAAAAGGAGGAGAAGCAGGAGAGACGGAGGAGGAGAGAAGACAGAGGGAAGAGGTTGATTTTGAGAGAAGTCAAAATCTCTTTTTGTCTGACCTTTGACACTCAGGGAGCAGGTTAATCTGTGACATTATCTGGGTGTGTGTGTGTGTGTGTGTGTCAAAACCAATAATGTGTTGGTCTCTCTCTCAGTACTCAACTTCCCTGTCTGTGGCTTGCAGTCCCATCTTCTAACTGGACACTGTAATTTTAAGCAAATGTGTCAGTGGGTACTTCTGTATCACTTGCTTATACCGGGATGGGTATTTTCTTTTGGTATCCTTTGGGCGCTGCTCACCAATATCAATGATGCTTTGTGGGGTTTCACCCGCTTTAGATTTGCTGTATTCGTGCATAATGTCACCCAATGCCTCATTTATATGTTTTTTTTAAGATAGATTTTTTTGCCCTTTTTGAGCTTTATTTGAAAGAGAGAGCTGAAGAGTGACAGGAATGTGAGGAGAGAGAGATGAATGACATGCGGGAAACAGCCACGGGTCGGATTTGCAATCCACAACTACTGTAAATCCTAGACACTGGTCCTTTAAGTTCAATCAAAACACACAAATACATGAATATACAAAACATAGTAGAGTAGTGCATATCGTTTTATTTGTTGAGATTCAGAGTCACAGCTCCAGCACAAAGAAAACAAACAGAATTCTGATAATGTTGCTTGAAGCATATACAATTGCATGGCATCAGCATGGCTAGATACTAGTCTGTGCAAACAGGGAAACAGGAAGCATGAGCCTTTCCGATGTCATTTCTCAAAAAGCAAACACTCTTCTCTGGCGCACACCCATGCACACACCCAAAGTGATGACATTTCTCCCTCCTGAATAGCAAGCCATTCAGTCTCACAGAGAGGAGCGGACACAAAAGCCACAACACAAAGAGACAGGGAGACAAGCAGTAAGTAAGGGGTCTTTCAATATTGTGGAGTTAAATGCATTAAAAAGGATCCTTTTAAAACTGGAAAACTATACAAGCAAATAGAAATGATTGAATCTATTGAGGGTGAACAATAGAAACATTTATGTTTGTATTTTAGAATGGGCAAAACCTTCTTTTGCTGCTGAAAGCAAACAAACAGATGAATCAAAGTTCTGTCAAAAATCATTAAAAACTTGTGTGAACACGCAGTCACCTTACTGCAAAGTGTGGTTATTCCACTAATTATGAAAACTTTCATCTGCTACGAAGGCATCTCAGGAGACGTGTGTGTGCGTTGTGTGTACGTGTGAATGTGTGTGCTGGCATATTACAGATGGATGGGAGGACAGAGTGGGTGCAAGTGAGAGAAGATTACATCTGTTTTGGGTCAGCAAAAATACTTTACAGCCTTACTTAAAGAGGCAGTGAGGCTGCCAATGGGTAACGCACACACACACACACACACACACGTACAGTATGCAGACAAATCATCTCATCAACCCAGCACAGCATTAACTGATGAACTGCGGATCACATCCATCCTGCACACACACACACACACACACACACACACACACACACACACACAAACACACAAACACACACCCGTGCACTATCCCAGCTCTCATCTCCAACCCCTGTAAAAGAGCTTTAAATATAAATGGCTGAAATTATCAAGGATCATCCAGATATCTACATGATAACAATATCAATTATCACAGCACCGTGTTGAATCAGCACACATTCCCTCAGTCGACACAGAGTGAATGCTAATGAAGATGCAGATCAGCGGTTTCAAAGTGCCAGAAGGTCTTATCTGTATCTACAGTAACAGTGCACGGTGGACTGTGGGACAACGCTGCCACTTAGTGGTTTATACAGGAGCTACACACACACGTACAGAAGTGATATTTTTTCTTGCATACATGTGTAAGGTCATGTTTCTGCATACAGAATCATTATTTCAGTATTTCTATTGTCTTTTATGGCTGAACGTCATCTCAGTCGGTCATAAAAGGACGTGCGAACGTTCATAAAACTGCACATTTACTCACAAACTGTCACATTTTTCAAACTTGAAGGCGTTAAATGTGTTTTTTGGGGGGACATTTTGGTGGATGATCTCATGCTTTAAATATTTTATCACTCTTGTCTGCCACCCACACCGCCCGAGCCTGAGAGGTTATTTAAAAGTGCTGTTTGTTCAAGCAGACTGCAGTGCCCCTTCATCAGACTGAGATCTGTGATGCCTTTACAGGACAAAACCCTTAGAGTGGGAAAGGGTATCATCAGTAGAATCAGTAGAATGATACCCAAAATGTACAACATGCTAAGATAATAGGAGCAGAGTTTGTGGACAGATACTTTGTGAAGTTGCTTTGTAGTGAAAAAGTTATTTAAAGGTTATTTAGTGGCAGAAATCGTCTGTACTTTTGCTCTATTTCAAACCATTAATCCTCAGGTAATCTACTGTGATGATCAAAGCAGTATCATTTTTAGGTTTAATAAAATCATGTTTTACTCGTTGAAGTGTGTTTTTGTGATTCTTTTAGGGTTTTTTCTTTCTTCTTTTTTTTTCTTTCTTTTGATCATCTGTATAGTTCTTCCTCTCTTTCTGAGCTGTAGCGGTTGATTAAAGAGCGACTTAACGGCCGACTGATCTCTCTTCACTTGCTTCACTGCGTATGGTTGGGTTTGGGACCGAAGAGTCCTTTGTGGCATATATAACCATGCCCAACAGGGACGTCACTGTGTACTGACGCAGGACAGGAGTACACGTCTATATCAGTGCAGCAAGATGAAGAAGTTGAAGTGGGGGTCAACAAAAATGTTGAGATGTTAAGTTTATGTTCTTTGAATAGTTATTCACCTTTAACCACTCACCTTATTTGAGTTTTGTTCAACAAGAATCAACTGCTTCGTAATGTTCCTAAATATTTTATGTTATTTCTTCTATCAAATGTGACTATACATGGAGTTAAAGGAGGGATGGATGTGTTGTAGTACTTTAATTGCAGCTAAATTAATAAGCAAAGTGTTGAAATAAATGTTTATATGTTCTTAAAGGCGCCAATATATTACATAAATAAAATGTGCTTATGTTTGCAAGCAAAGTGTATTTTATTTTTAGGGTCACTTCATTAAAACTCTTCCGTGCCCTTGTAGAAAAAGTGCCGGGGCATTTCTTCATGCTTCTCCAGATTAAAAAAGTGACAACTGAGGACATATTGAGGACACACTGTGAGCACCTTGCAGGAGGAGCAGGACAGGAGAGCTCTTCAGAGGCGCTGAGTGTCACTGAGAGATCCAGGCACTCCACTTTAAAACCTGTCAATTACTCTTTTCATGTCAACACGGCTTATTTCTGATGAATGACAACAGCAGGAAGGATAACTTCACCTTCACCTGATCTATCCGGAACAAAAAGGAGCTTTTCATCCAGGAAAAAGTTGGAAAACAAAAGAGCTGAGCCGCCGCAGCCTACAGCTATTAAACAGAGTGGAGGAGGTCACATTGTGGGAAATGTGTGAGTTGTTTAATTTGAATTAAATAAAGAAACAAAAGCACAAAAGCTGTCAGACGAGCAGATTCACATCCGCAGCACCACAGAGGACAGAAACACTACCCGTCATGTCATAAATAATACAGTAACAACATGAGAAAAGTGCAGGAGAAACCTGCAGCATATAAAAGGATTCAAAGGGAATAACATGTTCTCTCCATTTTATGTCTCAACTGGATGAATGCTGACTGAATTCAGTCTTGATTTTAAAGCCCAACTGAATTTAATTGCATGTTTTTCTCTTTTTTTGAGTCTCCTTTGAGAAAAAGATGAGATAAAAGGTAGACATTTATTTTTATATATATTTTGTTTCATGATATTGCCCCAGAGGATGATTAAACATCACTAACTGCTGTTCTGAAGGTATTTTCAATATCTTCAAAGACTCCATCAGAATAAATAATATATAATATTCAGTCTGTTGCACCATAATAAAGGTTTCTAATGTGGGTTTCCAGGATACACATGTTCAATCGATGACCAAAAGTTCAAAATGTTAGTTCTGTTCTATAATGATTCAATATTTTGAGACTTTCATACAAATAATGCATTACTATGTTGTACAAAAAGGCGGAAACCTCCTTCTTATGACACCTACAAACATGAACACTTGTCTTGTCCTGTACCTTGGCTTGTTGAATGAGACCAGCCAGACACTCACTCACCTGAGAAAAGTGCACTGTCAACTAAGACAACTAATCATCTAGTCCAACTAACTACACCAAACACGGTTTGTCCTTAAAGTTTCCAGCAAATTAGTTTGCTTTGTGTGTTTGTTTCTCCGCCGAGGCTCAGCCTGCAACTCAGCTGTCAGTCAAAATCACATCTCTGCAGAGGTTGAGAGAAAAAATAGATTTCCAACAATCATGTTTTCTTCCATTTAATACCATGAAAGTAAGAATGAATTTAAAAATCAATCTGACATTATTGCATTTCTAAAAAATAAGACACACAGTTACTCACTTTGTCACATTTAGGGGTTTTCCCTCTATAGCCTTACTTGGTCTGGTATGACCAATAACTGATGGTGGCTAATGTTAGCTAATGTTGGCAGTGTTCAGATACATAGTGCTGTGTGATTGATATTACTGAGTGAGTTTGCTGACTTTATGACTCGCCTCTACCTGTGTCTATACTATGCGACCACGGCGGTCACAATGCAGCGCCACATTGTCCTGCTTTGAGTACATATGGCCAGTATGTGGAGGAATGTTTCTCGAGTACGTGGAGGAATATGGAGGCACATGCACTTTGTTCATACTGTAGACGGACAATCCAGACACAGACAGAAAGGTCATTTCAAAAGGTCAGAGAAAAAGCAATAAAATGTGATTCCACCACCTCTGTGTTTATTTTTTTTAAATTACATGAATGTACTACTACTGTGTCCACAAAGGGGCAGCAGAGTCTCTCCTATTTTTATTTAACATGCAGCTTCGCACTAGTGAAACATCTCCTGTATGTGAGATGCCATTTCTGTCAGTCTTTGTTTGCTCTGTTCCTCTCAGCTCTCTCCATCTTTAGAACACAATACTGCACACTTTGTAGGATTATCTGTTTATTGAGGATTAGAAACATGAAAAACATACAAAAAAGCCTGTGAAAACATGAAATAATCATACACACTGAATAGCAAAAGATTTATATAAACCATTGATAGCACTAAGGCTAATGTAGTAAAGAAACCTTTATGAACTGCATCCTCAGCAGACGCTGATGTTGGCACCGTGCTAGGAAAGTGTGTTCACAGTAGTGGTTTATTTTGTGCTTGCGTGAGCAGTAACCTGAGCTTTGAGAGGCTGTTATTTACACCAAGGTGTGAATGTTTGGCTGCAGTGTCTATGCAGTGTTTTCTGGGTGCATTTTGGTGCATCCATGTCTGAGTTTGAAGCAGTGTGGTGTATGCAGAGTTGTCCCAGTTCTAGTTTTTCTGGCTCCATGAACCAAGACCAGGTGGTGTGCTCGTCCTCAGGGTATAAATATGGAAAGGTAGGGTGTAAAGATGGGTGAAAGATGGATGGATCACTGATCTATAAATCACTAATAAAAGAAGTTAGAGCCACGGTGGACAGATCGCAAGACAGATTAGATTATGACAAATGTTTGTGCGTTTGAATGTACGGGTGCCAGGCTGGGTGGAGATGTGGTCAGGAGAGGGGTGGCAGGGACCGGGTGCTGACCGGGCTATACTTCATCCTGGATGGTGATGGAGGCGGCTGGGTGAGATGAGGAGAGGAGGGGGATGGACGAATGTGTCCAGTCTGGTACTCTCTGCCAGTCCCTGAACACTGTGAGCCGGGAGCTTGCGACCGACCTCTCGGCCTACGTAACGGAGGCGGGGTGGAGGAGGAGGTGGGCATGCATTTGTACTGGGAGGGAGAGTGGTGGGAGGGTGGATGGCAGGTGGGGGAAGAATAGCACCCAGGTGCAGAGTGGCGACTGGGTGATGGGTGGCGGCAAGGTGATGGGTGGCGACCAGGTGAGTGGTGACGGCCAGGTGAGGAGTGCCTCCCGGACAAGGGTTCACGGTTATTGGGTGGGTGTTCCTTCGCATGTTTGGGTGACTTTGGCACCTTGGGTGTCTTGGGTGTTTTTGGTGATTTGGGCATGGGATGAGATGAGGAGTAAGAGTTAATGTTGTGAGTGGGAGGGGGTTTGATGGGAGAGGCAGAGTCTCCGTTGTTTGCAACCTTGTAGAGGAAGACATCATACTGAAGGGGTGGGTTGGTCTCTGCATGGAGCTTGGCATCTTTGGGGAAGAGTACTTCCAGGTCAATAGTGACTCCATCCTGATGTGGAAATATGGTAGAGAAGGATGCAACAATGTAGGGACACAGAGTCACAGAGGCAGAAATAATGAAACTAAAATACACAAAGAAAAACAAGCATGGATGAATTATGAAACAATGGGCACGGACACGCTATCTTAAATCTGTAACAACTGATTTCTTACCCACTTGGGGGCAGTGGGAACAGCTGTGACATGTTGCCTTTTTATACATCCAGCAGATAAGGAGCAACATTAGCATCCATTTGTAGTCATGTTAGTGACCCCCTGATGAATATTCACTCTAACAGTAGCTCTGTTTTTGGTCTCCACCAACTCCTGAGGGAAATGTTCTCTTCAGCTGTTAAATGCTCCACTATGTTCGCTAGCATGCAGATGCCTGCTGCTAAAGACAAAGCTATGAGAGCCGTGAGAGTGAACCAAAATAGTGATACTGGGGCAGGAAAACCAAAATTAACCGAACAATGCAATGAAGTAGACACATGATTCATTGTTCATGTGACAAAACTATAAACTATAATTCTAAGGTTGGTTGAAAACAAAGTATTTTGGTCATGCTGTAAATCCTCACTGACACGCCTCTCAACAGACATCACACAGAATACTATAGCTTACAAAATGCTACAGGAAAACAAGTGAAAAGAGACTTGTAACACAAGTTATATTTAGCCAAAGCAGAGCTATAAATTATAATGTCAAGAAAGGATGAAAAAATTTGACTTTCCAGCAAGATATGATAATACCAGTAACTGATGGGGCCTGTGCCCGGTAAGCTCATTCAGTAATCCATCCATGGATACAGGACAGATGATAAGTACAAATGATCAACGTTAGACACGGAGAAATCAAACAGGAGAATAAATAAATATATGATATTGGTGAGATGGATTGTGAGACTGAATAGAAACGATTATGGGCCACGAGTGTGAGCAGAAAATTCAAGGTGTTTTGTGCAACAACAACAACAAAAGACAAAGGAATACAAAGAACAGATATTTCAACATTCATGTCTGTTTCTCAGGAATAAAGACTATATTTAAATTAAATTAAACTATTGTGATTGTTTCTGTTCGTGTTGGAGAGCTGTCCGTGGTGCTGAATGGACACGTAGTTGCCCTTGTTCGTGTGGTGTTTTCTGTGAGCAGCCTAGTGTGGCACAAAAGCAGGGTCAGCCGTGCATTCAGTTATTATTAGCATGGGAGCAGTTGGGCAGTAGTTAACTTCATCGTGAGCAGACATGCAGAGAAAGAGAAAGAGGCTGGAGGGAAAGTAGAGCTTATAGCAACACACTGGGACAAGCTGGATAAAATTAAAAAGATTTATTCCAACAACTGTGAACTATAATCCTCCATGTATACCCAAAAAAGTACAAAAGAACCGCAAGTACATTAAAGTATTATAAATCACATTGAAAACCAAGACACAGCGTGTGTAATATATTTATATATATATATAGATTCAAATAACTCCAAGCAATTACTTTGACCTCTTGTAATCTAGACATATCCACTTATTACCAATGTCAAACATGAATATTTCGCAAATACAGGTTCACTTGATTTCCACTTACTTCTTTTGCAAATATTACGTTTTCAGACACTTTCGTTGATAACACCAATGCATGCGGGCGGAGAGAAAGAGACGGTAAGGCGGGGCAGGCAGAGGTGAGGGGAGGGTTGAGGGGAAACAGGAGAACAGACAGTAAAGGAGAGGGAGAGTTCATTGGCCAAAGACCAAGGCAGGGCATCAGTAGAGAAGAAAGTCAGTCATTAGTTGGTCCAAGCCAGAGATTTTAGTCCAGCAAGATGCAGATAGAGGAAAGAAAGGAGGCAGCGATGCCACTATGTGATCGGCATTGGCATGGCAGCCTTGTAAACAGGACTATTGTGCTTCTCAAGTTGTATCCTTAAATTGATGTTGTGCTTACTTTTGACATTAGGCCTGATTGGACTGTTTAAAATACACAGTCTGCACTTTGCAAGCTGTAAACAATGTTATCCTGTAACAATTTACTGTTGTTTGTGTGCGCATTAAACATTTTGGTGTGATTCTCCAGCGGCACACTTTGCCAGATGGTGATATTATACCAGGTTGTTCTGGAGAATGTTTACCTCAGCGTTTTCCTCTGCGTTGTTAGGGGTGTGGGCTTGGTCGTAGACGACAGAGGTTGGACGGTTGTTCTCGTGTTTAGGGGAATGAGAGTTGAGGATGTTCATTGACCCCTCTTCCTTGGCTTGTGGGGACTTTGCTGGGTCCTCCTGCTTCTGAGGGTCATCCTGCGGGGAGAGTTTGCGACTTTTTACACTTTACATACACACACTGAGGACACATGAGACAGATAGGACACAGGTGGGCAGATGTTCTGCAGCCTTAAAGTACATCACCTCCTTGCGGTTGATGTTTGGATGTGTGCAAACCTGCAGGACTGCATAAATGCTTGTGGTGCATTACGCTCTAGCTGATACAGGTCACTGTATGGACTGATACTGCACATGCATGCTTATAATCTACTTCAACATTCAGATAAATACCAATCGGACCTCTGACATTTAAAAAACTGCAATGCACACGATGTGTCCGCAGGGGTTTTTTAGCCTCCAGATCTGACATTTAGAGCATCTGGAAGTCACAGACACTCATCTATAACCACTTCACTGAAAGGCCAGGAGAGCTCTGAGAACGGTGGCTTAAATGAAAAAGTCACAATCTGTTCACTTGATCTAGCCCGGCCATGTATGCGTAATGGACTGAAAATGAATATGTGATTTTGAAATCCCATCCGTGTGTGCTTGTGTTTTCAGAGTGCATCTGTGTTAAGTGCAGTAAATGCATGCAATTATCAGTCAGAGTCAGTTTGTAAATGTTAAAGCCATCGATTGATTGGCTTGTCACAGACATATGAAGGTCATGGGCACAGCCGGCAGGAAGTAGGGCACCATCGATCAGTCACGCTGGCTACTGCTGGACCAAACTCGCTAAACGCCCTTTCACACCAGAGACAACAAGTTCAAAAAGCTTAAAGTCAAGGGAGCAAAATGATTCTGGTATGAAGGTTACTCCCTGTTTACCTCTGCCTCTATTAACAAGATTCTCCACTGTTTACTGAGATTGAAATTTTAACCATGCATCAGTAACCTTATGTTGTGTTTGTTTAGTAACCCAGTAGGCAAGTATGATTGATGAATATCAAACAGGGGAACACATAAATCTGCCTCCACGCACACAAACATGGATAGAAACGAATGCATCCATGTATACACGTTCGTATTCACAGACACACATACATGCTACAGAGTGAAATCCACTTTATAAAAGCACTACATGCACAACCTTTGGAAGAGAACGGTGGGGAAAAGGGTAAACCTGCTGCACAGGGACCCTGAAATGGCCGTCTGAGCTTTGTGGGCACGAGAGCGAAGCAAGCAGTTGAAACAAAATGGAGGCTCTGTCTCCTCATTGAAACCTAGAAAAGGGGAATCCTGCAGCAAGGGGACAACTGATGTGACCATCTGAGATTTATGAGCACCAGAGCGAAGGGAGCAGTTAAAACAAAATGGAGGCTCCGTTTCCTCCCGGAGCTTTTCTCTGGTAGCTGCAGAGGTAAGAGAGGCAGCAAATGTGGGAGCTATTTATTTACACAGCAGCGACTGCAGAGCACCTCTGAACAACTGGTTGCAGGAAGCCTTTGCAGGAGGCAATTAATCATTTCACCTAGAGTGTGTGTAGTATACAGCCGATACGGGATCAGATGCAGGAAGTGTTTGTGGAAGTGAGGTTTGCAGCAAAAAGGGGTGCCAAAATCTGGCATCTAGGACTTGCGCGGTGGGTAAGTTCAAAGCAAAGCCAGGGAGGGAAACTGCTGCAGGCAATGTGGACCCTTCCAAACTGCTTACCTGGAGGTGGTTATAAGGGTTTCTGGGTTTATATTCCCAGGTATAGCTGGCTGTTGATGGCCTCTGAGGGATCGGTGAGTATGAAAAGCATTAAACACGCACATACTGTACATTCACAATCCCAGTGAGAGGTTACTGATTTAACACAGCACCAAGGTGAGTTAGATGTCTGAGTTAACACTAGAAACTGAAGTTAGTAGCGAGGACTGTGAATGAGAAAGACATACAAACCCAGAGGGACGCACAGAAAACAGAGGAGATGACATCATGAACAAAGAGGATAATCGATGAAGGTTATAAGAGACAAAGATGCAGATGATGAGACAGAAAGAGTTTAGACGAAGAAGACGACCAGAAGGAGAAGAAAGAAAAGGGAGAATAAACATGAGGAGAGTTGGGGCGTACCTGACAGATAATGTTGTCATAGTACGCCAGGTTTTGAGTGTGAGCTTGAGGAGCGGGCGGAGGGGTGTCACACAGTTTCCTTACGTTTGGCTGCGAGCCGTCAGCTGTTGTGGAAACTGAGAGGCCGTCCGTCTGTGGCTCGGTGCTCTGGGGGCGGTACTTACTGCAGGAGGGCAGGAGGAGGGCAAAGAGAGAGATTTGTGTGATAAATATTTGCTGTGTGCATTTGTGTCTCTCGAGGTCCACGTTTTCCTACATTCTCTGTACAGTGTCAAACATCAGGCAGACACTCACACACGCATGTATCATCGCTGTATTTAAAGAATTCAGAGTGGATACAAAAGGGAATTAGAAGAACTCTAGAGACGTTGTGCCTGGTGACTATAAAATCAAACTGGATTTAATTATAGGGATTTTTATCACTGTTGACTGCTTGTTCTACACTTCCCTTCATCTGATTTTAGCTCCAGTCTGCTCTCTCTCCCTCACTTTGTCTCTTGTTATTCCCATGCTCTCTTTACTAGTTGTCTAGTCTTTACTAAGCTGTAAAGCCTTACAGGAATTAAACCGACACACAGACGTAGTTGCAGCCACCTCCCCTCAGCATCCAGCCCATGTAGCGTAACTCACAACACATATTTTTACATTCGCGCCTCGCAGTCACACATATTCACGCGCGCACACACCTGCGTTTGCGAAGGCGCTTGTTCTCGTTCTTGAGGCGGTGCAGCCTCTTGGCAAAGAACACGATGATCATGAAGAGGAGGATGAGCACCAGGGACGCCACGCCCACCACCACGCACATCACCTGGAACTCTGTGACCGCCCAATCACAGCGCGTTCCTTTGTTCCAGATGTAGTCCTGCACATTGCACCTGGAAGCAAAATGACACAAAGCAGCAATATTTTGGCCATTTTTTTTTTTTTTTTTTTTTTACTGATGTAACATTTTTGTGCTCAGAAAACAGCACTAGACATCAATGTTCCTCTCTCCTGACCTGCTGTATAGAAAAAGCAAAGAGGTTTAATATGAGTGTGGACCCACTGCACTCACTTTAAACCACATTTATAGCTACAGCATGTGAGCCAAAGTAAAGAGTGTAAAGTGGTACTCAGAGCTGATGACATGTGTCCAGAGGTCTGTCCAGCAAAGCAGGGATTCGGCCCACAGCCTAGCCTTTAATGAGATCAGAGGATCAACACACGTGCGTGCATGCAAGTGTGTGTGTGTGTCTGTCTTTTTTGTTCAGCTGCATGCGAGTGTGTGTGTGTCTGTCTTTTTTGTTCAGCTGCATGCGAGTGTTTGAAGTGAGCCTGGCATGAGTGAGTGAGTGTGTGCGTGTGTGTGTCTGTGTGTGTGTGAGTGTGTGTGTGTGTGTGTGTGTGTGTTGTTACTCAGCAGGTATGGTGAGATGAGCAACAGCCAACCTCCAGGCTTACAGTGACTCTGCTGGATAGGGCAGATGGTGCTATCAAGGCGTGGTGTATGTGTCTGCGAATGTGTGTGTATGTCCGCAAGGAGTGTATGTGTTTATTTACATGTGTGTCCTTCCCTGACCTTAATGTATTGCCATTGTCCTTTCTGTGCGTGCATATTGTGTGTGTGTGTCTACAGCTATCAGCTAGCATCGGCCTATGAGCACACACACACTCATTACCCCCTGCCCCCAAAACTGAGCTAATCCTTTGGCGACCCTACTGTGATCCTGACAAACACTCATGACACTTTAAGCCAACCTTCTCTCTGTGTGCATGTCTGTGTTTTCATTGTCTGTACGCATGTCTGAAGTGTCTCCTAAATCTTTTCTTTTGTGCTGGAGAGGGAACATATTGGAAATCATCACAACAAGACAAATTAAAAAGGGGGGTGTTTAATAACTCCCCAAATTCCCCTGCTGCCACTCATACTGTATATGCATGTGTACCAGTTTTGCTCTAAAAAGACACTGCTTGCTTGTAAACTGCTACCAAACATCACTAAACATGATACACACAAGAATAACAAACCAGACAGTACAGTTTATGTGCAAATTAGCAAGTCTTTGTGTTTTTCTCACCTACAGAAGGCTCCCATTCCCGCTATCACGGTGCACACTCCTCCATTGAAGCAGAAATTGGGTTCAATGTCACACTGAGACACACAAACACCGGGTCCAGAGCGCACATAGCCCAGCCTGCAGCCATCAGTCCCCATGGCACCACCGAAACCTACCCCGTCACCCTTCTCCAGTCCTGGCATGGGAGGAGCTGCTAAGGAGGGCCCGCTGTCCACGTTAGGCCTCACGTTCTCAGGAACGGCAGGGGAACCAGCCAGGAGTGGATTCTCGTCCTCCATGTCGGGTGGAGGTGAAGGGGTGGGCTCAGGTTCTGGGGTTGCATCTACCGCTGAGAGGTCGTCATCAGGGGACAGGTAGTCATAAAAGTCAGAAAGCGTCCATGCAGTAGGGTCACCTCCTTTTTGCTTCTGGGGTTTGGGGGCTTTGGCCCAATCCAGAGCAACGTCAGAGGGTACAATATCTGGTGCAGGGCTGTGAAACTCCACGGTAATGACGTCATCGGATAAAGGGTTTCCGGGCTGGTCTGGACCTGCCCCTCCGGCAGTGAGCTCCTCCCCCACAGGTGGGTCCTCCTCAGCGAAGTCTAGGTGGGCATGTTTATGAGAATGGTGATGTTTGGTGGAGCTCAGTGGGAGCTTAGCCCCGAGCCCGAGCCCTGCTCCAATAAGGTGGTCCCTCTCTGCTGAGTCGTCGCTGAGCACCATCCTGGTGTTCAAGGCCTCCTTGCTGATAGATGACTGGTTGTGATGATGATGGCGCCTGGCCAGTGAATGCCTCCCTGTCAGTCAGACACCAAAAAGCAATAAAAAGACAATCCGGCAATTTAGCATTGCACTTTTACAAAGTTGGGGGACTCGCAGAAATGATATCCTGACTTTTAGTCAATCTTAGGTCAGGTTTTAAACACTCTTGATGCTACACTGTGTCTTTTTAGACTATCTGCAAAGAAATGATTCCACATATTGAGTAATGCACTTTTTAAAATTATTATTGAGAGTCAGATAAGAAGATCAATGCCGCTCACACATCTGTTATCTTAGCTAGCTACAAAATCTCTCTACCAGCACCTCTAAAGCTCACCTACTTCTTACAAAAATAGATAAAAATGACGGGTGTTCCAGTGTAATGGGGGGGTTATGTGTCAGACTCTCTCTTGCCCACCAGTACCCCCCTGAAGTCTTCTTGTCGCCGTGAGGTTGCCAGGCAACCAGTTGGGACTTGACCAAGTAACAGTCTGACAAATAACATCCCATAAAACCAAGACTTCTGGAGCTTGAGAGGTGTCGCTCGGTGGATTTTGTTACCTTTGGACAGATAGAGGCTTGCTGACTGGCTGTGACTTCATATGCAATTGACAGATGTGGCAGTGGCCTCAGTCTTCTCATCTTGGCACTGAAAGCCACTGAAGACATCATACAGCTGTTTTTACAAGCTGAATAACACTCCATATGACAGGTAAATGGATTTTTTCATTTCATCAATTTATTTGCCTTTTCACATAACTTATTGTCAGCACTGCATCATTGCCAGTCGCACTGGCAGATATTTTTTTGTGATCTTGTCTAAATGTAGATGACAAAATGGGCTTATACACACACAGAAAACATTTTTCTTTTGAATTGAGGCTAATCCCAAGATACTACCTACTGTTTTGTTTGATAAATATTTTGGCCTCAGGATGAGGCATGAATAATTTCAATGGGTCCCCACAGTATTCTGCACCATATCCTTCCCCAGAAATTTAGCGGAATTTGACAAACCCAATCCAATAAAAATATGCAGCGTGCACAAAATGTGTTCATGAGAGAGCTGATGCGCGGAAACGTCCGGCTCAGCAAAAAACCTGCTGCGGTTCACGTTTAGGGGCTAAATGATTAATTGTCAAAGAAATCGGAACAAGAGCTGCCATGTAATCAGACCGTGGCTATGAAGGATTAGGCACATTGAGTGATTGACTAATGTGCTCTGTTGACCGAGACTGGGTGAGGATTAGATTAGGATTTAGGGCTATAGGTTAGAGCTTGACTGGTCAGAAACTTCCCCTGTACTTGGCCACACACACATAGTCAGACAGGACAGGAGGACAGGCCATTACAAACCTATGCTATGCAGACATTGTTCAAACCCACAGAACTCCTTTAAAAGCAACTGGAGATCCCAAAGTTTCCTTAAATACCAAACCTGTCAGGGGAAGATTTCCATTTGACCAAATGTTGCAGCCATGAGACTAATGAGATCTAACCCTTGGCAAGAAAGCAAATTTGCGCATTTCCCGAAATGTCAAACTATGTTTTTAAAGAAAGAAAGAAAGAGACTCTGCTATCACACAGTTTTAGGAATACTCTTCTTGCACTGGAGGTAATATTCCCACAGTTGACTCAATTTAAGGACCCACTTCTTCACACTTTTCCACTGGCCTGGTTCGTCTACACAAACGGCCAAACTCAACCAAATACTTGGCCGGACAGCTTCTGTCCCACTGCCACCCTGAAATCACGGTGTCCAATGAGATCACTGCTTCCAGTGTCTGGCACTTCATTCAGAGCTAATACTAAAACCATCTGAACGTGCCTCGAGTCACGAAGACTAGTGGTGGCTGAGAAAGCATGAGATCCACCTCACACACACACACAGACACACCACACACACTGCAGTTGCCATGGTGAGATGTAAAGAGGTGCCATGTTGAAAGGAGGAGTGGAGCAAGGGAGTTGCAGTGGAAACAGAGAATCCAGTGTTCGCTCCCTCTCTCTCTTGTTTTTCAATCAATCAGCCTGCCAGTCAGTAAGTGTTGATATGCCAACTCCATCTCTGGGAAAACTGAGGTGGAATGAACTGGAATGTTTCACAGTTTGTGAAAAAAAAAGATAGACATGCTCCACCAAACTGATTAGAGCTGATTCAAATTTCATTTAAAGGTTCAATCTGCCAATTTGTTCCCTGTCGAGACTCAGATGCAGCATCCTGTTAGCAGCTGGCAGTCTTATGGCGATTACCAGAGCAAAAAAGGAACATGAAGAGATTACAAGAGCACAACGGGCTAATTGAAAGCACGGGCCCCTGCTTAGCAATTTGATTTACGTCTTAGAAACGGTGTGATTTATGCTTTTTACTGCCGCTCTGCTGTTCACCTCTGGCATCACGCTGAGAATGTCACCATGGTAACAAGTTTTACCTGAGGTCACCGTGATTGGCTACGGTGCAGATTCCCAGCAGCATTACTTGCAAGACACAGTGAGAATTATGGGTAGGTGTCCTGCATGCTGTTTTTGGTGGATGGAGTCACAGCTAGTCCTACTTTGTAACACATAAACCTCTTTGTGGACAAACACACCTGCAACATCCATATCTTTTACTTTTTCTGACTTATAAATAATATTCTTCCTCCTCTTGTGTGTGAGTCGGGGAGATGAAGATGATCTGATCTATTATGACAAATCATGAGCTTTCTGGGGCTACAGGGCAGATGGACGCCACAGTATGCAGACAGTGGACACACAAACACACTCTCACATGGCAGAGCACCCTGGAGTCTGGATTTGATCCATATTGCTTTATGTGGCTGCGTTTCTGTATGTTTGTGTGTACGGGCCAAGCAAGGAATCGATGAATCTAGAAAATGAACTGGCAAATAATCAATAATGAAAATGTGTTGCAGCTCCAGCAATGAAAGCTGCAAACTCACACAGCTGAGTTGCAGCATGTGTTAAAGTTGGCTTGCATGAGTCCTAAAGATTCCTTTATTTACATTAAAGGACTATTTTTCACTGTCTGTGTTATTTGCTTGGTCTTTTATTGTTTGAGGGTCATGGAGAGAGAGAGAGAGAGAGAGAGAGAGAGAGAGAGAGAAATCTCATATCCTCCCCAGATGGCCACATTCACCTATACATTGCTCCCATCGACAGCCACGTGCTCCCTGTGGTTTAAAGTGTGAGAGACAGGACGCCAGGCGTGTATTTACCGGTCAATATGTCACAGTGTTAACGCCTGGTTACACATTGAGGGCGCGAGATGCGGCGAGAAAAAGGGGAGGGGGAGGAGGAGGAGGAGGAGGGGTGGGGGTCTGTACAGTGGCAGCGCGTGCCCAACGTGAACCCCGGCGACCCTCTTCGTGCACGAGCCACCCTGTTGCTGGGCAGCGGCGGCGGCGGCGGCGCTCAATCTCCACATCTCCACAAGATTTTTACACATTTCCACTACTCCTCCCCAGAGCGCGCACGCACTTTTCTCCGTGTGTGCCAGACACACAGATTTGCGTTCCCACACTCGCCTCTCGTCTCCGTGTCTCAAGGGGGATGGACAGTAAAATGAGAAGGCGAAGAAGGGGAGTGGTATAGCGGGGCACCGTTGTCTCGGGCTTCCTCCTGAATGTCTGGAGGAATTCGGTCCTTTTAAGCAGCGTGAATAGGCCTCCTGTAGCCTGGCCACGGTGCACCTAATCCCGCCTTTGTCTGGGCCACGCACCGCCGCGGCGAGTCGCAGCTGCAGTGCTGAACTGTCAAATGTCTCTGTCTCTCTCCTTCATACAGATGTACAATAATAGAGCTTCTAACATTTAGAGCAAGTCAGATATCTTTGTATTAGATAGTTAAAGAAGGGAAAGGGTGTTCTTTCCTCTCTCACACTCTGAATGGACCAAGACCTCAAGTTAAGTGTCATTAATGATCAATAAAGCAGCTCTCAGCATGACAGAAAATATCAGATCACAGCACTGGAATTGTCAGCACAGCCTGGTGATTGACAGTTTATTTTCTATGCATAAAAAACGGCATTAATAATGCCAAACGAAGGTCTTCAATGCATTTAAATGATCAGTGTCAATATAAACGGAATTAAAAATCAGCCTATCAGTGACCAGCGTGTTACTATCACAAGGCTGACAGTAAAAAGATGATTAATTATTAGTCTAACCATCAGTGCCCACATTGTAAATGTCGCCTCTCATGCCGCATACATGAACAATTGCATTTGTCATTTTCCATATCGTATGTCAATGCAGGTGTGATTTGATTCACGTGCACAAACACACACACACACACACATGCACGCACGCACAGGGTGGGACACCGGTGGACTTACCGTGAGCAGACAGGGGGATGATGACCATAGTGATGGTCAGCAGCACCTGCCAGGTCCCCCAACGACTGTCAGCGCGCGCCATACTGGTGACTACTACCCCTTTGACACACCGAAGCAAACTGTGATCCCGTTCCCTCGTCGCACCGCTCCGTTCAGAGATTGTGGGGCTCTACGTTAATCCTCACAGCGGATCCTCCAAAGTTCAGATCTTGCCCGTTTTCGCCATTTCGCCGTTATCCTCCCCAATGTCTGTGTGTGCGCGTGTCTGAACCGTTTAAAGGCTTGGGTTCGGTTCCATCGCACCGAGCGGGTGCCCTCTCTCCTCCACACCTTTAGCGCGTGTCACTCTGCGCTCTGGGGGTCTGCCGTCGGCGGCACCGGTAACACCGCGAGGAGCTGTGGTAGTAATGCGCGCGGCCGGCTGAAGGGTCTGCAGACGAGATTTTAATGAGCTGGGTTCGTCGCTGCTCGCACGCATGCATGCGATCCGTTAAGCCTTTCCCTTTGGATACATGAGCGGCAAAGCACGGCGCGGCGCAGGAGCGGTACGGCACGACGGGGAGCGCGCGCGCGCACAGTGCGTTTGGGTGTCAAAGTGCCAGCACACACACACACACACGCACAGTGTCCAGCCTCATCCTGCTGTAGCCGATGTAGAATGGGGCTGAGTGTGGGATTTAAGCAGCGTCTGTTGTCACTGGAGTCAATATGCTCCATTTTACACCACAGCTAATGTGTGTGTACATCATGTCCAAGAGTCTCTCCCTCTCTCTGGGTGGTATATATATGTCAGGGGGTTATTTGGGAGGTGTGTGTGCATGGTGGGTGGATGATCTTACTGTTTTAATTGTGATACAGGGCAGTAGACCACACACACACTGTTCACACCGCATGCATTAGATTTGACTTTCCCCCGTCACCCTAAATGCCATCATTTTCATGCTTCCAAATACATGTATGTAATCACTGCTCTGTGACACTAATCCATTTTGCTGTTTCAGCTAACAAAATGGCCCGCAGAAGGCTGACTACCCACTCTCCTCCTAAATGGGATTATATCAAACACATTATGAAATAATTAAGACCAAATGCTCTGGGTAAAAAAAAAAAAAAAAAAAAAAAAATGCTGTTTCACTTATTACCCATCAAACCGAGACTGAATTGATTCCAGTCCCTGCTGTGTGCGACGTCCCACTGTTCCCCATCAATTATCTCATCAAATTTAAACTGAACCCATACCTCAAACATAGAAAAGGACAGCCACAAGAAAGGAAGAGAAAGAAAGAGAGAGAGGGTGTGTGTGATGGGATTCAGAAAGAGGATGGACAGACGTGGATAAACGTTGAGGAGAGGGAGCTGGAGAGTGGTGGAGATGGAGAAACAGAAAAATGTTCACTGATGCACTGCCAAACAGAGCAGAACGAAATTGCATCCGTACCCGCCTAACCCCCCCCACCCGCCTCCCAACTCACACACACGCACATATCTACCATTAAAAGTGCACACAAACATTTACATCCTATTTATAAACTCTCACTCTTCTTATAATAATAGCATTAATTCCAATATTTGGCTTTTTACAGGCAGGATGGGTTCATTTTCAGACTGTATGGGGGTGAAAGAGAAGTGTTTTTTATGTGCAGGATGAACAGATGGATCTTACTGAGAACCAGAATGGGAGAATAGCACACCTTAGTCGACGCCAAGCTCTGTGCATGCATGCGTTTGTGCATGTTGTGCTCAGGCCACGTTGGTTTTTCCATCCTGTTCCTGTGTGGAACAGTGAGGGGTGGACAGGATGTCCAAATCACCTCCAGTGTGTCAGAGTGTGTGTGTCCAATGTTGCAACCACCCACTCTAGGGCAAAGAAGACGCTTATTATTAAACTATATCTACAATAAGTCCACAATATGTATGGCTAACAGTGAGCAGGTCTGGCCAGCTGGAAGCTTCATTTCTTCAATATGCAGTACACCCCAACACTCGGGTCTCTTTAATGACACTTCCCGTCCTCATTGCTGTCTCCATTCAACTATTGTATGTTTGTTTTGATTATTTCAGTGTTCATTTCACATTTAGCATGCTATAAATATGCAAAAAGATCTGAGCATGTTTATTTCATTGAACGTACTGCTGTTGTAACATGTCAGCACAATGTCAAACATGTACAGATACCACAAAACTATTTCTTGTTGTAATGTTCACTAGGGACATTGATGCTTAGCTCTGTGTTTCCGATGTAAGGACATTATATAGGAAGAAGAAATAGGGGCTGTGTGGAGGATGATGAGGCACTGAAGAGGCTCTGGAGGCTGGTGATATCCAGATCATAGGTACGCCCCAGCATCAGTTCATAAAATATTCCATCACAAGTGGTGTCACTCCTGTACGGGATCCCCTCACTGCCCGGGAATGTAATTGATCTGAACAGTAGTTTCAAAACATGTCGTGTGGTTTCCTGCTGTTTGGCGTCAGACACGAGTGCATTGACGGGCACATTACACAAAGCACAGTGTCTTTGAATTGAATCAGTGTGAAACTTGGGTCTTTCATGTTCCTTGAATTTTCTGCACTTCCTGCCAGTTTCCAGAGCTGTCGGCCCTGAACGGACTGTCTACCCTAAAATAGTCTGCATTAACTGCTTTCAGGCAAGCAAAACACTAAACATAATGCAGACACTTCCACTTATTAAACCAAGCTGGTGTAAATGCACAGTTAAAAGTTTGTGTCCCAAAATGTCTTCCAGGAAAAACAAAGGAGGAGGAGCAGTGGGCTCCTGCAGACTGTTACCGCAGTTTTGTATTAGAGTATTAGATGGCAGCAACGCAGTCAATGAAGTGCTGGTTCCACTGGTCTTCAGCTGTGCTCTTTTTAAAAGTTGGTTGTTTAGCAAAGAAATGCAGAGTACTTTTCTGTGCGATCATTAGAGCTAACTACCTTGAATGATGCTACTTGAGCTAAGAAACAGCCTTTGACAATGATGCATAGCTTGGCATTACCAAATGAGCTAAATGACACCCCAACTATTACATTCTTAATTAAATAACAAAAGGATATTATTTAGACTGTTTTAATACACTGGTTCTCAAACTGTGGTACGAGTACCACTGGTGGTACACTAGCTCTCTTGAGTGGTACAGAGGAATCTCTCAGATTTAATTTTTTTATTTAAATAAATTCATTTAGAAACATTTAATAGTATCAATACTACAAGACTAATAAATACTTAAACTATGATATCCTGTAATATTTTTTTAATATCATCCTGCTCCATAGTTTTGTGACGTCCATGCAGGTAGCGGGTAGCATGCATCCACCCATGATTACCTACAAGATAAAATGTGACAGGAGAAAAAATGTGCAGTTGCTCTGGTTCTTGAACTGATTCTGTTCAGGTTAACAGAAATCCTTCCTATTAGAAATAAACCCTCCTCCTGTGTGAACAGTCTGTACCTGGATAGGGTTGGCCTACTGTATTTTAATGTCTCTTACACTGGTGGTTACTTGGAGAGCCACGTATACATTCTGAAGTTGTAACTGGTGAGAAAAGTTTAAGAAACACTGCTCCAAACTTTTCCTATATATATATATATATATATATATATATATATATATATATATATATAAATTGTGATAAAGTGCATTCATTGTTAGATTCATTTTTTTGCATGTGGCAGAGAGTGTTGTGATGTTTGCCTTCCAACAGAGGGTGCTGAAGCCTTTTCAAAGCCCACGTTGTTTTACCTTAATGTTTGCTTGTTTTGCTCTAATTTATCTAGGTCAGCTGATGTCACATGAAGTATGCAGGCTTCTTTCTTTACCTTTGTTCTGTTCTGACGACCATTCATAGTATTAGTACCATTGTAGAAAAAGCTATCTTAAAATGTATCAAAATGAATACTAAATTGTACAGAATAAAAGTAGACTTTTTGTGCGTTAAACCCTGTAAACTATATGCTCCTTTTAACACACCCCGTCAGGCAGCCTTAAAGGAGGGGCTGATACATAAATGCATAAAACTGAAACCAAACATCAGACTTCACATTTAACCTGATCGACACAACTGTCCAAGGAGCTCTGTCAAAAGACAAATAAGATATTGAGGATGTTTGTGTAAGTACTTTTACCTTTAACTGTAGAAAATAGGGTTGTGTTTGTATGAAAAGAGTTTATTTTTAGAAAATACATGCCAATAGTGTTTATAGTGGATATTTAAACAAACAGAGGAATATTCTTATGATGTATCTGTTACATAATTTTAGTGTTATACTTTAATGTGTTTTCATGATCTCATTTTAACTGAAATAACACTGTTGGTTGGTTTTTGCTGCAGTTGAGGTAGATCTGAATGTCATAAGTGTTTTATTTAGTTGTTCACTAAAGAACAAAATAGAAATGATGACAAGTAAAGGATTACCAAAGTTGTTACAGTTGTTATAATTAAATATTTACCTGCTGTGTACAGATGCATGCAGTGAGTACAGATGCTGTTTCTAATTCCTTTTTAGGGAAAGTGTGGCAGTGGGGCCCGTTGCAGCAACTGGTGTTGCTATATCCATTCCTGCTTTAGTGATAATCGGACTGGTGATTGTGACAGTAGTGGCAATAGGGGCAGTAGTGGCAGTGTGCCACATGGTAAGTGATTCAACAGCCTCTCCAGAAGAAGCACAAGGTTTAAATGTTAAATTTCATGATTAAACATGTTAAACATTCATAAGCTCAGTTCCATGTGTTAATAATTCCCTTTTTTTTCTTTTTTGTAGAACAAAGAAAAGAAGTCATAGTTAATTCTTCTTGAATTCATTGCAAAAGCATCGATGGCATCAATAAAAACAAAAATGGCCTCCTATCTGTAGTGTATTTTTTTTTGTCTACATTCACAACATTTGTTCTAACTAAAAGTTTGCAGATACTTTACTGTTGGCTGAACATTTGAACACTCAACACACACACTTTTACCGTTTTACCTTCAGTTACTCAGCCTGACGTCAGTTACTATTACAGTAAAATACGTTATTCTAGGTGAAAATAGTTTATGATTTAATGGTTGCTGAGTTTTGAGTTTGCTGGTCATATTTATTCTAATGGACTCTAGTTTCAGAAAGATTTAAGTTTATTAAGTTGGCATCTCAAATGTTGAGCAGAGGCTCATATTTAAAAAAAAAAAAAAAAAACTGGTCAGTTAAAAAGACAAAAACTTATTACTGGGCAGCACCATTAACAGGGTTTATGCAGGAATCCTGAGGTTAAATTTAATACCATTTAATACCTTCTAAATATTTTTTAAAACCTCAGTGTAACTTGCTTCTAGTCATATAGCAAAAACAGGGTCGATAAATGGGAGGTCACACACACTGTTACTGTCAATCCATTAGTTATTTACATTTACATTTAGTCATTTAGCTCAAGCTTTTATCCAAAGCGACTTTCAGAGAAGATGCGATGGCTGCAGCGGAAGTTTGACTGGTGGTGGGACTCGGTTGGAGCGTACTGGGAGTGTACTCTGTACTGGGCATACTAGCAGCACAGAAATTTGATATTAATGGCTGCTCTCCCATCAAGTTGTCACTCAGCTGAACACCGTAGATAGATCCAACTACATAATTTGAATTACGCTACTTGACTTCTGCTAAAGAAATGACACAATGCCTAAGAGTGCAGTGCCACTCCACACATAACCATGTTCTCTAATGAAGACATCAAGTAAACTTGACCAACAGTGTTTTACAGGAGGATGCTCGTGAACAGCTGTTCTATTTTTACTCCAGCAATCAACCATGTACAGAATTTTTCAGTATTCAGTGATGTTGTACTGTCATACAGCACTAACCACAAACTTATTGTTACAAAATTTCGGGGGGTTCCTGTAACAAGCAAGCAAGCAACAACAGGAGACTCTCTGTCTCAGATGAGTTCTCACATGTTGACTAAACTTTACAAACAAACAACTCAATCCTGAGTGTACCACTGTGCACTATGCACAATCTATGTAATAATTTCTGGTGAAGTTTTTACAACAAATCACATGCTATTCTTCAAAAAATAATACCTCACAATCAGACATTTAATGCCTTTTAATACTTTTTAATACCCCTGATTAAACAAAAGGCAGACGCCAGACTGTAACTTAGAATAAATGTGGGGTATGTGGAACAATAAAGTATTCTGAGAGGGGAAACTGTTGTTACCTGTTTATGATCAAAGTTTGACAAAGATCATCTCACTGGATCCACCTAACAATAAAGACCAAATAAACAAACAAACAAGATATTTTTGGCCTGTGAATTCTGTGCTTTTGTAGTACACATACTTGGTTTTGTGTCTGACAAATTCTGAAGATGTAAATAAAAAGACCACTGGGAAGAGGAGGTTTTAAGGCCCGGGGTGTGGAGGAATGCTGACGTGGAGTGGAGCTGGTGTTGCGTCTGAACCAGAACTGTGCAAGCAGGCAATGTAACCGGGCTCACGAGGCTCTATGAACAAAATGACAGAGTGGACAGAGGAAGCTAAAAAGAGAAAAGGCAAGTGTGGCTGAGCAAGAAGCAGTGAGACAAGAGTCAATCTGGGTCTGACTTTTAGTCATTGGTGAGAGCTTTGTGAAAAATAAAGGGCTGAAAGAGAGATGGTGAGCTGGGCTTCTTGCTGTTGGACTAGTAAGTAATATCAGCTGGCTGCTGTGGGATCAGTACATGGGGTCCAGTTCAAGCGGAAAAGCACGAACCGGAAACCACAACAGCGTCAAACATAGCGAGTCAGGAAATTAGGATGGTGTGAAAAGAAATTTATCAAATGTGAGAAAATGCAGCATAACAGAGATGAAAAGTGCCCTGCAGAAAGAGCTACCTGCCACAACTGTCACAGAATGGGACACTGGGCCAGAGTATATCGCAGCAGGTCAGTGAATGAGGTCACAGAGACTGAGGGATCTGAGCAGACCCCTTATTTCCTGGGTTCAGTGTGTGATGAGAAAAGTGAACAGTGGACTGTGCAACTACAGGTGGATGCCACTCTGGTAGAATTTCAAATTGACACGGGAGCTGAAGTCACTGTCATAAGCGAGGACACATTTCACACACTCACCCCTGAGAGAACACTGGACCCACCTGACATTCCTCTGGACAGCCCTGGAGGTGAGCTGCTGTGTCTGGGCTGCCCTGGTCAGTCACAAAGGAAGAGATTACCCGTTCACAGCCTACGTAGTACATGGACACAGAGTCAACAATCTCCTCAGCCGGGCCCTGTCAGTAAGAATGAACCTGGTGAAGCGAGTAAATGAGCTAAAATGCATCACCAGCCATCTACAAACCCACAGCGAACTTGGCACTCTAAAAACTGAACCAGTCAAAATCCAGTTAGGAGATGATGCTGTACCATATGCTGTGCACACAGCACGCCACGTGCCCTTTCCCATGTTAAGCAAGAATTGCAAGCAGGTTCTTATTGTTATATTTTCATTGGAGCATGTTGAAAACCTGGGTGTGCCTGGTCTCGTACGGGCTCAAAACAATTGTCTTGAATGGCTAAGAATATTTCATCCAAAGCGACCTTCAGAGAAGATGTGATGGCTGCAGGAAGTTTGAAACAATCGTTATCTGTTCATGATCAAAGTTTGACAAAGATCATCTCACTGGATCCACCTAACAATAAAGACCAAACAAACAAACAAGATATTTTTGGCCTGTGAATTCTGTGCTTTTGTAGTTCACATACTTGGTTTTGTATCTGACAAATTCAGAAGATGTAAATAAAAAGACCACTGGGAAGAGGAGGTTTTAAGGCCCAGGGTGTGGAGGAATGCTGACGTGGAGTGGAGCTGGTGTTGCGTCTGAACCAGAACTGTGCAAGCAGGCAATGTAACCTTGCTCAGAAGGCTCTATGGGCAAAATGACAGAGATGAAAATACCAAAGAGAATGTTGACAGAGGAAGAGAAAAGGCGAGAGTGGCTGAGCAAGAAGCAGTGAGACAAGAGTAAATCTGGGACTGACTTTTAGTCATTGGTAAGGGCTTTGTGAAAAATAAAGGGCTGAAAGAGAGATGGTGAGCTGGGCTTCTTGCTGTTGGACTAATAAGTACTATCAGCTGGCTGCTATGTCTTGTAATGTTACTTGAGGTTTGGCTGTTAGCAAAGTTCATAACTAATATAATCTTAAGAAACACACAAGTACAACAGTCCATATTTATAACAGTGGTAGTGCACTCTGAAACTGGGGGTGCTAAATCACAAAATTAGCAATGTCTATGTGGTGTTGGTTAATAAAGCAAGTATTCCAACTTTATTGGAACGGTGAAATTAAGTTTTTGTAGCTGCTGGGTACTTGTTGCACACACACACACACACACACACACACAGACTACAACAAAAAATTAATTTAGTTTCATGTAAAACAACTTTAATGAGCCGAGTTCAATCTTCAGATTTCTCAACTCTGACATCAGAGCACAAATATTTCACAGATATAAGACGGACTGAGCCGTTGACCAAATACACATCAACTGTGTCTATGTGCTTGTGTGTCTTTAAGTCTATAAACGTGACTACTGAAGAGTTACAGACTTTCATTTTTAAACAGCTGTGCCTGAACATTTATATCAGGGTTACATAACGTGTGTTCTGGTTGAAGGAGAACTGGTGTGTGTCTTGTTTTTTATTTGTTCAGCTATGGCTAGACGCTGGAGGAACTGATTGAGCTGGTGCTATGCCATCAGGCTGTGACGACGGGTCTGAAACAATAACAGAAAGAGTTAAGTGTCACCACACCTGCAGAACATGACTCAAAATAGCACATGAACAAAACCTTGAACCTGTGGGCACAGTAAAGGATACTCACACATGCCGTTGGGAGCGCCAGGGTGTCGCGGGGCCATCGTCTGGGCATTTCCTGCTCCAGGCATCATCCGGTTGGGGATGGCCTGGCCTGAGGGAGGAGGCAGGGCTAAAACGTGGTAAGAGAATTTCAGATGTTATACATCAGCGCAAATAATGGTTTAACACACTGAACACAAAACTGAGGGTCACAATCACCACTCGGCAGCGAAAATAAAGCACTCAATTTGTCATAATCAGACCTATTAGGTATGTATGACTGTTTAAAATGGAAAAACAAAAATAATACAAAGAACTGCACAAAAAAAACTCATCTTTGAGTTTGACTTTGACTTCCTGCAGTTATTGCAGTACTGGTATTGTTATGCACTGAATATAATTGGAAATATCGATCGTTTGCCTAAAATGTTTAATCTGATTTGTTAGTGTGTCACCTCTTAAGAGGGTGTGTGTGTGTTTGTAGTCAGACCTGAATGCTGCGCTGTGTATCCCGGCTGCTCCCTCTGCTGGCGAACCTTCATCTCTGCCTGTTTCAGCTGCTCTGTGTGGAACGTCTGTCGCTCTGACAGGAGCTGCTGCCGCTGCTGCTCCAGCTACAAGATACAAACACACCCACGTAGACACCAAGTATTAAAGACACCTGCTTGGTTTTCTAGACATGCTACTATTGATTCTGGATAAAAATGAAAGAACAAATGTCAAAAGCCAGCCCTTAGAGCTTTTCTTTTAATTTATGTTTCAGGAATTTAAGCTCATACTACAGTAGGAAGCGGAATGAAGATGGGCTATATCAGGTACTATGTTCACTCACAGCCTCTTTCTCGCGGTCCATGATGGTCTCCAGCTCCTCAAAGTGCCTCAGCTTGATCTCCAGCTTCTTCATCTGGGTCTCCACAAGCAGAGCCACCAGGGACTTGATCTTCCTCTCTTCTACTGCCGCCAAGTGCTGCAAAGAACACGAGACGAAGATGGGGAAAGTTAGAAGAAAAGACATGACTATAAATGAGCGAGGAAGTGGGTGGTGAGGGTGAGTGCACATAACAGGTACACAAAAGGGTAGTGGAGGTAAAGATAAAAGAAGCAAAACACTGAGGAAGAGGAGAAAAAAAGATAAGAGGCGAGGTGAGGGTAGAATAAATTGGGTGTGACGGAGCGTGGCAGGGAGGGAGAGAGGAAATAAATTAAGAGACTGACTGGAAGAAAAGACAACGACCCAATCAATCATCAGCAAATAAGGGGGGACAACAATTGATCCAACTATTTGTGTTGGCAGAAATACATTTAAAGTTCTCATAACGGCAAAGGTTTATATTATTGCTATTTTTTGGATGGATAACAGCACATGCCTGTCACGAGTGAAGGCTTGGTGGGAGTGCAACACAACCTCTGACGGTCATATTTAAAGTACTCCTTCCATCATAAAACTGTGATTGAATATCTGAACTTAAAATACTCTAAAATAAAGCATATATTTAAAAAGACAACCATTTCTTCACTTTTTGATCCTCTCATTGGTCCGTTTTGAAGTGGGAGGGCGGGCTTTACCTTGGCTTTTGTGGCAGCTGAGGCCAGAGCAGCTGCTGCCGCCGTGGCGACGCTGCCCTCCACCAGATCCTGCTCCATCACTCTCCCCTCATCCCCGTCTCCCTCCCGCCGCCCTACTCTCTCGTCGTCATCGCCCCTTCCTGGATTGGGGAGAGAGATGTCTTTAATGTCTTTAATACAGGCAGACATGCACAGTTACAGACATTCAAATGAATACATATTCTGCGCACAATCGCATACCGTCTCTCTCCTCTCCGAGTATATTTTCAGCATTTTCTCTTTTGACATGTTCTCCCTCCATCTTGGCCCCACTGGGTTCCACCTTGAGCCCATCCGCTATCAACGCGGCCTGAAACAGATCCACACACACACACCGAAGGTAAGCCACAAAAATCTCCAGCAGATGCAATAAAACTCTCTCGAAGCTCTTATTTCTGTCTCACCTGATGGGAGGTGGAGTTGGTCTCCATTTTTTCTGGATCCATCGATTCTGAAGGAAAGAGGACGCCAGAATGAGAGATTCTTGCAGACAACATCGAGAAATAGATCCACTTATGTGTGATTATACGTTTTTGTTTACCTGTTTTGTCGGGCTGGTTGGACAATTCAGAGATCTTATCCACCGACTCCTCCTGCACTCGTGAAAACTCCTCTGAAGACAAAGATGTAGAATCACTACACGCATACTTTATACTATCTCAAAACCACGCCATAACGCTGAGGCTACACACAAATTAACACTCCTCCCTCTGTCCCCTCACCCAGTGCGGCCTTAGCTGCTGACGACGCCACCCGTGGGTCCACCACGGATGCCAGGAAAGCCACAGTGCTCATGACGGGATTCTCTGACTGGCTGAAAGGCACAGGCTGGTACGCCAGCGGGCCGAGGGAGGCAGAGGAGTCTTCTAGGTAAGGGTCTTCTATCGGCAGACGAAGGAAGTGGAGGATGCACTCGTCCTGCGTTCTGGAGCCCACGTGCTCGGATACTTTGTTCCAGTCGTCTCTGTAGACCTCTAAGGCCTGAGAGAGGCAAAGAGGAAAGACAGAACATGGGCCCATGTGAAAGATTCTCATAAATCAAAAATAAACAACTTCCCTTTTCATGTGCAAGATCTGACAGAAAAAAACAAAACAAAAATGATTATCTTACCTCTAATAGCAAGAGTGTCTCTTGCTCTGTCCATTCCCTTCCAGCACTCGCTCCTTTAGTCTGAGACAGGTGTGAGGAGAATCATTTTAGAATCATTTGGTTTACTCTTTAAACATTTAATGGCAGAAAATGAAAGACGAGGGAAAGAAATCTATCGACAAATAAATCTAAAATGAAGTCAGAGTACGAAAATAAAACATTTTCAGTCCTCTGAGACCTTTGGGTGCTTCTTGGTGTAGATGTCGGAGCGCAGACCAAAGTTCTGGCAGTCTGAAGGCTTCTCTCTGCTCTTTTCTGGGAAATACAACATGTGTTGTGAGGCCGACACCTGCAGGAGTGAGAGCGAGCGGCAGAGTTGATCAGGAGGCACACACACACACACACACACACACACACACACACACACACACACACGTGTGTAAAACATATGTTTTAAATACATCTGTGTCGAGCTGTTGTTACGTGTTTTACCTGCAGGGGTTTGTGTTGTAGGGGGGCCAGCCCGGACGGTGTGTCAGCTAATACGTTGAAATGAGGGGTGGGTGGGGGTCCCATGGGGAGGGGTCTGCTCTCTGCATCCACCTGGTAGTTTATCAAACCCCATTGCTCCAAAAATGCATGAACCCTGGAGGCAAAGAATTTTTTTTTTTTTTTTACTGTGTTGCAGCTGCAAAACTGCCTCCCACAGATATAATATGTAAGCACACTGACACGTCATTATGTGCCACGTTGTGATCAAAACATAAAAGCTACTTGCATGTTCTTGTTGCATGTTCCTTTCCTAGCAATACATTAATCTAATTAATTAACACAAGATTCAGAACGCCCACGCATTACACCTGATTCAGCAGATGGAGCCATTGACCCAACGCCCACACACTGAATTATACCTCATGACAGCACAGACGTCTCCGGTGAGGTTACGCCTGCAGGACGTCGAACTGAGATACTCCTGTGGGTTGAGCCGGTATGTGTCGATCATGAAGTTACGGTACGCCAGGTAGCTGCAGAGTACAGGGAAGATCAAGTTTTTAGTGATGCCGCCTCAGTCATCTGATCATACTTAAATAGTGAAGTCTAGTAAAATCTGCAGTACTCACATTTCTGCAGATTTGGACTTGTTCTTTCCATTGAAGAATTCGGGCAAGGCCCGTTTCTCTATCGAGTGAATGCTGGAATACATGGACACAAAAGGTTTTTAGACTATGAAGTAGGGTGTTTACTTAAGAAAGCATCCGTGTGTGTGTGTGTGTGTGTGTGTGTTACCTGTTGTAATTGAACCAAGATGTGTAGCTCGGTATTATGATATGATGAGTTTGTTCTGTGATGCTGTCCTCGCCCTCTGACAGGCGAGGTATCTCCCCTCTCCCCTCCTCATCTTCCTAGAAACAAAAGTAGTCAAAGTCAGTTAATGATTAATAACATGAAACAATGACTTGATGCCCTCCTGCAATTAAAAACATTTGGATTGAGAAATATAAAATTATATTTACCCTTCCTGGGAAATCGTCCTCCTGTTCGTCTGGAAAAAGGAAAAGTCAAAGGGTGAAAACTGGAGGTGCATACGCACAAAGAACCTGACTGAAACATTTACACATGCTATATTTCTGCCTTAACATTAGCTACAACGTGTAGAAACCTACCTAGGTCAGCCATGGTCCCTCCTTTGACAGGAGTATTCTCACTGTCCTTCTTCAGGTTGACTGCAAAAGATGGAAGATAAATTAGGAAATGCTTCTGTACCACATACTTTCATGTGATCATTTCCCGGTTACTGTTTTTTAGTGTCTTACCAATCTTGGGTAGTATAACCTCCTCCATGTTAGGAACAGGGGTAGGGTCCTCCATGTCTTTGGTCAAGTCTTCCTCTGGCTCTTCCTCCTGTTGTCCACGCCTTCTCCTGTGCACACACGCAAAACTCTATCCTGAGACTGCACAATGAAATGCGTAACCAAACGTAGCCTCTGCTGTTTAGTTAACAGTTATTCCTTACCCCTTCTTTCCTTTCTTCCTGCCTTCAGAGGATGGAGGAGAGGGAGAGCGTCTTCTCTTTTTGGGGGTGGATTTGGAGTCCTGCAACAGAGGATAGTGGGTGGTGAACTAATTAACTGAAACATTACAGATCACAATTTGTCACATTTTGAAAATGAAAGTCAAAAGTCGCAGTTTCCTCCATTTCCCACCAGGAAACATCAACATCAAAGAAAAATCTGTGCGAACACCTTCCCCTTCACGTGACCTCATCGCCTACAGCTTCACACAAACCTGGTCGTCTCGGAGGTGAATACGCTGGCGGAGACAGATTGGTACATTCCTTTCGTCCACACAATAGTCCTCCTCGTTCATCCATTCGTTGAAAACATCTGTGTCCAGAACCCAGCCAGTGTGAACCTGCAGCACACACACACCCACACAAAATAAGTATGAATTTGTTGCATGCCGGTGTATCCTATCAAGAACACACACACTTCATTTTAACCATGAGCTAGTATAATTGACAAAATCTAAATCTATAATTGACTAAACAGTTTTACCTGTAAGGTTAACTGATAAATATCTGAGGCCATGTCATATAAAAGCCCCCATTGTTGTATATTGTATATATAAAGTCTTTTGTCTCCTGTTCTAAAACTTTTATTTTGCTACCCTTGCTACACTTTACTACCCTTGATAAGCTTGATAAGCCAAAAAAGTGTGTTTAACTCAATGTAATGTCATGTTGTGAAGTGAAACATATTGATGTATGGCTTAATATAGTCAATCTAGTCAGAAACAGTGTTATATAATTAAGTATTGAGAGTGGTATACCAAAGGTGGGTTGTTTTTTTTGTATGCATGCTTATGTACTAACCCGCCACGGCTTTTCTGTATGTGGCGGCTCTTCAACCTCTCCTTCGACATCATTTGAAGGCAGCCAACTGTCATAACTGTTGAAAAGTGACAAGAGACATAGTAAGTAAGCATTCTGCTTATGTATGAAGATCTGTGTGTCTACGTGTGTGTGCCTGTGCATTACCTGTCAGGATGCATGCCCCAATGCACCAAGACATGTTTGTCTTTCCGCATGACGGGACGCATCCATTCATCTGAGAATACATGTGTGTGAAACAAATTAGCATGTTCATTGAGGGGTTTCAACAGATAAACACACATAAATGTACAAAGTGGAACAGACCTTCCTCTATGGAAGCAGGTGACGGGTAGATGTGGTGGCTGGCGAGCGTTCGGTCCTCGATGAGTGTACCCTGTGGAAGGACAAACTGTGATTTAGTGGCGCTGTTACTGAACTGCATCATCAGAGCTAAACTGGGTTTCACATCTCTTTCACAGTATACTTCCGCATATAAACATCTTCGCCTCAATCAGACTGTCTACAGCTCATCTTTAAAGCTCTCTGCAGCACTTTACCTGGTGTTTGGTGACAATATCAGTAAGCCTGCTAGCCAGCTCCTGATCCACCATAGGATCCAGATATACCACAGGCAGTGACATACAGTTGTTCTGCAGACAAACAAAACACAGAAACAAGTTCATCACTGGCATGTCCTTGGTGGGCTTACGTGTGCGTGTATTTATATGTATCTCTATGTCACCTGGATCAGCGCTCTTTCAATACTACCGAACATCTCAATGTTTCTTTCAGTTCTGGATGGATTCTGTAAGTCAAACCTCCGCCTGTGAAAAGGAAGGGAAAGGAAGAGAGATGATGTGAAGGATACTGCTGTGAAAAGGCAAAAGCATAAGAGGCCTGCCACTCACCAGCCTTGCTCAGCCTTGAACTTGTAGGCAGTGCCAAGAATGTGGCAGAGTCCACCCCCTGGCCGGAGGTCCAGGAAGCATTGTGCCTGCAGAGAAATCAACAGTCTGTTTTTAAACTCATTTTGCCAAATTTTCTTTCTCCGTATTGTTTCCCCTTTCTAATGAGGACCAAAGTTAAAAGAAGCTTGATGATTGCAATACGAATACGGATTACTTTATTAATCCAAGGGGAAATTCATTTGTCTGTCAGCTCATCTACCAATTGTAGAAGAATTAAAAAGTCTGATGGCAGTAGGTAAAAAAAGATCTTTTATATCTCTCTGTCCTGCAACGAAGAGAGATGAGCCGTCCATCACCGTTACTTCTTTGGTCCATCAAGATGTATGTAGTGGTTACTGTACTCATCAAATAAATGTACCTGATTACCCATCTATTCCTTTACAATTACATAGTGATCACAAATTGACTGCTTACAAAGGATAATAGAGAGAGAGAGAGAGAGAGAGAGAGAGAGAGAGAGGCACACTCACAGGCAGTTTGGTGAGGGCAGGACTGGCAGCTTGCCTGCCAAAGGTATCCTCTTGGAACTGGAGGAGCTGCAGGGTCACTGCAGCCAGAGCCTGACACGATGGAGCATCCACCAGCACATACTGACATACACACATACACACATTTAAATCAATTTTGGGAGAATCTTTCATTATTAGACTCTAGACCTGCTGTTTTTTTACCGACAGTCTCAACAACTTAACTATTGTATCTGATCTGATCAACCTCTACGTCCTGGCTATATTTCCGCTTCATCTTTTTTTTGTTTGTTTGTTTCATTTTTAAATTAAACAGATGCAACACTCTTTAACTTCAGCACACATATCTTGCACTGGCCAGTGTAAACGTAACGTTATCCAGCGTGAGACGTTTGTTTACAGTCTGAGCCACTGGACTTGTTAGCAGGGGGCGGCTAGCTCGTTAGCCAGCTAGCTACCTTTTTGTAGTGCTTCCCGATCCACTGTCGCACCACCTCCAGCTGAGCTAAAGTATCCGCACTCTCCCAGAACCTAGCGGACGGACTGCTGTCTTTTTTCCGGTGTGCGGATGTTCCGGTGCTGGCTTGGCTTATCCCGGGAATCCCAAGGTTTGCTCCTCCGGACATTGTGGCCATAATAAAACAAGATTAATTTCAAACGGGAGAACAAAACTGGCTAGCGCGCCCGCTAGCTTTTTGCGTTCTCGCCTTTTCTCGCGAGACGCGGCGCGATTGTCGCAGTCCGGTGTCCGGAGTTTTTTTTTTTTTTTTTTTTGTAATATTTAACTCTCCTTTATTTTGACGCGTTTGAATTTAGTTGTGTCTTTTTTTTTGATTCAGTATTATATCTCTAAAGCATACAAAGTATTATATATGCGCAGCAGAAAAAACACACCTTTGTTACGAATCAGTGCTTTTACTTTGAAGTCGAACATTACAAGGAAATAAGTGCGCATGGCATGTAAACAGGCGTGAACTGAAGTGACATTGGTTAGTATCAACTCATACATTCATATGTTTTAATACTCTAATTCTGTATCCACCTTACGAATAATTGTTTGAAACTTTACTTAACATACGGTCAAATTACTTGCCTTCGGTTTATATGGAATTTTATTGCAGTAATTTCCGGTGTGTTGTAATTTTCCGACAAACAGTCACAATGTCTGTTAGGAAAAACAAACTCCCGTCCAGCAGACAAGTCTGCTCGGCAGTGCCAGCGAGTTTGTTATGATACTTTTCCGTCTCTATTCTATAATTGGACCTCTGCAAACCCACAGACTCCACACACCCTCTGACCAACCAGCCACTATAAACCACTCTGCGTGGCAGTGAAGCACCAGCACACTTGTGAGTGTAACTCATTCATCTTCTTACTCCCATGTTTTTCCTCTAGGCCCTGAGATCCTATGGGTGTCCAGGGTCTGACTACCTTTGTGGAGGGGAACAGACACTTCTTCCAAGATGTGAAGTTCAGGGACAGTCGCCTGGTTATTGATGGCTGCAGTCTCTATTTCCGCCTCTACTTTAACCACGGTTTGGACCAGCAGCATGGAGGGGACTATGATGCTTTTGCTTCCCTGCTCACCCAGTTCCTCTCTGCACTGGCAACCTGTAACATCCAGCCATATGTGGTACTGGATGGAGGTAAGGATGCTTTACAATGCCCAATCATCTCTTTTATTTTAGGAAAATCAACTCTTTGTAATTCATGATGTTAATATTTCCAAGTATCTGGATGACCTGTTTGAATCTTGTGTATATAACAAGATTCAAATCAAATGTTTTGGTCAGATGTAGGCAGATCTTTGATGAATGCATGAGATTAAATTAAAGCAGTTTGCTCACATTTGAAAAATGGGTAAACAAGAAGTGAAATTTAATCTGCACCAGTCTAAGTTTGTCTGCACTTGTAACACCTTATCTCTTTTTCTTGTGGTTTTAAGGGATTGACCCCAGTGACAAGAAGTTCCCTACTCTGCGTCAGCGTCTGCAGTCCAAGATAAAAGAGGCGGACAGTCTTTCCCACGGGCGCAATGGCTCTGTCCTCCCCATCCTCACAAGAGACGTCTTCATTCAGGTCCTCATCCAAAGAGGTGTCCCGCTGTTCCAGTGTCCAGCTGAGGCTGATCGGGAAATCGCATGTTTGGCTCACCAGTGGAACTGTCCAGTTCTGACCAATGACAGTGACTTTTATATTTTTGACCTGCCAGGTGTGTGGAGCGAAATTATTTTTCTAATAGACCTTCGTAAGGAGCTTGATTTTGCTGTTGTTTTACATGCTGTGTATGTGCTTTGCTTTCTGATTTTAGGAGGTTACCTTCCATTCCGCTTTTTCCAGTGGACCAACCTTAACGGCAAAGCCTCTCAGCGCTACATCTCTGTACGACGCTACACCACTAATGCGCTTTGTCGCTTGTTTGGGGGCATGAACCGGGAGTTGCTACCCTTATGTGCTGTTCTGACTGGTAATGATTATGGCACTCCAAAAGATGCTGAAACACTTCTTGGTCTGTTAGACACGAGCGCATTAGCGAGAGGTGGTGGCAGGGCTAAAGGTGCGCCTTCCCGCATTGAGGTCATCCTCCTCTGGCTGTCCTCTTTTTCAAATCCTGCGGAGGCCCTGGAGGAAGTGAGCCAGCTAATGCAGGAGGAAGGCAGAGGTGGAGGTGGTAGGGGCAAGAGAGGACAGAGGGGAGGGCTCAGTTCACAGCTGTGGGCAGCTATGCAGGAGTACCACATCACCCCTCAAAGCTCCCTGGCTCCCTGGTTCTCTGGAGGTAAGGTCCTACCTGCAGTGCAGATCTCTGGGCTTCCTGAGTGTCTGTCGCTTGCTGCAGCCCAGGGACTGTTGGCACCCTTAGTGGTAGATGTTGTGGTGATGCGCCGGGTCCTGCTCATCGCACAGGTGGAGAACAGCAAGCTAGCTAGCAGCCACTGTAGTGCCAGAGCTATACGCCAGGCTATGTATGGTATATTACTGCAGAGAGGCGAAGATGTCCAAGCTCAGGATATGAGGGTACAGGAAAACTTCAGAGGCCGTGGTGGAAGAGGTAGGGGAGGTGGTCAGGTTCGTGGAGGTAGGGGTCAGGGTGTCACTTTACCCACACAACAGGGTATAGGTGTAGCAGCCGGTGCAGCTACAGTGCAGGCTCAGGGCTCTAGTGCCTCCATCTATGTAGAGGAGTATGACCGCCTGGATCTGAACTTGAAGAAAAACCAAGTTGAAGCACATCTGCTCAGAAACCCCCTACGTCTGGACACACTTGGCCAGGTAAACATGACAACAAAAAATGATGTTTTACCTGAACTGCAACATTTTTGGTTTATATGGTCTGAGAATGTTCGTTCAGTTCGTTCATATGATTTGGGTCATTTCCCAGTTTTCTCCCTTAATTTCCAGGCACCTGTGGCAGTTCGTCTTGGTGTCCTGCATGAGGTCTTGGGGGTAAAGGAATCAGCCCTGTCCTCTGTTCCTCTTCACCTGAAGCTGGCTGTAGCAGCGACAGGCTTCTGGCTGCGAGAGGCCATACCAACACCCTCGCAGCCCCTTCTCCAGGCTCTGGTGCTGGGCATGGTTTACGGAGAGCTGTCCTGGAACAACCAACCCGGAGTTACCAGTTAGTTGTGTTGTATCGTTTGTGTTCTTCCATAAGGTTACAAAACACTCAAAAACAAGGCTGTGTATCATCCTAGACCCACAGTTGAACTGGCCTGCGGAGCGTAACGTGTGGGCAGGACTGGATCGACTGCGTGTGAGGCCAGGGGAGAGACGGGGCTTGGATGTCGGTGCGGCTCACAGTTTGAGCCAATGGCAGGCCTGCCTCTGGAGTGCACTGTGTCTTGATCAGCTATTGCTGCTGCCAATGCCGGAACCCCACCTATCATGGTAAGGCACAGCAACATTAAAAAGGAAAGATAATGCCAGTTTCCACCTATGAGAACTAGAGCTATTTTCATTTTCGCTTAACTGTAAGTTATTTCTTTGATCATTTGATTAATTAAAAAAAACAGGGTGACATCATTTAATATCTGAATATTTTTGCCTCCCTCTCCCTGTGTCTGTGTACGTCTCAGGTTGTACAGTGGTACCTTGGTGCATGGCCTCCTCCGGTATCTGAAAGGGGGCCGGCCTGCTGAATCCCTCCTCGTCGGGGGTTACTCGTCCGGACAACTCTACTCCAGTCTGCTGGATGCTGTGAAGAACTGCAGCTCCAAAAGCCATCATTCCTCTTCAGCAGCAGGGAGGAGGAGGAGAGGCGGAGGACGGGGAAGGAGAGGAAGAGGAGGGCGTGGGAGAGGAGCGAGGGGAGGGGGGAGAGAGACCGAAGACGTAAACAACAGGTTTGCTCTCCTGATGAGTGAGGAAGAGTCTGATGATGATTATTGATGGGGACGCGGAGAATATAAATGAACAAATCAACATAAAGCACTAGCTAGGGGCCAAATGAGGGAGGACATTCCAGTGTTTTATTAAACACACTCAGGGAATGCTACAAGTTGATGATTGTCAAGAGAAGAAGTATATCTCTTTCTGTTTACGACTGAGCCTCTACATGTATAACTCGATTAAGTGATGTCAAGACATGAGATCAGTTTTCCCAAAGCACAATCTTGCCATATTTTAGCAGCTTTGAGATTTTATTCAAGTCATTTCATTGTAATTAAAGGCAGGTTGAGTGATTCTAAGTAATGCATTTATAATCAAATACTTTTTTTTAAATTCAGTAAATATCTCCTCACAGTTAGCTCTCTGTTCTGTGGCTGGACCAAACCACCCAACACTAACATGTTATTACATCCATGTCTGTCAGGTATTGCCAGATTATTTGCCTACGGATAATTTTACTTCCTAACTTGGCAGGATATGCTGTTGTTGTGATGTTTAGGAGTGTTGTGCTTTAGGAGCAGGAGAGTTGTGAATGTTGCTGTTTGGAGCTGGTGTACTCGATCCGGGGAACCAATTGTCTTCTCTGCATGTTAGCTGCACAGCGAACTTTATTTAATCGCTTGCTGTGGCGTACTATATCATCACTTACCCCGCCTTTAATGCAACAGTTTTCACCCTGACAGTTTTATTCAGTTACACCAACACAGGATATAAAGAGTGAGATGTCTTAATTTATTGTTTGTCTACCAGAAGAACTACTTTATTCATTCAAATTTCAATTTCCAGAATGTTGTATGGCAGCTAGTGTCATTTTTAATGAACAGTACATGAAATCTTTTGTCATTTTAATATTTGCCTTAATATCCAATATGAATTTGGTGCTCAAGTTTACTTTGTATATTAAAAAATATAAATCAAAATCTTTTACTTGTGTTTTTTTTTTTAAACAATCACCATCAACTAGTTTTTACTTGTAGCCACAGCTGAGAATAATTATTATTGTAGTGTCAGTTTTAAGTTTCAGTGTGCTGCCGAAGTACTCTTGTTAAATATACACAACATAACAAAGATTCAGCGAACCATAAATGCAATAGAACAACACTCTATAACAGAACATAATCCACAAGCTAAAAAACAACATTACAATGTAAAAAAAAAGTCAGGACAAAGGAATCAAATAAAAAAATCTGACTCTTAATCAGTCTCTTTTTTGGTTTTTGGAGTTTTTCCCAAACCAGTCAAGTATCCAACCCTCCAAACACAGTCAAGTAACCCCCCTTTCAATAAAAGTCTCCTTGTGCCTGTAAACATATAATAGTGGACAGTGTTCCACTGCACTGGCACTTAAATATAAGGACCTACAGCTAAACAGCTAAAAGTTAAAGAGAAATTTGACTGCTGGCCATAGATAAAGAACATAAACCGTTTGTTTCCTAAATACACGTGAATATTCACATTAGTACGAGCTGTCATGTCTTGGTACAAATCAAGGCCTTAACAAATAGTCACCTGGAGACCTAATGCAGTAGCTGTCACAACTTAACATACACCAAATCTCCCTCTTGCACTATGAGGATGATGAGGTTGAGGCAGATGAAGAGGCAGCAGATGCAGCGTGGGACTGAGAGTCTATCAGGTCCATGTCTTCGTCTTCATTGACTCCACACGTGTCCACCACGCAGATCAGGCAGCTGGTGACAGGAAACGCTCGCACCTTGCTGCAAGTCACCCACCTGAATCGACAGGTAAAAAAATGATTTATGGGAATAAAGATCCAACCTTTCAGTAATCGTGGTGTAAACATCATTACTTTGTGACAAACTGCAACTCAAATAGACTATATTAGGCACTATTTAAATCTAATGATCAACTAAGTCAAAGCATTAGTCATGCCTGTTTAATAAACACAGTTATGTCTATTTTTTTTAATTTATTACTTCTTTAGTGATATTTAGCTAGTTAATACACCAACCTGTCAGTATCGGTGTGGTACTCCAGGACATGTCCGAGCCGACCCACACCTTGGAACCCTGCCAGCACATAGATGACATCACCAACGGCTGCACACTTCACTGTCACACCTCGCCATGGCATCGCTGCAGCAGCACGCCACTCGTTACTGGCAATATCGTAGTACTCCACTGAGTCGAGTCCACCTAGGAAATAAACACAAACAGAAACTGCATTATTCTCGTGCTACTACGTTCAGTTATGTTATTACAGTAATATTCAGTCTCCATCAGTGGATAGTAGGAATGCGTTTTTGTACCCAGTGCCCCCTGCCCTCCAACAGCATAGATTCTGTTGTTGACCACTGCCAGCCCATGGTTCTTCCTGGCCTCTCTCATCCCACACAACTCCCTCCATCTGAGAGAAAAGAAAGGTGACGAGCGTAGAACACAGATGATTGTAGCAGTGCAACATGATCGTATGTGATTTACAACTTGCTGAACGTTTGTGTCACTCACTGTTGTGTGCTGGGGTCGTAAACCTCACAGTTGTTGAGGACCCTGCCAGACACGTTGTTGCCCACCGTTCCACCGCAGACGTAGATGAGCCCGTTGGCCTCCACTGAGCCGTGGCTGCAGCGGGCCATCAGCATGCTGGTCTTCACCTGCCACGACTCTGTTCTTGTGTCGTAGCATTCGAAGAGGTCGAGGGCAGAGCTGCCTGCAGACACATATGTACAGGACATAATAGCATGATTACATGCTTCCAGGTCGTGGGATGTTTTTCCTCCCTGAAGGATCATCAACATAATTTTCCCCAAGACTTATAAATCACAATGGAAGTGTAAACTACACCAAGCTTAATATAACCATCCCAGACAACACTCCAAGATACACAAGCCTCATCAGTCTCATGTTCACCCCTTCCCCCTCCCTGTGCTCACCCACTTCCGACCCTCCAGACGTGTAGATCTTGCCCTGGGCGGCGCAGGCTGCCAGGCTGTCACGAGGTGTTGGTGGACCCAGCTTGGAATACCAGCTGTCTTTCAGGACGTTGTAGCAGTCCATACGCTTGATGGGGAAGAGCTGTGACCCACCCAGGATGTAGACCACATTGTCCCAGAAGACGGCAGTGGCATCCCGGCGCTTCTCGAAGGGGCAGCGGATGTCCGTCCAGCTGGAGTCCTGCATGGAAAGCCAGACTGTGACTAAGCCTAATGATACAAAACTAGAGCTATGTTTGTTTCTGCAATATCTGATCCAATTAATTTGGACTATACAAAAAGATGAAATATTTGGAGGTTGGAGTTCTGAAGTTTCATAATATGATACTATATATCAATACAATATTTACTAACTTCACGGTTCCTGTGGATAAAGTTTGTTTGCACGTGGAGACCAGTACCTTGGGGTTGAAGTAGCGGCAGGACTGAGGCTGGGAGCCTCCAAATAGAGCAATGCGGTAGTCGTGCTTTTTGCGTCGTGGTCGGCTGCTCTCTCCCAGATCCTCCCGATCCTCCAGGGACAGCAGGTGGTATCGCATCCCACCTGGGACAAAGCACAGCACATTTTTGTTTGCGTGTGTGTGCCCAGGGTCATAAAAATACATACAAAATACTATGTTTAAATTAGTCTGTGTGTTGTATGTTTCTTTCTCTCCTTCCACTCACTGATGACCATCTTGAGGCACTGTGGGTTGTCCTGTATGAGCGGCTCAGCCTGCACCGTCTTGGAGAGGAAGGTTTTGGAGACCAGAGGAAAGCGAACGCACCCCAACACCTCCACCATGTACTGTTGTCGGTTACACACATCGTACTTGAGCCAGCGCACCGCTGCATCATAGATCTAAACCCAAAGGCAACAACAAAACATGTGGGAACAAATAGGCTTTTAAAGCAGTTTAAAGCAATTTGCATGTTTTACTTCACAATCTTTTTAGGAACTAATTGTTTTGCTACATCCCCAAAAAGACTGTATACTACATCTGTACCTGGGCCTCAGCACGGACAGTAAGTTTGTCCTGGTGCAGTAGATGTGTGAGCTGTGTCACATCCAGTTGTAGAAACTCATCCAGTTTGTAGACTTCGGTGAAGTGGAGCTGGAAGAAGTCCTCTGCTGCTGCCTTCAGCTCTGGACAGTCCATACAGTCTGACAGGGCGGAAATACCTGCAAGGGGGGCAGGACAGCTATCAGTAAATCTGATGAGTCATGTGATTGGCAGGACTGACCCAAACATATGTATGAAAAATAACTTTAATATTTAAAGAAACAATAATACTCTTGATTTTACATATCAAGCTCCTACCTGACCACAAGTTCAAGGTAAACTCACCCAGCTGAAATTATTGCTGGCTATGGTTGTTAATAATTGTTAGTGACTCAACGAACAAAAGGTCAAAGGGCTCAGCAAATTATGAGGTAAAAGTAAGATGAGACTTAATCTTGATTGTATTTCTGTTCTTACCAAGGCAGTTTGTTGCATCAATTTGTCCTTTGAGGAACTCCACACACATCTTCTTCACAGGCTCAATCTGGTACTGGTTGGCTGCGTCAAGCAATGACTGGACGTTACTGCTGTTCACCGAGATCCTGCCATACACACACACACACGTATAAACACACACACTTTAAAATCAAAGAGGTGCTTCTTATGGAATTAGGTAAAATTAATATTTAGAAAATGATAGACTAATCTTCTGTAAAGTTTAGCTGCTTTTCTAGGCAGCTATGATGGACACGGTGTCATGATTGTCACCATTTATGCTCTATTTTAAGCCAAGATTCTTACCGAGCTGTGTAGATAAATTCAATCAACAGCTCAATGATCTCAGGCTCAGCACTCCTGAGCTCCACTTCATGGGACATCGACTCCATCATTCTGGCTGGAGGTGAGGAAAAACAGTGGTTAGGAAACACTAATTATTTTTTTAAAAAGTGCAATGCTATGTATCATAATTTTGTGATATTGGTCATAACCAAACATTGTGTTTTTGTGTCCAGAGCTAAAATAGTCAAAACGTTGAGAAAAGTGTAGTATCTCTTCCATTTAATTATTGCGACTGATAATCAACATTTAATTACACTTAATAATAATGACAATATATAGCTTTATTTAACTTTCAATATTAAAGCTGTACCAATTTTGATACTTTACAATAAAAGGTAATTATTTATTGACATCTCTGCATCTGTGACCTCGCAAAATGTAATGTTCTACTAGAAATCACAGGTCATTTCTCGCTGTTGTGGTCCACCTGGGGCTTAATGTCCAATATATCTGTCATGTCTATGATTATGTCCTTCTGCGTCCGCACTTACTGGTGAACATGAGGCTGAAGAAGTGGCTGGCAGCAGCCAACACTACTCTGTGGGCAGGAAAGTGTTTCCCTTGAACCACCAGGGTCACATCACAGAGAGTACCCTGAAGGAAACACACACACACACCCACAGTTAGAAAGTATCAGGACAAGACAGACAGACAGACAGACAGACAGACACACACACACACACAGTTAAAAAGTATCAGGACAAGACAGACAGACAGACACACACACACACACACCTGTTTCCTCAGGTTGTTCATAACTCCCATGATGCTGGACAGCTGTCTGTACTCCTCTTTGCTGGCGCACTTCCTCTCGCTCTTCTTCTTGGAGCATGACGGCTTCTCTGGAGAGGCCACCCCCGTCATGTCAGCTTGATTAATGTAACCAGACGAAGGCTAACGTTAAACTAACGTTACACCAACACTTTGAGCACCACTGCCAGCAGTGTGCAGCTGCAGCCTCTTTGTTGTCTCTCAGACACACTGTGGCAGTGTGTGCTTGCTAGCAGCAGCTTGTTGGGATTTTATGAAATGAAAAGTCACCAGTTTGACGGCAGCTTCTCCTTGGAAACTGCTGGAGAGAAGCTCATACAGATGAGGTTGCTGTCAGTTGTTAAAATAGTGACAGGTTAGCGGAGTGTGTTTTGTAAGCTACAACTCCAGTGTTTAGCTGGGTGTTGTTGTGCTTCTCTTCTTCTACGGTTCACACATACACGTGTATAAACATTTGACATACTCGCGCTCGCCCTCTACCGACAAACACGACACATTGCACATTCACCTGAAGGATTGCGGAACTGGTTTATCCTTTAACATAGCATATCTACCTAAATAATTATTTTCGATATTCAGAACAAATGCATAGTAGCAGTAAGTATCCATTGGAAGGGTATTTTATTTTAATTCAGTTTTATTTAATGTCGAGCCAAGGAACTCGATACAGCTAATTGCAGCAGCAGCAGCACCTTGTCTTCCACTCTGCTGCGGTTCACCTGTCGGTGCACCTGTCAGTCATGTTCATATCAGTGCAGTACTCCTGAAAACATAACCAGGAAGCACAGTTTTTCAGTAGTCTCATGATCTTGACGTAATGTGGAATGCGGACTACAGATTGTCATTGTCAGAATTAACTGACCCGAAAACAAGACGTGAGAGACACCCGAGCTCTGCAGAAAATGCTGCGTTTTCTCTGCTGCTGCTGCTTCTCAAGTGAAGACTCCGAGGTATGTGTTGAGTTTTATATAAACGTTGGTAATTTGATGAAGTGGCTTCACTTGAGTTCAGACGAGAAAACTTGATCAGTGCTTTGCTTCAGTGGATTAACCCATTACTGCTGCTCACCGAAAGTAAGAACGGTGAGGATTACGCCCATAAAGCCTTAATGTATTTGAATCATGCTAGTACAGTTGCCACAGTCAGTCCATGTAACAGTATTTTAATGGCGTCTTAGAAACCAAGAGTTAGTTTGTCCTTTCTAAATTACTGTCCAAACATGGCAGATTCTCTGGAATAGGACCCGCTCAAAAACACAACTTCTTATTTTCAGGCTATTAATCACTAACGAAAACATAGTTATGCATGTTATATTCAATTTCTGCCATATTATATGTATATAGAGTCCCCTAAATCTTACACACTGGACTTTTAGATACGGTTTGTTTGTGATGTGAAAGATGAAGACACAACATGGAGATTATAACAAATTACGTCCACACAGGTGAACACAAGCTTTATTAGTGCTTTATAGCTCCTCCTGATAAATGACTATATAAAGAAAACTGCTATTTCAGAGGCAGCCTCTCCTGGATCCCAGATCATCTCATCTGAATGGAGCAGAAGCAGGATCAGCCAGGCAGACCCGTCAAACACACAGTGGTACATCGTCTCTCTTCATGTACCTGTCTCTCAAACCTGTACACTTTTGGTGCATACACTTATGAATGAATTTGAACTATTGTATATGTTCTTTTTGTGTGCTTGTTGTGCGACACTGTTTTCCCCCCCAGATGCACAGAGTGTGAAGAGGATTGGCAAGCTGGTGATGCGGCGAGTGTGTGTGCCGGAGCTGGACCAGAGGTTTTCTGACATGGCCGAGACCTTCAACCAACAGCAGGAACGATATGAGGTCATGGTCAGACACATCAGGAACCTGCGACAGATCTACGGCTGTAACCACAATGATGGTCTGGCTTTAACTGAATGTTTGGGGAAGATCATAGAGGAGCATGGTAAGCGACACACACAGAGCTCCCTGCCTGTACATGCAACATGATGGCAAGTTTCTTTGTCTCCATTTTCCATTTCCTTTGATTCTCTGTTTCAACATCCATCCCTCACCCTCAACTTCCAGAGGACAGCTACAGGGTCTCCCTTAAGATCCAGGGCTATGACTTCTCACTTAATGTGGTTCCTGTGGGGTCAGAGGGGGAAAGTGAGGAACAACCACCTCCACACCTGCGACTGGCTCAGGATGAACTGAAGGCCACTTCTGAAAGCGCCAAGGCCACCATCTCGAAGGGTACCGCACTTCAAGAGTTGATCAGCTGGCTGCTCCGTAGCAAGGATCAAATGGCTGATCAAGTGAAAGCGGCTGCAGCAACTTACCAGGAGCAAGGAAGACTAGATGAGAACCTGGAAGAGAACATGATGGAAGTGAGGAGGGCGAAGGAGTTGTCCCAGGGATACAAACAACAGGCCGGGGAAGTCTTCACTGAGGCTGCACACATAGCAGGGGCTTGTCTGTAGTTCATACACATTTTAAATACTTTATTTGAATCCATCAATTACAATACAAATATTCAGGATTCAAACATTTACAGAGGCCATACACACTTAATTTACTGGTATACAGTCTGCTTTGCCATTGCAACCTCTTGTATCACATTTTTTTACAAGAACATGAAGACATGCAATCATATCTGCATTTTAAAGGCTTTATAAATATAGCATGTACTCACTCTAACTAAATATTTTGCCCGTGTTAACACTTATAGTATTTGATGGGTGCGATTTTACCAGCTAACATTAGGGGGCATTACAGCCTCACTTTACTTTTCCAACAGCTGCTCTTTGATTCAAATTCCTCAGATTTAGTCTGAATATCAGGAATTGCACTACATAGATATGATTTGGTATCACAATGATTAATATATTGCTATTTATACTTTTAATTGTGTACTTGATTAGACACTTACATTTTTTTGTAAAACTTTGCCACAAGGAAAGATCATAGAAAGTAAATAAGCAGGAAAGTATTTTTTATTGTGAACATACTCCTTCTATAATGCATTAAAGGACAGGACACAATCTCATATAGCAGCAATGGAAATTGGAGCTGAGTTTTGTTGTGATTGTGGGTGCAGTGTTTTGTTATTGTAACATTCAGAGGGGGCAGATTTCCTGCTTATTATCAGCCGCAGAGCCCCGTGCATTTATTAACTGATTGAAATCTGCAGCTTTCCATCTGCTATTAACGTGAAAGCAAACAAACACATGGTCATATGCCATCTTGATAATTAATTTTGGAAAATCCATTGTTCCAGAGGTCATTGTCAAATGGTGATGCATTATTTATCTGCAGGAGACAGTTTTAGAGTACCGCTTTTGCCTTAAGCATTACAGATTAATTTGCCATTAATTGTGCAGGATGTGGTGGGTAAAACTTAAGAACGAGATGTTCACCTGTAAACGAACATGTCTGGAAATAAAAAAGTAAATGATCAAATTTAATTAAAAAACGCTTGTATATATTACACAGACAACACAGATAACTTATATTAATTATTTTTGTCCTTCATGACTTTGATAAGAGTCCATGCTGATGCAAAATTGTTAAAAGATTGTAACTTATAGTTATAATTAAAATTTGAATATATTTTAATCAAACAAATTATTCAGGGAATTATTAATTAAATTATTAATTAAACCTCATTCAATTGCAGTTTATATGCTGCAGTATAATCATTTATTCTTATAATACAATCAATTGTTAATTATTTATTTATTTATGAAGTGAATCATATGAAGCATCTCTGGTAGATCACTGCTGTCAAAGAGTGACAGCGACAACCTATCATGATCGTGGAAATTATTAACATGCATCCCAGTGTCTAATTTGATTGGATGCCACATTTAGGGGGCACGGCAGTTAGATTATATACTGCTCACCCATTGGCTCAGACGCCTGTCACTCTGCGGAGACCGAGTCTCTCCGTCTAAAGGTAGTCTGAGTGGAGAAAGTAATGAAGATGGAAGGAGCTGATGTTGATGAATTATTGAGGAGATTTATGGAGTAGCCAAGTGATAGCCCCTTTGCTCATCTTGTCGGAACGATAGAGGACAGCGATACCTGGAAATCGACAGATAGCATGCCAGTAAGTAAACTCTAACTTCCCCCAGTTTACTTGGTGTCCGCCTTAGCCGGGCGAGCTAACTAGCGAGCTAATCTGGAAGCAACCGTGGTGACAGCTCGAAGTCATTCAGCAAGCCGAGAAAAGAGAGTGTGTGCCGGCGGAGGATTGATTTACAGCCTCCGACTGATACTGCTTAACGAATACAATGAATTATACGGCCGGGGAAGCTAATGTTTGTTCTTGGGACACAAGTGCTTTGAGAGGGAATTTCATGTTGTTTAAACGCAGGCTGTGTCACCAGTTGTCATTGTGGCAAACTAGCTGGTTAGCAGTGCCCGGGGACAGAGCTACCAATGAAACTGGCCAGACAACATGAAGACAGGAAGGTTTTCTAACATGATGAGCTCACTGGATTTTCCCTTGCACTACTACTGGGTTAAGTCATATTTGTGGTAGAGATAGACTTTGTACCTGACTTGAACCTGTTTAGTTGAAGCTGTGGGTGTCTCGATAAGATACTTGTTAGGATTCCTCAGGTGATTGCTTTGTGTGTGTGTGTGTGTGTGTGTGTGTTTGTGTGTACACACTGGGTTGTTAGGATTTTTCTAAAAACTATCATGTGATGCAGCTTTCCTCCGTACCTCAGCTCAGTTTAAGGGGTTTCCTGTGTGAGGGGGGGTGGACCAGTGTGAAGCCTCATGCTTGTATTTACTGTGTGAAATAATCTCTTCCACTACTGCTTGTTTTGTGTTGCATTCTGTGTCCTTCACGAAGGCTGTGCTGCTGCTGGCGTGCCACTTATTGTTTGAATAAGATATTGTTCGCCACTTATTTAACAGGTTGTCCTTTGCTTTCCATACTGTGTATTTGTATGTGTGTGTGTGTGTGTGTGTGTTTTATTAACACATTTTTTTTTTCATTAAGGAGAGCCCAGCACTCCTAGCTATAGATGTATGCGTCATCTGTGACTGTGTCTCAAGCCTGGTAATATTTTTTGACAGTAAAGCCCAGCAGGTCATGGAGCGAGAAGATCGTGCGGGCTCTGCTGTCATCCAGCATCACGGCTAAAGTCACCCGTGCCTGCGGTTTCGTGAACTATCCTGACGATATGAGCAATGAAACGGTCCCTTTCGTTTAGTTCTGCATCTGCAAGATACAGATGCTTTTAACTTTTGTAGCAAAAATGATGTTTTTGCAGGTGTAGATGTAGCATTTAATCCATTTCATTTCAAACCTTCGTTCTGACTGGAAGATCCATTGAGGTGTTGCCCTCATTTATAATGATGTCGAGTTACAGACAAGTTAAGAAAATTAGGACGGAACACAGATGGGAATAAAGAAATGAGTTAAAGCGGTTGCACGGTGGTAGTAGAATACTGTTTTTTTTTTTTTTTTTTTTTAAGCATGTGTTGAAGATTGTTCCAAGAATTTGGGGCACTAAAATAGAAGACTGACTCTCCAAATTCAGACTGTGCTCTGGGGACATTTAGCAGAAGGGTAAGGTCTAAATTTCCAACCCAGCATAAGCTGTAAAGTGATAGAGTTCTGCATAATGAATACCAATGTTTATTACGTCTGCCAGAGACCTACCTTATCATACAGGATAGTACAATGGCCGGTAATAAATCTGAGAGCAGAATGATTGACTCACTTGGGGTTTAAGAGTTGAATGGCCATTATTTCACTAATTTACATCCCCAAAAACAAAACTGAAAACTACCTCAACAATCCTTTTTCTCTTAGGGAAGATGGTTTCTTTTCTGTAAATGAACCCATATAGTTGACATAGACGTACTTTCTACTCCATGTAAAATACTAAAAGGGCCCAACATAAAAAGATAATGAGAGAGCTATCTGTGACTGTGACAAGAAAAAAAGCTGAGACGAATTCTGGTGGGAAAGGGGGAGATTAAAGAGAGCGTTGAAACAGAAAAAATCAGTGACGTTAATCGCTGGTCTCTTCAGGCTCACTTGCTGAAGGAAAACAGGAAATTGGAGTGGCAAGAGGAGGGACAAAGATGCATCACCGGCTTAAAGGCATCGGAGAAGAGGCGTGTAGGCTGCTATAAGAGGATTCCTCCCCGTCAGATCGCTCTATCGGTCTTCTTCAGCAGCAAAAAAACCACACACACAAACCACGCACTGTGTTGTCATGTTTGCTTAGCTACAGGCTGCCCTCTGCTATATATACCTGTGTGTGTGTGTGTGTGTGTGTGTGTGTGTGTGTGTGTGTGTGTGTGTGTGTGTGTGTGTGTGTGCGCGCGCGTGTGCGTGTGTGTGTGTACAAATGAGACAGAAAACAGAAGCAGAAAAAGCAGAACCCACCAACCCTCCTTCCTCCGAGCTATAAGCAACCTGCTTTTGAAAAAGACCGGGGGGAGAGGAAGGTGGGAGGCAGGTGATGCAACAGGGTTAACTGCAGGCCAAATAAAGAACATAGAAACAGACGGCGTGAAAAAACTCTGATATAAACTGAACTGGTGAAAGTCCTAGCAATGGACAAACGGTGTAAACAGCTCTTAGCAGGCCCGGTGAACATGAGATCAGGTGGAGGCCTGACCTCTGGCCGGGTTAGAGGCTCTGCCCTTTATGACCACAGTTATATAACCCTGCCTATACACCTTTACTTGGACTCCCCACTGCACCTTAAAATAGTTCCCTAACTGCTCTTGCTTTCAGTCAAGTTGTAACAAGCTTGGAGTCACTCGTCCAACTTGTTGACAGCTGCTAACAGACCTGCTTTGGAGCTTGTGGCAGGAGGCATATTGCTGTAGCTCCTTGTTCTGACATCGGTCGGTAGTTAAACAATTTATTAGTGGTTTGGGTGTGTCCGTAAAGAGAGAGAGAGATCAGTCAACTGAGGATGCTTCAGCTACTTTAGGTTCATTTCAGCTCATTTGATCTATTTAAACGGCTCCTTGTCATAAGTCCCTGTAGCTTTAATTCGCTGAGGGCTTAGTAATGTGGGTGTCATTGTCATTATCAGCCTAACCAGCAGTGTGTGTGTGGCTTGCACCCTGTACCACAGGAAAAAGCAGCTCGGGCAGCTTTGTCGCTCTCAAAGCCACCCACTTTGTCTTCTCTCTCTCTGCTTCCTTTCTTCCCTCCATTCAAGCCTTCAGTCTTATTGGCCCACTCACTTCCTGAGAAGAGGAGGGGGAAAAAATGTTCCAAAGCATATGTGTAATAGGAAATGACTTGACCAGGAGGGAGGGATCTGTATGCGTGTGGGTGTCCCCCTAATTCATTCTCACATGGACTTCTATACCACTACCGCCAGCTCTCTCATACAGGTATGTTCTAGCTCCACCAATGAGCGCCGGGGGATCCGTTGTGTTTTGATAGTGCTGTTTTCGCGTGCTTTTTTCTGTTTATCTACGTGATGTAACTCATGTCAGGACGTGCTAGCGCTCCAGCGACAAGGAGTAAGGATCGCAAACTCAAAGAAGACCAGTTTGTGTCGGAAGGAGGAGTCATACTGCCAGCCCAGTGTGTGTTTTGTCAGAGAGTTTAAGACAGAGGCGTGGGTGTAAATTCAGAGGGAACGAGCTGTCAACTTTAGCTAGCTCACAGGAACAGGTTTTGTCAAACCAGACAGTGGATAAACACACACTTGTGCAATTGTGCATGACACATTTCTCTGTCACTCCTTTGCAAGTAGCTGGCTCCGTGCGAGCTTTGGATTTGTGGAAAAACTCAGTAAGGCACAGATAGGCCACGGAAGCCTGTTTAGATCACGGTGAGGTGTGTGTTTCAGTGTCTGTCCTCATCTCATGTGAGAGTCTGGGAGGTTGCCACAGGCAGCACAGAGCTCTCCTCTTTTATTGACCCTACTGTCTCAGTCCTCTTGAGATATCCATCCCTTGGGTTATCATACATCCTTTTTAGCCCTCATCTCTCTCCATACATCCATTTATCTCTCCTTCTATTCATTTAGCCATTGATCTCTGCTCTCCCCATGCACTGCTTATCCGTCCCTCTCCTGCATTTATCATTCGTTATACTCTGCTCGTTCATCACTTCATTGGTCTGTTATTTGTGCTTGTCAAGCCTGCTCAGCCACTTATCCTTAACACTGGTTTATTCATGTGTGTGCGTGCACGCGTGTTTGTGCCAGTCAGTGTGGTTCGGCTGCACCGAAGCTCACCAGCTGCTGCGTTTGTATGTGTGTGCTCTCTGGCTTAATATTGATTTCTGTCATGATCCGTGAGTCTGTAACGACTTTGAGATGGCTAACAGTTAACCAGACTGAGATGGAAGACAAACATCTGGCTAATAACATAATTACACTCTATAGTGTGCTCACAGGCCAATTAGTTCTCTATTTTCCTCCACCAGTTTCTTGTGCCCATCTGCAGTATGTCAATAAAGCTCAGTCATCGTTATCTGTGTTGTTTGTGCTACCTTCTCTTGTGTTTTTTTTTTTTTTTTACTACAGTTTCAGATTGAATCATCACCATTTTCATGCATGAGTAGTCCCAGTGAAGGATTTTCAGTGTGTTCATCTCAACTAAAATGATATCAGTATTAGAGCTGTAACGAGTAGGTGGTTAAACATCAGACAGAAAATTAAACAGCGACTATTTGGATAATCAATTTAGCCTTCAGCTTCCCCGTCTGTGATATTTTGCTGCTTTTCTTTGTTGTTCTATCATTTTAAAATTAATATCTTTAGGTTTAACAAAGCAGTGTGGCTGAAGAGGTGAACTTTGGCTCTGGGAAATAGTTTCACTATTTTCTGACGTTCATAGAAAAATGAATTAATTGAATCATGACCTACAAAACTGTTCAGTCAGTTTTAAAAAATAACATTTTGCAGATGGTTGCTGCTGCTCAGACTGAAAAAACATGAGTTGCTCAGTCAGTCAGTTGTTTAAAGGCAAATTAATCAGCAACAATTTTGACAATTAAATGTCTGGATTATCTTAAAAACAAACAAACAAACAAAAAATATTTGTCACTTACGATGGGCATTTTTCACTACATTTAATAGAATCAAATAATCAGCAGAGTGATAATAATTGACAGTTGCGGTCCTAGTAGTTTCCTTTTAGCACATTTTATGAAACATTCACCACATTTGATTTCAACTGAATGGTTGACCTGCTCAGGTTTACGTCGTCAAAAGGATCAGTTCCTCTCCATCCTCACGTTCTGCCATCTTTCCATCAAGTAAACTCAAGCTCGCATGTCTGTTCCCCCGACAACAGAGACCTTGTAGACATCAACCCAAAGACTGGCATGTGATGCCACATCCGCGTATGGCAATGGCATCACTTATTGATCCCTAGCAAATTTATTTTAGACCACAACAGAAAGCTCCACCGTGCATGAGCTTTGGAAAAGCTTGGGGGGAGGAATGTAGCTTGTGTGAACGATAACAGAAGAACGCCATACCACTGAGAAATGTTGTTAAACCAGTTACACTGCTACGCTACACATAGGTAGGTCACATAGTTTTACGTGTTTCTGGATTCTGATGATACAGATGACTTGTCCAAGACAACAGCGGGGATGGAGTTGACCGGTTAAAAGTGACTCTGTAGGAGGAGAAACCAGTCCTCTTACAAGACTGACTCATCCACACTAATCACAGCTTTTTATTTTGCCATTCAGCGAGGCTGCCATTAAAATGTGCATGCAGGCTTTGTATATCGCTGCCCTCCTTGTTGTCTTCACAAGTTTGAAAGGACAGAACAAGAGACTCAACAAAGAACTAATTTCTCTAAATGGAGGCTATTCTGTTTTATAATCCTTCCCTATTTCATGAGTCACTAGCCCCCCCCCCCATGTCGTTCCTGTCATTGGTACAGTCCATAAATAGACACCTGGCTGCCATGAAGGGACCAAGCACCGGAATAATACAGAATAAAGCATTTGGATGTGTGAAAGACAGATTAGAGAGCAAGGAAGACGGGGAGAGAGGAGTGATGTTGTGTGGGTGGATGAGAGGGAAGGAAGCGAGGACGGGGAAAAGAAGAGATGAAAATAAGCTTAAATATAACATATATATATATATATATATATATATAATTTTATCACATACGCACACATGCACTACGCATGTGTAAACAGATATATTGTGATTATATGTTGACAGGTTTATTTTGAACGGCCTACAACCTACAAACACGTTTCTGCGTGACACATGTGCACATAGAAGGACTCCTTCTGCCCTATTTCTTTTTCTCAGCCTCTGTTACCAAACATACCAAACAAGGACTTTGTTTCTGCATTCAGTGGCCGATTTAGCCTTGTGCTCTCAGATTCTGATGCGGCAGAGCACAGACGCGACATACCCCACAGTGAAAACAGACTGCCAAGAGGAAAACAGACAATCCATCAGAGATGCGTAGAGACTGTGTCTTCCTCTTCAGCTGAAAGTATAGGTCTCTGGTCAGCATTGTCTGATCACTGCAGTGTTGGTTGGTTAAGGTGACCCTGGTTCAGGAAAAGACGAAAACGGCAACTACGGATCAAACAGCGTCTCTTTGTTTCATTTCATTGATGAGTTGTTTGATCTTTGAACTGTCAGAGTAAAAAAATACTCACGGTAATTCCCCAGAGATATTCTAAGGTATTCAGTTTACAATGATATGAAACAAGAGACGAGCAGGAAATCATTAAATATTAGTCAATATTTTGTATTTTGAGCCGAGAGTCTCTTGGGAATGAGATGGCAATGTTGGCTGATGACTTTGGTCCCAACTCATAGCTGTGAAATGTACAGACATTCATGGTCCCCAGAGGGTGAATCCTAATGACTTTGGCAGTCCCTGACTTTTCCTCTTCACATTTCTTCACTATAGGATGGATTGCCTTGACATTTGGTACTAATATCCATGTCCCTCTCAGGAAATTGAGTTGTAATAACTTTGGTGACCCCCTCTGACATTTCCTTTAGCGCTGTCAGTAGGTCAAAAATTTAATTTGGCCAATACATTTGGGGCTGAATTGAACACAGTCTGTTCTATCATCATCCCCAGTCTATTTTAAAATGTGGTTCAAACATCCCATCATATTTTATATTTATATATATATATATATATATATATATATATTTCTGTTTGCCTGTTGCCCTTTCATTCCGTGTTTTTATCTTCCACTTCCTCCCTTCTTTTGTTGTGACTGCAGGACAGAAGTGTCAGGCAGGAACCAGCAGATGAATTGTTAAAAAACACACGCTCATGCCGTTGAGAGCAAAAGAAACACTCTACAGGGAATAAGCAAGAGAAGATAGACCATCATTGGAGGTTTAATAGAAAAGAAGCCACCTTTAACTAGTTGAGTGCCTGGAGGCAGGAAAGAGAAGTTAAGATGCACACTGTGCAGACTGTGACTTGCTGTGATGGATAGAAAGGAGGGGGGGGGGGGGCATTCGGTTCACTGTGAGTAAATGTAGGCTAAAGCAGGTAAGAGTCACTTCGTCTGCCTGTCTCTGTTTGAAGACATCTGAACTGTACATCCTGTTCAACAAGCATGTAAAGTCCCGTTTTTTTTTTCTTTTTTTCTCCTCATCAGTGCTTCAGCGGTGGTGAATCCAGCCAGGCTTCTCTGTGTGTGGGTGATTTTTCGAGTTGCGAGCCCGAGTTGAGAATAGGTTAGGTACTTGCTGCAGAGGTGTGTGTCTGGAGAGAAACGCAAGGGGAACCGGAGAGCGAGAGGGACGGAGAGACTTATGCTTCTTGGGAGTATTGAATTGATGCCTGGAGCGTCTACAGTCACTATTCACCACTGCCCTGGCGTTGTTTGCTGTTTGTAATAGGATATTATTATCAGGATAGCAAATAATAGAAGGCGGCTAACAAGCATGGAAGGAGCTTTGTGCAGACTGTGATTGCTTGCCTGTATGTCTGGGCGCTGGTAATGCACTATATATTTGCTGTGTCAATGATTTTGTAGAGTGTGTGTGTGTGTTCATACAATATTTTTCTCTTTCCTCAGGTAGAGGTGAGTCCACTGCAGATGAGGGAACATGTTGGCTATGGACCAAGGAGTGGTGGAGGAATGGCTGTCAGAATTTAAGGTACTGCTTTACTGTGTGTGTTTGTGCAAAGAGCAATAGTAGAAAGCACATATTCATGATTAGTATGCGGTGCATTCTCTGCTGCTTGTTACCGGTTAAATGTCTACTGCACACACACATAAACAAACGCTCTCTCTGAAGTGCTTGTTCCCAGAGACTTGCACGCTCCTACTCAAACATGAGCGCTCACCGATACTGTGACCGCTACAGAAGCAGAGGCTCGGCGAGGTGTTATATTAAAGGAGCAGATGAGATTTTCCTGTGTGAATGTAATGTAATAGGACCCACCTGTCGTCTCCTCTCAGTGAAGTCGACCTCTAAATGCAATCAGATGGATGTGACGGACGCCTTCTTTAGGCACTGTCACAGCTTTATTTGAAAATACAATCACTCTTATTAATATAAATTTAACATCGACATCATGTTGTGTGTTTTATTTTTAGATTATTGCTAAATCAGTTAGCGTGTCAAACCTCAGCTGTTTGTGTGTGTGTGTGCGTTTCAGACCCTCCCTGACAGTGCTGTGTCCAACTATGCCGCCTCACTAAAAGACAAAGGTTCCCTGGTCCCTGCACTCTACAAGGTCATCCGAGAGAACTACAGCGACGTATGGACACACACTTTTATATTTTTATACATGTAATAAATACCTGACCACACAGCATATGTAGTATATTGTGATGTTTCCAGTGCCACCATTTACCCGTGATTATTATATTTGTACGGAGCTATGATCACTGTACCTCCTGAAAACTGCTTTACATGACATCATTGATGCACCATAAATACGTGCTGTTGTTTTTAATGTTTTTTGTTTTTTTTTGTTTTTGTTTTTTTTCTGTCCTCCCCAGTTGCTGGAGCCAGTGTGCCACCAGTTGTTTGAGTTTTACCGGAGTGGTGAGCCGCAGCTGCAGCGTTTCACGCTTCAGTTCCTGCCAGAGCTCCTGTGGAGCCTCCTGTCCGTCAGCGCAGCCAGAGACCCTCACACCTCCGGCTGCATCGAGGCCCTGCTGCTGGGCATTTACAACCTGGTAGGGGAGATGATGAAGTGTGTGTATGTACATCTGTGTGTGTGTGTGTGTGTGTGTGTGTGTGAACATTTAAATTTTAAATACCACATTCTTATGTCACAGCTGTTCCGTTTTTATGTGTTATCAGTAGAGGAGAGTCTGCTCTTGTTAAATACAGTACATTTTTCGAGTGCGATGAATGCAAAGTAAATAAAAACATGATCTTTCACAAGTGGACATAATCGTGCAGCTCCAGAAGCAGGGGACTAAACCGCTCAGCTATTCCTAGGATCTGCGTCATGTGTTTTTGAAAGATTACTTCATGCCCTTTTTGGCCTGTTAGGCAGCCATGCATGGATAGTGACAGGAAGTGTGGAAAGAAATGGGGGAACTGAAACGCAATGATTTTGCAGTTACACAATAAAGATAGGTTGCACCTTACACATGCCCGCAAGCTTTCCCACAAAAAGATTCCAGCACTAGCAATTATTAAAGTGTGTTGAGGCCTATTTTCATCCATTTTTGGATCTCGACGTCTGTTTTATCCCAAAGTGCAGTGTCCCCTAACTTCCTTTCTGAATATCAGAATAGGTCAGCTGTCACTCAACACACTGGCTGCCTCCCATTAATCCATTTGACATTAACATGCACACAGGGGACACCAAAACCCCGGGGTTTATGGGTGTGTGCGTGCGTTCACACATTATATACACACAAATAAACACATGCACACACCAGCAGACCGAGTGGGGAAATGGAGACACTAAGGTCTACACTCATAAACACCCACACTCTAACAGATGAGTGTGCTTGAAGAGATGAGCGCACACTCTTTAGAGGTTCAGGGCACACGCACAAAAAAAAAAAAAGCTTCTGTTTTTCTCGCCCACAGAAACATTTTTCTCATTGTCTTCCTGCCTTCCTCTTTCACAGGAAATAGTTGATAAAGATGGACAAAGTAAAGTGTTATCTTTCACCGTCCCTTCCCTCTCCAAACCCTCAGTGTACCATGAGGTGAGAAGCACACACGCAAATCTTTTTAATATGCTGTTGCAGAAATGTTCAGCTTCTAAACTTCATCTTCTTCTTCATGTCCCCACCTCCAGCCTTCGGCCATTGGCTCCATCGCCCTTACCGAAGGCGCGCTAGCAAATCACGGGCTGACCAGGGTGGTGTACAGCGGGCCGCACCTCCAGAGGGAGACCTTTACAGCGCAGAACAGGTAAGAGGCTTGATGAGGAGGGCTGTGACGTGTCAGCAGGGGTGGAGATCGTGCACGTTTTTTTTTTTTTTTTAAATTGGGCTTCTCCCAGCAGCAGGCGGCCGGTCTGTCTGCTTAGAATTGAACACCAGCCAGCAACCAAAGTAGAAACACACATGAGGATGAACAGTCTGGCAAAGAAGCACTGAAGAGTGCAGTAATCATGCACGTGCGGGGTTATTTGCTTCGCCAAGAAATGTGTGTCTCTTATTGTTGCAGTATCAGGCTGTCTAAATTGTATTCACTCATATGACGAGTGAAATTTGACATAAACGTGCACGTTGATCGTACATTTCCAAACTGATCAGAAATTCCATTCTTTGACAGAGTTGATATTTTTCAAGAAATTACTGACTGAATATACTTGGAGCCAAGCCTTACCTTACATCTCTCAAATGGAAAAATATTCATGTTGTCAGGCTGCTGTTTTCTGCGAGAATGTGTGTGAATATAATACAACAATCAATAGACATAAACTCAGTTCAGGTGCTGTCAATGGGAATTTAAACAGACTCTGACAGCCTCATCAAATATGGTAGGTTTCCTTTTAAAAAATGCATCTAGTTTCAGTAAATCTTACCCACTGACTTTAGCTGCTGCCAGGGACAGCTATTTTATGCATGGAGCACTAGTGTTAGTGATGGCCCATGGCTGATGTCATGTTGTCTTTGCTATATCTGAATATTGCTGTTAGGGTTTCCTAAATGAATATAATGAGGCCGCACTGCAACCAATCTTTGTAGGTCCTGGTGGTGAATGACTTTCAGATCTTTACACATCAGAGTCTGTTTACAGGTCTTTGGGACTGAAGACAGAAAGTTAGAAAATTAAAAAAAACAACAACAACAAAAAAAAAAAATCTGTGGGTGTTGCGTTAGAAAGAAATGCGCTAACCAGATCTAACACGTGTGAATCTCTGACCAAACTGTCAGCAGTTGCCAGGAAGGAAGAAGAACGCATAGATTAAAAAAGACAATGCAAGAAGTGGATTTATTTGCAGTTTATCTAATGACTTTAAATTCGCTTTAATCTTTCAGTCCTGTTTGTATGTACAGTATGGATCGAAGTGTAGCTGTACATGTGAATTTCTGCTCTGATGACGTTTTGAAATGTTGTTGTTTTTATGTGTCACGTTGGATGGAGAACATGCTATTTTAAGGCCGTGTTTGTGTTATTTAGATTCGAGGTACTGACCTTCCTGCTGCTGTGCTACAACGCTGCTCTCAGCTACATGACCCCCACCTCCCTCCAGTCCCTCTGCCAGCTCAGCTCCAGGTAAAACACACAAACACGTTACACACCACACACTGATTTCAGACTGACTTTTGTGTCACTTTCTTGATTCTTTATGATTTTGAGGGGGCTACTTAGACACACGCGCACACACGCAAATGCTCTCCTGCAAGCGCTTGCTTATCTGATCCTCTTATAGACTTTGGTACCAGCGAGAGCCAACATACCGCAAGCAAAGAACTGCGATGTAGACACATCCCAGCTCAGTGATTTTTTTTTTTTTTTTTTTGGTAATCTGCCAACTGCAGTTGAGCATTGCTTTGATAAGGACAGAGCTAAAGAGAAGTCATCAGCTTTGATTTCCCCTAGACTGTTTTCTGTGTGTGAGCTGCGTACAGTATGTAGCAGCTCATAAATCTTCACATGCGCAGGTGTTTTCTCTCCGATTCAGATGAATCCTCTTTGTTGCAACTTGTGTGTGATATTTGTTTGGAAATAATTACCCATCTGCAGTTTGTGCTCTGAAATTATTCAGCACTATTAAATCCTGTGGGTAATGTAGCAAACATTAAATCATTATGCAGTGTGCATTTTGTGTGTGTGTGTGTGTGCGTGCATGCATGTTTATACCCGGCAATTATTTTCTCATTTTAGAGTTTGATCTCTACAGGAAAGTAAATTTCCGTTAAGTAGCTCAGTAGAGAAATTTCCCTGATTGAAGCTTTTCTCTTGTGTTTTTCTGTGTGTTATCCTCCAGGGTGTGTATATGTGGTTACCCACGGCAACAGATGCGGCGCTACAAAGGCATTAGCACACGGCTGACAGTTACGTCGGAGTTCCTGGTTCAGCTCATCACAGGGATACACTACGCCCTGTGAGTGGACACACATGCCTGCACAAACAGCTTGACCTTTTCATGTCTTACTTCTTGTGTGTGTGCACTGCTAAACATTGTTCTTAAAATCTGCTCCATGTGTCCTCTTTCTTTGACGGTACTCAGGTTGTTTTAATGTTTAAAAGAGGTTAGACTTCGACAATCTTTGAGCCTGCGCACTTTCCACACAACATTTCACATTTCACTTGACATCTTTATCACAATTTAGAACACAAGCGGTTGGCATCAAAACTGTTAAAGGGGACTGTGACGTTTGCAAGTGCACAAGATAAACAAAACAAGTACCCACTCATAGAAAAAAAAAAGTTTCATAGCCCCGCAAGCTGTCAAAACTTCACTGGGAAACTTACATATATATCTTAGACTCGTGATGTGTTCCACTTTCATGTGTTTGTGCCTGTGTAGGTGTAATGGAGAAGTTGAACTTGGATCCAAAGCGCTGGATGACGTTCTGTATCGGGCCCAGCTGGAACTATTCCCTGAAGCTCTGTTGGTGGGTGCAATTTCTTTTTTTTCTTTTTTTGCTACTATCACATCTTCCTCTGTGTGTTTTCGGAATCTGTAATGTGTGTATGTGTGTGTGTGTGTGTGTCACAGACCATGTGATTTAGACGCACATGCTCGCCTGTGGTTTTGATTCATACGCAGCACACTACGCTGTATTGTATTGGTCTGTGTGTGTGTGTGTGTGTCAGAGACTCCAAGCAGAGTGTAATCCCACTAGATTATTTACATGCTTTTCACTCTGCTCAGTTAAGCTGTAATCCTTGAGGCCCAGGGAGCAAAGGATTGAACCTAAGCTCACAGTATTACTACACAAGTCAAGGTGTATTCCTCCACAACAATTAAAACACGTGACCTTTGGATTCACATTAATAAGAATGATTCAAAAATACATTTTAAAGTAAAGAAACAGCTTTGTGGACACATGCCATGAACACACACACACACACCGACCACACACACCGTTGTGTGGACGGGTTAAAATATCAGTGTTTATTTGTGTTTACTTGTTGCTGTGGAACGCACCAGGTGGCTGCTAGCTTAGCATAGCTCGGTGACGTGTGCATCATGAGGCCAGCGTGTTACAGCCTCATAGACAAAAGACATGTTGTGTAGTGATTATGATGCCTTCTACCTCATGTTACGTGCTCCACGGTTACATGATCATTAGTACAAGTGTTCCTGGACAGTTTCCAGTGACACTTGTACTGGAACAGAGGTTATTTTGGAAACACTTGTGAAATAGTGTTATTTAATGTTTTTCTTAATTGTCCCGGTCTTTGTAACTCAGTTAGATTTGGGCTGAGCTTTCAGGTTTATTCCTGTGCGTAAATCTGGTAGAAATTAGCATATTGGTCAGTTTTAAGAACGAAACACATCTTAGTGGTATCAGAATTACTTCTTGTACAGACATTGTGTAGTGGGCCTGTGCCTTTACACTTGGACCTGTTGTCGTGTCTCTCCTTCACTGATGACTGGTGATATCAACACAACAAGGAAAACATAAAACAGAGACATTTTGTAATTCTGACTAAATGAAATATAGACATACTTTGTGACATGCAGCAAAAGAAATGAAGAGGTTCAAAACCAAAACATGTTCTCTCTAAGAGCCTTTGAAATCGCAGTATCCTGTAAAATGTAAATTTGATATGTTTGTCCATATCAAAATGTAATGTAGTGATTTCAGTGTAAATGTAATTTGGTTCAGATGCAAACTGGACCTGATACACATCAGTACTAGTTCTGCTTGTGTATGTTTGCTGTGTTTTTTTAAAAAATGAATCCCATGCAAACTGTTCACTCCACGTTTTTGATTTTTAACTTTATGACTTTTAAACTCTTCAGCGGGACACAGCTGTGAGTTTGCAGTTATTGTTGTGGTGCCCACACTGTCAGAAGTAGCACAACAGACAAGAAGCGTGCCTTTTAGTAGAATGGAGAGACAAAAGTAAGAGGGAACATTGAATAAAACATGTTGGGCCAGTTGCTCACCTATCAGAGAGATCATCCAGTTCCTCACTGGCTGAGAGCCACTGATCAATCCAATGTGAAACTCTGTATCCTCTGATGCAGCAATGCTGGTGGATGTGTGCTTCTCCTTGCTCCCCAGGTGGGTAACGCCATCAAGTCGTCGCTACATGGCGCAGCGCTGAAGAGCAACAACAAGGAAGGTGCGCGGAGTATCCAGGTGGAGATCACACCCACCTCCTCCAGGATCTCCCGAAATGCTGTCACCTCCCTCTCTATCAGGGGACACCGCTGGAAGAGACACGGTAAGACAGGAGGGGGTGGAGGGGGGGGAGCAAATTGTAGGAACACAAATGTGGGACATCACATGCACTTTTTCACATTTTTTCTTTGAAAATGTTGCAGTCACATTTTTATGCGTGTTATGAAAAATAAAATTCTTTGAAAGAAAACTTAAATCCGTGCCAAAGGAGAGAGATAGCGATTGAGAGCTCTTCATTGTCCACTCATCGTACCATTTCATGTCCTACAGTCACTATGTTAAGTGTTGCTGTCAACCTTCAGCCCCAAAGCTCGTAGAGGACCCTTCCTCAGCTTGCTAGCTAGTGCTGCTTACCTCCTTTTTTAGAATATCTGCATTCAAACCCACGACTTTCTGTCTGACCTGTTAGGCCCAAGTTGGTGGAAAAGCAGAGGCAGGTGAGATTAGAGACAAACTCGGAGAGATTCAGCACAGCGCACGAGAGCCAGTCGTGGATTTATAGTATATTTGCAGTGTATATACGCTTTTGTACTGAATGTGTTGTGTTTCGCGTAGCTTCAGCTCAGCGCCGACAGAGAATTTATAGTTTGTTTATTTTTTTTTTTTTATGACCAAAAAGAAAGTGAGACTTTGATTAGAGCCAATGATGTCAGTCAGTATGTGGTTTAGAATTAAGAGAGAGCAGCTCTCTTTTCCCAGAGCACAGATGAAGCAGGTAAATTATAGCCTTCAGCTAGTTTAATGAGTAGGTTTCATCTCGAGCCTAACCCCGTTTTCATCTCATGGACTCCAGCTTCATTGGTGCCAGCTACTTGTTTATGCGTAAAGCTTTTGTTGTGAGGAGATGATGAAGGAAAATACTATTAAATATTAATTAACGTGTAGGGTGGAGCGGTGGCGGAGTATGAAATGCGATTCTATTACAAAACTGTTCATATTCATCTCCATATAGCATGTACTTTGACCATGTGTTATGTTCTGATCACTATGATTTTTGTCTTTTTATTTTTCTGCCATTACATTGATTACCTCTGTGTGTCTTGTGTAACTGTGGTCGTGTGTGCCTGTGCACATGGCCGTCTTTTTGTTTTTTTTATGTGTGTGTGCATGCATGATACATGTCCGTCTGTCCATCTGTGTGTGTGATTGTGTGTGTATGTATTGTCGCACTACCTACATGCCCCCTCCCCACCACCAGAGTCCCAGGAGGTGAGTGTAGACAGTGAGACTGGACTGGGGGGCGTTGCCATCCCCGAGATCAGTGTGACAGGCGTGAGCGGCGAGCGAATGCCCAACGGAGACTCCCTGCGGCCGCGCCCTGACGGCCGCGCCCAGCCCGACGGCGACATGTTGGGCGCCGCCTCCGAGGTCAGCCTGGACCCCCGAGGTCATGACTCTGGCACACGGGGTCAGGAGGTCAGGAGGCAGAAGTCTGTGAGGCGAATGGTGGAGAATGAGGGTTCTGGGTCCGCCTCCACAGGGAGGAGCCAATACTAAGGTCCTGCCCCTCCTTCCCCCTGCCCCACTCCCGGGGTAACCTAGGTAACCGTGTGTTTGGGGCGTGGTCTGAAAAGCTGCATGATGACTTCCCCCTTTTACCTTTTGCGCTGGGCTCCACCTAAACTCTCTTTGCCTAATCGCACTACTCCTCTCATCTGTGTTCATTCATCTACTCTCTCCTTTGTGGCTAAAGCTTCCTCATGAAGCGCTCCTGCTGAGATTCCTTCAAATGGACTTAATTATTTAAAATCTAACTGAATAACAGATGAATAACCTAACATTAAAAACACATAATAATGAAATATGCTTGGCTGAAGCGCACAATCAAAATAATGTTAAGTGGATCCTAATGAAAGCATAAACAACAGGTATAAAAGCAGCTTTTATGAACAGTAAATAAGACACACATGCTGTGGATATTAAGCACACACTCTTTGACTAGCTATAAGCCTGTGGTCACGTCACTGATAACAAAAAAGCCTTAATGACCTTGAAACATACAGCCCAGGTATGATATCTGTGTTGGCAGTGCCAGTACCAGGAGATTGTACTGCGACGTTGTTCAGAGGTCTAACTCCTGTGTTAGACCCCACAGGGATCAGTAAGCCTTTGGTCTCTTCTAGCACACCTCGGTATGCCTCGACACATTAGCCCTGGGTTGCACCTGGAGACAGATGACTTCCTTCTGATTGGTAGCTAGGAGCTGAGGAAAGATATGCAGGTCTTGAATAGTTTGAAGCTAAAGTTTATCTTGTTTTTTTTTTTTGTTTTTTTTTTTTTTTTTAATCTGATCTTCTGACCATGAAAGATGTTTATCAGGACCTGCCTATCTGTCCGTTTATCAGCTGTGTTCTCTTGCAGTGATAGCATCAGATCGCCATCACAGACGTCAGACGTGCGTTGCGTATTGTGCATTTGTCCACGGGTGTGGATGCATGCCTTGACGACAGCAGGAAAGATATTTGTGTGTGTGTCTTTTTAGAAATAGTGAAGAGAAACACATGGTGTTAGGGTTTACTTGTGGCTTTTGTTTGACTTCCTCTCCTTTCCCTGTGTGGTCTTTCCTTGCCTTATCCTCTTAGACTCTGTCCTCTCCTGCCTTTGGGACAAAACATGCACTCCTCTGCCAATAAACCACTGACTGTTGACCTAACCTGTGTGCTGGGCTGCAATACACAACTTGTGTCTGAAGCTGTCTCGTGTCAGGTGGCGAGATGAGGTTACAGTGTGAAGGCGCCACCTGCTGGACAGTGATGGAGCTCCTCTGTCATGCAGTCCAAACACAAAGCTCAGCTCTTTGCAAACATTATTGACTGTTGAATGTTAAATTCAGTAATTTGATTGGATCAGATGGGCTGGATGACAGACGAGGTGGTAATGTTTCTCTCTGCATGCTCCTGTTTTTTTTTTAATTTCAGTGTTTTGTTGTGTCTCCCTCCGTCTGTCTCACAGATGCAGTGGATCTGGGTTCCCCGGATGAGCTGATGGATATTTCGGAGGTGGATGAAGGGGTGTGGCCAGGCGGTGTGGGGCCTGACATGACCCCACCCACCATCACGATCAGCAACAGCGTCACCACGTTGAACCTGGGGGCCAAGGCCATGAAGAAGTGTCGGCTCGGCGGGCGCACCAGCAAGGACAAGGAAGCGGGCCCTCTAACAACAGGCCGGGCCGCCAGCGAGAACACAGAGCTGTCCATCAAGCGACTGACGCTCACTTCCAGCCAATCAGTGCCCAAGGCAGGAGCTCTCACCAGCCTGACGCGCACCGCCAGCGCTGTCTTCTCTCGCTCCTTCGAGCAGGTGGCCAGTGGCAACGCCCCGCCCTCCAGCAACCACACCGCCTCTGAAGCTGGCCGCTATTCGTGCAGCCTGCAGGAGGAAGGGCTGGGGTACTTGAGTCCGGCGCCAAACCACACGCAGCGCTCTCCCAGCATCAGCGTGCACCTTGGCTCTGACCTTTGAACCCTTTGTGACTCCTGACTACCTGAACCCTCGCCTCTGATCTTTGTGACCCTGTACCTGTGATCTGGAACTCCAAGCCATGCCAACCGCAACGGACCACAAACACACAAACGAACACTCCTGCCGGTTCCCTCGTCACTCCGTTTTAACGTCTTTGACTGTCTGTGCTGTAAAATCAGCCTGCTGCCCTGCTCCATTCAAGACATCCGCAGTTCTGTCAGCTCCCTCTGCTCCTTTCACTCAGCAGAGTCTCTTCTGGGCCTGATGGAGGCGGGATGTCGGGGGATACCACCTCCAGCTTCAACGTTTTTTTTTTACTAGTGCACTGTTGCCGTGAAGTTGTGCCAGGATAAAACTGCACTCCGCTGCAGAGAAGCCTGTAGAATAATGGGTGCACTTAAAACTCCTTACTAAAAAAAAACTGTGGGAAAAGTATTTTAATTGGCATTTGTTGCCCTGCATGGCTTTTCCATACATCCATCCTGACCTTGCCCAGGTTTGTCAGAGGGCAGATGTTGAGTATGTTTGAGCATGCTTGAGTGTGTGTAATGTATGTGTGTATGTGCAATTATTTTTAGAATAAAGGCTGCTGATTGATACGATGAACAAGGTATGATTCTCCGAGTTGAAACAAGTGTTTCCACTACTTTTGTAAAAATAATAGATCCCTTCCCATAGCAATACAGATCTCTTCTATTCAGTGTTTTCCATCTTTTGGGATGATTAACTTCCTTCGTTCATACTAGTTACACCCGTGCTTCTTTAAAGAAAATCTGCATTCTTCCCTTAAAATGTAAAAAAAGACCACTAAATAATCAAGCAGTATGATACGAATCGGTTCTTTATGTTTACAGTTGCACAGTATTGTCATCATGATGGAAAAGCAATATTTGTGTCGCTCCCACTCGCTCCTCTAGCACTTTCCTAAACTGCTGTGTATTTGATGGCTTAAATAAAACTCCCAACTTCTGACAAATGACGGATGATTTTCACGATGGGGGACGATGGACGTGTATGATTTTAAGTATTGAATTTTGCACTTGAAAGAGCAAAGAGTTGTGTTCTCAACTTTGGTATTTTCTTATCATGAACAAGAGAGGTTTGACTCTCAAACTGTGGTATTTTCCTGTGAGAAAGACACGCTTTGTTGCTCCGTACAGATTTCTACGACGACCACTGATCCAAAAAAAAAAAGTTTAAAACCACGCAGACTTCCAGTCCACTTACTTGCACAGAGGTAATCTGACACCAAAAAACTGTAACTGAACCTATTCCTGTGTATTCTGCAGTAAGAAGTCGTGCTGGGCAACAAAGCATCTTTCCTCTCATGATCCACCTGCCATTCCAGCTGTTTGTAGTACTTTGGTGATGTGTTTCCTGTGTCCCTCCTTGTTGTTGACATCATGATCATCACGTCACATGACATGGTGACATTCTCTCGTACCAAAAAAAAAAAAAAGGAATTAAACTCAACCCATCTGCTACATTTGATGTCCTAAATCAAGCTTTCATGCTGCCCCTCCCTCAAGCAAAAGAGTGTTCTGTTGTCTGTGTACTAGAGCTGTCGAGTGTCCATACAGTAGCTTGGTGGGACAATAACAATCATCGTGTTTCTGTATGTGGGTTTACAGAATGTGAATGGGTAAGCTCTTGTTGTACATCATACTGTTGTACTAAAGTTGGTTTATATTGGCCTTTCTATGTCTGAAGATAACTCACTGCTACAACTTCTGGGAATAAAGTGTTTCTATATTTCACTTGTTCTCAGTCGAAGTTTTTCTTTCTCTGCATCAGCAAACATTACAGTCACACTTCAGAACCATAAAATTCAGGGAACTCAACATTTTTAGGTAACCCGTGCAACTATATTTGCTTTTAACCTGACCAGAAACCCTTCTGTTAAATGTTAGGGTAGTCTACAATCACATTCTATCCATTTAATTGACTACACAATCTGACTTTTCATAGTTAATAGCATTCACATTAAGTATTATAACTTCTGCAACTGGACTGCCGTTTAAAGATGAGAAAGGTGTTGCTTAATTGTGTAATTAAAATGCAATTGTGTAATTAACTTGGTTCCTTTGTAATTAAACATATTGGAAGGCAAGAATTTTTTAATGCATTATTTATTTAATTAATGTATTATATATTATACTTAATTGTTACACATTTCTAGGTTAAGAAATATGCTGAGCATAGATTGTATGCACTTAAGTCCCATCAAATATTAGACCACTGTCAGCACCTATAAAAACATAAACTGACAAAACAAATCTCTCTCTTTTTTAAAGAGGTCTAGCGTGTAAAATTTTGAAGGATCTATTAGAGGGTGAGGCATTTTTTATCCCTCACTGCCAAGTAGTGACTTTTACATTTAGTTTATTTCTTCCATTAAAACTCTGAGTTTTATGTCCGATTTTTAAATAGAGTCTCTTTCAGATATCCAATTTTGAAATGATTCCCAAAACATTTCTCATGTCGTTTTTTTTTTTTAGGAACAATTCATTATAAAAAAGTACAAATAGACCTTTTTTCACAGCAGCCATTTTGGCATGAATTAGTAGGATTAACACAGGTGTTTCCAATATTGATTAGGGCTCTGTTCCATTTAGTGCAGGTGAGACTTTCCAGCGAGCCAACGTGCGTCACAGCAGCACCCTGAATGGAACGGGACCTTAATTAGCATCACTGGTATTACCTGTGTTGACCTTGAGCGGCAGTTACACGTCGGTCCACGAGGTGGCGCTATATGACAGATGGACAACAAACATCGGTTAACAGCCGGGCACGTCACTTCCTCTTACCGTGTCCTTGGCAGCAGCGGCGGCAGCGTCATCCTCGCTGTTCGGGCTAAACACATGGCTAAAATGAGCAAAGAGACCAAACAGCGGCTGCAGCAGCTGTTCCAGTGCGGCCAGTTTGTCATCCGATGGGGTTTCATCCCAACCGTGCTGTACCTCGGTCAGTATCCGAACAGGAGCAGCGGGGAGCGGGGTGGGCTGAGGAGGCATGCCTCGCTGACGTTAGCCACTTAGCTTAGCGCTTAGCTATGAGCCATTATAATCTTTCGCCGGTGGGAGTGATGTAGGTTTAAGTTTGAGCTAATATAGCCAATAATGGACACCCTTTATAGAAGCAACGCAGACAGTATAGTAAGGCAGACGGTTTCCATCCCCAGAGTTGTTTCATGAGCAGTACGTGAGTTCTTTCTGTAGCATCGAGGGTTAACATGAATAGGAAGAGTTGCCCCCTCTGGAGAAGTATTGCAATGCATATAATGTAATCTATTTATTTGGGTGAACTCTTGAATTAGTGCAGGAAATGATTAAACTGTCCGTGATCTCCACGTGAAAGCAAGCTGTTACCCTTTACTGGTGATTATCCGAGGCTTTAAGAAGGGATGCAGGTATCTGTCTGAAGACTGTGCAAATAAATGAATATGTTTGGGTCAAAAAAAAGTCAAACTATTATCCGTGAAGTACTTTCTGTAAAGCTCAGGCCTGGCTGCTCATGGCATCTTTAGTCACCTTTTATATTTTGTGTAATTAAGATAAAATACAATTTCATCAGCTTATTAATTAAAATGTGACATGAAAGAATGTTTAAACACTTTGTCACAGTAACTGAACACAGTTGTTTGTACTTAGTGTTTTTTTCTGATACTTGTATCTTATGTGTTGTTGTGTCCATGTATGCAAAGTACCAGTATTGCAGCTGCTGTCACGTTCTTCGCAGATCCCTCGCAAAAATATAGATCCAGCAAGTGACTGGTCGCTTTTCATCTCTTCTCCTTTACAAAGGCAATAGTGTTGTCTGGTTATGACAGCAACAACAATATTTAAATGTCACTAATGCCACAAATATCAAAAAAAAGTATCCAAAGGGCCCAAGCAGCGGCTGACAGCCTGGCAACTTTTATTGTTGAGCAGTGTAGTTCAGTTTAAAACTGTTCATGACATTCCTGTGCACTTGTATTTTAATGCAAAATTATCTGTGGCATGTTTGGGCCACTAAAATACCTGCTTGTGGTTTGGAGCAGAAATGGGGAAGTTAAGACTTTTACATACGTAACCTCACAGCCGGTGGAGTTGCCCCCCTGTGAGTGAATCTTCTCTGACTTCAGCATTTCGGAAAGACCAGTGCTGATATCATCCTTTCTTCCCTCTTATTTTGCTCATTTGGTCCTTTTTTTTTCTCCCCCTCATGCATTTCTCTCTTGCGACACATTTGGACTTCTTAAGAGCAGAATCTTGTTAAATTGCACATTTGTTGCTCTTGTGTTACGACCATCTGAATGCATATGTTAGGCAGACCGTGGTCTGAGCATTGAAACAACTAGTCAATTATTCATAATCAATAATCAATATCAAAAGTCTATTATTTTAAGTAAAAATGTCAAACTTTTGTAGGCTTTAACAGTTCTGATGAGAGGAGATTTGTACTATCTCTTTTGTTAAAATGAACTCTTCATGAGTGTTATAACTGTTGATCAGACACCTCAGGCTCTGAAAACATTGGCAATGGGCATATATATACACACACACTCTAAACACTCACACACACTGATGAATCCAAAAACTATCAAAAAAAAAAAAAATCAGTTGCAGGGAGGAGTAATCTGAGGCTATATTTAGTCTTCGAGGAATCTCTTGCCTTTCTCTTCAGAATCAGTTGCATAATCTGTGGCTCAGTCCATGACCTGTGAATGAAGCAAGAATGATGTTCGTAAAAAATGTTCCTTTCTCTACGTCTCTGTGTATGAGGAGGTGGTGATGAGTCAGATGTGATTCTCATTACCCTTCATATGTATTTACTCAAGCCCTTTCACTGTATTCCACAAAACTTAGATCCGCAAGAAATCTGATGCAATCGTACAGTTTGTCGAAATTTAGGGTGTTTTACACTGTAATCTGCTGATGAACTGTAACGTCTCACAGTGAAACACACTAGGTCATTTTGTGGGATATTTTTTTTGCTGTATCATGTTTAGGTGCACAGGCATTTCACAGGAAAAATGTATTTTACGGCTAGTTGCTGTAAACATTTTTGGATGAACTACATTCTGTTTTCACTGCCACTTCTCAAATGCAAACCAGCGTATTTGAATTCTTCTTTATGGTTTTTCATTTGCAGGTTTCAAACGAGGAGCAGATCCAGGAATGCCTGAACCCACAGTCTTGAGGTAAGCACATGTTTGTTTGAGATTTGTGCTTCCTGTCGAATCGTATGCGTGATTTCAGAAGCGGCAAAGAGAACAGTGTGAAATTATTCTCACACCTATGCACCACAGGGATAGATTTCCTTTAGTCATCACACTGTTTGGCTAAATGTCAACTAGTCATACAAGTCATTTTAATAACTGTAAGCAACAATGGAAAAAACAATTATTTGACATCATGACTCAAATTTCAGTCATTATTTTCTAGAATTTGGGGTTGAAAATTAATCTGCTCCTTAGCCTCTTATCAAGATGTTTGCTATTTTTTTATTATGAGAAATTGTGCAATCCAGAGCCATCGGTTACTCTAGCTGAGACACATCAATGGAGGCATAAACCTGCTTTTCAACACAATGTTTATACAGTCACACAGTGCGTCATAAGATATCTTCCAGGAATACTCACTTTCTCCTCCTACCGTGTCCGTCAGGATAAGATATCTCTTTAATTTATTGAAGTTTATCTCTTTGACTATTCCTCCGTATTGAAGGAATTACAATTATTTGGCTTCTGGTAAACAAAGTTCAGCTGGTTCACACGTCCTCTTTTTGTTGAAACATCTAACAATCAAACGATAACCGTTCATCCGATCAACTTCACACTCAGCAGGCTCATTGCTGAGGTCCCGAGGAAGTGCAGTATCTTGTGCAAGCTCTTGAGCTCTATTTATTAGTAGAGCGTTACAACAGCCAGAAGTACACACTCTGTACTGTAGTGTATTGACATGCGCTTCCTATTAACTTTTATGCATCCAAATGGCATGCTGGGTAGAGCTCGCTCGCTCTGTCGCTTGCTACAGCACATTCAAGAACAGATAAAGAAATTGAGACGGAAGAGTGTGCGGTTGTTTGGATGAGCGGTTCTCCTCTGAGCTTCAGCTGTAAATCCTGACCATCCATTCATGTAGATGTTAACTATTTTTTTAGCTGTGGTTGCTGGATAAAGTGAATGTAACACTTAGAATTACTAACTGGAAATGTGCTTGATCTCTGTAAGCCAAACATGTATTTCAGGAGTCTAGTTGAACCTTTATTTTTCTTTCCTCTAGCTTGCTATGGGGCTAAGAAACATCTTCACACAGCCAGTCCCCTCCCCTCTTCTTATGAAGACCATATGACCCACCCGTCATTGGAAACCCAGGAAAAGGATATTATTTTCACTTTCCTTGTCATAAGTCATACTGTCCTGTGCCCAAGAAGTTATGAATGAATGTTATCCATGGTAATACTGTTTACTGTCACATGTAGAGTGCATGTGTGGAGAGTGTCGGCCACATGGATAGGAGATATGTGGATTAACAAGCAAGAAAACACGCAGTCTTGACTGGACTATCTGTGTGACGCCAACGTTTGGATATACCATCCATTCCATGTTTGTCCTCTTTATTTGTAATTTAATATTTCTGAAAATAAATTCACAAAATGAATGTTACTCTTGTTTTTATTACCAGGAGCAGTGCTGTAATGTAACTGAGTACATCTACTCAGTAAGTACTGTGTTAATGTGGCCTCTAAGGGTGTAGTTAGATTAGATTGAGTTTTTTGCACAAAAACAAAGAGAGCATAGTAAATATGTTTTGTTATAAATTAATCATAATAATAAACATCTGTTTTAATAACCCTTTTTTCATGAAAAACATTTCGTGGTTCTAGCTTAGACTTAACTTGGACTTAAGTTGGACAAAGCAAACATGTGTGACTTTGGAAGGATTTTCTCATTTTTTTACAGATACAAATTATTAATTAATGGAGAAAATTAATCCATAATGGAAATTATTAGTTACGGCTCCATTCAGAGTGGTTCAAAATGAGCTCCACTTCAACCACCTACAGCAGGAAAATCCATAATTTTTATTAACTCACAAGTAATAATCATCTAATATTAGATGGTTATTACCATATGATAATTACAGTCAGTGGGCCGCAGCATCCCAGGTTCGAGCCCTACCTTTGGCCCTTGTTAGCTGTATGTTAGCCCCCGTCACTCTTCAGTTATATCAAATAAAGCTCACTGCATCTAGCAGTGGTAATGCTGATTGCAACCCCATCACCTCAGCTGATCTTTTCTAGTCTGAAGGAGAAACCGCAGCAAAAAACAAAACAAAACTTGAAAGGCCCTACTTTTACAGGGTATTTTTACAATGTGGTATGAGTACTTAAGTAAAAGATCTAAATACTTTGTGCGCCACTGACGACGAGTCAAGCTGATACACTTCTAATGTTAAAACCAAAACTGTGATCTATCAAATTCAGAATATGATTGATTGATGTATGTTTAAGTGAAGCCAAGTCCATGTTTTAAAGTTTGGAAATTTCCTCACAAGATACAGTAAAATAACGGAAATGATGAATCATAGATTACTGCTCATATGACATCTTATCTGTTTTTCTTCGTCACATTTTCCAGCTTCCATCGGACATGCATACATAAGGAAATTGATTAAAATCTGAAAGTGGTTTGTCGAAAAACAGCAACCCTGCGACGCTATCAAATGAGTGAGAACGAAGGAATGAAGAAAGACGTTTCTTATCTATGCAAAGGTTTATTTCTGCATGTGGGCAGTATCTTCCAAACACAAATTGACAATTAAATTAACATCAAATCCAGTTCATTAATATTAATACCAGTCTATAAATAACAGTTCTTTAAATATAAAAACTTAAAAAAAAAAATAGATTATATAGTTATTGTTTGTAACTGATAAAAAAAAGTAACAAGTAACATCATCACATTCCAGAAATGAATCAACAATAAAAATTAAAGTGGTATAAAATATGAATTGAATTATTTTAGTGCAAAAAAACTACAACCATGGATTTCCCCATACCTTATAAATAAGCATGTATAAATAGATTAAATAAGTTATCCAGTAGTTGCCTTATGTAGCCCTGAGGTCTTTAACATTTGCACAATCATAGATTGCAGTATGTGCACTCCGTGCACACATGATTTGCCCCTCAACAACACCCAGTTTTCCCTGAGGTATCCCTTCAAACCGATTTTAACTACTTTTTTTTTCCCTTTATCTTTTTAACATTTGGTAAGTCACTGGTGTTATACCCTTGTTGGTCAGTCTCCTGGGCTGCTCCCATTTTCTGAACTGTCTCTGGCCGCCGATGAGGAAATGGCGGAACATGTACAGGATGCTGTGCGCAGTCATCTTTCGGTTGTAAAGAGTGGGTGTGTCGATGTTCCTCAGCAGCTGCTCCTCCTGACCTCTGGTCAGCGCTGTGATGTGTTCAGGGTGCCTCATCTGTGGTGGCAGAAGTGCGAGGTGTTTTATATTTATTTAATGGCAAACCTAGGATCTCATGCAAGCTATTTACAATAGGACAAAAATGATATTATATACGCAAAATAAATTAAAAGTAGGACACGTAATGAGCTAACAGTGGTTGAATGTGAATGTAGGGAATTTACTTGAGTAAATATACTCAAGTATTGCATTGAACTAAAACTTTTGTAATGTAGTGAGGCACACACCCTACTGGGCTCTGTTTGTTTGAGTTGTAACCCGGAAGATTATTGCAGTTACGCCTGTTGTTGTGATGCGGAAGGAAGCAGTAAAGATCCTAGCAGTGTCTCCTGGTGTTCATTTCACCTGAACACTAAATCTACACAACAAGCACCATAGTATTTTGTGCCACTTTCACTGCACTACTAAAGGAAACATCTGTAATTACAAATTACTTACTACTCAAGATTATAGAATAACCTAAAATGTGTACATGACAGCACACAAAGCAGGTCAAATGAAATAAAAACTTACACGTTGATGCATTAGCATCAGTCTAACCATGCAACAGTAACAGGAGGCAACACTTTTACATAACAGAGTGTTTTTACAGTGCGGCTTTGTTATTTTTTATTCAAGTGAAGGATCTTAATACTTCCTCCACCACTGGATATAATAAAGATAAATAGAAGAATTACATGAAGTCATGAGCAGGGCTGACACGAAGACCACCACAGTGCACGAACTATTAGCCAGAAAGACAAGTATGCAGCATCTCACACCCACCTTGTCTTTGATATGTTGGATCAGATTGTCCCGCTCCGCCACTGTGAAGATCCTTTGGTTGGGGTACTCCTTCGCCACATACTCGAGGACAGCTGTGTAAGTGAACAGGCCCTTGGCCAACCATTGAAGACAAGCCTCCTGGAGAGAGGAAACAAAACTCAGTGTCAAATAAACAGTTTCTGCTTTCAATCTGTGTAACACGGTGACAAAAGTGGAGGCACACTACCTTGTTGTAGTTGGACGGGCAGTCTTTTGGAAGCCAGGCAATTGTGTATTGATCCAGAATGTTGTATTTAAGGCCATGGTGAAATTCAACTTCAAACTGATAAGAAAAGGGAAAGCATGGAGGTCAGTTTACTTTACACATGCTCAGAGAATGAGACACCAGTCAGCCAGCTCCAACTTTAAATCTCATTTAAACTAAACTTGATACACAGTTAAGTTAAATCCATACCTCTTGCTCATGGCGACTGAATGTGCCAACGGCATATATCCATGCCTTCACCGCGTCTGAGGTATTGTCCTCCACCTCCTCCTGAGCCTCATCACCTGAGGGGTCACCTGCCGGGCTTTCGGTGAGCGCGGTTGGCGCACCGAGAGCGCGCTGCATCAGAGCACCCAGCATCACTGCAGAGAGCAGGTACGCGTCTGTAGTGGGGGGGAAAAAAGCATGAATGAAGAGAAGGAAGAAAACGCAGGAAACGTGCGCTCCCACGGGCTGTAAATTACTTACTGAGTTTAGAGGGCATGTTTCGCTGCTGGGAAGCACTTGAGTTGAGTTTCCACTGATGCTGAGGTTCTGTCTGTCAGAAGGAGGGCCAGAAGGAGTTGCCTTGTCTTTGCGATAGGCCGTCATTTTATATTCTTCACTGGAGGGATTTCCCAATACCTCTCTCGGGCACGGAATTAAACGTTTGCGTCAAACATCCGGTGATGAAGATGGCGAGGAGTGTCCATCTTCAAAATGACCAGAGGAAGCGGCAAGAGGCAGAAACTTTATCTTAATTTATATTTAAAATTAAGATAAAGTTGAAATGGTTATTTCAAGAATAAATAAACCCCCACCTCCTAACACACACACACACACACGCACGCACTCACGCACGCACAAACGTTTCAAATAGACATAGGCTAATTGTGTAGGAAAAATCCCTGTGATATTTTAAGCCTAATAATTTAAAGGGAAAATCCACTCAAAACCATACATTTGCATGGCTGTGATGATAAAATGAGTATAGATAAAATGACGAAACGATGACGAGAAGTCAAACTTATGGTGGGCTCTTGATTTTAATTACACACAGAGGGGTTAGTTTGTCTCTCAGCTTTCTGCTGTATTTACATAACTGTTTTTTTTTTTTTCAATATTAGCCACTCGTGTAATATAAGATGAAATGTACGTATGTATGTATCTACAGTAAGGAATGTGTTTCTATAATTAAGTCAAATGAATGCATGCAATCAGTGATTTTTCTTGTTTTCTGACACTGTGTCTTGTTCCTCTTCCAATATTAGTCATGAAACTAAATGGGTGAGTTTATCGTTGGGCTCTTCAGAGCATTTGAAGTGATAAAACAACGAGGTGGATCATTTATGTCATATCGTCATCCCACGTTCTGTGAGATCATATCTCAATATGATAACAATGTTTAGCTGTGTGTCAGAAATATGATAATCTTTCATATGGCCGGTCAGGGTAACAGTCAGCTACTTGGATAGTTTTCAGCCTGATGGTGGTCCGAATATGGTTCCAAGTTAATCCCAATGTTTTATGCTTAACCTTGTCATATGAAATGATTAAACTAATCCAATAATATTACCCATTTGTAATTTTCTACTGTGAGTTCAGACAGTCCTTCCAACTTATTAGCACACTGGCTTTCCCCAGAGTGACACAGATGTCAGTGCATTTCATAATAACTCTGTTTATTGAAGGCTTTTTACTTTTAACCATCCACTCAAGTAGATTGACTGGAATAGGATTTTACATGCCATGTCCTAAGATTGGATGAGGGCTGGTGAATGCCTCCAGGGACACCACCTACTGGGGCACTCCTGTTACTATTACTTTTCTTAAGGTTTTTACTTGTTTTAAAGGGGCTCTACACATTTTACATACCGAGTTTTGTCAGTCTGAAGAAAATGACTAAAGTGGCCTGAGTAATCTTAGATTTAAAGACTACACTTTTTACCCGAAAGAGTTTGACTTTGAAATATATGCCTATTTATCAAGCGGGGGATCGAACAAGTGACGCTATCAAGTTAAATTATGGAAAGCGTCAAGGATATGGGGTTTGTCAGAATATGTCAACCTCACAAAGATCTGGATTTGTCTCTGAAAAATCCACCAACTTTATGGGGGTTAAATATTAAATTCAAGTGGAAATGGCCACTACAGCTATATTAAACACACCACTTAACAACATTAACAATCATAAGTTCATATATTGAGGGAGCATTACACATAGTATACTGCACATGTGATGAGAGAGTGATGAGCAAACATGGAAACATTTACTGTCCCGCTAAATCACATCTGGGTTCAGAAAAAATGCAAGTTAATCTAATGTCTGTTATCATTAGAATACTCCTGGTCTACTGAACTGATTCATGTAACATCTTGTAATCCTTATTCATATAAAATCATATCAGTTTAGATTTCTACATAGCTCCTGGTGTTTTCAAAGAGCTATGATATTGCCTCTCCCTACACCCAAGTCTCAAAAACTAATACCACATTTTATTCAAAACGCAGATTTATGGTCTAACTATTCAGTTTCAACGGAGCTGTTAGCAACCTCTGAGTTTATTGTAATATGAGGTTGTTTTCAAAATTGGCATTTTGGAATTGGTTCTTTTGTTATGTTTTCTTCAGACAGACCAAAGTAAATGTTGGGATACCACAAGGCTCAATTCTAATCCCACTAATATTCCCTCCCACTAATATAACTGCTTCCTCTCACTAAAAAGTCCTGTGTCTCAGCTACTGGACATTTTGTCAGACATGTTTCTAAATGTTGATAACTTTGTAATATTCCACAGTCCCTGTATCAACCAAAATATTTCCCAGATTGTGTTTTTTTTCCAGCCATGCTAACAGTATCAATATTGTCTGTCCACCACTTTGGTCTAGACTTAAATATCTCAACAACTACATATGTAATGTATGTAATGAATTGGATCCATGATTTTCTGTACAGAAATGCAAGGTTCACAGTAGACCAATTGGTGATCTCTGAATGTTTTTATCCAGCGCCATCATCAGGTCAAATTTGTTTGGTGTCCAATAACTGCAAATCTAATGTCACGTCGTATTGTCTAAATGTATCCTGCACTTTATGTAGCCCTTCTTGTTTTTTGTAATGTGTGTGCACTTTATTGTAGTCCTGGCTGCACTATCTTCTATGTTATATGTAGCACCATAGTCCTTGGCAAAACAGTGTCTGATTTCACTGTGCACTGTGTGTATGGTTAAAATGACAATATAAGTGTTCAGTGCTTATTAGCAAATACTAGCATGCTAACATGCTAAACTAATATGAACATAATGAGCATTATATCTACTAAACATTGTCATGGTAGCATTGTCATTGTAGAAATACAACTTAATCAATATACCATTTACCCTCATGCTCACTGATTGTGAGGCTCTGACTGCTTCTTGTATGTGACCCTGCAAGAGGCAGAAGGATTTCTCATCTACATCCCTTTCCTGGAATTCTCTTCCTTCTGTGTAATAGATGTTCTCAATGCGTTCATTCCCGTTTAAACCCTGTTTTTTCCAGTAGGATGGGACCAGTTGTTGTTGTGTGTTCCAGAAGTGACACACATACATGGGAATTAGTGCCAGAACAATGTATGTGCATTTACTCACTGATTTGGCATTTGTGGTCCAACTGATTTTCTCTTGTCGTAGCAGCTTCTTTAATTGGGTTAAAGGAGGAGGATTCCTCTGTGTTTCTTCCATTTTTAGTAGGAGTGCAGTAGGAGTATTTCTTGTTTCCATTACAGATGTAAGATTAGTGTTTTGACTTTCATTTCCGGTGTTAATATGTAAAGATATGAAAGTTCTGTCATGCAACTTTTGCTGTGCGGCCTCCACAAGTTCATCTTTCATCATAAAAAGCATGTCAGTATGCACAACATTCTTTAGTGTGCCATCATTCTGCGAAACTTGGCTGGGATATGACAGTCATTACTTTTACTTGGCCAAAATATGACAAGCTATGACCTTAGTGTTAGTGTTTCACATGTAAGTACACGTGAGTAACTTGTGTGTTACTCACACAATACACATTGTTTTTTTTTATATAATAACTTGGAAGAGAGTGAAAAGAAAGAAGTGAGTACAACAGACTTCAGCTTAATAAGCAGCTCTAAAACTTTCAGTTATGTTACAACTGAAAGTTTGCCTTGTTTCCATTCACTTCAGCATTGCATCATCAGTGACTTACACCACAGGCTTTGTGAGAGGCTTTGTAATGAAAACGTGAATTATTTTATAATCCCCCTGCTACTATTTTTGATATGTAACTTTCCCTCTGTCTGTTGGGATTACTTATGGGACTCCCAAATTGGCTCAAGAAAAGGAGCAGTCCACATACTAACTGATGCTGTACTACGGAAAATGTTGCGATCTTGGAGTGTTTCAGTACTTTTAGTGGTCAATTTGAGACCTTAGAATAGCTCAGTGGTTACAAGGTCCATGGGAAATGCCAATCTGGAGATTCTTCTCTTCACCAGAGGTATCAACAAACCCTTTCAGTTTGCTTTTTCTACATTCAAATGATGTATTTATGAATTGAATTCATTTGTGAATATTGTTCTCAGTTCTCTGGTCTGGTAAGCTGAGCAGTAGCCACAATTCTCATTTCTTCTTTTTTTTAATCTTTTGTGACCAAAGTCCATTCACTGAAGACAAATATGGTCTTTTCTGTTATTAAAATTGAAAAAAACTGAATACACGCCTAAAATACTACATTTATCCTTCTAAAAAAAAATAATTAACACATTTGAAAGTGACTTTTGTCACTCATTTGTCTAGGATGTGCATGTGTGTGTGTGTGTGTGTGTGTGGAAAGTTTGCACTTCTCTGTTTTGCTACTTTGAATTTTAAAAAGGGGCTTAAGCAGCTTGGAGTGAATGCACATTATGACTTACTGCATGTTTAGATTACTGTGCTAAGAAAGTGCATACAGAAATGAATCTTCTCTGCTCTTTTTATGAAATTATTATCAAAACAAAAAATGTAAAACACACAATTTCACATAATCATGGATTAAAAAAGATGATGTACCTTTAAATACAGAAATGCAGAAAATAAGTTTAAAGTCCAGTTAGTAGCTGCTCAGCTTTGGGTAACATCACACGCAGCTTCATCGGCAGATAGCAGTTTCCCAGCTCTTGAATAAACGTTTGTCTTTGTTAGTCTTTAAAGTGCTCTGAAAGATGGAAATGTCTTTCATTACAATTGTGCAACTCCTGTTATTGATGACCATGTGAAATGATCAAAAGCTCCAGACCAACCACAAAATGGACCCTGATTTAAAATAGTTTTGTCAAGTAGAGAAGATGTGCAGTACGTATTTCAGGTTGAATTTGGATAAGAAGGGTGTTATAACTCTGACCTATAAAATAAAATATTATAATATTACAAACTACACAGACTTCCCATATTTGTATGGTTTATGTTGATCTCTTAGCAACTAGCGCAAAAATATTATCTCGAGCAATCTCATCCTAATCGCCTACATTTCAGATAAATGATATCTAACAGATCACATCTAAAGATGTCAGTGAAGCACTGAAACCAGTAAGACCTCAAATTATCACATCATCTGAAGGCCAGTAAGTGAACATCTTTAGAATATAGAGAACAGTTTTTAAATCTGAGTTATTAGTCTTCAAACAAGGAAGTATGTTTACCCTTGGTGGTGGTCCGACATTGTTATCTAATTACAAAGGTTTCTATGTCGTGTGCCTATCTGTTGTGTCTCCTAGACACTAGTCTAGGAGACAGTCATACCCTCTAACCTCTGTTACCAGAGTAATCAGCATACAGCAAACATATAGCTGCTCTGCATCTCAAGGAGAGAAGTCAGTGTCTGTCAGAGTCAGTTTGAAATGCTTACTCATTTCTCCCTTTTCAGGTTTCTTCAGTAGACAAATGAATTCAGGATCAAAGGGCACAAGCCCAAATAGTCTCCGTGCAGAAACACACACACGACTGCTGGGACACTCCCGTGACTATCATAACTATCATAACATGACTTTATCACTCATACTTAAAACATGTGAAATGTATAGCGCATGTGACTTAAAACTTTAACATATCCCAGTGAACTGTAATAACTTCCTTCAGGTTCAGTGTAGCACAGATGCTCACCAGATTCTTAGAAACATTAATCAGCACGTTTGTACCAGCCCATTGTCAGCTGGCTTCCTCCTGACCTACAGTTTATGTTCTTGTTCCTGTCATGCTTCTGCTGAATTTCTTATGGCACGGAGGGGTCAAATTACATTTTTTTTTTTTTTATAATTAATTAATTAATAAATTAATGAAATGACTTTCCCAATAACTTCTTCGAAGACAATTCTATTTGAATTAAATGATGGAAAAAATCAGTATCTAAATTGGTCAGATCCTCTTTTTGTACTTTCACTATCAATGAAACTCAAGTTCAAGGAAATTCAGTTCACTTTTCCAGTCGTGTTAATCATACCACGGAAATTGAGACAGTGCCAACGTGAGCGTGTATGTTACAGTGGTCGTTTTGTCCTCACAGGGTCATTTTTATTCCAGTGTTTGCATCCTTTTCATTTGTCAAGATATGGCTTGCACATAATCTATTGATTTGTAGGTAAACATACATCATTAAGTCTGTATCTGTGTGTATTTTCTAGTATATCCAGTTTACTACCAACATATGCTCTATATGTGTTATTTTGTATGCAGTGCCACACAATATAGTACAGTGTGTCATGGTGTGTACAAAACAAGTGACACAAGTGAAATAACACTGTGAAATAATCCTCCCAAACAATATTCATATGCATACAGTATATTCTATTTCTGTTCTGTCTGTTTTCTAGGAATTCGATTGAGAAACCCTAATAACCAGATGGGAATGTCTGTTTTTGGCTAATGCAGTGACCCAGGCAAAACCTGACAAATCAGCATACTTCACCAAAATGATGCAAAAATCCTGAAATTCTAAGATTACCATAAGACAGTCCAGCTCATTGATATTGCCTGCAATAGCCAAATACAAATATGGCCCCATTAAATTAAAGTTCCTGTCAAGTCCAGTGAAACCAGAACTCTTAGACTGGATTTTTGGAATTTTAAGTTAATTTTATTCATATAGACAGAGCCACAAAATTGCCTAATAATGTAAGACCCACTTTTGGTATTATTCTTCTGCAGTGCAAATTCCCCCAACAAATCTGCATATATTACCAAAACCACTCGATATGCAGTCAACCAAGGGACTTTTGTGTCCCTCTGGGTCTGAGTCTTGGTAATTCATCTTTAGCCAAATAGAGAAATTATATAAGAAGATAAGATAAGCTAGACTTTAATGATCCCAAATTCACTTGTCATATATATATATATATATATATATATATATATATATATATATATAGTGTTATATACACTAGGTGGATGAGGAATCACTCATAAGTAAGAAATATATAGAAAAATGATCTATATCATGTTATATCAGTCATGTAATCAGTAATGGAGTGGATGTCCAGCTGATGGACTAAATGATTATGTAGATGATCAAAACAACAAGCTGGCCCTTTTGTCAATACAAATAACACTTTAATTCCATTTTTAAATAAATAATTAATTCATTTGTCTTTTTTTCAGGTTCCTTTTTATGTTACCTTTGCTTAATTAGTATGTTGGCATTATTCTGTGCAATCAACTGGACATTTTGCTTGTGTACCCTTGCAGTAAAGTATAAAAGACAGATGAATAGATGAAGAAAGGTGAAAGGTTTAGGTGTATCCTGTTGTTAAAAGTAATAGCTGCAGAGTAAAAAGTGTTAAAAAAGGTATTTTAGTATGATGCACAGCTGCATATACTCTCTGGTTGAAAGTGAAAATGGAGGATTGAATCCCGAAGTGTTTAACAAAAGTTTCCCACACGTCCAAAAACAGTACTTTTTTTTGTTTCCTGTGCTCACTGTGCGCCCCTTCGGGATACCTTTACAGATAAAAGATGTAACTGCAGGATGTGTGCACCTTCGTCTCTCCAAGCTTTCTTCTCCCACTTGCTCTCAGATGTTCTCTCGTGCATTACAGTGTCTTATCTTAAAAAGCCTGCTCCCCTTGTCACATTTCTTTGAAATCACTAGAGTATCCGAGGTTTACTTAACACTAAAGAGGTTGGAATAAAGTCTTCTGTTCGGTCTGCAGTTCACCATGCTCGCTGCTAGATGGCAATCACGCAGCATCTATGATGGGAGGTACATCCAGTCCTCTCTGACATCCTGAAGCAACAGTATGGAGAGGTCTGTTCTGTGCTTTGCCCACGCACCACAGTAATAATATATGACCCTCACACTGAACAGAAATTGCTTCAGGGCCTGTGTGGACATGGGAGTGTGTCTTTGGACTTGAGTTTGCGTATATGGCTCAAGTAGAGTAGTCATGCATGAGTGCATGTATGAATTACTGTAGAGAATGTGAAGTATTTTTCATCTAATGGCTTTTTAATTGTCTCAGCAGGAATGGATCAGCATCACCCTGAAGTCCATTAAGACTTACCATATGTGTCTGGAAGCAAAAGCTTTGGAGTCTCATCTCATGTGTTTCCCACAGTAAAATGCGCTACTTCAAATGCTAAAATGTTCATAACTAAGCTCAGCGTGACTCTGATGACTGACGGATCAGGTGAGTGTACAAAAACCAAGATCCAAGAAGTCTTCCTTGGTATTACGTGATGCAGATAACCATGGAAAGAAACCAAAGTGCTCCATCTTCAGGAGAAATGATATGACACATTTATTCTTTGAGCTCAAAGGCAATGAAACAGACCAATGTGTATCGACTCTAGTTGATGAAGACCTAGAGTGTAGAGTGATGAGACCTAGTCTGCATTACTTAATATCAAGCAAGACTTCCCCGATCTTTAAGAATATTTGAATATTTTTGCTCTGCCGGTCCAGATTTGTACCTGTACCCAACGGTTTGTTTTTTGAACTCAAACGTTCATGTTGGTGTTGGATGCTGTATCCGGATGGAGTTAAAAAAGACTAATAGTCTACAGTCACGCTTGCAGCTCTGTGGGGCTATGCTTAGGCATAATGGTTTGAGCTAAATGCTTACAAAGACAACGCTAACATGCTGATGATTGGAAGGTATAATGCTTGAGATGCTCACCATCTTAGTTTTCCTTGCAAACATGCTAATGTTTGCTAATTAATACTAAACACAGAGTCCAGCTGAGACTGAGGAAATGTCATTTAGCTTTTTGGTCATAAACTACCAACCAGATTTGGACCAAAATTTGGACTTGATAACACTGGATAAAAAGTCAGGGACCACAAACATTATTAGGATTCCTCTCTGGAGACCATGAATATTTGTACCAGATTTCATTGTAGTCCATCTAATACTTTTTGAGATATTGCAGTCTACTGACCAGCTAGCTAGCATGTCTAAAAGAGTAGCTTTGTAATGTCTGTCATGCCCTAAAGGTCAGTGCAGTTACTTAAAAGTGCACACAACAGTGTCGGCTCTTTCATGGTGTGAGCCTCGCTTCTGTTCTTTTATACATGACCTTATCTGTCATATTGTGTTATAGTTTCTAGTTTATTTTAATGACACTTTTCTTTCCCTTCTGATTTGGCTCTCAGTTTCTCCTTTCCTGTCTTTTCATCTCTGCCCAGCTGGTTTCTCATCCCTTTCCTCCTCGTCCCTCCTCGCATCCTTCACTCTCTCCACTCCTCTTCATCCTCCCTTTCCCTTTGTGCCTTTTTCTCAGGCCACTGTGTTCTTGCCTCTTCTTCTCTCTCCCTTCCTCTGGCACTTCTCCCTCCTTCTTCTTCCATAGATGGGGACCCCCATAAGAGAGGAGAGGAATTGTATCTCCGCTCAGCTCGCCACAGGCACTCCTCAATATTTAATCAAGAGTGCATTTGTTTGAAGAGAGCTCTGAATATGTATGCGAGTGAGTGATAAAGAGAGATGTCTGACCATGTGTGTGTGGATACCATATTTGTATGCAGGAGAGAGGCAGACAGAAGTGTGTATATTTGCGTGTGTGGTGACAGTTTTGGGATGAAAGGCTTTCTCCAGTCCTATGGTAATTGGTTTACTATCTCACTCTCCCTCCTCCGGCCCCTTGGTTCCACTCGCTCTTTCTTTTCCCCATCTCCTCCTTTACTCCACTTCCCATCCCCCTATAATCCATTCTTCTCCCTGTGCATCATCATGTCACCCTGATGTACTGTATAGTACTGTATGTGCACTACTATGTAAGGCTCATTCATTCAAATGCTGTACAATCAGGTTTATTTGATTTTGCTGTGTGTGCATATGTGATGGTATGTGCATGTGTGTGTGTATATATATCAGCGGCTGGTCTCAGTAGTCCCCGGAGACCGCAGAGCAGCATATTTCATCATCCTCCAGACTCGGCACAAGAAAGCCCAAAGTCCCCTTCTCTTCTTTTGCTTCTTCAGCAATTCAGCAAACACTGAGTATTTTCCTTATTTCCTTCTTTTACTTTCAGGCGGCTGCATGGTGCTTTAAGTATAAATTCAAATTTTGCTGCTTTTTTCAGATTTGCTTTAGAGCTATTGGAGTTACTAATCATGCACTGAACACTAACTCCTCCCAAGTCTTTTGAAAATTAGCTTTCGGACATCGCATTCGTTTCCTCAGTTTGTATGTGACACAAATCCATGTGCAACTGTGCCTTGCCACTTTAAAGGATTTATGTAAAAATGTCCAATTGTTTTGTTTATTTCCGTCTGTGCGAAATCGGTGGCATCTTCTAGCCGTATTTCCTACAACAGTTAATATCTCCCCCACACAGCTGACTGGAGGTTCACGGCTTCTCCTTTGGAGCACCAAATCTCAGACGGCAGCTATCTGAACAATGATCTGAAAAAAGACTGATTGGTTTTGGGGTTCTCAGTAATTGTGTTTAGCTCTCCTTTTTAGCAATTGGCTAGCACATTATGGCACACAAGGCCAGGCTGGAGGTTTTTTTTTTTTCGTGCTGTGTAGATCACACACAAAACATTCAAGTCAGAACAGTTTGTTATAATTTCCACAGAGAAACCGTTAACTAATTGACGTCATGGCTGCTTCTCGATCGTATGTTTTCCTGCAAATGCAGCATGCTGAATTCTCCACAGAGCATTCTGCAACAGCATCTGTGTATGACTGCGAGTGAAACCAGTATTTTAGAATATTTTACCTTTATTCTGAAATTCTGGGTCCCCAAAAACTATTTTTTCTCAAACATCTTCTTACTATGAGTGATGAGGCCTGACAAGAACACACTAATTTCTGCCCAAGTTAGAACAGTTTTGACTGTATCGCATGAGAGGTTTCCTGCGTTTGGGTTTTTTCATGTAGTTTTCTTACCGATTTGAGGTGGGTGGTGGTGATGTCATGATTTTCCATCCATCAATTACGATATGTTAGCTCATGTTGCCTGCACACTCATTCAAATCTGTTCAAACAACACCCACACAGTCACAACAAAGAACGTTTACTGAATTGTGAGTGTTAAATGCTTAATAAATAGTAAAATGAACAGGAAACAATAGATAAAACACCTATCAGAACCTTCTTTTGACCACAACATGACAGATTTCAAGTCAGATTTCATGTTCTCACTGTTTTAGTTAGTGGTAAAAAGCCATCTTTATGTTGTTCCTAACTTTGATCATGGTGTAGCCAATCACATAACACAAACACAGCTGCTGACATGCTGCTCCTATATCTATTGTGTGATGACAAAAAAAAGTGATTTAATCAAAGAATCTACTGTTTAATCTTGGTGAAAAGTATTGATTCACCCTTAATTAAATCAGTTTTTACTGTAGTACTGCAGAGCATATCACTGTCCCTGTCTGGATTGAACACCAAACAAAAACAGAAAAGAGGTTATCCTCAAATATATGTGTGTCTGTGTGTGTTTCAACAGCTTCAACAGTATGCAGGCTGGCCCATTACCTCTTACAGCGATGGTGTTGGTATAATCTGAGTCCCTGAAAGGGGCCAATTATCCCAGATTACAAGTCCTATCAGAAAAGCAGACTTGACATTTGAGTTATACAACTGAACCCACTGCACTCAAGCTGAACTCTGCTCAGATATATGTCCTCTTTTGAGTATCAGGCACAGACCCTCTTGGATCTGCTGAATTGAAATTATCTTTCAGATCAGAGCTACTTAAAATCTTTAATCATATTTAATGCATTTCTTTTTCAAGTTAATTCCTTTTTATGTTAAGCTTCTTATAATGCAAAGGAAATGCACCCGTTTTACAGATTATTCCATATTAAAAATAAGAAGAGTTTTAACATTTAACAGCTGTTAAAAAATATTTTGTCTGCTGCAAAAAAAGTATCCTATGCAGTATTAAGATTAAGGTTCATGTTGAGCAAGGAGCCCGACCAGTGGTGTAGTGGCACCTGGAGAAGTAGGTATACTCTTAATTTATGCTCCATTTTTTTTATTTTTTAAAGCCAGTTTAGCAAAGGATAAACCCCTTAGGATATAAGCATGCAAGACTACTTTTATATATTTATCTCACCCAAAAATGGGCGAGTAGTATTTGCACATTGTTACTCAGCTTCTGCTGTTTGACTTCAGGGAGTAAGGAGCCTTATGAAATTAATTTCAGCCACAGAAGTAGTGCAGATTTTGCAACAAACACTGGCTCACAGATAGGGGAGGCAACTACGTAATTAAACATTTGAATTAAGTATTCTTTACTCCAGTCAGTCATGGCTATTATGTCATGCCATCACCAGCCAAAAAAAAAAAGCTAGCCAAATATTGAATAATGAGGTGATTTAGAAGTGGGTACACCCGATGCTGACTGAAAAATAAGTAGGTGTGTATACCCTCCACTACACCACTGTGGTGATAAGGATTTGTTTTTACATAATCTTTGACTAAGACATGCTAAGTGGGGCATTTTACATTTGAAATGAGAGCTTATTAGTGCTCTCTGCTGGACAGAATCAGGGATTCATTGAGAAAAGCTCTCATGATCTTCATCTTGATATCTTTAAATAAGTTTTAAATGCAGCCTCTTACCTGAGAATCACTTTCCAGCCCACCGCTCCCTCTTGCATAGTTGCCAAATATATGTGATAATATTGCCCTGCTAAATTTACCAGCAGGCTCCAAGTAATACACAGGAGGCACGCACTGGAGCAGGTTATGCAAACATGCAGCACACTAGCAGAGGAAGAGGAAAGAGCTTAAAAAAAAGTACTGCCTGATGGTGTCTTTTTGCATTAGGGTGGGAGAACCACATAAAAGACATGGTGTCTCATCTTGGAGGGTTGAGACCCTCTCATGTTACAGCTCACCTGCTTTCTGCCTTCAGGTTAAACTGGAGTGCAAGGCTCCAGACTCGGCAGCATTCTCACACAGTTGGGACAAAACAAAGCACCAAACCTGGAAAAAAAAGGGCTTTCTACCACAAACACACACACACACACACACCCTGCCAAACACAGGTATACATTCTGCTCTTTGTTTACCTATGGAAATTTGAGCCAGGTAATGTGATGACGTAGCCCTACTGAGTGCTTCTTTTCTCCCCCTCCCCCTCGACTATTATCTGTAGTTTTGTATTCAATTTCCAACGCATGACATAAATAAACATTTTAATTCAACTTAAATGCCAGCTGCACCAGACAACAGGTTAAAACGGTGTTTTTAAATGTTTAAATGTACCACTGGTCAGTGAATTAAAGGTGGAAGTGATGCAATGCTTCTATGCACCTGTGACCCCCCACCCCCTCCTCTCTCTCTCTCTCTCTCTCTCTCTCTCTCTCTCTCTCTCTCTCTCTCTCTCTCCACACAGACACACACACACACACACACACACACACATCCACTCATCAACCTGGTAGTACCGAGGAGTAGGACGCGCGAGCCATTGGGTGGAGCAGAAGCGTCGCGTGCTGCGGAATACATTCAGTAGGTCGTTAACTCGCGCGCGGTTTGGTTGCAGATGCGGGTAGCGGAGTGTGAGCGCGAGGCGGGGGGAAATGGCGAACTGGCGCGGGCGGCGGCGGTGCTGCGCCTCGTGAGGATACAGTAGATAACCCGGAGCGGAGGTAGGCGGCAGCTCGAGGACAGACAGGAGTAGGAGGTGGAGGAGGAAAAGGGGGGGAAACCATGGAGGACTCCGAGCCCGCAGAGGACGGCTTGCTCGCGGGTTTACGATGGAACCGGAGCGCACGGGACCAGGCTCAGCTCAAACACAAAATCCGGGACCTGCCGGGGCTACTCAAGCACGGGCTGCACCTGCGGAAGAAGAGCGTGAGTATTTCAAACCCACCGCTGGCGGACTGACCGTGCGTCCGTCCTTCCGTGTTTTTATGTTTGATGAACGGTAGCAACGGCTCCATCTTTTCAACCGTCAAATTTCCCCGACACCGCTCGCCCTGTGCCGTGAGGCTGTTTCGTAACCCCGTCACGACTCAGGTGTTTTCATTTTGTTACAAGCATTACTGTCGCAGAGGCTGTGCGTGTGCGTGCGTGTGCGTGCGTGCTACATCCATAATAACCAATTGCTGTTGGACATCATACCTTCACACTCCGGTAGTCAAGGCAACACTACTACCCCCCCACCCCAACAGATTCTCTACACATACACGTAGAAATACACTCACTTAAATATACATTAGTACACAAACACACACAACTAACAGTTATTTTCATTATTGATTAATCTATCAGTTGTTCACTAGTCTGATTGATTATTCTATAAGATGTGAAATCACAAGTTGGGAAAGGTGATGATCTTATGATCATGTGTCTGATCATGAGCTGACGTAGAACAGAGAAAAACAGAAGATCCTCACGTTTTAGAAGCTGTAACCAACAGATATTTGACATTTTCATTTGATTAAGTGACTTCAATGATGAACCAATCAGCAAAATTGTTGGATTAATTTCTTCTAATCAACTAATCAGTTATTTGACTAATCGTTTCAGCTCTTTTTTGTGTTAAATATCTGAGTATTTCTCTCTCTTTAATATTTATTATAACATTCCCAGTCCAAATGGGGCGAATTTGTAAATGAGCCATCTAAAATTCATCCTCTGCTTCTGTCTTGTGATGATTGGTCTACTAAGCGGTAAATGTGTATGACTCGGTGTGCCCTGACGTGGAACGAACACACCTGACAAGCCAAATATCTGCTCAGTGTGTCAGCTTCGCTCATATTCATCGTCCGTGGCAGCCAGGAGAAAATGTGTCTCTGATTCCCTCTGTGGGTTATGTCAGAGACACGGCGCCAGCGCTTCCAGTCCCACCGGTGCCAGATGTGATAAAGATATGCAACGTTTGTCGTGTTTTGACCGATGAGACAAACAGGTCGTGTCATGTTACATCTGATTTTAAGTGATGTTTAAATGACTCACATTTTCAGGCTGCTCAGTGTTTAATTCTCCTGTGGTAACAAATCAATGATGGTAAATCCTATAATGAATTTCACAACAGAATCCAGTGCAGACAAAAACGTTATAATGAAACCATAAAGGATGTAGGAATGGATGGATTGCTTCACTGCTGTACCAGACAATTATTAACTGTAGCATGCACCCTATCATCTTTGTGTTATTGCTCATTGCCTTTGATTGAGCTGAAGGGAAGGAAAGAACAAAAAAACTGAGTAGATGGAGAAAAAAAGGCGAATTTTCCCTCTTCTGTCTGTCTTCATCTAACTTTGTGTGTGAGTGTGATGAGGCGTGGGTAAGTAGTGTAAAGGTATGGCTGTTCTGTGCCGACTGGTTCCCTCTAGACGCTGGCAGTCTTTGCTATGCTTCACCTGGCACACACATTCTCAGACAGACACGCACGCTCGTTTGTATATGCGCATACAAATTCTCTAAAAACACGTGAGAGAACTACTGTGCATTGATTTGCACTGCACTACAATGGCACTCAAAACTGGAAACGCTAAAAAGAAAACAGTGACATGATCTGAGATCACAGCATCTCTCCCAGGTGGACACCTCTTTATTTTATTTATTTTTTTTGTTGTTGATCCATGCAGAAGCTATATTTTGTTTTTTGTTCTAATATCCGGGGTCCCATAAAGGTGTGAAACATCTGACATAAGCAGTTTTTTACATTACCTCACCCTCACTCTTTGATGTTTGCCGACAACTTCTGATGTGAATGGAAACTGTTGTGCCATCTGTCGCTTGTTGGTTAGAGCCTGCAGCAGCCTCAGCTTTTGTGAATCCTGTCTTACATTATTCTCTGTTGGGACTTGCTCTGGTATTTAATTATTCGTCCTTTTATTGGCTACGATGTGACGGGAGCAGAGGGATTTGCTTAAAGGAACACATCACCGACTTTTCAACTTTCACTGCTCTTGTGAAGTAGCCAGGCTGTAGAAGTTTAAAAGAGGGAAAACCTGTTTAGTTTTCTTTCCTTCATCTCCTCTGCAAAGAGCTGACCGCAGCTCAGTCAGGTGTCAGTCAGATTTGAAAACCACTTACTGGTCAGACAGAGTCACTCAAAAATAGGTATGTGCTGTGGACTTCATGTTTGGTGTTGTGAGTTTCCTGGTGAGGAAATGTACAGCCTCAAGCTGCCATTGGTTTAGCTGACCAGCAGCACTGCTAGTTGACAGATGCTCAAGATAATTTGTTGAATTTTTTTTTTTTTGCTCTTGTTACCAAACATTACCTCCAAGTCAGTTTTCTACAACCAGTTCTGCTGTGAGTTCTGCTGTGGACTGAATTTCTAGTCTCGATTGGAAGAATCAATGCGTACAGCAGCATGGGGCATGAAACTGTCTTTAAAGATAACACTGATAACAAAGAAAACAGTAGACTAAATACGGCTTTCATCTCTTTGGGGAGTTGGAGCCACATTGTGGCTGAATGCTTCCTTTAGTTCATCAGTACAAACAGACATTAGAACATTAAAACCACAAGAAATCTCAATTCAAGTCAATCTCAAGTTACATATATCACATACTGTAATAGTAGGTTGTTTGATATGTGTACATGAACTCAGAGGAGGTGGAAATACGGAGCACATTTTTACAAAGAAACGTAACAAACACAGTTGAGTAATGGCTCATTCCCAGTTTAATCATGGCATTTTGTTCGGGGTTGCAGCTCCTTTGAATTTCTTTCTTCTTCTAATGAATGAAATTGATGTTCTGTTGCTGCAGCGTATCATATTTTTATTTAGATGTATATTATGAAAACTTGGTGGATTAAAACTTAAACACCAACCGAGTGTTAAAATACTTAAACCCGCAAACATATAAATGTACTGTACAGTATGCTGTAAAACATATTACATTGGCTGTAAATCAAATTATCACAGTCATAATGTCAGCTAACAGACTTTGTGACGACAGTCTTAGAGGAAGGTTGATGATATTCCTCAGAAGATGATCTCATTTCTACATTATACATGCAGCAAAACAGTGACTTGTGATGTGTTTTTATGTCTGCCAGCAATATTTCACATCCATAACTGCATTATGCATTGAGATTAGAAAGATGAAAGAGGTGAGGGGTGGAGAGAGAGAGGGAGAAAGACTCAACACACATTCACCCTCACTGAATAAACCTACACACATCACCAGAACCACTCTGTGCCTGCCAACTTTTATTAACCACTTGAATATGGATTTTACGTTAGGAATACCCTTTATACAAAGACAGCAAAGTAACAAAGAAGAGGAGACAATCATACAAGTGGAATGCATCAGGACATTTATGGCAGTCAAAATGCAGCAACTTAAAAGGATCTTTATTATTATTAAGACCGCAAAATGTTAGCTTCAGCAACCTGTGGCCATTCGATTTCATTCACTAATGGCATTAAAGATAAACGAGAGTTTCCACTTTGATGCCCGAATCTGATATTTACTCTAGCACCTCCATTTAATGAATGTTAAGTGGAAGGATTCACATATTGGGCTGCATCCATTTTCAAATTCTGTGCTAAAATGTTCTTGTTTGGGGCTGCAAACAGCAACTATGAATCTGCAGATTACTTTCTCGTTCAACGAAATGGCAAAATGTAATGAATAATATTCATCAGAGTTTCCTAAAGCCAGCGTTGACATTTGCTTTCTCCAAACCAGAAAATAATCAGTTTACTATGATTGAAGAAAATCAGCAAGTATTCACATTAAAGAAGCTGGAAAAAGTGATTTTTTAAATTTTGCTTGAAATAAAACTGTTGATTGATTTTCTGTTGATAGATAATCATGAAATGAGTCAGTTAAGAACAAAGGTCATGTGTGTTGGCAGATAGGTGTGGGATGGCAGGTGGGTTTCTTAACAGCTTTACTCTGTGTGTGTGTGTGTTCACTGTGCTGAAGCTGCTTTGATGTCTCCATTTCTGACTTCCTCGTATGACGGATCTGTCGAGGAGTCGACAGGAGTTTAGTGTGTATGTGTGTGAAGGGGGCTTGCCAAGCATACCGTGCTACAGCTCTTCACTGTGCTCAGCAATCTAATCTGAGAGTAATCCATTTCTTGCAGATAATGACCTCGCTCTCTGCTGCTCCCTCTCTCTCTCTCTCTCTCTCTCTTCCCCTCTGTATACACACTTTGAAGTCATCACACAGATAAGCGTGTCAGCATGTGCCTCCTCATTCATCTCCTCTTCTCTCTTCTTCTGTCACTCTCGTTTGGCCGCCGGTGTACTGACAGCAACGGACTTTACACCCTGTGATGGAGGAGTGTGTTGGTTACAAAACTGAGGCACTGACAAAGAGAAGCATGGCCAGCAGACATTTCTCTCGCCGCGTGATACAGCACGAATGAAACGCCTCCTCCAGTTCTGTTGTGTGTTTGCGAGAAGAGATGGTGGTGGGGAAACAAAGACCTCACGAGAGATCTGTATTCACCAGACAGGGAGACAAAGAGATAGAGAGATAAGATAGAGCGACCAAGACAGAAGAGAGAAAGAAGGAGCAAGACAGAGATACTGAGAGTCAGAAACAATTTATTTAGTCTGTGTGCTTGGCTGGCTGGTGTGCTCTACTTAACCCCCTGTCCAAACACTGCATGTCTTCACAGACACAAACACAGGAAAAAAAAAAAAAAGCTCTCATCTTTGCTGATATCTCGGAGGAAGTTCACACTGAGTTGATGTTTTTCACAGCCAAACACTCAAGAAATAGTCTGGCACATAATCCCCCATACCACCACAAATGAATGTTTTTAATGCTTCGTTTTTTGTACAGATTAAATAAACAAAATATAAAGTGTTAATTAGTGAGTTTAGAAGTGCTTGTATGGGGATTTTGTTTCCAGTCTAAGCTAAGCTGAGCAGCTAGCCTTATACGTAGTGTTAAACGTGCTTGCTGTTGATCTTTTCTCTACAAGAAAGCAAATCTGCGTATTCCCCAATTTGTCAAACTATTTCTTTAATGAAGAGTAAGTGAGCTGTGAAGCAACCACTTGCTTTAGATGAGGTGTGTGTGTGTGTGCAAGTGTGTATACTCACAGACATCCCAGACAGTATCATCGCTCTAATGAGGATCACACACACTGCTCTACATCTCTCTGATCATTCTTCTGTTTCATTTTCTTACAACTCAAAGCCATAGCCGTGCATTTCTCTCCCTCTCTGTCTTTGTCTCGCTTACTTTTTCTCCGCTTCGCGATTACAATTAAAATGATCTCTCCATCTCAGCGCCTCGTCTCTCGCCCTCTCCATCTGTCATGCTCATATCCCCCATCATATATTCATAGACAGTTGTGATTTCTTTAGCCTCCCTCTTTTCTCCCTCCTCTTGCACGCTAACTCATTTATATTTCTTCATCTACATCTATCTTCCACAGTTGCTTAGGTGATTTTCATTTGATCCCTCCGAATCTACTGGTTTGTTATTGTCAGCCAGTGAGCGGCGAAAGGGCAGCAGCGATTGCCAGCGCAGGGCTCAGTTTTCCGTGAAGGTTTCCAGAGGGAATCAAACCCACAACTCCATCAGTGATCAGTGCCTCACTGACTGAGCTCACAAACCAGTTGCACTCCTATTGCAGGATGTTCTCATCTGTCTGTCTTTAATGAAAGCTGACAACGTGATCATCATCCTAATACAATTCTACAGTTTGCATTTTTATCAGGGATTTTCAAAGCAGATACCCGTTTCTGATACCCACATCCACTGATAATGATGCTGTATTGTTGAATGCAAGTTCAAATGAGTCCATATCAAATCTATAAAATATATTCAGCACGGATCAACAGAAAAAATTCTCTCGAAAACAAATCTCTAAAAAACATCTTTGGTAGCAATTACAGTCCTTGAGTCTGGACATGAGCAAATGTAAGGTCCTGCATTAAATCGACGACTCGACTTGGCCCTTACAGTACTTTATTGTTGTTTTGAAACCCTTTTTACCTTGCCTTTGTTCTCTTACTGAAAAATAAAGCTTCACCCTCGTCAGCATTCTCTTGCAGACAGCAGCAAGTTTTTGCTCCAGGATTTTTCTGTATTTTGCCGCATTCATTTTGCCGTAAGTGTTCCAAGGCCTGCTGCGGAAAAGCGTCCTCTCTGCAATGACACTGGCACCGTAAGACTGTCTGTAGGCCTTTTGATGGCCTCCCTCTACATGGAGACTCGATTATTGAGGACAGCTGCACCATTGTTTAAAGACTGATTGAACTATATCCTCTTCTTATTCAGTACCTTGAAAATTTCCTTCCTCACATTCATACTTATCAGTAACCCTTTCACAGATTTGTTTGGAATTTGCAAACACAATAGGAAGGACATTTTGGCATGCCACAGTAGGAAAAGCACAGGTGTAAACAGCAAAATTAATGATGGCTGAATTCCATTCAGCTGCGTCAGTTTCAGGCTGATTCACTGTCATTTCTTACTGAGACACGTGAACAGAACAGAGCCATTGTTCCTGTTATCAGTAACACCTGTGCTTTTACCGCTACAGAAAAAGTCTGCTGTGAAAAAGGCTTAACTTCCTTTTTTTATTTATGTAGTTTTAACTAAGAATCCAGCTATTGGAGTCCATTATTTATATACGGGTGCAGATACTATTTAACCAAAAATCTCTTGTCACACCTTGATTGCACACAGGGATACACCAGGGATAATGTTAGATGTGTTTATGATGTCAGTTTGGTTATCAGTGTCCACTCAAACCGCTGTGATTCAGTGTTATAAAACGATACAACATAAAATCATTTCAGGCGGGAGAATCCTTTTTATAGATGCTGTAAAGTGTTTTCCTGCACAGGTTGGAAAGTAACAGATTAAACATTTTAGATATACCTTGGGATATTGGTCTGTAATTGGCTAAAGCCTCTGGATCTAGAGTGGGCTTTAAAGAACTGTGGTACATATCAGATCAGTGCCTGCTGTTGAAACGCTTTTAAAAAGCTTGTATGTCTGCTTAAACTACAACTTAATACTATTTGATGTAAGGTGTGATATTGTATCTGTAGGAAAGAAAGGAAGGAAAATGAGGAACATGTTTAGAGCTATAATCTTCAGGAATTACAAGTTTGAAAATGCAGCTGTGAAACATTCGACGCAAGCTTTTAATTCGGCAGCAGAGACGAGGTGTTACTAAATTACATCACAATGTATTGCACTGCAGTGACACACAAAAACAGATGGCTGCGTGTAGTGGTGTTTCCGCTCTACTTGATCTAACACTTACTATCATTTTTAATCTGTTTTATGACAGTTGGTGTCACCACAGTGTCAACGCTATCATCTAGCTCCTCTAGCACCATTATAATCCATAAAGATTAAGAGTTTATTTGCTGATAGGGGAAGTAGAGGAAGAGTGGATACGCCCAGGGCAAAGGCTACTGTACAACAAGATGGTAGCAATGATGAGGAGATTTATCATGGGGTCATACTGTGGCTCGATAAGGTTGTATTGTGAAAGTTGAACTGAAAGTTGCATTTTTTGGTGAAGGAATTGGCTTACTGCTGCAGATCTGGGTGATTTGGTGAATGTGTGTCACTGTTAAACTATTTAGGTCAGATAATCATCGTTTAAGTAAAAATGAATGGCCGTGTTCTCATAATGTAGTACATTAGTACACTTTAAATCACTAAATATCACCAGAAAATGTGTGTGCATGAGCAACGGCTGTTAACTGTGTTGGTTTAACCAAAGCCTGACTAATGTTTTTGAAATGGTAAAACTGGTCTATCACATGTCACAGTCTTGTTTGTTCAGTGTATTTACTGTGTGTGTAATTGTGTGTTGGCTCTGACAGCTTGTGTGTATTTTTTTTTTCCCACAGCAATCACCTGACACTATCCCTGGACCCAGTACTGGACCTACAGTACACAAGGTAAGGAAACATAAACACACACTCACTCACACACAGATGATGTCATGCCTTTAGTTTTGCTGTGAAGCGAAAGTGTGTTTGTTTTGCCCCAATACAAATGACCTCACCTGATATTACCATGGGCTTTTTTCAAGCTAGTTTCACTGACTACAAACAAACTTAATTTTCTTCTAAATTTGTCATGGATCATTACAATGCAGTTTGGCAAATATTTTATTACTGCACTCTGAAAAGGCCTTAGGGGCTTAAATACCTTGTCAGTATAGTTTTCTTTGAACATTAAAAATATTAGCTAAAGAAATAAAATTAAAAGAAATTAAATGTCAACATCTGACGCTCGGGTGCTCCTTATTTATGGGTTGTACCCAAAGCAGTACGTCGCTGGTAAAACTCGCCCGTCAGTACCTAATCAGGGGAAAAGAAGCCTCAGGCTTGATCATAGCTAAGCCAGTTTAAATCTCCTTATGTTAGTTTTTGTTGCGTGGTATTTGTCTGGAAAATATTTACCAAGAATTGACAGAACCTGGTCATGAAAGCTGGACCAATCAATCAGCTGTGGAGATTACTTTGTGTGATAGTTGTTTGACACGGAGTTGGTGCATAGTTAGTGCTGGTTTTCACCTCTTGACTGTCAAACTTTGTGATCATCTACTCATGTATGATTATGCATCTGCATGGTCTGTTTGTCATCTCAGACTGACTCTCAGACACCAGTTTGGTAGATAGTTCAAGTCACATTTGGCAAAGTTTTTAGAACAGTTTGAAAAACATGTTTCAGCAAAGCTAGAATTGTAAATCATTAGTCATTGTCAAAACATGATCTAATTATTTGTCAGTTTATTGGCAACACCCATAACTGAAGTACATGCCAATAAAGGCTCAGCAGACCAGTGTATGAGAATTTATTTAAGAGCTGGCTGTGCGATTAAACGCAGGTTATTTATTTGAAGCACCACCTTGTTGCCACAAAGATGATCAGAAATTCTGCTTAGAGGTCAGAAAATTCCTTTGAGGTGAAAACACGTGGTGGAAATGAAAATTCTGTTTGTCTTTCCTGCCTTTATGTGGCACATTTCTGCATGCAGAAGCAACATGAATCCATCTGCAAGAATGTGTATTGTGTCAACTATGTGCTTTTGTGATTGCATGCGTGTCCTTTTGCATGTGCACGAGATGCAAACAACATAGGGAGCGACTCTTGTTCACACAGCCAGTCCAAATCTCTTATTTGGCATATCCAGATTGTATCCAGATTGACTTTAGAAAATCTAGACAACACGAAACCACATGAAATGCGATTTTGGCAAATCGGATATAAGCTACGTTTGAGGTGGTCTGAAATGTGATTACAATTAGATTTCAACAGATGTGTCTCTGTTTGGCTTCTCATATCAGATTTCAAAGTGTCTTTTGTGTCACTCACAACACGACACACACGACAATGATAAATCCTGAGTGATGAAAGTGCATCCGGGCAGCTGAGTTGCTTGGTATAGAGGACAAGATACAGTAGAGAACAACAGCCTGTGGACTGATGCTAAAATGAATTGTCTGCTGGCAGTTTGGTGGGAGGCTTCTGTACAAAGCTGCTTCTGCATTCAGCTTAAGTTACTCTGTTGTTACCACAACAACTCAATGTAGGTAGGTTGGTGATGTCTGGACACACAAATCTGATTTGATCACTTGCAAATAGTGAGGACAGTCTGTCTTAAAGATCTGATTTGAGAAATAAATCAGATTTTCCTGCAGTCTAAACAAAACAACAACTAAGCTTTACTCCACAGCACTACTAGTGGTCAAAAATTCACAGGGTGTTTTTTTATTTTGGAATAAATCTGACCATTTATCAAACACATGCTCTACCATCTTACTATACAAGTTATGTTTGCAAAATCTGCTCCAATGTAGCCACAGTGTTAAGCCACTGAGGCAAAGACGGGATAAAATATTCAGATGAGATGGCACTGAAGGGAATCTCTCATGTTGTAACATAATGTGAATGGAGCCTCATCAGTCATCAAGCCGATTCTGCTCTGTAGCATGTAAATGTGAATATGAATGGAACAAAGCAGGCAGCTCATGTAAACAGTTTAATTGAAGTACAGCTTTATTTACCATAGCATCAATAGCAGGATTATTGCAGAGCGCGTAGACACAGTCAATGTTTCATACCTCAGGGGGAAAGAAATCGAGCTGTCCTTGTGAGCCGGTCAATGACAGCCTCCTGCAGCCACACCAGCTCTCTGCTATCCTAATATTCATGTCTAAAACAATGTTGAGATGAGATTTTATTTTTTTAGTTTTGTTCACATTTATTCGAGCTCAGATTAAAATAACAGCAAACTTCTGTGTGTGTCAGTCTTGTTCCCAGAGTTTTCCCTGTGCTGGTCGGACTGTGAGGAACGCCTTCCTCTCTCATGGACCATACCCAGCTAAAGACAAGATACACCTGGCCAGAATCATACGGTACACTTGTCTCTGCTTTTGTGTGTCTGTCTGTGTGCAGGGCTGAATCGATGCGTCCAGTGAAGCATATATACACACACTCGGCAGTCACTACTGTTGAGCCCCTTCCTGATTGGCCAGTTAACTTGTTTATTCAGTAAGACGAACAAAACATGACGTAGACGTTATGTAGCAGGGCACATGGTGAGCTGGGAATTCATGCACTCACATGCAGTATACTGTGCCTACAGGACCTACAGATGCATGCAAAAACCATGTGAACATCTGGACAGGAATATAAATACTCGTCATTGCACAAACACAAACCTACACACATACACATGGAGTTTATCCTGGGGAAACGCAGACGGAAAGTATTCAGTGTTTCAGAGGAAAAGGCTTACAAAGAACTAATGAATAATCAATAGATATTGACTAAATAAAAAAGGCAACCCTTGTGCCGAGGGAAGAAATGTGTGTATGTGCGTGTGCTTCATAACATTATGTGTTATATACTTGTGAACTCACAATATATATATGTGTGTATTTTAACAGGCGTAGCTATGTGGGTGTGGAGCTGGTGCAGTGGCTGTGTGAGCAGTGTGTGTACGTGCGCTGTCGGACTACTGCTGTGCGTGTCTGGCAGGTTCTGCTGGAGCTGGGTGTCCTGCTGTCTGGTAAAAACACAACTGCACACACACACACACACACACATACACATTGACACACACACGAACATGCCTGGAGGTCATACTATGCTTCAAAATTTATAGTGACCTTCCGGCGACATCAGCAACAACTAAAAAAAAGGAACCAGTTTACCAGGTAATTTCCAACAGAATCCATTGCTTCAATCACCTGCTTTACTTTCCACAAGGTTAAATGGCGCTGTGCTTCAGACCATGTTTACATGACATTTTACCACACACTAAACCTTCTGATAAATTGTGAATCACTACACCTACGATGCCTGGATAAGATTCAAGTATTCAATAAAGCTGATTTAAAAAAATAAAACTTAGAAGAAGCTGTTGTATTATTCATGTTACTCTGTTTCGTGTTGAAATTACACTTGGTATGCTATGGATGACACATGATTGTAAAGAGGGCATAACATTCATGTTTCTTTGAAGAATGAGAAAACCTGATCCTCTTGAGGCTTTTGAACATTTGCTCAGGTGCAGTTCATCGGTTTGCCTAATCCACCATAACTGATACAAAGAGTTTATCCCAGTTTTATTTGTCACTATGTCTCTGCTCTCTCTCTAGAACTAAGAGTGTCTGTTTTAAAAAAACAGAGTACATTTTTTTGAAACATAATTTCATTGATTCAAATTTGATTTAATTTTCAACATGATTTGACAAAAGTAGTAGTAGTCCTCTTTATGGCTATTTTCAAATAACAACTTGAAGCCCAATACTGTTGCATCCAACCCTTTGATTACACTGTACAACAGTGTTTGTTTGTCTGGTATTATATTATAGATACATTATTGGATTAGTCTTCCTCATTTGCTGTTGTGTTGGTGTCTCTTCTTTTTCCAGTGGACCAGCGGGTGGTGTTTTCGGACTCAAACTCTTACTACCAATTCAGCTTTGAGGAGTGTGACTCCGCCTCCTGTGAGTTTCGCTCCAATGAGGGGGAGTGGCCAGAGGCTGTTAGGCTCCTCCTACAACTTGCCCCATATGTCCAGTTTCGCTCTGGCGGCGGAGCCAACAGCCCGTAAGTGTTCACTTTAAAATCTGACTGCAAGTTATGCAACAGTGAAGGGATGGTAGAACTTTCACTTAAAACAACAACAACAACAAAAGAGGTTTGAATAAATGAAACTTGAAACTAAATTAGTTTGAATTTTTTGGAACACAAGCCGTCTAATCCTCAACTAACTTTATGTTGTAAAATCAACTCACCTGAGTCTCACCTGAGTTATAACCCAAGAGGTAAATTCAGATTTGTTATAAGACAGTTTCATTTTTTTTAAAAAAAGAACCACCTAACCCAGATTTTCATTCCGAAATTGTTCCCACACCTCAGATTACATCTCGGATTATTAGGTATCATGATTAGGATTGAAACACACCTTTCCACGCTACATAAAAACGCTACATATATGTGTTGGTAATACTTGTTATGATTAAGTTTCCATTTTGTGTTACCAAAGAGAACAACAGTGTAGTTTATGAACAGATCACGCTGGACTGTGACTGTGAACTTTTGGAATTTAGAAAGGTCGATACATATTGAATATTGAATATTTTCCCACATTTGAGTGGTTGTTCGATTTAAATTTAAAAGGGAAAGCTATTGAATATATTACAAGTTACATTTTTTTGTTATAATGACAAATGAATGTCAATGCTGGCTCTGTATCAGGGCCAACATGTTAAACTGTTGCAGAATGTTGCTCATAGTTGATGGTGAATGTGACTCACTTGTGAAATACTGGATGATCTCCATTGACCTGAAATGAAAGCGCATTGCTCGGGTAAAATATTCAACTTGAAGTGACAGTGTGCCTGTTTAGTTTTAAGATTGAGGTCATTTGTCTGTCTGATGATTTACTGTGAAAAGTGACTGTTTGATTTGGTGGGAGTACATTAGTTGATGTTTTGCAACACACTCACTCAACATGCTCACCAAGATCGTCCTCAAATCCGAGCTAGAAACCTAATCTCTATTCAGTGTTTTAAATCCTCAATCTGCTTATGCGACAGACACGTCCATGTGCAGGCGAACACACCTCCAACATCCATAGAAAAAATACACTCGTACACTCGTACAGAAAAACATACACATAAATGCCATCACACATACACACGAAATTGGCTCTGGCACAAACACACACATGCAGAGTGGTGTCAGCCAGAGTTCCCTGCTTTGCTGCTCTTGTGTATGGAATTCCTGCTGAGGCTGCTACTGAACTCAATCTGTCACTCAGAGAAAGAGAGAGAGTGAGACGGTTTGGGAGGGGTCGGGTAACGAAAGAAATAGAGTATATATGGAGAGCGAGGGAACAAGAGCACCCGTCAACACATTCATCTGTGTGTCAACTTCAAAAGGTTTTTACAGACACCGGGGGAGAGAGCGCGGGAGCAAGGGGAATTGAATGTCATATAAATCTCATGTATCCCGCTGTACATACTCCTGTGTTCTCCGTCAGTTACTTTATATACATTATAGTGGATGACATTTGTACTCTGAGGTGTGACAGGGCGCAGAGGAATGAGTGGACGAGAGAGTGGGATTACTGACACAGTGACGCCATTTTAGCTGTTTGTTTCACCTTCGCAGATTCGACATGGATGAGATTATAAATTCAGCGTCACTTTGACCATGCTGCTGTCTGTGGCTGTTTGACTGTCGCACCATTTCTCTGCAGGCATCCTCTCTGTCTCTTTCCATCTCACACCCTCCCTCCCTCTCCACTTGTCTGTCTCGCTCTTGTTGGTTTGAATAGTCATGGCTGTGAGGGAAAACACCTGATGTAACTCCATTGGCTGCTTCCAAGAGACTTGATGCCCTGATTTAGAATCCCAAAAAGGCCAATAAAATACAGTAATTGAGGGAAAATTATAACTTTTTAGAATACGGCAAATATGGTATATGTATTCCAGTCACTGCTTCCTGTCCTTAAACATAGGTGTTGTAAAAGGTTATACTGGGTCAGTGCATGCACTGAAAGCAAAGCAGCAGACAATTTTCTCTGGCTTACATCAGCCTGTGTTGTTATAAACCTTCTAATTAGAGAAATACACAATTTTTGAAGTTGCTGCAGCAAGATTGTAAATGCAGCCAGGTGTAACTGATGCTGCTCATTCTCCTCATGAATTATGGGTTCCTGTCTCTTGCTGTAGTTTAGTCTAATGAGGCAAGCATTAAATTGATACTGATAACTTGACACTTGATGCCGCCTTCTAGCGAGTTCTACTTCCATGAAGCCTAAGAACAACAGGCTACTAATTACACGGGTTATCTCTTCGGCATCATGTGCAGAAGATGTTTCTTAGCGTGTCATTAATCAGTTTGTGTCAACAATGCCAGCGTGCCTCCAGGGATTGCTGTGTCTGAACAATAATATTTGCCTCCAGGCATATTGTGGACATTAAAGTTGATTAGTTTATTGTTCTCGAAATATTCAGCAGAAATAAATGTTGTTTTGTGAAATACATTTAACAAGACTCTATAATTTAGAGTTCAGCTTCATGCATCATAGTACCTTGAATGAATGTTAAATGTACTATTGTTATTTTAACTGAGAGTTAAATATAAATGTTGCAAATGCCACGCAGTGCAAAAAACGTGTCTCTCCTCTCTCACTCTCTCTCTCTCCATCTCCATCTGAATCCACTTCAGTTTTAATTTAATGAGCTTCATTGGCAGGGAAGTCTCTGCGTCTCATTCTCCCTCTTCCACTTTGCCTCACATTATGGTAAGGGCAAAACTTGCATATATAGTGCTTTTTAGTACAGCGGTGTAAGGACGAGGCATTAAAGTTTGACTATAGATAGATGTCCTGCACACTGCCCCTGCAGCAGGAATCACTGCATTTGTTCATTTAAAGTTCAGTCCCCATCAAATTTAGCTTTGAGTGTCAACTGATCATGGAGAAGAAGAAACATTTAGATATGAACATCACCCATGGTAGCTCACTACACGCTTTGATTCCAGTCCTTTTATATCAATTTCATACAATTTCCATATAGACACTGGCTATGGGCAAAAATGCATCAGGATGTATGTTTAGATTGTGATGAAAATGTTTAATATTTTGTCACATTGTATACAAGCAATGCCTAAAACTAAATGTTAGACATTTTTATAATAATACTTTGTAATATTATGCACTGTGCTGTATGTTTGATGACACAATGGTGACAGTGGCAATTTGCAACTATTTAATGCACAAATCTGTCTCACACATTACACTGTCTATTATACACAGTACAGTATCTATATAAATACTTTTAAAGTTTGGTGTAGTAGGAGGTGGCATGAGTCAATAACAATTAAGTTCCCTGTTTCCCTCCCTTTTTGAAATATTGTGTTCTCAGCATATAAGTGTGCAGGAGGTGCAGCATTACCAGGAGCTAAAATATAACATCTTAGCTTTGGAGGAGAAAACACACTTGCTCGCATTAAATAGTGCTCTGGTCCGAAGAGGTCGAAAAACCCAACAGACTCAGCAGAATGCTGCAGGAACATTTTGGCTAGAAATGAGGGCAACTGAACAGTCATTGTTTTTTCTCCAGAAATTACATTCTCTTCCACAAATCTGTGCTGTGGCACAAGCTTTTAAATACTGCGTTAGAAAGGTAGATAGATAGGTTGTATTCAGATCACAACATGTATGTGTAGTAGGTTGTTCAGGTTATGTTGATATATTGAATATGAGTTGACACAAGAAGAATATAAGGATTTGTTTCCAGTAAATCACAGATCTCAGAACACGGCTACACATTGCGGAATGCTCTTTTGAAGTGCAAGGCAGAAAGCAGGGAAGAAAGGCATTGCAAGCACCAATCATGTTAATTCTCTATCAATAGTGCTCAGTGCTGCTTAATGATTGGTGACACACCTCCCACTGTGCAACTCTTTCAGCTCTGGCACATTCAGGCTCATGGTGAGTCACCAAATTATCAAATGAACGCCGGCTACAAAAACTTAATGACCCCAATGTGAATAAATTTAGCATGATGACTTAGAATAGACTTTGTACATTTCATGATCCACTAATGGACAACACAAGATCAAAACCCCTAACTTTAAATCACAGTGACTACTTGATAATTTGCCTTTGTTCATCCAGCTCTGGCAGGAGTTTGAGTATCGGTTATCTTATTTCAAAGGGTAATTTTGACCTTAAATACTGAGAGGAAAGCACAACCACCAAACTACACATATTGCAACAGTAGAAATATATATTTTCACACTCCTTTTAAGGCATCTGTTGGTCTCCCCTGCCTCCATCTTTCTCTGTCTGCTGGTGCCGATAGCTGAAGTGTCAGGCTGAGGGCTACATGTTATCACCATCTCTACCGCTTCTCCATCTATCATTCCCTTATCAGATTACAGTGCACACACACACACACACACACACTTAGTCACACAGGGCTTCATGGCTTCATCTTCTTTCCTTCACAACTATTACTTGTGCCACTGGGATCGGTTGATAAAATCCAAATTGTATGCAAATTGGTCTGTGTGTGTGTGTGTGTGTGTGTGAGAGTGTGTGCAGACTTGCTTGAGAAAGAGAAAGTGTGTGTCTTGGACACAGTGTGAGGGAGTCTGATCCAAACACTGTTTTTTTATAAGGGAACATATTAGATGAGGGGCCCACGGGTGTAGTCTGCTGCCGTTGAAGACAAACTCTACAACCTTGTATTATTGCTGTGGGAATAATGCAGAGTTTACCCCAAAACAACCACCTGTTTATACAGCAAACACACACACACACACACACACACACACACACACACACACACACACACACGTACACAAATGAAGTTATATGTATTCAGAGATGCCCTCAGGCTTGAAAAAAAATCCTCAAAGAGTCACACATCTATATAGATTGTGAACACATGTACACACAGCCGCCGCATTGCTGCACACACACGCAGCATCACTAACATCAATAGAAGGGTGTGTCTGGGAGCTATTTAAAATGAAACCACATGAAAGAGCGAAGGGGGGTGCGGAGAGGGATGCTCCATACAAAGACATGCAAGCAGCGAAGAACTAGAAAGACAGATGGGAGTGAAAATAAAACCGGCAGATACAAATCTGTACTCATCTGCTGTGTGATTATCATGTGTAAGGCTGCCACCTTTAAACTGTTTGATTATTTGTCAGAAACTTGTTTGAGTGGGATCATTGTGTTTCATTACATTAAACATATTTTAGTACAGGATTGAACAACAATAATTAAGTGTTATTTATATATATTTTATTCCTCTTTTTAGTTTATCTTGCGCTCATTTCCTGTGTGAGCAACCATTGGCTTCTGTCCACTCATTTAAATAGAGTAAATATACAACAAATGTTCAGGCCTATGGGTAAGAAAATCCAGTTTAGGAGATTGCAGGCTGTAGTTCTCTCCAGGTGTACCAGGGGGCAGTGTAGAGAGCCCCAAAGCTCTACACAGGAAACTTTTCTCTGGAGAGTGTTTGATCAGAATATAATGCACTTTGTAAATAAAGCTGTGTACTCTGTGTGTGTGTCTGTTCTAGGTCAGAAGAGGACTCTGAGGGTAACAGGGACATCTGCAGTGAGATTCTCCAGATGAAAGCTCTTGAGAGGCTCACTTCTACGGTTAGTGTGTGCATGTGTGTCTGAAGATTGGTAAATACAGTATGATGTAATAAAAATAAACAAAACCCCAAATTGTATTTTTCGTGTCTTGTCTTAATTTGACACCTTTTTTCTCCAACAGGTACAAAGTGAGTTGGCGGCTGCTCTCGCCAGAAAGACTCGCAAGGCTTGTAAGTATATGTTTAGTGTCTGTTTATGTGTGCTTTCCCGAGAAGTCATAGAAGCATTATGAGAACATGGAGTGACAAAAGTGTGAAGAACTATGATTAATAACTTGATTGTGTTTGTGGTCGGTTGCAGTATCAGAGCAGGACTCTGAGACAACGGAGACGAGCCAACAGGAGCCTCGCACACCCAGCGAGGAGAGCAGCCCGGTAATAAACACACACATAAAGATGTACACACTCCTACTTAAACGAAATAATAGCAATGTTCCCATCATGTTATTTTGCCCCCAAACCTGATCCTTTAGTTATAATACAGGTATAATATCACTGATATTATAACGGCGTGTAAAGGCAGGAAGATTTGGACAACCTCTCTTCATATGCAGCATGAACAAAAAACAAAAGTCAAGTGCAGTTTTTTTAGAGGTGTGGTACGCCTAATGAAATGTTACCAAAGTACATGCAGAGCAGATGTTGTTTGAACCTGTACTGGCAAAACACATGCTGTCAGTGTGAATATCATTATGTGAAAACACTGGATGCTATTTATTTGTTCATGCTGCTCCACAGTTTGCTTGCTTGTTGCAGCGCTGTGCGTTTGGAGGATGTTTCTGTATGTTACATAGCACACCCTGCACAATAAAGCTTTTTGACAGCTGTTGTAAAAAGATTGCTATAAAGGAAGTACTGGCTCAATGTGATCAGTACTAGCCAAATCAAATCATCATCACCGACACAGATTGGCTTGGGACACCTATTGGATCACGACTGGGTTATTCCGACTATCTTGCTCTATTTCAAAGGTCACTGAGTGCAAGTTGAGTGTATGTATAAATGTATGTATAAATGTAGAAAATGGGGTCAGAAGAGAGTGTGGTGGGAGGGACTGTTTGCTCTCTGGTCCTCTCTCTCTTTGTACACTGGAAACCTCTTTTTCTCCATCAATTATTCATCCTCTGATTACACTAGAGATGAGATGGAAGGAACAGGAAAAACACCAATTTGAAACGCAATTGCACATACATTACTATGAATCAGTGCTTCACATTTCTTTGGCTTGTGAAGCCTTGATACAGAAAAACCTTCTCATGGGACTTACGTGGTGAAATGGTGAACTGAAGTGATCATTTTTATTTCCTCAAAGTGTAAAAAAAAAAAGATTTTTGGCCTTTCTGAATCATTCTAAGATCCCTCATGCCTGATATCCAGGATTGGATTCAGCTGGATTACATTTGCTACGGCTCAGTCATAGTGCTGCTGTGGTTTCAGTGTCCAGTGGAAATATTTCAGAAGCAAAGTATCTGTTCTTCAGCCACGTTTCAAATATAGTTTCCAGCTGTTTTGCTGACATTTGTTTTGTGTTTTACAAGCATATTGAAAGCACGTTTGTAACTCATTTAGATGTGGTAACAGATGCTTTGCGGCTGTACTTGAATGTGATGATGAAACAGCACAGCTCCTGTCATTAACCTGCATTTTTGTTAATTTTGTCTGTCGATGTCTTGATCATAGATGATTTTGTCACCAGCATAAGCAGCATAATGGATATTTGTTAATGTACTAGGCTATTTAAGTCAGTGCTGCTGTCTGACAACAGAAACAGAAAAGTTTATAAAAGAGAACAACTCTGTCGTATGTTCAGCTATATTTAAAGTATTTGTAATCATAAACAGCAGGAGGGGTCAGTCTTGCTCCTTCCCTCTTCTTCTACTCTTCTTTCTCTCATATCTATAAATACATAAAATGTATGAAAACAACAAGTAACAAATTCAGTGCATAAATAAAAATAATGTAATGTCAGTTTCCAGAAAATACAGGCAGTCATGTACGTTCACAAGTGACTTTCACGCTTCAGAGACGAGCTGCTCTTATCAAACTTACACCTGGGGAGAAAAGATGCATGACCCATGAAAGAGATGCTCAAGCCAGCTACGCAACACAGCTGGATTTGGTGGACATGGGACATGGGACATAAGTTTCATCTTACAGTTCTGTTTGGGGGGTTTGGGAGCCACTGCAGATTATAGTGGTAACATGAGTATTTGTTTAGTTAGTTTGACATAATGACAAGGAGGACAATAAACCACCATAAAAATGTCAAGATGTCACAATGAAGTCTAAGACTTATTTCCATTGTGGTCCTTGATGAGTAGAGTGGTGGTTTCAAAAAACAATGGGAATATTTTACTAATTCAACACACAGAAACTTAACTATACAGGAGTCTGTTTTAGTTTTTGTTACCCTTCAGCTGACTGAAAGTTTTAACTTATCATGGAAGTGAAACACGAGATGAAAGAAAAATGAAAGGACACAATGGGAGATAGATGGAGACAGCCACACAATATAAATACACAGACACAGACAGGTTTATCTTGGTATGTTCTGGGACAGGAAGTTGAAAACAGGTTAACAGGAAACGGCAAGGGACAGGAGACTGTGGCTCTGATATAATGTCTGTATGTACGTGGCTATTCTACTAGATAAGAGTTTTCCTAGTAAACAAAATGAGACGTGGGAGTATGTCATAATGTTCTTATGTGTGTGTGTGTGTGTGTTACCCTCTGCTAGAGCATGCCACCGTGGGATAGGAAAATAAGGAAACAAGGAAAATAAACAGTCCAGGCTGCCCACCACTGGTGATAACAATCATAGTAGCAGCACCTCAGGGAGCACACACATCCACTGTTTTCTGTCATCAGGACAAAACCATTAGTTTTCCCAGCATTCTGCAGCTCTTTTAATGAAAACCATTCTCTCTCTCTCTCTCTCTCTCTCTATTTTTTCCCCCCTTTCTTTCCCTCTTTAAGACATCACTGTTAGATGTGCATATTTACACGCTTTCTATCTACTTCACTTGGATAAACTACTGGATTGGATGAAGGATATTAACGCATTTCCCAACTACTCCCAACTATAGAGGGGAGGAGACAGACACCACACACACACCCCAAACACACACTCCCGCCCACTTATACTACTAATCACACACACTCACCCTTTCCCCGCCAGATTCTCTGACACAGAGTAGTTAGATTTAGACAGAGAGAAGTCCGACAGATAAAGGAATTACAGACTGTATTTCATCTCATTCACCTCACATGGACACAAAGAGAAAACTCAAAACTTGTCATTGCATGTTTCTGGATTATGCCCAAACTCCTTTTGGGACCAAAACACTGAACTTTCTCGACCTCAGTCCTGCACACACTTTTTGACCATTTCCACCATGTCTTGGGACTGCGGGTTGAGATTTGTGTTCATGCCTCCTGTGTTGCAGCTGGGCGGGGTGTGTGCATTACGGGGTGGCGGTGGCAGCGGTGGCGGCGTCAGTGGAGGAATGGGGACTTGTAACCGTGAGGAGCTGACCAGCCGATTGGGGCTGGAGGCTGTTCAGCGGCTGGCAAAGGACGGCTGCCGGCTGCTGCAGAACCACAACTACAGGCTGCCCGACAGGAACCAGGCGGTGAGTAGAGAGCGTACTATTTTGCATGACACTTATATTTTGAAATATCATTAAATATCAAACAGTGTATCTGATGGGGTTAAGGATGTTGTTCTGCAAACTCATTGGTGTTTCAACCAAGTAATCTGCAGAGCAAGTTGTGGCTATATGGTTAGCATGAGTGGAGAGTAATGGACGTCATCATGTGGTAAATACTGTCATTATTGTCGTCACTTTTAAGCACACACTCCACGTCTGAGTTACTCATGGGTTCAGGTGAGGGATCATACGAGTAAATCCTCATCAGTACCATCCTGATTTGTGTTGCTCTCAAGACAAACATGCATAAACACACATTTACAGGATGCCTGCTCACTTCTGAGCATCTTCTTAGTACTGAAACACACACACACACACACAAACTGAAGATGGTTCGTTCGGATCACTTTAGATTAAACATCCACCAGCTATCTAGCTTGTCTAATGTGGGTGTTAATAATGGCTTAAGCAATGTGATCTCACACATGTGATTTTTTTTTTATTTTTTTTTTACAGTATGTCAAGTACAGTGTGTGTGTTCTTTTGTGCGAGTGTGAGTTTGCTGGCTAGAGCTTATAATCATGTGTGGGAGCTTGTGTGTGTGTGTGTGTGTGTGTGTGTGTGTGTGTGTGTGTGCACTGTTGGTGCTGTGACAGGCTGAGTCAGTGTGTGCGCATAATGAGTGGGGTGTTACTGAAGCGTTGTACTGTATAATCCGGCTCTACAGTACACCTGAGGGCAGGAAACGAAGCGAATGCAGTCTGATTTCACCCTACATCACAATGCGGGTGTTTGAGAAATGTACCACATATCTCATCAGCTCTGTGAGTTTGACCGGAACCCGGCCTTGGGGATTTTCCGGAGCTCATATGATTTCACTTTGATTCCTTTATATACAGAAGTAGGAACATGTTGCTTTTTATAGCAGTGTCACTACTGTATGAAACTACAGAGAAATATTTAAAACAGTAATGTTTTAAATAAACACAAGACTTCATATTTCACACATCATTAGAAAATAATTTGACTCTTTTTAGGTTGACTTAAAGTTTAATTTCAAGTCCTCTCAAATGAATGTAAGTTACATTAGGACAAACCTTTGTACCTTCTGAAACTTTCCTTTTAAAGTTTAAAATTTTCATTGCAAGCAAATTATTTTACAGGTGTATGCAGAACCAGGCGTTTTTCTGATCCACAGAATTTTAGATACTAGTCCAGCTCATGAAGCTTCCAAACATACAATACAATATTTTGTGCTAAATTGCAGTCAGATATGTATAAAACGAACCACAAGAAATGAATTTTGCTTTTGGTTTAAATATGTGTAGGTTTTTTATCCAGGATAAAAAAAAATTGTAGATTATAGAGTGAGGAAATGTGTTTGTTAACTTAACATCTACTGAGTAAGACTTGAGCAGAACACTGTGAACAGCGCTGATGAATTGATGTTAAGAGGTTAATGATGAAACACCCATGTAGTTCAAGGACCCTTCACTCTGCACACGCCACATACCCACACTGGTTAAAGTAAACATCAGAAAGTGACAGAAGTTCTTATATGTTTTTTTTTAAATATGCGGTATGAGCAGCTCATACAGAAGTTGTCAAATTATCGTTTCTCTTTAAGGTTTTGTCAGGATCCAAAAAAACTTTTAAGATGTTATTAGAGGTAGGGTTGGCAACCAAATTGGCTTTATTTGCAACTAGCAATAATATAAAAAGTAAGGAATAACTTCAACCTGTACTGAGTGGTCAGGACTCATTATATAACCAAGAGGAGAAGTGGCAGATCTATGTCAGCTCAGGGTTCTACATAAGGTGCACATCAAAAATAATTTTCCTGCACCTTCATTATCCTGATCTTACCACATGGTTACATGTTGGTTATGTTAGACTGCTGTTTTTTTTTTTTTTTTTTAACTATTTCATAGTTATAATTCATCAATCACCACTTAAATTCAAAGTGTCTACATGGATGATGCTTTATATGTGTGTAACAGGTGTGGTTATTATTTTTTTTGTCAGTTCATTGGCCAGCTCAGGGTGCAAAATGTGGCAGACCAAACCAAAACCAAGCAAACAGCCTGATTCACCACAAAGACCTCTCTTCTTTACTGGGTTGTCATGGTGATTTTTTATTTTTTATTTTTTTTTTGATTTTTGTTTTGTTGCGTTCTTTCCATGACAGACAAGCTCTGACAAACCGATGTAGGCTGTTTCCATAGTGATATAACTCATGTGTCAGTATAGTGTATTTGGTGCATTTCTGCCTTATAGTCACTTCAGACTTTCAGCCATCGGAGTTTACCAGAGGTCAACCTGCACAAAGGATTATACAAGGTCACAATGTGCATGACACACACATACACGCAGAGCAGCTTTTTGGGCAGCTTGTTTTACTTTCACGTTACACTGTGTGTGTATGTGTGTGTATTTAAGGTTGCATGTATGTGTGCTGCTGACCTAAAAGCATTGTGTTTTCATATTCTTATCCACTATTTCCAGGAATCAGGCTCGGAGCTATCACAACACAGATATGACCTGGTCACTATCAGCACAGACACTACACACACACACACGCAGGCACACAGGAACGGGAAGGGAACACAGAGTGCTTCCTTTTGGCTCTCCGTGAGGCCCACCTTTCCTCTGTACAATTTGTCATATTTTTCATGTGTGAGAAAGAAAAGAGGACAGACGGAGTGGGAGAGAGACAGAGAGGAGGGCAAAAGAGCTTTTGTCACAGAAGTCCTGTTTTTGCAAGAGGCCAAATATGCTTTGTGTCGTTCTATTCTTGTTTCTTGTGCACACCTTGAACTTCAGTTTGTGTGTGGAGTGTGCATGCACTTTATGACTCCATGAGGGGCACAACAGGTGCATCTCCTCTAGTCTCTATTTTCTCCTCCCCAATGTCAGAGAGAGCATAAAGTCTGACAGAAACAGAAACTTGGCTTTGGAGGTGAGGGGGAGCACACAGAAAAAGTGTTTCTAAAAGTGTAGAGAGGAGACAGTGAGGAGGGAAGGGTGGAGATGAGGTGGAAGCACAGATGGTTGAATTGAAGGAAGGGATGGTGAGAAATGGAAGGAAAGGGACTGACGCACCTGTTAGCTGAGAACAAGTGCCTCCCCTGAGAACTGAGTTATGGGGGTTTGTACACGTTCTGGTAAAGGTTCTCAGGTTCCATCATAACTGCAAATAACACACTTACGCAAACTTTCAAATGAAACTATCATTGCTTGTATTGCATAATTGCAAATTTCTATTAATGTGTTTAACTGAGACTAAAGAAACTAATCAGTCAGTTCATGTGAACGTTTCTTTTTCTCAGAGTTGTTGCCCCTTTTACATTTTAAAAAGTTTGGATTAAACTGATGTGACAGTTGGATTCACACAACTTCTTTCTGTCACTTTTCCTCACACTCCTATGTCTCTCACTTTCCGCCGCAGCGGTCTCTTGCCTTTCATCTTTCTTTCTTTTCTTGTTCTCTCTCTCTTTCTGTGTTGCATAACTGTCTTACCCCTCCTCTCCACAGTGTTCAAGTGTGTATGTTTTTCCTTTTCGTGGCTTGCATTCTTTCTCAGGCTAAATTAAATGTTGTTCTGGTGAACTGCTGTTTGCACTTAAATCTTTACAGATCATTTGTGTGTGAGTTAATTTGTGTGCACTTATAAATACATATGCATACTGTGAATATTGTAAATGTGACTTCTGTTTTGATGTATTTTCATTAAGTCTTTTGATCTTGTGTATGTATGTGTGTGTGTGTGTGTCTGTGTGTGTCTTTGGTAATGTTGCCTTCCTACACTCTTGGCTCAGAGTTGTTTTTCTTGGCATCTGTGTAAAGAGTGTGTTATCGTAAAGATCAACAGTTTGCTTCTGTATCAGGAACACAACCCAACATTTTCTTCTCCTTTGTTTTTATAGTAGTTATTGCATAAATGGTTACATAATCACTACAATAATCAGTATTCCTGTGGATTTATTAGATAGTTGCTGGCATAGAGAGACAGGAAATCAGTCAGAGGAGATTAAGGGGGAGGCTTGTAAAAAAGCATCCTGTTCATATCTGAACCCTGGATAATGTGGTCTAATGGCATGTCCCCTTTAGACTACTTAGACCTCTGTTATCTGGATATTGCATCTGGGCCTTTGGGTGCGGTCTAGGTGCCAGCCCAAATTGTAATTAATGGCATGCAGTGTCAGATCTCTTTACATCAGCCATCACTGGTTAATTTAGCATGTTACATAATGAAAATGGCAATGGTTCTTTCAAAGTACAGGTAGGTTCACATTCAGCACCTTGTAGTTTTTTTGCATACTGCACAATATGACACGTGTAATGCAGTTTGTGTACCTCAGTGTCTGTGTAGTTCACCTGTGTGCAATGAATATTGGCCATAATAGACTCCAGATTGTTTTGTGCTGTCTTTTTTGAGCTTAAGGCTAGATAGTAATACAGTGCTAGCCTGTTAAATAGTGATGTGTCATTTTTTCGTCTTAAGTTAATGATGGCTGGATATGACTAAATAAATATTTATATAGCTTTATATAACTTTTTTAAAATTGCAGTTTGCTGCCATATGCATCTTAAAATAAGTTATCTTGGCAAAGCTGAAGACACTCTAAATGGAGTAAGACATTATGCTCCATCAAAACACCTCCAGTTTTGTCTTTTTTTTTGAGCGCTCAGCCAAGATGGAGGTTCTGCTACTGGGAATCAAACCAGAGTCTCTGCAGTAGTGGGCGAGTGTTTCTTTCTTTTTCTTTTGTTCTTAATCAGACGAGGATTTTAGGAGAAACAGTGACACACACTGCAGCTGCACACCTGAAGGAGAGGGTTCAGTGACCTCAGTGTGTTAAACATCTCTATAATGCTCCAGTTGAATGAGTCATCAACACATGCACACACGCACACACACACACACACACACACACACACAAACAAAAGCACATATTGTTTTATCAAACCCAATTGAGACCCCACCTGCTGTCTCTCAGGATCAAACAGCACCTTTCATCAGACAGTCACAGTCTGATAGCGTGTGCGACTTGTTTTTGTGTGTTACAGAGGTATCTGTGACTGCATTAGTAGTACTCTGTGTTCTCCATGGTGTCTAACAAAAAATCAAGGTTCCAGATATTGTTATCACAGTTATTAATTAGTGTAAAGCTGGTACATTGCATGAACCTTAACCAACAAAACAAAAGCTATTGTCACTGTGATATTGTGTAATTGTGTCATCTAAATGTCTCTGTGCAGTCCTACATGAGAAGCAGAGCTCTCTGTGCAGGGCTGTCTTTCTGTTGCACTGTGTGTCAGTTGTGATTTCTGCTCGAGCCCGGTGGCTGTGGCAGAGCGAGCAGCTGGAGGAGAGACGTCGCCTCTTTATCTCTCCTCCTGCTCCCTTCGTCTGCCTTTGATCTCCCTCTCTCCTCTCCTTTTTCTCTCCTCTCCTCGGGCTGTTTCTTATTGTACTCCTTTGTCCATCTGGAGCTCTGTCGCCGTCGCACTGCCACTGCAGGTGTGTGCGTGTACTGTATGTGCCGGAGTCAAGTTGCTGCTCATTTTTAGAGCAGGAGATCATTTCAAGTGCCAGGCCACATTCCTGGTTGTTCCCATTATTATTAATTACATAACACCATTTCTTATGAAGGCAGGAAATGCAATACTTCCCTTTGATGGTGCCAAGGGAATCTGTGTCTGCATGTATGTATTGTTGAGTGTGTGTGTGTGTGTGTTACTTATTGGACATCATACACACAGAAACGTATATTGTGTAAATCTAAAATTAGCCTGTAATATTGACTTTACCTGACCTTTACTGGACACACAGGTAGTTTGTTCTCTGCCTTGGTATAGCTAGGTTTTCTGTGATCAGAGTCTGACACACTGAGTACGCAAATAATGTAGGTAGATGTGTCCCTGCGTAACATTGCCTGTTGATGCTGAAAGTGTCATCCAGTGTCTTCACTCCCTTAAATCACCTTCCAACTGTTTTGTCCTTGCCTCACTATGTGACATGTTGTCTCTCTCCCCCAGGAGGCGGTGGGGAGGGTTTGTCTGAAGGAGAGAGGACGGGACGTATTGGTGTTGCAGAGAGTGACATCATCAGTGACGTCGCCATCGGACCGGCCCTCACCCACATCGTCAGGGGGCGGGTCCAGAGAGGAGGATTGCGACAAGAGGTCAGTCCCTCCTCCTACATAATAAGAGCCCTCATAACCAACAGTGGCAACAAAAAACATAATCATAGTACTCCTCCCTCTCTTCTTCAGTTTTTCACTTTAGGATCTCAAGTTGCAGCCACACACTCTTGCACGTACATGCAAATTATCAGTAGTGCTGTCAACACTGTGTGTGTGTGTGTGTGTGTATGTGCGTGCATGTCTTAAGATAATGTATGCTTTAGCTTCTGGCACAGAGCGGGAAGAATGGCTTTTTTGTTTTCAGCTGAAAGGGAAACAAAGATGACACCAAGACTGGTTTACTTCTTTCTGCAAATCAGTATATGGGTTTAGGATTATGTGCATGTGTGGTTGTGTGTGTGTGTGCTTGTGTGTACAAGTGCAGTTTCTCAAAGTCTATTTAAGCCAGTGCCAAGACCTTAGGCACAATGCAGGGAGTGTCAGTGACAGGCAGGTTAAGTGGGTGTGTGTGTATGTGTGTGTTTGTACAGTGCATAGCATCTTCACTAGCAATCAGTTCCTCTCAGTGCTACTATAGGAGTAGTCAGAGAGTTTCAATCTGTGGAGCTCGTAGCTGACAAGGGCAGACGGCAAGGCAGTTTACCCCAGAGGAGAGCACCCTTCTTGGGGATGCAACGCTTAGATGAGGGCTGACCCTCCCCAAGTGTTCAGTTATGAAGATGACCACCGAGCTAGCTACGCTTGCAGAGGCAGAGGAGGACTTAGATGATGACGATGAGGAGGACGATGAGGATAGCAACCATGACGAAGACGGCAGCAGTTCAGAAATGTGTACATTTGATGTTCCCCATTTTCGCTACATTGACGATGACGATGTGAAGGAGAATGAGGAAGAAGACAGGGAGGGAGGATGGAGGGATGGAAGTGCTCATCCTTGGTGCTCATTCTCTAGTGAGGAAGGTTGTTGCGACTCTTCGTCTTACAGGTATGTGGTGGTGTCAGGGACACCGCTCAAGATCTTGGAGCACCTGCTAAGTGACCTGAGGTTGGACGACCAAAGAGGGGCGCCAGAGAGCAGGGAGAGCGGTAAGTTTGTTGACAAACCTATGCAGGTGAACACACACGTCTCGTAACATTGTGCACAGGGACACATCTGTGTACACACGTACACAGAATATGGCTGTATCTCCATATAAAGGGAGAAACATAGATAGGCAGAAGGTTTGGAGTAAAACAAAAGTTAGAGGAAAATTAGTCATATAAATAAAGCAGCTGAGATGTTTGTCTGTGCTGTTTGACCAAAGGTATACTTAAAGCTAAGCAACTCCCCCACCCTCTCAATCAAAGGAATTTCATTTTCAGCGCCACACAACAAGTTACAACACAGCCCAACCCGGACCTCTTTCTGCCTCTTTAATTTTCCCTGAAGTGGGTTCAAACCAGGGAGGTATGCGCTTCCCCTTGATTATTGTGTGTGTGTGTGTGTGTGTGTGTGTGTGTTTTGTGCGGCTGCATGAGTCAGCCAGCCCTCACACCATATCCAGGTGTGTGCATACGTTCATTCAGCCATGTCACTGACTGTAAATATGAGGAGCGTTCAAGAGGTTAAATGCTCTGATGAGTTTCTCTAACAATCCCCGCAGGGTGTTGTAGACTATTTCAGTGGTATGTTAAATGTTGTATGTCATTTTTACAATCCTCAAGCCTACTTTATAGCAGCTTGGGTTCTTTGATAGTGCAGACACAGTACTACTATACTGTTTTACCTCAGTAAATGATTTGTAATTGGTTTTATAGCTGTGTACTAAGCCCATACTGTAGATGACATTAAAAGTAGGGCTGCAACTAATGATTACTTTCATTTTAATGAATCTAAAGTATTTGCACAGGTAGTCAGGTCAACATTTTGTATGCAAGAAAGGAAAGGAAAAGAAAGGAAGTAAAAAAATGATGTCTATTGTATTTAATTTTCTTTCAGTTGATATCATTTTGGATTATTTGAAAGCATTTGTGTAGTTTTTTGCTGTTAAAATATGTTAATCATTCTTGGACAACAACTAACTTCTTGTCATAGTCAGTGGTTCTTCTCTTCAAATTAAATTCAGTGCCATCATGGAGCTCAGGTCCAAGAAAATACTACTTTTATCACACTGGGACATCTGGGTCCCGAACCTGTATCTTATAAGACCTGCTCTTCCTTGTTTGCGCTGCGTTAAGACAAGGCGTCTTTATGTATCAACTCCTCAGCACCACCAGTTCCCAGCAGTCCACAGGGAGCCATCTCACTGAATTGCAGGAAGCAAACGAAGAAAGAGGGAGAGATGAATGTAGGCGAGAGAGAGAGAGAGAGAGAGAGAGAACTGAGATGGTCTTTGTGGAGGAAGGCCGCCTGATATTTATTCACTCAAAAGAGAAAAGACACACTTTTTTTTTTTCTAAAGCTTGGGATGTTTTTTTTTTGTGGGAGCAGAGGGAGAGGCAGAAGCAGGGATGCAGATCAAGAGTGTATGTGCATGTTTGGCTGTCTTTGTCTCTCTATCTGTGTGCGTGCATCTTTCGGTCTATGTGCGTTGAATAAGCATGAGGCTGTGTGTGTGTCTGTGTGTGTGTGTCTGTGTGTGTGTGTGTGTAGGCCCTCTGGGGTGGTGCTGAGCATCAGTGTGTCGTTTTTTGCGGGCTTAGCCGTGCAGCATGTTGAACAGGCTCCAACACGCTTCCAGAGAGAGAGCGATTACCCCAACCACCCCTCCCCTTGTACACATAAAAACACACACAACAAAAAACACAGCAGCAGATTACCGCGATTAGTTCAGCACACACACATTCTCTCTCTTTTTCCCTGTCTCTCTCACAAGAGATAAGTCCCCAAGGTCAGAACTGAATGAGTTATTCATCAGGGTGCGCTGTGTGTGTGTGTGAGTGTGTGTGTGTGTGTGTGCGCGTTGAGGTGTGTATTGCTGTGTCTGTGAGTGCGTGTGCTTGACTTTGTGCGTGCCAGCAGGCAAACGCAGAGGGCATATGTTGCAGATGAAAATGGATATTTATCATCACAGAGAGCTGAGAAGAGGGCGAGTGTAGGAGAAGAGGAGTAGCGGGAGGAAATGAAAAAAACGGGTTTGTAGGGATGAGGGGGCGGGTAAGGATAACTTGGGATGGAGAGGGAGTCATGGAGGCGTATAGAAGGCAGAAAAAAAGACCAGATAACTGGCCAAAAGGAGTACTACATCCACAGACTGAAAGGGGCTGAAAAGTGCAAGTAAGTCAACAGGGTTTTGAAAAAGTGATAAGCTCAATCAGACCTGCCTAAAAATATTTCTCGAGAAAAGTTGTGTTTTTATTTCTAAAGAGAAGACGGTTGATCAAATATTAATGCCGCGGCCTCCACTCAGTCTTCTATAATTGATTTCTTTGCTCTCTGCCCGACACAGCCATATTTGGGTCACACATTTTCTCAGGAAAAGAGTTTGACACCACACACACATGCACACGAACACACACCACAGCTCCCTCGCACCACCAACAATGGCTCATTACCCATCTGCCACAAGGGCTGTTTATATTCGGTTCTTACCCATTGAACACCTGCTGAGTCACACACACACACAGTTGTTGTCTCACTTTCACATTAGCTCTGCTCTACTCTGATGAATTTTAGCTTTTGAAGTTTGAACTATGAGCCAAGAGAAAGAAAAACCTTTTTAGTGTTGTAAATTGGTATTTCTTTATAACCTTAAATATAACAATAAGTAACAATCAAAGTTATAATATTTGTATAAAAGACTATATTGGTATGAGGTATAAAATCTAAACACTGAAAAAACATCAAGACATAATAAAATGACTTTTAATCTCTCCAACCCCAAATTCATACTCTACAACCAAACTTTGGTCCACCTGCATCTTCGTGGTAGGGTGGAGCCTATGCTACCTAACTTAGGACGAGTCACCAGTCAATCACAGGACACATAGAAACATCAAGTATTCACACTTACATATTTATAGTCACCAATTAACCTATTAAATACATGTCTTTGGATTGTGGAAGGAAACCGGAGTACCTGCTGAGAATCCACACTGACACAGGGAGAACATCTAAACTCCACACAGAAAGACCCCCAGCTAACGTTCTTGCTTGGTCAAACCCACAGAACTATATTTTGACTTCTAGTGGAAATCCCAAAGCAACCAAAGATGCTAAATATTTCAGCCTGAATATTCAGGAAATGTGCATCAGATTATGCACAAGGCATGGAGAATGTTTTATTTGATGGAATGATACAGCTTTAAAGGTGATATGGCAAACATGTTAGTTATGTGTCACATATGGTTAAGCTCAGGGGAAATGTCTGTCTTGCTAGCTGTTAAACGCTCCCTTATGTTCACCAGCTAGTTGCTAACTGGTAGCATACAGAAGGGTTTTTTTTTAAACTTTTTCACCAAAAACAAAAATACCACCATCAGAGTTTGACTTTCCACATCTTATTTCCACATAAAAGTTGAAAACTTCACTTGCACCACTTTGCCAGTGAAGGCATCTGAAGTGACGATATGTTTCCTGTGTTTCAGAAATGCTGTTGGATGACTTCCTGTTGACCTACCTGGTGTTCATGTCCACTCATGACCTCTGCCAGGCTCTGCTGGGACAATATCCTTACTGGCAGACACACGCATAATCACTCACACACATCCTTTCAGCCTCCACACTGCCCTTCGTTGTCTCCTTGACCACTCTCACCTATAGCAGCGCCCGCTGCAGGGGCCAAGAGGAGGGCAAAGACGCTCTCTACAGGAAGCGTAAGGTACTGCAGCTGGTCTCCCACTGGAGCAGGCTCTACAAGGACTTCCTCAAAGAAGAGGAGCACGTCAGGAGCTTCATGAAGGTGCGACCCTGTTCACTCGGTCTCTCTCTGTTTCAGTGATTTAATGAGTTTATCCTCTGGTGTCCTTTCACACATGTCACCGAAGAACTTAAGGATTCTCATTCATCTTCATTTGTCTCTCTGCTCTAAAAAGGGGTTTATCCTTCGTCAAGTTCTGCATGGCAGGACTTCAGACAGATTGTGGAGAGAGCTGAAGAGTGTGTGTGTCTACCCTGATCTTTTTGTTTGACTGTGTTTCAGCTTTCTCCCACGGGGAAACCTTGTTGATGCTTTTATCTCCTCCTCCTGACAAAGCAGGCAGATAAAGAGAAAAAAACACAGACACTTTCATGGTGCATAATATGAGGAATGAAGGGCATAATCAAACTATGTGGCCGTAGATTTTTCTTTAAGAGACTAAGATAACCAGCAGAATCATCCATCTGTATCTAAAACACATCAAATGAAGTATTTAATCCCTTATTGTATGTAAGTATAATATCTACACATCACACATCAGGATATGACGCACAAACGCACATGCAGATTCTTAGTGTCTCATTTCTCACAACAAATGCTGCTGTATTTTCACATGATTGGCTGAATTGGATTTGAATCCCCATGACAACCGTGACACTGAAAGAGAAACGGATAAACACACACACACACACACACACACACACACACACACACGTACACACACATACATACACGCCAATCACTTGTCCCTCAGTAACCTGACGGCTCCATTGCTCGGTGCCGGGCTGCCATGGAAACCAAAGTGCGAGGGTTGGCATGGGTATAATCTCATATGGAGTGCGTAACCCAGGTGATAGTTGCCTAGTAACAGAGGAATGAGAGGGGGAATCGGGATGCGAGGCTATGGCAGGTCAATGACAGCGATAAGCAGGTGTGGGAAGATGTGTGCGTATGCACGTGTATGTAGATCCTCTGTAAGTTGTTACTGTTGCCGCCTCCTGAGCTTTCATGCTACTTACTAATTGTCTGCCACGCACACACTGAGACATTAGTCACCCATTTAAGTGCAAGGTGCAGAATTTGTGTGATGTTTCTTTAATGTAATGTAACCCACGCAGCATAATTCACTTAATTATACTCAGTAAACGAGCTGCACAGATTTGTCCTCTTAATATATAACAATGTTCACATAGGGTAGCATTTAATGACGGTGTCTGAAGTTGAACTTTTTGGCTTACCGACCATAAGGACTAGTAGGGTTAAAGGATTGTTCCACCCTAATTACAAGATAACATATTGTCTCTCATTATCAATACACATGAAGTGTGACCTTTGTATGTAAGCCTGTCTGCGGAAGCCCAGTATCGCTGTTAAAGGATGTTTTGACCTATCACAAGGTGCTCTAGTGTTTCTCTAGTATTTATCCAGGTTTTAAGATCTTCCGCCTTCATTTCACCAATCCTTGTGAACCAATCCTTCTAGATTTTAGATACCTTTTTTAGGCATCATAACTGTGATATGTTAAGACTTGTGTATTGTCCTACAGATGTGTCTAGATTGTTATAACAGGCAGCTTGTCCGTCATCTGATTGATATGGAGCTAGTGTAGTGGTGGAAAGCAGAGCCAAAGTCTGAAAACATTCAAAGACTAAAGCATTCAAAAGTTTAAGTTAAAAAGTCCTGTAGCCAGTCACCACTGCTTCTGAAGACTTAATTGTAATTTCATGGATCTTGGTTTTCTTCTGTCTCTCTGTCAGACTCTGTACAGGTGTGTATTAGAAGATCTGTATGAGTTCCCCACGCTGGAGAAAGATCTGAAGGAGTTCCAGAAACTTCTGCGTCGCAGACAGTAAGTGTGTTTATCTCTACAGAAGGACTTTGTATTAAATATATTACTAGTGACTAAATCACTGATGAAATATTATTTTTCCATGCGGACCTGCATCCCCCCTCACTGTTGTGCATTGTTCTTTCTTGTAGCACTGTGGATGACTGCCCTCCAAACCAAAAGGTAAGTCAGAGAGATGAAATGGAATATTTATTTCACCGAAGTCCTTGGAGGTTCATTTGTAATAGTTACGCCTGAGCTGTATATTGATGCATTACACATGTTATCAGCGTTTCACTATATTCAAGTATTATACATCAGCATATTTCTTCTGCTCTCAGAGTAAACAAATGTATCAGCAGTTGAGCTTGAAGGAGAACTGTTTGCCACTCCGAAGTCCACCGACTGAGACTAGAGAGGGTAAGTAACAGACATAAACACATGCACACATACACACAACAAAACACACTGCACTGAACTGTACACAATTATACATAATTGCAGAGTTTTGCAAATGCAAAGTGCTTAAATACAGCGTGTTCATTTTTCTGCACTTGGCAAAAATTATCTGAAGTCTCTATCTACGATTTTACAGTGTTCTTGTTTCAGCCATTTGCTGTTCTGTGAACATTTTCTACATATCTTCCAGTTCTTTGTTGCGTGTACGTGAGCGCTGACTCCTACCTGAGTGTCCACACGCACCCCTCAATGGAGGCCAATGAGATGCTAAGGATCGTGGGCCTGAAAATGGACAGGGCAGAAGAAGACATGGTGCTTGCTGTGGTGTCACACACTGGAGGTACACACACACACACAAACACACAAAGAAATACATGCACAATAGATACTCAACACTGTAACCGGAGGATCGAGTTACCTCTTGAAAATGCTAAAATACTCATTTTCTACACCAGTTCCCACCCTTTTTTGTGTAAATGCCGCCCACAGCCCTGTCGGATGAGCTCAAGCTCCTCATCAATACCATGAAACTCAATATGCTCTTTTGAGTGGATTATACACTGATATTATCTAACACTAGTTAAATGTCAAATGTTAAATGTCAATATTGTCACAATATTTTTAAATAAAATTGAATAGTCAATGTTTAAGTCTGTTTAGTTTGCATTTGTATCATTGAGTGTCAAAAACAAGAAAGATAATCTTTCATCCATTTATCGATTACTTTTAGCCAACTATTTACCTGTTACCTATAGCTATGGCAACTCTTTATTCAAATCAATTTTCAGCGAATCAATTTTTCGATAATCGGATTAGTTACTTTGTCGATAAAATGTCTGAAAATAGTGAAAAATGTATACTTTTTCCCAAAACCATGGTGATGTCCAAAAATATCTTGCTTTGTTTTTTTTTAATTAGTTGATTAAGTGGGCTACTACATGATCCTTTCATGTACTTTTGCAGTGCAAGGGGTGCAAGTACTCCTGGTTGGAAATCTCTGTTCTACTGTTCTCTCTTTTTAAATAAAATCATAACCTCTCTCTGCTCCCTCTTCTTTTCTGTATGTTTTTATCTACAGAGCGGAGGGTGTTACAGCCCAGTGACTGTGTGTATTCAGAGTCCCTGACGCCACAGGGAAAGCTCATGGCCTGTCGCAGGGATCTCACTGAGATCTTGGTATGTAAATGCACAGTTCTGCTCATGCCCCTGTTCTTGTGTAACACTCAGGCTTTCCAATTTTTCATGAGCATTGATAGAGGATAAAGATACAGCTTGCAGGCTTAAAGTAAATCACAACCTCTCAAAGATATGATAATTTGGGCTATTGTTGGTAGCCTCTGTATCATTTTCTGGCTAAATCAGGCATGAAAGTGAATGTTCTAATTCCCCAACTAACACAATTTCACAGTGTTACGATGAGTCATGCATTATAAGCAAGCCGGAAAGACTCAAGCCAAGTTATTAACTCTGACTCAATAGGAGAGAAAAGGTGTGAGCTACAATTACTTCGCTGTTGCCCAACCGTGACGGCAGGAAAGTTGGAAAGTGCTTTATCAGGGCGAAGTGTTGTTCTGTACTCGCATGTTTTTCACAGTGGAGCTTCCGTTATAAATTCTTAATAATTTTGCAATATTTGGCTTTTTTTTTTTTTTTTTTTTACTAAAAATCCAGAGAACTGCAGCAGTCTGTCATTACCAAACCAGTTGAACCTTGACATTAGATCTATTTAAAAAGCTTTACTGTCCAACGAGTAGGATGATACGCATGTAGTATTTAGTTTTAGTTAGCATATGTCAGGCTAACACATGCAGAAGTGTAGTCAATATGGTGACCTGATGCTCCCCTCTTAGCTTTCACTTCTGCTCTAATGGCTCTGTGCTGTATTTGTTTCATTTGAATGTTCAACTGTTTGAATCCCCCCATTGTTTTGTCATTTAGTTTATAGGTGAGATATTGTTGCTATTGTTTAGCGTATCTAAGAGCCTGTGCACAGTAAGTATTTTTCTGTATATATTGTCTTATGTACTAACTTAACTTTCCTTTGTGTGTGCAGCCTCCTTTAACAGACAGTGCTGAACTAAGCAGGAGGCCGGTGCGACTCTTGGGTATAAACACCTGGGATGTGGCAGCTGCTCTCACACACCTGGACTGGAGCCTCTTCAAATCCATCCATGAGGTATGTACACACACACACACACACACACATGCACACACACACACATGCACACACACACACACACATACAGAAATATATATCCATGTGGTTTGTGCACATAGTTCATAATAGATTCATATTCATGACAGAGATTGCTTGAACATAAGCATTAAAGATGCAAATGCTCTACAAGACTTGCTGGATCATGAGTACAGAAAGTCTTCTTGCAGCTGTCAGGTACAGCTGAATATTGATGTTTCAGGAACTCTGGAATCTAGGAATTCAAGACTGGATGTTTTATAAATTGAATGATTAATCAAATAATCAAAAAAAAAGTTATAAATTGATGATGTCTTACACTCCTCCCTTCCACCACATGCAGCAGGAGCTGGTGTATTACACCCTGAGCCGTGCTCCTGGTACGGGCCACACAGCGGCGCTCTCAGTCCTGCTCCAGCGCTGCAACGAGGTCCAGCAGTGGGTCATGTCAGAGGTGCTCATGTGCGTATCGCTCAACAAGAGAGTACAGCTGCTCAAGAAGTTTATCAAGATTGCAGCTCAGTAAGAACACACACACACACACACACACACACTCATAAATACACACAAATAAAAGTGTTTAAATGTCTTGGAACACACCATCATTTCTTTTCCATTTTTGTGTATTTGTAGTTGTAAAGCCCAAAGAAATTTGAACTCTGCATTTGCCATCATCATGGGACTTAATACAGCAGCTGTCAGCCGGCTCAACCAAACCTGGGAGGTAAGTATGTGCATTGTTGTCTTTGGTGTATTTGTACATGTGTGTTTTTGAATCGAAATATGACCAGACGTCTTTATTTCAGAAATGTCCCGGGAAATTCAAGAAGCTTTTCTCAGAGTTGGAACTTATCACGGTGAGACTAACTCAGCAGACATAGAGATAGACGCAGAGCTAGAAATATGTTCCTCTGTTGATTTGATAATCAAATCTTAAAATCTTTCCCTTTCCTTTCACTCCATCTTTCTTCAGGATCCATCTCTGAACCACAAAGCCTATAGGGAAGCTTTCAAAAAGATGAAACCTCCCAAGATCCCTTTCATGCCTCTTCTGCTGAAAGGTATCATCCTTAACCATTCAACACACACACACGCGCACGGATGCACTTGTGTTTTCTTTGCTGAATGAACCATTAATACACTTGTCCCCTGCTCATAGATATCACCTTTATCCACGAGGGAAATAAGACCTTCCATGACAACCTGGTCAACTTTGAGAAGCTGGTGAGTGGAGTCAGTTCTGTAAAGTCTGTCAGTGTTTGTGTTTCAAAATGTCACAGAGAAAAGGTCAACTATTAAAATGAATGAGGTGATTTGTTATACTGTCATCTATTAACTACATTCATATCACGTATGGGATGCATCAACAGGTGATTGGGATATCACCATATTTATTTAAGTGTTTTACAATTTTACCCTCATTTACTCACACCACCGGAAGCTAGCTACCATGCAAGGTGCTAGCCTAACCAGCAGGAGACATTTGGGGTTTGGGGTGGTTACTCGCCCTACCTACTGAGCCACAGCTGCTCCCATCATATATTCGTTTCACAGTAATTAATCAGATCAGCATGTCGCCAAAAAGAAAAAAAAAAAAGGAAAAACTTTGAGTGTTTTTTTTTTTTGTAAGCTGTAAAAACAAAGACACAAACATCAGTCAGGTGCTGGAGTGTGAGGAAAGAAACAACTGCTGCGCTGTAGTTCAGACACTGAGGCTGAAGCCAGCTAGTAGCCTGTCTCCTGGCAAAATAATCACTGTGCTATTTGTACTGATGAACAACCACAGAACACATTACATTTATCACTATAGTTATTCAACAGTTTTTCCTGCAGAGAGAATTTAATTGCAGCCAACCTGATTAAATTCCTTGTTGCCTTCATTAATTATATTGAAGATAATCCAACCTGTTTCAAGAGAGTTAGTAAAAATTCATATCAGTAGCAAGAGGTAAATTTGTAAGGCCTGAAAATGAAACTACTGGTGACCGATTCACCTCAGTGCATCGTCACTGTGAGTGACATTCACAATTATACTACCATTAAAAAAAACTGATGTTATTCAGTGTGATGGGACAGTACAAATCTGCCTTAAAGAATTAGATCTTGAATGTTTTGTATTTCACTGATGCAACATGTTTTCTGAACCAACAGCACATGATTGCAGACACAGTGAGGATGATTCGCCACTGCCAAAGCGACCAGCCAGGTGAGCCCACTCTGGTCACATGGTCCTTATATGACAAATTCTAAGATAGGCTCAGGTGCAGAGGCTTACCGTATCCCACACAACAACTGTTAGTGTTGGGATCTACTGCCATCTGCAGCTGAGTCAATGTACGGCACCTGTACCTGAGTCTGTTGTTTCTCCCACTGAGTTTTCTCTTACAGTTTCCAAGCAACCATTTCCAGACAGTCTCTTACTGTCTTTATATGGCAATAATACAGTCTGTGTTCTCCTGTGCGACTAATGCGTGTGTTTTGTGTCTGTCTCTTAGGCAACGAGGTAATCGGGGTCGACAGTGCGGAGGTGAGGGCGAGCGTTCACTACCTGCACATTATCGACAATCAGCAGACGCTTTTCGAACTGTCGCACAAACTGGAGCCACGCGCTTAAACACACGCGCGCATGCACACACACACACACACACACACACACACACACACACACACACACACTATCCTCATTAACACACACACACACACAAACACACCGGACACAGCGCAGTGGAAACGCTTGCACCGAGCATGTGTGACATAGAGGACGCTTTGTTCAGCAAAATGTCACGCACTCACACGTTCACTGCAACAAAATCACAGTACCAGCAGAGGTGCCAAGTGGACAATAAGGTGCCATGTGTTCTGACAAAAACCCACAACGACACAGAGCTGCCTGTTCTCTAAAGGCTTTATGTCACCGAACATGTGTTTCTAAAGGATTTCTGAACCGTCTACGGGACGAGATTATACGCAGCAAGACGGAGATTTGCCAAACGGAGACGGGAGTAAAGATGAGGCTGTAATTAGTTTGTACAGTATCTATTGGACTGAATATGTTTTTGTTCTTGTGATGAGCTTTTGGTTATTTATGAGCCTCTTTCGCAGGTGAAATGTTCCTTTATTTTTGTTAACGTCTCGTCACCCCTCTCAGAGGTCAACAAGGACTTGATAGCCTCTTCATCATTTCAGTTAGAAACACCAAGCAGTCTGTAGAGGAGCTAGATTTGTTTACAAGCCTGATGGCCACACTCTGCCCCGTCGATGGTCTCATGATTTCATCTGCATATCACATACAGTACCTTCCCTGTGATGCTGTATATCCAGGATACATGCCAGAGTTATTTAGATGTACGATGTGGAGCTTTTTTTTTTTTTTTAGTTATTGTGTGGTCGCATATTACGTAACAAAACGCAGCAACCATTGCTGAAGCAGTACAACACTTTAACACCTTTATCACCACTGATGCTCTGTCTTTTAACTAAATGTGTACAGCCTCTGTGAAAAAAAAAACGAGATATAACGTTAACAGTGTGTTGTTTCTGGCATGTGGAGGATGCATTGTGAGAGATTTTTTATTGACTGACTGTTTAAAACACTAAAACTCTCCTGAACACGCCAGAGCTCAAACACTGTTGACGAATCCATTTTAGAGTCCTGGTCGACTTTTAGCCAAACACTCCTCGTGCCACACACTCTTCTCTATGATGTTTTTGTGTGAATAGATACTGATAATTTTACATTGTATATACTATGGACCTATACATTTTCCAGTGCCAAATGTCACAGACAGTCCTGCAGCATAGATGTACTGTAGAGCTTGTGGTTTGTTGAGGAGTCGGCGTCTTTTTCTTTCTTAAATCAGAGAATTTGATTTCCTCGAATGAGGCCTGGAAATGACGTCAGGTCCTTGATCATGTAAAGCAGATCTGATTCCTCACCGAGATGCTTTCTGACATTATGATGAACTTTTAATTTCAGGTTGAGTGACGGTATCGCACTCACCCGGGGTTGCTATGGAAACACAGCCCCACCATAGTGCTCTTTTTTTTTTAATCCTTGACTTATACTAGGTTAACAGATAAGTCAAGTCACTGCGCCGCAGAGCTTCGTTAAGAAATAGCTTTATTCAACAAAATCATGTCCGTGGGGAGATTTTGACACTGATGATTCATTCTTACTGACTGAAAAGATCACTTCTTTCAGAAGTGATCTTGCGAAAAAAAACTGTGAAAACCTACACAGGGTGTGGACAAAATAATAAAAGCACAAGGGCGCAGAATTCCTCCATTATAGTAAGACTGTGGATTTTACAGCTTTGGTTCATCAATTAATTAACACCCAGCAACATATTGGCTGGAAGAATAATCCTTTGTACTAAATAAATCCTCAAATTCTGACTCGATTTTCATGTTGACGCTGCTGTCACATGTTTAAAAAAAACAAAATAAAGCATATTTGTTATTCAAATCACTGCAGGACCGGCCTGTCGTGTCATCACCAGGAAGAAAATGCAGCATGTGATGAGGGGAATTATAGACAAGGCATGATGATACATACAAATTATGACAGGAAACACACCCTTCAGAAATATGAGCAGTCTTCACGTCTGGCAGGCCTGAATAGTGTTTGTGTTGTTTTGTCCTTGCCCTGTCTCTGTTCCTGCACAGCCACTTCACTGGTACATTTCTGTTGAGTAAGAGGAAACATCCAAAAGCGAGATTCCTAAATGTTTATGTAGCGATGCATGTCATGCATTGTTTGGATAGTTCTTAAAAAAAAAACAAAAAAAAAAAAAAAAAAAACATGGGGGTTAAAGTGCAATACAGTAGAAATGTTGTTGCCACAAGTGTTCCGTCATCATTTCAACACTAAGCCTTTCAGAGCACAGAGCTGCTTTCTCATTTTTTAAAGATCTTTGACTGGTTACAAGAAAAAGATCAAAGGTGATCTGAAGGTGAACGCTCTTTTCGCTTTTGAACGTAACTCTTGTGTGATGAGCAGCTCAGTCCTCGTCTGTTTATTACAAACTCTAACCTGCTGTTGTCGTCGCCAACACTTCTGTAGATACTCTGACACTGAATGTGGAGCCAGTTTTGTGGATTCTGCCATAGTCACCCAAATTGATTGATTGTGATCGAAAGCTTTCCAGACATTTAAGTAGTATTAGTTAAAATCATACAATAACATTGAGAAATTCTGAGAGTAGATTTACTTGTCGAAGTGAGATGTTTTGCTGAACGGCAGCCACAAATGCAAAAGCAGTGTTCAGCATTTAACTAAACACTAATTAAGCATTTAGCTGTAAGCCCCAGCTACTGTAACAGTTGCACAAGTATAGACAGGTATGGGAAAATGCCAAATGTCTGTAGCACAAGTCATAAAGTCAGCTAACGGACGATCTGTTATATACAGCTACATTTACGCAAACTTTGCCAACATTAGCCACCATGAGCTACCTGACTGTAGCAGCCAAACTCCTGAGTGTGTTGAATTGAGTTCAGCTTTTAAAGTTACACAGCGTTTCTTTAAAGTCAGTGACTCTTTGACTGCTCGAGCTGATAAATCAGATCCATGGTCTGGTCACATACAGTGTCGTGTAAAGGCCTTGTGGCGGTCATTTTTACTATCAACCTGTACATGATGCACACATGCACAAACACACCTCTGCTCACTGTGTCCAAAGAGCAGGATAATTGTGCTATACTAGTTATTTATTGTAACATATTGTTTATTTATGTATTTTTGAGGTAACAGAAGTTCACGTGCCATGTTCAGAGGTTCAACAATGTGGAAGTGCATTCTTGAGAAGAAAAGATGTTTGTGGTCTGAAGCCGCAACGCTGGAATGTAAAAGTACTTGTTATGTTTTGTGGCCACTTGAGGGCAGCAGAAGAGCAAGTTAGCGTGACGAAGCTCGCCTCTTTCCTCTGGTGTCAAGTGCAGGAAACCATCAGGACGGTGTGTTTAGTGTTTTATCGGTCGTTGTCATGACTGTAAAGTTACATTTTTTTAAAGCAATGTTTAAAACCTGTTTGCATGTTAAAACAAACAAAAAAAAATCACAATGCAAGAGAGGACACACTGAAGGCTTTGTACTATTGTAATATTGTTGATGTGTAAATATATGCCCATGTTTGGTATGTTGTTATTATTTATCAGTTGTAAATGAAAAAAAAAATAGTCAACCACAAAGCAATACGTCTCCCCTCGTGTCCCCTCAACCTTCTGACAGCTGAAGCCACATGTCTTTTCTAAAGCTGCGTTTTACTATGTCAGAATAAGACTGAAATGAATAAATTATAGGTTTTATGTGACGTTTCTGGGTGAGCTTGTGGTCTTTTTTGGTTCGTGTTCACATACTGTGTATTTGTGTAGACGTGAAAGTGTTTGCTGAGTGCATTTGACCAATGACATCACACCAACAGTATAAACACCCTCTGTAACATCCAACAATGCAGATCAGATTCTCCAAACACTTAGACAAACTGTCACCAACATCCTCTTCTTGTTTGGTCTGGCTCTGGGTGCTGTGTTTCCTTCAGATGAGCATCGACTGAAGCTACAGCGTGGCAACTGTTCCATATTCTTGTCCAACTTGAAGATAATTTTGCATGATATACTATTGCTTTCATGTCTTCAATCCCGCTGAAAGATAATGTTAACTATTTCAGTGGATCCATGAAAAGTCTGATCAACAAATGAACAAAAAGTGTCAAAGTAAAGAAACTGACATCTTTATGGATCTATGGTGGCCTCTGATAAATCATTTGCCCCGTGACCTTAGTGACTTTGCCAAAAAGGGTGAAGGACATATTGGATGAAAAGGTTCCTGGCATGTCTGTGGAATAATACTTATCAGATTTCCCTGTATCACACAATCATTGAGAAATAGTGCATAAACATTTTATCTTCCTTTGTTTAAAGCTCAGACCTGTTTTATTTGATACTGTGATTATGGATGTTATAAAGTAATAAAATGTACTATAAAGAAAAACAAACAGACTATGGGAAGCTATGACTGATACAATAATATTGTTTCAGTTGTTTAATGAAAAGCTTGGGTAAAAGGGATTTACTGGCATCATATAATGGTATCATATAATCATTTAGGGAGACTGTGTAAACGCACCACAGCTCAACAGCTGTTGGTTGATTGAGTGAACATTTATTGTTTGTCTTTTATTTCCTTAATTTCATTTTAGATTCCTGGTTAATTTTTATCCAGACAACAAATTATAGCCTTCATGTGACATCTCCAGGTGTGTGCTGAGAGTACTTGACCAATGACATCACACCAACACTGCAAACAACCTCTCTAAAGCATATTAAAGAAAATAGCCTTTCAGTTGTTTCTGCAAGATCCTCGATAACATCCAACAGTGCAGATCAGATCCTCCAAAGATTTAGACTGACACGATACAAATATACTATACTAAACTAAAAGAACAAACACCAGACCTCTCCAGAACATGTCAGAGTTCAACAGCTGTTGATGAACAGTGAATAGTTATTTCTATGATTTCCTTGATCCAATCACTCTTCATGTTGTCATTGAACTAGTCTTTGTTCTACTAGATAATAATAGTTTTACATTGTGCTGTAAATAATATGAATCTAAACATTTGTCAGTGACAAATGTCACTTTGCGTCCTGCAGCATAGATGTACTGAAGAAGTCTTGTTTACGAGTTAGTGACCTTAAAGTAATTTCTTAATCTTAATCTGAGAGATATGAATTCATTTCTTTGGATACAAATGTGAACTATAACACAACTATGACACAATAGTATAATATCAAAGGTTGAAATTAAACACTGGGTGAGAGGGCTTTGAAAGGTTCCTGGCATTTGTGTTAAATATTTATGTGAAGTAGATATATGTGTATCATACGATCATTTAGGATACCGTACTGCTGCTGATGAACATTTATTGCTTGTCTTTATTTCCTTGTTTTGGATTTTAGAGTCCTGGTTAATTTATCCAAACAGTCTTTAATGCCTGAAATTACTAAAGGAACATTTTTTTGGTTTTATATAACATCTCCAGGTGTTTGCCGAGAGCATTCGACCAATGACATCACACCAACAGTGCAAACATCCTTCTGAAGCATAAAGAGTAGCCTTTCAACGGCTCACAAGATTCTCCATAACATCCAACATCAACAATCATCTTCCTCCAAAGACTTAGACTGACACTCTGTCACCAACATGCTCTTGTTCCTCTTCTTGTTTGGTCTGGCTCTGGGTGCTGTGCCTCCTTCAGATGACCATCGACTGAAGCTACAGCGTGGCAGCTGTCCCATGTTTTGGTACAGCTTCAACGGCCGCTGCTACAAGTATGTCGCCACACGTTTGACCTGGGCTGATGCAGTATTCCACTGTGTGTCAGAGAGAGCCAACCTGGTGTCCATCCACAGTGTGCAGGAATGAGCATCACAAAGACTCCGATCAAGAACTTTGATCATACCCAGGAGCCACCTGGATTGGACTCAGCGACACCCAGAAGGAAGGAGTGGATGGATGGTCTGGACGGGTCTGCAGTTGACTTTTGTCTTGTGGGATGCAGAGAGCCAAACAACTATGGAGGACTCGAAGACTGTGCACACATCAAACTGATGGCACAGATTTGAAAATGGAATGATTATCAGTAATTCTGAGCAATTCACTTTTGTTTGTGAAGGCCTGTCCAGCTTGTGCTTAGCAAAGGATGACTTTCTACCTTGTCACCTGTAGTAATGCATTAGCACTGTACCATAAAGACAGCAAATATGCAGGTGTATGTACATTAATTGACCTTTCACTTTCATCAATGTTGAATACATATCTCTTTTGACTATCAATGTATACATTTCAAAGAAAATGTATAATGTAATTGTATAATGATTTCTATATCTACTGTAATAAAGGATTGTTGATTGATGTTATATCTTTAGATATGTATATCCTCAAGGTATATATATCCCTGCATATGTTTTTATATAGGGAATACTTTAAGATAATAATCATGATGCATTTTATACATGATCAAAATAATTTTAGATTTTCACCAAACTATTTTTCATATGTTCAATCCCTCTGAAAGACACAACAAATGAAAATGTGTACGATTTAAGTAGACACATGAAAAATCTTTTGATCAGATAGCAGATGTAGTGAAGAATTCTGGGGATTTAAATGAAGAGCTGAATGCCAAACCAACAACCAACAAATATCTTTATGGATCTATTGTGGCCTCTGATAAATCATTTTCCCCATGATCTAGTGACTTTGTCCAAAGTGGGTGAAGTTAATTTTTGATTTAATTTAAGAGTTTTATATTTTATTCTTATCTAATCACTCTCATGTATGTTTTTATTTTCAATTCCTGATTAATTGTATGCAATGTCTAGAATTACTGAAATTACTTCATCTGAAACCTACAATGTATTAATTTCAGTAATTTAAAGTACATTTGACCAATCATATTACACCAACAGTGCAAACATCCACTGAAGCATACTCAACGGTCTACAAGATTCTCGATAATATCCAACAGTGCAGATCATCTCCTCCATAGATTTAGACAGATGCTCTGTCACCAGAGGCGTCACTAGGTTTTAAGGACAGAGGTTTAGCCCCAAGGAGATTGCACAAAATTTCACAAACAGCTAGCAAAGACTGAGAAATTATTTATTAGCTATTAGTAGTTATTATTAGTATGTGTGTGTGTGTGTGTGTGTGTGTGTGTGTGTGTGTGTGTGTGTGTGTGTGTGTGTGTGTGTGTATAACTTGGCTTTCCACTTTGTAATCATTACTCTCAAATAAAGAATAGTTAAATAAGCTCTTATATGGTGCACCTTGACTGAAATAACACATATATTCTTCAAATTGAGTTCCATAAAATTCCAAGACTGTTCATGCCACAATGACCAATGATATCACATCGGACACTGCAAACAACCTCTCTAAAGCATATTAAAGAAAATGGCCTTTTAGTTGTTTCTGCAAGGTTCTCGATATCATCCAACAGTGCAGATCAGATCCTCCAAAGACTTTAGACTGACACAGTACAAAATATACTATACAATACTAAACTAAAAGAACAAACACAAGACCTCTCCAGAACTAGGACTAAAGTTAAACAATTATAGTATATAACAGTGCAAACTCTCTCTGAATTGCAGAAAATGCAGAGGGCGCCCACTGTGTGTCACAAAGAGTCAACCTGGTGAACCAATCCACAGTCTGGAGGAATATAACTTCATCAAAGACCTGACCCAGAATCCTTTGATTATACCCAGGGATATACCTGGATCGGACTCAGCGACACCCAGAAGGAAGGAGGACAGGATGGTCTGACGGGTCTGCAGTTGACTTTGTCTTGTGGGAGTGCAGTGAGAGCCAAGCAACGGTTGGTAAACCCGTATCTCACACAGGTAAACCCAGTGGTTGTTTAGCTAATGTTTCCTACACCTTTTTAATCATCCAATCAGAATAATTTTAATCAAGTGAACTTCCTAGTGTGTTAAACCCAGATTGGACAGTGACTTCCACAAGAAGACAGATGGATGTGGTCTGATGGGCCTGCAGTCAGCTCATCCTTTGTGGTGCAGGCCAGCCAGACTTGAAACCTATGTTTGACCTCAGTAAATAAATGTGGATTATACATTACATTATATTGCATATTGAATCGAAAGGTTCCTGGTACTTAGAAGAATAGATATCAAAAACAGATTTCCTGCATCATGTAATCATTGAGGGACAGAGGATACACTTTTTCTTTCTTTGTTATAGCTCAGACCCGCTTGATTTGAAACTGATTTTGAAATAAATGCTTCCATAAGGACCGTTATGATGAAATAAAATATACTTATAAAAGAACAAACACAAGACTTCTCTGGAACATGTCAGAGTTCAAATAGCGTTGATGAACAGTGAATAGTTATTTCCTTGATTTCATTTTAGAGTCCTGCTAATTTTTATCCAATCACTCTTCATGTTGTCATTGAACTAGTCTTTGTTCTACTAGATAATAATAGTCTACATTGTACTGTAAATAATATGATCTAAAACATTTGTCAGTGACAAATGTCACTTTGAGTCCTGCAGCATAGATGTACTGGAAGAAGTCTTGTTTACGAGTTAGTGACCTTAAAGTATTTCTTAATCTTAATCTGAGAGATAAGGAATCATTTCCTTTGGATAAAAATGTGAAGTATAACACAACTATGACACAATAGTATAATATTAAAGGTTGAAATTAAACACATGGGTGAGAGGGCTTGAAAGGTTCCTGGCATTTGTGTTAAATATTTATGTGAAGTAGATATATCTGTATCATATGATCATTTAGGGATATGAATGTACCACAGCTCAACAGCTGCTGATGAACATTTATTGCTTGTCTTTATCTCCTGTTTTCATTTTAGAGTCCTGGTTAATTTTTATCCAAACAGTCTTTAATGCCTGAAATGATCAAAGTTAAACAATTTGGTTTTATATAACATTCCAGGTGTTTGCCGAGAGCATTCGGACTAATGACATCACACCAACAGTGCAAACATCCTCTCTGAAGTATATAAAAGAGAGTAGCCTTCAACGGCCCACAAGATTCTCCATAACATCCAACATCAACAATCATCTCCAAAGACTTAGACTGACACTCTGTCACCAACATGCTCTTGTTCCTCTTCTTGTTTGGTCTGGCTCTGGGTGCTGTGCCCCTTCAGATGACCATCGACCGAAGCTACAGCGCGCGGGCAACTGTCCCATGTTTTGGTTCAGCTTCAACGGCCGCTGCTACAAGTATGTCAGCCACATCGCCTGACCTGGCTGATGCAGAGCTCCACCTGTGTGTCAGAGGAGTCAACTGGTGTCCATCCACAGTGTGAGGAACATAATTTTGTCAAAGACCTGGCCGAACTTTGATCATACCCAGGATATACTCTGATCGACTCAGCCACACTCCAGAAGGAAGGGGAGGATGGATGTGGTCTGACGGGTCTGCAGTTGACTTTTGTCCTCAGGGATGCAGGAGAGCCAAACAACTGTGATAGAGCAGAAGACTGTGCACACATCAACCATGGCACAGCTTTAAAATGAATGATATTCGGTGTTCTCAGAAATTCACTTTTGTTTGTGAAGCTCGGCCCAGCTTGTGCTTAGCAAAGCGATGACTTTCTACCTGTCACTCTGTAGTAATGCATTGACTGCACGATAAAGATACAAATATGCAGGTGTATGTACATTAATTGACTCCTTCACTTCTCATCAATGTTGAATACATATCTCTTTGACCATCATTGTATACATTTCAAAGAAAAATGTATAATGTAATTGTATAATGATTTATATCTACTGTGAATAAAGTGATTGTTGATTGGATGTTATATCTTAGATATGTATATCCCTGTATATATCCCTGTATGTTTTATATAGGAATACTTTAAGATAATAATCATGGTATTTCACATGATCAAAATAACTTTGATTTTCACCAAACTATTTTTCATATGTTCAATCCCTCTGAAAGACAATAAATGCAAAGAAAATGTGTACGATTTAAGTAGACACATGAAAATCTTGACTGTGATAGCAGATGTAGTGTGAAGAATTCTGGGGATTTCAAATGAATAGCTGAATGCCAAACTAAAAAGAACCAACAACATCTTTTATGGATCTATTGTGGCCTCTTGATAAAATCATTTCCCATGATCTTAGTGACTTTGTCCAAAGGGTGAAGGACATATTGATTGAATGTTTCTGGCATCTCGTAATAACAGATATCAGATTTCTGTGTCATATAATAATTGAAGGTTAGTGTATAAAAAGAGTTCAACAGCTGTTGATGAACAGTGAATAGTTAATTCACTGATTTAATTTTAAGAGTTTTATTTTTTATTTTTATCTAATCACTCCTCATGTATGTTTTTATTTTCAATTCCTGGTTAATTGTATCCAATATGTCTAGAATTACTGAAATTAATCATTATAGATTTCAGGTGTTTGCCAAGTGCATTTGACCAATGATATCACATCAACAGTGCAAACACTCCTCTGAAGCATATGAAAGAAAAAGAAGCCTTCAACGGTCTACAAGATTCTTGATAACATCCAACAGTGCAGATCATTCCTCCAGACTTAGACAGATGCTCTGTCACCAACATGCTCTTGTTCCTCTTCTTGTTTGGTCTGGCTCTGGGTGCTGTCTCTTGATGAAGTGAAGCACAGCATGGCAACTTCCATGTTATGGTTCAGCTCAATGGCTGCTGCTACAAGTATGTCACCAAATTTGACCTGGGCTGATGCAGAGATCCTGAAGAGAGAGAGACAACCTGGTGTCCATCCACAGTGTGGCAGAACATAATTTTGCCAAAGACCTGATCAGAACTTTTGACCACTCTAGGGATATACCTGGATTGGACTCATGACACCCAGAAGGAAGGAGGATGGATGTGGTCTGGATGGGCCTGCAGTCAGCTCTGTCTTTTGTGGTGCAGGCCAGAATTTTAGTGAGAAGACTTTTGATCATCATATAGCCTAGAATTACTTAGTCCTGAGGAGAGCATGCATCCTGGATGCCAAAGACTCATTCACACCATCTGAATCTCATCACCATCTGACAAACAACCCATAAACATTAAGTCTATGGTTATGTTAAATGGATATGGCCATAATATACAGAATTTTTTGTATTAGAAACCTGTAACAAACTATTCGACCTCAGTAAATAAAGGTGCGTTATACATTACATTATATTACATATTGAATCGAAGGTTCAGGTATCAGGTAAGATATCAGCAGATTTCCTGTATCATCAGAAGTCTTGCTTATGAGTTAGTGACCTAGCATTTCTTAATCTTAAGTCCCTCTGAGAGATATGAATCATTTCTTTGATAAAATGAATTATAACACAAATTATGACATAATAGTATAATATCAAAGGTTAGAATTAAACACATGGGTGAGAGGGCTTGAAAGGTTCCTTCATTTGTGTTAAATATTTATGAAGTAGATATATCTGTATCATATGATCTTTAGGGATACTGTATAAATGTACCACAGCTCAACAGCTGCTGATGAACGCTTATTGCTTGTCTTTTATTTCCTTGTTTTCATTTTATCCTGGTTAATTTTTATCCAAACAGTCTTACTACCTGAAATGACTAGTTAAAACAATTATAGGTTTATATAACATCTCCAGGTGTTTGCCAAGAGCATTCAACCAATGATATCACACCAACAGTGCAGACATCCTCTCTGAAGCATATAAAAGAAAGTAGCCTTTAAACAGTCTACAAGATTCTCCATAACATCCAGCATCAACAATCATCTCCTCCAAAGACTTACGCTGACACTCTGTCACCAACATGCTCCTGTTCCTCTTCTTGTTTGGTCTGGCTCTGGGTGCTGTGTCTACTTCAGATGACCATTCAGTGAAGTTATTACGCAGTAGCTGTCCCGCGTTTTTGGTACAGCTTCAACGCCGCTGCTACAAGTATATCGCTACACGCGTTTGACCTGGGCTAATGAGCTCCTGTGTGTCAGAGAGAGCTACAACCCTGGTGTCCATCCACAGTGTGAAGGAACATACTTCATCAAAGACCTGATCAAGAATCCTTGATCATACCCAGATATACTCTGATTGACTCAATGACATCCCGAAGGAAGGAGGATGGATGTGGTCTGATGGGGTCTGCAGTTGACTTTGTCTTGTGAGTACAGGAGAGCCAAGCAACTATAGTTGGAAACAGAAGACTGTGTACATGTCAACCATGGCACAGATTTAAAATGGAATGATCATCAGTGTTCTCAGAAATTGCTTTTGTTTGTGAAGCTCGCCCAGCTTGTGCTTAGCAAAGGATGACTTCTACCTGTCACTCTGTAGTAATGCATTAAGACTGCACGATAAAGATACAAATATGCAGGTGTATGTACATTAATTGACCTTCACTTTCATCAATGTTGAAAACATATCTTTTTCGATCACATAAATGTATACATTTCAAAGAAATGTATAATGTAATCGTATAATGATTTATATCTACTTGTGAATAAAGGGATTGTTGATTTGGTGATAAAAATGTTGCGTGATGTCTTTTATATATTTTTGATATATTTTAGATATATATATCCCTGTATATATATCCCTGTATATGTTTTATATAGGAATACTTTAAGATAATAATCATGGCATTTTGCACATGATCAAAATAATTTTAGATTTTCACCAAACTATTTACATGTTCAATCCTCTGAAAGACAATAAATGAAATGAAAATGTGTATCTATTTTACAGACACATGAAAATCTTGACTGTGATAGCAGATGTAGTGTGAAGAATTCTGGGATTTCTAAATGAATAGCTGAATGCCAAACTAAAAGAACCAACAACATCTTTATGGAATCTATTGTGGCTCTGATAAATCATTTCCATGATCTTAGTGACTTTGGCCCAAAGGGTGAAGGACATATTGATTGAACGCTTCCTGTCATCTCGGTGAATAACAGATATCAGATTTCCCCTGTGTCATATAACAATTGAAGGTTAGTGTATAAAAAGAGTTCAACAGCTGTTGATGAACAGTGTTAATTCACTGATTTAATTTAAGGAGTTTTATTTTTATTTTATCTAATCACTCCCATATGTATGTTTTTATTTTCAGTTCCTGGTTGATTGTATCCAAAATGTCTAGAATTACTGAAATTAATACATTATAGATTTCAGGTGTTTGCCAAGTGCATTTGACCAATGATATCACACCAACAGTGCAACCTCACCCTTCTCTGAAGCATTATGAAAGAAAGAAGCCTTTCAACGGTCTACAAGGCACTTGATAATTATATAGAAAATGATCCTTGTTGTCATTTGAGAGTCCTATCCATTTTTCTAAACACTCTTCATGCACACTTCTCATTGGACAATAGTTTTAACTTAGGTTCCACTCTCTGACAGGGTAGATCAGCCAGTCATATTGCATGATAATGGGGTGGCACCTGGGGTGGCCAATCAGATTTCAGGGGTGGTCTGTCCATCCATTGTCAGCATACTCAGTAGACAGAGCTTCTGTGTTCTGTGAAGTGACGGCATTTTGTGGAGGTGGGCTACCCCAGACATGCCCCTTCATTTTATTAATGATATTATCTCCAACAACAGAACACCTCTGAAACATATAAAAGAAAATGGCCTTCAACTGTCTATAAGATTCTTGATAATATCCAACAGTGCAGATCATCTTCACCAAAAGACTTCATACTTGTCACCAACATGCTCTGTTCTTCTTCTCTTGTTTGGTCTGGCTCTAGGTGCTGTGCTCTTCAGATGACCATCCAGTGAGCTGCAGCTGGCAGCGTCCCATGTTCTGGTTCAGCTTCAACGCCGCTGCTACAAGTACACTTCACACGTTTGACCTGGGCTGATGCAGAGCCCACCAGTGTCCGAGAGCCAACTCTGGTGTCCATCCACAGTGTGCAGGAACATAATTTCATCAAAGACCTGATCATGAACTTGACCATGCCCAGGGATATGCCTGGATTGGACTCAACGCACAATCCAGAAGGAAAGAGGATGGATGTGGTCTGACGGGTCTCCAGTTGACTTTGTCTTGTGGGGTGCAACACAGCCAGACAACTATGAAGGACTTGAAGACTGTGCGCACATCAACCAAGGCACAGATATGAAATGGAATGATTATCCGTGTTCTGAGAAATTCACTTTTGTTTGTAAAGCTCGTCCAGCTTGTGCTTAGCAAAGGAGAAGGTTTTGTCTGATTCAACTGGGTGACTTTCCACCTGTCGTTCTGTAGTAATACATTAAGATTGTATGATAATGATACAGGTGTATGTATGTTAATAGTGAGTCAGTGTTGAATGATTGCCTAATTTTTATCCCATAAATGTATATATTTTAAAAGAAAAGTGACACAACTTGTATAATTTGTATAACTTGTTATAATGATCTTCATCTACTCATAAATAAAATGAATTGAAAATTGTGTGAAAATTGAAATTGTGTCTGATGTCTTTTACACAAGTTCAAAATACTTTTTAATTTGAAAAAAGTTAATTTAATTATACGTATTAATTTGACCCTATTTCATGGATGGGTAAAATAAATGTAATAAAAACTTTTTAGTTTGGGGTGTTGTTTAGTTCAGTTGGTAGAGCAGCCGCCCAATATACAAAAGGCTCAGTCCTTGCCGTGGCAGCCCAGGGTTCCAATCCGACCTGTGGCTCTTTCCTGCATGTCATTCCCCATCTCTCTCGCCCCACATTCCTGTCACTCTTCAAGTCAAATGTCAAATAAAAAAAAGCTCAAAAAGTCCAAAAAAATAATAAAACCTTTTAGTTCACTGAAGGAGCTCACAAGCTAAAATAAATCTGATTCTATACCAGTAGAAAACTCAATACTTCATATATCAAGGACAGGATATGACTGACGTCACTGGATATGAACGGTATTTTCACATATAAAACTCTTATTTATGAATAATAAGAATTCTTTGAAGCTAATAATGGTGTTATGTGTTTTACACAAGATCAAAATGATTGAATACTTTCACTGAAATATTTACATTCAAAATTTTAGACTGTCATTCAGATACTTCAGACATTAAATGAAAAAATGAAAACGTGAACTATTTAATTGTAAAAATAAAAAGAACCGAAAACATCCTAATGGCTCTATGGTGGCCTCTGATAGATCATTTCCCCCATGAACTTAGTGACTTGATCCCAGGAGGGAAGCACATATTTGATCAAAAGGTTCCTGGCATTTCTCTGAAATATTTATCAGAGGTAGATACGCCTGTATCATAAAATCATTGAGAGTTAGTGCATAAACTTTCATTTTCTCTTTCTTTGTTATAACGCAGACCTTTTTTATTTCATACTGAATACTGATTATCTAATGTTGATAAATGAGAATTGTTTCAGTAAATCCTTGATAAAGATTGTTATGATGTAATAAAAACATACTTATTAAGAAAAACAATCACTGAACTTTGCCAGAACATGCCAGAGTCCAACTACTGGTTGGTTAGTGAACATTTATTGTTTGTCTTTCATTTAATTTTCATTTTAGATTCCTGGTTACTTTGCATCCAAACACTCTCTTTGTCTCTGCGTCAGCCCTGTGATGAACTGGGGACCTAGTTGATGTGTACCCCACCTGCATTCTTGATAAGAAATGTTGGAATGTAAAAAATAATGCTTTTTACTATGTCAGTGTCAAAAATTCAAAAAGATACAATGAAGGATATTGCATCAACAACACAGAACATAATGGATAAATCCATGCTGTGTTTTAGGTGTACATTTGACAGCTGGATAATACATGCATTACTGGAAAAACCCACTACACTAGTGCTCTCCTGAATGGCATGAACTCCTGAGTGGAAAAGTTTGGTCTTGGGGAAGGTTTTATTTTTAAATGTGTTTTTAACTGTTTTTTTATTTATTGCAGGAAGTTTCACTGAGAGGGAGCCTCACTTTTATGGGAACTGATCCCTGATCATATTTACACAGATACACAGGTCTGATATCTACCCAGAACAACCAGTCTGTTTTCCTGACCACTGACCAGCTCCAGAAGAACAGTTTGGGGTTACTAGTGTCACGGTTTGTTCTTGGGGAGGAAGTTTTTATTGACCTTGTAAAGTTAACATATTATAATCCCAGAGCAAAAGAGTCAGCAATAGAGGCTTGGCATTCACTCCTAACTATCCTCCGTGGGTTTCAGGTGTAATATGTGACTGAGATATGGAGTTCTGGATCCGGGGGGTGGGTGGGTATAAAATGTAAAGACTGACATTTTTTTTGGATCTATGATCTATGATGGCCTCTGATAAATCACTTGAAAGTCATTTTAGGGGCTTGGTCCAAAGTGTGAAAGTGTTTGAAGGGTTCCTGGTATTTCTCTGAAATTTATCAGAAGTAGATACATCTGTATCATATAATCATTAAGGGTTAGTGCATAAACTTTCATTTTCTCTTTCTTTGTTATATATCAGTCCTGTTTTATTTGGTATCAGTATTAATTATTTAATGTTGATAAATGATGGAAATTTCCTCAGTAAATCCTTGATAAAAATTGTTATGATGTAATAAAAACATATTTATTAAGAAAAACAAACACTGGACTTTGGCAGAATATGCCAGAGTTCAGCAACTGTTGATGATTAGTGAACATTTATTGTTTGTCTTTTATTTCATTTTCATTTTATATTTTTGTTAATTTGTATCCAATGTCTCTATGTCAGCCCTCTGATGAACTGGGGACTGTTTGATGTGTACCCCACACCTTGTCTGCAGCATCTACAAAGGATAACAAGTTAATGGATGGATATTGTTACTGTATGTATTTTTGATGGTAAGGAAAGTTCATGTGCCATGTTCAGAGTTTCAACAATGCAGAAGTGCATTCTTGATAAGAAATGTTAGAATATAAAAAATAACGCTTTTTACTATGTTACTGTCAAAAATTCAAAAAGATATAATGATGGATATTGCATCAACAACACGGGACATTATGGATAAATCCATGTTATGTTTTAGGTGATTAATAGCATATGATGCTAGCCATTGACCTTCTAAATGAGACCACTGGAAGTCACAGAGGGACTTCAGATTAGATCAATTATAAATAAGACTGTACTGTATGCAGATGATGTTGTTCTGTTTATTCCTAACCTCATTAATTCAATACTAGCCTTAAAGTTCATCATACAAGCTTTTGGTTCTTTGTCAGAACATTAGATGCATTTCTAAATTAATTACTGATTACTTTATATTTCTATCAAGAGCGGAATATGACTAGTAACTTTACTTCCACATATATAACTATATTAATAAGTTACAGGGATTAATTGAAGATAATAACAATTGTATGTCTTTTACACAAGACCAAAATGTTTTTTAATTAATTATTTTTCTCATATCTTAAATACTAATCTTTGCTTTGGATGAAAGTGTGAACTATTCCATAAAAGCCTTGCAAAAACCTAAAACTGACTCAATAGCGTTAAGTGGGTTTTGGTGGGTTCGAATGAAAAGACCTGTTCCAAAACGTAAAGACTGACAACAGCTTTATGGATTTATGGTGGCCTCTGATAAATCACTTGAAAGTCATTTTAGGGGTTTGGTCCAAAGTATTAAAGTGTTTGAAGGGTTCCTGGCATTTCTCTGAAATATTTATCAGAAGTAGATACGCCTGTATCATATAATCATTAAGGGTTAGTGCATAAACTTTCATTTTCTCTTTCTTTGTTATATATCAGGCCTGTTTTATTTGGTATCAATATTCATTATCTAATGTTGATCGATGATGGGAATTGCTTCAGTAAATCCTTGATAAGGATTGTTATGATGTAATAAAAATATACTTATTAACATGCCAGAGTTCAACAACTGTTGATGATTAGTGAAAATGTATTGTTTGTCTTTCATTTAATTTTCATTTTAGATTCCTGGTTAATTTGTATCCAAACACTCTGTTTGTTAGCACTGTGATGAACTGGTGACCAATGTGTAGCCTACCTCTCATCCTCTTTCAGCTGCACACTCAAAGGGTTTTAAATATAAATTAACTAATAAACTTAATCTGAAGTAAGTAATATGATGTATGTAATAGCACTAATAAAGTCAAGGTGCTTTCACTACACAGTAGTGTAGTGGTAGCTAGGTTTTTGCATTGAGTATTAATAAAGCCAATTTGTTTGCCCAAACCCAAAAGTGAAAATGAAAGCAGTCATTATGAGAATATTAGTACTATTACATGAATCTTATAACTTGTTTCACATTAAGTTTATTAGTTAATTTATATTAAAACCATGTGATTCAAATGAATGGAAATGTTCTATGCAATTGAAGTGCAGCCTCCCGTGAACCAGCAAAGCATAAGCAATAATAGATAATGGATTGATATTGTTTATGTATGTATTTCTGATTATGAGAAAAGTTCATGTGTCATGTTTAAGTTTCAACAATGCAGAAGTGCATTCTTGATGATAACACAGGATATTATCTATAAATCCATGTTGTGTATGAGGTGTAAATTTGACAGCTGGATAATACATGCATTACAGAAAAAACAAATGCTAATGTTCAAGTGAATGGAGCTGAATTGAGTGGAAAAGTTTTGTTTTGGGGAAGGTTTTATTTTTAAAATTTAGGTTTATTGTAGGAAGTTTCACTGAGAAACTCTCTGATCATATTCACACAGATACACTTCCACATCTGTGAGCTGAAGAAATGAACTATTTAACTATTTAACTGAATCAATTAAATATATACTACTATCTACACAGAGAACAAATCACCTGTCCTTAGCAACTGAGATAGTTCAGTCTCATTCAACCTGATTCATTGTTCACCTGTTGCTCTGTTAAGTGTTTTTTGTCTGACTAAGTATTATTGACAGGGCAGATAGCCAGTCATATTGTAGGATAATTAGAGGGCGCCTGGTTTGGCCAGTTAGATTCCAGAGGTGGATCTCTCTCATCCATTGTCAGCATAATTTGTGGACAGAGCTTCTGGGTCTGTGAAGTGACACCGGTGTGGAGGTGGCCGCTCTCTGGACATGCCCCTTCATTTGACTAATGATATCACACCAACAGTGCAAACACCCTCTCTGAAGCCTATAAAAGAAAATAGCCTTTCAGTTGTTTCACAATTCTCGAAAACATCCAACAGTGCAGATCAGATCTTCTAAAGACTTAGACTGACACTCTGTCACCAACATGCTCTTGTTCCTCTTCTTGTTTGGTCTGGCTCTAGGTGCTGTGCCTCCTCCAGATGACCATCCAGTGCAGCTACAGCGTGGCAGCTGTCCCATGTTTTGGTTCAGCTTCAACGGCCGCTGCTACAAGTACATCTCCACACGTTTGACCTGGGCTGATGCAGAGCTCTACTGTGTGTCAGAGAAAGCCAACCTGGTGTCCATCCACAGTGTGCAAGAGCATAATTTCATCAAAGACCTGATTGTGAACTTTGACCATACCCAGGGACCCACCTGGATTGGACTCAGCGACACCCCCAAGGAAGGAGAATGGATGTGGTCTGATGGGTCTGCAGTTGACTTTGTCTTGTGGGGTGCAACACAGCCAAGCAACTCTGGTGGACATCAAGACTGTGCATACATTAACTATGGCTCAGATTTGAAATGGAATGATTATCAGTGTTCTGAGAAATTCACTTTTGTTTGTGAGGCTCGTCCAGCCTGTCCTTAGAAAAGGAGAAGGTTTTGTCTGACTCAGCTTGATGACTTTCCACCTGTCGTTCTGTAGTAATACATTAAGATTGTATGATAATGATACATGTGTATATACATTAATCAACCATCACTTTCATCAACATTGAATGTCTCATTTTTGTTCCCATAAATGTATACATTTTAAAGAAAAGAAAGTAAACTCTTACAATGTTATAATGATCTATATCTACTTGGAATAAAGAGATTGTTGATTTAAAATCATGTGTGACTCTATTTATAAATAATAAGAATAGTTTGAGCTAATAATGGTGTTATATATTTTTTTTTACACAAGATCAAAATTATTTTATACTTTCAATGAAATATTTCCATTCAATGTTTCATACCTTCAGTCTCTCTGAAAGACATTAAATTAAATTAAATGAAAATGTGAACTATTTAACTACATCCATGAACAAACTCTGATGATGACACAGTGGTGTCCAGAACTTTTGGGGCATTTGAAATGAAAGGCTCAGTGTCAACGTGAAATGACCTGACAACATCTTAATGGATCGATGCTGGTCTCTGGTAAATCTTTTGTTCCATGATGTTTTTGACTTGGTCAAGAGAGGGAAGGACAACTTGGATCAAAAGGTTCCTGGCCTTTCTGTGGAAAAGATATCAGATGTAGATACGCCAGTATCATATAGTCATTGAGGGTTAAAGTATAAACTAAGTATTTTCTCTTTCTTTCTTTGTTATATTGCACACCTGTTTTGTGTAATGTTGATGAATGAAGGATATAGCTTTGACAAAACAGAACATAATAATCATAATTACCATAAATCTTTGATAAGGATTGTTTTGATGCAATACAATATATATTCATGAGGAAGAACAAACACTGGACTGGAGTAATCTTTGGCTATATTTCTTGATTGAAGAAATCCAAATAACATCAGTTACAAATAAGACTGTACTGTCTGCAGATGATATAGGTTTCTGTCTAATGAAGCCATAGCTTGATGCTCTATTATCAATCAACAATGTATACATTTTGCAAAAAGAAAAGAAAACAAACTCTTACAATGTTATAATGATCTATATCTACTTGGAATAAAAAGAGATTGTTGATTTAAAATTATTATTGTGATGCATTTTATATACAAATTCAGTCTTTTGTTTGCAGAAAAAAGGTAATTTATGCTCTTAGTCAGAAACAATCAATTTAAATCTGCATTTCTAAATTAACTGTGATACTTATGTCTCTGTATCAAGAGCAAGAATATATATTGAGTAACTTTACTTTCTCATATATAACTGCACTAATGATTATAGGGATTGCTTGAAGATAATATTGCAGTTTTTGTCATACTTTAAATCCTTCTGAAAAAATGCTAATCTTTGCTTTGGATAAAATGTTAACTATTCCATTCAATAGTATAAAACCTAAAACTCTGGCATATAGTATTAAGTATGTTTAAGGGATTCTAAAGGAAAACAACAGTTCTAAAATGTAAGGACTGACAACAGCTTTATGAATCTATGATGGCCTCCTGATAAATCACTTGAAAGTCATTTTAGGGGCTTGGTCCAAGAGTGTGTGAAAGTGTTTGAAGGGTTCTGGCATTTCTCTGAAATGTTTATCAGAGGTAGTCAAGCTGTATATATAATCATTAAGGATTAGTGCATAAACTTTCATTTTCTCTTTCTTTCATTATATCAGGCCTGTTTTTATTTGGTATCAATATTCATTATATGGTGTTGACAAGTGGAAGTGTCTCCAGTAAATCCTTGATAAAGATTGTTTGCAATACAATAAAAACATATTTATTCAGAAAAACAAACAGTGAACTTTGGCCAGCGAAATATGCCAGAGTTCAGCAACTGTTGATGATTAGTGAACATTTATTGTTTTGTCTTTTTATTTCATTTTCATTTTAGATTCCTGGTTAATTTGTATCCAAACACTCTGTTTGTCTCTATGTTAACACTGTGATGAAGTGAACCTATTCGATGTGTACCCCATCTCTTCTTATTTCAGTTGGCGATCACATGACCCTGCAAGAATAAGCACTTATAGATAATGAATAATGGAATGATATTGTTAATGTATGTATTTTTTGATGGTAAGAAAAGTTCATGTGCCATGTTCAGAGTTTCAACAATGCAGAAGTGCATTCTTGATGATAACACAGGATATTATCTATAAATCCATATTGTTGTGTATGAGGTGTAAGTTTGACAGCTGGATAATACATGCATTATTGGAAATCCAAACACTAGTGCTCTCAAAATGGACATGAACTCCTATTTTTGGGAAGGTTTTATTTTAAATGTATTCATTTTTAACCTTCGTCGTTACAGGAAGTTTCACTGAGAGAGTCTCTCTTTTTGGAGAAACTCTCTGATCATATTCACACAGTTACACTTTTTCATGACTGTGAGCTGAAGAAATGAACTATAACTGAAAGCCATTAAATGTAGTACTACTACTATCAAATAACAAAAGTTTGTGGTGTTGGTCCTTCCTGTTTGTGCATCTTAAATCACTGTCCTCAGCAAATAAAAAAAGCTACATATATTAAATTCAACCTGAGTTCATTGTTCATCTGTTGCCTCAATAAGTGTTTTTGTCTGGATTTTATTATTATTGCAGTGCATTGCTACCTCTCGAGCTTAGACCGAACTGAACTGAACAGTTATTTACTTATTTTTAACAGGTCCCACACTCTGACAGGGCAGATAGCCAGTCATATTGTGTAGGATAATTAGAGAGGGTGCCTGGGTTGGCCAGTCAAATTTCAGAAGGTGGATCTCTCCCCATCCATTGTCAGGATAATTTGTGGACAGAGCTTCTGGGTCTGTGAAATTGTTCACTGATGTGGAGTGGCCACTCTCTGGACATGCTCCTTCACTTGACTAATGATATCACACCAACAGTGCAAACACCCTCTCTGAAGCTTATAAAAGCAAATGGCCTTTCAGTTGTTTCTCCAAGATTCTCGAAAACATCAACATTGCAGATCAGATCTTCTAAGACTTAGACTGACACTCTGTCACCATCATGCTCTTGTTCTTCTTCTTGTTTGGTCTGGCTCTAGAGTGCTGTGCCTCCTTCAGATGACCATCAGTACCCTTCACAGCGTGGCAGCTGTCCATGTTTTGGTTCAGCTTCAGCGGCCAGCTGCTACAAGTACATCTCCACACGTTTGACCTGGGGTGATGCAGAGCTTACTGTGTGTCTGAAAGCCAACCTGGTGTCCATCCACAGTGTGCAGGAGCATAATTTCATCAAAGACCTGATCGGGAACTTTGACCATACCGGGGACCTGGATTGGACTCAGCGACACCCACAAGGAAAGAGGATGGATGTGGTCTGATGGGTCTGCAATTTGACTTTAAATCTTGTGAGGTGCAACACAATAACAACTCTGGTGGAGATGAAGACTGTGCATACATCAACTATGGCTCAGATTTGAAATGGAATGATTATCAGTGTTCTGAGAAATTCACTTTTGTCTGTGAAGCTGCGTCCAGCCTGTCATAGAAAAGGACAATGTTTGTCTGATTCAACTTGATGTCTTTCCACCTGTCGTTCTCAGCGTGTACATTAAGATTATGTGTATGTACATTAGTGTTATGCACTTTCATCAACACTGAATGTCTAATTTTTGATTCCCATAAATGTATACACATTTTAAAGAAAAGAAAAGTAAACTCTTACAATGTTATAATGATCTATATCTGCTTGGAATAAAGAGATTGTTGATTTAAATTGTGACATCTTTTATACAAATTCAAAATCACTTTTTGTTTGCAGTATAAAAGTTAGTTCAATGATATTTTTTTGTATTAATTTGACCCTACTTCATGGATGAGTAAATAAACATAATAAAAACCTTCTAGTTTACTGAGGACCTTATGACAGGATAACAAACAGGATATGTCTAACGTAACCAGGTATGAATAGTAATTTCTTATATATAATTATATTTATGTATAATAAATTGTTTGAAGCTAATAATGGTGTTATATATATATATATTTTACAAGATCAAGAAGTATTTTACTTTCAATGAAACATTTCCATTCAATGTTTCATCCCTTCGAAAATCTCTCTGAAAGACATTAAATTAGTGAGAAAATGTGAACTATCTAACTAGTCCATTATGAGACTCTGTGATGACACCAGTGGTGTCAGAATTTTTAAGGGCATTTGAAATGAAAGGCTCAGTGTCAGCAGTGAAATAGCCTGACAACATCGTAATGGATAAGTGCTGGTCTCTGGTAAATCTTTTTGTTCCATGATGTTTTTGACTTGGTCAAGAGGGAAGGACAACTTGGATCAAGGTTCCTGGCCTTTCTGTGGAAAAGATCAGATGTAGATGCAGCCAGTATCATATAGTCATTGAGGGTTAAAGTATAAATAAGTATTTTCTCTTTCTTTTTCTTTGTTATATTGCACACCTGTTTTGTGTAATGTTGATGAATGAAGGATAGCTTTGACAAAACATTATAATAATAATCATAATTACCGTAAATCTTTGATAAGGATTGTTTTGATGCAATACAATATATATTCATGAGGAAGAACAAACACTGGACTGGAATCCTTGAAAACGTATTTCTTGAATCAAGTTCTTGTCGGGCTGATCCACTCTTCAGTTAGACATTGATCTTTAACTGAACTATTAAGAGAGTCCGCAGAGAAATCCAAATATCACTTTAAATAAGGCTATTGTATGCAGATGATATAGGTTTTGAAGCCATAGCTTGATGCTCTATCATCAATCAACAATGTATACATTTTAAAAAAGAAAGTAAGCTCTTACAATGTTATAATGATCTATATCTGCTTGGAATAAAAGGTTGTTGATTTAAATGGGTGTGTGATGCATTTTATACAAATTCAAAATGCTTTTTATTTTGCAGAGAAAAAGGTAATTTAATGCTCTTAGTCAAGAGCAATCAATTTAGATGCATTTCTAAATTAACTTGAATGCTATGTCTGTGTAGAGGCAGAATATGAGTAACTTTACTTTCTCATATATAACTGCACTAATGAATTATAGAGTTGCTTGAAGATAATACTGATTTTTGTCATAATTTAAATCCTTCTGAAGATGCTAATCTTAAGCTTTGGATAATGTTAACTATTCCATTCAATAGTATAAAACTAAAACTTCTGGCATATATTAAGTATATTTAGCTAGAGGGATTCAAAGGAAAAGACCAGTTCTAAAATGCATAAAAGGACTGAGCCAACAGCTTTATGGATTTATGGTGGCCTCTGATAAATCACTTGAAGTCATTTTAAGGGCTTGGTCCCAGGGTGTGAAAGTGTTTGAAGGGTTCCTGGCATTTCTCTGAAATATTTATCAGAGGTAGACCCGCCTGTATCATATAATCATTAAGGATTAGTGCATAAACGTTCATTTCTTTTTCTTTGTTATATATCAGGCCTGTTTATTTGGTATCAATATTCATTATATGATGTTGATAAATGATGAAATGCTAGTAAATCCTTGATAGGATTGAGTATGATATAACTCTCTCTCTCTCTCTCTCTCTCTCTCATTATTGCATGTTACTAACTAAACTTCTTCCCCGAGTTTCTGTGCTCTCTCGTCCAGCAGGTTTTCATGGATCATGGCTGCTGCTGTGGTCCTGCACGGCGTCCACTACATATATTATTACTGTCATGATTGCTACCATATCTCATTGGATTTAAGTTAGTTTATGAGTTGCTGCTGCTGTGCATCTGTGTCTCTCTATCTCTATCACAGGCTCCACTGCTACTGTAATCATTTATCATTCATTGTAATTCATTGTCATTTTATCATTCATTGTAATTGTACATTATGTCTCTGTTGATTTGTTCTGTACATGTGACATCTATTGCACGTCTGTCCATCCTGGGAGAGGGATCCCTCCTCTGTGGCTCTTCCTGAGGTTTCTTCCACCTTTTTCCTCATTAAAAGTTTTTTTTTTTGTGGGCAATTGTTTCCTCACTTTTTCCGAACCGAGGTCTAATGACAGGGTGTCCACTCCCTGTACAGATTGTAAGCCCTCTGAGGCAAATGTTGTTTTGTGACTTTGGGCTATGCAAATAAATTTGATTCTTCTAATCCTCTAATTCTTTTGTAAGGTGCTAATCTTCACTTTGGATGAAAATGTTAACTATTTCATTCAATAATATAAAAACCTAAAACTCTGACATATAGTATTAAGTATGTTTAAGGGGGATTCAAAGGAAAAGAAAAGGACTGACAACAGCTTTATGGATCTATGATGATCTATGCCTCTGATAAATCACTTGCTCAGTCATTTTAGGGGCTTGGTCCAAAGTGTGAAAGTGCTTTGGGGTTCTGGCATTTCTCTGAAATATTTGTCAGAGGTAGATCCGCCTGTATCATATAATCATTAAGGATTAGTGCATAAACTTTCATTTTCTCTTTCTTTGTTATATATCAGGCCTGTTTTATTTGTTTTTATTATTTTTATCAATATTCATTATACAATGTTGATAAATGATGGACGTGTCTCGAATAAATCCTTGATAAAGATTGTTATAATGCAATAAAAACATATTTATTCAGAGAAAAACAACACTGGACTTTGGCAGAATATGCTAGAGTTCAGCAACTGTTGATGATTAGTGAACATTTATTGTTTGTCTTTATTTCATTTTCATTTTAGATTCCTGGTTAATTTGTATCCAAACACTCGATGTGTACCCCACATCTTGTCTTATTTCAGTTGCAGCGTCACATGACCCTGCAAAGAATAAGCACTTATAGATAATGAATAATGGAATGATATTGTTAATGTATGTATTTTTGATGGTAAGAAAAGTTCATGTGTGTGCCATGTTCAGAGTTTCAACAATGCAGAAGTGCATTCTTGATGATAACACAGGGATATTATCTATAAATCCATGTTATTATTTATGAGGTGTAAATTTGACAGCTGGATAATACATGCATTATTGGAAATCAAACACTAGTGCTCTCCAAAATGAACATGAACTCTATTTTTGGGAAGGTTTGTTACTAAAATGTATTCATTTTAACCTTCATTCATTAGGAAGTTTCACTGTGAGGAAGTCTCTCTTTTGGAGAAACTCTCTGATCATATTCACACAGTTATAATTTCATGTCTGTGAGCTGAAGAAATGAACTATAAACTGAAGCCATTAAATGTACCTACTACCTACATCGAAATAACAAAAAGTTTGTGGTGGTCCTTCTGTTTGTGCATCTTAAATCTGTCCTCAGCAAATGAAATAGCTAAATAATAGGTTGAAGTCGACCTGATTCATTGTTCATCTGTTGCTCTGTTAAGTGTTTTTGGCTGGATTTTAGTATTATTGCAGTGCATTGCCTCTCAGGCTTAGACCGAACTGAACTGAACAGTTGTTACTTATTTTTAACTTAGGTCCCACCTCTGACAGGGCCAGATAGCCAGTCATACTGTAGGATATTAGAGGCGCCTGGGTTGGCCAGTCAAATTTCAGAGGTGGATCTCTCCCATCCATTGTCCAGGATAATTTGTGGACAAGTTCTGGGTCTGTGGTGACACCGATGTGGAGGTGGCCACTCTCTGAACATGCCCCTTCACTTGATAATGATATCACACCAACAGTGCAAACACCCTCTCTGAAAGCTTATAAGCTTAAATGGCCTTTCAGTTGTTTCTCCAAAGATTCTCGAAAAGCATCCAACATTGCAGATCAGATCTTCCTAAGGCACAGACTACGACACTCTGTCTTAAATATTTTTCTTGTTCCTCTTCTTGTTTGGTCTGGCTCTAGGTGCTTGTGCCTCCTTCAGATGACCATCCAGTGCAGCTACAGCGTGGCAGCTGTCCCATGTTTTGGTTCAGCTTCGCGACCGCTGCCACAAGTATCTCCACACGTTTGACCTGGGGTGATGCAGAGCTCTACTGTGTGTCTGAAAGCCAACCTGGTGTCCATCCACAGTGTGCAGGAGCATAATTTCATCAAAAGACCTGATCGTGAACTTTGACCATACCGAGGACCCACCTGGATTGGACTCAGCGACACCCACAAGGAAAGGAGGATGGATGTGGTCTGATGGGTCTGCAGTTGACTTTGTCTTGTGGGTTGCAACACAGCCAAGCAACTCTGGTGGAAGATGAAGGCTGTGCATACATCAACTATGGCTCAGATTTGAAATGCGGATAATTATCAATGTTATGAGAAATTCACTTTTGTTTTGTGAAGCTCGTCCAGCCTGTCCTTAGAAAGGACAATGTTTTGTCTGATTCAACTTGATGTCTTTCCACCTGTGGATTCTGTAGTAATACATTAAGATTGTATGATAATGATACATGTGTATGTACATTAATTGACCTTCACTTTCATCAGCACTGAATAATCTAATTTTTGTTCCCATAAATGTATACATTTTAAAAGAAAAAGAAAGTAAACTCTTACAATGTTATAATGATCTATATCTACTTGAATAAAGAAGATTGTTGATTTAAAATCGTGTGTGATGCTTTTTATACAAAGTCGCTTTTTGTTTTGCAGTAAAAAAGGTAATTTATGGTCTTAGTCAAGACATAATCCAATTTAGATGCATTTCTAAATGAACTGAATACTTTATGTCTCTGTATTAAGAGCAGAATATGGCTTGAGTAACTTTACTTTCTCATATATAACTGCACTAATGAATTATAGGAATTGCTTGAAGATAATATTGATTTTTGTCATACTTTAAATCCTTCTGAAGATGCTAATCTTAGCTTTGGATAATGTTAATTATTCCATTCAATAGTATAAAAACCTAAAACGTATATAGTATTATTAAGTATGTTTAATGGGGATTCAAAGGAAAAGACCAGTTCTAAAATGTAAGGACTGACAACAGCTTTATGGATTTATAATTATCTGATAAATCACTTGAAAGTCATTTTAGGGCTTGGTCAAAGTGTGAAAGTGTTTGAAGGGTTCCTGGTATTTCTCGGAAATATTTATCAAGGTAGATACGCCTGTATCATATATGATCATTAGGATTAGTGCATAAACGTTCATTTTCTCTTTCTTTTGTTATATATCAGGCCTGTTTTATTTGGTATCAATATTCATTATCTAATGTTGATAAATTATGGAAAATTGCTTCAGTAAATCATTGATAAGGATTGTTATGATATAACAATATAACATATAACACACATATAACGATCTCTCTCTCTCTCTCTCTCTCTCTCTCTCTCTCTACTCTCTCTCTCCTCTCTCATTATTGCATGTTACTAACTAAACTTCTTCCCGGGTTTCTGTGCTCTCTCGTCCAGCAGGTTTCATAAGATCATGGCTGCTGCTGTGGTCTACGGCGTCCCACTACATATATTATTACTGCCATTATTGCTGCCATAACTCCATTACAGTTTTATAGTTGGTTTATGATTTGCTGCTGTTGTGCATCTGTGTCTCTCTATCTCTATCACAGGCTCCACTGCTACTATAATCATTCTATCATTCATTGTAAGTCATTGTCATTCTATCATTCATTGTAATTGTACATTATGTCTCCTGTTGATTTATTCTGTACCGCAGTGACATCTGTGCACGTCTGCCCATCCTGGGAGAGGGATCCCTCCTCTGTGTAGCTCTTCACAGGTTTCTTTCCACCTTTTTCCCTGTTAAAAGTTTTTTTTTTTTTTTGTGGGCAATTGTTTCTTCACTTTCAGCCGGGTCTAATGACAGGGTGTCACTCCTGTACAGATTGTAAAGCCCTCTGAGGCAAATGTATTTTGTGACTTTGGGCTATACAAATAAGATTTGATTCTTCTAATCCTCTAATTCTTTTGTAAGGTGCTAATCTTCACTTTGGATAAGAAAATGTTAACTATTTCGTTCAATAATATAAAAAACCTAAAAACTCTTTTTAAGTTGGATTCAAGGAAAGAAAGGACTGACAACAGCTTTATGGATCTATGATGATCTATGCCTCTGATAAATCACTTGCTCGGTCATTTTTAGGGGCTTGGTCCAAAGTGGTGAGAAGGTGTTTGAAGGGTTCTAGCATTTCTCTGAAATATTTATCAGAGGTAGACCGCCTGTATCATATAATCATTAAGGATTAGTGCATAAACTTCCATTTTCTCTTTCTTTGTTATATGTCAGGCCTGTTTTATTTGGTATCAATATTCATTATATGATATTTGATAAATGATGAAATTGTCTCAGTAAATCCTTGATAAAGATTGTTATAATGCAATAAAAACATATTTATTTCGAAAAAACAAACAGTGAACTTTGTAGAATATGCCAGAGTTCAGCAACTGTTGATGATTAGTGAACATTGTGTTTGTCTTTATTTCATTTTCATTTTAGATTCCTGGTTAATTTGTATCCAAACACTCTGTTTGTCTCTATGTTAGCACTGTGATGAAGTGGGAACTATTACGATGTACCCACATCTTGTCTTATTTCAGTTACTGGCGTCACATGACCCTGCAAAGAATAAGCACTTATAGATAATGAATAATGGAATATTGTTAATGTATGTATTTTTGACGGTAAGAAAAGTTCATGTGCCATGTTCAAGTTTCAACAATGCAGAAGTGCATTCTTGATGATAACACAGGATATTATCTATAAATCCATGTTGTGTATGAGGTGTAAATTTGACAGCTGGATAATACATGCATTGGGAAATCCAAACACTAGTGCTCTCCAAAATGGACATGAACTCCTACTTTGGGAAGGTTTTATTTTAAAATGTATTCATTTTAACCTTCATTATTCGTTACAGGAAGTTTCACTGAGAAGGGAAGTCTCTTTTGGGAGAAACTCTCTGATCATATTCACACAGTTACACTTTCATCAATCAATCAATCAATCAATCAAGTTTATTTGTATAGCCCTTTACAATAGCCGACACGGTACCAAGTGCTTCACAACAAGCTCATAAAACAACAGATACATACATGATCTGTACATAGATTACATAACAAACCAATGCGATTAAAAGTGCAGTAATAAAAAAAAAACTTAAAGAAATAGAGAGTGCACCCTAAGAAACAAAACAATACAGGCTAGTCAGAACTGAATGTCTGTTCTGTTTTCATGTGTGTGAGCTGAAGAAATTACCTACATCGAAATAACAAAAGTTTGTGGTGGTCCTTCTGTTTGTGCATCTTAAATCACCTGTCCTCAGCAAATGAAATAGCTACATATGTCTCATTCAGCCTGATTCATTGTTCATCTGTTGCTCTGTTAAGTGTTTTTGTCTGGATTTTAGTATTATTGCAGTGCATTGCTACCTCTCCAGGCTTAGACGAACTGAACTAAACAGTTGTTACTTATTTTTAACTTAGGTCCACCTTTCTGACAGGGCAGATAATGATCACACTGTCGGATAATTAGAGGGCGCCTGGGTTGGCCAGTCAAATTTCAGAGGTGGATCTCTCCCATCCAATTTGTGGACAGAGCTTCTGGGTCTGTGAAGTGACACTGATGTGGAGGTGGCCACTCTCTGGACATGCCCCTTCACTTGACTAATGATATCACACCAACAGATTGCAGAAACACCCTCTCTGAAGCTTATAAAAAAGCGGCTTTTCAGTTGTTTCTCCAAGATTCTTGAAAACATCAACAGTGCAGATCAGATCTTCTAAAGACTTGGGCTGACACTCTGTCTGCTGCTCTTGTTTCTTCTTGTTTGGTCTGGCTCTAGGTGCTGTGCCTCCTTCAGATGACCATCCAGTGCAGCTACAGCGTGGCAGCTGTCCCATGTTTTGGTTCAGCTTCAACGGCCGCTGCTACAAGTACATCTCCACACGTTTGACCTGGGGTGATGCAGAGCTCTACTATTGACGTCTGAAAGCCAACCTGGTGTCCATCCACAGTGTGCAGGGCATAATTTCATCAAAAGACCTGATGGAACTTTGATATACCGGGGACCCACCTGGATTGGACTCAGCGACACCCACAAGGAAGGAGGATGGATGTGGTCTGATGGGTCTGCAGTTGACTTTGTCTTGTGGGGTGGGACAGCCAGGAACAACTCTGGTGGAGATCAAGACTGTGCATACATTAACTATAGTGCAGATTTGAAATGGGATGATTATCGGTGTTCTGAGAGGTACTTTTTTGTCTGTGAAGCTCGTCCAGCCTGTCCTTAGAAAAGGACAATGTTTTGTCTGATTCCGCTCGGTGACTTTCCACCTGTCGTTCTGTAGAGATAAGGGTTATTAAGACTGTATGAAAATGATACATGTGTATGTACATTAATTCACCTTTCACTTTCACTTTTCAGTTTTGATCCCATAAATGTAAACATTTTAAAGAAGTAACTGAACTCTTACAAATTCATAATGATCTATATCTACTTCCAATAAAATTCCTGTTGATCTGTTGACTTGAAATTGTGTGTGGTGTCTTTTATACAAGTTCAAAATACTTTTGGATTAAAGTAAAAAAGTTAATTTTATTATATTTTATGTATTAATTTGACCTTATTTCATGGTAAAATAAATGTAATAAAAACCTTTTAGTTTACTGAGGGAGTTCACAAGCTAAAATAAATCTGATTACCAGTAGAAACTGGGTATGAACAGTATTTTCTCATATATATCTGTATTTATGAATAATAAAAATTGTTTGAAGCTAATAATGGTGTTATATTTTTCATACAAAATCAAAATTATTTTCTATTTTCAGTGAAATATTTACAAGCAATATTTCATACCTTCAATCTCTCTGAAAGACATTTAATTAAATGACATGTGCACTGTTTAACTACTTTTATCAAACTATGCCAGTATCATAAAGTCATTGAGGGTTAATGTATAAACTTTCTGTTTCTCTTTCTTTGTTATATTGCAGGTCCGTTTTAGTTCGTACTGAATATTAATTCTTTAATGTTGATGAATAAAGGATATCGCTTTGACAAAACAGAACATAATAATCATAATTACAGTAAAACTTTGATAAGGATTGTTTTGATACAACATAAATGTATTCATGAGGAAAAACACACACTGGACTTTGCCAGAATATGCCAGAGTTCATCATCTGTTGATTAGTAGTGAACATTTATTGATTGTCTTTTATTTAATTTTCATTTAGATTCCTAGTTAATTTGTATACAAACACTCTGTTTGGATACAACACAGGACATTATGGATAAATCCATTTTGTGTTTTTAGGTGATTAATAGCATACAATTGAGTTCTTGTTGGGGATATCCATTTGTCAATAAGACAGCATATAATTGCTCGCCATTGACCTTCTAACTGAAACCATTAGAAGTCAAAAAGGGAATCCAAATAAGATCAGTTACAAAAAAGAATGAACTGTATGCGGATGATGTCATATTGTTCATTACTAACCTTATTAAGTTATACCAGCCTTATAGTCCATCATAGAAGCCTTTGGTCCCTTGTCAAAAAATAAAATAAGTATTGATAAATTTGATAAATCACTGGTTATGTTAAATGGATAAGAGCAGATACAAAATATAACATGAACATAAATATAACAGCTATTTGAGCACAGTATATAAAGATGTTGAGAGCAATCAAATTAGATGCATTTTAAATAAAGTGAATACTTCATATTTCTATCAAGAGCAGAATATGACTAGTGACTTCACTTCCACATATATAACTATATTAATGAATTATAGTGATTAACTGAGGATAATAATGATTTTATGTCTTTTACACAACACCAAAATTATTTTATATTTTACAAAATTATTTTTTTAAATCTTGTAAATATCTTTGAAAGATACTAATCTTTACTTTGAATGAAAATGTGAACTATTCCATAAAAACCTGGCAAAAACCTAAAACTGACACAATAGTATTAAGTGGATTTTGGTGGGTTCAGATGAAAAGACCAGTCCCCCAAAAACAAGGAAATGACAACAGCTTTATGGATTTATGGTGGCGTCTGATAAATCACTTGAAAGTCATTTTAGGGGCTTGGTCCAAAGTGTGAAAGTGTTTGAAGGGTTCCTGGCATTTCTCTGAAATATTTATCAGAGGTAGATACGCCTGTATCATATAATCATTAAGGATTAGTGCATAAACTTTCATTTTCTCTTTCTTTGTTATATATCAGTCCTGTTTTATTTGGTATCAGTATTGATTATTTAATGTTTATAAACCACTGCTTCACATATTATAAACCCAGGGCTAGTGTGCTGATTAACAGCAGACGATCAAGTTAATAAGACACTGAATCCTCACTATCCTCACTCTGAACTGAGACCATTAGAAGTCACAAAGGGACTTCAAATAAGATCAGTCATAAATAAGACTGAACTGTATGCGGACAAAGTTTGGTTTATTACTAACCCGATGAATTCATATTAGCCTTATAGTTCATCATACAAGCCTTTGGTTCCTTGTCAGAATATAAAATCAGTATTTGTGATGAACTGGGAACCTATACGATGTGTCCCCCACCTCCTGTCTTATTTCAGCTGCAGCGTCCTGTGAACCTGCAAATGGAAGTTAATGGATGGATATTGTTTGTGTATGTTTTTTTGATGGTAAAAAAAAAAGGTTTGTGTGCCATGTTCAACAATGCAGAAGTTCATTATTGTTATGAAATTCAAATTGAGAAAGATATAATAAACAATATTGCTTTGACAACACAGGATATGAGCTACAGTATAAATCCATCTTGCCCATGTTGTGTAGGAGGTGTAAATCTGATAGTTGGATAATACATGCTCTACTGGAAGAACCAAACACTAGTGCTCTTTTGAATGCACATGAATTCCTGAGTGGGAAAAGAAGGTTTCATTTTCAAAATGTATTTAGTATTATCCTTTATTCATTGTAGGAAGCTTCATTGAGAGGAAGCCTCTCTTTTGGAGAAACTCTCTGATCATATTCACACAGTTACACTCTCACGTCTGTGAGCTGAAGAAATTAATTATTTATACTAGCTACATCGAAATAACAAAAGTTTGCGTGTTGTTTTGTTCATTGTTTTTTGTCTGGCTAAGCGTTATTGTGGTGGTGTGTGGTTGCTGCTTCTCAGATTTAGTTCGAACCACAGAACTGTTTTTTTTTTTAACTTAGGTCCCACCTCTGACAGGGCAGATAGCCAGTCATATTGTAGGATAATTAGAGGGCGTCTTGTATGGCCAGTCAAATTTCAGAGGTGGATCTCTCTCATCCATTGTCAACATACTTAGTGGACAGAACTTATGGGTCTGTGAAGTGGAACTAATATGGACATGCCCCTTCATTTGACTAATGATATCACACCAACAATGCAAACACCCTCTCTGAAGCATATAAAAGAAAATGGCCTTTCAGTTGTCTCACGACTCTCGAAAACATCCAGCAGTGCAGATCAGATCTTCTAAAGACTTAGACTGACACTCTGTCACCAACATGCTCTTGTTCCTCTTCTTGTTTGGTCTGGCTCTAGGTGCTGTGCCTCCTTCAGATGACCATCGACTGAAGCTACAGCGTGGCAGCTGTCCCATGTTTTGGTACAGCTTCAACGGCCGCTGCTACAAGTATGTTGCGTCATATTTGACCTGGGCTGACGCAGAACTCTATTGCCTGTCAGAGAAAGCCAACCTGGTGTCCATCCACAGTCTGGAGGAACATAATTTCATCAGAGACCTGTCCAAGAACTTTGATCCTTCCCAGGGACCCACCTGGATTGGACTCAGCGACACCCAGAAGGAAGGAGGATGGATGTGGTCTGACGGCTCTGCAGTTGACTTTGTCTTGTGGGATGCAGGAGAGCCAAGCAACGGTGATGGGATTGAAGACTGTGCACACATCAACCATGGCACAGCTTTGAAATGGAATGATTATCCATGTTCTAAGCAATTCACTTTTGTTTGTGAAGCTCGTCCAGTTTGTCCTTAGAAAAGTAGAATGTTTTGTCTGATTCAACTCTGTGACTTTACACCTGTCATTCTGTAGTAATACATTAAGATTGTATGATAATGATACAGGTGTTTCTACATTAATCGACCTTTACTTTCATCAGTGTTGAATGATTGCCGTATTTTTTATCCCATAAATGTATACATTTTAAAAGAAAAGTGACTCAACTCTCATAGTGTCATAATGATCTTCTGTATTTGTGAATAAATGAAATAAATGATCGCTGATTAAAAAAAAAAAGTTCTGTGATATCTTTTTACATTCAAAATACAATTACATAAAAAAGTCTAATCTAATTGTACCAGATGTGCTCTGTTGGAATAAAATATTTTTACTTTTTCCTACGAGGAAAATAATATAGAATAAATGCAATAAAAGCCTTTTATTTTAATGGGTGAGTTGAGAAGCTAAAATAAATCTGATTCAAAATCATTAGAAAACTCAATACTTCATATATCTGTCAAGGACAGGATATGACTAACATCACTGGGTATGAACAGTAATTTCTCATTAATAACTCTATTTATGAATAAAAGTGATTGCTTGAAGCTAATAATTGTGTCACATTTTCACACAGATCCAAATAATTCTATATTTTTCAATACTTTATACTCTCAATCCCTCTCAAAGACATTGAATGACATGAAGATTTGAACAATTAATAATCCATGAAAATTTTACGGAAATTTTTTTGGGGTTCAAATGAAAGGCTCTGTGTCAAAGAAAACCTACATACAATTAATAACTACAAAACTACAAATATAATTTTATGTAACTTTGGTGGCCTCTGATAAATCAGTTGCACAGTGAAGGACACCGGATTCGATTACATTGGATTAAAAGGTTCCTGGTATTTCTGTGAAATATTTAAATATATTGTGTATGAACTTTCTTTTTCTCTTTCTTTGTTTTAGCAGAGGCCTGTTTTATTACATATCGATTTAATCTTGATAAATGATGGAAATTGCTTCAGTAAAACCTTGATAAGGATTGTTACCAGTTCAGCAACGGTTGATGATTAGTGAACATTTATTTTTTTTATCTTTTATTTAATTTGAACTATTTGAGCACAGTATATAAAAATATGGGAAAAATGGCAAGTGCAGTCAACTTAGATGCATTTCTAAATTAACTGAATACTTTATGTCTATATCAAGAGCAGAATATGACTAGTAACTTTACTTTCTCATATATACTGTAACTACATTAATGATTTTTTTTTTTTTTTTTTTTTTTTTGTCATACCTTAAATACTTTTGTAAGATGCTAATCTTTGCTATGGATAAAATGTTAACTATTCCATTCAATAATATAAAAACCTAAAACTCTGACATAATAGTATTAAGTATGTTTAAGGGGGATTCAAAGGAAAACAACAGTTCTGAAATGTAAGGACTGACAACAGCTTTATGGATTTATTGTGGCCTCTGATAAATCACTTGAAAGTCATTTTAGGGGCTTGGTCCAAAGTGTGAAAGTGTTTGAAGGGTTCCTGGCATTTCTCTGAAATATTTATCAGAGGTAGACCCGCCTGTATCATATAATCATTAAGGATTAGTGCATAAACGTTCATTTTCTCTTTCTTTGTTATATATCAGGCCTGTTTTATTTGGTATCAGTATTCATTATCTAATGTTTATCAGTGATGGAAATTTTCTCAGTAAATACTTGATAAAGATTGTTATGATGCAATAAAAACATATTTATTCAGAAAAACAAACACTGAACTTTGGCAGAATATGCCAGAGTTCAGCAACTGTTGATGATTAGTTAACATTTATTGTTTGTCTTTTATTTCATTTTCATTTTAGATTCCTGGTTAATTTGTATCCAAACACTCTGTTTGTCTCTCTGTCAGCTTTGTGATCATCTGGGGACCTAGTTGATGTGTACCCCACATCTCTTCTTATTTCAGCTGCAGCAGTGAACCTGCAAAGGATAAGTAGTTATAGATAACAGATGGATGTTGTTTATTTATGTATTTGTGATGGTAAGGAACGTTCATGTGCCATGTTCATAGTTTTAACGATGCAGATGTTCATTCTTGATAAGAAATGTTGTAATGTAAAAAATAAAACAAAAAGATACAATGAAGGATATTGCATCAACAACACAGGACATAATGGATAAAAGCATGTTGTGTTTTAGGTGTACATTTGACAGCTGGAAAACCAAACAGTAGTACTCTCCTGAATGGACATGAACTCCCTAGTGGAAAAGTTTGTATAATATTCAGAGTGAAATATGATAAAACGTTTGATTTATTCATTTCAGTCAATTTTTGACATGGTAAAAAACTGCAAATATACCAAACATGTGCATATATTTACACATAAAAATATTACAATATCCTCTCTTATGAACTTTGTCTTTTTTGTTTTAACATGCAAACAGGCTTTAAACAATATTGCTTAAAAAAAAAAAAAAAAAAAAACTTTACAGTCATGACAACGACCGATAAAACACTAAACACACCTTCCTGATGGTTTCCTGCACTTGACACCAGAGGAAAGAGGCGAGCTTCGTCAGGCTAACTTGCTCTTCTGCTGCCCACAAGTGGCCCCAAAACATAACAAATACTTTTACATTCCAGCATTGCAGCTTCAGACCACAAACATCTTTTCTTCTCAAGAATGCACTTCCACATTGTTGAACCTCTGAACATGGCACGTGAACTTCTGTTACCTCAAAAATACATAAATAAACAATACGTTACAATAAATAACTAGTATAGCACAATTATTCTGCTCTTTGGACACAGTGAGCAGAGGTGTGTTTGTGCATGTGTGCATCATGTACAGGTTGATAGTAAAAATCAATGCTGGACCTGATAAATAAGATCCATTGTCTTATTACATACAATGCCATAGACAGACCTCGTGGTAGTCACTTTACTTGTTATATTTTGTGGCCACTCGAAGGCAGCAGTAGAGCAAGTCAGAGTGACATCTCCAGATGAGCTTGTGGCCTTTTTCGGCTCATGTTTAGATACTGTACTTCAGTACAAGTAAAAGTTTTTTCCATAAGTGCATTTGACCACTGTTATCACCCCAACAAAAAGCATATACTGTAACTTTTTATTTTTGTACATTGACTTTTGTTTGTGAATCTAGCAAAGCTGCTGCATGTTGCTCTGCAATGCATTTAAGCTATTAAAATAAGATTAAAGGAGCAACTTCTGTTGATTGTACACCCCGTGTCATTGCATCATATAGCCTCCTACACTCTGTTTGTTATGTCTCAATCAAGGACATCTCTGTTGACAGTTTTTAACCTTTGTTTGTGCAACTCGCATGGCCTGTCCTTAGCAAACAAGCTAGTTCCATCTCTCTCATCTCTCACCCTGGTCATAGTTCACCTGTTGCTCTGTTAACGTGAATTTCAGCTTCTAGCTTCTATAAAGATACCAATGTAGATTTTTATGGTTGTTCAAAGTGGATATATTTCCACACCTTTTTAATCACCTCACTATACATAATAGAGATAATCATCATCATCATCATCAAATAAAAAAATCTTTTGGTTTACTGGGGCAGCTCAAGAACAAAAAGAAATCTCATTCTTAATTTGTAGAACACACTTCATATCTCTATGGAAGGCAAGATATAATGTCACTGGGAAGAAACAGTATTTTCTCATATATTAGTCCATTAATGAATAATTGGGATGGCTAGAAGCTAATAATGATGTTATGTCTTTTGCACATGATCAAAATAATTTTATATTTTCACCAAACTTTTCTCTCTGAATCTCTCTGAAAGATATTAAATGAAATGAAAACATTAAATATTGCACTGCTGATTCATCACTAATTATAATTAGCTAATTAGCTAAATTATAATTAGCTAAATATAATTATTATTATAGTTCTCATTCAGCATTAATCTGAAATGCTAATCTACTGTAATAGTATCACTGTTATACAGCTATACAGTATCTACCTAAAGTTTTCCAGTATTAGCCACCATTAGCTACTGGTCATACCAGACTGTATCAGCAAAGCTCCAGAATTTGGTGAATTGAGCAACAGTGTGTTCGTTTTGAGTCCAGTGTCAGTGTCCTTATTTCTTCTCTTCGAAGTTACACAGTGTTTTTTTTAAAGATGAGAGAGAGACTCTTTGATTGCTGGAGCTGGTAAATCAGGTCCATGTTGTGGTCACATTCCGTGTCGTGTAAGGGCCTTGTGGTAATCATTTTTACTATTAACCTGTACATGACGCATACTTGCACAAAAACACCCCTGCTCACTGTGTCCAAAGAGCAGGATAATTGTGCTATACTAGTTACTTATTGTAACTTATTGTTTATGTATTTTTGAGGTAACAGAAGTTCACGTGCCATGTTCAGAGGTTCAACAATGTGGAAGTGCATTCTTGAAAGATGTTTGTGGTCTGAAGCTGCAACGCTGGAATGTAAAAGTAAAAGAGCAAGTCAATGTGCTGATCTCTTTCCTCTGGTGTCAAATGCAGGAAACCAACAGGAAGTTGTATTTAGTGTTTTATCGGCCATTTTTGTGAATGTGAAGTTACGTTCTTTTAATGCAATGTTGTTTAAAACCTGCTTGCGTGTTAAAACACAAAGTGCACAAGAGAAGAAACAGGCTTTTTACTATAGTACTGTAATATCGTAGATGTGTAAATATATGCCCAAAGCATATAACTTTTTATTTAATACATACTCTTACTAAACTTGCCACCTGCTAGGACTTTGTGCATCCACTGCTGTGGCAAGATGCGTGGTCGGGCCAACATTTTGCCACCGGATACTGGCAACTATCAGACAGATTTAAAGTATCATTGCACATGAATAGAAATAATATACGATAACAATATTTATGAGACTACTTGTTCACACAAAACTCTAATGACATTACTCCACACTAAACACTCAAATGTAGATACACTTAAAATCTTGTCTCAGTGAGGCTCTGTGAATAATCAAAGAAACATTCTTCTGGCCATCTTTGACAGAGTATAGAGAAAAGCTTGATTAAAAACCTTTAATTTATTTATTTATTTATTTATTATTTATTCATGTGTATTCACTTTTGTTTGTGAATCCAGCAAAGTTTGTCTTATTGAACTTGCCACCTGTTGCTTTATTTGGATAGAGAGGTCTGATAATGTTCGGCATCCACTCTAGTAACATTTTTAGATAATATTACATTTCTCTTTGCAATATTCATTGTGCGAAATAAAGATGTATTATTAACAGAATAAACATGGAGAATGACGACATGAAGACTTTAATCTACAGATTTTTTTCCCCTGCTTGTGTGATTTCAGTTATTAAAGAGATTGTCTATGTCTGTTCCAGTTCTTCATACAGTGTCTGTATATTAGATAAACATCAAAAAAATACACATATAACACCTGTAATCACAAGTACACTACCTATCCAGCATTTGAATGTCTAATGCACAAACCCCATCAGTTAAAGTTATAAATTAGAGCAACATAAATCTATATTATATGTATGTAAGAGGCAGCAAGCAGAGCATCCACCCCATGTACGAAGGCTCAGCAGCGGTCCAGGGTTCGAATCTAAAAAAGTAAGCAAATGAATAAATATTTCACCTTAGAAATTATTTGAATAAATGATTGGATTCATGTGACATCTCTATTTGAACAGGTGCCCTATTTTTTTTTTTTTTTTTTTTTGCTTCTGTTAAGATTCTGTGTGGTTGTATAGGAGTGATAGTGTCAAGTGTGGCTGACCAATAATATTACATTAACAGTGCAGACACCCTCTCCAGAGCATATAAAATAAAGCAGCCAGTCACCTGTCTACTACAGGATCTCGATCCCACCCAGCTGTGTTGATCATCTCTAATCAAGACAACCGTTCATCCTCAACCTGTGACACAATCTCTGTCACCAACATGCTCCTGTTCCTCTTCTTGTTTGGTCTGGCCCTGGGTGTTGTGTCTCCTTCAGATGAAGTGAAGCTACAGCGTGGCAACTGTTCCATGCCAGGGTTCAGCTTCAACGACCGCTGCTACAGTTACGTCGCCACACATATGACCTGGGCTGATGCAGAGCTCCACTGTGTGGCAGAGAAAGCCAACCTGGTGTCCATCCACAATCAAGAGGAACAGAATTTTGTCAAAGAACTGATCAGGAGCTTTGATGCCAATGAGGGACCCACCTGGATCGGACTCAGCGACATCCACAAAGAAGGCAAATGGATGTGGTCTGATGGGGCTGCAGTTGACTTTGTATCCTGGAACAGTAACGAGCCAAACAGCCAAGGAACTGAAAACTGTGTACACATGAACTGGGGCACAGAGCGGAGATGGAATGACATTAGTTGCTCTAATACTTATCCATCTGTTTGTGAATCTCACATCAGCTGTCATTAATGAGAGTTACATATGTCTCATTGAATGTGGCACTGTTCACCTGATGCTCTGTGAACATGTATTAGGCCTCCACAATAAAGATCTCAATGCAGACCTTCATGTTTGTCATTTCATCTTCATTTTCATGAATGTTGGATATTCACACAGGTAACTCCAGTGGTTGTTTCATGTTGGCATTTCTACGCCTTTTTATCATTTCACAATAAATAATTCAAAAAATAAGATAATCATCATCATAATAACTGTTAAATAAATGTAATAAATTACATTTACCTCTGAAAGATATTAAATCATCATCATATAATATCATATAGTCATTTAGGGATACTGTATGAACGTACCAGAGCTCAATAACTGTTGATGAACAGTGAACAAAAATGTTCACTGTTCATCAACAGTTATTGAGCTCTGGTACGTTCATTCAGCTTCCTTCAGCTCTGGTTTTTATTTCCTTGTTTTTACTTTAGATGCATGTTTGTCACTTTTATGCAGTACATTGCAGTACATGCGGGGTAAATAAGATGAAATTATTTGTCCCACAAGCATGTATTGGCATCAAATAAACATTCTATTGGCCCTCTTTGGCAGAGCATAGAGGAAAGCTTGTTGAAAATCTTCAATTCGTCTGGTTTGCCCTTGTTCTCTTCTTGTTTGGTCTGGCTCTGGGTGCTGTATTTCCTTCAAATGTAGTCCAACTAGGCAACTTTCCCCTGTTCTGGTACAGCTTCAACAGCTGCTGCTACAAATACATCTTCGCACGTTTGACCTGGGCTGGGAACAGTACACATGTAACAGCTGTTGTAATCACAAGTACCTGTTAGGTATCCATGAATAGCTAATACATAAAATTAAACAATCAAACTGCTCTAAGTTAGAGCAACATACATTTGTATAATATATATGTGTGTAAACACTGTGTGTTTATATGTATGTACACTTTTTAAATCTTTTCTGAGGCTCTGTGGAGAGATAATCACAGAACAGAAAAGAAATGTTCTTCTGGCTATCTTTAACAGAGCATAGAGAAAAGGTTTATTAAAAACTTTCAATTTGTTTGGTTTGAAAAACACAACACGTTTGACTTTATCAAGTATATGTATATATATAAATGATCTGAATAAGTTATAGGAATTATGTGACATCTCCATGTGAGCAGTTGGTCTTTTTTGCTCATGTTCAGATACTGTGCAGTTGTGTACAACTGATAGTGTCAAGTGTGGCTGACCAATAATATTACATTAACAGTGCAGACACCCTCTTCAAAGCATATAAAAGAAAGCAGCTGGTCACCTGTCTATTACAGGATCTAGATCCCACCCAACTGTGTTGATCATCTCCAATCAACACATCAACCGTTCATACTGAACCTGTGACACAGTCTCTGTCACCAACATGCTCTTGTTTCTCTTCTTGTTTGGTCTGTCTCTGGGTGCTGTGCCTCCTTCAGATGAAGTGAAGCTACAGCGTGGCAGCTGTCCCATGTTCTGGTTCAGCTTCAATGGCCGCTGCTACAAGTACGTCTCCACACGTTTGTCCTGGGCTGATGCAGAGCTCTACTGTGTGTCAGAGAGAGCCAACCTGGTGTCCATCCACAGTGAAGAGGAACAGAATTTTGTCAACGAACTGATCAAGAACTTTGATCACACTCGGGGATATACCTGGATCGGACTCAGTGACACCCAGAAGGAAGGAGGATGGATGTGGTCTGATGGGTCTGCAGTTGACTTCTTCCTTTGGAATGTAAATCAGCCAGACAACGCTGGAAATCAAGAGCACTGTGCTCACAACAATTTTGATACAGGCCTAAAATGGAATGACCGTCCTTGTTCTGTTACTTTTCCATCTGTTTGTAAATCTCGCATGACCTGTGCTTAATTACTGAGAGAGTTACATATGCCTCATTCAACCTGGCACTGTTCACCTGATGCTCTATGAACATGTATTAGACCTCCACAATAAAGATCCCAACGTAGACCTTCATGTTTGTCATTTCATCTTCATTTTCATGAATGTTGGATATTCACACAGGTAACTCCAGATTCATATTATGTGAATATAAATTAGACTAAAAACTAAAAATACATTTTTTTGCATTTTTAAGTCATAATTCATTTCTTTTTCATTCATTAAAATGTATCATTAACAGAATAATCATGAAAAATAATCAGTAAAGACATAAAGACTTTTAATTCTAGAGATCACGTGCAAGTTTTTCCATGTCTGTTCCAGTTCTTCATATTGTGTTTGTGGGACATGGGAACACTACATGTGCAACAGCTGTTGTAATCAGAAGTACATGTTACATATCCATGAATAGCTAATACACAAAAACGAATCACACAGTTGTAAGTTAGAGCAACATACATTTGTATGATGTATATTATTTATGAGATTACATATTCACATTGAAGTCTAATTACTTTCTACTAACCACTGAATAAACAAAAGAATATTACCTTATAAATTATTTGAATAAATTATAGGATTCATGTGACATCTCTATTTGAACAGGTGGCCTGTTTTTTTTGTTTTTTTTTTGCTTCTGTTAAGATTCTGTGTGGTTGTGTAGGAGTGATAGTGTCAAGTGTGGCTGACCAATAATATTACATTAACAGTGCAGACACCCTCTCCAGAGCATATAAAATAAAGCAGCCGGTCACCTGTCTACTACAGGATCTCGATCCCACCCAGCTGTGTCAATCATCTCTAATCAAGACAACCATTTATCCTGAACTTGTGACAGTCCCTGTCACCAACATGCTCCTGTTCCTCTTCTTGTTTGGTCTGGTTCTGGGTGCTGTGTCTCCTTCAGATGCAGTGCAGCTACAGCGTGGCAGCTGTCCCATGTTCTGGTTCAGCTTCAACGGCCGCTGCTACAAGTACATCTCCACACGTGTGACCTGGGCTGATGCAGAGCTCCACTGTGTGTCACAGAAAGCCAACCTGGTGTCCATCCACACTCTGGAGGAACATAATTTTGTTAAGGAATTGATCAGGAACTTTGACCACTCTGAAAGACCCACCTGGATTGGACTCAGTGACATCCACAAAGAAGGCAAATGGATGTGGTCTGATGGTTCTGCAGTAGACTTTGTATTCTGGAATACTAACGAGCCAAACAACAATGGAGGACATGAAAACTGTGTACAGAACAATTATGATACAGCTCTGAAATGGAATGATGCACGGTGTTCTGATAATTTACCCTATGTTTGTGCATATCGTATCACCTGTCCTTAGCAACTGAGAGTTACATACAGTATGTCTCATTCTACCTGGCAGGCTACCTGAGGACATGAAACAAATTGGCATTATTAATATTGAATGCATGAACCTGGCTACTACTACACTACTGTGCAGTGGAATCACCTTGAGTTTATTAGTACTATGATATAAATTTCATGACTTGCTTCACATTGAGTTTATTAATTTTGGGGAAAGTTTTTTTTTTCATATACAGTAAGACACTTTTACACAACTATACAATATTCAGAGTGAAATATAGGCCAAAAAATCAGATAAAACGTTTAATTTATTCATTTCAGTCAAGTTTTGACATGGTAAAAAGCTGCAAATATACCAAACATGTGCATATATTTACACATAAAAAACATTACATTATCACTTATTTGTTTTAACAGATGTTTGTGGTCTGAAGCAGCACTGTAATACTACTTGCTATGTTTTGTGGCCACTTGATGGCAGCAGAAGAGCAAGTCAATGTGATGATGCTGTCTCTTTCCTCTGGTATCAAATGCAGGAAACCAACAGGAAGGTGCATTTAGTGTTTTATAGGTTGTTGCCATTACTGTAAAGTTATATCTTTTTGAAGCAACGCTGTTTAAAACCTGTTTGCATGTTAAAACAAAAAAAAAATAAAGAGAGGAAACACTGAAGGCTAAATTTTTTTTTCCAAGTGCATTTGACCAGTGATGACCTGTTTTTCCAAAGCATATGACTTTTTAATTTTGTACATTGACTTTTGTTTGTCAGTCTAGCAAAATTGCTGCATGTTGCTCTGCAATGCATTTAAGCTATTAAAATAAGATTAAAGGTGCAGCATCATTTGTATAGAGAGGTCTGGTAATGTTCACCTGTACAAAAAACAGTACACATGTAACAGCCATTGTAATCACACTATCTATCCAGCATGTGAATATGTAATACACAATACTCAACAGTCACCGTGTTGTAAGTTAGAGCAACATAAATATATATTATGTGCATGCAAGAAGCAACAATATATTAAACATTTAGAATAATAAAAGGCAAATTAAAACGACAAAAGTCTGAGTTGGTTTGCAAAGCATCTGACATTACACTGCCAAGCATCATATCATTTATACATTACATCACAGGTGGATGTTTCCCGATAATCCAGCGGCTGCAGATGTCACTGCATCACGTAGCCTGCTACTCTCTGTTTGCTATGTCCCAATCATGGACATTGCTGTTGACTGTTTATTTATCTTCAAATAGGACTTTGTGCAGCCAGTGCTCGGAAAAGATGCATGGTTTGTCTGGTCTCCTACAGGATCCTGATCCCACCCGTCCTGGACTGATGCAGAGCTCTACTGTGTGTCACAGAGAGCCAACCTGGTGTCCATCCACAGTCCAGAGGAACATAATTTTGTTAAAAAACTGGCTGAGATTGGACTCAGTGACACCCAGAAGGAAGGAAGATGGGTGTGGTCTGATGGGTCTGCAGGTGACTTTGTTTTGTGGGATGCAGGACAGCTAGACAACCATAAAGAACATGAACACTGTGTTCACAACAGCTATAAAACAGATCGGAAATGTGTTCTTGTACTTTACCCTTTGTTTGTACAACTTGCATGGCCTGTCCTTAACAAGCTAGTTCCATATTTCTGACTCACCCTGGTCATTGTTCACCTGTTGCTCTGTTAACATGTATTAGGCCTCCACAATAAAGATACCAATGTAGACCTTCATGTTTGTACACCTTCATTTTCATGAATGTTGTATATTAACACAGGTAACTTCAGTGGTTGGTAAAGAAGAATCTACACCTCCATAATGTAACTTATATACAAATATACAGATTTGTTCAGCAACAATTCGAGAACAGAAGAATTATCATACTAGCATGGAGCTTTTTATTGTACAGGGACACACAAAAAAATCTAAATGATTTTTAAAAACAAACATGCTAACACATGCTTTCAGTGATTTCCTGGGAATTCAATGGGAATTCACTCAGTCAGTGATTAAATCAAACTGCACATCCTTCTTCTCTGTGATGTTGACTGATGCATATTGATCAAACCCTGAACAACATAATTACAAAGTTTAAATCATTTATCCATGAAGTGACCCAAATCACTGTGTGTCTGCTAGCCCCTATCATCTTGCAGTCATCTCAAGTCTTTTACCCATTTTACCCAGCAGGCCTCTAACAGCTAAAACAGTAGAGTAGAAAATGAAGGAAGTCAGATAAACAGAACAGACAATCTTGGTTTGATGCATATGCTGTGAAATGATCAAGCTCCTCAATACATTGTATTACATCAATACAATGTAAGTTGATGTCTGCACTTACATTGTATTGATGTAAGTGCAGACATCAATACAATGGCCATTAGGTAGCATAGCCAATAACAGTCATGTGTGAGTGAAATAAATAAAGTGAATAAATAAATACATTCAGTTTGGTCAGGTAGTAATTACAGTAGATAGATAGATAGATAGATAGATAGATAGATAGATAGATAGATAGATAGATAGATAGATAGATAGAAATACTACTTAATAAAAGTCACATCATTTAGCAGAGCAGTGCAAATTGAGTCAAAAGTGACAATGACAAAATGTCCAGGAATTAGTGCAGCAGCGAACGAGACTGTCATTTTGTGTGTTGAATGAATGAATATAGTATATTCCACCTGTTTAAACTGTACATATTACAGAAACATTAAAATGGCAGCCAACAGACATAAGGGTAAATCCACTACAGCCCAGTGACACTGTGGGGCAGGTTCTCCCCGGGATGACCACGCCCATATGCCGTTTTCGCGCGAAAGGACAGACTGTACCATTGTGAGTGCGGAGGGGGGGCCCAGAAGAGAGACTACTCCTAAACATAGAGACAAACGCCTTTCTCAAACACTGAAAGTGAGAAAAGGCTTTTTAATGCTACTCAGTCGTTGGCACAATCCAAAAAATACAATTATTGGACTTATCAACAACAACAACTACGAAACGACCAACGACGAAATCCCTACTTTTGCAATCAACGGACTTTCTAGCGGTTAATTTTTTAAATCCACCTCCAACGTTACTCGCTGAGGTTCTTTAAGTTAGAAAACAAAACTTTGTGTTGGACTTTACCTCTAAACGGAGATAAAATGACGCTCAAGTCAAAGGTAAGCGGCAAAGCAATGCATGCAAATGTTTCATTTCCTTTTCCACGGTGTTTTTTTGTGGCGGAGAAAAGTCACAATGAGTCAAAAACGACCACCATTGTTAAGATCTTAAGACGTTGTTGGCCTCCATTGTTAAAATGGATTTATATCTTTCTTCTTCGAGTAAGGTGATTTAGGCTGTAGCTATCGTTAGTTCAACTCTGTAGCTCGGACATCATATCGTAATGTTATGTGTTGATCTCGTAGCAAAGTTAGTCTGCCGTCTTTGTTTTGATCTGGTTAACCAGCTAGCTTACACGTGATCTGCTCACATCGCGGTACAGGTTGGGTACATGTGATGTTCAAAGTGACTGAGTGAGGTTCAGTGTTTTGTCAAGGAGTTTGGTTGGTGTGTCACCCTCCTATGGGAGGTCAGAGAGGTCAGCAACCTTTAGGTAGAAGGGGGTGGTTCGGCAGGGAGGACCAGGGCCATCAACCACATGGATCAGACACAATTTACACTCCTAAAAATGACACACATAAGATTCAGGGCCTGGAAATTCAGTGTTGTACCAAGATAAAGGCTTGTACACTGCTGTCATAGGTTGTCATAAAAGAAAAAAAAAAACATGTGTGTTTCTGTTTGGGACCTCTTCAACAGCTCAAATAAGCAACAAAACTTAACATTGTTTTTTTCATCTACTTGATACATCATCACTTTGCCTAATTTTAATTTTCTAGAGATAAAACAGATCTTATGACATGTTTATAAAGCCCCATACAGAAGTTTATACATAAATTATTTTCTGCATTAAAGTTGCTGTATGTTCTACACCTGTCAAGGTGTGGGCAGTACTTTTTTATAAAGCAAATCACAATATTTATTCATATATAGCCCATAGTGTAACTTAAAACATGAACATTTAACTACTTACTGAAATATCCATCCATCCATTTCCTGCTTTTCTAGGGCCGGGTCTTGATGGAAGGGGGTTTCCCGTTTAGTGGTTTAAGATGTCGCTCTCCCCACCAATCCTCCTGAAAAATCCTAGGGTGTTCCCAGGCCACATTTTGTGTTTTAAATAAGTCTGAAGAAAAAGGGGAAAAATGTAAAGCAGGTCTAGGGTTAAGTGTATCCACTTGACTTTGTCATTAGTCTTGCCTTGCCATGGCTGGGTCGTTGCACAGGCCTGTGGTGATAAGGAAGAATTGACCTTGAGTTTGGCTCGGTATGTGCTAATATAAACTCAAGAAGACAAGTTGACTTTAATGACAGCCAGGCTACTGTCTTTCTTTCTGCTGTAGAATCCTGTGACTTAAATGTACCCTGTGTAGTTTTCCCGCAGTTTGGGAAATGGCCAATATTTCTGAGCCTGCTGTGTCGCTAATGGATATCCGGAAAGCTAATAACAGAGATCCGGGCCTAGACTTCATCCATCTGCAGTCTGATTAGCAATTTCATGCGCGAGAATGATGGGAGAGACGCATTTCAGCTAACAGATATTTGCAAGTGCATGTTAAAAGCTAATTAATTGTCAGGTGATCGCTGATGTGTTCTGAGATTGTTTTTCAGCCAGTGTGTTCGGCCTCTTTTGCTCTCCATGTGGACTGTTTACCTGCAAGCAACCAACGCCTGCACAAACCTGACTGGTCAACACTATTAAGAAAACAGAATGCATCAAGCTTTCCTGTAAAGAAACTGGAGGTCTCACTTGTGTTGAAAATGTGTTGAACTCACAAAGTATTTTAGATCCTACTTTGTGAACAACCATGTTTTCTAGTTTGCAGTCTTCTTCTTCCTGCATTGCAGCAAATCTTGGCATGTTAACGCCACCTGTTGTTGATCAGTGGTATCGTGTCACACCATTGGTCCGACTGTGTATCATTTCACTAATGTGTCCTTGTGATCCATTCATGAGATAAACAAAACTGGGACCCACCCATAGAAGCTCAGAAGCTCTATTTGGTACCTTAACTTGGCACCATTGTTGAGTGAGTTCAGCTCTTGACTTGTCTCTGATACCTGCAGCACCTTCTCTGTCGAAATTTACTCTTGCCTCAGACAACAAAGCGTTCACAGGAAGTGCACCGTTGTCACAGTCAGTAATGTCATGTTGTGCTCATTTGCAGAATTTGTGTAACAAATAGTTCTGAGTTGTGATGATAACACCAAGGCAACATGTGGAACATGTCGTCTGTTCCACCAAACCATGTGATGCTCAATATGTCTGCTAACAGGCTCCATGTTTCAAGTCCAAGTTCATCACTGCGGAGCTGGCTCATCTGTTCAGCCAGTCAGACAGTGAGGAGGAGTTTGAAGGTTTCAGCGAGGAAGAAGAAGAAGAAGAAGAAGAAGAAGAAGAAGAAGAAGAAGAAGAAGAAGAAGACAGAGGATGTTTTAACAAACGGCTAAAGACCAAGGTATGAAACTATTGTTGGCTGTATTATTTGATGAAAACATTCACAAAGCCACAGACTAAAGGCTTTTGCTATCTGTTTTTTTTCTTCAGATGGTGGAATCAGAAGAGGACAGCGACATGGACACAGGCTTCTACTCTGATGGCGAGGAGGCCGCCCCAGCAAAGAGGAAGAGTCTTTTAGTAGCGCTGAGGTGTGTGTCTCTGTGTTAAGGTTATCATCATACCGTTTATTTAAAAGTTTGACACAATACTAGTATTAAGAAATTACATTTTGAATCATTAAGGGATCTAAGGAAACATATGTTGTATGACAATTTCATTGATTTTTTTTTTTTTTCCAGTGGTTGAATGACAATCTTATTTTAATGTTACTCCTCAGGTTTCCAGTGAAAAGACTGTCTACCCCGAAACAGGAACCGCAAGAGAGTAACATCAAGAAACCAGCCAAAGAAACTCCTCCGCCACAGAGATCAAGAAGAAGACAAAAGATGAAGCAGCAGCAGCAACAGGATGAGAGTGAGGACGAGGAGGTGGAGGAGGAGGAAGACAAAGAGGAGGTCCTGTCTCAGAGTCTAAAGAAAAGAGACAAAAACATCAAGGAAAACAAGGCTATGGTAGTGAACCCTTACAACCTTTTGAGTTTTCTCCATATTCTGACAAACTCTGTGATCTATATACTACAGTTATATGAGTCCATCCTTTGTCAGATGTCCTTTGATGCAGTCTTCTCTGTTGTCTTTCAGCTGGCTAAGCTGTTTGCTGATCTGAGCACCATGGCTGACCTGACTCTGCCCACAACACCTCCAGTGAGTACATTCCCCAGCACCAGTTTCTTACTATATATATGTATGTATGTAGGTATGGTATGGTATGGTATGGTATGGTATAGTATATGATTTTGTTTGTCTTCTGCAGAAAAAGAAGCGGGCAACAGAAAAGGCAACGCCACGGAAACGCAAGTTTGAACCAGAGATGGGGTCAGAAAGGAGGAACCCGTCTCGTAAGGCTCGTCCACCAGAGAACTTTGCAGTGGAGGAAAAGAGTGAGCCACTCACCCACAGAAGCCCTAGGACTGTAGACATCAGGAGGCTGGTGGAGGTACAATGTGCAATACACACTGATGAGTAAAGTAATTTATGTACTCAAATATGCAATTATAGACACCAGTTAGTTGTCAACATTAATCTTTATAATTATACTTATAAAATTATACAATTATATTTTTATGTATAAAATTTTTATTGATTCGAACCTTACTGGCTACATCACACTGGTCTGCTTGTGGCCTCTCAGTTTCACTTTTTAAATCTGTTGTTTTCGATTGGACAGGTGGACGAGGAACATGTCACGGAGGGACGAAAAAAGAGAAAGAGCCACAGTTCACGAAGGAGCCAGTATGAGGTGAGATCGGTGGATGAGATTACCAAAGAAGACCTGGACAACATAGCGTACCGCAGCAAAGACAAGATCTGGGACAAGGAGAATGTGAGTCACATCAGGCCATTTTGTCAACATTGTACTATGCTGTCAGGTTTCCTGAGTTAGTGCGCTTCATTATTGTGTGTGTGTGTGTGTGTGTGTGTGTTTCTTTTTTTTTTGTTGTTTTTTTTTCTCTTCTTCTTCCAGGGCAGCTCGTGCCACCAGTGCAGACAGAAGACTCTGGACACCAAGACGGTGTGTCGCAGTGGTTTCTGTGTGGGAGCCAAAGGTCAGTTCTGTGGACCATGTCTGAAGAACCGCTATGGAGAGGATGTACGTGCTGTGCTGCTCGACCCGGTGAGTGACAGCAAGCCACAAAGCATTGTGGGATTATTTATTCATTTGTTTTTTGGATTTGACTTGTCACTTTATATAAAGAGCTATCCCAAAGTCCTACTGGAGTGACTTTAAAAGCAATTAATATGTCAGGATCTGAGAATACTATCATTAATGACTGGGCTAATGAAGTAAGCTGTCATGTTTTGTCATCTTGAATACAATCATTTTATTTTTCATTTTTCCCAGTTAAAGCAGATAAATACTATATCTATATATATTTTTAGATATTTCATAATTTTTGTTATTCTGATGCATGTAGTTAATTGAAGATTTTTTTTGCATCAGGTGCATTAAATGGCATCACATACAAACTTTTTGCTCCTCCTTTGCTGTTATTAACAGAAACTCACACATACCTTACAAAACTTTAGTTTAGTACCTTATACTGATTACAGTCTCAATATGGATATGGTTATATTTTGGCACCCACTTGAATTGTTTTTTCACTAGTGTAGTAAAGTAACAGCAGGTCGCCCACACTAAATTTGGACCTTTTTTGCAGACTTGGTCGTGTCCCATCTGCCGTGGGATGTGTAACTGCAGTCTGTGTCGTAAGAAGGAGGGCCGCTGTGCAACCGGCATCCTGGTTGGATTGGCCCGCTACAACGGCCACGACAACGTCCACGAGTATCTTGCGAGGTATGTTGTCTCATCCTCACTGTACAGAAGTGTTTGTTGGTGCACTGGAAGGATGACATTACTAACAGATCAAGAATGCCAACAGTCATTAGTTGCAGCCCTACTGTTGTTGCTATACTGACAGCAGATGGAGCTCACGCCTTGTTTTGTCTCCGTTGCAGCATTCAGAAGGAGCTTCAGTAAAGTCCAGACAGGAAACCAGAGAGGAGAACCTGCTTGTACAGCTGGGACCTGGAGCAGACTGGCGTGCTGCACAGTACTGTAGAACTCATTTTAACGCACATTTTTAGGTTTAGATCAACTTTTTATCTAACTAGAGAAACAAAAATTTTTTTTTTTTTTTTTTTTTTTTAAACGTAAGGCACATATACTGTTTATATGTTTTATATATCCTGTTTTAAGGCTGCATAAGATGCAGGGATGTTTTTGTTGTTTTAAAGTCAGTACTCACTTTTGAGTTGTATATTTTCGTTTGAATATTTCTACTCTCGATGTTCACTAGAACAAATGTAACTATTTTCTATGGTGCAAAAGGAGCCTCTTATACCAACTACTTTTCTAAAAGTTTGCAGCATTCTTGTCAGTTCACTGTAAATTTTAATAAAGTATGGCGTTACCCTGTGTTACCCCTATGTACTTCAGCTCTCACCAATGTCACTTTTAAGAAGAACAATTAAGCTTAAACTTTTTGTACATTTAGGTGAGGTGCACACATCTTTTATGCTTTACCAAACTTGTCTGAAAGAGGTGTGCGTGTGTGTGCGTGTGTGTGTGTGTGTGTGTGTGTGTGTGTGTGTGTGTGTGGCTGCAGCTGCTGTGTAACTGGTATAATAGTCCCAGAGGAGTTGGGTCAGATCCAGGTCAAGTCTTTGCTCCTGAGGTGTCATCAACTGATCTCCTGTAATGACCAGGTACCATTGCTGCAGGGCAGGGGTCAACCTGAGGTCACTGGGCCTTAGTGAGGCATCACTGGCATGCAATGAGAGTCAGAAATAGAAAGGTTCATTACAACTTTGTTGGAATCACTGATGTTTTAATTAGCTATCTTCAGTGACAGTGTGAGTCTTTTACATTGCTTGGTGGTTGTGTGTCATTTAACTTCCAAAGTGATTTTTTTTTTCAAAGTCTGATCATTCCATTAAACTCCTAAACACCTGAGGGCGCACAGAGGTTGTAGATTCAGATGTTGTTGAAGTGCTTCAAAGGAGTGACATGTCAGAGACACGTGAGCTACACACTACGTGATGCTCTTGCAATGTGAGGGACCTGGTTGTGAACTCCCCCAACGTCGCATTTTGATCATAGCTGAGATACGCTGCTTTGTGATCATGTTCATGTTTTCTGAAGTAGAGTTTATTGGATCGTCAGATGTGTGTTTTCGAGTGGTAACAGATCATCAGTGAGTGGTCACAGGTTAGATCCTCGCAACATAAACAGTAACTGGGAACTAATTGTTCCCAAAGGAAGCACAGATACTCTGTCATCACTGTTGTCACAACACAGCTGAGCGATTATCCAGTAATAAGGGGGCGGGAGAAGTTATAGGCAGTGTGTGTGTGTGTGTGTGTGTATTGAAGTCAAAGCGTACCATGTGTAGATGTGTTTGATCTGATCATCTGATTGATATAAATACCAGAGCAGCAGAGGGGAATTTAAGACAGTTTTAATCACTTTATTGTCAAGTGTTATGCAGGCAAAGCATCTTTTCTGCTTGAAGTTGTCCTTTTTTTAAATTTTTTTTATCGACATAACACGTTTGTACAAACCAGTTTTAAAAATATCAATAAACTGGAGCCTTTGAGGCTAACCTGGCAAAAAACCCATTATCAAATGTCATGGAGACGAACAAACATCTTTAGAAAAAGATTTACAAATGAGATGTCACTACAAAATATCAAAGAAAGAAAAGTTGGTTGTCACACAAAATATTACCAAAAACATCTAAATTTGTTTGGTATCAACCTTTTCCACTTTAACAAATAGTAACTTTTTTGCTTTCTTTCTTCTTTTGTTATTTATTTTTCTCCAAAAAACACGTTATGGCGCAAAGAGAAGAAGAAGAAATGAACAGCAATGGTCAGACATAGAAAAAGAAAAAACCGAAGCACAAAGAGTAAAGAAGAAAGAAGCAGCACTACGGCAAAAAACTGAAACATGCTGTACACAACCTCAGAATCAAAGCACACAAATACAAGTCCAGCAAAAGGCAAATAGTACAAATCAAGGATAAATAATAAATTAGCCATACACACACTGGGGGTCCTGTGTGTTAACATACTGGGCGGGGGACTTTTTAAAACAACTCATAAATTCTATAAAATAAATGTATCTTTTAATTTAAAAAGAATGTACGCACTGAACTAACACAGAGCAACACCACCAGAAAACATCTTGTAATATCCACACAGCTAAATAGCCCGACCCACTCCCACCCATAGCTTTTACCACTCTGTCTCTTTACCTTTCTGTGCTGTGGTCTGCTCTCCATGTCACCCCCTAATAGTGCAGGAGAGCACCCCTCTGTGTCCATCCGCCTAACTCTGAAGCTCCTTCTGTACGACAGCTTGTGTTAAGGCAATTGTGGTACATCGGTCACGTAGCAGGGTTAGAGGTGGAGAGGGGTCGTCACCAGAGCACAGAGGGCAAAAGAGTTACCGGTGATGGTGCCGCCATCTGATGAATCTGTCGTTACATCTACCAGGTACCATCCGATGGAAGTCAATCATATAAAAATTACAAACTCGCACTGTGTGCAGCTGTGATGTTAAAGCCACCCTGTGGTATCTGCAAAGTAACGGGATCCCGTCAGACGACAGCACTGCTTTGAGACGTTTTCCCTAATCTTAGAGCGAACTGGCTTGTTTTATTAACAGAGAAAACTTCCCCTGACAATGTAAACATGGTTTCACTAGGATTGTCATTATAGTATTGCTTTCACTACACAAACAAAGTTGTAGAAAGCTAGATTGTTTTTCTCTATAGAAACCTTTTTTTCTAATGGCCACTGCGCCTCAATAGGAATGCATTATTTATAAATCTTTTTATATGTGCTTTTTTCTACTCTTTCTTTTTTATTTTTTTTATTTTATTTTATTTTTTTTTAGAATCATCCTCTCTCTTCTTCAATAACTTTATTTGTCGACTGGTCTCGAAGGACTCAACACCTGAATCTGATCTGAGGACTAAACCTGAACCATGAATAAAACTCAAATTAGGTAGATCCTCTCCATGACAGCATGGGAATACAAACGTACACTCATTCATACGGGTCACACAAACAGACGCGCATCATCCCAAGACTGACCCCCTGCTCTGTCACTGCTCTGCAACAGTCCTGTACCATGATTGACCCTCAGCACTGTCTGACAGGTATGAAACAGGAACACAACGTTGTGCATAGAGTTAGATTCTGTTGCGATTAGGAAAATGTTGCTCAATGTTGGATGGTTTTAGATTCAGCAGGTCCCCCTGTCTTGTGCTAATATAGACACTACTTTCATTCATTTCCCCACCAGACATGGAATTATTATAGATTCACTTTTATAAATGCCAAACTAATCTTCATACGTTTAGACAACATTTTAGTTATTATATCTGTTAGTTGTTTTTTTTTTTTTTAGATTGTGATGTTTATATTTTTCGGTTTCTGTTCATTGCATGATCCCGTCTCTTTTGAGTCCCTTTTTTATGAGAGAACAACAACATTTTCAAAATTACGTAAAATTAAAGGTTAAAAAAAAAAGTAAAAGTAAAAGCAGCCACCCTCACAGTCCCTGCAAAGACTCCCAAAAAACAGGAAGTCAGCCTTCCGCAAAGAGACAGGTGTCATGTTGCCTATTCAAACTCCTCCTCTTCCTCCTCCTCTTCCTCCAGGTGATTAGAGGTGGTGGGTGTAGCGGGGTCAGAGTCACGCGAGAGGGTTGCCACAGCAACAATCTGGGGTGAGGCGCCCAGGCCTTCAGGAGCGTCTTCCTCCATATCATCAGTGGTGATGATTGCCACCGCAGCGCCACCCTTCTTGTTCTGATGGGTCTTGATGTGCTTTGAGAGGTGGTCACTTCGCATGAAGCGCTTGGAGCATTCGGGACACTCGAAGCGCTTTTCCCCTAGAAGGGAGAAGAAAAATCAGAGAAATATTAAAGAAAAGGACTCCTGGTTTACTACAGATAGGTATCAAAAAAATCTGCTTTTGTTCTAGAATGGCCTCGCTAGTTATTACAACTAGTGTCAAATTGTAAATTATGAAATTCCAAACCTAAATAGTTTAAATAAGGATCTAAAAGGAGTTTGGATTCAAAATTAAACAATTAGTCTATCGATAGAAAAAACAATGAGCATCTATCTATCCATCTATCCATCTGAGGTGCTTTCCTTTGTCATATATCATTAACTGAATATCTTTGGAGTTTTCGACTGTCAAACAAAACATGAAGAATGAAATCTTTGCCCTTGGGAAGTTGTGAGTGGTATTTATGATGATTATTCATTGTAAATTAATGAAAATTAATTCACAATTGTTGCAGCACTAGTTTGGATTCAGTACTGGAATCCAATTCAGTAAAATGCTATCTAACCCCAACTCTACCAACGTGACTGGGGTGATTCACATCACCCGTCTACATTCCAGTTTTTGTTTCCTACCTGTGTGTGTTCTCCGGTGTCTCTGCAGCTCGTCGCTCCTGGTGAACCTCTTGCCACAGAAGATCCAGTTACAAACGAACGGCCTCTCACCGGTGTGCCAGCGTAGGTGGGCCCTCAGGTGGGACGTCTTGCCGTACACCTTCCCACAGCCCTCCATATGGCAGATGTGCTGTTTCTTTTTCGTGGGGTCCCCACTGTTCCTGCAACACGCACTTGAGTTAGGTTTTTGGATTCAGAAAAAAAATGTACTTACTAATTATTCTAGCAAAGCTGAATACATTTGACTGGTGTCTGAATATTCTCAGTGTATGTTTTGTGTGCCAGCCCCTCATTACAATGTGAAGTGCTCTGTGCTGAGAGGTCGGATCTCTCACTTTAGGATACAAGCTGCACTGTGTTCTGACCATCTGTCCAACCAGTTGTCCCATCATGACTTGACGGTCATCAATAATTTTGGAATAATCATAAAATTGTAAATTCTGTGTAATGTACTATATTATTTTATACTCTAGCTAGCAACATATTGCCTAGTGCAGCTTAAAAAATTACTAATTAAAAATACTGTGTGCCTAGAATGCTGTACTACTTGTTTGAGTACATGTTTAACTTCCTTTTTTTCTGCGCCCGAGCACAGTGCGCTGCATTTCTAATTTATTCGAACCTTCCTTCTCCATCCCTGCAGTTCGGACAAGAGCAGGCGACGCGGCGAAGCCTCTTGCTGGGCGGTCCCTCCTGGTCTGAGGAACTCTGTACGGAGCCCAGCTGGTCTGGACTCATCGATGAGCCTGATGCCACGTTGCCCACGGTGACCGTGACAGGAGACGACTGAACTTTGACCCCATCCTGACCCTGTGGTTGACCTGAGAGGTGATTGAACATGACAAAATGTGTCATCAGAAACAAGTGTTGTATTGTCTGTGGGGTAGTGCAGCAGGACATCCTGGTATAGTTCAACTTTGAATAGTAAATTAATGAAGTGGAATACCACACAGCTGCAGATTGGAACAGGAAAGTCATATTTAACTTATAATGCTTCCTTTTAACCACATGTTTGTGTATGGTTATTAATGGATCAGTAATGATTTAGTCACTGCACATTCACACAGCTATCCTTAGTGCGCTCTTACCCTGTAGACCAGTAATGGTGAGAGGAACCCCCTGCACCTGAACCCCAGCAGTGCCAAGCCCTGCGATGCTGACCGTCTGTACCCCAGACCCAGGGTTGATCTGTGCTGCGCTCAGCGTCAGGGGGGCTCCACTAAGGGAGACCAGCCCTCCACTCCCCACTGTCGTCCCACCGGCCACTGGGGCCAGTGTTAGCTGCTGTGGCATGGCTGCCCCGAGGCCGCCTTGCAGGGAAACCCCACCAGGCAGCTGCAGTGTTTGCCAGGTGATTTGCCCAGACGGGGAAAGGGTAGGGGTACGAATAAGGACCTGGGCTGGGTTCTGGAAGGCCTGGATGGGCTGCAGGGTTTGTCCTGGGGCCAGCTGGAGGGTCTGGATGTGCTGAGGTGGCTGCTGGCCTGGGGCTTGACCCTGACTTTGAGCCTGGGGCTGCAGCTGGATCTGCTGTACCAACTGGTGCCCCACCTGGCCCACAATCACCTGCTGAATGGTTCCTGCTGTATCTGTCTGGTTCTGCAGCCCGTTAGCCTGGTTCTGGCTTTGAGAGTCCGCCTCACTGCTCTGCACTTGGGTGTCAGCTGGTCCACCCTCGGATCCAACAGAAACCATTTGTGTCCCATCAGACACGCTGTCACCTTCGGCCACTGCCGTCGAGCCACTTGATGCTGTAGCGGGAGCTGCCCCAGACACTGCTGTTGTCACCAGCTGGTTGCCATTAGCAACAGAGAATGTGCCATCTGCTGATTGGATAAGCTGCACAGCCCCACCCCCTCCAACATTATTTATCACAGGCAAAGCCAGGGTCATGCCACCGAGGTTTATGGGTACAGTGGTCATGACAGGAGTCTGGGAGCCCTGCAGAGTCTGCAGCTGCAATGGGAATGACTGTGCAGGGCGGATCTGCAGCGGGACCGTCTGATTGGCTGTACTTGTCAGGATGGTCTGCTGGTTGGCTGGCTGGAGGATAGCCTGGGTCTGGCTTGGACTCTGGGTCTGGATGAGCTGGACCTGCTCCGGTAAACCTCCAATGGAGGCTGTATGAGCTGGGCTGATATGGATCTGCTGTCCATCTGCAGTCTGCAGGTGAGGGATGACCTGATACTGGACCCCGCCCCCGGCACTGGGCAGGTTTTGAACCTGGATGATCTGGAACTGCTGCTGTTGCTGATTGGCCACGATGCTGTTGCTCCCACTTACTGGCTTCACCTGTCCCACAGGGAAGGAGAAGTGATACGGTTAAGAGGACAAACATTGACAGACCAAATTAAAGAATATTAGTTCGAACCCATTGCGTCCTTTACCTTGCGTCCGCAAGGTGAGCTGTCGTTAGCCAAGGTGGTGGCTACTGTCACAGCAACAGGCTGATTGGCGTTCTCCTTGGCCATAGTAGGTGCTGTTGTAATGATCTGCCAGCCGTTCCCTGTGAACTGAGCTGGGACCAGTTCCAGCTGCTGGGGCACCAGGGCCTGACCTCCAGCTGTGTCCACCACAATCTGACCCTGGAGCTGACCTGACTGCAGCTGGATCTGACCCGCCTGGACTTGGATCTGCTGGGCCCCTGCCTGGGCCTGGGCCCCCTCTGCTCCCCCCTGCCCTCCGATCTTACTGCAGGTGGCCGCTAGCAGAGCCAACGGAGAGGGCTGAGAGGAATCCTGAAGGATACAGGGTAGGAGTGAGGGCGGGGGGAGGGATGGGCAGAGAGAGGGAGAGAATCGGTTAAACAGGAGTGACGAGGGAGGGAGGGAAGGAGGAGAAACCAGTCAAGAGACACTGAGAGCTCATATACATACACAAACAAGAAAGTCCAACATGTAAGGGGGGAAAAAAGCCGGAGGGGTTGAGGTATCATTTTGCACACTCACACAATAAACACATAATTTGAAAGAATAAAGAGAACGCATAAAACAGTGACGGGTGGAAGGAAAAAAAACAGTGCAGAAAAAAAGAAACAAAAAGCTGAGAGAGAGAGAGAGAGAGCTGTCAGTGGAAGTGGGCGGTATTACAGGAAGCGAGTGGGTGGGCGTGTGAGAACCACATTTCTCTTTTCTCAGAACACTGGAAGAAAATGCCGCCTTCTCTCTCTCACTCTCTCTCTCTCTCCCTCTCTCGCTCTCCTCCCTTTCAAAGGAACTAGGTCGCAGGCAAATTTTTAATGCTATACTCTTCTCAACACTGCACGGAAACAGCCTAGATCCCGTAACAAATACAACAGCGTGTCATAAAAACAATGCTTGTCATACACGTTTAACAACAGAACAAGCACTTAAGAATAACTCCCCGGGCGAAATTAATCTCCAAGATATATACAACCTATAAAAAAGCAGCTAAAAATAGAAGTTCCACAATTGTAGAGTCACATACCAACGCTGCACGTCTTCAAAATTAATCCACATTCAGAATTAAATCATTTTGACCCTAATTCAAAGTCAAATTCAAAAGTACAGTAGTTGAAGTGTGACAGCCATATAAGCCTATTCAAGAAGCTCTGGGCTGGCTCTCAGCAGGGCTGCACAGAAGCAGGAAGTGGAATTCACCAGAGAAACGCCCCCAGAGGTGTCTGGCTGGCTGAGTAGGGGAGGGAGTACATTTTTGGCCTACAGGCAAAGCACAAGTAATGAACTATAATAAACTCTTATTTCTTCTCCTTTTTACCTGCGATCCAGAACTTTTCCCCTTTTTAGATGCTTTCCCGCCTTCAGTTCCAGATGATTCCTTCTTCGAGTCTGTGAGAAAGAGAGTGAAATGTGAGAATATTTCCTGTTATAATATCACTACATGGGTATTTATGAACAGTGCAAAGTCCCAGGACAAGGCACAGCCATGTAGACACCAATACAACCTCATCATAACGCAGATATAGCATAACAAAGGTGATCAATAAAGGTAGAGCACAAACCAGTAACCTCATCATCAATATCAAAGGGGGGCTTGGAGCCTCCTATCTGTCAGACAGAGAGAGAGAGTGAGGGGTGGAGACGGAGAGGGGGGAGGGTACCTACCACTCATAACGCATTAATATACCGAGAGGGAGAGGGTGTAGTTCACGGTAGAAGGCCGGCCGGGTACAGAGGCGGAGGACGGCCTATATGTTCGGCGCTGGGCCGTGGCGGATCTGCCCGTTTGACGAAACCACCCACCGGCCAGGAAGGGCGGTGCCAAGCGCAGGCACAATCAAGCAAGCCCAAATAACGGAAATAAGGGAGAACACAGTGACCGTCCCCGGCCCGTCGGCCCCCTCGCAGCCCCGTCGTATGTCTCTTTTACCGGATAGCCAGTCCATAAACGAGTAAAATAGCGCTTGTCAGAATGATATCCACAGAGAAGTTGGCGGTGTGTGACCGTGGAGGCCCACCCACTTCCATTTAAGCATCAGGACAACACCCTCTTCGCTGCTCCTGCCTGTCGCAGCCGTTTCTCTCCGCCGCACGACGCGGGGACGCCTCGTCGCCGTCCGTCGTGCACCGAAAACAAACCGTCAGCTGTGTTTGTATTTTACGCGTATTCCCCTTTTTTTTCCTGCACAATTGATTTTTTTAAGGGGGAGATACGGGGAGATAGCTGTGGCTTTTGTGGGCGGACGCGCTCCTCCCACATATTCAGATTGGACGACGGGGCTCGGCGTGCGAGGGTCGAGATGGGAGTTGTATTTTGATGAGGCCTCGCCTTCTCGAACCGGATTGGGTAGCTGGGACTACAGCTCCCATGATGCTCCGGCGCGGGCTGGAGCGGCGGTGTTGGTAGTCATGTTGGTGTGAGAGAGCGAAAGGGAAGGGCGGTGACTTCTGTGTTGTGGGGGGTTGGGCGAACGGGAAAGGGAGGCGTGTGTGTGTGTGTGTGTGTGTGTATTTCCACTTTCTGTACACTGTGGTGTCACGGGGTGACAGTCCTGGTCGAACAACAGAAAATAAGATAAAGCGTTGCAACTAAAGTGTCATTTAGTTTGAATTACTATGGGCTATTTGATCACAGTGTTGCCTCTCTGCTCAAATACTTGTATTTATTTGCCTCTAACATGTTTTACTTGTTCCCATGCCTGTGAAACAATTACAGTGACTACAGAAAATTAACTGCCAACTACTTTAAAACAAATATGTTCATAATTAAAGATATTTATCAAGAACAAATGCAGATTTTTGCTGGTTCCAATCAATGACAGTATAAAGAATGAGCATGAGTGAATGTCAGCCGTGGATTTTGAAGCCAAAAATATGTGGCGCTGGAGACCGCCATTTTGAATGTACGGCTTCTTCCACCTCCCAGTTAATCTAAATATCTAAAAATATATTTATCAAAGACATGGATCATCAGCGAATCTTCGAATGACACCTGGGTGCTCAAATAAGCCACCTCTAATGAATGGGTGAGTTAAAAACAATTCACCCTAAATACAGTTGTCACGAATGGAAATTAACTATAGAAACCAGAACCTTTTTTTGTTCCAGGGTGTAAACATGTTTATTCCTGCTGTGAAGATGGACATTTTAATACCGCCGCTTATGAACATTGACTCACTTCTGCAGCCTGTCTCAAGCAGCCACTTGAGGAATTTCAGTTTTTAGCACTCATTGGCATTGGCTTCATTTCCCAGCACCGGAGGCTGCCGCTTGGTTCCAACCTCCCAAATGTAAGGATGTGGTGCCTTCTCAGTTTTACTTCATTGTAAACTCACTATCTGACATCAAGATGATACGGGTTAGAGGTGAAATTTTCAGTGAATTCATCAATTAGTCCATCAACAGAAATTTGGCAGCAATTTCAATTGAATTTTAAAGGTCCAGTGTGTAAGATTTAGTGGGCTCTATTGATATAGCAGAAACTGAGTTCACTGAATCCAGCTCCTAAAAATGTTTATGTTAATAGATTAACGGACAAAACAATCAACAGCAACTGACATAACAACCTGTAGATGATGCATGAAATATAAAAAGTAGCTTCCCACAATAACATTTGGCTATAAAAATGCTCAATAAATACACTTGGGGAGGATTCAGGCTGAGAGGGTTGAATCACAGGTATTTAGCAGGAGAAGAGCAACAAAGAACATAACTGAGAAAAATCGTTTGTTGAAGAAACGGCAGTCACACAGAGAAGTTACTTGTTTCTGTACTAGTTTTGAACAGAAGTCGTGTCTCTCACCCACGCACCAAAACCTCTTTCTATCTCCCAAAGGGGCTTTTTTTTTTTTTTTTTTGTTAATGTCATTCTGGCACGTTAATGTAGCAGGCCTTCATAGAGACCCTCCCTGAGTGAGGAGTGACTTTAGCCAAGTGGAGTCACAGCCCCGGTTCACCAAGCAGAAAACATCATTAGCGGGCAGCCAACTGAGGATATGCCCCTGGCACACAAGGGAAATATTTAGCCTTATAATACCAAGACAGGAGGATACGGAAAGTTGTTCAGTAGTGATATAAATTTGGTGTCATGCTAAAATACTTCTCATCTAGACTTAATGAGTTTTAAAATCTCACTTGAGGCCTAAAGAGAAATACCTGTGTTGAACATGGCTGCTGCTGTGGTTTCTCTGTTTCTTTTTGGTCATGAGACTGCTAGTACTCTAAGCATGTTCTCACAGCTGAACTACACACACGTCTACACACACACAGGGTAGCCCAGAAACATACATATAGGTCTACACACACACACACACACACACACACACACACACACACACACACACACACACACACACACTGTAATTACTGCGGAAGCCAAGTGCCTTGTTCCCGCCCCCTGGGCCACTCGGAAGGACGTTGCTAGGCAACGGGGTCTGGTCTGAAGAAGGGTTGTTGTCTGTGTATGTGTGTGAGAGCGTGTATGGTGGTGGTGGTGGTGGTGGTGGTGATGGATGCGGGTGTGGTAGAGATACGTCTGTTATCGATGACTAAACAGCACGTAAGAAAGCTAATTTCTAGTATTCAGTGCTATAGTACTGCATGTTTGAAGTGAGGAGTTTATTATCACAACATTTACATATAAAGTTACATTTATCCTTTCCTGGTCCCACTGGAAACAAAAGTCCCGAAGGAGCTCTACAAATTAATTTGAATTTAGGATCCGTATAAGATCTACAGAAATTACCAGAAATGAATATTCCACCAGTGTGAGGAAAGAGGAAGTGGTTGTGACATTTGTTTTCCAGCTGCTGCCACTAGATAGCGCCATATACCAGACGGGGCTTCATCTGGTATTTACGTAGACTATATAATCTACACGCACCTTTCTCAGTGGTAGAAGTATTTCGACCTTTAAATAAAAGTATAAATACCACAATGTAAAAATACTCTCCTACAAATAGAAGTTATGCATTGCACGTATGAGACACAAAATTACAAAAGTAAAACTTTTACATTATACATAATTATTATGTATTTTATATTATTGGATTATTGTAACTTTATTATTTTAGTTGATCATCAATATGTAAGTAGCAATGTTAATGTTAGATCTAATCACAACAAAGCTATTTTTTTAATACTGTTAATCTAACAAAGCATCATGTGTTATGAGCTGCTCATAGGTCTGTATGTTTTATTTATTGGTGTCAATATTTCCATCTGAAATGTAGTATGATGTACTGTATATGCATAAAAATGCAAATGTACAGTAAAGTAAAGTAAAAGTTCCTAAAATTGTACAAAAGTATTTAAGAGTTCAAATACAAGTACATCATTCAAAATAAAATATTTAAATGAACATCTCATTCACATTATCATTATCTTCTATTCTATATGTAGTTTTTAATTAGCATTATGGTGGCTTTACAGTAGAAGACTATAGAAACACATATACAGTACGTATTAGTGCTGCCATTAGTACAACTCTTTAGGCTAAGAAATACATTGATTGACAAAACTATTAAAACAGCACAAAATATAACTTAGTATGAAAACAAATCTGCAGGTGAAGCTTTGTGAATGTGCAAGAACAGATCAGCACAGTCTGCCTTCGGATAATTTAAACGCTTTGAGCTCACAAAAACAATTGTGTGAGTAGATTTGAGCAAGAATGGGGTTTACTTGTTATCTTTAAAGCTGTGCCGCCTCTGTCTCAGGCGATTTTCTTACATGTAAACTTCAAATTAGATCACAGCCAAATTGCCTGGTTTTGACTGTAAAAGTTAAATATCATCCTGATGTGTTAAGTGCCCAGAGTCGGCTGAAATATAGTAGTGAAATATAATGTTCAAGCTGAACGTCAGCATAAGATAATGTGTGTGTTTTTGCATGCTTTACAACCTTGACATGAAGGTCGATCAAGGTTGTTTTGCACCCAAGTTTTAGTTTTATTAATGAAAATAAAATTATTGTCGGCCCAAATCAAAGTGGAGCAAGGAAATGTTCTGAGGGTAACATCAACATTTGATTTCAGACACGCTGTCCCCTTTAATTCACAGAGCATCATTTCAAGCAGCTCTTACAGATTTGATATGTATGTTGGGGCTGACTGTATCAATTCCGAAATATGAGGGCATGTGTGCGTTGACTGGAATTTCAGGTTGAAATGGCACATCAATGCATGAGCTTGTTGGCATGTGTGAGTCAGTGCATGTTGCGTGCAGTTATGTTTTTTTGCGTGTTATCTCCTCCTTTCTACACACACACTCATGCGTAGGTGTACATTTGTCACACACGGCCTCGGCGTCAGGATGTCTCCCTTTCCTAAAGGTTAAGTTGTAAAGACAGAGATTTATGACTTCTACCATGAGTTAATGTTTTGGCAGATGCCTCTGATGTTCATACTGTGTGTGTGTGTGTGTGTGTGTGTGTGTGTATGGGTGCACAGACCTGGAGAACTTGTTGACAAGTAATAACAGACATGCTTCACATAACTTTCCAGCAAACAAGCTACAAGCTGTGATTAAATAGATATAGTAGATAGTCATTCTGTAGTCATCCTTCTGTGCCGTTGTGTAAATGTGAATGAGAACATGTGATGTCACTGTTTTGCTATGACTTATCATCAAAACTTCCTGTTGGTGTTACACTGCAGCAGATGCACACACACAGAGAATCTTGGATTATTTGGAAACCATAGCTCTAGATTTTTTTATTTGTTTTGCACTCTCTAACACACAAAGCCGAGGACAAATATCCTAGTGTGATACAATATATTTTTCTTTTAATTCCTGTGAACATGACACATCACATTACACTGAACTGGACGTGCATGAAGCTCTGTGAAAGTTGGCAGTGTCACACTTTAATGATAGTTGAATGATTGATGGTGTTTGATGGTGTCTGGATCAAGTGGAAAACAACCGGTGTGTCTCGGTGGGCATGCTGCCAGTTCAGGGTGTGGGTGGGACGTGACATCTAAACCACAAGAAGAAACACCTTTTGTCAAGGTGATGTTCTTTCTCTCTGGCACTGGTTCTCACACATGCTACAATGCAGAGTGTATCACCTGTTTTTGTTTTGACGCGCCAGCTCGTACATTTTAGTTTCATTTCTCATTAACTTGGGATGCGACCTGCCAATATACTAAAACTACTGCGGATTCTACTGAACATATCCAGTCAAGCAACTATTAGAGAAAAGTCTGATATACACAGAATTTCGTGTGAACGAATTTAATATTTTTTTATTCCTTTAATCATTTGACATTTCAGATTTATCTTGAAACTACTCAGGAAGTCCCACAATACGAAATAAATGTTATTTCACTTCATACCATAATCAGTGTTTTCTTATTTTGCTAATATCAATATCAGTATAAGAACATTTTGAGTGTCACTGATGATAGCTGTCAATCTGAGGACAGCTTACACTCATAGGGCTGCGAGTGCCAAATAATATTAATAATAATGATGATAATAATGATAATAATAATAATATAGAAAATGTTCATACAACCTATAATTTGAAGTAGAATGTATATTAAAACTTGGTTGCCTTCCGTAATCGTACGTCTCTATTGAGAATGTTAAAGACTATCTTATAAGGCTGACAGGTGTGTGTGTGTGTTGTGTTGTGTTTGTCACTGCCCAAAACATAAAATATAATTGGTTGTCTGGAATAATTATTTCATCTTCGAAAATAAATGTTTATGAGTTTGCGTGTTTGTGAGGAGTGTGCCCGTGTAAACTCAAAAGTCTTCCTAGAGAGATTCTTTCGCAATTATCCAGAACACCAGAGTGCAGAGCGGAATGTTAACCACGGTTGCCATGGTAGCCAAGAGAGAAAAAGCCAATCAGTGGCAGGATAGCAACCCATCACAGAAGGCTGAACCTCAACTCTGATTTAAAATGAAACTCCTGAAGACCTCCGAGGAGAAAAAACTTCAACCATCTTCATCGGTTCGTTGTTAAGTTCCCAAAAAAATCTTACAGCTTGTGTTCGTCGGGTCAAACTCCATGCAGCATCCCTCTGACACCACCAAAGACAACCCGAAGGCGTGTACGCTTTCAGTCTGTCTTTGTGACAAGATGTCCCCTTGTCTGCTTTCTGCCACTAACTGTAATGTCAGGCCGTATTCCATAACAACGATCCATATAAACCTAAATCACCTCATGCTGCTGTAAGTCTATCTATTTGTAACCCTATCATCCATACTTAAACCACTTAAGTCTCATCACTTTAGCAACTTATTTATCATTGACAGTTAGTTAGGAGTGAAATATTGATGATGTCTTGGAATATATAGGTCAGGACATATATAGGACATATATAGGTCAATTACATGAACTGCTGCTTTCCACTAGTGCTCAAAGGACTTCAATTAAAGTCCTTTGAGAAAAAAAGTATTTACTGTTTGGTCTATAACTCTTTGTTCCAGTGTAATTACAAGTCTCAAGGCTCAGAAGACGTCTTCAAACACTGAGTCTGAATGACCAGAATGTGCAGAATGTGTACGCTGGCGACAAGACCTTTATGTTCTCAGTCTACAGTAGGCCTGTCTACATTTATCTGTGCCACTGTGTGTTCATACAGCAGGTCAGGTACTTTCCGTTATCTTCTACAGGAGACATTACATATGTACAGTGGTGGACTGTCTGAAGGACTGGAGCTGCATTCACTGCATTGCTTTTTCTCCATTTTTAATGGCTATGAGTCCACATACTCATGATTTCTCCACTGAAAAGGCAACCGAAAGGCACATTTTCTTACACATTGTACCACCGAAGAGGTCACTCTATCATGTTCATCTACCACAGAGAGCACATTTGCTGTGCACCAAGAGAGGGGAAAAGTCAACCTGCGGTCAGCCTCCAGAGGTATATGACCCCAGAGGCTCAAAGGTCACAACAAAGAGCTCCTGAGGACAGGCACTGAGATGCTCTTAGATGTAACATCACTGAGGGAGAGATCTTGAACTGAGACTGAACTCTGAGTTGAACTGTGATCCCATATATCATGTGCTGAGCTCTTTTGAATGAAGTTGAAAATTTATAATGATTGATTTGGCTGTTGGCAAACAAGACAGTGAAATTTACACTTTGAAATTATTCAAATTAGAGGTTGCAAAAATAAATTTCCATCTGTTAGCTGTATTTTGCAAGGAGATTCCTACTTAATGCACTTCATAGTTCAAGACACTGAAAACTTCCCTCTTTGCACAGCAGTTATTAAAAGACGCACTGAAAAGGAAACGCGCTCTTCATTATCTCAGTTGTTTCGGTGCTATAATTTTACAACCCAGTTGAACCCAAAGACGCAGAATTAAGCTGAATTGAAAGACTATTAAAGAGGACGGGACCCATGCTGTGCTCTCAGACAGTGAGCAAGCATGTGTTTAAACAGTCTCTTTGAAGCTAAATGTGAAATGATTAAGTCCGCTTAGAAGTCTGTGTGGCTCTTCAGTGTGTGTTTGTGCGAGCGTGCATGCACCTCTTTGAAGGTGGTACTCTTGCATGAGTTCAGGAAGACCTTTACAGCAGTGCTAAGTGGAGGGTGCAGCACACCATAAAGATCCAAGATAAGTGTGTAAAGGTGTATGTGTGTGTAGTTCAGTGCAGGACCTGACATGACTTGCGGGTCTGGTAGAGCTGACGCCAACTCCTTGTTTCTGGCTGTCTGTGTATGTCCTGAATGACAGCCCAGAGGCAGTGCATGTGTCTGTGGTTAGATGGGAAAAGAAGTGTTTCATGTTTGACGGGAACCATCAATAAAATGGCAACCATGAAACCTCACCTCGAAACCACCTGAACCTGGTCCGAGAAAGTGTGTAGGAATGTGTGTGTGTGTGTGTGTGTGTGAGTGTGAGTGTGAATGAGACTACAAGAGAGTAGAGGATGTGTATTGACCTTTTCTCTAATCTGTTTTGCGCCTCCATCCGCCCTATCCTGACTGATGACCACGTAAAGCAGGATTTTGTGCGTGTGTGTTTGCAGAGATGGTGATAGTGTTGCATATGTGATTATCACATGCAAAGATGATATGTTCAATTTAAGCTCGCCTTGTGCAAGTGCACACATTTTCAGCCAAATCTGGGGCTGTTTTGCATTTCTTTGTGGAATAAATTAACAATTTGTTGCACGGCAATTAGCATGAAAAAGCAAGCAGCTTTTTTCCAGTCAATTTAACGTCAAACCATCTCTCAGTCCTTTTCTTAACCCCCTCTCTTCTTTTGCTCCCTCAGACCCCGAATTTTATGGCGGTCATTGTGGCGAGGTGAAGCGCAATGAGTGGGAGGAGCAGTAGTTAACCAGGAACATAGGATGAATAGTGTGTGTGTGTCTGCGTGTGTGTGTGTGTGTGGTTGTATGTATCTATCTACATGCATATGTATGTGCATGTCTGAGTGTTATTGCATGGGTTTGTGCTAAGAAGTGCTTTGGTTCAGTCATGGTAACCCTTTTCAGAGATCACACATAAAAATCCAAGTACAGATACTTTCTGAAGGAAACTTACTATGGCGCTTTACCACTGACAAATGCCACTGGAAATATTTAAACCCTGTTGAATGGCTGAAAATGAGGGTCATTTTGAGTTTTGAAACAGTGTGAACAGGTAAAACTACTAAAATTATACTAAAATTGTAATTATTTGCTGGTGACATGTCATACAAGACAAGATAAGATAAGGCATGCTTTATTGATTCCACACAGGAAACTGAAGTGTTATTGAAGCTATAAGAACACTTAAAAAATCTATAATACATATATCTATAGAATGTGTACATGTAAAGACGGATGACAAATTCAAGGAAAAACAACGTCAAGTGTCTTAGTAAGGTGTTGAGCCACCACAAGCTTCAATGCGCCTTGGCATAGATTATCTCTTGACTTCTACTAGAGGAACAAACTCTTCCTTCATTTAGTGCTTCTGATGATGATGGCAGAGATCTAACACATTGGTCCAAAAAAGTTAAGAACTCCATAGGCCATGTTTTATACACTGTGCATACATTTTATGTCCATGCTTCTGCTTTGCATGTTTTAGTTAGTGTCTAACAATGTTTTTTTTTTAATTTAATATTATTTTTTTGGCCTTTTCAAGCTTTATTTGACAGAGACAGCTGAAAAGTGACAGGAAATGTGGGGAGAGAGAGATGGGGAATGACCTGCGGGAAAGAGCCACAGGTCGGATTCGAACCCTGGGCCCCCGAGTCTTTGCACATGGGGCGGCTGCTCTAACGACTGAGCTAAACGCAGCCCCATTTTCTTTGCTTTTTAATATTATTCTGCTTATACACGATCTCAATAACTTTGTCATTTCAATCTGTTTTTAGGGTGACTTTGTAACATCTGTCCAAGGACTAGAGATGAAAAATAGCCTCTCGGATAACTCTGGCACATTTAGAGAAATGTTTTATTAATGTGCACTGTCCCTGTTAAATAAACCAGAAAATAAATAAATAGTCTTTAATTTATATACATTTCAAACTAAACAAATTATTCAGTGATCCCTGATGGCCACGGACACATCTGTCTTTCAATTATTCAGACTTTTCTTTCAGTTTATTACCCATCTGTATATGTATACATAATATTAAATACTATGATGTTTATGTTACTATATAGAATACTCTATACAAGAGTTGAAGTGAAAGCCCTAAGGACACTTGAAATGCCTGTTGGCTTGTCAGTGCTTAAGGCAAGTGAATTGTCAGTTGGCTTGGAAGCTGTGAAAGTGGTTGTTTATTGTAGTTGAAGTGGAAGCACTGGAGGTAATTGTGTATGCACTTAAAACATCTGAAGTGTGAGTTTACACGTAAGCACTGATAGCGGCTGATATGCTAGCAGACGTGCAAGAAGAAGAACTTAAAAACAGTTGAATGGAAGTCAGCTAAAGAGCTAAAGCAACAACCAGGGATTTCCAGGGTCTATTTTCTGTGTTTAAGGCTTTTGGAAAACTTAACGTTATCATGACCAGTTGTCATGATAAAGAAAAATGCAAGTATAAAACCCTGGCTGACAAATAGTTGGAATTTCCCTTTTTAAAAAACACGCTTAAACAGCAAACACTTTTAAAGTCACACACAGTTGGCCACCATGGATGAATTGTCCTCGGGGTAGTGAGGGGAGGAGAAACCCCACAAACAGGCCCTCTGGTGGGGATGGGAAAGTCCACTCAATCACTACTCGCCTCAGACAGACAGATGGACCGCTGGCCAACAAGACACATAAGCACGTAGAGACACACCTCAAAATTGACCTAGACCCCCCACGCTGAGGTAGCAGTGATCAGATGCATCAAATCCATCCATCAAGACCGGGAGTGAAAAATGACGTCTGGAAGTGTATGATTATGCTACTGGGCTTCTACACATCAATCAGCGGACACACACACACATACATTCGACCACACATTAAACACAGACAAGACGCAGAACTTGAAAAATGAACCAGAGTAAATTAATCTCCTTGTCTGAGAAGTGTGTGTGTTTCTGTGTGTGTGTTGGTGTGGGGCAGAAAGAGGGATGAACAGCGTTATTGGTGAAGAGAAGAAAGATCATGGTCAGAGCAGGATTTAATCAAGGAGAGTTTGTGTATGTGAGAGTGAGTGCAGCGAGCTTCATCTGAGCTTCACTGGCAGCTTCAGCGAGTGAGTGAGTGAAAAAATCTTACAGAAGCTTTAAAAGAAATTTGAGAAATCAAAACATGTGTGACACGTATGGAATCAACAGCCTTTCTGTTCTTAGGCCTTCATCCCTTGCTCCTCATCTCCTTCTTCTCTCCCCCTCATCACCCCTCCTTCTTTGTGTGCAGCGCTCTTGAAGTGTGTGTAATTCAGAAATGGTGATGTGTGTGTGTATGTTGGAAGTGTCTGAATTTGTGTGTCACAGGCCAGCTGTGGCAAATAGACCATAATAACATACTTTAAATGCCACATCCCCTCGTATTTATCATGTTAACCCCTACAACCATCACCACGTGCTACATAATAAAGTGCCTGTAGTTCCTCTCTTCATATGTCAAATAGGAGACCTCATATAGGTTCAACGAAGAAGAAAAAGAACTCATTTCCAAAGTGGGGTGTTTATTTCGATAAATAGTATTTTATCAAATTATTCATGTATGCAAATACGGTGGCTACATTTCTCAACCTCAAGAGTAAATGTAATAGTTGTGATGATTAATAAAACGACTGATGTAATGATTATCATATATATTTGACAGTGTCAAAAAGTGAAAAATGATAAGCTTTGTAAAGGTAGAATTTATGACAGAGTTGTTGTATTGGGTCACATAGGATTGAAGTGTACCTTAATGAAGTGGCGTGTTGGTGTATAAAGAGAACTGGATACAGTGCTGGAGGAGGGGCTCCATTCATTCAAAAAAAAAAATTAGCCATTAGTCACGTTGAGGTAAAAAAAACAAACAAACAAAGATAATGATTTTCAGGTGATTATACACTAATGAAAACATAGATACGCATATTACATTCCATTTCTAGCATATTCTGTAAATAGAGTACGTGTGTACTTTATGTTCTTGCGTAACACTTGCATACCTTACAATGTCTTTCCGCTGGATATAAAATTTCAGTTAGCAGAAACTTGCTTGAGCAGTGCAACCTGTCCTACTCCACATCAAGTCCGCATACGTTTTGCCAATGTTACATAATAACCGCATAGTAATGCAGCGCAGGTGCTGATTAATAGGAAAAGTCTGCACGACGTTACCTCAAAGACAACAATAATACAGTTTGACAAAAGTGTTACAGTTATCAAGAGTGCTGAAATTGAATTTCAAATTATACAGAAATAATGCAAACAGTGTTGAATGGTGGGACAATACATTTAGATTTATAAACCAAAGCAAACGGGTTTGCAAAAATGGTTAGCTGTGGGGCGACATATATGTCATAAGTAGTGCATTTAAATGTGTTCTGTTGTCACACAGGTCTGTTGCCATGAAAAACATAAACTGTGTCAATCCCAGGAGATATAAATGATGGCTAAAACAACAGGAAAGAAGCTAAGAGAAGAAAACAAAGAGAGCAAGGTGAGTATGAGGAGGAGGAGAGGTGTGTCATCAGAAAAACTGTGATGTTCTGCAAACTAACTGGTCATCATGTGAAAAATGTCTTAATAGCAGGTGACAAAATGGAACTTTGGAAGAATAAGGTTTAAAGCCGTTCATGTTCTCTCTTTCTGCTTGCATCTATTTCATAAATTAAAGTATAATATTCCTCATTTCAGTGGAGACCTCATGGCATCTGCAGTAAACGTAAAAGAGGAGATAACACACGCTCTAAGAGGCAGCTATGGTAAGTCAACAGGGTGCAGCACGAGTGGATAAAATCTATTGATCTGCAATTAACACACACACAAACACACACACACACACACACAAACACACACACAAGCACGCTCCGTTTGAAACGTCTGAGATAAAGCCACCTCACAAACGTCAACAGCATTCAAAGAAATCAATGAAGACTCCTCCTTCAGATGCATCTCATTTATATCTTGGCGCGCAGAACGACTGCTCGGCATAAATCAGCAACTTTATTGTCAGTAGTAAAGAGAGACAAGACAAAAGTTGATGGAGGAGCACAGAAACTCATAACGCAAGCAGCTTCGGCAAAGACGCTTGTTAAAAAGATACCACTTTGCAGTGTGTGCGTGTGTGTATGTGTGTGAGGGAGAGACAGAATTAGAGCTTTTCATCCACTCCAGTTACTAATCACAGTCTCATTCTCTCTCTCACCCTGCATAATTCTCCCCCTCGCCTTTATAAATCTTTCTTCTCTCTCCACCTCTTCCTCTCTTTCTGAGGGCAGAGACAGCAGATGTGTTGGCAGGTTAAATGACCTCTGTGATGTATGGCTTAACAAACCCCAGGCATCCATCAACCCTAACCTTAGTGTGTGTGTATGTGTGTGTGTGTGTGTGTAGGGGGGACAAAAAGAGAGGGAGAGAGAGCGATCTTGCTCATAAAGTGCAATTTCAATTCACCTTCAGCCCAAACGTATGCCTGACAAACACACAGCGGAGGCCTCTCCTCTCCTCACCTATGAATCCATCCCATCATTTCATGAATGAGGGTCTCTCCTGGTGTATGTAGATGTGCTGTATACATGAATGTGAATGAAGCGGTTCAACAGTGTAATTACATTGGCCAGTATTGCCCCAGTCTGCTGCATAGATATACTGATGAGAGATGCCCTTTCTGACCCCTGTGTGTGTGTGTGTGTGTGCGAGAGAGAGATTGGCGAAACAGATCTCTCTGGAAAATATGTATTTTCGTGCCACCAAAGAGAACCCATAAAACCGCAGCTGTTTTACTTATTTTCTGTACATTCACTCAAGTACTGTACTTAAGCATAAGTTTGAAGTACTTGTACTTCACTTTATGTCACTTTCGGCATTCACTCATTTAGTTACTTCACAAATTAAGATTTCTGCATACAAAACGTATCAATAGCTTATAAAATATGATGTTTTATTTTAAATTAGACTACCCAACACTGTATACAAGTGCATCTTAAATGACTACAGAGCATTAATTAACAGCTATTTTGATAATTCATAGCACTTTCATGTAAAAACATTTCATGGTTCCAGACTCTCGATCTGCTACGTTTCCTTTTCATTGTTTCAATCATCTGAATTTATTTTTAATAGTTTTGAGTTTGTGAAGGTGTCACTATGTGTGCCTTTTTACAAACCAAACAATCAATCAACAGATTAATCCATAAGGACAAATGATTATTAGCTGCAGTCCTATACAAAATAATTGAAAATTAGAGTTAGCCTCACTCACCTCAGCCACCTACAAGAGTAAAATCCTGCGTTTACATAATGCATGAGTAATCTAATGATATAATATATTTGTATAACAGTCACAGGGAACATTTGTGATTAAGGTAAATTGAGTAGTTTTACTTTTAATGCTTTAATGACATTTTTTCTGATTATACTTTATACCTCCACCACTGTGAAACAATGTAATGTCAGCATGCTAATGAAGCTTATTTGATGGGATCTGAGAGAACTTGCAAGACAGCGTGCACAAAGTGCATATAGGAAAATAGATGGAGAGTGAATGTGTGTGTCTGTGTTTGTGTGGGAGAGAAAAAGAGGAGTTTTAGTACTTATTGTAAGTGCAGATGAAAAGGGATCTTGTAAATCGCTTATGTGAAAGTTTTCATCACAGCAACCCGAACACGTCTTCCCTGCTCTGCTGCTACAGTCGTCCATCAGCCCCTGTGCTGACAGACGGCGGACGTGCCCTCTCCACACAGTAATTACAGGAAGCCAGGGAGGAGCTGCTCCAGGCACATCCTGGCACGCCGCTCACCTGGATGACTTTTTTTTTCCCTCTCAATTTGTGTTAGTGGTTGAGTTTAAAGGGCATTAAAAGACAAATTCAGGTCAGTCTGTCAGAGGAACATCTATGGAAAGAGATGTAGCAGTGACTAAAAAGACACATAATACTGTATTTGTTTACCGCTCATATTTTTTATATTCTGGACAATATGGATATGATTTGATATGATATAATATGATTACAATTTATTAAAACATCCTTTCATCCATACCTCCGAAACCAGCTCTGGTTTTTCCTTGCTGAGCTCAGTGGCGCTACTCTAACCCAGTCCGGCCCAGGTGCTGAGCCCGGTTCTGCTGCCTGTTAAGAGCAGATTCACTTACATAGCAGCAGCATCAGTTAAAGTAGCAGTTAGCTGCTTTAGCAAATTGCAAATATATGCTGCATATATTAATATGCCGCTGAGTACAGGAAAAGTCATCAATTTTATTGTTTTCCAGGAAATGACTAACTACTATATCGTGACAAATACCTTAAAAATGACTTTTTTGCTTTGTTTTTATCTAGTGACATATAGCACCTGACATATGTGAATGTAATTTTCTACATTTTGATATTCATTTTGACTTCACGGCGACACTAATAAGATAAAGCATGAATCCTAACACGTAGCAGCTACATTGTCACCACAGGAATGCGCAGAATCTGCAACCTTTTTGCTTTTTTCCTTTCTTTTACACAAATTGATTGGCCTACCCCCTGGTTGTGATGAATATTTTTTGTGTCATGTTTAGCAGCTTGTCTTTTGACTCTCTGATTCTCCTGCTAATTGTCTCAGCAGGGCAGCTGAACAAGATGGCTGCCCTGCCCTCTGGATCACTGTGACTATACTCCACCAACAAAAGAGAAGCTGAGGAAAACACCAAGGAGAAATAAAATACTTCACCCATCCCTCTCCCCGAGAAGTGCCAGATCTTTATTTCACTCCTTTCTTTCTGCTTTTTCTGTCTCAGTGCCCACAAAGTGAATGGAAAGCACACGACAATCTTTTTTTGTTGACGTTCGATGGCGCGTGATAATGTGGTCATTATCATCGCTAAAGGAACAGGTTGAGGCTCAGACAGGGTTTCATTGGGGGCCTTTAAAGCACACACACACACACACACACACACACACACACACACACACACGCACACACACACACACTTTCAGTGTGGGAAAAGAATGCATCTAAAAGAGGGACAGCTGTTTGGGTGGCTCATGAGGATGGCAAGATGGTCTACTGTAAACTCCACCTGTGTATACGGCCATGCCTCGGGCTGTGGGGGAAATCAGGGCCCGGCAGCGTGAAACCCTGTGATTTTCTCCTGTCTGCTGGGAGGTGTGTATTAGTGTGCCACCCAAATTCATAATAGACCGTATTATATTGATGTTTATTGATGCATATTGATGACTTTAAAATCTTCAAATTTAAATTTAAAGATATGGTAACAACTACTGTGGACTGTACTGGCCTGTAAAGGCAGAGAGCAGTAAGTACAGAGGCAGTAAAGTTGAGTGAAAAGGGTTAAAAGTTTTTTTTTTTTTTTGTCTGGCTGGCAAACTGTGTGACAAATCTAAAGATTGTAACGTCTTTAAGGCTATAAAGCTGTACAATACACTAAAAATACAGATACTGTATTCTGCCTGTGGTTCATATAAGAATACAGAATCTAAGTGGGAAATTTTTTCACCTTGTTTCAGAAAATAAACTTTGTTTTTATTGTTTATAGTCCATTTAATGTATCTCTGTTTTGCTATGTTTCTGTCTGTCCTTCTACTACTACTAATAAATAAATAATAATTTAACTTAATAAATTAACTTACTTACACTTAACATCATTTTCTATGTTCCTATTTTCTTTTCTATCTATCTAATTTTTTATTTTTTCATTTCTGAAAGTTAAAGGAAGCTTAACCAAATCATATGCATTCCACTAAAGTCAAAAGCTAGTTAGCTTTAGCAGGCGTTTAGCTGGGTTTTCTTCAACATCATGACTCGATTTAGCTTCTGCCTCATTTGGCGATGGCTAATAAACTGAATTATAGAGATGTGAGTTAATCAAAATTGATATTTTTCATTTACAGATGATAAAAAAAAAAAACAAGTAAAAAAGTGTACATTCATTTTTAGCTTTAGCCAAAGGCTGTGGCTATCTAACCAGATACCTTCCTTTTGACATAGATCCCTTGCTTTAGTTGTCTGTGGCACAAAGTGCAATAAGTGCAATGGCAAAATCTGTTCCCGAAGTGCAAAATGTAATGGAACTGTACAGCAGACATTAGGCTTATCTTATTTTAGCCCCTAAAAACAATATAGAATACTGTACATGACCTACACCCCCACCCATTTTTTATACCTTTTGAAAAATATCTCCTAAAACATTTTTTAAAAATATGAGCATCTTTGATGGAGTGAACTGTTTGTCTTTGCATAGCATCACCAAAATTAATCTTAACCACTATCAATCACCTGGTGTACATGTCGGGTTGGTGTGTGGTGTGTAGGTGTTGAGTGGATGAAGAATGTGATTAACTTTCCTGTCTATGTGTGTCCGGCTGACTTCATTGAGGCTGCCCCTTGAACAGGAGAGATGAAGAAAGAGCAGGGAAGCAGTTAATACCAAACAAATGAAGGGAATGGATTAGATCCTACTGTTTTATTAAATTTGAAATTCAAATGAAATGCTACCTATGCGGTTTTGCTCATATATTAAGAGGCTGAGGATCATTCTGGATTATTTCTAGGGTGTGAGTCATCATATTGGTTAACCGTCCATGATTTAAGAATAGAATTATCTATTTACCACTTTACATTCCTCATGTGCATTTAAATGATTTATAAAATTGAGGATAGCACAGGAAGAGAGGTGTTTTTTTTTTTAAAGCCAACATTTGTTTTGTGTTGAATGAGATGAAATTGAGGAGGCAGTGGTGGTGTCCTCCCCTCCCTCCCCCAGGGCTGACTGGAAACGCCCCGGGGACAGGATGGGACGGACCGGGCCAGCCTCTCATTCATCAGCCTCTCTGCCTCTCTGCATGGCTTCACAACATCAGGATGAAACAAAGCGTTTCTGCCTGTCACATCAGGCCAGCTGGCTTTAAACATTCAAGACCTTAAAGTGTAGTTTCCATTAGCTGAAAACAGTCCTAAAGTGGCGACCTTTAAAATGTGCAAATCTTCCACACACATTTAAAGTTAATTGAGCGTCACAGTGATCTGGATGGTTGAGAGCTCTTGTTGTTTTGACCACTTTGCTTGCATGCTTCATGGAGACTTGCAGTGTTTGAGCTCTGAAAATACATAAATGAACAGCGATAAAACTTTTAGCAAATGGTTAAAAAATATATAACTGCTGATAAAAAAAATGCGGCTTTATTTATTAACCAGATAGTGACAATCGCATGAGCAGCAACATAACTGTTACTGGAGCTTATGGTGGCCAGTTAGTCACCTTTTCTGATTAATTAGCGCTGCTCTGGTCAAAAAAAAATTGAAAAAATGAAAATTTAATGTCTTTTTTCTTCATGTTGTCTCCTGCTTGTTGCAATTTGGAGCGCGCCACTCGCGAGACCTCACTTTTAAAATTTACGACGTCCTCGAGCGCAGATGTTTAGAGACTGGTCTCTGATTGGTCCTCGGGCTCTCAGCGGCACTTCAAAGCCACGAAGAGGATCCAACTACAAAAGCCGCGAGGAGAGGAAACACGTCCAGTCCCCCGCGAGCGCACAGACACAGAGGAAGATATCACGGCACAGAACATGGCTGCTACACTGCTAGGGGTAAGTTTACATTCCTGTGTATTCAATAGAACATTTACTTCCAAGAAGCTGCTAAAATATGTGTGTATTATGATTTTAATATTCACACAGGGCTCTGTGTGCGTGTTATTCGGCGAACTTCGTACTTTCTCTCCTGTATAGTCGTTGTAGTAACGAATAATAGTCATTTTAAAGTGACAGTTTGCTGTAGGTCTACGTTAGAATCAAGTGCTTGTAGTTACGGTGGTGTGTGGTGTTTCATAATATGAAAAAGTTCTGTGTTGTCGGCGCTGTAAGACGCTGACAAATCTCTTGTATACACCTCCATTGTTTCTGAAACTTCGTGTCACGTTATTAATTTACATTGCATTAATGTAAGAGGAGCTTTTGCGCGCACGCACTGCATTCACAGACTGTTTTGTGCGTCTTTACGCACACCATGTTTAGCCATGGATCTGATCGTAAAATGTCTGTGTGTTCCCCCAAAAGGAAGAGCCCCGGCTGGGCAGCACACCACTGGCCATGCTGGCTGCCACCTGCAGCAGAATCGGTGACCCCAGCCCCTCGTGTTCCCCTGCTCTTTCTGATGGAGCCTCGGGACACGTCAAAGGCTTCCACCCGTGGAAAAGAGGCGCACCAGGCACCAGCAACCTAGGTGCATGCCTCACCTCTCTCGGGGTCCCCTCTGGAGCCTCCAGGAGTAACGGGACTGGACTGACAGAGACCTCCAGCGCTTTCGCAGTGACCTCTGCCCATTCTCATTTTGGAAATGATTATTCCATGTACCAGACCGCTGTGCCATCAGACAACAGTGTTCCCGACCCCGCGCACACACAGCGGTCCATGTTTCTGACCAAGTTCCCCTCCTCTGTGGAGAGCATAGCTGGAATATATCCGAGGATGCACGCGCATCCCTATGAGTCGTGGTTCAAGCCCATGGGAGATGTCAGTAACGGGTCCGCTGCTTGGTGGGACATGGGGACCAGCTGGGTGGACACACAGAACCCGGCCGGGTTACCCTCTCCTCTGAGCGGCTACAGCACTGACTATAGCTCTGCCTTCAGCCCCGCCGCCTCTCAGCACCTGCTCCCCGCCACACAGCACCTGTTTGACGGCTTCAGACCACCTGTGCCGACCCCTTACGCAGAGTCTACGACGACGGCGACTGCTACAGGAAACCCCGTTGTTTCTCTCCCGGCATCTTCCCGTTCTTCATCACGGCGCTACTCCGGTAGAGCCACGTGCGACTGTCCGAACTGTCAGGAGGCGGAAAGCCCTGGCCAAGGAGGCACGAGCCCGCGGCGGAGGGGCTTGCACAGCTGCCACATCCCGGGTTGTGGCAAAGTTTACGGCAAGACCTCTCACCTGAAGGCTCACCTGCGCTGGCACACCGGGGAGAGGCCGTTTGTCTGCAACTGGCTCTTCTGTGGGAAACGTTTCACGCGCTCCGACGAGCTCCAGCGGCATTTGCGCACGCACACCGGGGAGAAGCGGTTCGAGTGCTCCGTGTGCCACAAACGGTTCATGCGCTCCGACCACCTCAGCAAGCACACCAGGACGCACAACGCAGATGGCTCAGAGGATGGCGGAGAACCGGGACTCGGGAAAGGGAGCAGCGACACGGACAATAGCCTCTCCGGTAGCCCAAGCCAGTCTCCGGGGCTACAAGCGCGCGAGACTGTCCAAGGCACGAAGGGCCAGAGAGCGGTGGAATAATTGTTGGAACAAAGCAACACGTGGGCATTTGATGACACTGTACCAGCCTGTATGCAGTGTGTGTTACTGGACACCTAAAAACTCAAATGGCACTTTATGATGAACACTGTGTCTTTACCTCATCTATCTTATTTGTAGCCTTCTTTAAAAATAAATGTTCACTCAACAGTTAATCAGACTGTTATTTGAAGACATGTTATAGGCGCCTAATTTATTCCACATCTACTTTTGTTTAGGAGTGCTCTGTTGAATCATTCTGTGGGCTATTTTCTTGACATCATCGCGCTACATTTTAATTTAAGATTATTGCATATCGTTATAGGGTATTTTAAAATGTGTTTGGTTGAAAGACTACATTTTTTTTATTCATCTCATTCTGTAAATCACGATTATAACTAAAGTGACCAATAAAACGGGACAAGTTTCGTTTCTCGTTAGACATTTCATTGAGCCTACACATCTTATGTATATTATTATTTATGACTTAAGAGTATTTTTTCCGGAGAATTACAAATTTAAACGTTAATAGTTAAACTAAAATCTGTCTAGACTGTTCTAAACCAGATAGGATCTACTTACTAAAATGAATAACACTGTTTATATATATATATTTTTTTTTAAATCAGACACCTGGAACTAATTTGTGGTGTAAGGCTAAATGTACATTAGAGCAAACAATTACTATAGACATGCTCCATTAAATAAAATAAACCACAAATTTTACTCAACTTAAATATAGTTGAGTTGGGGTTAAAAAAAAGAATACTTGATCACAATATTGAAATATTTTTTACTTTTTACCCTGCACAGCTGACAAAGAATGATAATTTATCAAACACTGTATTTTACGCACTTTTATATGATTGCTTATTGCTTCAAATATTAACAGTGGGACAGTTGCCTTTGTGTGCATCTCCACCTAGCGTTCTGTTTGTGCAGTCACCGGTTTACTGGATCACATGGCTTGCTCACACCTTCATGTTTTTGTTGCATCATAACATACTTTTGGCAAATCTTTGCCAGATACCAGCTGAACTGAAAACATTCACTAGATGCATGTGCTAGCTTGCAAATGCACCTCTGTATTTTGCACTTCCTTAATATTTCATATCATATTAACAAGCATTAGGCCAGACAAAGTTTCCATATTTTCAGTGGCCTACAACAGAAATCTGTTGGTGCAGAAAAAACTAAACAACTCAAGAAATGATAAAAAAAAAACAAAAAAAAACCTTGCACATTTTATTGTGATGAAAATGCTACACAACTAGTTACATTAATTGACAGCAAAACTACAAAGAAAAGTGCTGTTGTTACCCGGAGCTCAGCGCCCAGTTACATGAGATGATTGTTACTTTATTGCTGAATTATTCTCATAGTTACAGAGAGACAGAGACCGCTCTTCATGAACACAAACAGTACTCACTACCTGAAACTCAAGTAGCCTTATCATAAAATCCCACGTACATAAATAAAAAGGGGAGAAAATCACAATAAATAATAATTAGTGTTCCTGACTTACAGTAAAAATGGAGCAGGTATTGCTGTAAACAATAGTGTGTTAAATACAATTAAAAAAAAAAAAAAGAGGAACAGGATTGGAACAGGGCAAGCGAAAGTCTCACAAGATGCCATGCAAATGGCGCTCTGGAGCCAGAGGATCTAGTGCATGAGGAGTGTGTGTCCACCTCTGATCTCAGTACCTTCAGAGCTGGTTTGTACCTTTGTACTGGAGTTAGTTTTAGAGTCTGAACTTGTCAGTCGCCATAGTTATGACTCTGGGATGATCAGCAGATGCATGCAGACACTCTTTTTGTTATAGAGGCATTGTGTACAGGCATTTGATCATACAGTTATTCCAGTTAATTGTTTTTTTTTTAAACATGAATTTTCAGTCCATTGTTATTCCAGTGTTGTGGATGTGTTACATTAGCTTCAAATGCTCTTAACATGTACATGCCTTCTAATGCCCGACATATCAAACCATTGATTTCAAACCCTCCAGTACAGCTCTCCTGCCTGCCACAGTTTTCAGTAGTATAATGCAAAACAACTGTTCTAGTGCAAGTTTAACCATATTATTAACAACAGACAATCATATGAAACTATATTCTCACCTATCATGATAGAAAAATGCCATAAAACATAACATAAAACACTAAACACGACTGATTGGTTACCGAAAACATAATGCAATAAAGATACACTGAAAAACACTAGAAGACAATGTATGCCACACATCTCTATAAACCTAATCCGGTTAAAAAAATAAAAAGGCATTCAGAGACATTGGTGTGCCTGATGAACTAAATCCCAGCGAACATTCAGCCGAGGTCAGTAATGGAAAGAAACATGTCGTACCTCAGTCCGGCCACAGGAGGGCAGACAAGACAGCGAGAAAGCACAGTTGGAGCGTCACACAATCACATAAACCTAAGACATGTAGTGTTTTTTACTATAAAATCATAAATAGAAAGCCTAGATAAATGCATCTACCTATACCCCCCCTCTCTCTCACTCTCTCTCTCTCTCTCTCTCTCTCTCTCTCTCTCTCTCTCACACACACACACACACACACATACACCCATAAGTTAGAGCAGTAATTGCTGCATGGCTAAAAAGCGAGGAATGATCACCCTTTACTCTGCGGAGCAGACTCCTCGCTGCTACAGAAGAAAAAGAGGTGGAGGATTTGTGCTCTTTGTTTCATATCAATCTCCAGGATACTGGCCACATTAGTCACACAGTCTATGAGGGTTTGGTCAGTTCATTTTACAAGTGTGATCCCATGGAGGTTTCAGAGTTTAATCTACCATTATCAGAGTCTCCACATACAGCTGGTTGAAGTTTATGAAGGTTACGCAGCAGACAAGAAGCCTTAAGTTGACTCTCCTTCTATATGTGTCTACTAACTTCCGTCTTGACCTTTGACCTCTGCCTAGTACTGCCAGGGGTCGCCAAGGGGCATCTTGGAAACCTGGATGTGCATTTCCACGGAGCGGTCAGGTGGACGATCCCTCCTGTAGGTAACTGTCTTCTCATTGGTTGTGGGGATGTACGACAGGTCCTGAAGGGTGACAGAAATATACCACAAGTAAGTGCGACGCACATACACTTGTAGATATGTATTGCATGTATACAGAAACACTCGATTTAGTGTTGCATTTCTTATGTGGGGACTCGTGAGAGATCACATTCAATGCATGTTATATTTCTCCCAAAAGACAGGATCCTACAATTCCCACAATGCAACTCAACAGCATGTTTTCATTCATGTTACAACGGATGTTTACATCTTGTGAGTGCTCACGGCTCAAGATGTTTGCATAACTGAGAGTTTGTCTTGTGAGGGCTAAAAATACTGTCTATTGACAATATCAGCACTACATCCAAGAAGTGATGTCACCTGTATGATATTCTCAGTCTTGATGAAGACATCATACAGCTGTTTTCACTGTGAGTAGTAAAGTGACTTTGACTTATAAAACCAGTGGAGTGCCCCTTTTAATATCAGCCGATCCTACTAGGTGGAAAAAGAAGTGTTTGTTACATTATATAAACTTTGAGGAAGTGTGCGCAGCTTGCAAAACTCCCACATAATATAAATATGTACAAGATTTCCCCTGAGAGCATCATGTTGCATCTGCAATGTCTGAACTCAAATATCACCCAAACAGATGCGATAGGTTTTACACAGTTAAACACTTCTAAGCAATTCAAACAGGTCAGACAAACATATCTCCAGAAAATCCCCCCATGCTGAAATTTCCATCGTTTCCTTCTTCTCGAAGGTGCTGTACATCATTGTAAGGTCACAAATCTGGATACTGTACTGATGGTGTGCTGGGAGTTGAGAGGAAATGTAAAATGCAGCTGTACCTCTAAAAGCAGACTCAAATTTCTTACTCCAGGTTTCAGCGGACGGTACCCATTAACAAAAACATTCTAAAGATTTAAGGGGTCCGTAATGCTTCTGAGGGCTCCGGAGACACATCAGCCTCCATTCAATTAAAACCCTGCTGTCATCATCGCCTATAGTATACTTGACTTTTGAGAGCTCACTTTTCCGGTGCAGTGGTAGCCTCCATCCTCAGCAGTGCCCCCCGGTGACCTGTCTCTCTTCTGTAGCAACAGCCGAGACACGGCAACCACCACCAGGCCGCACAGCACCGTCAGGGCACATACACTTAGAAATGTTCCCACCAGCCGGCTGCTGCTGCCACACTCTGTGGGCACAAAGATAAGGTTTCATTGTGATGGATAAAAAGTTTAGAAAAGAGAGTACTGCATGAAAGACAGGTGTTTACTTCTATAATTTTGAGGACACCAATCCAGTCGTATTCCTCAAACTGCCATTTAAAGAAGACAAAATAATGACAAAACTCAAACTGGTCCTCACAAAGATAGACATACCTGAGCAACAGGGGCGAAATAAGTATTCAGTTCCTGAGTAACATTGTCTAACTTTTCTACCAATAAATAACACATTTAATCATTTTGATGGTGCATTGATGTGTAATCAGGTGAATAGTGTCTGTCATTCCCACTCTGTGGGACACTGGGTAACACTTTACAGCACTAAGTCACACCCGACCAACTATTTCACTGATTTTGGTAAAACTGGATCATATTTTATGGAGAAAAAATGTTTCCTTCACTCCGATCATCAATTCTCAGTGATGATCGGATGATAATGTTAGCTCAGTTTGTTAGCTGAGCTGCTGGGACTATGAGCTCAGAGCACCAGGGGAGTGTTAGTGTTTGTACCACAGGTGTTTTGGAGCACTGGGAACAAGAGGTTTTTTCAGGCCCAGGGTGTGGAGCCGGTATCATACCATAACTGGGTAAATGGGCAATGTAACCAGGCTCAGCAACTTCTATGGACATAATGTCAGAGGAGAAAACACCTAAGGGGACTTTGACAGAGGAAGCTAAGAAGAGAAAAAGAGAGTGACTGCGCAAGAAGCACAGAAGGACAAGAGTCATGAAACAAAAGGCTGAAAGACAGTCGCGGAGCTGGACTTCTTGCTGTTGGACTAGTAAGCAATATCAGCTGGCTGTTATGTCTTGTATTGTTGCTCCTGCTTGAGGTTTACACACAGTTGTCGACTCCATATTTTTGATTATAAATAATATAATCAGAACAAATACACGTGTACGACTGTCCACATTTACAGCACTGGTATTGCACACGGGGGACGCGACATCACAAAAATATGTTTTTCTAAATTAATAATGCACAATGTAAAAAAAATAAATGACCAATGAAGTAAAAGTATAAGCATCAGAATGTACTTAAAATATTAAATATAAAAGTATATTTAAGTACAATTCATGAGTAAACATACTTATTACGACACTATTATACTAGATTACTTATTACTTTTCACACAAACACATTACACATCAGTGGCAGCTGTGCCAGCGGTGCTGTACTGAAGAGTCAGCTGGCTACGTATCTGCTGGGGAGCATGTGTGGATGACGGGCTCATCGCTTAACACAAAGAGCCCAAAGAGTGCTATGACATTTTGTAATAGGGTTACCATGGAGACCTGGCTCCTGCTGCACCCGGGAGGAGTGGGCGTGAGCAGGAAGAGAGTGTCCCGTTGGGTGGAGGGAGGAGGGGGGGTGATGGGGTCAGAGGAGGCGCGGGGTGGTGGTGGTGGGGGGGGACGCACAATGAGGAGTGCTGTTCCAAAAAATTGGGAAGGCGGGAATGAACTGTAACACTTGGATGTGCAGTAATGTGTGTGTGTGTAACCCAGGGTATGTGTGAACTTGTGGGTTTTAAATTATGTATGCGAGTGTACGCGTGTTGATTTTTTTTTTGTTTTTTTTTTTTGCATACGTGTGTATGGCTGTGGAAATCAAGAATGTGAGCTGGGAACAGATGGGAAATGTGAAATACAGCTGTAACACTGACAGCAGGCTTGCTGACTCAAATACACCAGGGTGCAGTAGTGCAGCAATGGTAGCAACGGAAGTGACCTCAAATGAAGGCATGTGTTTATGTGTGCGTGTGTGTGTGTGTGTGTGTGTGTGTGTGTGTGTGTGTGTGTGTTTGTATTGACATACCTGGTCTTTTGCTAATGTGAAGTTGGGTCTGACCAGAATGTGAGCTCGTTTGAAACCGGTAGCGACAGCTGTCGTTACTGATGTACATACACTGAATCCACATCTCCCCTGCTTGACCTGAGCATAGAGACAGAGAGAGGGAAGGAGGGAGGGAGGGAGATGTTGTTCAGTCCAGGCATGTTAAGCTACAAAAACCCCAGTGAAAATCCTCCAGGATTTCTAAAAACAAAAGAATCAATGAGAGTAGAATTGCAAGAGATCTGCTGTGTTTCACTGCTGCTGCCTTAAAGCTACACTCATCAATATTTTTATACGGCTGTAACAATGGATCAAATTGCTATGAGCAATGTAAGAGGTAGTGACAAATCCACAAAATTATCACCTGACTCTGCAGTTTTTCCTCTTTTCTACATAAGTTTTTGTCCCTTTGAGCTCATTTTAGTTCAGGTGTTATTGCAGCTGTTTTCAGCAAAAAAAAAAAAAACTGCTGTGGACTGCCTGCCCAGCACTGAACAGCACACACAGAGTTAGTGACTAGCTGTGGAGCATTAACCAATAAAGCCAGTTTTTCAGGAGGTGGTGAGGAGCTAAAAGGAGAGTGCATATTGGAGGTTATATTATTCAAGTCGGAAACACGACTTCAAATGAATACTAATGTTGTTGTTGTTATTGCTGGATGAGTAAATAGGCAACCATTGCGTACTGCTTGCTAATAGCTTTATAAAAAAAAATAGATGAGTGTTGTGCTTACATTCTGCCTGCAAAGGTCGAAAAATAATCAGACTTAAGGCTTAATTCAGGTTTAAAGAGCAACTAAACACCTGCTGAAAATCTTGTTTTTGCTGACGTCCAGAGCCTTTGACTCATGTTGCTGCAGTGATGTCATGGTGTACTCCAAAGTGTGTAAATACACCATGACATCAATGCTGGGCGTGGTTGGGTGTGGTCGGACATGCAACAGACTTGAAACTTTACACCAGAGATGGCAGTGAAATACTGCTTTACAAACAGGTGCTAAGTTACTCTTTAGGATCTAAGTTAAATGGTAAATGAGAAGCTGAAGCCCAAACAGCGTCCATACATTGAATAAAAAATAACTAAAACACATCAAAGCCCCTTTGTTACATCAACTTTCCTCAGATCCACAAAACTGCAAATGGTCTCTATTGACTAAACTGGCAGTACCTGATACATCATCCATGTAGCCCACCAATGGGGCACAGGTGCTGTTGCAGTGTCCTGCCTCTTTTTGAGTGAAGCCATGAGAAAGGTGGCAGTCCACACACTTCCTGAGAGACAGAAACAGAGTACATCAGTGTCAGCCTTGACTATAATCACTTCTGTAAGAGTTCCCATCATGCTTTGTGGTTGCAAACAGAAACTGACAAGTACCAGTATGAGTGGCAGGAGCTTTGGCAAGCAGGACATCTCTCACAGAAGTCTCCGGAGTACTGGGGGTCGTCACACACACACTTGCCACACACACATCTTCCCCGCCCGCTGCAAAGCAAGCCGTTGGCTGCTTTGCAGCTTGCTGTGGAGACGGGGCATGCACAGCTATCACCTGTCCAGCCGTCTTCGCACACACACTCGCCTGACACACACACACCCCGTCCTGGGAAGGAAAAAGGGTGTTAGAGATGTAAACAAAAAAAATGTAGACTCATCTTATGTCTTTTTGATTCTTGTGATTAGAAGAGTGTCCTCACCTCCACATGTCAGTCCACCGTCATACGGGCAGGAGAAGTCGTCCATCTCGCAGTATTTCCCATATATCGGCCCAAGCCTGCTCTGATCACACATACACCTCCCACACTCACACACTCCCCGGCCACTGCAGTCCACATCACTTCCATCTGCCCTGCAATTCCAGTTTGAATCTCTATTTGAGTCCATAATTAGTCCGTGACCCTGCCACTGCTCCTGATTGGGGCTGTCTTGTATTCCACTGCATGGTGATTGGTTGTCATCATTGCACTGCTTTGTTGGTCCACAACTGCAGCCACATTTTGAGTGGATCCTGACAACAGTGGATTCATTGTAACCCACAGGGCGTACCAATACTGTTACATCTTCATCTTCACCATCCTCAGGACAAGAGCGTAGGCCGATAGTGATGTTGAAGTAAACCTGCATGGGAAGAAGTTAATATCTCAGTGATGTTTAAGTGATTTTTAGGCATGCTAAAGCAGAGTGGCTTCCATGGATGGCAATGGAGCTCAATTAGTTGGTTCATCACTTTGTTCTAGATTAAACTACTATTGCACAGACAGACATTCATAGTGCCCTGAGGATGAATCCTAATAACTTCAGTGATAGCCTGACTTTTTCCATGTGTGCACATCATCAGGTCAAAATGTCAATTAATCCAGAAATAAACCTGCAGAGCTAAACTGTATTCTGTGTTTAGTGCTAATTAGCAAATGTTTGCGTGCTAAAACACTAAACTAACACTGTGAACGTGGTAAAGCCAAACATTAGCATGTTAGCATTGTCACTGAGAGTATGTTAGCATTTACTCAGCACAGCACAGTGCCTGAGCACAACCTCTCAGAGCTGCTAGCATGGTTGTTGTCTTGTTGGTAGATAAATCGCTAGATTTATTTGACAGTGTTAGAGGTACATATCATATCAGACTACAGTCACCCAGTCCTGACATACAGTACAGTTAAATCTATAGATACATAATATAGGTTATCGCTTATTTCTGTTGGGTGACAGACAGTCAAGACAGGCTATAACATATACCAACAACAGAGATTAATTGACTGACCATTTAACAAACATTTGTTTCTCTCTGTGTCTGCTGTTGTCTTAGAGGGCCTCTACAGTTCCAAAGAAATTGAGCAGCTTATAAAGATGAATGAAACATGAAACTACAACTAAAAAAGAACAACAAAAAGTGAGCTACACCTCATAGCAATCTATGATAAGATGATAAGAGTAATATAACCAGGAAGTGGAAATTCTAAATGAGACATGATGAACATGAAGACTTATTCTGTTGATGTGGGTGGAAAATTGTGCATAACAAAGCTTTGAACCTATGTGGGCCCTAGGTTCTTGATTTTTATCACCATTCTGGTAAATGTGGGTACTTTCCAAAATCCACTTAAATCCACCCATGGATTAAAGGGCTGAACTTAAGTCTTTTGTACAAAGAAGTAACTGTCGAGCAGTGAATAAGCATCTTGGTGTTTGACAAGTCCCAAAAGCATATGGAGAGGAGTCTCATCAGCAGTTTAAAACAATATTTCCAAATGTACTGGAAAAGTTCTGAATAGCACCAAAAGGGGGTCGCCTCGGTTTGCTACAGAAACGCTTCAGAAAAGAGATCAAAATGAGATGTCTTCAGTGGACTATTTAAGGCTTTTCTTGGAACAGGTATGAGAGCAGTGGCTGTCCAACGGCCTATTTCTAAATATAAATGTCCTATTTGTTTGCATAAAGGCTAGGCAAGATAAGGATTTAAGGGCAGAAATGTCAGGGAATCACATGGAAATGTTTTCCTGTTAAACACAGCCTGTAATCCGCTCAACTCGGATTATTTACCAAATATTTTGCTCAGTGATGTGTGTGTATGCGTGGGAGAGTGTGTTTGCAAGTGCCAAAGTAATCCAATACAGCCAATAAATGTGCTGTGACATCTGTGAGTTAATCTTCCTGCATAAACACTAACATTCCGCTATGTTCTTGCACTGTATTAAGCATGTGATTCGAAACTGAAGGTATGCTTGCGTGTTTACCGTCTGGTTAGGCTGCACTCCCGAGCAGCTCTGGCCTTTAGCGGTGGATCCATCAGGACAGAGAGGTGATACAGACACCCAGTACCTGCTGACTGCCTTGTCCTCCACTGACACTGATACTTCCACCTCTGACAACAACCTCTGGATGTAGTGAAGAGATGAAAGAGATGAAACATGGAACATTAAGTTTAACACCTGGGGTCAACATATTCCAAAAGCCAGTGTCTTATACTGGTTGCGAGGGAGAGAAAAGAAAGTAGGATATCAGTGAGGGCTTGAAATTTTAATGAATATAATCTGTGTGAAATTTAAAGTAATGAGGCAAGTGCCAGTAAGAGAGACAGAAAGGGAAAGTGTGATTAATTAAAGTTGTCACATGTCCCCAGAAAGACCTCATTGTTTCTCATTCTTCCATTCTGAAATACAGGGGGGTTTATGGGAACAAGGAGGTGGGGCCAAAAATAGCATCTTTGTATTCATCCCTGATTAGGACACATGGTTTCCGTGGGGATCTGATAGCTGTTATAAAGCCAGCTTCTGTTCTGATCTCAGCAGCTTGTGCATGCATGCATGTGTGTGTGTGTGTGTGTGTCTGCGTATGTGTCTGCACACATGCGTGGTTGTGCACACAGATCTGTGGATTCGGCAGATTCTCGAAGCAAACAATGGAGTGCTGTGCCTGAGGCAAGATTATAGCCTAGACTGCTGCCAACTGAACGAACCACACACACACACACACACACAAACACACACAAATGAGGCCTTACCCTTTCATAACCTCCTGTTCTCGTCAATGTTTTTCTGTTTCGTTAGGCCTTTGGTGATCAAAAACATCTCCAATCTTCTGTTTTCCCAACTTCAGATTTTAAGTTTGTAATACAAGCGTGTGTACTCTGTGCAGTCAGGGCTAAATATAAATAGTAATAGTGTGACTGATTCAGAGGCCTTCATTTTGCAAACAGGAATGTGTTCTTAGTAAGCTTGTATGACTAAACAAGGCTAACAGAAAAGTGTGTTCATGTTGCCTTAACAGATCGGCAGACTTATGTTTCAACACTTTTGAGCTGATATCTGCGTGGGCTTATGAATTCAGCTCATGCTGTGCTCCTGCTCTCTTCTTTCTAACCTTTCACTTGTCCCTGTCTTTCTCTTTCTTGTCTAAAGGGTGAATATTTACCAAGGGAGGACAACAGGATCTGAAATGACAAAGAAGTTATGCCAGAGGAAGTAGGTGAGTGCTCTTTACCTTGTAAGCATCAACCACCAGCTCGATAAGGTTTGGAGCCTGGAAGAGGCCTAACTTTCCCAGAAAGGAGCCGGGTAGCAGGCGCACCAACTCCTAAAGAAGCAAACGGAGATAAAAAGAAGATAAATACTTCAATGCTTTTAACTTTAATCCTTCCCCCTTGTTGGAAAAAAACTGGCCCTAACACATCTCTATGGCTCAAGATGCTCTGAAACCTTTAGGTGGGTCATATGGAAAGTTTAAGTCTGTCTGGGGCTCTATGATTAATTACATCGTTAAATTAAAGAAACTAGAGGAGAGATAAAGCAGTTACCATTGATACACACAGGTCAATACATTTTTAGTCTTGTTGTTGTTGCATGTTCTTACTCTGTTGTTGTATATGTGTATGTTGTTGTATGCTCTTGTGTGGGAGAGATTACCTGGTACCACTGGTACTGCTGCTTCTCCACAGCGAAGATGGAGTAGATATGGTTTTCCAGCAGCTTATCTGACAACTGACCCAGACTGGGATGGTCCTGAAAACGAGACAACCAATAAACTCAATACAATCTACTAAATCAAGCTTAAGTTTTGGATTATTAGTAGACAGTCGTCTGTGGTATGATCTTAAAATGACAACGTGCCTTTGGAATCTATGATTGACTAACAACTCTGATGTCCATACATGGCTGACAATCCAAGTGTGTGCAAATAATAGTGTTGACAGTCCTTATTAGTGTAAATTTGGGGAAATAAGAGTTAGATAAGAAGGTTAATATTAGTGTGTATGGTAAATATGAAGCTTCAGCTAGAAGTTAGCTAGCTTAGCTTAGCACAAAGACTGGAAACAGAGGGAAACATTTAACGTTGCTCTGTCCAAAGGTAAAGACCATGTGAACTTTGAGATGCACTGAACGCCCCCCTCACCATCTGAGTGCTCCCTGTGTAGACATTGTTTTCCAGGTGACACAGGCCGTCGTGTGGCGTGACGATCCCTGCCAGCCGGCTGTCCAGGGCCAGGTGAGACGGCTGGTCAGTCATCAGGAGCAACAGACGCTTGGCCTCTGGTCGCCAACCTACTGCTCTCTAAAGGACAGAGAGAGCACATTGTGTAATGTGTTCGAATCAGAAAGATGTAGAACTCATCAGAGATGAGTGACAAAGTGTTTACTGGTGCTCTGTTTTTCTCATTTTGATTCCCTCATGTCACTATAGTCAGCAACATTTACACCAAACTGATGTGAGAAATATGCTTTATATTTGAAAGGTTTACACATGTGGTAAGAAACTGCAAATTCAAACGTTTTACTCATCTGAGTTACATTAGTTCCCATTAGTTCCACGAGTCACAGAGTCTCCTTTATGTCTATGACTCGTCAGTGACTGTGAGAAAAACATGGTTCTGTATGTGTGCACATGTATATTTTAGGAAACCCGGTGAGCTTATAAGTAGCCTTGACATAATGGAGAGTCTATTTCTAGAGTTATGACCACTGTGGTGTTTCCCCGCAGACTGGTTACTCAGGACCCCTGCACAGCGTGACTCACGGCCCTCCTGCAGCTGTAGTATAAGCAACTCAGTGTGTATGTGTCTCCCATACCTCAGCAGTGTTATCATTACTTAGTGGGATTCCAGTGGTAATATCCAATGCTGAGTTAGAGAGCTACCCTACGCCCAGAATGAATGCCTCTCTCACCAGCATACTGACTTACTTACTAATACTTTTGGGGCTATACCTCATTTTCCTGAATGTATTCAATAAACTTGAGTAAACTGAAAACAAATCTTATCTTGTGTGTTGGCCACACACTTAGCGTTTGTGAGCCTGACTTCTCAGAATCTGTATATACCCACCTGGCAGACAGCAGCTTGCAGCATAGCATCCAGTCCTCCCTCAGGTGTGTCCATGTTTCCGGAGATGCGCTGACGTTTGATCACACGGGTGAACTCGCTCACATTTCCCATCATGCTTAAGACATGGTGGAAGCCGTGGGCTGGACGACAGCGGATTTCAAAATCGCTGTTGACAGACAGAAATAGTCCAGAAAGTTTTTAATTGCAACATTTAAAAAAACACCAGAACAAATTAACCTCAAGAGCCTGTCTGAGTCTCCAAGGGTAGATTTTCATCAAAACAATGTGGCCCCCTCATAACTGACGAATCTCTGCCTGAGTCACACAAAATTAGGAGCAACTTCCTGAAATGCATTTATAATTAATCACTCAGATCACCACACCACCCTTTTAGTCTCAGTAAAAGAAGAAAAAGTAAAGTAGCAAGAAAATTCACAAAATGAGTACATGGAGAACACACAACAAAAAAGCTATCAAGAATCCAGCCAGCAAACTCTGTGTCTTGCCTGCAGGGGTTGTGGATCTTGGAGGGATGGACGTTGATGTAAGGGGAGACTGGTTTGTCCACAAATGAGCCGAAACCAAGCCAAAGGTCTGAAGAGTGCTCCATCATACGCAGAGACAGAGCCACACCCACTGTCTTCAGCTGCACCACAAAAAACACAGGAAAACCCAAGGGCAGGTAAAGGACGGTACACAGGAAGAGAAGAAGAAAGAATAGATGGAAAAGTAGAGGAAGAAATGAAATGAGGGGAAGACAGAGAAGGAGAGATTCCTTATTGAAGTAAATTCATTTGAGAGTTTATTCCATGCCAAATGTAACTCTGTTATCTGTGTTTATAAGATTTGTTTTTTCCCCCCCAAAAAACAACCTGGAGGCTTGTGTAAAAAAAGTTTGGTTTCTCTTTCCTTTAAAAAAAAAAAAGTGAAATACTTGACCACTGACTCACTGAGTGGAACACTGAGAGCTACACCTACATGATCAAGGTTTTCCTGCATAGACGCCGATACATCAACCAGGTAGTACAGATCCACGGGATAACGCTCCAGCTGCTTCACAGCCACTACGATGCTGGCCTCTGAACCTGGACACACACACACAAAGATATCATAAATTCATTAATCTTAAACTTAATATCAATCAGAGAGCCACCATTTTATTCTTAGACGGCACATACCTGGTCTGAGGGTGACACTGATGTCTTGTGGTGACACTTGCGTGCTGCTGATGGTGGCGTTGACCTCCACCTTGATCTCTGATTGCTCCATGAACTCCACTTCACAGCCCCTCCTGAGCAGCTTCACTGGCAGGTCGCAGCGCTGGCTCTGGCCCGCCCCATCCAGAAAGTCCTACAGTCAGTCACACAAGGTCAAAAAATATATATATACATTAATGAATGAAAAATGCCCTCCCCTCTAATGGTAATTTTTTAAAGTGCAGTTTTCGATCTAGAGAGCAAAACAAAAATGATGAACGAGGCACAGAAAAAGATGCTGTAATGCTGCTCGCTGCATCAGTTTCTAAATGCATGAGCACACACACGAACACATCAGAGTCACTTTCCTAATATCTATTCTCTGTAGAGCGCACAGAGTGAGCAAAGTTAAAAGGTCTTTGGCTCATTTCTCAGAAAACAACACAGCACATTTGTAACAGTTTCATGATTACTCACTATGATTTCATTTTTCGCCTCTGTCATTTTTTGATGTTTTATTGATTCACAGTGTAGTTACACTGACATGAAAACCATTACCATTATATTATGTGATCCTAAAATTACTCATCAATTTATAATATCAGGGGTCCTGTTTGTGTTTACTCAACCAATCTCCAGATCTACTTTCTAATGATAGAGAGAGGAGATGCTCCAACTGGCTTTTTCTTATTTAGAATATGATTTAGGAATAACTTCACTGAATGAATCTTGCTCTAAATGACCCCTACGCTGCCCAATAGCCAGTTGCCCGAAAACAGTACAACAGTGTCATGCCTTACAGATTTGGAGTGGATTAATGACCTTTGGTACTTCAGCTCTCTGTGACCAGCACTGGAAACATAACACTAGTCCAGTAACTATGCCTTTTTACATAATGTCATGAGTCTGATTGCTCTGAGTCCATTTAAAGAGTGTCACGTGGCCGGCGAAATCATGCAGATAAGGAATGAAAATCATTGCTCAATTAGCTGGAATAGCTACAAATTTTAAATCAGAAACAGCACAAGAGCAAAACAGTAAACTAGCTGAATATGTGACCATGGCCTGAACCTGAAAACTGTACTGAATTTGGTTTATTTATGGTTGTCCCTTTGGGTATAATTTGTCCTGTAACAACTCCAAAACCAGAGTGTCGCAGCAACTTCCCCGGACTTTCCTTACACTGTTTTGCCCCTCTGCCTTCAAACATGCATATTCGCAAGCTGTGTACCTGCTTACTTGTCCAAGCGTGTGTGTGTGTGTGACTTTGTGTGTGAAGGAGCATAGAGAGGTGGTGTTTAAATGCTTTCACACACCAGTGAGCCCAGCCCCACTTAATGATGTCAGTTAAGATTAGGGTTTAAATGGTGGGAAAGCACCTGAAGTCTGTAAAGGCACACATGTCGATTGTCTAGTGTGATTTATTTGTGTGTTGTGGCTGGCGATGGCTCTGGGAGGGATTTACAGCTTCTCAAAGCTGATTCCGGGTGGGCACTTTATGAGACAGACATCCAGAATGGAAAGACGGGCGGATGCACACTTTGAGAGAAATGCAGTGATATGTGTGAGCGAGTGCCTAGACTAAACACATGGATAGAAAGTGGCTCTGTCTCTTGCTGACACATGAGAAAGCACGCATGGAAACACACGCAGACTCACACAGGTCAAAGGGCAAGCCACTGAGCTCAAACATCCACATTATATTCACATCTGTGGGGACATCAAAGCTTTGGTGTGTGTCATCTGAGGAATGCTGCCGAATGTCTGCCACGTTCTCTCTTTTTTCTCTCTAGCTCCATCACAGACAAACACACACATTCCTACCTCCTTGAAGCACCAGGCGCACTGTGGTCCACGTCTGAGACACTCTGTGCAAGAAGTGACACCAGGAGACCAACACACACTGTCACCTGGAAGAGGAGACATGGAGGAGAAAGAAAGATGGAGAAAACCCAGACAGTCAGCCAAAGATGGAGAAGGAATGAGACAGGGAGAAGAATCTGTGATTAGCATATGAAAGAATGTGTGTGTCAACACTCATTAGCCATGCAGCCGAGCCCCTGTGGATATTTTAAGATCTCATGCACAGTTTTGATGATGGAAGCACCACTTAGCATCTCATATCAGGCTATTCAGTACGCATCAGCCAGTCATTTGGTGGTGAAATGGCTGGGAGTGTGGAAACAGGTGCTTGAGTTGCTGGAGTGGTGCAATGGATCATTTCTCACACCCGCGCACACTCACACATCCACATGCACACACACAAAGAGGCCATCTAATCATGAGTCAATCAGCGAATGCTTAATGTGCACAAATGCATTGTGAAGTGACATGGTGACAAATCACTCGGGGCAAAAATACTTTTATGCAGCGTTAGCAGAAAAATACAGCAAAGATATGAGCTGAAGATTATTACAAGGTGACAAAGGGGGCAGAAAGGACCTGAGGCTGTCTGTAGTCGGATTAATGATTCAGTGAAGTGATTTATCTGCTGAGATCCAATTTTTCCAGAGCCATACAGGGCTGGAATATAGGACAGAGAAAAGGCTGCAGGTCCATCACTAACAGCAAGCCACTCTGACCCAATTAGCACTCCTGTCCTCTGGCAATCTCCTGAATAGGTGAAGCTTTTAACTCCTAATTATAACTGATCAATACATGCTCAAACAAGAGGTGGATGTGTTGTAGGCTGTTCCAGCGGGCCCCCTGATTGTGGGTTTACAGGTTTCCATTCAAAAGTGAATGAATACTTCATGGTCCTTCTAAGACATGTGATAATGGCAGGAAATATGACCCAGAAACGCTCATGAAGATGATTCTTTAAGGGATGATGTAGGAGGGGTCCATTACATGAAACACCTGGGAGTCGACCCCTCGCAGAGAGCACAGGGGGGGCGGGACGGGGGCTGATGTTGCGCAGTGATGTCTTCACAAGATACAAATATGTGGGCTAATTGCAGGGATATGATGTAGGCCTAATTGGCCTTAATGAGCCTCCACTCACCGGCACCGGAGGCTTCTGCGCAGAGAGAGACCACCAAGCAGCAGAGCAGGAGACACAGGGTGACGCTGCCGTATGTGCGGAGCCAGGAAGTCATATTATCCTATCCACACCGGGAGGGTGACCTGAGCGAAGCAGCGAGGAGGAGGCGCAGGAGGAGCAGATGCTGTAGCACAGCTACTGAACCGGGGGAGACCGGGCACCGTGCGTCCACCGCCGCACGAACAATAGCCGGGAGTGCAGGACCGAGCCGCGGGGCATTGTCGTTCACCCAATAACCTTCTAATCCCGGAGAGGTATTCACATCCCCCGGGTTAAATCAGCTTACGAGCGCGCTCCCCCGTTGACCACGAGAGGAGGTGAAGCAATCGGTTGAGTGCGGCGACGGCGGCTGCGGCGCAAGTTCCTCCATCTATTTCCGTCCAGCCGCAGGTGTGCGACGTGTCCGAGCGTACTTCACAGCGATGAACCTCGTCTCACAGCTGATGGTGAAGTCTCACCCCGGGACAGCGCGGAGCTGAGTTACAAACACACAGACACACAGACACACACACACGGCGTATCACCAAGTCAGTGCTGCGTTCAGCCGGTGCGCACCAACATGCCGACTGAACATCCCACACTAAAGCCAGGAGAGTGACCGTGTTTAAACCGCTGTACTGACTCAGGCAGGCGGTGCCATGGCAACGACGCACTGTCCTCACTGTATCAGAGAGGGGGTGAGAGAGTTAAAGAGGGAGGGGAGAGAGACAAATAAGGAGAGAGAGAGAGAGAGAGAGAGAGAGGGAGGGAGGGAGGGGGGAAATAGTGTTCACAAGAAGGAGTTGCGGTGGGGTACATTCCAAGTACATAGCCTTGAATTGAGCACGGATGTTTATATTGCTTCTTCAGGGAGCCGTTTAACAGCACTGAGGGCTCCTGTGTGCTGTGTGGGGACCTAAATTGTGTGAGGATGGATGTTGGGGTAAAAGGAGTAGAAAGGGGGGTGGGGGTCAATAAAACCAGAGTTCTTGCAGAGGGGTTCACAAGCTGGTGCTAAGTAGGAGGAAGGGGGGGTTTGGGTCTATTGTGCACAGATTCCAATGACATGGAGTAACCTCGCCTCGCCGGCTGCTTCGCTGAGCAGGAGCCAAAGACTTACTAAACAACCCAACATTTTAAGCTTGAGAAAACAGCCACGCGAGGAGAAAAGACACAAAAGTCCTACCATCTTTGGCATGAGCCAATGCTCGTCTCCCGTAGAGGTATACCAGATAAAGTGGATGTGTTTTGCTTGGCATGCAGCCTAAACAGTGAGAGTGCACCAACAGTCCCACAGCACTAAATTCACACAAGTCCCTTATCTACTCTGTTTGACCCCGTCCATCGCTCAGGAGCCTGGAGCTCAGCCAGGTTCGCCTCTCCTCTTATTCATTCACATAATTTGTCAAATGGGAATTTTGGAGGGGGGAGTGCCAACACCTCCCCATTCGTGCCCTCTCAGCAGTCACTCTCAATTATGGTAATGATGCAAACACACACCACCACTCTTTTCTCTCAAGTGTGTGAAACACTTCCAAAAATCCAGATTCTTAGCCCTTCCCGTCGTAGACCCTTCTCTACTCAGGCTATGCCTCTCCTCTTTGGGGCTCAGGTGGCAGGGAGAGTTAGGAGGAGGGTCTGGAGGACCCAGCCCTCCACTGATAAACTTGATAATGGACTCTAGTGTAAACACTCCTTTGGGTCTGTCAATACTGCTCAGCATCAGCATCGTGATGACAGCTGTCATCTTTGTAAAGCTGACACAAAACACTCTTCCTCTCTGGCCTTCCTCCCCCACCTTTTTTTTTTTTTTTACCTCCCTGCCCCCCCTCCCTCTTTTCTCATTCTCTCCCACTGGTGTGTTTGTGTTAGCAGTCGGGTGGGCTTTCCATCACGCTGGTCTGGTCTCATCATTCTCCAACCACACACACACACACGTACACACACACACACACACACACACACACGAACCACTACTCCTCCTCAGACACCTGTTCAACTTTCCTTCCAAATGAAAAGTCGACTCATCTCACAGATTTTCTCTCCCACGCTCTCCTCTCTGCCACACATTCTTTGGCTAAGTTGATTTGAGGACAAAGTTGGGGTCAAAGGTGATATGGGAGACAAATGGGGATTCCCGTGCACAGACACAAACCAGCTACCACAAGTGCAAAAAAAAAAAAAGTGAGTGAAAAAAGACATTTGAAAGATCTGATGTTATGTTAAATGTTTTATTTGTGTGTCTGAATGCCATTGCATTTGTGTCACTGTCTGTAGGTGGAAACCGTACAATCGCGCTACTGTAAATTTACTGTGAACATTTTCTCCCCTAAGAGATGGCATTAACACATCAATCTGAATTCCCCTGTCATATAGCAAGAGCTAGCATTTAGTGAACTGAATTTCCCCTTATCAGGGTATTATCACCACCCCACACCTACACAAGAACACATACAGTATATTTACACACATACGCACTTTGCGTATGTTGTTTTTAAAGTGCTCCTGTCAAAACTTACATACCCTGATTTGAGAATAGGCCACAGAGATTTGAATTTGGCTACTGGTATTATTCAGACTCTGCCCACAGACAGACGCAGTTCACTCTGTGACAATATGAAAGTCCAAAAATAGCACAGAGGAAGCTTTTATGTTCCTCTTTTCGCATTTATATATTTCTACTGATGAAGTCAAGGGTCTCCTCCAAGGAAACTGAACCTAGAACTGAAATTGTTAATAGTGGCACAATTGTTTGTGCAGACAGTCACATTATCTGGTGAGAGTCCTCGTGTTTCTATTGTATTCACTTCACTTATTTTGAATGTCACAATGACAACAAAATACAAGTTGTTGGGTGAACTAGATCCCAGTTGCTTGACTAACATATTCTCATAGTAGAACGTGCGTCATACTCTGTCACTGCTGATGTGGTCTAATTTGGTCCATGCTGATAGGGAAGCAATGATTTTAACGTCATTTTTGATGTCATCGTGGGGTAAAAGCAATTATATGTTATGTCTGTCTGACCAAGACCAACAAAATCACTACTATCCGACATCTGTGGCCTAAGCTCATTTGTTAATGAATAATGGAATATTTAAAAATAGGCTACAAAATATACTTTTATGAAAAGCTAATTAATTTTCTGAAACAGCTGGGCACTGTAGTTTTTAGTGAACTGCACTCAAACAGGAGTGTTGTTGGAATCTAGTGGTAACATTGCAGAATGCAATCAACTGAATATTCCTTGCCTCAACCTTCTGCTTCCTAGCGTGAGGGAGATACAATGGTGGAACCTAAACTTGTAAAAAGAAAAGATGACGGTTCACCATTGAGGACTCATTTTCAAGTAACAAAAGCATAATGATTTTTATTTTCAGGTGATTATACACTAATGAAACATAATTATTGCATATTATATTCCATTTCTGCCATATTCTTTAAATAGAGTCCCGTAAATCTTACAGACCTTCAAGTTTTATTCATGCAACTCTCTCTGACCTCCAACAACCTTCACAGTGCAGCTATGAACTCATTATATTCAGCTGTGGGTTTTTTTTTTTTTAATTAACAGCAATAGCAGCATTGGAGATTCTTCCTATTCAATTTAAAATGAGATTTGTGCTCCTTATTATGGACCATTTGTTTGTCTATTGGGAGATAAATGTGCACCTTCATGAATAATGTATTTGTTGACCTTCAGTGCAGAACGGTGAGTCTACAGAAAAACAAACGATGAAAGCAAGTGTAAATACAGTAAGGTATTGTTTTAACAAAGAAGACTTGATGAAAGTGACGTGGAACACATTTATGCGCTGTTTTATTCATCTTAAAGACTTCTTGTGGCCTAGAGATTACTGTAAGAGGCATATTATATATACAACAACAACCTAATCTTCACTGTTAAGGGTGAGTCGTTAAAAATGATCAAATGATCCTTGAACTTTAAAGTGATACCAAAAGTGATATGACCACAGGGTTCTGTCCCCAGTTCTTTGTCATTGTTGGCTCTATACTACACTAAAAAACACAAAGTAATTGAAGCAGGAGCACTGACAGAGAGCAGTGGAACAACAACAAATATCCCCTTAGTTTATTGCAACCTGTTTTTAAATCTCGAAACGTCAACACAAAATGTCAGAGACAGTATGATACAATCATATTGTACAAAAAAAAAATCCCCCACCTTCTCATAGCAGCGGTAATGTTTTCACATGTGTTTTTTCATATAGAGACCACAATACCCATAAACCCTGTTGCTTACTGCTGCAAAAATATTCACACTACTTCACCAACTTCCTCCTCCATATTTCGCAAACATCTTATTGATGATTTATTGTATTTGTTCCATTGCCTACCATTACATGGAACATGATTTTGTGTATGTGGAGGAAATAACGATAAGATGTTGACGTTGTTGGGTTTTTGGTATGAACAAATTGGTAAGAACAATTTCAGCTGAACAAGTTTTTATTCTTTTCATTAAAATAAAGATTGTTGAGAGGTTTTTCCCACATCAGCGTATGTGTAATATAACTGTAAGATGTTTAAATTGTGATGTATACCTCAGAGTGGAAACAAACAGGATCAAATATTTCCTCTGCGGCTTCATGGTCAGAATTATAGCATGCGCTTGAATTTCAGAAAACATCCGTTTGCTGCCTCCTGGACATGACCAAGGAAAACCCCGTGGTTCTTAACCATGTCAATGCTGACATTCACTCTGACCATGAGTGGTCTTGTGGTCCATTTCATTCACGCACAGACGCAAGCAGACAAACGCTTCCCTTAACCACCAGCATGACTGTCAGCACATAACAAACGCTCTAAGACCACAGTGAGACATGTATTTTGTTTTTACTGCTTTAGGTTTCAGTGGAAATTCAATTGCAGTAAGTGATTGCTAAACTCATTTTAGAATCTGATAAAATGACAATGAACTCAGAAGTCCAAAACCTTTTTTATACATTAAGTAGATGTACGGATGGATTTGTGACACATTCCAGGAATAACATTTGAATTTATTACCACAAAGCATAGGCAATACAAAGAAAACTTGATAAGACTTAAAGCCTGAAAATTGATTGTTAAAAACAAAAGGTTCAAAAGTTCAGGAATATGTATATGTGTGTCCCTTGCTGTGTCTTGATATTCACAGCTTTGGCTTTGTCCAAAGGTAACTAAATCCACCTACCAACACCTCTAAAACTCACTAATTAACACTTTGTATCTCATGCAAGTATAACTATAAATAACTTATGGGCAGCTATGTGCCAGACTGTTTTTTGGTTAAGACAGTTGTCAGCCCGCCAGCAGGGACTTCTTTCTGGTCCTTGGTACCTTGGAAATCTCTCATGAAGTCATAACATCAATCATGTGGGACTTCCCAGATTAGCTGTGCTGTCAGAACATATAACCACAGTACTTCAGTCACAGTCCTTCAGAACATCTAACCACAGTACTTCAGTCTCAACCAGTCTGCACTTAACCACAAACCATTCAGCAATTAAGATCTCTTCTGGTACACTCTAAAGACAAAACACCCCCCCCTGTCACGTGACAGCTGTGGGGTTCACTACATTGTTGACATGGCATCAGGGCTGGTTGTGTTGTGAAGAAGTTGCCGAAATCAATAGTCAATGGCGAGATCAGGAGGGAAGAAAGCGTTCAGGAGCCTCTGATGTCTTATGCTGTAGTATTTATTGAGGCTTGGCCAAGGAGAATTAGAGACACTCTCAAAGTACATTAAAGGTGCATGAGACGGTTTCACATTCTGCCAAACTCATGCTGGTGGACAGATTTTAAACCCCTACAGATAACACCACAAATACTATACGCCCAAAAATAGTCATTGAGAGTGTTTTTAGTGTTACTGTCAGCACATTCTAGTCTGGAGACAGTGTTTTCTATATAAGTTCATGGAACGTCAACGGCAAGCTATCTATTATGTCTAGGAAGGCAACATTCAGTTCCTTGGACCCTGGTCACGATAACGTCAAGATAGGCTGACCTAAGGATAGAAAATCATTCCATAACAGGTTGCTGACATAACACAAACACTATGTGGTTGTTTAGAGCCACAAATGCTAGGGTGCCACACGATCAGTGTAAATGTTTATGTAGCTCGCTACACAGTGTTAAATTGACTGACTTGCTAGGGGGTGACAGCTCTCATGCATTGACTGTAAGACCGGACACTTTCTCTCACGCTGCACATTCATTAGCCAGACAGATTTGTATTTCTCGTTTTCCTTCTGTTGGTCTGAACCCAAATGAGATGAACAGAACCAGACATTTCAGATCATCAACTGAGGTCAAAGGTCATTGACCATCGATAGGCATTATCATCATCTCCCTTGTAATGATCACTTGTAACCATGTCATGTGATGACAACTGACAAACGAACTGATAAAGACAATAAAAAAGATAAGAAGTGGACCTTCTAAAACTCTAACTTCTAAACTTGAGGGACAATCTCCATAAACATTGAATCCTTTGTTTCATAAGACAACTCAGTCGTGTCATTTGTTGATTTTCCAGCCTTTGGTTTGTAATGCTGGCTTTACACTTTTCCAGTGCCACAGAAGACACAATACAACTGTTTTCACTGGCTGCACTCCTTGTGATGAGTAAACTGAACTAATATAGATGGAGTGCTACTTTAAAAAATGTTTGTGGAACAAATAAAACATCTTTCTATTGTTATGACCAGCTTTATAGTTTCCAAAATTGACTTTATATGCTGTTTAAACAAAAGGTCTTACGAAACTCTGGCCAGCTCATAGTGCAAACAAGACAAACAACTAAAAGACATCTGATTGATAAATACATACAAATATTAAAAATACTTGAGATACAGTTATATGAAGTAGTAACATCTCCCATTAAACACTTTCATTCTGCATTCCCCCCATTGAAACCATAGCTATTTGCTACTGTAGTCTTTGTTGCCCGTTTCAGTAACACACACTCATTTGTCCTTGCAATGTGAAAGTGAAATGAGAGAAGAGGGTGCCTGGTGAGGCTGGTTATCTTTTCCTCTCATCATGCTCTTTTCTGTTCACCGGGGAGTCTTGGAGAGTCCCTGATTTTTTCATCCTCATCCTGGGTGCCAGCTGCTGTTTACTTTGAAACTGTAATTCTATCAAGGCTGCAGAGCTCCTCTAAGGTTCAGTGCCAGCCTCTTCATGAAAAAGAAAGTGAGAGAGAGGGAGGCAGGGAGGTCACTGGCCACAAGGACTTTCACCCACAGTGTCTATATTCAGGGGAATAACACAGCTTGGACTGCAGGGTTGCAGCAGGGAGGAGTAACAATGATATACCATCCCGTGGTTCAGTTTGCGGTCCAGTCCACACGTACACACCCACACTCACCACCGGTTCCTCTGAATCTCCACCCAGGTTATATTTCCCTAACAAAACTGTGTGGCTGCGTGAGTTGATGTGAGCCAGCACTAATCAGCTCTGATTTCCAGGTAATACACCCACTGCAGCCATCCATGCAGCAAAAGTTGCACTGTAGCTGACTAATCTGTCCTCTGTGCAGCTCTTGAGACAATTTTCTGTGGAGGGCCAAGGAGTAGCCAGTTTTCCCTGAAGTCCGTCCCTACATAAGTCATGATTTCAGTGTGTATTACTGTCATTTGGATGCAAACAAAATTCTGTATAAAAGGTGAAAAAATACATTTCCTGTCCTGTTTGAATGAATCAAATAAATTAGCTAAACGTTCTACTATTTATGGATGTCTGCACATTTCCTGTTAGGCAAAGATCAGAGCAAAAGAATCTCTTGCGGGCAGTAAAGAGTCAAGTATGGAAGATCCTGTTCTGCCTCATAGACAGCAATTTGACCTACAAAAGACAAAGAGACAAACACAGCATTGGAGAGCAGCAATGAGAGAAGAGCTCCAAGGTTAACATTTTTGTGGCATTGTTAAAAAGACAGCGCCAGAGGAGACAGAGACAGGCTTTTGAGTGCTGTTGTAGCTTAAATTATAGAACTAGTGTAGGGAAAATCACTTTTCTGCTTCACCGCCCAGCTCTTTTTCCTCCTTCCTTCCCAGTAAGCAATCCCAGTTAATAAACATGGTAGACGGTTGATACTAGGGACAATCAGCACCTGAATATTGGGGAATATAATAATTTTATACACAGAGTTTCACATTTTTAGTTTTGAAGTGTCAGGTCAGATTGTATAGTTCATAAAGTACGAGTGCCTCAAAACAACAGGAGCACAGCCTCATCCCACTCCACATGTGTGCTATCAACAAGTTTATGAAATTAGGTCACAATCAGGTAAAAATTGTTAAAAACCAGAATTCTCAGCTCCAGGACTGTGGGGGCGTGTCTGCCGATGTGCTGAAGCCACGCCCACTCACTCACTAACTTTGAAACACTCTGAGAGAGAGTGAATTAATGAATTAATCTCTATCTCTCTGCTAGGGGTGTAGGCGTACGCTCAGGGTGGCTTCAGTGTGTCATCGAGCCACCCTTTAGGACCGCCCACAAAATCCTGGACTGAAAACTGGTGAAAAACTGTTAAAACCTTTTTAACTCCACATTTCAGTAATATATCATTCAAAGTCTTTTCACATGTTTTCAACAACTATTTTCCAACATATTTAATGTGTTTGGAAAGAAATCTCAGTATTGCCTCTTCCTTAAATTGCCTCTTTAAACTGTACTAATCTCCTTATCCATATGTGGCTCATAACCGTAGACCATGGACATTGATTTCAAACATTTTAAATGTCATGACTTTAATGTTACAATGTAAAGCTTTTAAATACCAGCAAATTATTGCATTCATTTTTGGACATAATGGCACACAATCAAAATAACTGGATGATTCCACAGGCTTATCACAGCTTTAAGGGTTGAAACTGCAGTGCAGAAGAAACCAGAAGGTTAAAAGAGCAAAAATTACCTTCAGCCCGAAGGTTGTTTTTTGCCCATAAACCCCCATTATTAGAGAGATGTCTGTAAGACTGTTTACTCGACACCTGTTATGGACCTTAGGTTACATAGGGCCCTTGAAGTCCTAGGCAGTAATAGTTGTTTGGCTTTGTTTGGGGACAGTAGGTGCCAGCCTATCTTGATGTTGTGGTGACCTGGGTCGAAGGAACTCAATGTTGCCTTCCTAGACATAATAGATAGCTTGCCGTTGACGTCCCATTAACATATACAGACAACAGTGGCTCCAGACTAGAATGTGCTGACAGTAACATTAACATAGGTAAAAACATTCTTTTTGACTATTTCTGGGCGTATAGTATTTATGTTGTTATCTATAGGGGTTTAAAGTCTGACCACCAGCATGAGTTCGGCAGAATGTGAGACTGTCTCATGCACCTTCGATGTACTTTGAGAGTGTCTCTAATTCTCCTTGGCCAAGCTTCAATAAATACTACAGCATAAGACATCAGAGGCTCCTGAACGCTTTCTTCCCTCCTGACCTCACCATTGATCACTGATTTCAGCAATTTCTGCACAGCAACACCTTCTAACCTTGCAACCAACTGCACGCAAGATTCATTATTTCTCTCTCAAGATATGAATTATTGAGCCATAAAAGTTTCATATTTCTAAGAAAGAAAAAAAAATCACAGACTCTAAAAAATGTTGTTATGTGTGGCGCCACGATGATGATGATTTCTACGAGTGCATGTGGCAGGTGTTGGAAAGACTAAAGGAGCAAAGGAAGAATAGTTTCTTTCAGCATTCAGCACTAAATTAAATTTTTGTAACTAGGTTCAGGAACGAAGACCACACCTTGAACTCATTGTTTTCATAATCATTTTTGCATCTAGTATGTTTGCAAGTACTTAACCACACCTTATCTACACCTTATCAGTTCACTCCCTTTCTGTTTCAATTTTCACATACCCCCCCCCGCAAAAATCCTCCTTTTTTTCCTCTCTCTCTCCTTTTCTCCACCTCTCTCCTTTTCCTCTTCTCTCTTTCATTCAAACACAGGAACCATGAGGGCTCTAATACATACATAGTATTTTTCAGTAAAAGGGCATGAAGATATGAGGATACATGCAGTATACAATAGGATACAGAAGTGTGCATTATAAAACATACTGGTATTCAAGCAGACAGTCTTGGTGTATAATGGGGGTACTTGGAGAGAGAGGTGTAAATAGATTTGGGTTACTCTTGTTGCTCTGTATCCACTGTGTTTCCCACATTTGGCTTATTGGAGTTTACCGCGTCTGGGGAACAGCAGCTCCAGGAAGCTATTACATCACCTACAACTGTGTGTGTGTGTGTGTCCCTCCCCCTTCCTATGCGTCATTCATGAATTTGTTTTATTTCAGCCATCTATAGTTTGCATTTCAGCAGTTCTCTGATCTCCATCATACTGGCAGGAGACACACACACACACACTAAAGAAGTCTGAATGGGCTCTGAGAAAGGAAGAGGGGGGAATTGTTTTTTATTAAAACAAACTGTTTCGAGTATCAGTATGAAATGTTTTGCGGTAAACTTGAGGGAGTGGGGCTAATGTTTGTCTATTGACACAGTCCACCTCTTTCTTCCGTTTCTCTGAAAAACACGCACGCACAAAAATGCACAGCTGCTGGAGTGGACTTTGGACTGAGATCCTTTGGGAAAGCAGGGAGTTTCCTTCCTGGGTGAACTACTTTCTGTGTCATACAGTGGGCTGCTCCTGTGGTTTGTCATCAGCCAGGAGAGAGGTGGAGAATGAAAACATCAAGGGCAACTTTTCACCTTCAGAGCAGACACACACACACACACACTCAGAGCTTTGACCAAAGTTAGACTTCCGCCTGTCTCATGCTATACAAGTTGTTCCCTATTGGTTAAGAGCTACAAAGCTTGAGCGTCACAGTGAGTGGGACAACAATCAGAGATAACTCTGGAACTGAAACACTGACGTGATTAATAAAACTATCATCCAAAATGAAATGCACTCATTGGTACTCAGAAAAAGTACTCAGATCTTTTGCTTAAAGTCCAATGTATAGGATTCTGGGGAGAAATTAAATACAACATAAAACATGCATAGATATATTTTATGTGTACAATCACCTAAAATGGGATTTTTTGTTAACTTAGAATGAACCACAGATGCTGTGGATTCTCTTCCACAGAGTCCGTCATGTTGAATTGTTATGTTTCTACAGTAGCCCAGTATGGACAAACTAGCTCTAGATATAGCCTTTTTTGCGTGTTTCATGTCCACTGTAGCTTGTCCACACGAGGCAGGATACGGTGAGCCGAGGCGGTTGCAGTCATCAGCTACACCATTAGATGCCACTAAGTCTAACACTGGTCCCTTAAGTAGAAGTACAAATACAAAAAAAAAAATAACTTTTTAACTTGAAGTCAAAAAAGTATCAATGTATTTGGCAATTAATTGTTCTAGGTAAAACACAGTTTACAGCTCATCAGCTGTGAAAAGTTGCTGCTTTTCTTTAATATAATTGTAAATTAAAAATATTGTGGTTTTAAAATGTACAGACAGAAAAAAAAGAGCTCACCTTGGGCTCACAGAATTTATGGTGGGAAGGTTTTTATCAACTTCTAAATAATTAATCAATTAATATCATTGCGTGAACTAAACAAAATAAATGTTTGAATGATCGCCTAAACCATCCCATCATTAATTAAATGTATTCTAATTGAATTGAGTCAACTTTCCACTTCAGTTTAATAGCCTCACTGCTGCTGTTCATTTTTATTGTTGACATTGACAGACTCTGGCTGTACGACAGGGCCCTCTTGTGGTGCCACGGTGAAAACAGAAGTCATCAGATCATGAGAAGAAAAGAGGCCAACATTTTTTTCCTTCCTTTGTTTTCCAGATTTTTATACTATGTTGCGGAGGGAAATCATGAGGTGCATGTTGGTGATAAATGTGATGATACTGTAACATTTCAGATGTAGGTCGAGGGTCAGGATAGCTTTGAGAGCTCATAGAGTTTCAGCAAACATGTCCTTAAGTTAACACGTGTTGGGGCTGCTGTGGCTCAGATACTGTACTAATGTGGATTGTCCAATTATCAGAGGATCGCTGATCCGGTTCCCAGCTCCCCCAGTCCAGTTAAAGTGTCCTTGTCATGTAAATTTAGAATCATTCTGAGCAGTCCATCAGTGTGTGAATGCGTTTGAGTGTGGATGGGTGAATGTAAAAGCACTTTGAGTGGTCGATAGATCAGAAAGGTGCTATATAAATACACGTCCATTCTTAACTCAACTAAAAAATTGTATTGTACGATTGCACATAACACACCAATGAGACCATGTTCCTAGGCCCTGATTCAGCTGTCTGTAGTGGAGCTGAATCAGGTTGGCTCACACTTTGCTTACCAAGTCATTCATCTGTCGATCCATTAGAGGCCAAGAGGCACGTGGACAGGCTGGTGTTTAAGTGTACAACCTCCTTTCAAAGGATGGAGAGAGATCCAATTTCACTGTGACCAGAGGAAAAAAGAGGCCACTGACTCTGCACTGGGACTCTTACCCACTCTTACAGCTTACTTGCATTTGTGTATCTTTGTGCATCTCTGTTATGTGAGTGTAGTGTGTGTGTGTGTGTGTGTGTGTGTGTGTGTGTGTGTTTGTGTGTATGTGTATGTGCTTTGCAGTCCCTGCTGTGAAATGTTTAATAGTTGATAAGGGGTTTGTTTACTTGGCAAAGCTGCTGCTCGCACAGCAGAATTTGCTCAGATGCTGAAAGGTACAACTCAGGAAATACAGGAAATAGATACAAAACATAGTCTGGCTTTTTTAACAGTGTCAACACAAAGTCCAACAGTTATTGTTTGGAAATTTTGACCAAATCCAGTCCAAATAAGTCCAGTTTCATTTATATAACCCAAAATCACATACCACAGTTCAGGAGGTAGTTTTACAATCTGTAATGCGTGAAATGCTTTGTCCTTAGGCCCTAAATTAGGGTAAGGAAAACTCTGCCAAAGCCCTTTCCCTCTCCCACGACATACACATATGCAATAAATTCTTGTAAGATTAAGAGAATATTTCCTCATAATAAGAAAAAGAGGTTGACCATGTTAGAAAGATTGCTACAAAGATGTCTCCAGCCAACGCCTTCACTTCAATTAAATTTAAATCCACTATTAAAATAACTTTTTGCAACTTTGATGGAATGGATTATCTCTGCCTTCTACAAACAAGTCTTCTGGGTCATGGCACAGTTTGCCAGAACTTCCTTGAGGTCAGCCAAAAGTCCTTTGCCTCCCTGACATCCAAAGCTGCTGCCCTTTGATTCCCCTGGAACCTGTCTGTTGTGTCAAAACAACCCTCGGCAATCCAAGCCCAAAAGGCTTTCTTCTTCTTCAGGTTGACGGACCTCCATGACATACTGACCACAACTCCTACCTTGACTCAAAATTTGACTGAGCAATGGAGGCTTTGAACATGGCCCACTTAGATCCTATGTTGCCAACATTCCCCAGGATGGATTCTTCAGTTCTCAGCACACCCTCACTACACGTTTGGGTTTACCAGGTCTGTCCGGCATCCTCTCCTGTCATCTGATCCAACTCTCCACCAGGTGGTGATCACTTGACAGCGCTGCTCTTCTCTTCACCTTGGCATCCAAGATATATGGCCACAGATCTGATAACACAACCACAATGTTGATCATCTATCTCCGCCCAACCCCGCTGGTTTATTCCATTCCATTCTTACGTTTCAGATCTGGAAGTCCTCAGGGAAATTTAGCCTCTCCTTGTCTCTTTGTCTCTTTCTCTGTATGTGGCTGAGATTTCCCTGAACTGCTGGTGACACCTGAAATTGCTCAACGTCCTCTCTCTCTCTTCATCTTCTCCACATACATTTTACAATCTATCCATAATTTTGTCATCTGGGCCAACATCTTCTGTGTGTCTGTCATGTCATTCAAAGAATACAATTCATAATTCTAATGTTTCTCACCATGGACACATAGTTTACATACAATAGGTTCCTCTCATCTTTCGGCTCAAAGCATTTGAACTGAACCTGCTGCAAACACAACCCAACATACATCTCTCACACAGCTTTCTGCATGTGTGTGTGTGCACATGTGTATGTAGAGGTTTTTAACTGATCAATGATTAATCAAGTGGCTGCAGAGTAAAAACAGCTACTAAAAGATATATATCATTGATCTGTGTGTTGCTAAAAGCATCACTGTTTCAAGGGTGTGTTCATGTTTCCAGCAGTTCCAGGATGTTTGCTTTAAAATGCATGTGTGCAGTTTCCTTATGTTATCAAACCACACCTGGGATAATACGTCATGAATCATGCCTCTTATGTTAATAAATGCACAGCTGTCTGCCATCCGTCTTTAGCATGTGGTTATGGATAGATGTAAGCGGGAAAAAACAAACAAACAAATAATTTAAAAAACAATACAAACTACCACTACTGTGGCATCAAACTTCTTATCGAACTCTTGGCAAGGAAATTTCCCCAAATGTCAAACTATCCCTTTAAGGCTAAACAGAAAAGGCATTATCTGTAGGCTTGTCCTCATCCTGCTTGGCAGAAGAGGGCATGTCACATTCAATCCTTCAAACAAAAATCAAATTTTCTGATGGATGGATGGATGGATGGATGGATTTAATGTTTCTGAATTCTCCACTAGAGTAGCAAGGTGTGTGCGTGCGTGTGTGTGTGCCAGTTTCAGCAGACACTTCCTGATAACTCTCCTCCTTAAGTGGATAAAGAGTTATCAGCCAGTGCCTGGAACTATGGAGCCCCCGGAGGCCTATTATAAGCTTCACAGTGGTGCCATCCACTCTCAGTGGCTCTAAATCATTAGAAGATGTATGGCTGCTGGCCGACCCATAATGAGCGTAGCACCGGGCAAACGTCAATTTGTCATCAGTCCCGGGAGATGAGAGAAATGAGGGAGATCAAAGGTGCTGTGGGCAACTTGGAGATTGCCTTTGTATCTCAAAAGCTTCACTGTATTGTGACAGCATCGAGTTAGACAGCGGCTCTGGAACAACTGACACTCATATGGGCTAGAAATAACTGAAGTGTATTTGTATTCAGCCCTGCATCTACACAGCTTCCGCATAGATGGTCAGCCCCATGGGGCAGAAAATTGTTTTATTCATTGTAAAATGTATTTAATTGTACAAGTTTATTCTGATTTAATTCTGTCCGTTATATTTATATTAAATAAAAGATTATATATTAAATTATTTTGCCATCCATTTGTCACGCACTATTTATGCATCTAAACATTGCCTACATCTCTTGCTTGCTTTCTTCAAGGAGTGAAAAGAAGACAGGAGGGGTTGTATTTCACTTCCTACTGATGACTTAGGAAGAGTATTTAAATCTGAGAGGACGGTGTGTATCAGTGTATGTCTATGTGTGCGTAAGGAATAAGGTTGGGTCGGGTTGGCAGGAAAAAAGAGAAGAAGGGAGGGGAGAAGAGAAAGGCAATGTAGAGACCCCAGAGAGGGATGGATGGAAGGACGAACGAGGACATGAGTACAGCAGCGATGTGCTGAGGAATGAAAGAGGAGAGAGGAGGAGGAGGAGGAGGAGGAGGAGGAAATGAAGAGAGATTACACAATCAATCAATAGATTCTTACTGTGTGAGCTCTAACAAAGACAACCAATTCTAAAATCAATTCACCCTCAGCAAAATAGCACTCTCTCTCTCTCACTATTTTGCTCTTCCTCTGACTATTTTTCAATATCTTTTATGGATAGCAATAGCACACACTTCATTTCAAATCGCCTTTCACCCCCTGACTCAGAGCTGTAGTCAGCCTCCGTCAGCTCCTGACAGGACGTCAAACTTGTTAAGCACACAATGAGACAGTGGTCATAGAAAGTCAAGGATCACATGACTGGCTCGCTTAATGAACGCCTCTGCAGTGAGAGGGTTTAACGGAAAGGACATAAGAGATATGACTCCATATGACTGTCACTGACTAATTAACGCTTCTTTATGTCTGTTAGTGAGCCAGAAGCTGGAGAAGTCTTTCAAATGCTGCCAGCTCCGTCCTCCCTTTGTGTTTGTGTGAAACCAAAAACCTGCATTATTATGACTTATACTTACTGAACGTGAACTGTTAAACCACCACAACCTCCTCCGTAATTGGACTTAAGTTGGGTTATTTATAGTACATTACCTGACGTACAAAAAATACACTTTTTCTCAAAAAAACAAACAAACAACAACAACAAAAATGTAGGTTTTTCTCCCCCCAAGATTGTAGAAGCCCCCAAACACGCAAATCTGGAATTTCCAGCTAGGTTTGACCAGAGGGCTGCACAGAACAAACACTGTAGGTGTGGTCACGCCCATAGAGAGAGAACATCAGTAGAGGAATTTTGCTATTCTAGCGTGCCACATATGGGGTTAACACAGGGTAAAAAGCGCATATCTTGCTGGTCACTGTAGGGATAATGTTAAATCTTAGATTGCTACGAGACACTGACTGCTCTCCTTGAGATACAAAGACTGTATATTTTTTATTTGCATTTAAATATACTTAACATACTCAAGCCTTGAGAGATACATGCATGGGTGACATTAAATTTGACTTTTTACAGAGCAGCTGTATGTTTATGAAGGCAAACAACATTCTGTTCATTATTGTCAGAACTGTCATATTTGCAGATAAACATGGTTTCACATACTCGTCTTCCACTCAAAGGTGGAAGTTAGAGGGATTTTGTATATAAATGTCATGATAAGTTAGTCCAAAAAGGTTAGCTCTATTTCAGCAGTGGTCTGGTCATTTTTATAAATTTGTTAAGAATGTTAATATTACCACAAGGAATTTATTTGTTTAATACCATACAGTCACACATCTCAAAAAAACAACACGTTTTTAATAACCCGTCACATCTGTGAAGTATCTGTGAAGTGAATGTAAAACGCAACATGTGGTGTGTCGATGTGCATTTCTTCTGGGAATGCTTTTGAACTCCCGACAGAACCACACACACACATGAAAACACATCACAAGTGGGCAAGCATCACTTCCAGTCTTTTGGCAAAAAGCAAACAAGAGAAATTTCCATATAGTCAAACTTTTCCTTCAAGCACGAAAAGAAACAAGCACACCTACACAAACACACACACCCCTACAACACAAAAAAACAAAGGTGTGTGTGTGAGTGTGAGAAAGCCAATGTATTTGTATCATAGACAACTGAATGGTTGATTGATCTTGGGTAATGACATGCAGTGATGACAGCTAAGCAGTTAACAATACACAGAGGTATGGGCGCCTACAGACCAGGAAACAATATGAGGCTTTTCATCACTTTGTTGTGCCACTTATAACTAAGGTCTTAAGTCAGAGATAAAAGGTACTTGTTAGCAGTCAAAAGTGTGTTTGTCAGTCAGCGGTGGTGCCTAATGATGCTGCAGCTCTATGTGGACTGGCTGCTGTGGTCGATTCTTCTGCTCAATGTTTCAGTACAGCCCGTGCGATAAGTAGAGAGGGTTACTGACAAATGGAAAAAATAAGCTATAGACGGAGATACATTTGTAAAAACATATCAAACCATGTATTTATATGACATGCATGAGAAAATTAGTAGAATGTAGAATAACTCTTTAATCTTACCAGCAACATTATGTAGGAATTAATATTTTTGTGCTTGTGCTAAAAGTGCAGTGTAGAGGTTGAAAAGGGAGGACAGACACAAGGCCAGTCTTCACCTGGGCTGTGGAGGATGGTCAAGGAAAGGCGAAAGTTGAAATAAAGTTGAACAAGTACGGGTGGGGGTGAGCGCATGCTATACCAGTAGGTTTGATATATGCTATGCTAGCAGTTTTAGAAAAACCCAGCTTACTAAGAATCATGTGATCTTGATACTCAAATACTCAAATAAAAATGGGTGGTATCAATGTTGCAATTATAAAATTATAAAAGATGATGTTTTTAAAAAAAAAAAACGGTTCTATTTTCTGTGAAGAAAATACAACCTCTGCTGTAGTACTTGTACCACATGGTACAACCACATGTAATTCTAACAATGGGCTGTTTGCACAACAGACAGTTTCACGTCATCACCGGAGTCTGATGTGTTCAGGTTTGCTGCATTCCACTTAGAGAAAGCCCTCCTATTGTGCATGTTGGTTCACTGGATTACTTAACTATCATCAAGGTTATAAAATTCCATTGTCAATCTAGATAACACCTTTTGCAAATTTGGTACCAGGAAGGAACCAAGAAGTGTTTCTGCCAGAAAAATGGAGACACAATGTGTTTCAGGCTAATTGTAGAGAGAAATATGAGTAAGTTGACTGAAAACCAGTTTTACTGAAACTGAGATGCAAATTTAGGAACCTATTATCTATTCTCACACCATACGATCTGCCTGTTCTTCATATTTTATTCATCTATTAAGCTCTCCTTTTGTCCTATTGTTACCTGACACATCTGTCACCTGCCAGCAAGGTGATCTTTAGGTTACATAGTTTTTTTTTATATTATTGATTTTTTTATAAATATTGCATGAATTGGCGTTTAACACAAGCCCCTTGGGGCCCAGAGGGTAGTGACACACATGAAAACAGCTCCAGACTGTATACAGTACCCTAGGCTGTATAAAGTACACATATGAGACTGTTTGGCTGTAACTCGATTTTCTGTTTCTTGATGAGGGAGACAACCGGTTAGTAGGGCCCATCATAGCCTCTTTCCCAACTTTATTTTTTTTAGCAAATGTAGAATCTCATATTTTATCACTGAAACACATTGCAGATCAAACGCTGCTAAGATCAGCTGGCTTCTGGGAAATTTTGTTAATTACAGGACTCCAAGAGATAGTACTGTATTTGGAACTGTAAAGGGAAATAGACACATCAGGGCCTGCATCAACCTTAAGAATTATGTAATGGCCGTGATTTCAGTGGTAAAATGGTTATTAGTGTGTGAATAAAACTTTATCAGGCAACATGCAGCAAAGGTGTGACTTAGCAGTAATCACATTATTATTTATTTATTCATTTTATTTGTGCGATATAGTGATAGCAGTACACAGTCTACACAGACAAATACAGTGATAAGTGACAGAGACAAACAGGATACGAAGAATAATTGAGTGGATATGATATGAGGAGCAGGTTGGTAGGTATGTAGTAAAGGACCAGAGACTGAGAAGATTCTAGATAGAGAGAGGGAAAGAGTGAAGAGAGAAGGAGAGGCACCAGAAAAAAGAGAAAATGAATAAATAAAAAATTTAAATGCAGCAGGGCGGGCCCGCTGTTGGGGATTAGCATGTATTAAAATGTCCTGTTCAGCAGATTGTGTAAAAACAAATAAAGATCTAGCTTAAGTTTTGTTAGTCATTCACTAGTCTTTTGCATGCTAGGCCTGTAGACACTTTATCTTTCTATAGGTAAGTACTGTGATTAGAACAATGCTGTACTTGAACAAATACAATATACTTATAGAAGTATATGTCTCTGTCCTCAATCAAATATTCTGCTTTTATTGGCATACTAGTTTTATTTACTGCATATTTTTTGGTGCATACTTCATATTTACAAATAAAGAACCCGATCCAGAGATCTGGAGAGAATGAGTTAACACTTTGACCATCAAAATAACACAGGGGATAGCACGGCAGTCACAATTTCCCTCTACAGGTGACATTAAGTGCTGTGTTAAGTTGTGTGCTAGTGCGCATGTGGCAGTGTAACTGGTTTGTCTTGATGGTCAACTGGTTTTGTTTTTCAGGGTGTGAAAGCGAATACCCAGCGCAGTTGGTCTACTGAATGTCAGAAAGAGACACGCAGCTCTCAGAATGGTGAGTACATGTTTTAATTAATCTAAAGTGTGAGGATATTCACTGTGATGCTATATTACTCATCAGAAGTCTTGTGTTATTAGTCATCTTGAACAATCTGTTATAATAATGACTGTTGTTGAAGTTGTGTACTTTATCATGTCAAGATCAATATTTTTTCTTAACTCCAGTTGAAGCTACAAAGATGTTTCTGCCAAAGATTAAAAATGAAACTCAGATTGTTCCAGGTTATTGTTGAGCACACTTGTGCTGAATTGTATTACGATCTACAGCTGCCATTCTGCAGGTTACTTGCAATTGTTCTATCGTTTGTGTTTCATTTAAAGAATGTCTTAGATGCAAATTAATTTTTGGCCTTGTGATAAGCCTCACCTCTAGTAGTTATAGAAATTCAGTCAGCTAATGATTCTTGTAAAAAACATAGAAATAAAAACTGTATTGTTCTTGTATTGTGAAGTAGAGCCAATTAGTCATTGCATTACAAACATGATAAGGAAAAATCAGATTAATTTTATTCTAACATAACTCACTAACTTCCATACTTGGAGAAGCAACACAGGGGTTCATTCATATTCTTTATTATTTGTATTTTTGAGTAACATCTTATACTATTATCTCCAAGTAGGCCAACTGGTATAGTACAACTACAAGATGGTTACTAACCACCAGATGAACATAATATTAGTGTTAATGGACTGTAAAACATGTGACTCTCCAGGATAATGTGATGTAATACTACAATAACCATGAGCCTCAGCAATTGCTGCTACTCTGTATAAGTAAATATGTTTGCCTTTAATTTTCCGACATTGTTTTTAACCATGTAGAGGCTTCTACATTATTTACCTATTTGTTGTGTCTATGGAGTGAGACAGCCCTATCATTTGTCCTTGGTTACCATAGAAATGTTCAGAATGGCGCCTGTTTTACTAAACCAGACATCTCTGTATCTCAAGGAGAGAAGACAGTGTCCATAACAACATTAGGTTGAACAGTGACCTCAAGACATATACTTGACCCTGTGAAAACCCAATATGTGGCATGCTAGAAGAGAAAATTTCCTTGTGGAAATGTGGTGCCACTGTTGCTGAATTCCTCCAAAACTGACTGACTACTGAATAATGAACTGCAGTAGATTACAATGTGCTCACGTCAATTTCTTTTTCTGTTTTCACAGATGACTCAACCAGCTTCCAACAAAACACAGTTTTTTGTAAAGCTATCTGCTTTCGGCCTTATATGCTCTGTTCTTGTATTCATTCTGTATTTCGAGCCTCCGTCTCCTGTTTGCCCATTCTCATCTACATTAGCTGATGAGGGAAATGATGAAGGTGCAGCTCCAGATGAAAAGCCCATAGTCCTGCTGTGGTACTGGCCTCTTGGTGTGAGGTTTGATTTCAAAATTTGCTCTACCTACTTCAAAGTTGACAGCTGTGTTCTGTCAGATGACAGAGCCCTCTACAACAAAGCAGATGCAGTCATTTTCTATCATAAAGACATAGATTGGAATCTGCGAAATTTGCCACGGGATCCACGTCCAACCTTTCAGAAGTGGATTTGGTTCCATGTGGAATCCCCGACAAACACGCGGAAGATACCAGGTCTGGAAAAGCTGTTCAATTTAACACTGAGCTACAGAAGAGATGCCGACATCACGGTGAGGAATGAGCTGACTCTCAAGGAAACAAAAGATGACTTTGTTTTGCCCAAGAAAGACAAACTGGTATGTTGGATTGTGAGTAACAGAAACCCAGGCACTGGAACATCTGTGAGAGAAAAGTATTATATAGAACTGTCCAAACACATCAAGATCAACATCTTTGGTAAAGCCTATGGGCAGTTTTTAAGATATGAAGACTATTACTCAACCCTTGCTAGCTGTAAGTTTTACCTCTCATTTGAGAACTCAATCCACAGAGACTACATCACAGAGAAGGTTAATGGACCCCTTGTGGCAGGGGCGGTGCCTGTGGTTTTGGGTCCATCAAGAGAAAACTATGAACAGTTCCTTCCCTCCGAGGCCTTCATTCACATTAATGATTTTCCTGACGTAAAGTCACTGGCAGACTTTTTGCTCAACTTGGACAAGAACGATGAGGCATACATGCATTACTTTGAGTGGAGGATATTCTACACAGCCACGCCTCATCTCCTGTCAACCAGCAACGAATTTATTCATCCAGTCTGCCTCGCCTTTGACCACATGTCAAGAGATAAGTTCTTCCACGTAGTTCATGATATTTACAAGTGGTACTTTTCTGAATGAGAACATCCTGTGATAGTGACTGAAGGAAAAGTTGAACTTAAATCTGAATATTCCATCATGTAAAGATATTTTTACACAATGTGTCATAACATGTTTATTAATCAGCTTCAGGGGTGCTGGTTAGTATATTTTGTTGCCAGACTAGCTCTTGCCCTACTTCTATTCTTTAGGCAAGCTAAGCCAACCAGGTGGTGGCTGTAGCTTCATATTTAATGTACGAGTACATGAGAGTGGTGGATTTTTTCAAACTTTTCCATTAACTGGAATATTAAGACATTTAGCCCATTTACCACTGCTTTTTATGAACAGGCAAAGATGGTAACAAGCAAAAAAAAACAGAAAATGGTGTTAACATAATTTTCTGAAAATGCAAAACTCATTGGATCAGTCATATTATTTAATCTAACAGACAATCATAGGAAAACATTTCTGGGATGTGGATAAGTGGTGACATGATTAAATCTCAAAATCTCTCTCAAAATTTCACTGGTTTCCTCTTTGGTAGGTAAAAAAGGGTAGAAAAAGGTAAAAACAAAATAGTTTGGGAGTTGACGAAGATGGATAGTGGTGCGGATATGTTCGGTCGGTTTTGCTTAGCTGGGTTAAGGCAAAGTGAGGAAAATTTGTACAGATAAAGAGGAGTTAGAAACCAGCAGAACACTGTCTGAGGATTTGCATGAATTCAGATGTCATCTTCAGCAGCTTGTGCCAAAAGATCTAGCTTAAGCTTAGTCGGTTGTTCACCAGTAGGCCAGTTGCCAATTTCTTTTTCCATCCATTCACTCGTTTTACGCACGCTCATACTAACTCACCTGGAGCTGCCGACCAGCTGGTCACATCTACCCAACAGCAAAGCAACACACATCAACCCATATACAATTTTAAGCCCAGTAATGCAGTTTGGGTTGTTTTTTGTACAAATCACTTCTTAGTTGATCTTGTTTTTGTGTACAACATATGAAATTGATCACTGTTATCACAACCGCCTTTACAATTATTGAACTAAATGGCAGAGGAGTAGAATGACGATGACAATGGAAAATCTACAGGGATATGCGTAACATCTCTGCTCATCAGGATGTTTTAAAACAACTAGTTTTTCTTGCTGTCTCAGAGGCCACCTATAGCCTCAGTCTTCACTTCAGCATGCCACACCCTGTGTAAATGTGTTGTCATGGTGACTCTTTTATTTTACATGTGGTTTTCTCTGTACCTGTAATGGTTTTCTTAGTTCATCTGTAGTGTATTTTTTCTTATAAGTCACAACACATCATTGCATAAAATCTTTGGTTTTTCTGTGATTTTTTTTTTTTTTTTTTTTATGCTCATATGATTTTGCTTATTCTACAGATACAGCAAAACTGTGCTCATTGCTTCATATTTTCTATCCCTAGCCTTTGTCTGAGCAGCTGGTTGAAAATCATCCCATGGTTTCAAATGCAGATCTCAAAGTAGGCTGACCTGATGGGCAGGTTGGTCTCAAAAAGACACCCCTCAAGGAGGAATATATAGCGCGAGTCACGTGGGAAAGAAAAACGGCAAATGCTGTGCGCTCTTTCAGTCCGGCTCTATCACCGTCCAAGGATCCTATTTTCAGCTCAAAGGAACAAGCAGGTAGTTTGATCAAACCTCACATTTAGCTGCTTTGACCATTATTATGGCAGTTGTGAAATTATTCATTCTTAAATAACTTACACCTGCGGATTTTGACTATGTGTGATAAGTTAAAATTGACTTTCTGATCATAGGCTAACTTGCTGAGAGAAACCTGTCAACAGCATGTACGCAATGTTTTAGGGAAACGTTATGCCGACTATTATCATAATGAGGAAATGTTGATATATGATATATATATATATATATATATATATATATATATATATATATATATATATATATATATGATACGCCAGGCAGGTAAACAGTTCGCTGAAAGTGCACTATATTTCATTTATTTTCCGTCAAAAACAGGCAATCTCGTGATACTCTTCCGACTCGTAACGAAGGGAGCTTTATTCTTATGCATATGATTGTTTAGGCGGCAACATCCGACACTATTTGGTTACTGTGACGAGAGATACTTCTTTTAACATTTCACGGAAATAAAACCTAAACCAAAAGTCTTTCCTAGAAGCCAGCCAGCGATTATGTTGACATCACACAACATGAAGAACGTGTTTATCTTCCAGAAAAAAACATAATTTCCCGCCATCATTTATGAAATTGGCCACCACCATATGGACAATAAATGAAACTTTCTGAATAAGATTATATGCTTGTAATGAAATCAACATTTTCCTCTTAATTGGATGTCCAGCACACTAATTCACTAACTGTAAAAACGGTGTGAAATCTCTGAAATGGGGACTATTTCTGACAGTAGCCTCAACATTTTTTAATTTAATCTTTTTTATCATTTAAAATCATTTTTCAAAAGACAGATAAAAAATAAACTACTTTTTAATAACAATATCAAATAATAATAATGAATAAAAAACAATAATTAATACAAAAATAATAAACTTAAAACTTAAATTAAACTTAAATTTTAGGTGTGAAGAGGTTGAAACAAGAGGTGCAATTAAATTTAATTTAACTCAGTTTATAGGTCTCATGTACAACGTTTTAATTGACAAAAATTATTTGAAAATATTTTTTTGTGACTAATGGTCAGACAAAGTCAGAGAGAAATCCTATCATTTGTGGAATGACTCGTATAGAAATGCAGAGGGAATGTGTTTTCAATGATTATGATACAGGATTCCTCTCTCCTTATAGGTTCATGGCTTCACTTAACATCTTGGCGGTGGTTGTCATGCTAGCAGGACTCACAGTTCTGTTTTTAATGTTCTACAAGTCGTCATTTACGTCTATGAAATGTCATCCTCTTCCTTCTAATCCAGTAAAGCTTGCTAAAGAAGCAGCAAAGCCAGTATTGTTGCTATGGTTCTGGCCTGAAGATAAAAGGTTTGATCTTCAAGACTGCAAGAAGCTTTGGAAAATTGATGGCTGTCGCCTCACAGATGATCGATCTTTGTACTCCAAGGCTCATGCAGTTTTGCTAGTTCACAATGCTATCCATGACGACCTCTCCAACCTTCCCACCTCACCGAGACCCAGATTTCAGAGGTGGATCTGGTTTAATATGGACTCACCTAACAACACACGCAGGATAGAAGGCATTGAAGCCCTTTTTAATTTAACCTTGAGCTACAGGAGCAATGCAGATATCCATGTTCATTGGAAACTGACGGTTAAGAAGAACATAAATGAAGATTTTGTGCTACCCAAGAAGGAACGACTGCTTTGTTGGATTGTGGACAGTTATGACCTGCAGACAAAAACAGGGGACAAATACAACTACTACAGAGAGCTTATAAAACACATCGAGGTGGATGTCTTTTACAATACGCCCAACAGTTCCTTAAAAGTTGAAAACTATTTCCAGACTATCAGCAGCTGCAAATTCTATCTGTCCTTTGAGGATTCAATTTACAGAGACGGTATTACAGAGAAGTTCAATGAGCCTCTTGTAGCTGGTACTGTGCCCATAGCTTTGGGCCCACCAAGATTGAACTATGAGACTTTTGTCCCAGGTAGTTCCTTTATTCATGTAAATGACTTCCCTGATGTTGCAAAACTGGTGGAGCACCTCCAGGCTTTAGATAAAGACAATGAGGCGTACATGAGATATTTTGATTGGAGGCATTCCTGTACTGTCAGGCGTCATCCTGTTGAGAAGAAGCACGCATTTGCACATGCTATCTGCCAGGCGTGTCATTATATAAGCATAAGGAAGGAGTACAGAGCCATACCTGATCTGTATAAGTGGATCTCCCAGTAACACTTTTGTTGATTGACTGTATGCCATTCCCCATCTCTTTTGCCACATTCCTGTCACTTCTTCAGCTGTTTCTGTCCAAAAAAAAAGCTTGAAAAAAGGCAAAAAAAAAATCTTCAAAAAAAAAAAGGTGTATCTGTGATTATGGGATCTCTGTTGTCCTGGGCACTAGCCTCTGGCAGGGTCACCCAAGGCGAATAGAATAGATACTTCATTGATCCCTCGAGAGGAAATTCTTTTTCAGTTAGGGGTTCGGTACGAGTTCGGTATGATCTTGACGGTATGATATTCGGTATGACAAAGAAGATATGCCAACTGGCTGCAGATGTCATGAAAGTATACAATGATAGTGTTGCGTCATTTCCACAGCGGACATCAAAGCATCTTTTTCGCAAAAGTGTTTACAGGGTTTTTGAAGGGATGTGAAAAATAATGTTTTGATTAACCCTTAGAGGTGAGGTTGCTTTCTTGTGATATCCTTGTAATGAAAAGTTGTTATCATTTCATATGCCAGCTATTTCTCAAAAAACATTGATCATTGATCATGTCATTAAAAATTGTAACTTTTATACATTTTACGAAATTGTAGTTTTTGTCTTACTACCCCAAGCTTCCATAGGTGGGTCAAAGATGACCCGCATTCATTTCCTATGGAAACCTCTGATTCTTAATCAACTGGTACTGTCAGGATATAGTCTGTGTGAAATGTGTATGCATGTCATTCATCACTACTGTGTGAAAAAGTATGTGCTATTATTATGTAATAACAAATTAGCCTACTTTAAAGTTAGCTCACATTCCACTTAAGAAATCCGATAAAATCAGATAAAACATTACGTCGAGGCTCCAAAAACCTACTTGGCTACCTCAATATGTGAAAACCATTCTTTTTTTTACCAGGTCTGACTGATAGTGTTTTCCTCCTCTGGAAGTAGAAAGGCATTTGCAACATAGGTGATTTCTGCATTAACAGCATTTTTGCCTCATACTCACAACTTGTAGCTAAATATGACATTCCTAAATCTGGCCTTTTTCGATTCTTTCAAATTTATGTCAGGACACATTTACCCAACTTTGAAAAACTATTTGAAACTCTGTTATTCTAGAGGAAAACTGCACAGTTTCTTTCCTGGTGTTTCACATATTTGCAACAGATGCAAGTGTACGGCTGGTAACACATTCTTTTTGGTTATGCAGTAAGTTGTACACATACTGGAAAAGTATTTTTCATTGCTTCTCTATGGCTTACGGGAAATGTTGGGAGCCTGATCCGCTTGTAGCCATTCTCAGGGCAACTACCTCTTTGTCTTCTGCCAATAAGTACGTGACATAAGTAGTGTCTTCTACCAAAAGCTATCCTACTGTGTTTGGAACTCTGATTGCGAAGAAGTTAATCCACCGAGTATGGAAGTTGGACATTGTACCCACGTACGATCTGTGGTTAAGAGAAATGGCAAATATGCTGAGACTTTATAATGAACACGGTAGACATATTTGATAAGATGTGGGACCCTGTACTGCAACTGTTTCAAGGAAAGAACTAATGTGTTGATCACTGTGAAACACCTTGCTGTGTGTATCTCTCATTATGCTCTTCACTTTGTACAGTTTTTTGTAAATATGTATTTTTATTTTATTGTCATGACTGACTTCTGTTATTTATTTTATTTACTTATGATGTGCTGATCCTGTTCATGTTTTTTGTTTATTTGTTAGTTTTGGGGTGGGGGGTCTTTTTTTATTTCTCTCTCTCTCTCTATTATCTGTTTGTCTTATGTTCTTTTTTCATTTTGAAAAACAATAAACATTCTGAGATTGATGGAGACATTTTTTAAAAAGGGACGGGTTTCGTGTGTTAATGCATTTAAGTGATTGCTGAGCAGAGGACAAATACTGGATAATATTAATAAATTAAAATGTTATTGAACATTCTTGAATGTGACCTTGTGTATTTTCTTTTATATATATTTTATTAATTTAATCACACAACACTGTCGATTACAATGTACATCACACTGACATCTCCTGCTTTTGCATGTTTAACTTGCAACAATAACAATAACTTTTGTATTAGATTTATATCATGTCTAAATGTTATTCTTTTTTGTTCATTGGCCAGGTAGGAATTTAAGAAATTTTGACTAATATTTAGGTAATATCACACCCGAGGTTTTGATGTTGTGCTGAATATCAGCACGGCTGTAATTCGGGTGTTCTGATATTCAATACAACCTTGAGTGTGATATTGCTTTTATATATCAGTTCTGCAAGCGTCACTTATCATTTAACAGTAATAAGCGACCGCAGATTATGATTTGTTTGTCTATTTAAATATTTATTTGGCTCTGCAAACACAAAACGTTCTGCAAGGAGTCTGCAAGGAGTCTGCAAATGGTTGCCAAGCAAATATAAACATTTCCTGAACTCTAGCGTGAGAGCTACCTTACAGTATGTGGGTCTACATGTTACCACACCTGCTCCGTATTATGTATGCAACCAGTAAGTAAAAAGGTCATCTACAGGCCCTTTTATAAAAGTGACTTCCCTAGACGGTGCAGGGAGCTTTAATTCAAACTACTGATATGTTTAGTTTTTTAAGGTTTTGTCACCACTGCTTAAACACCTGGTAACTTAGGTATGATAAGGTATGTCTGACGCTGACCGCTTGATTTGATTAAAGGTTCAGTGTGTAGGATTTAGTGGCACCTAGTAGTGAAGTGAAATACTGGATAATATTAATAAATTAAAATGTTATTGAACATTCTCAAATGTGACCTTGTGTATTTTCATTATTACTTTTTATTAATATTAAATTGATTCAATCACAACACTGTCTGTTAGAGTATACCTCACGCTGGAGGGGAAGGAGGAGGGAACAAGAGCCTGAAACAGGAGCAAAAACATGTAACCTGACCTGAATGTTCACGCTTGGATTCCTCCCTTTTCTGCAGAATAAAGGTGTTGCAACTCTGACAGGTGGAACAAGTAATTCAGCTCAGAGTTCACAATTGAAACTTACAGGATTACATGTATACATTTCTGTAATTGTAGAGAGACCATGCCAAGACGCATGAAAGTTGTGATTAAAAATCAGGGTTATTCCACCAAATATTGATTGCTGAACTCTCCCTAAGTTAAAACATTAGTATAGTGTTGTTTTAAAATGAATATGATCTTGTTTTCTTCGCATTATTTGAGATCTTTTTTGTTATTTTGAACATTTGTCATTTTCTGCAAATCAATGCTCTAAATGAAAATATTTTCATTTGGAATTTGGGAGAAATGTTGTCAGTAGTTTATAGAATGAAACAAAAATGTTCATTTTCCTCAAACCCATACCTATAAGTAGTAAAATCAGAGAAACTGATCATTTTGCAGTGGTCTCTGTAATAAGCTCAGAAAAAGTTTTCAAATTCCACAAAACTACTTTATCTCTTTAACCAAATGCACACATTCATGCTTTTCTACGTGACCTCCTTTTGATGTCTCACTTTTATTCACTGAGCCTCATTTGAAGGTTGTTAAAACATCCCTTAGGTTTTCCTGCTTTGAAAACTCCTGCTCTGTTTTAGTTTATCCTTTAGATTTTGTGTTGGTTTTATTTCCCGTTCTAATGTCTTTTTTTCAGGACCAGCATCTCTTTCACTGGAATTTAAGGAATGAATTTTGACTTCACTTTGGTCTCAATGTACATACAGATAAAGACATAAATACAGCTGAAAACAAGGATGACGAGCTTGACAGATAAAATAGAGAGAAATATGTAGATCTGTCTATGTTGTCTTGTGATTTCCTGTTTTATTTTGGTTCCACTTCCTCTCTGTGTCCATTGTTGTTAGTTTCACTGTTCCCCTTTGTCTGTTTTCCCCCTTTAGGATTACCTGTCCCCGCCCTGATTGTTTCCACCTATGTCCTCACCTTGTATATATATATATATATATATATATATATATATATATATATATAGCCCGTGTCTCCCTTTGTCCTGTACCAGTTCGTCTTGTTTTATGTCAGAGAACCAGCGCTTTGTCCACTGTCAGGTCTTGTTTGTTTTGATACTTTGCTCAAGAGTGATTTTCTGTTTACTTTGTTTTCTTAGTCTAGTCTTAGTCTTGTGACGTCTTGATTTCTGAGATTAGTGTAGAGTTTTTCCTCTGTGAAGAGTGATTTCTATTTTGTTTTGTTTAATAAACCTTTAGTTTGAAACTTTGGTCTGTGGGGTTGTGCAGTTGGGTTCGGGTCCATAGTTCGGTCGTGACACACCCAGACAGGCACTTTGATGGAAATGTCAATCTTTTTCTAGTTATGACAAATAAAAATGATACATTTATATTTGACCTTTTAAGACAGAGTTACAAAGTGCTTTACAATAAAGCAGAACACAATAAAACAAACCACAATAACAACAATAAGTCACAGTTAATAAACAGTCAATAAAAATTAAATTTAATTAAAATGTGACATTAAAAAGGTCCCTTTTATAAAAGTGATTTAAAAGTTCTATCCTCGGGTTACACAGGGTCTCAAGTGGGCCTTGAGGTCATAGACATTGACACAGTGGCGCAAAAAGTGGGTATGCACTACATGTATAGGGGCGCTGCACTAGAGGGGGCGCCTAAGCAATGGGGGAAAAATAATTTTGAGTAGGCGCTTTCTGTATTTAACAGCTTTTGTGCATGTGTAAATGATATGATCAATAACAGAGGCACGTTACTGATTAGGCCTAACCCTAACCCTCACGACTAGACCATTGAAAGTCATTGAATAAATAAGATTCATAAATAGACAACAGTGGCTCCAGACTAGAATGTGCTTAAGGTGAACGCTAACATGGGTAAACACATTCCCTTTGACTATTGACTACTATCAACTCCTGACTATTTTTGGGTGTACAGTATTTGTAGCGTCATCTGTAGGCGTTTAAAATCTGACCACCAGCATGAGTTGGGCAGAATAGAGACCAACTCATATGCATACCAGATTGTATGTGGGCATGTCTCTTGGCCAAGCCTCAATAAATACTGATGCTCCTGAACACTTTCTTCCCTCCTGACCTCACCATTGACCATTGATTTCAGCAACTTCTCCACAACACTCTTCAGCACCAAACAGGAAGCAGTAAGCCAGTTATATAGTTTATCTTTATTTTGAAAAATAATATTAAGATTATATAGATTATATTCATCTTTCTAGTGCTGAGCGCTGGTACAGACGCATGCAAAAAAATTTAAATGTCAGATTTCTTAAAGGGAGTTTTCCCCAGACAGCGCAGGGAGCTTTAGTTGAATTCAAACTGCTAATATGTTAATTTTTGAAATGTTTTGTCACCACTGCAGAAAAACTTGATAACTTAAGTATGATAAGGTATATGTCTGACGTTGACTGCTGTTACTTATTGGTTTGATTAAAGGTCCAGTGTGTAGGATTCCCACGTCTCACCCTCTTCTTCCAAATATGTAAGAAAAACTCTGGCTGCGATATTCACATAAAAAAGCAAAAGGCCATATCTAGATAAGTTCTAGTTTGTCTGTTCTGAGCTACTGTACAAAGATGGTGGTTTAAAATGGCGGACCCCATGGAAGAGGACCTGTTCTTACTGTAGATTTAAGGGGCTCAGGAGGTACAGTGGGTCGACCACTAATCAGATGATGAGGGATTCAATCCCCGGTTCCATCAGTCTGCATGTTGAAGTGTCCTTTGGCCCTTTGTCCTTTCATTCAGATCAGATTACTCATAAATAACTGCTGTGTAATGTTATAACTTGTTCCCCTTTTTTGCAAGTCACTTTGGATAAAAGCGTCATTAAACGTCAGCGTAAAACGCTGCTATACAAATGATCTTGCCTTGCCTAAGATCTTTTTTAGTGACCATCACAGTCCGTTCAACAGATCCAGAGCCTGTGAATCCATTTAATCATCAGCTGAATCAGCTGTCCTGTCCCTCAAAGTGTTTAAATGTTCCCACATGGGGGCGGTGGCTGCGAGTCCTCATGACGACCCTGGATTGCGCGCGTCGTGCATCGTGTGTGTGCGTGCGTGTGCGTGTGCGTGCCGTGGTGCTTAAGTGCCTTGGACGCGAGCAAGCGGAGGAACTTTCCGCTCTCTTCACTAACAGCATCCATCCGCATCCAGCTACTCGCTAATCTCCAGCTTTTATAGTTTCTATAGCACCTCTCAAGTTTCCCTTTAACCAACCAACTCTCCAAGTCTACTTGGACCTCTCCTCTTTCGGATAACTTGTTGTTTTGTTTTTTGTTTTTTTTTATCTATGAGTATGAACCAGTAGAGCCGTGCCGTCCTCAGTGCACCGAGAAGCGGACTTTCTCTGTCGCCCTCTGTCCGCCTCCTGCCGCTTCCTCCTGCTGGAGCTGGAGAGATGCCCGGGGCAGGATGTGCTCCAGCCGCAAGATCCTGTGGAGTCTGCTCCTACTGTCTGTGGTGGAGGTGGGCCTGGGTGTGGCGAGCATCGTTCTGGGAGCCGTGGGCATTAGCTGGGTCCGGGGGCAGCACAAGCCGCAGCAAGGCGACGCGTCCCCGGTGTGGAGCGGACTCTGTGTATGTCCTGGAAACAAATTATGTCTTTACTTTTCCATATTTATACCTCCAGGGAAGGATAACTATCACATGGGTTGTTGTGGAGGGTAGAGACACAGCTCAGTGTCAGCTATCAGCCTTTTTACTTCTCCACCTTTGTGAGGAATGTTTTTGAGGGATATCAGGCTGTTTGTGCGTAAATATTGAAATAAGGAAAGTCGTGATTGATTCTGCTTTGAAGTAAGGTATTCCGATTTTGATTGGAAGATATTAGCCAACATGTAGAAGTTATATACCATCTAGTTTTAAGTTGAATTTCTCATTAATGCTTCATATGACTGACTTTAACCTTTGGATTTCACAAGATATTAATAAAAACAACAAGTTAAATAGACATTTTTGCTTAATAAAGGGTTTTCATGATACAGGTTTTGGTGTTTTTAAGATCACAGTGAGAAGGTTTTGATTTGAGAAACAGTGAGATGTTAACTTTATTTTACCCGGGTTGAAGTGAAGACTAAATATTTTGTTTCTGTTTGTCCTTTATGTGTTTGTCCATTAGATATTAGAGAGATGCATGCAGCCATTCAGCCTCTGCGGTGGAAGTAAAGATCACTTTCATTAATTCATGCTTGAATTGTTGCTCTGTGCTTTGGGAGGGTCAAAGCTTTTACGCACAATCATCCTCTCACTCTTCTGCATATGTCTCCTCCTGTTACTTTGCTACTCCAAGCCTCATTGTCTTGATTTTGCTGCTGAGCAATGAAAAGTTGAGTTTTTGACATCTTGAACAGCTATATATAACCTTGAATCAGCTACTTTATGACTGCTGCTCTGGCTGGGGTAACACTTTTAGCTATTGCTGAGAATTACTGTAAGTGCCTGGAGCTCAGGCAATATGAGTCACAAAGGAAGAGTCAGATTTTTGCACATTTTACTCCCAAGGTGTGTGTTGATATGTGGGTGCGCATCAGAGCAGGAAAAATCAAGCAATTAGTGCTGTCACATTATATAGGTTGTATAACTGAGGGCATGTAAAGTGTGTGTGCTTCCACGGTGCTGTGTAAAGTGACATGTAAAGTCATGGCAGAGATGTAAAGTGTGTGTGCTTCCACGGTGCTGTGTAAAGTGACATGTAAAGTCATGGCAGAGATGTTATGCAGTGTGATGTCTGTGTGATCAACCTTACAGATGTTGATCGCTGAGTCAGCCACGCGTGTCTTGTGATAACTCGAAGGTTCAACCTCCTGTCAGAAAGAGGCAGTTATTAAGAAACGGGAAGCATCTTTCCCGTTTATATCTGATATTTGTCAGGACATTTTGCTTAATGAAACTGTTTCTTTACACACAAGATTACTTTAATTAGATATTTTAATATTGTTCCAACATACTGGGCAATGCTTTGATAGCTGGAGGGTCATCGGCTCATTCCTGACCTGATCCATAATGACTCATTAATAATTAATAGTGTTTAATTCCCAAATCAAAAGCCAATTTAAACCAATCAGTCCTTAATAGTCCAGCTTTAGAGACAGATTTGGATGCTGTATATTGTATTAAACCTTCAGATGTTACAGATATAGATATATAAGTTCAGTTGAATCTATAAGCACTGAATTAATAATAACATTGAAAGTTAGGAGCTCAAATTCACATCTGAACTTTTCTCTAACAATAAAACGAAGAAAACAAACTCAAAGTTCCACTGTTCCCTCGTGCTAATGCAGGAAAATTTCACAGATAAATTCATATAAAACGACACCTCATATAATAGTAAGTACGTAAGTGAACGTTGATTGAAACGTTGACACGGAGCCAAGTCGTGACATCTCACCCTCTCTTTCCTCACACACTAACACACACAAACACTGACTACGGCTTTCAACAACTTTCAGGCAAAACAATGCAGCCTGCAGCTTGTCGTGCTGTCCCACTTGTAAGTGTACTCTGCCAGCGTAATACACCAGCATGCTGTTCCAATTCAGTCTGCATCATTGACATCCAGGACAATATGGCTTCCTGCTAGAAGCCCACGATGACACACTCTATTTTTAGAGGGAGAAAATTGCATCTGAATAACCGCATGTAAAGAATACATTCAACCTTTCCTGTTGTCAAGACGAGGTAGTGACAAGAACAGTTCACATTTCATGCCATTTCTTAGGAGGTGACTTAAACTAATTACAACTTTTGAGGTTGTTCGTTTACTCATTTGTTGTCCTCTCTCTCTCCTTCTTTTCAGTTTCTGGTCTGTGGGATGTGTGGAGTGCTGTGTGCTCGAAAGAGGACAGGTCTCATTGTAAGTACGTGTATATATTTAGGTGTTTTGTTTGCGTAAGACCTACTAGCCTCTTTTATTGTTCTTTCTTGCATGTATTATATTCTGGGTTTTTTTCTGTCTTTCTTCAAATAGCATTTTCTTTCTGCAGCAAACAGAAAAGGCTATCTAACACACAGAGCAGTGTTTTGAAAGGAATAATTTCATTGGTTTCATTCTCACTCTCACAGGTCAAATCTGTAGACACCATTTTGTCTGACTGTTCATTGTCCTTAGTCTCGTCTAAACCATGCTGCCAAAGTTTAAGTGAGATTCTCACTGATTAGTGGATTTGTGGATGCACTCAGACAATCGGTGTCCTCTGCTGCCCGCCAAGCATCAAGTTTATATATTTAATTATAAATATGCATAAAGATATATACCTGTATGCTTTGTGTCATGAATATTGACAACACTCTACCCCCGGAAGTTTACAAGAAAAGATTGTTTAATTGTGTCACCCAAAGGTGTGTGTGTGTCTATGTGTGTGTGTGTTGTCCTCCTCCTGAGCAGGTGCATACAGTACACTGTGCTCTGTAAAAGACGTCTGAGGAAACCCGAGGAGACAGGCAGTCACCTCTCCTCTTCTCTTTCTGTCGATCTTTCCATCTTTCTTTTTCCTTTAGCCAGGCGCTCGCCTCGCAGTCTCTGTGTGTCAGAGTCCTCGTGTTTCTCTCTCTGTCTCCTGTGGGGAGGGCACTAATGATGGATCAGTGTCAGCACAATCTGCTGTAACAGAGACGTCCCTCAACCTTTTTCTCCCTCTGTCTTACCCTATCCACCCCCACCTGTCTCTTTCGCTATCTTTATCCTAATGCCTCTCCCTTTTCCATTACTCCCATCGCTCTGCCTTCTCTGTTCAATCTCATCTTCAGAGTCATTTCGATGCACTGACTCTCTCCGTCTTCCTCTCCTCATCTCCTTCCATCCCTTTCCTCCTTGTCAGTCTGTGGGGTGATGATTGCATTAGGTTGGTTTGGCTCCGGACTCCTGCCAGCCGCTTTCCACACTTCACCGGGTAATGACTTAAATTGGAGATGCCTTTTTTCCCTGCAGTTAAAGGCACGTAAGGCATCTGTACTGGGAGCAGTGAAAGAGAACCTGAACTCCCAGACACAATACACACACACACACGTGCATACACAATAAATGGGGAGTCAAATTTGAATCGATTGGATTTTATTATTCACATTGCAAAGTAACAGACCTGCAATCATTTTCCCTTGAGATCCTACCACAAGAAAAAATTTGATTCTCCTACTGGGTTTTCCACCTTTTGATTGCAATTCTAAAGAAGTAATCCGTAAAATGTGATTGATTCAGTAAATTCAAATCAGACACCCACACAAGCAGAAATACAGCAAGTGAGTGATGCAAAGATATTAACAACCATGTGATATTTCTGGAAGAGACAGTGTGCTTTGAGAGCGATCCAATTTTCTAATGAGGAAATGAGATTTATTTTGACTGATACGCATTACTCATCAGAGCAGCCGGCATCCAAAAAACTGCAGAATGATGGAGACGGAAGTGCAATAGTTTGTATATCTCCCATCTCATTACATGTTATCAGTTTGTTCACAGTCTTGTTGATAGGATGTCAAACCTGCCGTTTGCATTTACGTAAATCGTTATCTCTGTCTCTGTCTCTCAGATGATCCTGTTTTCAGCATGCTGTATCTGCGGTCTAATCGGTGGGATCCTCAACTTCCAGTTTGTCCGGGCGCTCAACAAACGACCCGACTCCATGCACTCGATCCATCTGGCTGCCATGACTCTGGCATGTCTGGGTAAGGAAAAAAAATACACAGCACGACATGATGCAATACGACACAAGTGAACTGTGAATGTCTGCTCTGTGTGACATATGTATCCTATCATAATATAGAAATGAAGTGTCACAGGGAGAGGATGTATTCAAAGGTTTAAATTAAAGGTAAAGGTAAAGCATCTCTTCATTTCTCACCTATCAGTGCTGTAAACTATCCCAAATCTTATGACTACAAATCACACTCCTCATCTTAGCTCCACGGGAGACAGAAAAGTCAAATGTTCCTCAACAAATTAAATCTAAAATGTTGTCACTTCTGTATTAACAAGAGTAGAAGTCTATAGCAATGCTAAATGCTCAGAGGTTGTATTTAGGCACGGGAGTGCTTTTTTTTTTAGCACAGTTAAAAGCTAACATCAACATGCTAAAAATCCTCATGCATGCTAATATTCTTAAAGTGACAATGCAAACGTGAGTTGTTCGCTATCTTAGTTTAGCGTGTTAGCATGCTGCATTTGCATTGACTAGCACTATAAATCCATCATAGGCTGATGCAAATGTCATCCGCTTTGCATGTATTTGTTTATCAACCAAAGACGTAGACAGATTAAGAAAAGTTAAGGCATCACCTGAGAGGGCCATGAATGTGTATGTCACAGAAGTTCATAAAATACTTGTAAAATTTCAGTAAATGAGGGAAAATTCTGCCCTGCTGGTGGTGCTAGAAGTCAGGGGCTCACCAAAGTCAGTCAGATTTGTCCTCTTATCACCATGAACTGTATAAATCTGTATAAAATTTAATCTATCCAATAGCTGTTGAGATATTGCTACTTTGACCAACCGACTAACCAGCAGACCAACATTGCCATCCCAGAGGCACGTCACTAGCATGGCTTTAAAGATGGGACCGCACACTTTTACTTTGAAATAAAGAATTATTTCATTGTTTTTCCAACTGGTTTCCCTTTTCCTGTCTTGTCCAGGGATCTCCTCCTGTACCTTATCCACGTGGCTGACGTGTCGCCTGGCCAGCTCCGAACAGCAGAGGATGTTCTTAGAGAGGGAACACTCATTGCACCACTCGCACGAGATGAGTGAGAAGGTAGGACCTGACAGCAAAAGAGAGCATCTTTATTGGTTGGTCAACAACAGTAGGAAAGGATTAATTACCTAGGAAGATTTTAAAGTTGTTGTGCGGACAGAGTTTTTTAAGTTATCAAGTGTGTTTGTGTGTCCCCTGACAGGAGATCCTGGACAACTCCAGTAATGGCATTCCTCAGATCTCCTACAATGGACACACCACAGCGTCACCATGACGTATCTACAAACGGCAACTTGCGCACATTGAAACAGAGACAGTTCATGAATCGCTTGCTGTCAGACAACAAATCCAGCATGTACTTCTCTCTACATATCCTGCGGCATACACAGCACCTATATCTTGACTGCAGGGAGTGGAACCAGGTCTATCACCTTGGAGCCCTTTTCTTCACCACCAAAGCATAAGAATAAACTGGGCAAACAGGAGAGAGGCGTTTGTGCGTCCGAATAATAATGCAAACATTTGGGTGATAATTCAGGCGACAAACATCTGCGAGACCTTTAAACTAATGAGCAGGAAGGATAGATTTTATCCCGTCAGATGCCTCAAAGACAGGAGCACAAACCAAGCATGCAGACGATTCACTTGTTTTGAAGCATTACAGCTATTCGAGCCCTTATTGTTCTCTCTGTCTTGTTATGGGTTTATGGAATGCAGAAGTTGAGCTAGCCTACAGTGAACTGTATGCATCATCTAACAGTGGAATGCTGCAATTTGAGTATGCAGTGATGCGCAATGTACTGTACTGTATATCCATGCTTGTATATCAGGAATCTAGCTGTATCAATAAATCAAACATATTTTTTATAAATGCTTCTTATAAAAGTGAATTCAATTAAAGTATGAGAAATATGAGCGATGGTTTATGTAACATGAATTATTTCAGAGGAGTTTAGTGCAATATTTTCATTGCAGTAAACTTAGAGAGAGAGTTTAATTTGCGTTGCAGTAAGATGATCCCAAAATATGCAGATTAGGTCTTTCTCATTATGCTAAACTGGAATGTGTGTACAGTATGTATCAATGTGTGTGTGTGTGTGTGTGTGTGTGTGTGTGTGTGTGTGTGTGTGTGTGTGGTGAGTTATTACAAGGCTATAGCCACCAGGCAGCGTTTCCATCAATGCACTAAATGTGCAGTATCACACACTGACAACCTGCACGCCACGCTGTCGACATAATCAATGTGGAGCATGATTTAGGAAGCCAGTGTATTCCTATGGGAGCACAGTTTAACACAGTGATGGCTTTGGCTCAGCTTGAGGTTCACACACTGGTCGTAAAGTTAAGCGGTGAAGTAAATCTATTTTAGCACCTCTCAAAATGGTAAATATAAAGTGCTTCACAAAGCAAAAGCAGAGACATAAACAATAAAAAAAAAACACACACTCACACTCACATGCGTGCACACAGACAGACACAGCTGTGACCTCTAATGAAGATACACACTTCCTCTGACAACATCACGCTGCTCAATATCTCATCATGGTGTTTGCCTACTCCAGAAAGCACCATCCAGTGTGTGTGTGTGAGTGTGTGTGTGTGCGTGTGTGCATGTGTGTGTGTGTGTGTGTGTTAACCAGGGCCCACAGCAGCAGAAGCCACTGGGAACTCTTGCTGACTAAGAAACCAACGTCACTATTTATCACCGTGACAACAGACAGGAGTGGGCCATGGCGCCCTAGAGAGCACGAGATCTGCACTGTGTGTGTATGTGTGTGTGTGTGTGTATGTATATATGTGTGTGAGTGTGAGTGTGTGTGTGTGTGTGAAATGCTGAATCATGTGACCTTCCGTGGTGCTGCTCTGACAGAAAGCAGTAATACTAGATTAGTCTGTGTGTGTTTGTGTATAGGTGTTTTTTTCTGTGCATGTGGGTTAGTGTGTGTGTGTGTGTGTGTGTGTGCGTGTGTGCGTGTGCACTAGATGCACTAATTGACACCTCAGGTCACCCTAATGATCACCCTCAGTGTCATTGCAGGTAAGAACAGGATACAGAATCAATGATAAATGGCTTTACAGCATCTTTGTGAGGCTCATCAGTATGCAACATTCAGTATACATAACTGAGGGCGTGCTGGTGACGCAACACAATAAATTCCAGTGGTTTAATTTAATTTCAAACTGAATCTTCATGTCTTATTAATTACCAGAGTAAATGACTGTACTGGGAGCAGTGACCTGCTGTGGTTGCCCTGTTGGATCCCTATTAATTCCTGACCCCTCCCGTCCTGTGCACAGTGTGACAGTATCACTTTCCTGGAATATTACATGGACACAGCTCTGTTTAAGCACAGTTCAATTTGATTACTTAATGCTAGATTCAAGGCATGGACTAAAATAGTAAGTGTGAGTATGAAGTATAAAAGCAGTGACCAGTTTAAAGATCATGTTATATTGTAGATTGCATGTTTCAGTACACTCAAACAAAGTTACAATTAATCACATTACAACAAACCAGGAGAAGTGGGTGTACGTGTCATTTATGGGTTGTTTTTTTTTATGTTTTTAAAGTGGCCCATGCAGCAAAGTATGAACACCCCAGTGACATGTAGGACTATGCTTGCATATTTAGGTCACCCAAAAATGGTGCAGTAGTGTTTGCACAGAGTAAGGATCATTTTGAAATTAATATTAGCCACAGAAGATGTGAAGATTTTGCAATAAATACTGACCCATAATGGAGGGAACAATGGTGTCAAATGCTAAACTGTAGTCAACAGTAATCTCACATACAGTAGTTGCTTTTTTTGACCAGGTGGGAGATGGAGGCGTGGAGGTTGTATGCTATGGTATGTCCTGTTCATCGTTTGGGACAATGGATAAGTTATCGTTCATGCTGGTCCATTGTTCTGCATAGTAGAGGAACCAGCTTGTCAGTACTTGTCCACTGATACTACAGTATTTGTTCCAACCTTGTTCACACATTGAAGCTCTCCTGACGTCTCTTGACTAGAGGAAGAAGGCATGCTTGTAACCTATCAAACTTATTTGTAAACTTTTGAATAAATAGGTTAGAAAATGAAATTTGACTGTAATGCTTAGCCAAGTCATACTTAGTGACAACTGGTTTTGTTAATGAGAACTATAAAACTATTGATGAAGCATGGGTAAATTACACCCATATTGACATAATAGAAAACGAGTGCCACCTGCTGGCCAAATTAGATTAGATTAGATAATACTTTATTCATCCCACAATGTACTTTGTAAGTAATCTGAATGGAAATATAAATACAGATGAAACATTTAATTAAATTAATAATACAGCCATGGTGAGTAGTAGTGAGTAGAGACAGGAACAGAAACTACAACATTATCAGGTGGTGCAGGTGTTGTAGAGCCTGACAGCTGCTGGGATGAAGGACCTGTGAAACCTCTCCTTCTTACACCGTGGGTGGATCAGTCTGCGGCTGAAGGAGCTGCTTAGGGACCCCACAGTGTTATGTAAGGGGTGAGAGGTGCTGTCCATGATGGATGTCAGCTTAGCTGACATCCTCCTCTCACCCACTTCCTCAATGGAGTCCAGAGGACAGTCCAGGACAGAGCTCGCTCTCCTCATCAGTCTATTGAGCCTGCTCCTGTCCCCGTCCGTGCTGATCACTCTCCAGCAGACCACAGGGAGAGGAGGCAGAATCAAATCTGTTGAAAAACGGATTCAGTTCATCTGCCCAGACCTTGCCCCCACTGAGTTGGTTTCTCCAAATATATATTTGTACACATGTTGAAATGGCTCCTACAGGCACAAGCAATTATTGCAATGTTGATATTTATTTTAGTCTTGAACAAAGCTAGGTTGCAGCAGGGACCCAACTTATAAGACATCATGAAATTGCTTACACATTAAGCTCTAGGCAACAAATGCATGTGTCATTGTAATGCAAGAAAACTGCGACTGGCTCCTCCAAATAATGTAATTTCATGACATTTCACCATGCTAAAAAACATCTCAATGAAAGGACACACTGTGTGCTCCATTGTGCCTTTTTGTAAAATGAAAAACAAAGTGCACAAGTGTGAACTTTAACTAGATTTTATTTGATGTACACAATAACACCTTTAATAAATACATTTAAAAAATACCTTTTAGTATTTTCATTGGTATGCTTAAACATACAAAATTGAAATTCAGTTTATGATTATAATCACTTTCTGTTACTATCAAGGGTGTATTTACTTTATAACAGTAAATATGTGTAAATAAATACATGTTTATTTTTTTACATATTTTTTCTTTCTTATATATCTTAAATATCACTACAATCTATATGGTCAAAATTTACAGATTAGGTATTTTTCACTATTTTTCCTTATTTATTGTGTGACTGTCGTTTCACCTCCTGGCCAGCAGGTGGCGATATAAAGAAATGTTTCAATGCTGTACACGTTGAGCCTTCTTCAAATCGGAAATCACCTGTCATTGCTCTTCCGGTTTCCCCAAACAGTATGGCGAATCTCACGCATGCTGAAGACGAGCCAAAACATGTGAAAATGTCCGGCGAAGTCTCCGCCGCCACTGCTCAAGACCAACCGGCCGACGCGTCCTGTGTAGCGGGCGGAGATGGCGCCGCGGTCCCGTGCTGCATCCCGTCGTTCGCGGCCGCCTCCGAGCTGCTGTCAGCGCCGTACTCGTGTCTGGTCATGAACACGCACCGGAGACACATCGGCCTGCCGCCCGTGTACCTGAACAAGAAAAAGACAGGTATTCAAGAGGAGCTGGGAGCCGAGCTGCTCAAGTTCTCAGAGAGGTAACAACGCCGTTTTATAATAGTTTTATCTGGCCTTGTTTCTGCTGACACGACGCCGTTAATGTCCACAAAGCACCAGCATGTCACCCAGTTCATGAATGCATGTAGTTACTGGACACAGTTTCACCTTCATGTCCTGCTTATGAACTGTGAGCATGGCAAGCTGTGGCAGAGGTGGACAAAGTCTTCAGACCTGTTACTAAACTAAAGATGTCAAAGGTACAAAACTGACCATTACAAACAAGTCATGTAATCTATTATTTAACTAACTACAATGTGTAAGTCAAAGTAAAATGTATCTGCAGCAAAATGTATCAAAAGTACAAGCAGACTGCCCTCTGTCAGTATAGTGTTAGATTGTTATGTTGCAGCAGGTCAAAGTAAAGCTAATGTCACTACCTTACCCTGGTTTTTACATGTCAGTGCGTCATTATTTTAATATCTGTATAATATAATATAATCACGCATGCAGTATGAAAACGTTGATCTTCTAAGTTACCTGAGCTCTCCAATAAATGTAGTGAATAAGTAACATAATTATTAATTGAAGTGCAAGATCACATAACTGTCGTGATAACTTGAAGACAGACCCGCACTCTTGTAATTATGTGGGAATACTTTCCTATGACCATGTGCGTGTATCGTGTCATCTTGTTCTTTACCACTGTATGGCTTCCCACCATGCTAATTCAACGTAACCTGTTTGACTCTCGCAGTCTAAAGGGAGTACCCTTGGCGTATGACAATATCAGGATAGTGGGCCAGCACGGAGACATCTATGACGACAGCGGCTACATCCACATGGACATAGAGGCCAGCTTTATCGTCTTTCAGCCCAAAAGAGGACAGAAACTGCTGGTGAGATTTAAAACCTTTTACAATCCCAGTGCGAGCAAAAATTATATGCTGTACATTCATTCATGTGATTAAATATTCATAAGCCAATATACTTGATGTTTATCTGTACAGGATTTGTTTGATGTTTCCTGAAAACTTTTACCTCTGGGCCCGCTTTGATGCAAGCCATTTTATTTCTGCTTTGTTTCTGTTCCCAGGGCAAGGTTAATAAACTAGGTGTAAGCCACGTGGGCTGCCTGGTGCATGGCTGCTTCAACGCCAGCATCCCCAAACCCAACCTGGTCTCTGTGGAAACCTGGCGGGACGCAGGACCAAGAATCGGTGCAGAGCTGGAGTTTGAGGTGACGGCACTCGACGCCGACTTTGTGGGAGTGCTGCTCATTAGAGGTCGACTGGACAGGACCAGGCAAGTGCGCTGTGATGGTGGTGGTGGTTGAGTTTTGTTAGGACAGCGGGACGTTACTGAGCTACAGAAACTTGTTGAAGTTGAGCTAACATTAGTTTTGAACGGTTTGCACTAGTTTTCTATGTGAAATCATACACACAGGCAACATCTTGACATACAGCAGGTCCTATACGTCACCTTTTTCTACCTACCTTAGTTTTCAATAGGGATGCACCGATGCATCGGCTGAACATCGGTATTGGCTGATGTTCGTCTCCGGCCCATTTCAGTTTATGCCCGTACACGCCCGGTGTCTCCTCTCTGTCTCTGTCTTGGTCGTTCTAGTGTACTGTGTACATGAGAAACAAGGTAAAGAAGTTCGGGACGTTTTTTTTTTGTGCATTCTCGTGGTTTTTGGAAAATCTCGCTGGCATCTGGCAACACTCGCCCGTGTACTTTCAGTCAAGTAAAAGAAGATGGCGGTTGTGTGGCAGTATTTTACGATCTCAGAGAAAGATCCACGTTATGCAGTTTGCAATATATGCTCCACTGATATTTCAAGAGGGGGAACTACAAGAAAGTCTTTTAACACAACAAATCTCATTGGACATTTGAAAAACTGGCAGGAGGTGGTGTACAGGGATTATCTGCAAGATGACCAAAAACGGAAAAATGAAGCCGCCAAGAAAGCACAAACCGCCACCGGTAAGACTCAGACTTTAATTGATGCAGCATTGGAGAAAGCCAAACAACTGCCTGCAGACAGCGCCAAGGCAAAACAAATAACGAACAAGGTGATGGAGTTCATCGCTTTAGATGACCAGCCTTTCTCTGTAGGAGAGGATGTGGGATTCCAGAGTCTGATGAAGTTTATGGAGCCGCGCTACACACTGCCTAGCCGTCGACACTTTGCCGAGGTCTGTCTCCCCGAAATCCACAACATTGTGGCCACACACATTCATGAGCTACTGGCCCGTGACAACGCTGCAATCAGTTTTACCACTGATATATGGAGTTCAGCTGTAAGCCCTGTGAGCATGCTTAGCCTCACTGCACAGTGGATTGACAAGGACTTCAACCTGATAAAGGCAGTGTTGCACTCCCAGGAGATCACAGGTACCCAGCATCTGCCATCTCAGAGGCATTTGAGAAAAATGTTCCAGACATGGAAAATCGACAAAACCAGAGTGCATGCTGTCGTATGGGACAATGCTAGGAATATGACTAAAGCTATGATGGATAGTGGTCTGGCTAGTTTTGGCTGCATGGCACATACTCTGCAACCGGCAGTCCATGATGGCGTTTTTAGCCAGCGCAGCATCACGGATGTTGTGGCTATTTGCCGAAAAATAATCGGCCACTTTAAACACTCACCCCTTGCCTATTCGCGTCTTCAGGCTGTGCAGATCCAGTTGGGGATGAAACCAAAAAGGCTCCAGCAAGACGTTTCCACTCGTTGGAACAGTACCTTTTACATGATGGAGAGCTTGCTGGAACAAAAGCGTGCACTTGCTACATATGCCGCAGACTATGACCTCCCCGCCACCCTTAGTGCGCACCAGTGGCAATTAATCCCCGTTTGAACAATTGACAAGAGAAGTTAGCTCATCGGAGGCATCAGCTGCCGACGTCATCCTCTCTGTTAGAGCCCTGAGACGTCTTCTGAGCAAGCAGGCTGACAAAGACCACGGCGTTAAAACAACAAAGACCGCATTATTAGAGGCTGTAAATAAACGCTTCGATCAAATCAAGTATGATCCCACGTTCTGCATTGCTACCTCACTGGATCCCAGATACAAGGATCGCTACTTTGACGAAGATGTTAAACAACACGCACAAGCAATGCTTGATGCTGCCGGTGCAGAGGATGGCACGCACGATGGAGAAAGTGCAGATCACCCACAGCGCAAGAGGCAACGACCCGACGGATCAGGGCCCTCCCTGTATGATATGTTTGAGGAGATTCTGGAGGAAAACGGACCAGAGAGGCCAAGTACCTCTGTATTCCAACAACTGGATGTTTTCTGGGCAGAGACTCCTATTCCCAGAGGTGAGACTGCACTCGGCTTTTGGAGAAATAATCACCTGCATTTTCCAGAACTTGCACAAATGGTACGCGAATACCTTTGTGCGCCATGCACTAGCACGGATAGTGAGCGGCTGTTCAGCTCTGTGTCTCATGTCTTAGATGAAAAGAGAAATAGACTTTGCTGCGACAAGGCAGAGATGCTTATCTTTGTCAAGAAAAACATGCATCTTATTAAGAAGTAGGCAAGAGATACAGCAGGTGATTATGTATCGTTAATGTTCAGAAGAGGAGGCCCACTGTATGAGACTGTTTTTCCTGAGAGGCCGATTTTGTTTTATAAAGATGCCCCATGTTCCAGCCTGTGAGTTCTGAAACACTAATGATTTATTCTGCATGAAAAATACACAAAGTGAAAGATTATTTATGTTTGTATTTATTAATAACATATTTTATTTATTTTCCAATAAATACATTTACACTTACACTTGATTTGTTTTTATTTTTCACAAAATAATTTTGTTGGGCAATGTAAGTACTGAAAAAAAACATTTCATTTATTAGTTAGGTTATATTAAATGTAATAAAAAATGACATTAAAGGTTGTTTTTGTTTCATAAATTTGTCTGATTGAATTTGTGCTCATTCATGGATAGTATGATGAAGAGCTGAAAGACTTTTAAGACAGTTCAATAATGTTTCCATGGCACAAAAGAGGGAATAACAACAAGAAAAAAACATCGGCATGAGCCAAGTTGTTATTTTAAACATCGATATCAGCCCAGAATTTCACAATCGGTGCATCCCTAGTTTTCAGTTATGCATATTGAGTAGTAACTGTTTGTTTTACCCAATATGTCAAAATAGTATCAGGTTTTTAAGCAGAAATTTGTAGAAACTTTAATAATATTGACTGTGTGATCGAAAGTTTTCTTAGTCTGAAACTGGTTCTACTATAATATTTTGGAAAGAACATTTTGAACCCTCGATTGATTCCTTTGTTTGTCCATGTGTGTCTCAGGGTGCAGGAGCTACTTGCTATTGCTGAGAGCTCAGAGTCCGGTGTTGCCACAGACCAGCCAGAATCACCAGAAACAGAAGTGAAGCCAGAAGTGAAGCCAGAAGCCACAGAGGACTCTCCTGTCAACACCCCCAAGAAGAAAAAGAAAAAGAAGAAAGACAAAATCAAAGAGGAGGAGACAGAGATGGAGGTTGTAAGTGCCCACTGCCAAGTGGACGGTAACACAGCACCGGAGCTGAATGGAACAATGGATGAAGCAAATGGCAATGAGGCTGGTAAGAAAAAGAAAAAGAAGAAGAAGGAAAAACATCTGAAAGAAGAGGAGGAGGAGACTGAGGTCTCACCCACGGAGGTCCACGGCAGTGACTCCAGCGGGTACATTAGTGACAAGCCAAGCAAAAAGAGGAAACATGAATCTGGAACAGATGTCACATCAAGTTTTAGTGAAGATCCTGAACCACCAAAATCCAAGAAGAAGAGGAAAAGCGGCATTGAGCAGTTTGCCTGAAGAATGAATCATATTCTGTTTGGAAATCCGGTTAAACATGTGTAATAACTGAGGAGTACACTGACGTGCCTTAACAATTAGACACAATTCTGGTGGGTTCTTCTGAGATCCTCTAAAATCGTTTAAACAGAGGATAGGACTTCCAGAGAAAGTGTTTTCTACACTAGAGGACAGAGGCAGACTTGTCAGATTGGTCCTTGTTGGGTTGCAGTTCCGTCATACTGCCTGACGGGGGAGCACAACTGCTTCATACATCCACCCTGGGACACAAAAACACAGTCCTGTCATCTGTTAAAACATGAGTTAATAAACCAGGTGTTTTCCTTTGAATTTATGCAGCCATGTGAGAAAAAACATGAATTGATATTAATTCTCTGTATCTACTTTGGTACAGAAGGAAGGTTAGACAACTGAGACTGCCAAGCTCAGTTTAAGAAAAAAAAATTTCTAAAAGCTTTTCTCTCTCCTCACGTGCCTCTGTGCGGTCTTTCAGTGGGTCGTCTTGAATAATAGCTGCAGCGGATAGTGTTTTTTTTTTTTTTTTTTTAACTACCGAACATTTGCAATATTCACTCAGCGTACTGAAAAAAATGCATCATGCACCAGTGATGAACAGTGCAGCCATGAAGCGTTATTTCACTGTCTTCCTTCAGTGTTGCATCGACATTGTGTTTTTGGCTGTGAACCAACAGAAATGAAATATTCAATTTTCCTCCCGATTAAAGAGCTCTATATTTTGAAAATGCTTCTGTTTTAAGTCTCTGATTTTTGATCACATGTGAAGGAAAGCTGTGGAAATGCACAACACTGCTCTGAGGATAATACGTCCCTGTTATGATTATGAATACCAAGATTTCTTGTTTTTCATGGCAAACTTCCTCCCGCAACAAACTCTTTTATGCTGACCAGTCGGTGTCAAGTGATAAAGTGCAGAGAGACGGCCTAAATGTCTTTGTGTTTTCTTTACCCACCCGCCCGCCCACTTCCATTCCCTGCCATCACTGTGGAGCTTATCGGGAGCTGCCTAAAGAGGGAAGATAAGGAGCTGCAATTAACTTTGGCTCATCTTCATCTATCACACCTGATCATGTACATCTGTGCTTTATAATTAAAAGCCTTTTAGTCACGACTTTTTAACATTTAGAAATGCAGACTTGAGGGATTAGTTGAAAGTGAGAAATGCTTTTATTCACTTTTCAGAGTTTCTCAGAGAAGATTGATACTTGATTGATAAATTCACCAATAAGGACCACACCATCAACAAGAGATAAGTTTAGGCGATTTATTAACAGAACCAAAGAGTCAAAAGTCCCTCAAATGGGCTAAGCTGGCTTCCAGTAAAACACACACACACACACACACAAAATAAATAAACAGGTAAAAGCTTGTGTTACCAGATGTAAACCTTCAGTACAAGAACTTTAATTCCAGTTAAAACGTCTTTAATAGTCAACCGTGAGTGTAGTCATTACAAATCACTCCCACGATGCTCTGAATGGTCTCTGATTGTGCAGCCTTCACATTTTCCACTGTACAAATGTATAAAAACACATCACACTTATAATTTAAAAGGTTCAAGTGGATTTTAAATGGTTCGTTGTCATTCGTCCTCCCGTGACCTCTCTCTGCCTCTATCAATCTTTTGCCCAAATTCACCCCCAGACTGCATGCACCTCTCTTGCACCTGTATCTCCTCCCTCCATCACCACTCATTTATCTTGTCATTCCTCCTATCACTCCCTCACACTGACTCCCCCTTTTCCCCCCATCCTGCTTTCCCTCCTCCTCCTCCTCCTCTTCCTTCTCCTCTTCCTCCTCCTCCTACTTGTCTCTCTGATTTATAGGAGGCGGTGTGCAGTTCACACACATTCCACTTCTGACACCCCCCGCCCCTCCCCGTCCTGCCACTGGACTATCATATCTATGCACAGTCGTTTATCTTCATAATCCTCCAACCGAGAGAAGAAGAGGGAGAGTGAGAGGGATGAGACAATAGGAGGAGTGTTGTTTTTGTTGCAGCAGGCCAGACTATCTTTTCATACACCTCTGTCTGCCTCTCGCTGCCTCTCAAGGAGTGGTCTCTGATGTGTGTGTGTGTGTGTGTGTGTGTGTGTGTGTGTGTGTGTGTGTGTTAATGTGTGTGTAGATTGGCTGTGTGTCTGTATCTCCTGTGTCAAAGTTTCCAGGCTTGGCGGCTCCTACATGAAGGAGCCCCTGAAGTCTTTATGGAGAACAAACGGCTCCCTGACGCAATACTCCAGGTTCAGGACACACACACAACAACTCATGCCACACACTCACTGGCTCACTCACTCATTCACTCATGCAGACACACCACATCCACAAACCCACAATCCACAAATCCCCATCCTTGCACACCCCTGTTGGCCAGGCCTAATTAGTTATGTGGTCGGCACTCTGCTCTATCCCAGAGCCCCAAATGGCAGCAGGTCATAAAACCTTAAGTGTTCCACCAGTCAGAGCCGTGCAACTATGGCCATATATCCTCCAACACGGCCCAGCCAGGGCTGAGTTGTATCAAAGCCCATCTCTCACAGGCCTACTGACATCCATGAAATCCCTTTATGGCATTTTCAAAGGGATTTCTGAGAGATTTTTGGCACTTCTGCTTTGCATCTCTGTTTTTTATGTTCCCTCAGGTAGGCAAATAGCCCGTACTCACACAGACAGGCTCAAGCGTTAAACTCTTTCCCAAGGGATCAATGTCCACGCACAGGTATGCAAGAGCACATGCACACACACTGTTAACCCCAAAAGTAAACATTACTTTAGGTTGGTGAGTTGGATTCCCATAGTTAGTTTGTTTCCTTGGCACCCGACACCCACCGACCTGCCCTCAGTAACCCTGGAGACGACAGACGGGTGTTTCTTGTGACACAGTTTTTCTCAAGAGAATTATGTTTGGGTCTTTGTCCAATTTCAAATGCTGTTATCTTTTAAATACCTCATGGAGGCATCAGCGGACGTGTCACTGAATCAACTGATGAAATCAGATCAGATCGTGTTACGTCCAACGAAGTCCAGCGATCACTGAACAGTTTGGTCATCTGAGCTCTCCTTCTGTGTATGTCACATTGTGCAGGTGGACAGTGATAGGAACTAATTAAATATATTCTGTACATTATCATATATGAATAAATGTTTCAGGCACTAACACTTTGAGCTTTAACATTGTGTGGGCTTGCATCATTGTTGTGTTGAGTTAAAGCAAAGAGTAAGAGAGGAGGCAGAGATAATACTGTTTCTCCTGAGAAGAGAAAAAAGAGAACTTTTAAAACTTGGCTTCCTATTTGAATATAGAATATTGACATCTCTGATATATCTATGTTTCTATGTTTCCTTTATGCATATTACTTTTTAGATTTACAAGCATTGATATGCATTAGATTAATTTAGTTTTTCGGTTTCTGCCTACTTGTATCTGTGTGTGTATGTGTGTGTGTGCCCTGGCCAGCCAGTCCAATGAGATTAATAGGACTCAGTGTAATCAGGAGGTAATGGGAGGCTCATAGGCGTCTAGACAGTGTTCAGACCAAAGTGTACCTCCTACACCCAAAACACTGGGGAAATATGGCAGGGAAAGGACAAAAAGTTTTTTTTTTTTTTTTTTTTTTTTTTAAAGATAGTAATCTTAACTGTATGCAGTTATTATGATAGTAACATCATCTGCAGAGACAAAGCTAATATTGGAAGAATGTCCAAATCACCCTATACACATAAATGTGAAGGTGAGCACAGTGATTTACTGTGGAACAACAAGCTAATGTTAAAAATGTATTTTTATCACTCCCTATACCTTTTGCATATAAATCGAGTGGAGAGCAGATATGTGGGAGGGGTAAGAAGAGGAACACACACAGCATATCATCAGACTTTCAGCCACAACCTCCCAAAACCACAGAAAAATAAATAAGGCAAAAGGGGGGGAAAAAAAAATCTCGGTCTGGAAAAAATGATCTCATGTTTAGTCATGTAGCTTTACAGGACAATACCCAGGACACAACTAAATATTTTATTATTATATTTTTATGACAACCTTGTCAAACTGCGGAGCAGAGCTGGAGGTACAGGAAAGAGGGCAAAAAAAGAACGGGAAAGATGAAGGGAAAGTGAAACCTGGGTGGCCAAAGTGCTGCTGATGATGTGTACATTAGAGCTGATTGCTGGAAAAGCACTTATAAAGCCATCGACACGAAGATGAAAGAAACTCCTCTGATCATTGAAGCATCCGCTGACTCTGGCAGACGGGCTCATTTTAATCACCGGCAACTTCATAAAAAGAGACACAAAGATCTTCCAGTTTTCCTCAGTGAGTTTAGAGATCCACATGAAAGACAGCAGCTCTCACTGAAGGCAACTCTGATGAACAAACTTCATGGTGAAACAGACTCAGAGCTACAGAAGTTGTTTAGCCATTTCTTTTTTTTTCAGGGCGATGGTATAGCATTTGTCAACCTGTAGCACATGTTAATGTATCTGCATATGCTCTAGTATCATCAGTGCTCGGGGAAGACGAGCTGGAGTTGTACCAACTCTTGTGACTCTCTCTCTCTTCCTCTCTACTGACTTTCATTCTGAAGCTGCATATGAGCTGTAAGCACATTTTTTAAAGCTGACATTTCCCAAGAATTTGCAAAATACTAGAAATCATCGAGATGTAATCAAACTAATGTGCTCTGATCTGCTCTGAGGCTCCTGCATTCATATTTCAACTGGGAATAACATTTCCATTCACTGGACTCCACACTGGAGGTGTAAAACTACATGTACGAACTCGCCTTCAACACAAAACAGAACTAATTATTCTGACACACTGTTGTCTCTGACTGAACCAGCTCCCCTTAGTGGTGCCTGAAGCACTGCTCACAGCTCAGTTGTGATCACTTTTTGGTTAAAAGTTGACAGGAACAATCACATCACAACTCTCTGTGCTTGTATGGATCTTGTTTTGTACTGATTTGAACGTAACACACCGAACCAACATCCGACTGAAGACATTTCGCTGCTAAAAGTGATGCGTTCGCTTACTGCTGTATGCACATTTGAATGGAGATGTGATCAATTAGGTGAAAAGTGAAGGGCTTAAATCATCAAATATTTGAACCAAATGATTCGAATCGGCAAATTGATTTGTAATTTCCACACACTGCGGTTAAAGGTTTAAGGCTATCATTACTTCCAAGTGTAGCCTAGTTAATTTAGTGATAAAGTTATAGGCCTAGTCAAACTTTTATAGAGATTCATTACGTTTGTAATGTGGCAGGCACCATAAAGCAACAATAACACGGGAAAATCAGTTTCAGAGAAGAGTTATTGAAACCTCATGTTACTTTTAAGCCCTTTTGCATTAAAGGCTCGCCGTCTAATTTTAAAAGGCTTGATGGGGACAGGCTGAAGTTCAACCAAAGCGCAAGACTAATTGACAAACTGTTGTCCACACCTAGAATAGAGAATACATATTCTGTGCCCTGTCATGTTTAATTTATTACAAGATATACAGCTGTAAGAGGAACCTTATTGGGATGCCGTTAGATGTTGTGATTATTTAAGGCTGAGGGGGGGTGAGGCAGACTCCTTCTAGCACTCCTTATGATCAGAAATCCACCTGGGAAGATAAACAAATGTTCAGAAGGCTTTGTTTTATGATTTTTTATTGTATGTGTGAGAATTGGTGACGTTCCTCTTCAGTGCTGTCCATATTTTCCAGCTTGCCTCAGCTCCTAAGCAGCTCTGACACTGTGGTGAGCAGAAGAGAAGCCAAATCTATCTGGAACAATCGTGTAAACATATTTCACTTATATGATCTCAGTGTTTAAAAAAAAAAAAAAAGAAGGAAACAACGCTTATTTAACAGATTATGACTTGGCACTGGAGGTGTGACACGAGGACAAACCTCCAGTGCCAAAGTGTCATAGTCACAGTACTGCTTCTCCATCACCATCATCATCAAAGAGTGGCATCAGGCATCTAAGCATACACAATGTGAGACTATGACTGTTAAAACAAATGTAACATGGCACCTTTAAAATACACAGTAAAGATCGGGTGACCTTCTTTCAGAAAATAAACACAGACATTACTCAGACAGCAGAAAGGGGGGTGGGGGTGGGTGTGAGCCGAGGCAAGGTGCTGACATGGGTGTGTGTGTTTTTAGTGTGGCAGTGGCGAGGGAGAGCTAAGAGGTTTGAGTGGTTGGATTAAGAGAAGGAGGGTAATTTGGAAAGGAGGAGCTGAGGGCATGCAGCGGTTTTGGCGAGTGGAAGAAGAAGAAGTTTGGAGAAAGAGGGGGAGGAATAGGGGAGGGGGCAAGCAGATATATGATGTGGTATTGGGGTTTATCCAACTTCCACCGACACGCACGCACACACACATGAACCCTGCATTTCACTGGCCACCCAGCCGTGTAAACACCCCATGACTGGCTGTTGGCTAAAGTGTTGAGCCAATCAGAGGGCGAGAAGTAGAGGAAGGTGGGACCAATGAGTCAGCTTCTGGGTGTGGAGAGAGAGAGCGAAGGAAAGACAGAGAGAGTCACAGTGACAGAGGTCAGGAGTTAAACTCATCTCCCTCACTCCCCCTGTCTCCCTCCTTCTCAAAACGCCAACTCCAGATTTGCTTTATTGGCAAGACCCTACCCTAGTAGAGTACTGCCAATGTTTACAACAGAAGAAGAAAATTCTTCAGTGCATATCCTGCCTATGAAGTCTTTACATACAATCCCTGTACAACTAATCTGTTTCTGCTTAGACCTGAAGGATAGTCACAACAGCTGAGTTGAGAGAGAGGCAGCGAAGGGTTGTATTTACATGTATGTTCGATCAGCGGGTGGAGAGAAACAGCTCAGCAACAGCGAAAACTGAGGAGGAGACAGAAAGAGAGAGCAAAAGAAAGAAAGAAACAGAATGAGAAAGAAGTGTCTAGTTTCAGATTTACTGTGGTGGTGGGAGAGATTTGGCTGTGTTCTTACAGCACACTGAGGACCGAGCCAGAGGAGGAGTAGAAAGACAGATTTACATGGTGAGAACAGCTCTGGCTGCTCTGGAGCAGCACACTGGTCACATACTGTTCTCTAGTGATCTCTATATTAAAAAAAAAAAAAAAGCAACAACTTATAACATGACAAATGCCTCAGTGTGAAAGCTTCATACCTAGATGTTAAAAATCATGTTTCCCAACACACAGCACTCAAATTCTGCTCTTTCCAAGCCACCTCCTCAGATTTTACTGTGGTATTATGATGATACATGGACACAATATCCAACAGGGGGTTTACTGTCAAGATGGTCTTTCTGCTACAGATGTGTTGTAAGATAAAGCAATTGAACTGAAGTGCTGGGTAACATTTGGATATTTTGGATCAATTCACTGTAGATTCACCGAAATAATAAAATGAAGCATTGTTTTTTTATATACGAGTGTCTTATGCAATCGCCAAGAGTAGGAAAAAAACAAAAACATTAGGCTATAAAAAACTATGATCACATGACTTAGGTGCCACCATCGAGTGGCAACTTCCTGTGCTGGGCAATGAAGCTAATGCAGAAGTGTTAAAAGAAACTGTAATCCCTCAAGCGGCCTCTTGAGACATGACGCAGAAGAGACTCAATAATAAGCGGAAGCATATTTTCGGCTTCAAAACAGAGCTTCAGAAGACCTACGGGCGACGTCACTCGGGGTCTGTTCATTATTTATACTGTCACTGGTGGCAACCTACCTGTGAAGTGAAACCAAAGTGCTAAAAACTACAGTTTGTTGAACGTCCAGGCTGGCTGCAAAATGGGTCAGTCTCTGTGAGTCCCCATAGTAAAAAACATCTTTACTGTACTGATGGTAATTTTTCATAGAACTCACCAGTTCAAATCATATTAAGGCTTTTACATTACATATCTCATTCGCCCATTCATGCATTGACTGCCATGCCATGCATTCATACATTCATCATACACATCATACGCCATGCAAGGTGCCAACTGCTCAGTAGTTTTTGGGAGCTAACCATTCATACGCACCACACGTCTATGTTTGTGTACGTATACGCGTCCATACAGTCTATGGTCAAAACCACTAAACCTTAAGTGTGTCCACCAGCTTCCTCTGCAGCCTGTTGGTCCCTCTCCTTCTAATACATAGGCTAAATGCCGACCACTGAGGGTGAAAAGCGTCCAGCGTGCTACCCTCAATTTTTTGGCCATTATGAATGCACCTTTTGCGTACTCACAGTCCACTGCATTATGCCATAAGTGATAGTGTGAATGTACTTGTGAACTCAAAATTGCAAGTGTAAGTATGGAAGCATTAGCCTTCACTTGACTGAATTGAACATCTAGACTTCTTGACAAAATTTCAGTTTAATTATGAGGTTGCATCTGTCAAACCTGTACTGTTTACCTCCACAAACATCACTATCACACCACACACTATCATTATTTAACTCTGTGTAACCAATAATAACAGTGCGGAGCAGGAAATGGGCCCATTATAAGTCTCTGTGTGAAGGTCTGTCCTGTGTTTCCACTCTTGACAAAAATGAGAAAACTTGCGATCAACCCTTTTAGGCGTGTGCGTGTGTGTGTGCATGTGTGTGTCTGTGTGTGTGTGTGTGTGTGTGTGTGTGTTTGTGTGCCTCTTTTGGGGTTTTACTCCTTATTTAAGACCAATATTTACCCAGCAGCCCCAGGGTGAGATTACCTCATATTCTCCCGCCCAGCTGTGCTTTCTCAGCGTTTCCACGACAACCGGGGGAATGTCCCATCATGTTTATCCGCCTGCCAGGAAAACAGAGAGCAAGCAAGAAGGAGAAGAAGAAGAAGAAGCAGAGGGAGATGGAGAAGATACACTTTGGTTGGAGTGTGTATACAACACAGATACTTATCCACTCACACTCTAGACTATTATGCTATCAAAGCAAGTTCACAGCAGGAGCAACATGCTACTGAAAGCTGATCAATACTTTCAACAGCCACACATATGAGAAGATGAACCCTTTTTATGACTTGCATTTTTCCTGCCCCTATTTAGCATTTATAAGCAGATTATAAACACTTAATTAATGCTTTATAACAGACCATGTTGTTGTAAGCTAATATTAGGGCAAGTATATGTCTTGCAATGAAGCATCCATGACTAGAGAATGAACAGTAAATGAATACCCGATAGCACATAGCTTTAATTCAAATGCAATTGGACCAATTCAGCTGTAAAGCATTTATAACCGTTATACACATACACAGTTTGTTTATGTAGTCACAAAACACGGCATATTATTACATTTAAATTAAACTATGTTATGTATTAATGTTATTTGTCTCTTGTATGCCATTGTGAGCTATTAAATTAGTTGGCAACTACTTTATAATGGGTAATAAACCATTTATTAATATGACATAGTGTTGCCATGTCAGCACAATATAGGCAACCAACCAGTAGTCAATATCTGTTCAAACCTAACAACTTGCCAGGACCTCTACTTAGATGCATTCACATACAGTCACTCAGCTGTCACCATAACACCTGACATTGTATAAGAAATAAACTAAATGTAGCCTCAGATATCGGTCCAATTTTATATGATTAATATGATCAGTCATGGACTTAGTTTACGTCTGTAAAGCTCAAAGTTTGAATTTTCATGGTTCTGGAACAATTTGTCATCATGAGTGGGCTTTAAAAACCACCAGCTCTGCATTAGCTGAATTCAGCAACTTTTAGAACAACACACACTCCTTAAACCACAATAGTTGAGTTGCGCTTGAGTCAGTTATTTCTCCTCAAACAAGAATGTTTCTGCTCAGGACAGTTTCTCCAAAGTGCAACATTTCTTACTGCACATTAACTCACAGGGCAAATATTGTGTCTGTGTTTTCAGTCAAACTGTCTGATTAAAGTAGGCTATAATGTGTTTATTGGATGAAGTGAGAAGTCATTTCTATTTGGCAAGTCAGGTCAAACATAAATGTTCTGACTCAGCTGCTCTGATTTTCACATCTTTGTCACCACAACTATCATCATCATCATCATTAATAATAACACATCTGGTCTCGCTAATGCAGAGCTCTTACTGACTGGGCACACTCTCCACTGGCACACAGCACAGTAATACCAGTGGCTCTCTCAGCAGTCCCTGCAGTGTGGACTCTGTCCTGCCATGGGAACGGACAGTTATTTGCTTTAATTTGCAACAGAAAAGCGTTGTGGTGTATAGCGACTGTTGGGGAATGTTCTATTTGGTCTTCTCCTGGCCTGTTTAAGTGATAAAAGTGTCATTATTTAGCCTCTGAGGCAGAGGGGAGAGTGCAAATAAGACTGTATGACCCTCTGTCAAGAGCCTCCGTTCTTCAGAAGCTCATTAAGGGCCTCCAAGAGGACAGCGCATCAATTGGAAGGTCCCCCCAGCTTCCTCTCGGCCTTTTTAAGCCTCACTCCTCGGATTCAGCCCACTCATCGGCCGACTAACGTTAGAAATTGACTCATTTTAGAGCTATAGTGGGCATGAAAGATGTGGCGCTGTGAGCAGGCATAGACGACTTATTAAAACAGCAGGAAAGGGCCTTGGACTTGAGCCAAATAGGATCTCACCCTGTTGTGCTCTGACCGGATTTGGAGAAGTTTGGATGTACTTGTTGAGATGCTCTCCTGCCTCGGTCTCTGTGTCTGGTGAATGATTTCAGCCAGTCCTGGAAGCTTTGATTGGCGTCGGTTTAAGCGCTTGGCTGAATAGCAGACATATAAAAGTGACATATTTTCTGTGAGGGCGTCTTTTGGGATTGAATGCGGAGATGCAAGGTCGCTTAGTGGACTCCACGTTAATACATTTTGTCAATGACATGAGCCTGATGGAGTTTCCGCAAAAGTGCACTTTGGAATCAAAACAGCAGGTGGATAATGACTCATCCAGTTCGAACAACCAGATGCGGCTGAACGACGTGCCGTGGAGCAGGGACCTGGAAAACGGCGTGCGCACCGAGCATCTGGTGATGGGTGCACCGAGGTACTATAGCCGCGGGGCGCATGGGCATCCCAGCAAGTCTAAACGGAGGAGGATCATCAACGTGGTCCAACGGCAGGCGGCCAATGTGCGGGAAAGGAAGCGGATGTTTAGCCTGAATGAGGCGTTTGATGAACTTAGGAGGAAAGTTCCAACATTCGCCTACGAGAAGAGACTGTCCCGCATCGACACACTCCGTCTGGCCATCGTCTACATTTCATTCATGACGGACCTGCTGGAGCAAAATAGTCAAAATAGCCCAGTATGAACTTCTACAGGGACTGGCCTGGGTTGTCTTGATGACAAAGACACTGAAATGCTTGAACTAATTAATATCGTCTTAATTCAAACTGTGATATGGGATTTCTTAGATTCCTAGAAGTAGACAACAGAAAATGTTTGAAACTATTCAGACTTTTAAACGCCCCTTTCTCTCAGAAAAGCATTGCAGTGACAGCTTACTATAATTTTGCCTTAAATTATTACACTTGACCTAAACAAGCCGAGAGAACCTCTTCCAAATATTCCACTTAATATATGTGACTTTTTGTTGCTTTAAAATAAATTCGTATGCTATGATAATTCATGTTCTTTGCTGTGCATCAAAGAAAACAACGGGTAACGTATAGGGTCATGATGTTGATAAATGCCCTTTATGACCCAAATGCCTTTATTTTGTAGTGTTAGAACACTGCGTCTATTTTTAAAAAATCTACTTTTTTAAACATCTAATATAACTTTCAATAGAAGATATGGCCTGTAGGAAATATGACGACGTTTCCAAGACTTCAGGTGTGTTGTTTCAGCACCTTGGAGAGCGACCCCGTTGAACAGGTGAGGCTGAGAACAGGACAGCTTTATGTTTCCCTTAAAAAAGAAGAGAAGGGATGAGAACGAATAAGAAAGATTTATATGATGGGCCTTAAACGCCTCATCTACCGTGTCCCCTGCAAGTAAGTGAAGATACAGCGGATCTGAATTGCGAATTCAGGCTCACTGCATGACGCTGGATATTATCTTTGCCACTGAGGTGTAAATTGAGTCAGAGATATGATGAAAGCGGTGACACAGGCTCCATAGAGGTAGCGACAGGCCCGAGATATTTAGTGGGGATTCAGGTCTGAGGTTGGCCCAGAGTGAGCCTGCTGTGGCCCTCTTCGTGTGTCATCCTCCCTAATCAAAGCTGAGGCCTTCCTGTGGCTATTTCACACCACAGACCACCTCCAAACGGCGTCACATGAAGTTGTGAAGTTATGTATCTACTGGGTTTTGATTTTATATTGTGTTAGTCCCCAGAGCCGGGTGGTCATGTGTGCGTGTTTGGAGTATCTCTCTCTCACCCGTCCATCTTTATCACCTCCAGTGTTTGCTTTGCGCTCCAGCAGTACACCGCCTTTAGCGACCCCGCTGTGAGCACGGATCCGCCCTGAGAGCTCCCTGGGACGGCTTGTCTTTTAAACCTGAGCCGCGGTGTCCAGATCCCTGCGGGAGTCAGACCCATTTAAGCGCATACCTCAACGCGGGGCCGCTGACGGGAAAATAAACACCACGGTCTGCTTACGAGCGCAGACCTCCTGCTGTGACAACCTCCTGTGTTTCAGTAGGACTGATATTTTTCAACGCCACCACTTCTCCCATCACAGGCAGCGTCTAGACCTAACAAGGAGATTGAGGCCCGCAACAGACATGTGGAGGATTTTTTTGTTTTGTTCTCAGTGTCTTTGATTTATTTGCAATAAGGAAGGAAGTAAAAGGAAGTCCATGCGTATTGACGCATGGTAACAACTTGAAAAGGGCCTCGAAATAAAACAAAAGTGAGTCTAAATATAAAGTTTATACACTTTAAGCAGATATATGTTTAATTAATAATGAATTAAAGAGTGAGAGATTGGGGGGAGACATAACTGGGGGTGGGGAAGGGAGAAAAAATGTATCCCTAAAGGCGGGACAGTTAGTCCTTGCACAAACTACACCTACGATTCAATAACACCGCGCCCCAACTGTACCCCCCTTCACAATCTTGTGCAGAGGAGCCTGTATGTCTTAAACACCATTCCTGATATTATAGCTAGAACTCTCCCATTCCTGCAGTATTATGTTACACCTCTCCTCACCCAATCACAGCGCTCCCCAAAATCCTCCTGCCTGCTATAAGAGCCCCGGTCGTCCCAGTCTTGGCAGATACCTCTCCCTCTCTGTGGCGCACGAGATTTACCGTTATACAAGCTCACACCTCCACTGCAGGCCACACGTCTTATTACCTGTCGTGTTTGTTGATGTTGTAACCAGTTCAGTGGGTTAGTGTCAGGGGTTATTACGGTCCAATAGACCAAAGAAAAGTTTTGGAAGAGACGATGCGGGAAGAGGACTCCTCCCCAATGGACAGTGCGGGGAACAGTGAGGAGGAGACCGACCGTCAGCTGCCGCGGAGAGGCGCGAGGAAGCGGAGGGCGACGCGGAAGAGCGCTTATGATGAAGAGGAGGGGGACATTGAGAGCCCGATTCCCGAGAAGAAGAAATGCAGAAAGAGCTGTGACGGCGGAGGCGGCAGCGCAGGGAGCGTCGGCAGTGAAGGTAGCAGCAGCCCCGAGCCCTCCTTCGACGACCTACAGACTCAGCGCGTGATGGCCAACATCCGCGAGCGGCAACGGACGCAGTCCCTTAACGAGGCTTTCACGTCGTTGCGTAAGATCATTCCCACCCTCCCATCGGACAAACTCAGTAAGATCCAGACTCTGAAGCTCGCGGCCCGGTACATCGACTTCCTGTGCCAAGTTCTCCAGAGCGACGAGCTGGACGCGCGAGGGACCAGCTGCAGCTACGTGGCGCACGAGCGCCTGAGCTACGCGTTCTCGGTCTGGAGGATGGGGGGCGCGTGGTCCCTGTCTACTACGTCCCACTAGCAGGGCTGCTGTGGATGGTGCAGCACGGTAAGCTGAGCGCCTTTTCACTTTTCATTCTACAGTGTGCCAAAAAGTTCCCATGCGTATTTTACGCACTGACACCAGATAAAAACAAAAGCAATATGCTTATAATATTCCAATAGTGATGCTTTTGGTGCATTATTTGTTTGGGATGCTCCTAAAACATCTCTCAAATTCACAAAAAAGTCTGTTTCAGTTAGTCGTGGAAGGGGTGCAGATACCTGTAGATTGCACAAACACATCTTCACTATCCACCTTAAAATGTGAAATTCCCAAACCATGCTGAGAAGATATTGCACATAAGGGGGATATGCATTTTTTTCTGAAAATATAGATTCGCATTTATGTTGCTTACACACAGCAACCAGGTTACATGTGTTCAAATATACAAATGCATCATACCGTGTCCTACAAATGATACATTTCTGTGTATTGGATGTTTTTCTTAATCCAAATAATATTTCTTTCACAGATTGTCCAGTCTGAAGAACCAGCGGACCAGGTTGAAACTTCAGATAGACTGAAACAAAAAGGCCAAACACAGCTGAGGCCCAGCCTCTGTGCTTCAGGCCTCAGAGGAGAGCGGGCTTTTCATATTTCCCATTGCATGGACTGTAATGTTTGCAAGGGAGCACTTAGGACAGACAGGACGGATATGAAGAAAGAAAGACCACTGCGACTATGAATGTTTGTAAAAACAATATGAGCTCTGAGGAACCGCTCTGTTTTGAAACAAGAGAGAAAAATGACAATTCATTCCACATTCCCTGTGACAGTGTTTCACAGCAAATGAAGTATTTTGTATTTATTTTTCTACACATGTTTGAAATTCCTTTTCCCCCCACACTCAAATAAAAGTTATTTATTTTTTGGGATATCTCATAATGTTGAATGGATCTGGAGTCTGCACATTTTGAGTTTTGTAAATATTTGGCAACATCTTCAATTAAAAAAAAAAAAAAATCAAAGTATCATTCCTACTTCTCAGTTGTCTGGATATTCATTATAGACTTCAGATCGAGCTCCATAACAAGGGGCTGTACATTAAAACAACAAACGGGTCAATTTCAAGACATCAGCTGAAGTATGACACAAAAATGCTTTTAAATACATTAAACATTTCCCATAGCCTCAGCAGTCTGGGCCTATGTAGAGAGTTTATTTTTACTGGTTGTTGCTGAATCTCCAGTTAACTGAACCACAGTGGAGGGGGCAAAAGAAAACATTTCATACCCAAGGCTTATTCTGTAGTGATTTCTTGAGCTGAGGGATCTGGGAAAGCCATAATTAGCTGGTGGTCTGTTTGAACAGGGTGAATGTGGAGCTGTGGGAGACATGCATGATATTCCCAGATGTCCTCCGAGCCACAGGTCAGAATGGGAGTCTTCTGCAGGTGCTACAGCAACTATACCCCAAGAGCTCTGAGAGATAAAAAGGGTGGATATGGGTCATAATGCAAACTGAATAGCCTGTATGATTACACATACCTGTAATTTTAATTAAAAAAAGAAGGAGTTATTCACATAGGAACACAATGAATCAAGTTATAACACCACAGGGAGGACAAAATATGTGTGTTTTTAACTGATTTTTTTTACTTTTTGATTTTTTATTGTACAGATAACGTTGCACTGAAATTGAGACACATTCAAAACCGTGCCACAAGTTCAATCCTCTCTTAATTAGAGGATTGAAACCCATGCACCCTTTCTACCAAACCATATACCTGCCATATATCTATAAAATATCTTTACTTGCTGAAAGCCAAAAGCTTCCTTCCCTTAAATGTCTCATAACAAATACTTTAAGACTTCACAGTATGTCTATAAATTCCTAAAGGAATAGGCTATTACAGGAGTACTACAGTAGTATCAGTTGGATATATTATGGATGAAAGATACTGAGGTCAATACAAACACCTCATAGTTTCAAATCTCTCCATAGGGTTGCAGAGGGATGATCATTAGATCATTATTGTGTTTTTGCATCACGGGTTGCGTGCGGAAGGTAAAGCCATCAGCTCTGACCCGAGGCCCCCCTCCTGCCACTTGGGGGAATCGATTCCCACCCTCAGATCACCGTGGCCGTGTTATCTTAAACTTGAGGCTGTTGCTCTGACATGGAGGAATGTCACCTCTGAGGCTTCAAGACACACACACACATACACACACACACATTTATAGGTTATACACACATGGAGAGAGATTTCTCACGCCTACCAAACAGGGAAATACATTCCAGAGAGAGAGAGCAGGGGGGAGAGGGCTCCTGCAGCTCAGCTCCTGCCCCCCTCTTTGATGTTTGAAGGTAATGGGATGACCGCTTGTTATCAGTGTGAAGGCATCTGGCTCTCTGGATTTAAGTGTGCTATGATAGACTCTTTGATGACTGACACACACTCTCTCCCGCTCATTAATCACAGTTTATATCTCCAGACTTTGCAGTCCTTAAACTCATCCAGAAGTCAAAGGTGCAGGCCTGTGTGTGTTTTAATAATGCCAGGGGTTGTAAATCTCGGTAGAAATGGATTTCTCATTCCCCGACAGACGTTGCAGTTTGTTTGGTTGTTTAAACACTCGAGCAGACCTACCTGTCTTTTACCTCTCCTTTTTACTTCATTCAGCTTTCTGTCTCCCTCACTTCCATCTCTTTCTCTGAAGTACCCCCATTATGGGGTAACAAGAGCTGGTTTACATTAACCCTCAACACCACAAGAAGACAGGGGGTAGAGGAAGTTGGACTGACACACACACAGGCAGAAAGAGAGACTAGATTTGCAAGTCTGGTTCCCATTAGAGCTAATTATCTGTGTTTCATCTCAACCTGAGGCAGTTAGTATATGTGTGTTGCTCTGCTGCTTTTGACTCAATGGATCTCAAATCAAGACAATCATTCCTGAGGATATTCTCTGCTTTGCAGTAACCCCCGTCCCCACTCATTATACTCAAATACCTTATAGGAGTCGCTTAATCCGTTTGGTGTATACAAACAATGCAGAAACATACATAAAATTATTTGGTCCAGCTGACCAGTCCAACAATTCCTTAAAAAAATAGCATTTCATATTTACCGTATATTAATTATGTTTTGAGGACAAACTAACTCTTCATGTGTCATTTTAAAACAATTTTACACATTATTGGCAGTTCCAGGGGGACCTGTGCAAAGAAAAAATAACCCAGATGACATCATCAAAGTTATTTTTTCATTTTTTTGGACTTGACTCATTTCTTAACAGTAAGCCTCCATTAAAAACTGCAGGATGTGGGTGGTGTGAGAGAAGTGGACAACTGGGAGGCAGAGAAGTCTAATGAAAGACACTACAGAGCTGCATTATGGAAACTGTAGGACCCAGCTCGTGTTGGGGACTAAAAGTCAGGATATAACCGCCTCTGCTCTTTTCATCTAAAAGTGCTTATTTCATGACACATCTGAATGTGTTTGATCCTGACAAAGAGCTTTTTGGGGCTCCAAACATACAAACATAGTACATCTTGTGTTGCAAGTCATTTACAAGAGATAGCATTGCTCTATTGAGTCAGGGGCTTTGTTAAAGCAAGCAGGAAAGTGAGTGACAGAAAGGAAGTTGGGGCAAAAACTTACTCACTAGCATAATGAGCACTCACACCCACACATTCCCTGAGGACGGTGCCAACTGCACCCATTATTACTGACCTCTGACCTCTCAATCTGACCCAGTCCCCAGACTACAGTGACCCCCAGCTGGACCACGAGCCACCGCATTCACCTCTACAAAGTACCCACTCAGTTAGAGCAGCACATAAAGACGGAGTACGGGTTGTGGCCAAAAAGGGATGGGAGAACAAATGTCCGATTGGAGGAGTGAGCTTGAAAACGAAGGACACGACAAACAAGTGAGAAAACGAGTATGAAAAGGAGGCAGGAGAAAGAGAGTGAACTTATACAAATCCTCTCAGCTCTCCTGCCTCAGGGCTGTTTATCTTGCAGATTGAGTTAAGCACAAGCCCCTTATAACTCTCCACATACCAGACAATATCACAGTGACCCCCGCTTTACGAATACAAACATACGTGCTTTATCAAAGACCAGCATGGCTCATTCAAACACATAGGCTCTTTCTCCTAACTTAATTTACCCCGCACCCATACAAAGTTCTTTTACTGGATTTGAGCTGTTCGAATGTCTAATTCTGGCTTAAAATTGGGAACTTTAGGGGGTTGCATTGATGGAGATTGGAGGGGTTTACTCCATGTTTACCTTATGAAACCATGCTGGTCTTATCACACATAGATGGGCCATCAGTATGGAAAAGCCCTGAGGTCACACACAACACAGTGTGTGTTGTACTGAGAGAGAGGGCATTGTTTGACTCAACACAGGTCCATTCACAATGATGGATGCGTGGTTTTCAATGGGGAAATGTATGTTTCCTTGTTGTGTTAATGGTAGAGAAGATTGTCTCAGCTCTGCACAGAGATTAATCGCACACACACACACACACACACACTCAAGTGTCGAGTGTTGCATCATCTTGGATTATATAAAGTTTTCAAACATTTCTGTGTTGAAAGCAATAACCGGAGCACAGTCGTAGTTTACTGGCGCTCTGAGGGCCCCTCTCATGAGCGGGTATGCATGCACACACACACACAACACACACACGGGTAAAGTGAGGGATGACTTGGCAGTGAGAGTGACTCCGGCCTCAGTGTTGGTCTAAGGGGAGCTGTGCTGGGAGAGAAATAGACGTTGAAATCTGCAGTCTTCCCTCTGGTGTTCAGTGTAGGGTGGTCTCTCTCTCTCTCTCTCTCTCTCTCTCTCTCTCTCTCTCTCTATCTATCTCTATCTATCTATCTTTTTTCTCCACTTTCTTTATTCCTCCCTCCTCCTCCCTCTCATTACTCTGAGGTGGTCTGTTTCTGTCTTTTCACCTCGCTCTTTCCTCCCTCTTTTCCACCCCATATCTCCCCACCTCTTCATCTCTCCTTTTACTATCGTATAATCTCCTTCGGTCTGTTTAATATTTCTCCTCTGTCATTTCCTCTTCTTCCTCAGACTCCCTCCCTTTCTCAACCTTTTTGTTTACCTCCACACACAAATACAATAACACTCATCATGCCTCACTATGTGCTCCCTGCTATTCGCCAAAAACTTGTGTGCAGCACTGGAGAGTATGAGTGTATGTCAAGAAGAAGGCAAAACCCTGTCGAGACAAAGAGAAAGATGCCAGGACTGTAAGAAAACAAAGTCTTGCTGATGCAGTGACTATCGCCAGCCAGCATTTTTCTAGCCAATTGTGCTCTGGATCGGTGTGTGTGTGTGTGTTTGTGTTTTTTCACCTAACAAATAGGTTAATATCAGAGCATTGTATTTGCTTGTCTGGCTGTTGTCTCTTTGTCCTTTCTTCTCTTCCCTGGAAGGTGTTGGTTGTGTGATTTTATAAGCCTGGCATTTGGTGTCACATGAACCATTTGCATGTTTTTTTCAGGTCCTGTAAACCGGGCCTAAATGCCCCATAATTCTCTTCCCCCGGCTGCTTGGTGATGGCTAGCGCCAACTTTCAAAGTCACACACACACACACTCCCACACACACACATACCTACACACACACTGGAGTCATGGCACTCATCTAACAGGAAAAGTGTAAAGTAACACCACCTATTTTTAAAAAAAAAAAGTGGCAAAAGGTCTTGTTGGGACCAAAAGCGCATATAAATGCGAAGGAAGAAGTGTGTTTCCAGCAAACTAGTCTCAAGAAATGATAGCATTGTAAAAAGCCAGGCGCCTGGATTACAACAGGGCAGAGGGGTGTGTGTGCATGTGTGTGTGTGTGTGCGTGTGTGTTAGCACATGCATGTGGGAGAGTTATAAATAGTTGGATCATCTGGAGTACATTAGAGGTACAGTGTTTAAGTGAACAGGTCCGCTACCTGCAGCCACAGAAACCTCAAAACAGACATTGCCAAGCCCCAAGCTGGACACACACACACACACCAGAGCATGAAGAGAATAAAATACAGATCCATCAATGAAGGCAGTAATTTAGCAAAACGCTGAAACAAAGTGATTAACAGGCAGTCAGGTTGAGAGAAAGTGCCTCATACTGTAATACAACCTAACCGTGGCTTTAAGATAAACAGAGGCTATTAGCAAAAACACCACAGGGGTACCAACTCTGCTATTAAAGTCTGACATGAATTTAGAGGGAGGGGAAACATAATGTCTGAACGAGGCTGTTTAACTAAGAACTGGTGATACGCCGCCTCCCGAGCCCACACACATGAACCACACCTATGCCCTAATGCACAAACCCACACATAAATATGGTGGTAAGGTTATGTACTGAAATAATGCAGATTGTATCACCCAGGGTGAATAAAATACCCTTTCTGCTTTATGAAACCATTCATTTATTTACTGTGTATCACCTGTGTGAAATGAGAGGGGCATTTTTACACTCACTACTCCTATATTTAAATCTCTACAGTCAATAAATTGGTTTATCTTTGGATTTTATAAAGTCCAGCTTTCACTGCATCTTCTTTCCAAGTTTGCCACAAATCTGGGGCCCCCAAAATCAGGAGTTGGTCCGGGAAGTGGACCCTCCCCCCATAGCACATTTACACTCACACACACTTGAAACCTGAGCCACAGGAAGTGGCCCTGCACAGCATTTTGTCAGGGCAGACAAATTATTCACCATTTGAAAAAATGCACCTTTTTCCCCTCTCCTATATTTATCCTCCTCCCTCCTCTGCCCTCGTCTCCCTCCTTGTCTTCTTCTCTCCATTTATTGTTTTCATTTCAGATCCTCTAGAGAGGAACAGTGAAGGAGACAAAAAGCTCTGCTACCTGCGTTATCTCAAAATGAGCTGCATTCAGACTCAAAACGAGCTGCTGCTGCGGTTGCACAGGCCCCAAAATTCCGGGAAATATTCTCCTGCGGTGTTCCCTGAAGACCTGTGGTATTCCTGCCCACAGTATCCCCACAACGCTTTTGTGGAATTTCCTAAATGGATGAAAAGCAGGTTTATTTGAACTCTTTTGAAAAGTGAAACATAGATCTTCCTTATCTCTACATGACTATATTATTTTACTGTATAAACCCAACTGTGAAACGGCTGAGAGGGAGAATAAAAATGGCAATTTTGTGCTGGTTTTATGAGAATAGAATGAACAAACAATAAAACCACCCAGTTTAACATAATGTGGGCGATTAACACTGTAAAACCTATTTTCAGTGACCTCACCAGCAACTTTACTTTGTGTAAGTGAGTCAAAACAGGATTAAAAATAGATTTAGAATTGCATATAATAACATTTCATAGTTGACGAGTTAATACAGGAAGTCTTCACATACACAAGAGAAATTTAGTTGTTTTTTCTTGGCCGTCACCAACCTGAAGTGGGACCAATGTGATGAAACTATACTAAAACAAAACCTTTTTTTTTTTTTTTTTTTTTTTTTACTTTTTTGACCCTAATCAACTATAAAAGTGCATCATTTCTACAAACTCTGATATGATGGTGCCAACAAATGATGTCTGTTGAACTTATAACCGCACAACAGACGCACAAGAAACTCCTTGAGGACATTTTTGCACAATGCCAGCAAATTGCAAAAACAGTTAATTATACTGTAATTACTATTTTGTTTCTATTATTTTTTTATCCCATCTATTGTCTTGTTAAGTAGACCTTTACATAAATCAAATAAATTTGATAGAATAATGTAAAAAGTCCCTAAAAAGACAAAGAACTAACTTGGCATACCAAGAAATTAACAATGATTGGCAAGTGGTTGCATAGACATTAGTTGACTTGGCTCCACACAGTTTTACAGGCAGCGTTTGACTTGTACTGTCATGCTGCTACGTTGATTTATAGTAAATGTTCTTATAGGACGACACGTGTTTTAGGGTTGTCTCCAGTTTGAATAAATCCTAGGTTTTGATTCCCAGTTCCTGCTATGTCAAAACACTGAACATCAAACCTTTACATCAGTGTCTTTGTGTGCACATGGATGAATGAGAGACTGAAATATACTCTGTTTTAAACACTCCCCCATGAGTGCAGTCAATAGTTACTTAAAACTTATACATTAAAGTGCAGAATGCCAGATGTTTTTCACAGCTAAAATAAACACTAAAACTATTTTAATCAAATATTTAAGAATTAAAGCCTTCCACCTGCTGTTCGTCTTGTTACTTTTAATGCATGTTGAATAGTTTGCAACATTGTTTGGACCTTTGTGCAGTACTGTGATGTAATTGTGGGATTTGATGTCTGGTACCGAAGAGTCATGTGGCTTGTTATTCTGTCTTTGTGCAATGTCATACCAAATGTTATTCACTGAGAAATATGTTCCCCACAAGGACAGCAAACTATCCAGCTTATGTTGTGCATGTGCGACCAGACCACGGGGAGGTACGCACCGCACTAGAATGACACAGTTGTTGTGCACTAGGAAGTGTCCACTCTCCTCCTCCTGACAGGACTGTGACTGCGTGCATTATGCAAAGGTCAGGGGGGAGATGGTTGTATTAAGTAGAGTTTGGAAGAGCAGTGGCCAAACACACTTTCCCCTCAGGCGAGTGGTCCAGGGACAATTGAGAGCATACACACTCATATTTAACCCCATGCACACACACATACTCACATAGCCACAAGCGGTTGATTCTGGAGCAAACTTCTTGCCCCGTTAATACCCACAGTGCCTTGGGCTACTTGGCCCACCGGCCTACCCTGGTGACCCTTGTTACCGTGGTGATTAGATATTGGGAGCCCTCATCTGCAAACATTTAGGCAGTGTCACCCTTAATATACCTTCTGTCACCCTGCCACCACCGGCTCAGGAGCAACACTCATAAACAGGCAGACATCAATACATCTTGTCTCTGCTACTGCTGTCTGGTGAAAACCTTCCAACTATGATCTGTTTTTACGAGTGACACGCATACAAATAAATAACTCTTGGGTATCAATCTTGCACCCAAGATATCTATAAAAGGTTGACACTGTCCTCCTCAACAGGAAACAGTGGCTATGGCCAGCCTGAATTCATTTATCTCAGCATCATGATCCACAGTATCCATCTATAAAAGAAAATCTCTGCCAACATATGGCTGCAGACACAGCGTTTATAGGACCTGAGCTATTTTTCAGAAGAATGTCACATTATAAAAGTAGCAAATTAAGCCCATTAAGATGATTATTTACTTTTTGTCTGTTTATCTACCTACCATCAAAAGACAGATAAAGTATCACAGGTAAGAATTAAACACTTTATGTGTCAGAATGAAAGTAACAACCAAGATATATGGACTTATAAAACGTATTTCCTTCATCATTAAATAACCATTGGACATCACATTCCACCTCCTGACCTATTGAACTATGACATACAGGTCTTCCTCCTCCAGGCCAAACCACCATGGACACCATGCCTCAGGTCAATCGTTGGCTTACTAAGCAGAGCAGAAGGGTACGTTACGTCTGGAAATAAATCAACGACTTCTTTAAATGACAAATCAATTCTGAATTGTTAAGTGACTCACTTGACATATGGTCATTCAGCAAATGTAAAAAGGTTCATATTATGTCTTACGGTGGAATATATGTAACAGAAAATTGCACCAAAAACAGCCAAAAAGCCATCCAAAAAAGCAACGTCTTAGTTAGTGTCCTAATGTGCTGCAATATCAGTGATCTGCATACAGCCGTTCTCATTCAGGGCGATGGAGCAGGTACACACAGGGACTCTGAGAGAATATAGAGAGAATAGTACCACAAGAAATTATGGTATTATATACATGACATGTCAGAGTCTCAATCAAGAAAGACAAAAAAAAAAAAAAAATAGGCAGCTGCTTAGGGCCTTGCAGACCAACAGGAGAGCCACCACGATAAGAAAGGAATCGTTTAATGGACAGTGTGAACAGCAGGAATGAGTACAGTGAGCGAAAACTGGTCCACTGTACATGTGGGCACCTGACTAGTGTTTTAAGACAGACTTGAAGAACGATGAATCTGTCCTCACCTGACATATAAAGCAGTACTCTATCCAAAATCTTTTATGTCTCAAGCAGCCCCTGTGTTTTATCACTTTAAAGGGTGGCTGTTAAAAGTTTGTATTTTCTCAGTGATGAGTACTGAAGCAGCGGCTGTTCTAAATACCTCACGACACTCATGAAACATATTGTAATCCTCCTATCAACTGTCAGTTACTTAAGTTTCATAATGTCACCGAAATAGAGCTAGATTCACTGCTTCCAGAGGAGCTTTGGAGCTCCAAATAGGCCAATGCAGGAAGGAAGAAGTGTCTGACCTATATGTGGCAATTTTCATGTTGTATCATCTTTTGGATGTCTGCTGCATTACTTTTTTATATATATGTTTTAATGGTCTCTATATGTGTTCTCTATTTCAGATCTTCCCATGTTGCAATCTGCTGTCAGACATTCGGCCAGATTAATATTTTATCCTATAATTGAACTCAAACTCCTCTCAGTATTTCATGTATGGGGATCATAGTTGTGTCTTTGTGTTCTTCTTCGTATGGACTGCTGGATGTATGATTGGCATGCACAATGTCGAGACATTCCGCTAATACTTCTTTTTAGACCATCCTCTCCCTCTATCAGGGGTTTGTGATGGATTGATAGTGACCTCTTGTGGTAAAGGTGCAACACTGCAGGTTGATGTCTGTGCAATCTCTAAAAACACCTAAAAGCCAGCCTCTATTGGAGACCTTTAAAGAAAGCTAAATTCAGATGTTTGAGGATGTAGAATGAAATGAAAAATCCTTTTTGTATTTGCTACAATTGTTTCAAAATCCAGGCACGTGGTGCAATGATGAGCCCCCCTGCAGAACTGATTGATCTACATGACTTTGCTAATTTATTTCTTGTCAGTCGCCTAAACTGAATCTTGATGTATTCACAGTTCACTCACTTGTCACATGTTTCACTCATAACAGGCTTGCAACTCATAAAGCAGAGGTATAAAGTCTACTGTCGTGACTTGCTTGTGTGTTTCTGTGACAGCCTGACAGAGAAAGAAGTAGAAAGACAGAGACAGAAACATGAGAGGGCAGGGGAGGTCTCTTTTGTGTGCACCTGAGTAGTAGAAGAATGGTGAATATGTCCCGCTCCTCTGGATATAGAGAAGCCAGAGACTTTATTTGGCTTCATCCATGCTTGCTGTGTGACACAGCCGGGGCTCTGTCCACCTGGAGACAGGTATTGTGACCCAGAACAACACAGAGATCTCTTGCAGCTCACAATCTTTTTCAATCACTCCAAGACTCTTTGGCTCTGCCTCTTTGCTTCCTTCTCTCTCTTTGCCAGAAAGTGTAAGGTATAGCTCAGGTTAATGAAGGTGCCACTAGGGCAATGAATTATGCACCAGGTTTGCAGGTAGGCACTAGTCAACCATGTGATCAGACCGCACTGTTCGGTCTTCTTGTGCAATCTTGTAATAATACACCTTATTTGACATAGTGTCAAGAAGCTCACCATTATGATAAAATGTGCATTTAGTGATCAGACCTATGTTGGTTCAGATTATTTGCTACACGTTAGTCATGATTGTCACTGCATTCATGCCTATAGACAACAAAATAATGATACAGGCTATATATCATCAATAATAAAAAAGTATGTATGTGTAAAAGCAATAAGAATAAAACATAATAAATAACAATACAAATTTAGACACTAAAATAATCAGAAATACATTTTAAAATATGTTCTTTTTGTGTTTCATAGATTTCATTTGAGATTTTAGATCTACTGAGAATAAAACAGGAAGCTGCCATGAGTTTGGTCAAAGATAAATAAAAATTATTTCTAAAAGGTTTTACAGTGCTGCAGTCTTTAAAAAAGATAAATGTATCCTTCTCTTGAGCAGAATAAATGAATATCAGACAAGTTAGGAAGTCTGGCTTCTTGGAGTTGCAATATATATTTATAAGTACTTTAACCTTCATATGAATAAAGAATAAACATTCTTCCAACACAGACACACACACACACACACACACATACACGCCTCCCTGCCCTGTTGTAATCCAGGCGCCTGGCTTTTTTGCAGTGCTATCATTTCTTGAGACTAGTTTGCTGGAAACACACTTTTTCTTTTGCATTTATTTATTTAAGACTTTGAAGACAATTTTCCTGAAGGGCTGAGGTAATTTTGAGAATGAGTGAAGGTGGTGCATAACAATAAACACAGAAATAAAATAGAAGTCTTCAAAAGCCAGAAAAACAGAAATATTTACAATAAAATATTTGAAAGATAAATATGCATTATTCAGATGAAAAGAGTGTTTGAAACGAAGAGGGTGTGCAAAACACTGACCAAGGGGCGTGCAGTCATTCACAGTGTGAAGTATAAATAAATGTGCAGAGTGCAGGGATAATAATCCACCGTGCATTGAACTGTTTACTGTGATGACCCTGAGTAAAATATATCAGAAATTGTTTAAAATATTGCTGTATTCGGGTCAGTCAATGGTGATTATCTCTGCATTTGTGTCCGTCAATCAGTCACGGGTGTGTTTCTGCGTCATCGCTTTTCTAGCCAATCGCGTGGCGACGTCCAGAAACGGGGCACCCGAGACATAAACCTCGCAAACATGGCGACGCTCCGAAGAGAGTACGGAGATTGGAAATACGACCGTTTTTAACCGAGAAAATAACCTCCTCCTCGCATGTTACAATGTGGCGGGGTTAGCGAGAGCCACCGCACTCACAGCCTTTTTAGACGATGTTTGCAGAGGTAAGTTAGCGCCGGTGAAACAGACGCGCTGTGTCGTTACTGTAGTTTGTTACTGTGGCTAGTTAGCTCGTAGAAGCTAGCGCCTTAGCGTTAGCCCCGCAGGTAAACACTCAGCCTGACAGGGAGAGGACGGCGCACACAGCCGCTGTGTTTCCCAGAAGGGCTGCCTGCTATAAGTGGCAGTCAGCCCTGGATTACACCGTTAACGCTAAGTTAATACGATGAAGCTTAGGATATCCGCACTGTCAACACCGTGTGGGAATTAGCTCGACACAGGCAATGTCGGTAGTATGCGTTTAGATTATGAGTAACGTCCCTCAACGACGAATTCCCACATCACAACAAACACAGGTGAGCTGGTCATTAGCTGTTTGAACGGACTAAAACCTACATTGTTAAAGGTTGAAAGAAAGTTATCTGTTTGGTGTCAGCAAGGTGGGTTAAAAGCACAGTTGTTGACCAAACTGCGGTGACAGCTAACCGGGATGATAAGAGTGTTGTAGCGTTTTACTTTCACACCAGGGAAAGTCTGACCCATGCATGCACAGCTGAGATGTTTCCAGTAGCCAGACTGTCAGTCTGAATAGCCCCCTTCTCTTGCCAGACGCTACCATAACATAGGCTTGCCTTAAAATATTAATAGGGTTTCTTGAGGCCATTGTTGTAGAGATTACGCCTTAGCTTTGTGACCACTAAGCCTGACAAGCTGTTTTTTTTTTTTTTTTAGTATGACATGTGATGACACTGTAGTTTTGCTACAGTCCTCACGTGATGCACTTTCCCAATGCACGCTGGTAAACTGATTTTCAAAGAGATAAACTGCTGACCGTGACATCTGCTGACCTGCACACACACACACACACACACACACACACACACACACACAGACCACACTGTCCACCTCACCTGAGCAGCAGGTGACCTTACCACAGCTAGGCACCTCTCCAGCAGTTTAAGTACAGGTTTAGCCCTCAGTAATGTAATGAGGCTTGATGTCTGACAGGGAGGGAGTGCTGATTTCGGCGTAACATGCAGTCAGGTGTCAAACTAGAGCTTAGTGGCTCTTTGCAATATAACCTTTTAGTCCGAAGTAAAATTATGGGCTTGTAAAGAGGCGTCCTGTGATGAGTTCTGGCTTCACACCAGCATTGTAGTGACATCTTTACTGTGGACTTAAGAGGTAAAGTGATGTCAGGCATGCTACAGCTTTAACTGATTACCATTGTCGTCATTATCGTCTGTCGCCTCTCTGTTAATAATAAGGCACTGGGTTCAGTCCAGTCGACTCCCCTCTGGCCAGTTCACCTCCTAGGTTTTGTCTCAGGCTTTCATTGATGTTACATGTATTATAGTTATTTGATTTCTGCTATGATTTGTGTTTTCGTGTCATTTGCTTTAAAATGCGTGTTTGCACACTGAGTTGGAATGCAAATGTCGCTCTCGCGTTTGTACACTTGAGTTTGTTTGTTCATAAGGGGTGTGTGAGTGCCTTGTGTGTTTATCCTCAGACACACAAAGTTATCTCGCTGCTTTTCACCCCTGGCTAAATCTCATTAAAGTGTCTTAATCAAAGCTTTGTAGACTTTAAGGCTAGCATGCCATCGCGTCAGGCTCGCTTGTCATCCAGGGCACCTCACTCTGCTTCCTTCAATCAATCGAGGCGGCTGCCCTGCCAAACCAGCTGACACGTTTGACGAGTTACGTTAATTGTTTCCACTCCAGATATATCCACGGTGTGTCTAGGTCATGCTAAGACACAGAATGCAGTTCACATTTGGCATCGTCATGATTGTGTTCTGCTTTATTTTATCAGTTGAATGATTTTATTTTGAACCTCTATAGCTGCTAAGCTCAGGTGATGCAGACACCTACCTTACAGAAGCTGGGGTTCAGTTCCCAATAGGCGCACCTCTGGCTTGTTTGTGTATTCATATTGTGGGACACTGCTGGCCTACTGATTCCTACCAGTTGGTTGGGATTGTAGGTGTCTAACATAAACATAAACCTCCAGCCTGACTGGAGGAAGCTGAAAAGAGGTAGCAGGGGACTGACTGAGTGACTTCACCCTCACCAGGGTAACAGCGGAGAGGAGTACTATCAAACCACAGCTCAAGCGAGCTAGTCATCCCAAATTGGACAGAAAATAGAGCTTGGCTGTACAGCTAAAGAGTAAATCGCTAACTGGTACCTCACCCTGCCTACAGCTGCAAAAGTCAACATTTAGTAAGTTGTGTTTTAGTAAGTTGTCGGGCCACAGCGAACTGCCAGAAAAGCATCAGTGCTCCTCTGCGTAGATTGATTACAAGTGTCTGGAACTGTACTGGAGAGAGAAACATCATTTGATGATGGAGTGTTCGATACGTCAGCCTAAAGCATCTGCATTTGTTATATTTCTCCACTCAATCATCTACTCATACTACATGTGTTCAACTATTATCCATGACCACTTCAGAAAGTCTAGTACTTCCTTACATCACTTTTCTTTTTTAGTTACAGCTGTCCATCTGTGATTATAAAATACAAGATGCATGGCAGGGCCAGAGTTTATAGTCCATTCAAGGTGATCATAAAAACTGTCCTTTCACTCTCCTCACTGTGTAGCTACCGTCAAAGGATGGTAATAAGTAAAAGTATGAAGCACTTGTTACATTTTAACCAATTCTTCACATCTGTACGAGGTTAAGTACTCTGCTGATCATCTTCTTTGAGCACTTCACTCATTTATCTCGTAGTTTTTCAGGGGAAACGTGTTGAGCGTGTTGGCCTGTTTTTAAGAGTGGAGTCATGTTTGCCTTGTCTGCTCTCCTGTACTGTACTTGTTGCTCCACCTAATGTTAAACATTCTCGGTTAATGATAGCTAGAGGCTTGTTAGTAAGGGATTGCACAGCACAGGTTTTGAAGAGCGAGCTGTTTGATTTGCCCACTCACTGTTCGGCCGACTGTGTTGCAGAATAGGTTAGATAAACTGGTGAGATTTCAGCCAACCTGTGAACAAGACAACAAACCAGAGTGAGCTTTTACTGTGTTAGTAAAAGTATTACAGCCTCATATTTATCAGTCACATGTCACTGTCACTTTAAAGGTAAACAAAACAAGCAGCACTGGTACTGCTATCACTCCTGTTTGATATTCAAGTACTTTCCAGAAACAGACTGACTAGACAACAGCTACATTTAATACTACTTCCTCTTTATGATCTTTGACAGGTCTGGTCTTATTTAAAAAAAAAAAAAAAAAAAAAAAAGGAAGTTAACCATCATTACTAGTGCATTTTTTGAATTGCACAGTTTCACTTCTATACTCTTTTGGTGGTCCTAGTGGATTAGACCAGCATGATCATTGTCTCACTTTCACTGCCTCTCAGGCATTAACCATGGATCTCCCATAGGGGAGCTTTAATGGGCTAAGTTAACCTCTCGCCCAATTACCACACTGATCAGAGTTGCAGCCTAGCACTTGAGGACATGGATCACAAAAATAGCAATATCCACTCTTTAGCGGTTGTGTGTGTGTGTGTGTGGGTATGTGCGGTGCAACTTCGTATCCTAGTTGTGCCAGGAAATGGTAATCTTAAAGACACTGATAAGAGGCTGTGCATGTGCCTGGAGTCAAGGACGTCCACAGTAGTGGAGTACTCCTCAAAAACCTTAGCCTCTCTATGTGGCAGTGCTTTTAAACATTTAGATTATGCACAGTTCAAGTTGCTGCTGGTCATTGTAGGTTTGTGTGTGTGCGTGAGAGAGAAAGCAAGAAAGAAAGAAAGAGGGAAATGGGCAGATAAAAGCAGAGCTAGGACATAACTTTATATTTTGCTATCACAATTTAAGACTAGATGTGTGTTTTTGGTTATAAGAAAGTTAAGAAAGAAACACACATTTCTGACACTATTTTAGTGTTGTAGTAAAGTGAATTGAACAAAGATTTTTCACCTTGATCTTTGCATCTGATCACTAAATTATGTACATTTGCACACGTTTATGACATTTGTGTCCATCTGCATGTGCAGACATCTTGTTCAGAGACTCAAAGTATCATTGAGCTCGTATTAATGTTTATGTGTCCGGGTCTGAGTTGCGTAAGAGTATGCCTAGATGTTTAGATGTGTGCATTCCCGATGGGCTTGGGTGTTAATCACTGGAACAGATGGTTCATGTTTAAAACCCTGTGTAAGCTGTAATGACTCAAGAGTGTCGGTTATCATCTGTCCTACAGAGCCAAGCCTCCACAGCCTCATCACGCAGCTCTACTGATAGCCTTCCACATTCACTGCCGCTCACTGGCACCATTGACGTCACACCGGACTTACGTTACTCATTTGAACTTCATTCAAATACTTTCTCGGGGAATGATTGCCTTTAGTACGATGGACTCTGGATTTCCTCTATGTTTGAAAATTACCTTTACATCAAAAGAGGCAAAAGTTAAAATAAGAGAGCAGTACATTTCCTGATAATAGTGTTCAGCTGTTGCTCATATTGTTTTTATTGAAAGGGCTATTTCACCACTGGGAATATTGTCTTTTCGTAAAACTGGGCTGTCTATGCAGTAGACGATAGTAGTAATATATTTTAAATTGGTGCTACATGACCAGAGAAAAAGGGGTGTGGTTTTTGCTTTTGCTCAAAAGGTAAAAAACCTACGACAACCATATCAAACAGACAGTACACCAAAATATGTTTCCAAAAACATTTGAGGTGAGGACTAGGTAATGCAATAATAAAATCTTGATTAATATTTGATGAGCTCTTCCTAGTTTGATGGTGTAATTTGGAGTTTGGTGAGCCGTTGATGCATCGTATTTGGTGACAGATTCTGCGACATGCCCTGATACTCTTATCCTAACCCTAACCATGTCAATCCTTAAAAAAGTTTCACATTAATCTGATACAGGAATTCAGCACTAAAACTATCCCAGCTCTCTCTGACAGTATGCTCTTGGACTCTGCTTACCAATGTCTAGACTGTTTGTTGTTCACCGTAGAGGTTAAATGAGCAGTTGCTGCTTCGGATAAACCCACAGTTACTTTATTACCACACTGTTATCGTATGTGTGTGTGTTAACATGTAGCTTAGACCTGGTGGTAATAAATGTGTCTGCGATGACTGTGGCGAGCTGCTGAAAGCTTCTGAACATCGGAGCAAACCGCCTTCTCAGTGATTACCGCATTTATGAAAGGTAAACGTAGAGTATAAGTGTTACTAAAGGTCAAGCTGTTCAATGAGGTTTTCATGAAAGTCATTACATGGAGTTTTATTTGGTTTTCTAGTCAGTAGTCTCAACATCGTGCCTGATAACAGTGTTATAGTCGCCCTGGAAGTGTCAGAGTTCAGGACACTGCTATTTATCGAACACAGTCAAAGTTTGTGGCAGGAAACTGCTTTGTGGACAGCATTCCTTTGTTTTTCTACCACTCCTAGCTCTTCTTTGACCAGCTTTATTCTCCTCCCAGAGTCCTAACCCTGCAATTAGTGACTTTGCGCCAGCCAGTTATGACTTGAGAAACAGAGTAGTCAAGCCAGTTTGGACACATTCTGCAGCCCGGACACCAGTGTGTTCACATACAGTCAAGACACTTGTCTATAGTTAGTTGTCTATAGTCCTTAATATAAGGATTTAGAGCAACTTGGTGAACGCAGCTACATTTCTGCCAGGAGACCTGATCTCAGCCAGTGTACAGAGTGTGGACTGAATGTTAGTTTAATAGTTTATTTTTCTTCTTATGACTGACCAGGGTATGGTTATGATTTTATTGATACCAATATCCAGTACTTATTTGGTTAGTTATTGATACTATTTGCCATAATTTGGTGCCAAAAATAAAGACATGCCATGAAAAGATGTGGAAAGATTCAACATTTCATTAAATAAGTACAAAAGGAGTTACTGCATTTAGCTTAGAAGTTTAGTAAAGTGAGCCCACGCTTGTCTACGAGTTTAGTGGCATTCTGACCAGTCAGGAACCAGTGCTGGTTTAGTACGGGTTGTTGATCCACATCCCTACAGACTAGTCTACATGTAAATGTGGGTTTTTACAGTAAGTGCAACACACATAAACCTGTTCTGTTCCCCATCCTAACATGAATTCTGCCATAACCACGTTTCTAAATGAAGTGCCTTGCATCATATATTCCAAGGCATGCTAAGAAATGCTATTGTTCTCTTACTGTAACGACACGTTTAAAACCAGTTCTACCGTCTTATCTCATCCTGCACTTTTGACAGGGCTTAGCCTAATCTAGTAGTCGTTTGGCTTGTAACAAGTAAATAAAGTCAGGGTCAGCGGGTCCCCGCTGACAGCCGTCGGCATCAGGTTTTAATTTTTCCAGTGCGCTGTGTAATCAGCTGGTCCTCAGCTGGCTGGTGTGGTGACTAGAGATGTCACAAGCTGATCTGCAAGATCTGAACTGAAGCCAATCAAGTCATTGTATTAATTGACTAGTATCAGATTTATGAAGCCCGATCCGATTGAGACCTTTTGTTCGTTGTAACCCATCATGGTCTGCATACACCACGGAGCACCACGAACAACAGTAGGCAGTCTGAATAGAGATAGCCACACTGAAAGGGACTGTCAGCAACTACCAATGTCAGATTAAAGAAAATAATGTCTTAAATAATTTTTTTATTACAGTAAGTTCATTTTTTTTTCCTTTGCGTTAAAGTTCAAGTATTGAAATTTCCTGAGATGTTGAGAATGCATTTAGTTTAGAGGTGAAATCTATTGATTTTCATAACATGATGAACATTATTATGCAGACGCACCATGCTGAACCATGTCCAACCCTTTCACTGCCATACTTAGTGGACCAACCACTATTCTTCTTGCTGCTGATACCTGTTGTGAGCAGATACTCAATATTAATATGACCAAGATTGGGAGTGGAAACAAAAGAAAACTTCATCAACACATCATAGTCATGAGGCGTGTATGTGTGCTTGCACTTGTGCTACGCTTGAGCATATTCACTCACAGTGGTTTGCTTAGCGTTGATCCTCAATAGCTTCCCTGTGTGTCGAGGTCATTCTATACATTGTACGTGGCTGGCCCATGTGTCCCAGTGTGACACAGTTGGCAGCCAATCTAATGTGCGTTGTGATCCGATTGTCCATAGCCGGCTGTGGCAGAGAGAACAATGTCTCAGTGTCCTGAGGAAGCTCTGTCTGCCCTATCTGGCTCCATCAGCGGAGCTGCTTATCCAAGGAACTCTAGTATGAATGTAGGGCAGCCGAAGATCATCACTGCTGATCATCGCGCTGTCTGTCAGTGACTCTATCTGACGGCTTCACGGTCAGTGTGACCTTGATACAGTGTGAGTTGTTCACGTTTAACCACTTCTGTGTAGATAACTGCACTCTTAACTCTTGACACTGGATATATTATAACACTTTGCTACAGTTAGCATGGCCTCATTTCATTAGTCCACCTTGCACCTGTAATGATGAGACTGTTTCTAAAGTACCTCAAAGCTAGTTTGGCATATCTGTACTGACATTGCTTATTACTAATCAGCCAACACATCTAATATCAGCTTATATTTCCATCTAGCTGTAATGTTTGCACACAAACACATATATCCATAGCATGGGTCTGCATACATATACAAAAAGCCTTTTAACGAAAGAAGGTAGTTGACTGCCTGCAATGTTGCAGACTCTGTCAATCTGTGTGGAGTGTGAGCTATTGAGTACCAAAACCCTCGTTTATCTGGAGATTCAGTCCTCCATGATGATAAGAATCCAGTCATGCACCTCTGAGCAGAACACTAAATCACCTGGTTTGATGTCATGGGTGGCTTCTGAAAATGTGCAGGAACAATGCTGTTTATTTCATCCTACAATAAAGTGAAAGTATCAGCAGTCACTTCCAGCTTAGCTCCAGTCTGCCAGCCTGGTCTTGTCTTCCCTGACTCACGTTTTTAGCAGGAAAAAAAGTCAGTACTTATGATTTTTAAATATATAATTGTGTCTCTTAAAGCTACCAGAGTAACTTCTGTGGAAAACTGGGACACAGAGGTGCTAGCTGAAAACGAGAGCTTGGTTTCCTGTGCTGACAATAACAGGAAAGCCATTGGATGTGACACACGAGTACGCACACACACGCACACACACACAGTCTATGCCTGATACACTCTAATCATACAACACACCACAGTGTGTGTCTTTTTTAAATAATCTTTTCCTGTGCAGACATCTAAAGTGTAGAATAGTGGGTTTATTTCTGCTCTGTGAATGAGGTCATTGTACAGTACAATTGTCTAATAATTTGATTTAATATGTGTCAGCATGCTGCTGATTTTAGTATTTTTTTTCTTCACAATGAAGCGATCGAGTCCAAAAAGTGTTACATGGGGATTTTGGTGGTGCTTTTGAGCATGAAAAAGTATATATATATTTGGTCTTTAGTCTAAGTTTGTCTTGATCAAACATCACAGAGTATTTAACTTAATCTTTATTGTGTGTTTCAGGCCAGTCTGTCCATCTGGGGATGGGGGGGTCTTGGAGTTGTGCTGTTCCTCGTCACCTTTGGACCCTTTGCCATATTCTACCTGGCCTTTTATATCTTCTGCTTCATTGGAGGGTGAGCGGGAAGGCATCTCAAACCGTTCATCATGACTTTGCATAAGCACGCTTTCTCACATTAACCACAACACTCTCACTTCTGTTTTCTAGGGGCTTCGCGGTCACTCTGCTCTATGGAAAGATCAACTCGGAGAAACACCTGGAAAAGTGCGAGCAGTCTTACTTGCCACCCACACAAATTGGTATACTGAAGGTAAAAGCACACTTAAAACATTTTTACCTCGCCTGCACAAACAGATTAGTTGCTAATCAAGTCCTTTCTGTGTTTCTTTTTGTCTCATACAGACATTGGATGAGATGAGGCTGGAGATGAAACCCATAAAAATTGACAGGAGACTGACCGGCTCCAGTTTCATAGATGAACCACTACAACAGGTGTGTGTGTGTGTGTGTGTGTGTGTGTGCGTGCGTGTGAGTGAGTGAGAGAGTTAGAGTGTCTTTTGGTTGCGCATGTGATTTCCTGAGCCAAAATATCAGTTTCACAACAAGAGATTAAGAAAACGATCACACAAGGCCAACGCTCTGTCGTAATAACACATTTTATTCATATTTTGAGTATTTCTTGCCCCTGGTTTGGTGTCACCAGCTCAGCAAAAATCTCATTTAGGCATTATTATATGAAGTACACATGGCCAGGGCCGGGCTATATGGACCAAAAGTCATATCTTGATATTTTTTAGCTGAATGGCGATACTAGATATATATCTTTTTTTTTTTTTTGTGACTGGATAATTTCATACGCCTATTATTAATGGCCCACCAGTAAATCGCACTCCCACCACTCGTACTTCAAATCCCACACTACACTGCAAAAGCTGACACACAGGTCAAGACGTGGACCACCTCTAACCCCGCTGCTGCGGTTGTTTACACACTAATCAGTGGACCGGTGTTGACAACGTAGGGACTGTGTTGCTATATTTAACTCTAGCGATTTGTTTTTTTCCCAAAAAGCAACTAACGACAAATCTAGCGACTTTTTCTGGAGTTATTGGAGACTCTGATGTGATGACGTCAGTGAGCAGCCGGAGACAGAGGGAGAGGAGAAATAAAAGCAAACTGGAGCCTCAAGGGAAGGAATGTATAGTCATTTTAACGCAAAATAAACTATATCGATATTAACAAAATGGTCTTGTGCTATATTGCGTTTGAAAACATATTGATATAGATTAAAATATCGATATATCACCTACGCATAGTTAAAACCTGCACAGCCCTGCAATAAGTCCTACTGCCATGTATGTGTTTTAGGTGTTGAACTTCATGATCATTTTGGAGGCAGCAGTTTGTGCTGCTGCTTAACTGTATTTAACTAACATATAAATTATAAGTGCAAATATTATGAACTGTGAAAGAACGTCCTTGTGTCTGCTTTGAAGTGTATAAGATGGCATAGCCGAGTGATCGGTCATAAAAGGCATTGCACAGGTGATAATGGGAAAGCAGCTCAGGAGAGGAGATAACAGGATTATGAACGGGTGACAAACACTAAGGCTCCAGACTTTTTGGACACTGGCCTGCTTAAGTCACTGAGTCACTGCATGACCCCCTAAAGCTTCACATGTGTCTGACATTCACAGGAAGTCGGTTCCTTGTGTTTTGTGTCATTGGATTAGTCTCGAGCAGGATACCTCTTACTGGTATAACCTCTTCACACATAGTTTGTTCATGTGGTTAGTTTCTTATTTTTGTCCTCATGCTGCAAATTTTCTCTCTAGACATGAACATCTTTAAAATCAGTTTTCTCTGTTTTACCTCTGGACCACACACTGATTTTGTATTCATGACAACTGCAAGGCTTAAAAGAAATTAAGTTCATTTGTATTAATAGTTAATAAACTGCATTTATTGCAAAAGTTAAATACTATGTTTACAAAACAATATTTAAATGTACCCTAGATAAATAAAATCATATAAGAAGATGATGCAATGCCATCTAAAAGCTTATCTGACATACTGTCCAGAAGAAAACGTATCTGTCTTTTCTGTGCTAACAGAAAGTGGAACTGAAAGTTTTTAAACTGTGAAACTACCATTGTTTCAGCAACATCACGTGGCTTAAGTAAAGGGAAAAGACCGTTGCAGCACTGATGTGTAATATTTTCACTCTCTGGCTGTGAGTCTGCCGGTAATTGACTCAAAAATCTTTTAGGCTTAACACATTTGTAAACAGATCCTCTAAATGACGGTTCAGCTGTCCGTCAGCATTGCACACAGGGAAGATACGCTCAGTGGCTTTTTGTCTGCTACTCATAGTTTGTTTTCTATACTCCCCATCCTGTGGTTCCAACACTTCCAGCAGAAAACGAGCTCTTAGCATGATGTCTTCAGTAAAGCACCGTGGCCGGCAGAGTTAAGTGCAGACACAGCAGTTTGCGATGGTCAGATGACGCTAACTGCTCCACTATGGTGCTTCTGTTCTGCCTTCCTCCCTGGGAAATGCACACTAATCATTTCAGCAGCATGTGAACCTTGAGTTCTTGCACAGCATAACGTGTCATCACGTAAACCTGTGTCATGCTCTCTGAAAGAGATTTGTGTTACCGATTTTTCTCTTCTCTCACATTAAAAAGACTCTTATGACAAAGTCCTCCCTCCCTCTGCAGCTCATACAGTAGCAGCATATACCGACAATAACACTGATTCATGTGTTGGCTTCATTTGATGCAACAGAGCACAACTAAGTGAGTAATTTACTCGGGTTTCCTCGAACCTAATAGCCCAGTAATTTTTTCTCTGGATGTTTGGACTAGACATCGGCAATCAACAGATTTTAAATTATGTTTCGAGTTAGATTTATTTACCCATCTCACACTTAAATCTGCTGCAACATTTAATTAACCAGCTGCTCAATCTCTCTGTTTACTTTCCACCTCCTCAGTCCAGCTCATTGGGGTTGTCTTTACTGACTTTCTTTTCTATTTACACCCCTCTCCTCCTACATATTTCTTTGTCTCTGTAGGTAATCCAGTTTGCTCTAAGAGACTACATCCAGTACTGGTACTACACTCTAAGCGAGGATGAGTCTTTCTTATTGGAGATCAGACAGACGCTGCAGAATGCCCTCGTCCAGTTCTCTACAAGGTACAAGACACATCGATGCATTGAATATTTTCTGTGTTTTAGTTTTATTTCTTCAAATTTTCCACATTATTTGTGCGTGTGTGCTCATGTGCTAAGGTCCAAAGAGGTGGACTGGCAGCCTTACTTCACCACTCGCCTAGTGGACGACTTTGCCACCCATTTACGTGTCTTTAGAAAAGCCCAGGATCGCCTCGCTGACAGAGAGGACAAACAAAGTAAGCAGACACGTTCATACTCACTTGTTCTTTCTCATTAAAAATTCTGCCTAAGTTGATTCTTTAGCAATGATTGTAATTATGTAGTTTAATCAAATTCTGGTGTCTCTGATGGAGTACACAATAAGATTTGATTACAAGTGTGGTGCAGGCAAATCCTGCCATAAAGTTTCTGATTAAGTCCGATAATGAGAATTTTGACACTAGTGGGGGTGATGAGAATGAAAATGAGCGATGTCTGAACAGGGGACATAACCGAGGAGCTGGTGGATTCCTTCTTTGAGGCCGAGGTGGAGATGGAGAGGAAGATTTGTCGAGACGTGGTGTGCACTTCATACAAGGACGAGGAAGGTAAACACTTGTGTAACACGTCTAGCTGTACAGTTCACACGGTGGTGAAGAACTCTTCTCACAAATGTGTCGCCGTTTGATGCTGTAACTAGTAAAAACCTAACATATGCCGTGTGTGTGTGTGTGTGTGTGTGTGTGTGTGTGTGTGTGTGTGTGTGTCAGGTTTTCTTCGGGACTTGTGCGAGTTGCTTTTGTATCTGTTACTACCTCCTGGAGATTTCCACAACAAGAACATGAGATACTTCCTAAGGGTGAGTGCACATAAGATAAACACTCTCACTTACACAGTGTGTCAGACGATCACAACACGTGACTTCATTGATCTGAGAATATGAGGCGCAAAAATCACATATTCAGTCACACAATATGTCATACAACCCATGTTGTTAATTTATCTTGGTTAAGCCAACGGCCAGATCCTGCTGTCACTTTGGCTGCCATCCAGCCACGGGTATTATTTTCCAACAACACAAAGCTCCTGAAGAGACGGCGCTGCAGTATCAGACCAAGTGACGGCATGTTTGTGGTGCAAATTATGAGCATACCTCCGTGTTTGTTTGTTTTTGTAGGAGGTGCTCGCACGTGGTGTGCTACTTCCCCTGATCAACCAGCTGAGCGACCCAGACTACATCAACCAGTTTGTCATCTGGATGGTGAGAGCTGACACTCACACCCACCCGTACTTCCTACTGTTTATCTGTTACCTGATCTGGCTTTCATGTAAATAATGTTTCATGTAAATAAAGGCTATTCAAGAAAGCAAATGAAATGCTGTTGATGTGTAAATGCATGTGATTTTTGTATAGATACGGGACTCCAGCTGCAACTATGAAGCCTTCATGAACATACTAAAGCTGACGGACAAACCTGCTGAACTGGAGGCCGTCAAGGACAAGGTGCTGGAGGAGCTACAGTACCTCCGCTCCCTGGACACCGCTGGAGATGGTGGGCACTCACTTTTTTTGGGGGGGTGACATACAGATGCGCACACACATGAAAGTAGGAAGACGCTAAGCACATGTGTTACGTTTTGTTTACCTCTCCTCCCCTTTGTTTCTCTGTCCTTTAGACATCAATGTGATTAAGAACCAGATTAACAGTCTTCTGTTTGTGAAGAAGGTGTGTGAAACCAGGATCCAGAGACTACAGTCTGGCAAGGTGAGAAACTGCAGGACAGCCTTCTAGTGCTTACACTGGAGTCAAATAAAACACACACTGCACTACTGCTGGAAAAATCTTGTCTGCAAGCATCTGCTGGAATCACTCAAAGCCAGTTTGTTAGTTACGTTTTATTACAGCCTGTTTAAGTATGCAGTTTTATCTGTACCAGACTTATACTTATCGTTTTTCTGTGCTGTGTAGGAGGTGGATGCCTTGAAACTGGCAGCCAACTTTGGCAAGCTGTGTGTTATCCCACTGGATCACATCCTCATCCACAACATAGCTCTGCAGTTCTTCATGGGTAATTCTGGAAATGCCATCATCACATATACACCATGAATGCCAAACGTCATCGCTACGTCTTAATCCTGAACATTCCTGTTAATCCTCACTCCATTTCTCTGGAATTTATAACTCCAACCTGTCTTGTTGACTCACTCCTTTTCAATCCCACATGACCCCAACAGAGATTTTAAAAGGTCACACCACGTTATAGATCAGATTACCATAAGAGTGTGTGTGCTAAACGAAGGTCTGACGTGATCTGGTGTGGAAAAAAAAAAAAAAAAAAAGAGCCAGCAGCCTAAACATTTTAGCTGAATCTGCTATTGTAGCATTTATGCTGCTTGAAATGTTTAATTAAGAAAATCATTTTTGAAATAAATATATATAAACTCCCAAACTGTATCAAACCAAAGTTAGAAAAGTGGAAGTCCAGAGAATCTAGTTAACTAAGACTGTAACGGTAGATGGATCCTTAGTTAAAAGATAACCAGACACCACAAGCGGCCAAAAGTGCCAGTTCACTCACTGTAAATGCATGTGTAACCAAAGTGCCGCAGTACACAGACACCATTTGGACCAACTCTCGTGTGCCTTTTGATCCAGACTTTATGCAGGCAGCGGGGGCCCAGGCAGAGCTATTCTTCTGGCTCACTGTGGAGGGTTACAGGGTGACGGCTCAGCAGCAGCTGGAGGCCATGCAAGGCTGGCAGAAAGATGGCAAGAAGCAGCCCAGCGCCACCAAGGGGCTGCTGAAGGCCGCTGCACTGGGTGTCTACGAACAATACCTCTCTGACAAGGTAGGAGGCCTGTTGAAATAACACGTGTTTCATGTTATGTTAGCATTAACAGGAGATTAAATGCAGTAGCTACAAAGAATGTTATTCTTTACTAACGTTCATCTTCCCCAACAGGCGTCCCCCAGGGTGCAGGTGGACGAGGCGTCAGTAATAAAACTAGGGGAGAAACTACAGAAAGACGACCCTACGCCAGAGATATTTGATGAAATCCAGAGAAATGTATGTTTTATCTGTATACGAGCGGATTTTTTGAACCATGCCAGTACTCTATTTGCATAGATTTTAGAATCTGTGTTTGTGGAATTCATTTTTTTATTTTTTTTTTCCTTTTCTTTTTTGAATGTACTGCTTCACCTGTTCCTAAATTGTTTTACACATATTTTGCACCAGGTGTATGACATGATGCTACGTGATGAGCGCTACTACCCCTCCTTCAAGCAGAGTCCTCTCTACGTCCGCATGCTCGCAGAGCTGGACATGTTGAAAGAGCCGAGCTACCGGGGATCCGATGATGGCGAAGGAGAATCCTTCAATGGCTCTCCCACAGGAAGCATAAACTTAGTGAGTTTTTATCACTTCCTGTTGCACAGACAGGAGACAATGTATCATTTTTGTTTCCCTTTTATCTACAGTGAAGTAGCACTATACTGTGCTATTATTAACAAACTGTGTAGTTTAATGATGACTTGTTTCTGTGATTTCAGTCTTTGGACGACTTGTCCAACGCCTGCCACGATGAATCTATGCACCTACATGCCTTCATCTCCGACACAGGTACACACACAAACTCACAGTCTTAGATGCACTGTCTAAAAGCGTGTGTTCTAACTGCTCAGGTTGAGAGTGGGTGAATTTGCTTACTGGGTGTCCTTCAGCCCCTTTTTGTGCCTCCCTGCATGCGTTTCACCTCTTCCTCCGTTCATTATGTCTGCCATGTCACTTCATGCTGTTCCAGTATTCTTTATTCCTTTCATTTTATCACCTTCACTGTTTTTCTGTTCTTCCTTTTTCCTTCCTCCTTCTGTCCCCCTCCTTTCCTCTCATTCTGTCTCCCTTTTATCACATGCCCACGCCTTCTGCTCTGCATTCTTTCTTTTGCTTGCTCTTCGTTTCCCCTCACACTTTGAACCTGCACATACTTTCCTTTCTCTTCCGCCCTCTTTCTTTCTTCTGGTTTCATCCACCCCCTCAACCTCCATACCCATTTTGGATGTATTGCCCGGGCTGGGTAGCTGACGCTTGTCTCCCTGGATTCTGGGGTGCTGCAGGGGTTTGTAATGACCACGGTAAGACCTACGCGCTGTACGCCATCACTGTCATCAGACGTAACCAAGACGGTACTGAGGACTGCTGGAAGACCTATCGCCGCTACTCTGACTTCCACGACTTCCATATGAGGATCACTGAAACGGTGTGTGTGTGTGAGCTAAGTAATGTGTGTACCAGCTGTTTAGAAGTAATCAGGATTGTTATTTTAAAACATGCAGCAACAACTCATGAACTTGGGTGTCTCCTCCTGAGTGTATTTATTCTGTTTTTAGTTTGAGAACCTGGCATCGATCCTCAAGCTGCCGGGGAAAAAGACCTTCAACAACATGGACAGAGACTTCTTGGAGAAGAGAAAAAAAGACCTCAATGCTTACCTACAGGTAAAAGTTTTACATTTTGCTGTTTTGGTTCCTGAAATCCTGAATGCCTTTATTGCCTTGCGTCATTTTGCGGAGTGTATATTAATAATTTGTGCTTGTGTGTTCCAGTTGCTGCTGAACCCAGAGATGGTGAAGGCCTGTCCAACTCTGATTCCTTATGTTTATGACTTCCTAGAGAACAAGGCCTACAGCAAGGGCAAGGGAGAGTTTGCACGCAAGGTCACTACATTTTTTTTCAAGCATTTCAGTGTTTTTTTTTTTTTTTTAACACTATATAACATGTATATATGTATATACGTTATATGTATATAGTATGTTGCGCATAAGAATGCATACTCTTAATCATAGAGATATGCTGTAGTTTACAGATGACTATTTGTAACTGGTTTTATAACGTACATGATCTTCTTTTGTGTTATCCACCCAACAGATAGACACATTTGTAAATCCTCTGAGGAGCTCCATGAGAAACGTGTCCAACGCGGTGAAAGCCCTGCCAGACAGTCTGGCTGAGGGCATGACCAAGGTCTCTGATAACATGGGCCGCATGTCAGAAAGACTGGGCCAGGACATTAAACAGTCCATACTCAAGGTAACGCCATCACGTGGCGCAAGAGCATAGCATCCTAATAAAGGAAAGCAAAGCAGTTTAGTTTTTTCTTTTCTTTTTTTTTAATCAGTGTAAAAGTGCAAATAACTCACAGTGCTCCTATTTTTCATCACTGTTCTGACAGGTTAGTTTCTCTCCGACCTCTGACAATCCAGTGTTTGTTTTTTTCCCCCACAGGTGCCTCCACTCCTCCCCAAGTCTGACATCGACCCTGAACACTGTCGAGTCTCTGCTCAGCTTGACGACAATGTGAGTCTGTGGGCATGCCGGGTGGTTGGTGTTTCATTCATTCATTTCCTTTCTTTCCTTGTAATTTCTGTTTATTTGTGTGTCCAGGTGGATGATAACATTCCTCTGAGGGTAATGCTGCTGCTGATGGACGAGGTGTTTGACCTGAAAGAGAAAAACCAGTGGCTGCGCAGGAACATTAAGAACCTGCTGCAGCAGCTCATCAGGGCCACATATGGAGACACCATCAACAGGTCAGAGAGCAGAGTACAGTTCACAGAGATCTGCACCCGTCATTTACATTTACATTTAGTCATTTAGCAGAGTCAAAGCGACTTACAAAAAAAAAAGGCAGACAATCAAGACAACTGCAGGTACGAAGGTGGGTGCGAAGGGTGTAGATTTAGCATGTCCGTCAGAGGGTGTTACAGTAATCTAGTCGTGAGATGACCACAGCCTGTATCAGTAGTTGGGTAGCACATTGAGGTAGGTAAGTCCTGATGTTGTGAAGTGGAAAGTGACAAACCAGGCAACTGAGGAGACATGATTAGAGAAGCTGAGTTGGTCACATAAAAATAACCCCAAACTCTGCCAAACCTGTTGACAATCTTCATTTTGGTGACTGCGTGCAGTATTTCAAACATCTCACTAACATGCACATGTCAGTATCTTCACTGCAGAGCCAGTTCCACCTGAGCAAACAGCAAAATAGGGTTAATGTTCTCAGATCACAGGATGTTTGCTCGTACTTCAGCTGAGCACCAGCACACGTATCTCACAGAAAACAAAGAGTAGTAAATACACAGAGCACCACCTGAATCATCTTTTCCTTCATTTCTGCAGGAAAATTGTGGATCATGTGGATTACTTGACCTCACCAGAGCAAGTTGCAGACTATGTCAAGAAGTTCAGGTAACCCCTCCCACTTTTTTCTTTCAAAATGACTGTGATTGGTCAGAAGAATTACGAATAACCCTCAGTGGCTCTGTCTCCATACAGAGATTCCTACTGGCCCAACGGTATTCTGGCTGAGACGCCGCCCCGTCGGGACAAGAGCATTCGCATGAGGACACGAGTAGCTGCCAAGACCAGCCTGCTGGGCATCATGCCAGGTGACAACACACACACACACACGCACACACACACACAAAATTAATCTAGATATCACCCAGAACTGCTTCATCCTCTGGGCCTCCTCTGTTGTACAACTGAAATATACTGTGGAAAAACATTTCTGATCAAGCATACATAAATCTCCTTACTGAAGCTTGTCCTGGTTTGTTTTTGACTGGGGAATGAGCTCATTGTTCCCCCTTGTGGTGGATGATGACAATTACAACTTGGTGCACCATAATTAGCCAGCTTTCCCTTTTATATTTGCCTCCTGCTGCCCTCAGAGTTCGTGCACCCTCCTGACGTCTTCACTTTGTTTCTGTCCCTAAATCAGATGAGCTGAAGCACATCATCGGAGCGGACACAACAAGAAAGGGCATACTCCGTGTCTTCGACATGTTTCAGCACCAACCCATGAACCGCCGGCTAGTCTACGTTTTCCTGGAGGGCTTCTTGGAGACGATGTTTCCCCAGTACAAATTCCCTGAGCTCTTTGTCAAGCTGCACTCCCGCTCGCCGCGCGTCCACAGATACAGCCAGAAACTCAAATCCTCCTCGCTCAAGAGGTGACAGGAGAGGACGGACGCAGCGGAATATGGGCCGACTAGACACACACAGACTTGAGAGTGAGAGTGGAGGGCTTGGTGTCTGTGTGTGAGTCTGTGTGTGTGTGTGTGTGTGTCTGTCTGTGTGTGTGTGTGTGTCTGTGTGTGTGTGTGTGGTTTTCGCCCTTCCACTCCCCTCACACACTCTTTTCAGTGAAAACACTCCAATTATCCAGCTGATTAGTTCTGTCGAGACAGAACCGAAGGATGAACAACACACACTCTGCCCTCCTCTCACTCTGTGACACACACATGCGCAAACACAAATCCTGTAATTTGCACCAAGACTGAACATGGCAGTCCTTTCTTTTTTTCTTTTTTAGTTTAAATATTTTCCTCCTCTCTTTTTTTTTTTTTTTTCTTGTGTTTAGCTTTATCCTGGGCCAGTCAATGCTGCTTTCTCATGGTCCAGAGAGCAGACCACAAATACTGTATTGTTTTTAAACTGCAGGAGTAGATAGCAAAATAGACCCACACCTTGCCTTACCTTCCCGCTTCTGTCTTCTGGCCGGCACCGTCGACCCGGCCCCCAGCTGTAGTCATACTTACCCTCATGCTGTAGACATTTTATCTGCGAAAGCTGCACACTTGCTAACATGCAAATGATATTTTGTTTTCATAGTAACCAAATATGTCAATAGCACTGGGTTAAAAGGCGCTGTTTTTAAAATGTGACTGAAGTGGGTCGAAAGGATGATTTAGATTTTTTTTATTGTCCGCATTTTTTCTAGCCTTGATGCTTCTCGTAAGACACAGTGAGAATCCTTCTCCTTTCTTTCTTTTTTTTTTTTTTTTTTTTCCAAACTGTTAACATCGTTTGTACCACCCATGATCCTCAAAGAATCGGCCACATCCCCTTTAATGCTACTGTCATAACGACCAAAGCTCTTGCTGTTCCGTACGTGTGTGTGTGTGCACACTGGTTTGATGTTGGGATACTCTGAACATTACTGTGCTTCTTCTCGTTAATCGTGTGAGAATAGAGAATCGCAAAAGCTGACCTTTTTTTTTTTTAAATGACACAGCAAAAGGTGAAGCTACAGTTACACTTGTGGGAGGCTCAGCTCTGGCTGTCCAAGCACACCATCAAAGAATGTACTCTCTGGTCTGGTCTGGTCTGTATTTGGCTCATGTAGAATTTTGTGTGAATGTGTGTTTGTGTGTGTGTGTGCGTGCGTGCGTGCGTGCATATGTGTGTTAAGCACAAAGATGCAACCCTCTTCAGTCAGAAACTGTGCCAGTGTGAGCTAGTGAACCAGCCTTAAAACTACATACAGTATATACTGACCAAGAGACGCACGCTAGAGGTAGCTCTCCTCCACACGACTGAACGTTACAAGGACATCACGATAGAGATATGGAGATATATCCCTAATCACTTTTATTCAGAAAAAAACATTTTGTGCAATATTTTTTTCTTTTCTTCAATGCATGTGCATTTTGAATCATTGTATACTGAGTAAAAGGCAATTCATATTGTTTTAATAGTAGAAACACGAAAGAAGTTTTCCCCACAGATGTCTTCTTATCCCAACAACTCAACATTCCGTTGTTGTAAAAGTACAATGTTTATGTTACAGACTTGTTTTATAAGTCTGAGTTTTTGTTTTGTTTTGTTTTGTTTTTGGTGTGTGTGGGGGATATTTTCCACGTATCCCTCGCCCCCCTCGTACAGACTCTGTGGTTTGGGTATGGACTGGGCAGTGGCTGTGGGGTTTTCTGTGTCCCACCCCTATGATTAGCTCATTGGGCTATAGCTAGTTCAGAGGCGGCCTCAAACAACTGCTTCTTTTTAACTCATATGTGGCGTTTTATGCATTCAAGCCTGATCTGTTGAATGTGAACAGATCTTTGTTGTTATGAACTGACCGCTGGTCCCCCCCCCGCGCCCCCAGCGGTGGTCCTACAATTTGTTCACCACCCCACCACCCCTTCTCCTTTTGTCTAATAGGCTCACAGGAGAGCCATGTCCTGTGACCGATGGAATCACTGCTAATGAGCACTTAACGTAGCAACTGTGGGAGGGCCTCTCCCATTGGCTGGACGGAGCCCCTTTCTGCTGCAGTCATTGGATGGAACTCCCTCGTCTGCTTTAATTTGCTTGCACTGAGCAGCCCTGGTGGACTCTTGATTGGTTGAGCAGGAGGACATGAACTGGAGCCTCTCTTTACTGGGAGGTAAATATTTTGTCCCTGTGGTGAAGGAGAAGGTGTCACCTTTAACTTTCTGCACACCTCTCCATATAGGAAGGCTTGTCTTTTTTTTAACCCCAGTATTTATGATAATCTATGATAATAAAAATTGTGCATATCTGTGTACAGTATGTGTTAATAGTGTGCCTAAATGTACTGTCAACTCTATTTTCATATTTTTCTTTAACCTAAAAAAAAAAAAAAATCAATCAGAATGTCATGATCATTTTACGCGACTGAAAATGACTTTAGGGTGTTTTTTTGCATCATGCTTATCAAACTCTTCCTTGTGAGCAGTTGTGCTCAGATCAGTATAACACTAATAAAAGGTAACTCAGACTAACTGATCCACAGTGTGTGTGCTGTCTTCTGTATGTTTGCAGGGGTTAGATTTGTATAGCACAATGTAGGTACTCTACTCTACAAAGTACTACTGCTCTAGCTAAAAGGGCCCCTGTATTGGACAGGCCGATGTAACTGATGTAAGATAATCTCCTTGTTTCTTGTTAAATACAGCGCAGTATGTAAATATTTGAACAGTGACACACTTTCACTTGGGTTTGTACTCGAGTACATTGGATATGAAGTGAAAGCCTCAACTAAGACTAAGAACTAAGACAGTCAGCTTTAATTTGAGGGTGTTTCATTCATGTCAGGCAGGAGGAGGAGTAGGAATTGTAGTCCTGCAGCACTGTTTTTAATGAGTTAAGTATATATTAAAATGCCTATGATTTTCCTCTGTACTTTGAAGTACAGAGGATAGTGTTTATTTTTTTGTCTTTTCTCATCACAGAGCCCTGAACAGAACCAATAAATGAGTTCATAAAGGGTGCAGTGTCTAAGATTTAGCGGCTATAGCGGCGTAGTTGCTGATTGCAACCCCCTGGCCTCACCCTCACCTTCCTAACGAGAAGGAGAAATTACAGTGGCTATGCAAAGTGTGAGAAATGTGAAAGGTCCTATCTAGAGCCAGTGTTTAGTGTCTGTTCTAGGCTACCGTAGAAACATGACGGACTCTGTGGACAAGGACCAGCGGACCAACGCTTATGTCAGGTGATTGGATACTAATGAAAACAAAGTTTCGTATTTGACGTATTCTTTAAATAGAGCCCACTAAATTTGACACACTAGACCTTTAAGTATTTTATTGGGCATGAGGCTGGTTATTTAATACCACTCCTTTAAAACACACACCTTACTTGCATAGCATACACTTACTTTACAACTATATATGGGAAATAACACTATAAGATGAAAAAATAAAATCTTTTTTTATATTTTTAAAGCTTGTGGTTGGAGCAGTGATCGTAACACACTACACTAGCTTTAGTCTGCATGCTCTTTGTAATTTTACTATTGTCATGACACCCAAAGCAAGTTTTTATATATAATTATCACTGAAATGGTTTCTGTGAAATGTGAGAAATGTTTATTTTATGAGTAAAACTTCCAGGATGACATAAAGGATAAAATGTTTAATTCCACCAGTCAGTAGCAGTGTGGGAGGCTTGGCCCGTCGTCACAACAACTGTGTTACTCCAGCAATAGTGCACAAACACGACATAACTTTCTCTACAGATCCAAGAGCAGCTTCTTTGGCTTGATGTCATGATGTCCATTCAGATCTGCACAGCACAGCCCGCCTTCATTCAGTCAGTCAGAACCTCAGTAGTCTCAGGCCTTCCTTTGCGTTTTTTTACAGGGTCAACGATAACAACAAGTCCCATCGCTGCCAGACCTGAAAGACAAACACGTGTGCAGTCATTCATTTAAAAAGGACGACAAACGCTGCCACACCTCAAACGTAGTGTTGCATTACTCACTTGCAGCAAATGTAATCTGTGCCACTGCCCGCATAGAGGTGGGTCCACCTTGTCGAATCGCTCCCCGGGCTGCACTGTACACATAAGCTCCAGAAAGGATCAAACCTCCACCGGATATGACCCGACAGCTCCAGCAGTTCTTAAACAGGCTGGGTTTTGAGTCGGGGGCGTCTGCTCCACCTCCTTCACCTCCTTCACCTCCTCCTCCTGTCGGTGCTGCAGGAGCTGTTGACATTGAACTACCCGGTGTGCTCATGCTGAAGCTAATACACGTCCTGCTTAAAAACGTATACAGACGTCAGACAAACAGGAACAAAAAAATAATAAACAAGAGTCCGTTTCTAGAAATGATGGTTAAACAATTCAAAGTAATATTTGAAGCATGAAGTTCGCTTTGAGGTTTATCTCCAGTCCTGCTAATGCTGGATGCGGAGAGGACAAATCTGTAAAGTGCTTCCGGGTTATGCGCCGGTTGTTGTTATATTTTCAAAATAAAAGTATTGTTTATGTCTGGCTGCCGCTCACCGATCACCGACCAGTTAGTTAGTTAGTTATGTAGTGAAATATATATTGGGACGCTCCTACAATTTATCCAATTAATCAAAGTGTAAAATAGGATAGCAATAAAACAAATAATAAATAAATATAAATGTTATTATGGAAATAACATGAGTAGATATAATACAAAATTGTCTTAATAGTAATGGAACTAAATACTTACACTAAATACTACTACTACTACTACTACTACTACTACTACTACTACTAACAATAATAATAATAATAATAATAATAATAATGCCTACATACATACATACATACATACATAAGTCATAATAATAAATTCTATAAAATCTAATAAATAAATTCCCTGAACCTGGATCGTGCAATTTCTCCAAAGGTCTGAGTTGTCTCTGCCTTTCTCACCACAGTCAGTATACAGCACCCAGGTCAGACCGTCTGTGGTGTAGATTCCAAGGTACTTAAAGCTGTCCATTCTCTCCTCTCTCCTCATTAAAGTCCACTGTCATCTCTTTTGTTTAGACATTTGAGGTAGGTCGTTGTCTTGACACCAGCAGGTCAGGTCCCTTTGTGTCTGACTGTCTTAATGGAGGTCATCCATCCATTTTTGTACACAATACATTACAATTCAGGAGGCTTATGTGTTTTTGGTGTGCCTAGCCATTAGACACTAACATGGACACTCAACCAGGCTGCTCAGAATCTTCACTTATGAAAGAGCAATTTGAGCATTGGTTGTGTTCTACAGGTATGTTGTTATAATCTTTACCTGGTGGCCAACATGGCTGACCTGCAGCCCTGCCTCTGGAAGACTGATCCCTCTTCCTCCTGTCCCTCTGATGGTCACTGGCAGTTCAACACCAAGATGGTTTTCAGGTGCAGTGTAGACCCTAAAATAGACGTATTTCAGCACAAATACATATTTTCCTAGTTTACATGAACTGTTTACCTCTGTCATACAGCTCAGATGGCCTGCTGGTGGCCTGTTACCACAAGTACAATTTTTACTTTGAGATGGTCTTTCACACTCCACCACAACCTGAGATCATAACATTTGATACACCTTTTGCTGGGAGATTCGGCCTCATAATCTGCTTTGACATACTCCTCCATGACCCTCCAATTACCCTGATAAAGAAGGTAGGAAAAGGCCACTGAAATTCTGAACCCAACTTTACATTCCTGTGTTTGGTCTTCTTTTATCTTTAAATCTGCCTCTCTTTGAACCCATTTAATAGTGTGTGCGTCAGCTGATCTTCCCCACAGCATGGATGAACCAGCTCCCTCTTCTGGACACAATCCAGTTCCAGAGGGTATTCAGCTTGGGTGCCAATGTCACCAGTGTCATCAGCAAGGAGACCTGGAAGAGGGCAGGCTGCTCGTGGCCAATGTACCAGTCTCATACTTTAACACAATTGTTTACAACAATGCTTCTCAAATTTGATCTGCTCAATTTGACCTTGGTACTTATACATACTTTCCAAAGTAACTAGTTACTTTTATAATTTGTAACTACTTTAGTTACTTTCTGGGAGAAGTAACTAGTTACTGTAACTAGTTACAGTAATGGACTGCCACACATCACAAGGCTGCCTCGAGGTCCTGGTTAGCTCGCTCCGCCTGCCTGTTTGACTGGGGGTGAAATCCGGAGGACAGACTGACCAACGCCCCCAGAGCTGAACAAAAGGCTCTCCAAACTTGTGAAGTGAACTGAGGCCCCCAGTCCAAGACTATGTCCAGTGGGATTCCATGGAGTCTAAACACATCTAACACCAGAAGATCCACTGTCTCCCGAGTGGAGGGAAGCTTGGGCAGAGTGACAAAGTGAACAGATTTGGAAAAATGATCCACAATGCTAAGTATAATGGTGTTACCTTGCGATGGAGGCAGCCTGGTAACAAAATCCACTGCTATGTGGGACCAGGGGCGACTGGGATCGGCAGGGGATGGAGGAGACCTGCAGGAGGTGTGTGGGACGCTTTGCCATGGCCAACACCTGGCAGGCGCCGATGAAGGCGCGTGTGTCCGCGTCCATGGATGGCCACTGAAAGTGACATTGGAGAAGCTGCAAGGTCCCGTTGGGCCCTGGATGACAGGAAAAACGGGAACAATTACCCCACTGCAGGACTTGTGACCTTACCGCATCGGGCACAAAGCGTCTGCCGGGCGGACCGTTCCTAGGGTCAGGTTGGTCGTGGAGTGCCTCACGGATGCTGGACTCAATCTCCCATCTCACTGCTGGGGAGGGAGGCAGAATGGTATCCTCACCCTAAGGGAGAGTCTGAAACAGAGAACTGTCTGGAGAGTGCATCTGGTTTGACATTCTTATTTCCAGGGCGGTAAGTCATGGTGAAATGGAAGCAGTCAAAAAACAAAGGCCACTGGGCTTGACAGGAATTCAGATGTTTAGCAGTCTGAATGTAAGTGAGGTTTTTATGGTCTGTCCGTACCAGAAAAGGATGGTCCGCCTGCTCGAGCCAGTGCTCGAGCCAGTGCTGCCCCTCCTCCAGGGTCAGTTTGATAGCCAGCAACTCCCGGTTTCCCGTGTCATAGTTGCGTTCAGAGCTGGTGACTCTGCGGGAGAAATAAGCGCAGGGGTGCAGCAGGCTCTAAAGAATGGTTCGATACAGATACATGTATTGTTGCACCCCTAGTAAATAAACACCTGAACACTCACACAAACACAATACACACAAAACAAGAACATCTTTTGGGAGGTTACGGCCTCAGCAGTATCATGGTCTGGGATAATTGCTATTATTGGATTGCCTGTCTGCCAGATAACCTTTATCACCAACTTTGGACTTGTTTTGTTACACATTTCTGGGAATTGTACATGACACTCAGAACACTGACTACGTTATCATAACAAGGTTCAGGATGTTCAGGTCCATTTGTTAGGTAATAGGTTATGCAACTGTGTCGAAATAATGGTTATAAAAAGCTATGAAGATTTCAAGTAAAGGGGTTCGGATTCGCAAAGCAGCTGCCTCCATGTCATTTGTTATCAAGTTCTTCTGAGAGTTTTCTCTACAACAGTCCGTCCAGGTTAACGTTGCCTCAGGAAAAAAACATGTTTTCTTTCGTTGTCGCCTTTGTCAGTTTTTCCTTAACGTTGGCTCAAACTGAGCCGGTTGTAGACTCCTCATATGTTGCCGCTGTGTATGAGCACAATTTAATCCTGAACCCGGAGCCTCGCGTCCCCCTGTCCCGTCCCGCCGCCCTGAAACACATGCAGAGAAACCTGGACATCTACGAGGAGCAGGCTGCCCGGGCCGCTCAGCAGGTAACATCGGTCATAGAAACTATATTTCTTCTCACTCACTTCATGAATAACCGCTCTGTTTATCTCATATTCATATCCTTCAAAACAAAAGTCAAACTCCTCACAGCGTTACAGACTTTGTCCTGTGTGTCACCTTTTTTTTTTTAAATTTTATTTACTGAAACAGTCAAACATTACATTACATGATCACTTTATATACATTTGAGAATATATAGTCACCTGAACTTGGATCATAACCAGATAGCACTACAGTTAAGAGTTAGTTTCAGTTTGATTAGTAGCACATTTAAAAAGCACAGTCAGAATAATCTTAAATAAAAAAGTAATTTCTTATGAAGTCGTACTGCAAACAGGTAACCAAGTAAACTCAGTCATCAGGCGTGGTTGTATTTCTCTGTATACTCACATAAAGGGCATTTAATGTCATGACTGAATGAGTTCATCACTATAGTAGATTAGTAGGATTAATTAGTAGGAATTAATAGTAAATTGAGTCTTCTCTGTCCTCACATTTCCTTGGTCAGGGTGCCCAGATCCTTGTGTTTCCAGAAGATGGTATTCATGGATTCAACTTCAGCCGTTCATCAATCTCTGGCTACCTAGAAACCATTCCTGACCCCCAGCAGGAGAGCTGGAACCCCTGCACAGAACCAGGCAAATACAACAACACTGAGGTGCACAGTCATACTTTTAGATTTGATGTTGTTATTGAATTCTAACAAGATAAACTAACATGGAGGCACCATTAGGTTGCTCAGAGTCTTCATTCATGGAAGAACAATCGGAGTGTGGTTGTGTTTCACAGGTTCTCCAGAGGTTGAGCTGTATGGCCCGTCGTTATAATCTCTACTTGGTGGCCAACATGGCTGACCTGCAGCCCTGCCCCCTGAAGACGGACCCCTCCTGTCCCTCTGATGGACGCTGGCAATTCAACACCAACGTGGTTTTCAGGTGCAGTGTAGACCTTAAAATAGAAGAGGAGTTTGGGGTGGTGTTTAGCTCAGTTGGTAGAGCAGCCGCCCCATGTGCGGAGAGACCAGTGTTCGAATCCAACCTGTGGCGCTTTCCTGCATGTCATTCCCCATCTCTCTCTCCCCACATTTCCTGTCACTCTTCAGCTGTCTCTGTCAAATAATAATAATAGAAGTAGTTTAGTTGATATCCAGCGAGTGCACCAACACATCATTTTCTAGTTTACATGAACTGTTTACCTCTGTCATACAGCTCAGATGGCCTGCTGGTGGCCCGTTACCACAAGTACAATCTTTTCTTTGAGGTGGCCTTTGACACTCCACCACAACCTGAGATCATAACATTTGATACACCTTTTGCTGGAAGTTCGGCCTCATGATCTGCTTTGACATGCTCTTCCATGAGCCCACAGTCACCTAGTGAAGAAGGTGAAAAAGAGCCACTGCAATTCTGAACCCAACTTTACATTCCTGTGTTTGGTCTTCTTTTATCCTTAAATCTGCCTCTCTTTGGACCCCTTTTAGGGTGTGCGTCAGCTGATCTTCCCCACAGCATGGATGAACCTGCTCCCTTTTCTGGACTCGATCCAGTTCAGCGGAGCATTCGGCTTGGGTGCCAATGTCACCTGCTAGCAGCCAATCTAAATCCGCGACCAATTAAAAATGACAGGAAGCGGTATCTACACCCCTGCTCACTGCCACTACCCTCCGCCCGACAAAGGGACCCAGAGGAGGCAGGTTGCTTGTGGCAGGGTGCTCCAGTTTTAGACAACCCACTGTGGAGTGAAGCAGAATGTAGCCACAGAGATGACAGATTACAGATGAGTTCCTCATCTGCACTCTAAACTCTGGATGCTGTCACAAAGAGAAACTCTACTTCTCCACCTAAAACTGATTCTTCAGTCCTTCTCCTCCACCACCTTCATCTCATCACGATGTCCGATCCATTTACTTTTGTGCTCTAAATGAGACAGAAGGTGGCGTGGAGGTGATAATAATAACAGCTTTTGCTGTCACCTGCAGTACCAGCCCGGTTAACACAGAGCAACGATAAAGAATACGCATTGAGGCGTTTGCTCGACACACACTGTGGATGGGCCTTAGCCTGCAGGTATGAATGAAAGAAATTTGCATATTTAAAACTGCTTCATGAAACTCGTCACATTCATCGTATCTCTGTTGCAGTGTGCGCACTGGTCCGCTGTGAACGGATGGATGTCACTTCCTGTGGGCAGGAGGTAGAAGAGGCTGAGACTAAAATGGACTTCATGTTGGAAGGGAAGTTTGGGACCAGACATGTATCCATCAGTTTTAGCTAGCAAGTATGTCCTGGAGCAGCCAGAGCAGCTGGAAAAAGCTGGAGATGGCAGAGTGATCATGAAACACTCAAACATGAGTGATGGGCTGGTCCTGCCTATTTGTACCGGACAGATGTATCACCTGGACAATGAATGAACTGCTTTGGAATAGATGTGTGTGTCAGAGAGAAAAATATCAAACACATTTAAAAAAACAAATGTTCTGACCAAGACTGATTAAAACAATTCAGCAGTTACACTTTTGTCTTCTGTCATTTATTCATTCATTACTCATTCTCTCCTTCCACACACACAAACATACCGTCAGTGTCCTGGTCCCATAAGATTGGCCCTCTTTTATTTCTTTAGACATTCATGGCAAAAAACACAGATGTCGGAGCTGGCTTGACTAGGTTTTGCAAACGACCTCTCTCTTGACCGCAGTACTTGATGTCATATTGGCAAGAATGTCCACTGACACCTTGCAGTCCATATTTGAGCTATTTTAAACATACATTCAAGCTGTCAGGAGTTTCTGACAGGAGGGCATAAACTTGTAATGTAATCTGTGCCACTGTCCCCATAGAAGAAGGTCCACTTTGTCTCATCACTTCCACGAGCTGCATTGAACACCTAAGCTCCAGGAAGGATTTAAACCCTGCCAGAGACAGGCTTGCAGCTCCAGCAGCTCTTAAAGTGTTGGATCTCAGTCAAAGAGAAAGTTGTGTTGACCAGAAGATTGTTTTCAGCTTGTCACATTGTGAAGGTCAGATTAGGTCAAATAGTATTATTCCTGAGATGAAAAGAGCTAACACGCAGGAATCATCAAAGTTAGTAGCAGATAGAGCTTTTATCATCTTGTAGACAAAACAAAGCCTGAGTCAAGATGGTAAAGACGGTTTTCAGCCTCAAAGAATCTCCTTTTATAGCGTTTCGTTGTTATACGTCAATGATACAAGTCCTGCCCATCTTTCAACTTTCCCATGACATAATGGTGTAAACACATGCCAGGTGTTTAGGTTACTCCAGGACACACACCTGGCAGAACTTGGGGTCGCTCCAATTTGACGGTGTCTGCCAGGTGTTCAGGTCACTCCAGGACACACACTCTCCGGTCACACCTGGCAACTTTGGGGAGTTCCAATTTGATGGTGTGTCCTAGACTACTAATCCTGTAATACACAGCCTGCTAGGCCTGTGTCTTCTTATCAGTAAACTCACGGGCCTCTTGGCCCTAATACAGTAGTAGATCTCTCTTTTACTCTACTTGTTACAAAAATTACCCCCATTAAAACCTAACGCTTCACTGATATTTTACTTTTACTCACACCACTATCTCATAGATGTTTTTAATGTGTGTTTTAAACATCTTTACAAACTATTTAACATGATAAATCAACTTTTCACTGAAACCATGGTGCTCATTACTTGATTAACCATATCGTGTGCTCACATAAAATCCTTCCACTTAAACTATAGTGCTCTTTTAACAGTATTCGTGCTCTCACAAAATCAGCCTTACTTAATCTACAGTGCTTTACCTTGATTAACATGTTGTGTTCACACAGCTATTAATTTCCCTACTTCTCCTTTGATTACTCCAAACCATATATCTTAAGAAAAGTATCAGACTTTGAAGAAACATATCAAACTTTGAAGGCACCCATCGGCACAGGAGTCTCTACATAAAGATTATGAAATTTTATACTAAAAGCTTACTGGGTTTGACATGCAGGAATCTCTTCTGGCGCTGGTGTACTACAGGGTGTGTGCTTATGCTTATGCTGACACTTCCTGGTTGAAAATGTATAGAGATGAAATAATAAACTATTTCTAGAACTGTAAACAACCGGTCCATATCAAATGCAAAGTTAAGGCCAAAGTCTATCACAAATCCTGTTCATGCTGGCTGTAAATGTCAGACTTGCATAGTGGTTCAGGTTATGTGCGCCTTATTTCCTGTTTTGTATTTTCAAAATAAAAGCTTTGTTTACCTCCTAGTTGCTAGGTTGCACGTAGTGCTGAAAAATCCGTTTTCTGTTTTCGTGCAGATAGACGTTTGAAATGTAAAACATGGGCTGCTGCACAGACTGCGTGGATCCATATTTATATCATAAACGCACAGTACATTCCCAGGGGTTTCTTATCACCTGTAAACTTACCCAACCGAGTCGGCTCTGTTTTACCTCTGCCTCTGGTGCGGTTCGACCTCTGAGGATCGGTGATGTAACGTTAACTAGTCCGTCAGGTTAACGTTGCCTCAGGAAGAAACCATGTTTTCTCTCGTTGTCGCCTTGTGGTTTTCCTTAACGTTGGCTCGAACCCCAAGGCCGGTGCCAGAACTCCTCATATGTTGCTGCTTTTGTGTATGAGCACAACGTAATCCTGAGCCGGAGCCTCGCGTCCCCTGTCCCGTCCGTAGCCCTGAAACACATGCAGAAACCTGGACATCTACGAGAGCAGGCTGCGGGCCGCTCAACCCAGGTAACATCGGTCATAGAAACTATATTTCTTCTCACTCACTTCATGAATAACCGCTCTATTTATCTCATATTCATATCCTTCAAAACTCATGTGTAACAAAGCATTTAAATGACTTCAATTCTCTTCAAAGGAGGTAACTTGTACTCAAAGTCAGACTCCTCACAGTGTTACAGACTTTGTCCTGTGTGTCACCTTTTTTTTTTTTTTTTTATTTACTGGAAACAGTCAAACATTACATTACATGAATCACCTTTATATACATCTGAGAATATATAGTCACCTGAACTTGGATCATAACCAGATAGCACTACAGTTAAGAGTTAGTTTCAGTTTGATTAGTAGCACATTTAAAAAGCACAGTCAGAACAATCTTAAATAAAAAGTAATTTTATGAGGTTGTACTGCAAACAGGTAACCAAGTAGAAAGCTCAGTCATGAGCGTGGTTGTATTTCTGTATACTCACATAAAGGGCATTTTAATGTCATGACTGAATAGGTTCATCACTATAGTAGATTAGTAGGATTAATTGAAGTAGGAATTAATAATGGGTGGGTCTTCTCTGTCCTCACATTTCCTTGGTCAGGGTGCCCAGATCCTTGTGTTTCCAGAAGATGGTATTCAGGGATTCAACTTCAGCCGTTCATCAATCTCTGGCTACCTAGAAACCATTCCTGACCCCCAGCAGGAGAGGCTGGAACCCCTGCAGAACCAGGCAAATACAACAACACTGAGGTGCACAGTCATACTTTTAGATTTGATGTTGTTATTGAATTCTAACAAGATAAACTAACATGGAGAGCACCACTAGGCTGCTCAAGTCTTCCTTCCTTGGAAGAACAATCTGAGTGGTTGTGTTTCTGGAGTTCTCAGAGTTGGCTTCTTATGGCCCGTCGTTATAATCTTTACCTGGTGGCCAACATGGCTGACCTGCAGCCCTGCCTCTGGAAGACTGATCCCTCTGTCCTCTGATGTTGGACGCTGGCAATTCAACACCAACGTGGTTTTCAGGTGCAGTGTAGAAGTAGTTTAGCTGATATCCAGCGAGTGCACCAACACATCATTTTCTAGTTTACATGAACTGTTTACCTCTGTCATACAGCTCAGATGGCCTGCTGGTGGCCCGTTACCACAAGTACAATCTTTACTTTGAGATGGCCTTTGACACTCCACCACAACCTGAGATCATAACATTTGATACACCTTTTGCTGGGAAGTTCGGCTTCATCACCTGCTTTGACATACTCTTCCATGAGCCCACAGTCACCCTGGTGAAGAAGGTAGAAAAAGAGCCAACTACATTCCTGTGTTTGGTCTTCTTTTATCCTTAAATCTGCCTCTCTTTAAACCCCTTTTAGGGTGTGCGTCAGCTGATCTTCCCCACAGCATGGATGAACCAGCTCCCCCTTCTGGACACAATCCAGTTCCAGCGGGCATTCAGCTTGGGTGCCAATGTCACCCTACTTGCAGCCAACATTCGTAACAACCATCTGATCATGACAGGAAGCGGTATCTACACCCCTTTTTCTGCCACCTATCACCACGCCCAGCAAGGAGACCCAGAGGAGGGCAGGCTGGTGGTGGCCAGGGTGTCGGTCTTAGACCCGCTGTGGGTGGAGCAGAGTGCGGCCACAGAGGAGGAGGCAGTTACAGATGAGTTCACATCATCTACCTCTACAAACAATGAATACTGTCACAAAGAGAACTGTTTTGATTCTTCTCCACCTAAAACTGCTTCTTCAGTCCCTTCCTCCTCCACCACCTTCATCTCATCCATGATGTACGATCCATTTACTTTTGTGCTCCTAAACGAGACAGAAGGTGACGTGGAGGTGTGTAATGGCAGCTTTTGCTGTCACCTGCAGTACCGGCGGTTAACACAGAGCAGCAGTAAAGAGCTCTACGCATTGGGAGCGTTTGCTGGAACGCACACTGTGAACGGACGCTACGCTCTGCAGGTATGAATGAAAAGAAGTTTGCATATTTAAAACTGCTTCATGAAACTCTCGTCACATTCATCGTGTCTCTGTTGCAGGTGTGCGCACTAGTCCGCTGTGAACGGATGGATGTCACTTCCTGTGGGCAGGAGGTAGAAGAGGCTGAGACTAAAATGGACTTCATGTTGGAAGGGAAGTTTGGGACCAGACATGTGTATCCATCAATTTTAGCTAGCAAGTATGTCCTGGAGCAGCCAGAGCAGCTGGAAAAAGCTGCAGATGGCAGAGTGATCATGAAACACTCTAACATGAGTAGTGGGCTGGTCACTGCCTGTTTGTACGGACGAATGTATCACCTGGACAATGAATGAACTGCTTTGGAATAGATGTGTGTGTCAGAGAGAAAAATATCAAACACATTTAAAAAAAACTGGTGTGTCACGCATTTATCTTCTGTCATATACACGCAGCAACAATTCAAAAACAAATATCTTTATTCATTCATTACTTAATCTTTATAAACATTGCACCAAGTAGCGTTCATCCTGCCTGAAAGTTGCTTGTTCCTAAAAAGGCAATAATCGTCAAGTTCTCTCTCCCTCTCTCACCACACACACAAACGTGCACAAACACACCTCACATCTCTACACACTCACACACGTATACACAGTGTCAGCCACTTTTCTCCTGTCTCCAGTACAGTACACAGACGTTGAGTAGTTACAGCATTGCAAGCCAAAAGTTCCTTGAGCCGCTCATTCGGGGTCGTCATTCAGATGACTCCTGGACCAATCATACAGAAATCAGGTCTTACATCCACCTGCTGTCAGAATCAGTTCCCAAGGATTCAGTTTCCACTCGGAATAAATTCATAGGATTCAATAATGACTTCCTCTCCTAGGAATTGAAAAGTGGTTTCGAAAACAATTTACGCAACGTGACAGAAACGCCGCTCTCCCAGCCCACAGGGAGTGGGAAGAAGCAGTCTACCTGACGTGCCATGCCCCTCATCACCTGTTCCTCCTCCTGGCAAGAGGAGAAGGAGAGTTCAGGGCATGGCTCAGTTCGAGTTTCTGGAGCCAGCAATACGGCCCCCCCACCCCTTATAGTTCAGAAGGCACTTTTTTCTCTTTTTTTCTCTTTTTCCTTTTTTCCTCTTTCCTTTCCTCTATTCTACTAAACAAATGGTTAAAAATAAATGAATAAAACAATAGAACATCATGTAGAGACATGATCTCAAAACATAGTAGTAAGATACATAATTATAATACATAATTATTACTGTAATTACATACAGTAATAATTATGCAAGCTCTATCCAAGCTCTGCAGTGGCTGATAACAGGCCACTCATTTGAATCAGGTGTGGTGGAGGAGAAGCATCTAAAACATGCAGGGCAGTGTTGCCCGAGGACCAAGTTGAAAAACACTGTCCTAACGTATCATCGTTTATCATAGCAGCTAAACAGTGTGTTGGTGTTGTATTATAAATCAGTAGGCCCCCTTCTGTGGTGTATCAGGATGTTTTGTGATTGGCTGCAACTGTGTCTCTGTCTCCCAGGTGAGTACAGGTGGAGCTTCCTGTCTGGTGCTGAACTGACACCAACAAGGAGCAGGTAGCTGCTGTCTCTGTCCAGGGTGCTGAACGTGTGCTGCAGCCTCAGACACCATCCTGATTGGGAGAACCTTTTATCTACAACAATCAATTGCAGATTTGGCACATTCAATTATATTTTCTGACATTTTGAACTTCTCTTAATTCAATAATTAATACTTATTGAATTAAGCCAAGGTTGAAATGACAATGACGAGGATAAGGAGGAGGAGGACGACAACTCTGAGGACAAGGAGGAGGAGTAGGTGGATGAAGAGTGTCAGAGTTTCACTCCATATAATCCAGAAGTTTCATTCAATATATTCAAGATTAATTACATATAGTGAGATTTTTATTAGTGAGAAGGGCACTATTTTCTATTTCCCTTCCTGTATTTGTGTACGGAATAGACAGGCTAGCGTAAGACAGTAAAAGTTTACAGTAAAACAGGAAAATAAGAAATAAAACACAAGCAGCAACAAAGGTATGTTCTGTAACCCCCAGTACAAGGTCGAGTGTGTGTGTGCGCTTATGCTGATATATAATTAAGTGATGATTTGTGTTGGAAAATGATGTTAACCTTTGCCACCTGTTTATTGCTTGGCAAAATGGAAACAGAAATGTGATTGTTTGTTTTCTTTGTTTTGTTAGTTCTCACGTTGGTTTTAGACTGGTTGCTGGAACAGCAATAAATAATAAAACCATCAGTTTTGTTAACCACAGTCAGATCTACTTTTAGTTTGATCAGAGTTCATCATTACACTCCAAAATATGAAAGTGCAGCTACAAACAAACGGACTAATGTGTTGAGTGTTCATATATTTTACGAAGGACACAAGTCGAATCAAAATAATTTCTATTTGGACTGAAACGATAGACGCGGCACTAAAACACGCGGTTCCAGGTCACGTGATATTTATCTACGGCCCCGAACCCATTCGTTCAGTCCGGACTCGAACAGACCTCATAAAGGCGCTCGTTCCAAAGGGAAGGTATATAAGTGAAACACACAGGGAGATCTTCAGAAAGTGAAGAAAGACAAGAGAGAGGAAGACAAGAGAAGAAAGACAAGACAAGAGAGAAAAGACAAGACAAGAGAAAGAGGGGAAGAAGAAAAACGAAGAGAAGAAAGACAAGAAGAGAAAAACGAGAAAGAGAGAAGAAGAGGGAAAGAGAAGAAAAACTAGAGAAGAGAAAGATAGAGACAAACGAGAAGAAAAATGTCTCCTTTCAAACGACAACGAGGATCAGCTGTCTCTACCTATAAGTAAGTCTCAAGTTTTCTGTCTGGCCAGTATCTGTAATGAACACTCTTTACTGTCTGTTTGTTCACATGTTATTCGTGTTAGTACTTACTTTCTGATGGGAGCCATGTACTTAGCTAACACACTTTATTTCAGATTTCTCACAGCACAATGGGAGGTTAAGTCACTTTATATTTACACCTTTTCCTTCCTGGGGTGTCTTCATGTGGCTGTGTGTATATGTGTCTTCATGATTCACTACCATGCAAATGTCCTTTTATTGGTAATTAGGCAAGCTCCATCACAACGACAGTTAAGCTGATCTGAAGATGTTCTCTGAATCTGCTCACTGTGGAGGACTCTGGTGGAGATATCACATATCATATTACATATCAAAGGTTTTTTTAATGCTGTGCCAATAACGTAATAACCATCCAATAACGTAATAACTTATTACGTTATTGGCAAAATGTAATTCCCGTATTGGCTCAAAAACGTTATTACATTATTAGCAAGTTATTACATTGTGGCTTTATTACATTTAAAATGGCTAAAATTATTATGTTATTGGCAGGTATTACATTATTACTTGCTACATGCTGTTTCATGCTACTCCATGAACTTGTAAGTCTTGTAACTCTGTTCTTTCTTGTATCTCCTACAACAGACGTAAATGACGGAGTCAGGGACGGCTCGGCGAACACCTGGATCACATGGTTGATCTCAAGAGAGGACACTCCCCTCTTTAACCCCCCTCTCTTCCCCTGTGTCCCCCTCTCTATCTGGGGAGACACTCCACAGGTGTCTGCGCTCAGCCCAGTGTCTGTTCTCTGTGAAAATGCAGAGCTCTGAGAGACTCGGCCAGACTAGAGTTTGAATCACAGGGCAGAAGGTTCAGATTTGATCTGGTATGTTTAACATCTTTGAAGGCGTTCTATTAAGTTGCCATACAAGGTTAAAGTTAAACTGATCTAAAGATGTTCCTGTTCTGTGACTAACCTCACTGTCTGTTCCTTCCCTCTCAGAATCCAATCTGCCCACTGTGGAGGTCTCATAGGTAGACTCATAGGTGTTCCCGAACCCGACCTGGCCCGTCGCAATGAAGGAGTCCTCCACAGGTCTCTCGCTCAGCAAGAGTCCTGTCTCTAAGAGCTCTAAGGCTCTAAGGGCTCAGCGGTTTTCACGTTTGAATCACGGGGCAGAAGATTAAGATCTGATGTGCCCACTGTGGAGGTCTCTGAGGTGCCCCCAAACCCGACCTGGCCCATCACAGTGAAGAAAAGGTATAAAGTTCCAGCTCTTCAGGTGCAGCACAGAGTTAAGATAGAAACTTCCTTATAACTGCAGACAAATCTTCTATTATCTACTACCATGTCTGTTAGAGGATTCATTGAAGGCTTATTGTAAGGTTGACTGATAGAGCTGGATAAATGTCACTCTTTTCACCACAAGAGGGCCATGAAGCCTTTCTGCTGGCCTCTTCCTCGCCCGTACGTAATAAGCCTGAAAATGTCACAGTGTATTCCTTCAATACTCCTTTATACAGTATAGCCAGTGTGGTAGCTGCTTACTTTCTTCATAGCATCTTTATGGCACTCATGGTGACCTTTTGAGGCAAAGGGTGTTTCATGCTACTCCATGAACTTATAGAATCTTACAGCTCTGTTCTTTCTTGTATCTCCTACAACAGATATGAAAATGACGGAGGCATGGACTGCTCGTGAGCATCAAGGATCACATCGTTAGCGTCAAGAGAAGAAACGCTATCACATATCTTATTATATATCAAAGGTTTTTAATGCTGTGCAATAACAGAATAACCATCCAATAACGTAATAACTTATTACATTATTGGCAAAATATTATTCCCTTATTGGCTCAAAAAACGATGTATTATTAGCAAGTTATTGCATTATTGGCTTTATTAAAATGGCAAAAATCATTACGTTATTGGCAGGTATTACATTGTGCTTGCTATGCTGTTTCATGCTACTCCATGAACTTGCTAAGTCTTACAACTCTGTTCTTTCTTGTATCTCCTACAACAGATAAAAATAGTGGAGGCAGGGGCTGGCTCGGCGAACACCAGGATAGCGTTGATGTCAGAAGAAGACTCAGGAGCCCATTTCCTGCATCATCTCCCCCCTCTTCCTGTCCTTCACTCACCCCCTTTATGTGTCCTCTCCTCCACCTCCACACCTCCCCACCCCCTCCCACCCCTACCCCACTTTGTAAACTAAACTATTATAAGAGAAAGTGTATATTCAAATAAAACTGTAAACACTAAGTAAGCATTTTCTGTTGTTACGTTGCAATATTTGAGCTGGACAGCTGTTGATTTGAAAGAGATACTTTACAAGAGATGTCGTCCTCTGTGGAAATCTTGAAATTCATCCCCTTTTAAATTAAATTTCATAAATATGATACTTGCATTTTAAGGGTTGCAGTACCTGAGTAATATCAGTGTAATTCAGTTGTTTTAGTGCCATTCAACATAAGAGACTTCATGACAAAAAAGCGTTGAAATATTTTTGTACTCATAATGCTTAATATTCTTTATTCTGAAACAATAACAATGTAATATGAAACTGGAGTCATGAAGGTCATATGTCAAATTGCACAGTTTGTCCAATCAGTTTGTCTCTTGTGCATTCAGTGAAAATAACAAGAACACAGTAAACTCGAATTATAGCATTTTTATATTCAAGTCCCATTAATACTCTAAATAGAGTAACAACATGAACTAAATATCACTAGAAGACAGTAGGTAATCCCAACACATAAATGCTGTTTGTGTTTACTAGTGGTTGTTACCAGTTAAGTAACTTGCTAATCATCCTGTAAATTGTAAAATATTAAATGACAAAAGAAATAATCAAACATTGCAAGCATTTTTAAGTACATATATAAACAGGTAAAGGCATCATGAAGAAAATTAAACCTTGGAAAGAACCAAGAATGACTTTGAGTTCAAACACAGTACGTTCACTGAAACCAACACACTCACAACCTGAACATAACTGACAAATCACGTACAAGTGCTGGTTGACATTGTTTTTCTGCAAATGTGATATTACTCATGCCTATAGTTATAAATACTTAATTACTTATATTGTTTGGTGCATGATAAACATAATACTGAGTGAAGTCGAGTAGACTGAAACAAGTTTTAAACAACGAGTTTGGTTTTGAGCAAAGTGGATGTTTCCACTTTGTGACTGACCTTTGCTGCAGCCTCGCCGCTCGGGCCCGGTGCTTCTTCCATGGCGGGTGTGTTGGCACGATGATGTAGGACCAGTGAACATAAAGAGAATAAAGAATATACCTAAAGAAATTACTTGTCCAGTAAATGCACATTATTCCACAGAGCATCATGCACTCTACCACTCATTCTCTAAACCACGATGATATTTCTTTCTTTATTGGATTCATGATTTTCACATTAAGTGTTGCACAAAATGTCAAAGAGTCAACGATGGATATTAGAGGTTAGTAATTTTAACTTTCCATGACAGATTATTTTATATTTTATATACAGTAAAAGACTTCCTCTTATATTGCTTGGTAATCAATAGTGTAGCAATTATGAAAATAAACCAATGTCTGTAATGTTCACATATTATCCACTGTGCTGAGTGGCAGCAATAGTTAGGGACATTACATTTAAACAGACTTTGAACCAGGATGGTAACATTGTGAAACTACCACACATGCATATGCATGTAGCTAAAAAGCAAAACTTTTGCTATGAGTATTCTGTGGCTTCTCTAGGAAATGTACTGACCAGTTGGTCAATCATCGACCAACTGCTCAAAATGATTCACTAAACATTATAAACTTTCTAAACAATTTAGCCACTGTACCAAAGCAGCAGCATATTAAATGACAGATGCAGAATTACAATTGAAGCTCACACAGCTCTTACTGTTTAATGATACAGGTGATACATATGGTAATATATGTAAATGTTAAGGATAATCAACACAAGTTCTACACAAGATTATCAATGCAAAGCAAGGCCAAATTCCCAGTCATCAGAGCTCAGAGTACAGGCGCTGGGTCTGGTAGCAATGATCCCAGAATTCATCACAGCAGACATGACTGATACACACTTCTGAAATAGCCAATTTGCTCAATTTACCTTTAACTAAATGTCATTATTGATGATTAATGATATTCATCTCTGTAGGAACTGAATCATATTAAATGATTTCTCACAATGAATATCAACAATGATTTAACAAGATGAGAAACAGATAAATATCAATATGCAACACTTTATTTCCTACTATTTTTGTCTTAGTGCAAGTGTTTCAAATTTTCACTAGCCACTAACATTTTAACAAATCATGAATTACTTTGCACCACGTTGCGTGTACAAATAATAAATCATGTAAAATACAAAATAAACTTTCAGATAGCATGGCTTGTGGGTTGCTGTAGGCGTATCTATACCTCTCTCTGTGTGTTATTACCTATGACTCTGTATCAAAGCTCTCTCTCTCTCTCTCTCTCTCTCTCTAATCATCAGACACAAATCAAATTAAACTTCTTCGTGTCATCATATTTTGCGTAAATTGCGAGTCGGACTCAGATTTAGAAGCTGAACCGCATGAAAGTAAAAGAAAAAACACAACCGTGCAAATAAACAAAAGACAAAAACTAAGTAACTACATGGCATATTTACATGCAGAAGCATGTTAGAAGAACTATACACCGGGAAATGGCCAAATCTGAACAAGTAAACAACAAAGTCTGGGATAAACGAAACTTTCCCGGTGTCGTTTGAAGTCGCGTGCAGGACGGACCAAAACCGCGGCGCGTACATGTCGTGCCAGAGACGTGTGGAGCGGGGTTTCTCCTCAGCACAGGGTTCATATGACATGCAAATCAACATATAAACATCGACCACCATCGGTGAATGTCATCTTTGTTGCCGATGGCCGATGTGTCAGTTAAGAGGCGAACATCGGCGCGATACCGATGTTGATCCGATCATCAAGTTTGCATCCCTAATATATTGCTGTCATTTCAGTTTACGTGCAAGTGTGATTTAAACAAAATAGCAAATCAAATAAATTAGATGCAGCTCACTTGTCGTGGCGCTATTTGAGTTATTTCTAGAACAGGCCAGCGGGCGATAAGTAGCGGTCTTCTGTTGACCTGCGCTACGTTGTGTTAATGGGTATATTTTCCATCAGTTTCCTCTCACAGAAATTCTCAGGTTCTGTCACCAGGGTACGCTATACGATACAAATTATTCCGTTTTGATTCTATAATCAGTTCAATATGCAAATAATGTGAAAATAACATGTCTCATTGGGTTAGGTATGAATATTTTTGTGCAGATTGGTATCTGTTACCTGTTGGGCAGGCAGAGCAGATGGATGTGATGATCTCTCAGATGGGTTTCGGGTGACGAACCAATGGTGCTGTAGCCTGTATCTGGATTGATATGGATATCACAGATATCGTGCCACGCTATCCCGGAGGAGAGGCTACTGATCGTTCAATCAGTGTCTGGCCCGGTTTCCAGCCGAGGACGGCGGTGCAGTTCAGACTGTGTCTACGGTTGCTGGGGCTAATGGCTTCGGTCATTTCAGTGGTGAGGCTGGGCCTCCTGATGATGAGGGACGTGCAGAGATGGGTGGCATCGTTAAGACTGTGTCCCCGCCGTCACCTCTCGCGCTCGGTGACGGTTTCTCCAGAGTGCACGGCGGCTCTCCCACCAGTGGAAAAATCCGGCGATTTTCTCACAGGGTGTCAGCCTGGGGACGGTGGCGTCAAGGGTTGTCATAACAACGGACGCGTCCACGACAGGTTGGGAGGCGACATTCGAGGGCAAACAGTGAATATCTGGTCAGCAGGTTGGCTCAGGCGCATATAAACTATTTCGAGTTGATGGCAGTGTTCTGGCCTTGGGAACATTTTTCTTCCCTCACCTGAGGGCGGCATGTGGTGAAATCCGACAACTCCACGGTGGTGGCATGCACACGTGAACCGTCAGGGAGGCACGCGGTTGGCTGGAAAACTGATTCTGTGGGCGTCGGCTCCGGAGTCGCTGCGGGCGACGTACGTGGCGGGAGGTGCTCGTTTCGGAGCGCAGATCTCATGTTAAGAGGAAACCACTCTGTTCAGAGAATGGAAACTCCATCCCCAGGTGGTGAGCCAGCTGTGGCAGAGATACGGCCAGGCTGTCGCAGATCTGTTCGCCTCGCGAGAAAACGCGCATTGTCAGCTGTATTCCAACAATTCCCTCCTAGCATGTGTATGAGGAAGAAACCGATGAAATGGCCCGGACGGGGCGGTATATAGAGGGCAGGGCACTCCCCACGTCGACCTGTCTGTCAGAGACAGACGTTGTGTCAGTGGAGCTTCCGTAATGGTCTCGCCAGAAGCGACTCCCATAGTGAAACACCTCACTCTGTTATCAAAGAACCAGGGATTACGTTAAGTAACCCAACGTTTCTGATCTGGAGGAGAAACACTCGTTTATTTCAATTCAACTTTATCTTCCGAGTGAAACAGCGGGCTGCAGCATGCTTCTCCGTGAGCCGATTAGAACGTTACGATTCTCTTGGGGGGAAAGGACCGATCAGCGAGCCGGGCTTTACTCCCAGCGTAGAGGATGTAAAGGGATTCCTGATGCATCAGCGCTTAGTGCTGCATTCCTGTAGCTCCCCTGGCGTAAACACTGGAACTGTAACTGTAACTGGATCACTTGTCATATAATTCATGCGCCCCTCAGGATGAATTGTATTGTTGGAATCCAAACAAGTAATTAACTACTTGTATCACTCTGCTCTACAGGTTACATGTATGCACTTCTAAATTGTAGCAAACTTTGTATACAAACAAACGACATTTGACCCAAACTATCAAGGATGAAATTTTGATTTCACAGGTGTAGGATACAGTATTTTAATAAAATAACTCTCGTTTTCTAGTAGTTCTTCTAGTTTTCTATTGCTACTTTTAAGTTTACTGTTCCTTTTGGTTTGACTGGTTTGACTCTGTTTACTAAGAAGTGCGGGGATGTTCCTGTACCTGTAGTTCAATAATCATCCATCTACAGAACTTTTCACTGTTCATTTTTTGTACTTCTTCTTATCATCATCATTATCATTAATTATTATTAATATTGTTTCAAATGAGCCTCTTATCGTTTAATAGAAAAATACATCATAAAACAACACCAGGACTAAATAACAATAAGAGAGTTTCAGTCTGATGGTGAGCTCTCACCTTTGTCATCACTACCATACTGTTAATAATCAAAGGGAAGCTCTGAGGCTTTATTAATTATATGTGTTATAATATAAGATATTAATATATTGTATTGAAATTTTTAATCAGGTTTGTTGAGAATCATTACAGTTTCAGGGCATCCAGTAAACCATGGTAACTCTGGTAACCATGGTATCAACTATTTGAAAGTTTGTTTTTGTTGTTTTTTTTTGTCATGGAACTTTGATGTCTTTGAACTTGATGATGTCACACGTCACATGACCAGTTTTTTTTTTTTTTTTGCTTTGATGTCTTTGAACTTGATGATGTCACACGTCACATGACCAGTCAGTCTCTCTCAGTTTATATATATAGGAGAAGAACACACAAGTGAACTGTTCTGTGTTTGAAACATTTGACTGGAAAAATGTCTGTAAAGGTACACACCACTACGCATTACTTGATATAAGAAGGATGATACACTGATTAGCAGAACTACATGCTACTTATGGTAGTAGGCTTTAACGGTGAGGGCTTTTGGAAAAGTTGCCAAAATGCGTCCCTTTAACGACAAAGAAAACATGGCAGTGAAGATCCTTAAAAGATAGTGAAAATAGCGTCATTCAACGGGAGTTAAGTAATACTCACGAGTGTCAAGATCTAGATCCTGAAAGCTAACATTTATTGTTGAGACATTTATGTTCAACAATGTCTCTGTCTGGCCTTTGAAATGCTGGACAGGAGTCTCTGGGATCTGATGAAGGAGAGAAGGTGGCTTCCATTAAATCTCAGCTGAAATTAGATCCTATTACTCATCAGCTTGTGGTAGCATTAGCTGCTTTAAAGTATTGGAATACTACACACCGATTTAAAGCCAAACAATGTCATGCTAGTAAATCTGAGGAAAAGCCATTTAGAATAAAAAACTCATTGACTTTGGTGTGTGAACCTGTGAACAAAGTGTGCCTCGGTATGAGGTTGCAGCCTGGTTCATTTCGAGCTCCAGAGGTGACCTTAGGCCTACCTCTGACTGAAGCCATTGACATGTGGGAGTGGGGTGCATGATGGCATTTTGTATTTTACTTGAGAGATTTTCCACCGAAAAATGTTCCTATAATATGATAGCTCCATTGTGCACCTTCTGGGTCTCCCCAGAATACCCATCCTGAAACTGGAATATTCACCAGGATTTTTCAACCTCAGTCTAAAACCCCACAGTCAGGGTGGCAGCTGAAGACACCAGATGAGTACGAGAAGAAGACAGGCAACAAACCCCAAATGCCACCCTCCCAGTTTCCGTATTTAGGAATTTGGAGCATGCAGTACAAGCATACCCAGACAAAAAAATGACGACAGTATGACGACAGAATGGAGATTCCCTAAGCCTCCTGAAGTCACTCTTGATCTGAATCCCAAAAGAGTGACTCCAGTAAATCACAAAGGGTACCACAATGGTTCACCTGAAAAATAAGAGGGGCACCAGCTCATATGTGGATGACGCACTTAGGTACATGATTTCTTTGGGCTTGTGTCATCTAGAACCAGAACCCAAAACCAGAATCCAGATAACACAGTTATCGATTGTTCAAGAAGGCACGACATTATCATATGTGCTGACGATTCAGCACATGGTGTAATATGACACAAATAATTCAAAACCGAACAAGCCCAGTCTTCATTTTGATGAAGGTGGCTCAGATAATAGACCATCTATTCCTGTAATTGTCCTTGGATGATTTTAGTGGATGACCAGGGGCTATAAGTGGCCTAATACCCGTGAGCTCAGGCAGAGAAGAGTGAAACAAGGTTCTTCAGAGGAACTGGAACAGCTCCGGAGTCTTTCATTCCAACTGCTCAATACGAAATTTATGAAAATGGTATTAGAATTAAAAAGCAGGCTGATGCCCTTCAGCATGATCTTGAGATCAAGATCTTAGAGAAGGATCGACTGCATTTTGAAGTATACTGCACTCCAGGAGCAGAGAAAATAAGAATCTCAGAGATCAAGTTGACAACATGGCTGCGTCTTTCAAGCAAGAGGTCAACCTAAAATATCAAACTGATGTAACTGAAGTCAGACAGCAGGCTGACAACCTTAGGTTTGACCTCGAGAGGGCACTGGAGCAGAAGAAACTCCTGGAAACAAGTGAGGGCTGCAGAGGCACACAGACTGAGCCAGGAGAAGTTTTCTGCTGAGCTTCATGCAGTGAAGGAGAGGAACAAAACTCTCAAGCAAGATCTGGACAAGATCCGTGCTTCGCACTGCAACATCAGCCAGACACAGACCATAACACAGAAGCCTGACCCTCTTCAGCATGAGCTTGGGTATGGGCGATAAAAATCAAGTCTCATGCGGACTCAGAGTCAGAGAGGGCTGCTGTGCGCTGAAAACTGTGAGCAGGAAGCTATCAAAAGATGGCGGAGGAGATGACTGTCTTGAAGAAGGAGAGATTTTGGGAGAGAGCTGGACGAGGCACAAAAGTCAGGTCAATGCTCATCTCTCACTCAACTTGAAGCTCTCCACTGAGCTCAAGGCTGAGAGAGAGGCTCCCTAAAATCTGTCCTGTGCTAGAGCACTGAACTAACAAAAGAGGCTGGTCAGAGAGGAAATGCCGTGCGAGCTCAGGAGACCATCAGTCCTGCTCTGGCCCTCTCGAACCACCGAGAAGGAGGCTGGAGATTTATGAAGAGAAACAGTGCGAGCAGCAGGGACCATCAGTCCTGCTCGGCCCTCGAACCACTGAAGGGCGAAGTGCTGAAGACAAACAGTGCGAGCGGCAGGAGACCATCAGTCTGCTCCGTACTCGAGATCCCAGAGAGGGGCTGAGGAAATCTTCCCAAATAGGACAGCAGAACCACCTTCTGCAATGGAAGAGAGCCCGTCACTTTCTGGGGTTGAGAAACCAAAGAAGTGGAAGAAGAAGAAGGAGGAGAGGGACAGAACTAAGACAACATCAGGTTGGAGTTTTCTCCAGGTGCTCTGGTTTCCCCACACATCAAAGACTCAAAAAAAAACCCCGAAAAAACAAGGCATGAGGAGAACTAGCATGGCGGCAGGAGACCATCAGTCCTGCAGGTCCTCAAATCCCAGAAAGAAGCTGGTAATCTTCCAAAATGGAGAGCAGAACCAGCCCGTCACTTTCTGGGGTTGAGGTGACAAAGTGGAAGAAGAAGAAGGAGGAGGGGCAGAACTAAAACAACATCAAGTTTTGTGGGTTTTCTCCAGGTGCTCTGGTTTCCCCCACACGTCCAAAAACTCAAAAAAAAAAAAAAAAAAAAGAAGAAGGCAATCCTCGATTAAGGATGACATTACAAACAACATGTTTCCTAAAATTTGAGAATCATTGCTGATAATATCCTAAATTGAAAATAAAAATACAATAACCATTCAAACATTTAATTACTTCTGCAATTAGTGTGCTAAATTCATTTTTGCCATTCACAGTCATCGTGGAAGTTTTTTAGCTACATTACAACAGTTCACTATCAATAAAAACTGATAACAACATGAAATTAATAGAATGCCTCAGAGTCCTACATATTCAAAGGTACAGTTGTGGTATTTTGAAGTAGGGTTGCATGATGTTCTTCTAGCTACAGTAAAGAAATAGAGCTATGTATATATTGTGGACAGTCAGCAGAAAAATATATTTTGTCACACAATAATCAATATCTGTAAGAATATTTTCATTGCTTAGCCTTGTTGTCAGACAAGCTTTTAATTTGGTGCTAACTCCTAGAACACCAACAGCTGGAAACCTCAACTCAACAGCAAAGACATATCACAACATGTAAACAAGCTGCTTGTTGCATAATAATAATAACAGGGTTTAAGAGCGACACACTGGGTGAGCCTTCAAGTAGACAGCTGATGCTGTCTGTCTGTCTGTCTATCTGCTGCTGCATTCAAGGACCACGCACGCTGCAGCTACGGTTTCACCATCTGGGCCTCTCTCTTTAGCAGCTAACCTCTCTTTTTCTGCGTGCCTGCACACACACAGGGCACATGTGCACACACACATCATATCACAAGCTGCATGGCTCCATTTTCACTGAACCGGCCTCCTCCAAGTGCTGCCTGTGTCAACATGCCTGTAATCTCAGAGAATCATGCAGCATTCATGCATGTCGCTATATTTGAGGTGTAAAATAATGCTTACAAACCACTCAGGAGACACAGAGTAATTGTGTTGGGCTGTTGTAACACTTAATCGACACTCATTTACTCTCTGCTCAGCACATACGAATACCCAGGGGGGAAATTTACTTACACAAAATAAGCACAAATGAGCAAACAGGCTACATCTGACCTGTAAGTCCAGTTAGATCATTAAATTTTTAATTTAAATCTGATTTATCTACAATAATGTGTGCGTGCTTGTGTTACATGTCATCATGTGATTATTCCATCTTGTGGGTAAAAACCAAGCAACAAACCTCAGGGCTGTGAAGAGAAGCCTAAAAACTGCAGTTCTCAAATGTCCCACTTGAGGCTGACTACAGAGCAAGTCAGTCTTATAAGTCCCCATGTTAAAATGTCCAACTTCACAGCAGAAATAAACATGTTTACAGCCTGGTACAAAAACAGTTTTGGTCTCTACAGCAAATTTCCCCACTCATGACAACTGTACTGAGGGTGAATTTACACATAACTCACCTGTTCAAATATTTAGACAAGAATTTAAATACAATACAATATATCAATACTTAAAGTTATGCGGAGATTAACAGCGTGGCCGCTTTGATTGATGAGTTGGTGTTGGTACAGATGGATTAATTTGAGCACCAGGCGTCATTTGACACACCTCAGGTCCATCGATGATCCCCGTCTAATGATTTTTAGATTAGCTAGGGCGTCAGTGCTAAAATGTCATGATATTTTTGTTTACTTTGGTTGCACAATCCAAACCTTCAACAATCAAACACCTGCTTTGACATACTCTTCCATGAGCCCACAGTCACCCTGGTGAAGAAGGTAGCCTGTCTGTATGGACGAATGTATCACCTGGACAATGAATGAACTGCTTGGGAATAGATGTGTGTGTGAGAGAAAAATATCAAACACATTTTAAAAAACTGGTGTGTCACACGTTTATCTTCTGTAATATACACGCAGCAACAATTCAAAAACAAATATCTTTATTCATTCATTACTTAATCTTTATAAACATTGCACCAAGTAGCGTTCATCCTGCCTGAAAGTTGCTTGTTCCTAAAAAGGCAATAATCGTCAAGTTCTCTCTCCCTCTCTCACCACACACACAAACGTGCACAAACACACCTCACATCTCTACACACTCACACACGTATACACAGTGTCAGCCACTTTTCTCCTGTCTCCAGTACAGTACACAGACGTTGAGTAGTTACAGCATTGCAAGCCAAAAGTTCCTTGAGCCGCTCATTCGGGGTCGTCATTCAGATGACTCCTGGACCAATCATAGAGAAATCAGGTCTTACATCCACCTGCTGTCAGAATCAGTTCCCAAGGATTCAGTTTCCACTCGGAATAAATTCATAGGATTCAATAACGACTTCCTCTCCTAGGAATTGAAAAGTGGTTTCGAAAACAATTTACGCAGCATTACCAACGTGACAGAGGATGAGCTCTGAATAAAAACTCAAAAGTACAGTAGGGAAAACAGTAATCAATGTCCTGGTCCCATGAGATTGTCCTTCTGTTTCTTCTTTAGACAATCTTGCTTTAAAAAAAGCAGTCCTCTGAGCTTTTCTCCAGTAGATGCTCTTCTCATAATAGCTGAAGGGAAAACTGTGAAAAGGCTTAAAACCACTCCAGAAAGGATCTGCAAAGAGTATGTAGCTTAATTTAAAAAGGAAAACATCACTTATTAAAAAGACACCGGCCATGTTACTGACCATACAGTGATACTGTCTGAGAGAAATGTAGTGTGTATTCACCTTATTCTATATTTTAGTACATTATATTCCACCCTGTAGGTATGCACCTTAAAGAAACAAACATCTGGGTTTTAGATTTGAAGAGGCTTACCTAAAAATAATCTGCACACTGGCTCTATGTTCTCTCTTTTAATTCCTTGTCAGTGATCTATTAAGGCTCCTGAGTGGCTGGCTAGCCTGCCAGTATTGTAGGGCTCCGTCCAGTAACAGGTATGTCCTCAGTATGTCTCTGAGTCTGAGTCGTTCAGTTCATCGTCCGCAGAGATAGAGGAGAGCGGGCGCTCCGGTCTGCAGTAAGAGGCATGGTCTGGCCTCAGGGGCGGTGGGGTGTTAAAGGCCACACCCTTGGAGATGTGGTTGTTGGTGGGATGGTGGTTGATGACTGTCTGAGTAAGAGAAAGCGCAGGCAAAGCTGCTATGGTGACCATAGGGGAGGTGGGCATCATGGAGTTGAGGATGAGCGCCAGACAGTCAGCTACATCACGGTTGGGAGCGCAGGACAGAGCTGGAGTGTAACCTGTGGATAAGACAAAAAAAAAAAAAAGGACAATCACATCTTAATCACAAGTTACGTGTGAACACTGAGATGAGTGCTATAGATACAAGATGAAAGCCAACCGTTCTCATCCACCGCTAACACACTGGCTCCTTTAGCCAGCAGCTCCTGGACCACCACTGTCAGTCCCTTCCTGGCTGCTACGTGCAGGGGCCTGCGGGAAGGTGGAGGGAGATGCAGTGTTAAAATAAGTCCAGTCTGAACCTAGTATATTACCCAGCTGCACAGCTGAGTGTCTGCCTGCACCTTTGGGAACACTACGTACGTCTGGAGAGCAGCATTGGTGCAGTTGATGAGGTTCCTGTCGTTGATCTTCTCCAGAATCAACAAGGCACTCGTCTCGTGACCCTGAGAGGAAAGGAAGTATAATCATACATGTCATGCTGAAGTACAGTTGTCCCATTGTAACCATTGCTAGGTCACAGATACTTATGTGCCTGTTGACGTGTTAATATCCATAAATCCATGACTGACTATTTAAAAACAAAAAACAAAAACCATTTCCTGTCTCTGTGAATTGTTACCTTGCTGCACGCCAGATGTAGCGCTGTGTTCCTGTGTGTATCCTGTAGTGTCAAGTCTGCTTTAGCGCTGCTCACCAACACCTCTACAACACGAGACGGTTACACGTTAAAAGTGTTTAGACGTCAAAGGCCAATTGTGCACCAATGGATCAATCAACGTGTGTGTGTACTGACCCACAGTGTTGGTCTGTCCGTTGAGAGCTGCCATCATCAGCGGCGTCCTGCGCGAGTGTGTGTCCACTACGTTTGCCTGAGCTCCGTGGCTCAGCAGAAGGGAAACACACTCCACGTGGTCGGAAAAAGCTGCAGCGTGAAGGGGGGTCCTGCATCAACACAAACACAGTTAACAAGATATCGACAAAGCAAACGACAGCTTTCATAAAAACACAATGTCATACATGTCTCACCTGCCCTTGGAGTCAGTGGTGTTGATGATAGTTGTGCCCAAAGAGTCAATTAACATTTCAGCCACTCCCTCGTTATCGTTCATACTGAAACACATTGTCACATGTCACATAGCCTCAGAATCTCTATACATAGAAACATTATCATTGGTACAAACAAACAAAATTGTCTTACACAGCACAATGCAGTGGACTGAAAGAGTTGCCCTTGATCTTCTTGAACACCTCCTGGTCTAACAAGACCTCCACACATGCATCGTATCCTATGAAAACAGAGAGGACAGACGTTAACTTTGCCGTGGCTTCATACAAAACATTTTGACGTGTTTGTCAAGAGTGTCCTGCTGTGTCTCAGTACCGTTGTAGCAGGCCCAGTGCAGTGGTGTGTAGCCCTGGTTGTCAGTGAGGTGTACGTGAGTGTGTGAGGCGGTAGTGGTAGCCTGCAGTAAAGCACCCAGGGCACCAACGCGTCCACAAGCGGATGCCAGGTGGAGCGGGGAACGACCCCGGATATCTCTGACACACACACTGGCCCCCCTCTGGAGGAGGGCCTCCACACACTCCTCCTGGCCTGTCACCGCCTGTGCGAGAGAAGTGTAAAACTTTAGAAACTATTAATAAATAGATTATAATAACACATTATGAATTAAGTTGCCATGTTAGTGTGAATGTCTCACCCCTCGGTGTAGTGCTGTCCTCCCCCAGCGGTCCTGCTTCTCTACACTGGCTCCTTGACTGAGAAGAGAGTACACACACTCTGTGTGTCCATTCAGCACTGCCAACATCAGAGGAGTCCTATAAACAGTGTGGAAATATGTTCATTTATATGTTCATTTATTTATCTTTCGAGTGAAACTTGTCAAAGAAATCTCTCAAAATCTCTGAGAAGCCTCCAGCCTAAGCCGTTTTGTCTATGCACAAACACACACACTCACTGTCCGTTGGTGTCTTGTGCGTCCACATTAATGTGCTGGTCGTTGTTGCTCATGAGCAGGCGCAGGCACTCTGGGTGGCCATTCATTGCTACAGCAGACACACACACACACACATGCTAGAGCATGAATCATTTTTCTATAGCAACTACATGTTTTCCAATCTTTTCAAACTGTGGTTGTATACGTCTGTGTGTGCAGCTGCCTGCATGTATACCTGCAGCATGTAAGGCGGTCTTTTTGTGTGTGTAGTCACGGGTCATTGGTGAGGAGCCATGCTGCAGCAGCAGAGAGACACACTCCTGATGACCCCTGGAGCAGGCCAGGCTGAGGGGGGTCCGGCCCTCTGGGCTGCAAACGTCCACGTCCAGTAGGGACGACAAGAGAACCTCTAAAGCTCCACAGTGTCCGTGGTAAGCCTAAATCAGTGGACGACACACACCAAGAGACGGACTGAACTGAGGTCCTGTAGCAATAGACTATCAAATTCACTGCTCTGTTCTGTTCATGTAGTTGCAGAGACATGAAATCCTGGGCGTGAGAGAGACAAACAGAACTCACCGCCAGGTGGAGTGGACTGACGGGGGCTTGGCTCTCAGAGTCACTCAGCATATCTGTTCCTGATGTTTCCATTAACTGAAACACAGAGATGGTTCACATATATCTCATTTCAGATCCGGGTTTGAACAAATGGAAAGTCACTGCCTCATACATTAAGTCCCACAGCTCTGTGCTCTTAAAATGTATTAAAAGACAGAAGCAGCTTTAGGTTAAAAAAGTTATTTTTTTATTACTATTATTATTTCTTTTTTTTTTGTGCAAGATTCATGCAACATTGATCTGCCGTTATTGTTGTTGTTTGTTATCCTACCAATAACAAGACAGAAGATGTTTCACACTAGCTTCATATGTCCACCAGATCATCTAACAACCATGTTTGCCATCTGCCCAACAGAGGGAGCTACGCACAAACATTGTGTTACACTGGATGATGGAAATTTGGTTCTTACCACATCAAGAGGTGTCTCATTTGCCATCTGTAAGAAACACAGACAAAGACTGTTTATGATATAAGTAACCTTGCGTGCTGTAGTTTTCTCTACTGTTCAGTTTAGCAGATGGAAAAGATCAAATTTGATGTGCATGATTCGTCTGATTTTCCAACCCTCTCTGTAGGACATGCAACATATTTTTCACTTAGTGTAGTTGCTGTACACACCAGTTCCAGGCAGAGTGTGCGTCCGTAGGCTGAAGCATAGTGCACTGCACTGTAACCCTGTTTGTCTCTCACTCCTGGATCAGCATCGTTCCTTAACAGGTACTCCACACACCTGACAAAGACAAAAAAAGATTGAAAAAAAGAAGAAGCTGTTACCTGACACTTCTTCGATACTTAACTATAAATTGTAGCAGTTAAACGCAGAATTTAACTTACTTTCCATCAGTGTCAGCTGCAGCAGCGTAGTGCAGGGGGCTGCAGCCTCTCTGGTCCAGTTCGTTGACGCTTGCCCCGGAGCCCACCAAGGCAAACACACACTGGTGGTTACAGTTAGCTGATGCATAGTGTAGTGGAGTCCTGGGATGGTCAGAGTGAACAGCTATTATTTATGCCAGACATCATACTCTACTCCACAAAATGGAGCAAAAGTCTAGCTGTCTTCAGAACTTTTTTTATTTCAGTTCCTCGCATTCCTAGAATTAAATTACATGCTCACCTTCCAAAGTTGTCTTTCCTGTTAAAGTCCGCCCCTATGTTTAACAGCAGGTTCAGACACTCCAGGTTCCTGGTTGAAGAGACAGCTTTAACATTGATGTTTTGATGACATACGTTTCTATTATCGCCCAGTGCACAGATAAATATTTCAGTGTACACACGGGCTTTCTGTTTGTAATACAAAAAAACTAAATGTGTACAAAATACAGACAAAATTACACAAAAGATTGAATAATAAAAAGCTTCAACAGCAAGACAGTAAACAGGAATGATGACTCACCCTCCAGCTGCAGCAGCATGTAGACAGGTCCGTCCAAAGTCATCAGGGGTGTCTATGTCAAACCCTGAGCAAATATGCAATCAGCATCAATTGGGATGTCGACTGGGTGATTTTAGTGTCAAGAATGTCGTCAGTACAAATCTACCTGAGGACAGCAGCTTTCTGCAGCAATCTGAGAAGCCACTGAGAGCTGCCAGGTGTAGGGGGAACATCCCATGAATGCCTCGCCTGGAAAAATTGAAGACAGAGAAGGCAAGTCATCACGGGACATGCAGGGTAAGGTGTGAGCATGGGTGCATTTTTGGTGACAGAAAGAAAACAATAAGAGGTTGGTTTATCCCTAGTTTAACCATCTCCAGTCATCAGACTGTTCCCTTCTCATTTGTGTTTTCTATTACTAAAGGGCAGATTAGATCCAGTGCAGAGATAAGACAGATGGTAAAATGTCAATTGTTTTACGAACTTGGCGGTGTTGGCTCCGTGTTTGATGAGTGCTGTGATGATGAGCTCATGGCCACAACGGGCAGCGATGTGAAGGGCAGTGTTTCTGCTCTTGTCCTCACAATCAATCTCAGCTCCTATACACACACAAATAAAGGGCATATGTACATGTATGTATTTACAATCACTGCTGAGAAATACATGCCGATTTGAATTCAGACGTGAAACGGCACATTCTGTAACAGCTCTCACCATTTTGAATGAGGGCCTGCGAGCAGGAGAACCTCCCATGAGTAGCTGCCATGTGGAGAGGAGTCTTACTGTCCTTACTCTGGACAGATGGAGGGACAGGCAGTGGAGAGAGGCAGAGAGGGACAAAGACGATGATTACCATTTTGTTTTTATATGAAGTCTGTACATGCAGAAGTACATTAAGGTGCCAGTGTTGGACGCTGACTCAACTGTGAATCTAGTATCATAGTGTTAGTAAGCTTGGAATTGAACAGAAGCTATCTTGGACCGCCTTGTGGACGCCACACACACCCACACACATATTCCCTGAGCAGCTTGCAGCCTCAGGGAGCCACCCCCTCCCCATTCATCATCCATATGGCCTTGCATCTTGAGGGGGTGGGAACCTAATATCAGTTTCCATCACTGCTACCAAAGTGTTAACAACACTGTCATTTCAACTCCCTACTAGTCACTGTGCAGTATAATTGTTGGTGTATCAGGTGATGTACACACTCACTTCACCTGTACAAATATAATACTGTTTTTCATCTAAATTTGTGTTTCCATGCATGAAAATGTATCTGTATATGGACATACCCGCATGTTGATGTGAGCTCCGTGGGCCAACAGCAGCTCCTGGCACAGCGCCCCCTGGCGTGAGGAGGAGGCAAAGTGGAGAGCGGAAAAACCTCTCTCATTCACCTGAAACGAGATACCAAATTAACACACAGTTAAAACACACACAATTAGCATGCGCATGCGATTTTGCACTGAAAGACGCACACACACCTGGTTGACATTGGCCCCTGCCTGGATGAGCTCACTGACCACCACATCCTGTCCATTGTAGCAGGCCAAATGGAGCGGGGTGTTGCCATAGGCGTTCACCTCGTTGACCTATGCAAGAGGAGAAGATTATGTGTGGAGTTTAGGTTTACTGTTAGATTTAGCTACGTCACATAGCATCATGCATATGTATGTGCCTGTACTGACGTGGACGCCAAGGCTCAGCAGGTAGTGCACTGTGCTGCTCATGCCACTGGAGGCGGCTGCGTGAAGCGGGGTGTACGCTTTCTTGTCCTTACAATCGACCTCTGCTCCACTGCCCACCAATAATTTCACCACCTCCAAGTGGCCTGAAACATAGGATAAGGAAAAAGAGTAAGAGGAGGAGGAGGAGGAGGAGGAGGAGGAGGAGGAGAGATGACATGAGTCCAATGCAACTAGGTCAAGACATGTTTACTGGTGGATTTAGTCACTGCAGGAAGCAGGCTGTATGACTAGGCAGAGACAGAGGCTTAATCTTGTCTGATCAAAAAGTGTGTCGGCCTTAGAACTCCAGATCATAACTCACCCATGTAGGCTCCCCAGTGGATGGCTCTCCTGTCCTTCTTGTCAAATGCATTAATGTTGGCTCCTCTGGACAGCAGTAACTTCACCATCTATCACACAAAATCAAATTAACTGGATGTTGACATGAACTCAAGTGTCTCTGCGTGTGTCTAAAAGAGACACAAACCTCTACATGTCCACTGAAGGCAGCGTGGTGCAGGGCAGTGCGTCCTGCCCGGTCAGACACGTTGACGTTGCTGAGCAGCGGGACCAAAGCCTCGGCACAGCGTACCGCCTTGTTGCTAGCCGCAACGTGGAGCGGTGTCTGCCAGTTCTTGTCCCGGGCGTTAACATCTGCGCTGTGTTTCAGTAACACTGCAACTGCTTCCTAGATGGGGAGTGAGAATGGGTCAGAGTGTGCAGACAGACGGTCTATTTTCTAATATGCCTCAGTGTTCTAACAAAGTACATGCCAGTGTGTGCAGGTGGCCGTGTGTGGGTGGTTATAAGTCTTGCTATTCTTAGGGGGCTTCCATGCTGACAATAGCACTAAGAATGAGAAACAACACGAGGGGCTGTGTTAGCGCAGGCATGCTGCCCAGGACCAAGAAGAATACATTTTCAAGGGTTATCCAACACCGACACAATGCACTGTGGTTATGTCATTTTACTCCTTTAAGGTCAGATTGTACAAGTCTGTAAATGTTATCCCAGCAGCAATCATTTTCTCTTGTAAGGTAGCTACAAGATATTTTTATCCGCTATGTGTGATGTTGCACTAATCTGTTTTCTGTCTCAATGAAATGAAGTCTGCATTTCTGTTGCAGTGCTTCTTTCAGTGGGAATGCCCCCTTAGTAGGGCTGAATCTGTCTTATCAAACATGGCCTTCTCCAAGGTGAAAAGCTGTAATAACCTAACTGTGAGACTCAGAGAGAAGTACGTAATCACATAATTACAGTAGAATCACCATGCTACACATTAGCAGTGGTGTGCTTGTGTAATTTGTTACCTCACTACAAGAGGCGACAGCTCGATGAAGAGGAGTCAACCACTTGTTGTCTTTGGCATTAACTCTGGCTCCTTGGACGAGAGAGGGAGAGAGAAAGATAGATGTCAGAGATATGTCAACAATGGCCGACACAGCAAAGGAAAACATGTTGGCAACCTGTCAGCATTAAAACATTAAAGACCAAAGATACCCAAGAGAAAGTGCATGAAGAGTAAAAAAAAAAACAATCTGTTCATTTAAAAGTTTTTACGTGACATATGGGAAAGGGGTGTTAGGAGCCAACAGTGCCTGGAAGTTAGAAAAACTCCCATGAGCCTCTTTGGCACAACTCGGAGGTTAAAATAGCCCTAAAGCTGCACCTGTTGCTTGCTCTTCACATTATTGAGAAACGGTGAACACACACACACACACACACACACACTTCCACACTACGCTTGTGCTACGACAGGGCTGGCCCCACCTCCTGAAGGGCTCAGCTGACTTCACAGTAAGTCAAGCTGACATAAACCCTATCAGATGATTGATGAATCCCAGTCACCAGCACATGACTGTCACAGAGTAGGGGGGCAGACACACAGGCATGGAAACTACTCAGGAAACCAGGAGCAACATGTGAGGATGAGAGAGGTGAGGAACAGGCAGCGGCTTTCAGGAGTTTAAAGAGGCATGGTGGGATGGTATTACGGCTTGAATCTGGTGTTTCTTCAAACAAGTCAACACACGAGTCCGACGTAGCTTTAGCTGGTTCAAATATTTAAATAATAAACAGATGACATCAGTATCCTTTGAAACTTAACTGTGCAATAAGATGCAATGTGTTTACGTGAATTAATTTAGAAACTAATTTAGCACAGGCACAGATAAAAACAGGATCAGATGGATGCATGCATGGATGGCTGCTAACAGCCAGCGTGGATGGATGAGTTGAATGGATACTAGACGTGGACAGATAATGGATGGCTGAATAGATCGATTCATTGGTTGGCTGTTACCTGAGAGGATGAGCAGTTCAATGATCTCAGCGTCTCCCAGATAGGCTGCAGCATGAAGAGGCGTCCGCTTCTCGTTGTCCTGACAGGAGATCCCAAAACGCAAAAAAACACACATTTAATCATGCGCATTACTTCAGCTTTTCATATAAACACAGGCCTGGAGACACACGCTCACACACACGCTCACACATCATGACGGGGTGACATGTCCCGAACAAAATCTATAGACCTCACACTGTGACAGACCACAAGAAATGTGAGACTAGAGCCACAAGGAGAATGTCTATTGTGTGTTCACTTGCATTCTTCACTTCGTTCCATCACTCCACAACACACCCTGCTGCAGCACCCCCACCTCTCTCTCTCTCTCTTTCTCTTTCTCTCTCTCTCTCTCTCTCTCTGACAGTGCAGGAGAGAGCAATCAACAGAGTGGGGCTATAAACAAATGTCATGTGACTGCAATAGGCCTGTGCCAGTGTTGCTGACTCCAGGAAGACTCAGTGTGATGACCCCAGCACTATATACCCACAGAAAGACAGCAGGACCGAGAGAAAAACAAAGAATGCGAAAGTGAAAGAACGTGGTGTAAACAGAGAAAATATATTCAAAGACTAAGGGCAGAGAATGAAAGCAATGAGAGAAAAATGATAGATATATGATATATCAGGTGAAGGTTATGTCCTTAAACTATAGGAGACGGGAGTGTTATGAACTGTTCATGTGTTCTGGTCTGGTTGACAGCAATATAAGATGGGGAACCTGCCAGAAGGCACTCTCAGTCAGTCAAGTGATCGATAGGAACCCAGATCAATTGTATCCTGCTGGCCGAATGCTGCTCTCTTTGGTGTTTTTTAATACATCATGGTGTGTTTGTGTAAAGCTACAGTGTCAAAGACTATTAAACACATTATTCAGCACATATATATATTAGGAGAAAGTCAGGGGAAATAGCAAGAAGAGTGTGACTCACCTGAATGTTGACATCCTCTTTCTTGAATATGAGGGAGCGAACTTCATCTGGGTCCACGTTGAAGATGGCTCTTAACAGAGACGGCTACAGAGACCAAAAAAAAAAAAAAAGAAAAAAAGAAAAAAATGCTGATGTATACCATTTGCATACTCGATTTGCAAGGCAGTAATTTTCTATGCTGACAACTCTGTTATCAGTGAGAGTTATGAGTTACAAATGGGAGAGTCTCACATACAGACACTATAATCCTGAGCTGGGAGAGAGATCCATAGGTCACAAATGGCTGTATATCACCAGTTTGTTTATGAGCCTAGCAGCTGCATCATACATCACGTAAACGCATGCCTGCACACCACCAGCATTACGTAAACGTTTGAGTGTGTGAGAGGTTCAACCTGGGCTCTCCTGACACACTGTGAGAGGCCAGCTGATAAGAATGTAAAGAGATATGTAAAAGATAAGTACAAGGTAGGGGGGGGGGGAATGACGAGGTTAGCCACATGCTGAATCATTTCAGCTATTTATTAGGACAATTTAACCCAGATATATAACGTGTGGATGTTCCTTGGGAGCGATTTGAGGCATCTGCAGATACATGAGAGACGAAAACAGACTGAGCACACATCTGTCTCTTTGGTTTCATCTACGTGCGTGAATGTAAACAGAGTTGGCATGAGAGCATGGTGCCTGATACTGAGTGGGATTGTAAACAGTGAACAGTGCGTCCATTCAAACTACATGTTGGGGGAAGTGACACTATTTTTAATTTTGCATGCTGGATTCAAAATGCAGTCGGGACAGGATGTATTTTATATTTATAGTTGATGTATGTCCTTTGTGACTTCAGTTTTTATCTTCAATAACAAACAGAACATTAGACCTTGTTACTAAAAATCAAAGTGAAACTAATTTATCTACAGCAGAACAACTTTGGCTCGCACTTTACAGAAGACAAGAGCTTTGTCATTTTTACATGGAGGCCTACAAACTATGCAAACGTTTTGTCACACGGCTGATATTTGGTATTACAGTGTACAATACACATTCATGACTTGCTAGTTAACAGTGATCAAGACTACAAATCACTAAGATCTGTGTGACAAAGTGAGTTTATTATTTTTATGATAACACTCCTCTCCATTTAGTCCATTATCTGATAATTGCAGCAAAGTGCTTCCACGTTTCAGCATGTTTGGAAAATTAGTTTAAGAGAGATTTTAACTCAGAAATAATAATGACAATATATAATTTACAGTAAGCAGCACTGTTGTGCTGCAACACTGTTGAGAATGCATTGAGAAAACAACAAAAAACACTGACATGACGATGATGATGATTTAGAGGCGGTCTGGTCTAAATAACAGTATACTGCCATTCCCTCCTTTTCAATCTGTCAAGTACTTAAAGTCCAATAAGTGCCGTGGGTTGTCATTGATAACATTTTGTCACATGCACACCTTTTTCCCCAGCGAGGGCTGCCAAGCACCATTCACTACTACCTAGTTACTATGATGAGCTGCTCCTCACTCTCTATTTTCCTCTTCCCTCTCTCATTTCGTCCAACTAAAAATAAGTGGGGCTTTCAGGCATGTTGGCGTCTGTCTCATGCCTATTATACTGATGACCACTGCAACTATGTTGGAGATTGAAGAAGGTAGACATGCACTGAAAGCACATACATCATCATCAGAGCCGGCTGCCCCCCTTTCTTCGTGTGCACTTCAAAGAGCAGCTTTCGCAGAATGGAAAGCCATGCTAATATGTTTCAATAGTCAGCTTGGCCTTTATTCAGCCAACACTTGAGACTACAAAGGCCCAGGCTTTGCCGATAATCTATACAAACCAGCAGACATCTCATATGGCAGGGCTATATTGGTGATTGTATTGATGCTATATTTAGCACTGGTAGGCGAGTGTTGGCAGTGTATTGTATTGTCATGCAGTGGGACGTGTAACTATGTACTTCAACACAGGTTTATACTAGCACAGGTATGAGAAGTCACTAGTCTGTTGAAAGCCTAGGGGAATGTTGTCATTCACGCTAAAACCCCTTAAACAAGGTAAAAATCGCTGCTGATTCAGATTCAGCTAACTCTAATTCAGCCAATAAAGAACCAAACAGAAGGGCCCATCTCACCTTGTCCTCCTGAGCAGCAGCCCTTCGTGAGGCATGATGGGATCTGCGGTCTGGAGATGATTTGGGCCGGGGAGGTGGTGGCGAAGAAGAGGGCTCATCCTCCTCCACCTCCTCCAGCACCACGATACAAACACGGCTAGCCCGCTCTGACCGCATCAGGAACAAACAAGTAACGCGCGCACACCGACACAATCACTCACACACTCTCTCTCTCTCTCTCACACACACACACACACACACACATAAATACACAGTGTTCCCTCTTACATACGTGCGCAATTCAGGAGTACAAAGGTCAGCAGTAAATCCCATAAACTGAAAGGTTTTCTAGTAAACAAACACTGCACATCTTCATGTAAAATCCAATGTGAAATCCAGCTCTGTCCTCTATCTGTCAGTGTTGGTTTGCTGCATGGCTCTTCTCCTCCACTCTAACCCACACTCGCACTCTCTGTGAGCAGCAGTAGCGGAGACAGCAGGGAATTCCTCTGCGTAATGGTGGCGGTAAGCGGCATGCGGCAGAATGAGCTTGGGCTGCCTAGCAGCACACAGGAAGCTACATATCCTCACTGCTGTGCTGCAGCCAGGAATACACACACACACACACACGTCAGATGAAAACACACGCAAAGAGACCCTGTGATTAGCATGGACGGGGGCTGTAGCAGCCAGTGTATGTGTGGGCATGCGTCGCTCATTTCAGGCAGACTGCTGAAGCCAGCTCTTTCAAAAAGGAGAGACAGAGACAGGGAGAGAGAGAGGAGGGGGAGGGGAGAGAGAGAAAGTGGAAAGAAAGGGGAGGGGAGAAGAGATGAAAGGGGAACCAGAGAGAATATCATTGTAGACAGGTAGCTACTGTAGAGCGCTACAAAACACAAAGAAAGCTGAGGATGAATGGAGCAAAGGACAAAGGCAGGACGAGGGACACTAAACTGGTTATGAAACAAAATGATAGAAAATACAGACAGAAACTGAGATAAGAGGGAGTGATACACACAAGAGAGAGATGAATGGCAAGAGATGCTAGATAAAACTAGACTGACAAAACAGTTGGGGCCCTGTATTAAAGCCTAATTGTTATCAGGTAACTTCCTCTGTGAGTTCACTTTAGTTTAATAATAAAGGCGTCAGTGGAATGATGATGCAGCACTATGGATTCTTTACTGAAAGCCCTGCTATCCTCAGCATCCAATGTCATGTTATAGCTTCAACACTGTCTGGACATCTGTTTGTCTGTCTGCATCATGATTTTATGATCCTTGTTTCATGAATTCAGTGCTTTGATTAGGGTTGCAGAGGGGTGGAAAGTTTCTGGTAAATTTCCAGAAACTTTCCATATGATGATAAGCTGGAGGGATTTTGGAAATATTCCAACTCAGAAACTTTCATGGGAATTATGGAAATAGCAGCATCATGATAAGATGGTCAATGAAATTAGGCTAGCTATAGCCTATTTAGCATCTAACTTATCAGCTCGCTTTCTACTGTATGAATACATTTTCATGTGCTCGTGGCCTCAATAGCCCTGAAGTAAGCAGCGTGCTATGTACATGTCATTGATGAATAACAGATATTCAAGTGTACTTGCATGAAATCTGGTTGTTTTAGTCAAGATTATGCTAAAATATATTTTCGCCAACTATATTTAAGTTCCCTGTTTAGGGCCAACCTTCAATTTAGTAAATTCCTGGTTTATTTTTGTTTATTCCCATGGAAAGTTTCCAACTTTGAAAATTCCCAGAATTTTGCAACCCTAGTCTGTATCATGATTTTATGATCCTTGTTTCATGAATTCAGTGCTCTGACTGTTGTATATTAAAGAGTGAAACACTGAGCCAAGGCAGAGCTTGAGACAACCTAAAAAGTGTACACACGTCATCAACATCACGTTAAAAACAAAAAACCCTGAATAAGATTTTGATGGTCTCCATTTTCATAAAGTCGATGCTAAAACAGAAGTGGTTATTCTTTCTAAATGTGAGAGAATAAAAGAAAATGGATACCAGATTGGTGTGTGTATGTGTGCGGGTTCCAGTATCCTCTTTGGTGTATCGGTGGCATAACTTCAAAAGTCCCCATCTCCTCATTATAAAACTGGAACAGACTTGCTTTGCCAGAGAATGTGAGGGTAGCTAACAAGACCAGTCTGTGCGTGCATGTCTCTCGGTGTGTGTGTGTGTGTGTGCCTCCGTCTCCTTCATATTCAACACAGATCCTAAAAGGAGCAATCTTGCCAAGCCACACAACCCCATTAACTCCGAGGGAGGGACGGAGCAAGGGAGGGCGAATGAGAGAGAGAGATTCAGTTGGACGGAGGCCTTCAGCAGGCCTAAATTTTGAGGCTAATGGGCTTACCATTTATAAACCTAATATAAAAAACACAGCAACAATCTTTCTGCTCTTGCAGCAACTGAGTTTGACGTTACAGACTTGCTTCAAAAAACACAAATAGAGAATAATGGGAAGCAAAGCATTTAAACAAACAACAACCAATGTTTTGTCTATCCCACTTGCGAACACTGGAGATAATCTCAGGAGCATAGCCCGAAGATGTTTACAGAGCAGATTTGTTGCCATTTCCCGAACAGAAGTGAGCCTTTCTATGAACTGTGTGTGTGGTTAAAGATGTAATCAGGACTCAAATTCGTAGTCAAGCAAGTCTGTGGAGTAGATAGGATCACTTTGTCATACAATGTAGAGTGATCAAAAGCGAACCAAGACAAGCATTCCTAAAACAACTGAAAGAAAAAAAAAACATTTTATGATGTGATGGACACGTGCTTTCATGAGACAGGCTGAGCTCAAATGCCTGCTCCATTTATGCTGAGCTGGTGCTCCTACAGCACACGCAGAACCCGACCTCACCGCAACAACAAGAGGATGAAGGCGCAGTATTATCACAAATAAAATCCCAATCCAGCCTACAAGCTTTCACGAGAGACTCAACGTGACAGTGCGCATGAGTAAGTGAAAGTATGCAGCGTGCGCTGACCTCTGCTCTGACCCTGCAACAGGATGCACGGTGTGTAATGTAATCCCAGTCCAGAAACACAAAGGCCAGCATGTGTGGGCGTGTGTATGCGTGTATGCGTGCGTGTGCTGGGACACATACCCACACGGACGGCAGCAGCGCTGTACCAGTGACACTACGTGTATGGTATGCATGCTCTGACCATCGTGACATGCAATCCATGAAATGCTCTGACTGAGTGGCAAACTGAGGATGAGTTATTCACGTCACACAGATCTGAGCTGATATAAGTTTTAATGCACCAAAATAAACCTGATATGAAACTGACACTGATATTAATGCCAGATCGTGACGAAGCAGCTTCAGTTTCATTTTGACTCTTTTGCGGAAGGTGCTGCTTTTCATTTATTTTTAGTCATGTCCAAATGTATTTATTATACTGTATATTGCAGTGTATATTGGCGTGGCTTATCACTAAGAAATGTAGACCTAAATTAATTGTTCTGTATGTATACTGTACATGTTTCACTTCACTACATGGTGCTTAGAGGCTCTCTGGCTACCAGGCATTAACAACATATTGCTGATGCATGCATCATGGACACATCTGAAGAGCCCCGGGCTAGTATTCACAAACAAAATGACAATACACTCTCTTGTATGCTTGACCTTCTCTTTTCACTGAGTGTGTGCTTTTTAATTCCCCCTCCATCTCTCTCCTCAGACAGGACCATAGCTCGGTCAGGACCAGGACACACTCCAAAGCTGCAGGATGCCCTCTAGAGGACGAACGGACGCCTCGGCCAAGAGTGACACTCGCTCCTGTCCCCCCATTCCTGCCCTATAAGAGTGACTATTTTTGTTCCATTTGTCCAGTTGTCTGTCAGCCAGCACTGCAGAGAACAATGAAGAATAGAGAGGGGGATCTAATCACGCACACACACTTCCGTTTGTTTGTTGCGTTCCCGCTGACTACTCAGAAGACTGGTCAGAAAAGGACGACCCACTTTGATGTTTAAAGTACCAAACTCCACACATTTACAAAACAGTTTCTTACTATGACCATTTAGGCTCATTCTGAACAGACGCATAATAGGATTTTTGAGCACTTGTCTGCCATAACATAACAATTTTTTTCATTCAGCTGTTATCCTACTGTATTGTCACAGGTTGCCAGAGCTACAGCAGGTTTAAATGGCAAGTTTTGTATAACAAAACAAACAATTTACAATTATACGAAAAGCATCATATGAGCTGTATCCAATAAATATTTGGTAGTTTTCCTTGATAAGACGGTAATAACTACAAAGATGTCAACCTTTGTGTTAAGTGATAAACTGGCTAACTGTTTTGACCAGCCATTTTGACATGGAATAGGGTAAACACAGGTGTTACCAATGATACTAATTAATTAAAGAGTCAGGGAGCTGCTGTGGTGCATGTTGGCTCACTAGAAAGTCTCTGCTACAATAAACAGAACTGAACCTTAATTAGTATCTGTTATATTACTTCTTTCTATCTGTCAAAACTTAAGTATTTTATAAGTTTTATTTAAAATGCAACAGACAAACCTATGTCAACGTGACGAGATACACTCGACAAAGTGTGCCACTGCCATTAGTTTCCAACTGTGTTCACAACAACTGATGTGAGCTTGTGGAAAGTGTCTAATTCATGACCACAGCTGGAGACTTTGGAGCCAGCACCACCTGCTATTTTAGTCTGACAACCTTTCTTATCTGCAGCAACAGGTGACTGCCCACAGCAACCCCGGAGAAAATGTGCAGGGAACCGAGCTGGACAGCTGACAAAAGCAGCAAGCCTCCTGGGCACAATATCGTCTTGCAGTCAGTCAATTCGGAAACATTCAATCCAAGTCAAGATAATACGTGTCGCTAACTTTACTTTAATAATCCTAGAGCGGCGTAAGAAAAAAAAAACACGTTACTTGTCCCGCATGAGTTGCTAACTAACATTAGCAGAACAAGAGTTAGCCACCCTGTTAACCTCGTAGCTATCCAGCTGTGTTCACCAGTCCATCACCACCAGAAGAAAAACGCAAACAGCAACAGTCACAAACACCGAAGAAAGCCAACAAACGACCGTGTAACTATTATATATTTAACACGAAACTGACCGTTTTAACTGAGCTAAGTTAACGTAAAGCAACAGGTGACATGGCGTTGGCAAGGTTACTACGTTACCTGGTTTTCTGTTAACTGGTTACCGCTAGCTAGTGAGCTAACACGTCAGTTGACTTAACGGTTAAGAGGATAGCAACGTTAACTTCGACATTACAGCTTCATGGTTCACCAGACTGGTTTAAGCCACCATAAACACACTTAGCTTTGTAATATTACTAAGACTATCAGTAAAAAGAAGTCGGCAGACATGGTGTTTGTCTAACGTTACATAGAAACACTCAAAGTAGCGTTTACTAGTTTTACAGAAAGTGAGAACCGAAGCGTTAACTTAACGTTACATTGTTAGCTAGCCAGATAGTTAGATAGATAGATATCGTTACCTGGTCTTGTATCTTCAACACAGCCATATTCTCCGTGTAAAACCAAAAGGAGGCAGCAACTCGCCCGGGAGTTACTGTAAATTAACCGGGGGGGAAACTGGATGAGGACAGACTCTCCGGAACGAGTCAAACGGTGCCGCTCCCCCCCTCCCCTTCTTCCTTCCTGGCATGGACAAAGTCACCACATCATGGGACAGACATGACACAAGTTGGGACCGAAACCCAGCAAACAGCACCGACAACTCTCCGCCACGATGATGGACCGCAGGGACGACAGCAATAAAGATAAGCCCCTGACATTTCTATTGCTATTTAGACATTTTATACCTTAATATTGTATTGCTCATAACACACAGTGAACTTGTCCTTTAGTGGATTTCAAAGAAATACAAAATACAAATGTATTATCCAACAGTAATTCTTTAGTATTTCCAGTAAATATTTATTAATCACTTATATGTAACAGTGATTTTTTTCAAGAGGTTTATTCAGGCGTCAGTTTAATTTACTACCCTCTTAAAGTCATTAAAGACGAAAATGTCCACTTCCAAAAAAACTGCTATAAAAACATTATAAATTAATATTTCTTTCTGCTTTCTTCTGCATAAACCTCTCGAACAACTTCAGCCCTGCTCAAAATGACCAAGTATTCAATCATTTGAGGATTTATCCCTTTAAATGAGTTTGATTACTTGATGTGCAGAAAATATTATGCAAATGTATTTATGTAGAAACACTAGAAGAAATATTAGAAATATTATAAGACTTAAGAAGATAGCACATTTTTTTCAGTGTTCTATTGATCCATTAGAAAAATTAAAATTTTAACTCCAAAATATGTCGAGAGAGACTTTGTTACAAAGAAAGTGTGCCGTATGCACTAACACCACAAAACAATGGCCAGATAAAGAGGAATCATTTTGGATAAAAATGTCCACTTTGATTGATGATGGTAAAGGTTTGTTATACATGCCCACGGTTGAGATAGCTGGATTTTGATAGATATTGTAGAGGCAACAGCCAAGTAAAAAAGGAATATTTTGATTCATCATAACAAAAAGATAAATCATTGACTGACAGTGAATGATTCATTGGGTCCTAGGGCTGCTTTATTCGTGTTGGTGTGATTTTATCTACCTACCTGCCAAACTGATTCTGGAAAAAAAAAATATGGAAGGAAGAAATACGACTTTAAAATGTTTGAAGTTCACAAAATCTATGAATACAAGATACAATAAACAATACACATCAGGCACCAGGACTGAGTTATTCTACCCATAAATACATCTCTCTATCTTTCTATTTAGTGGATTTTACTGCCATGGATCAGAATATAAGATAAGAGACTTTATTGATCCCACACTGGGGAAATTCACTTGACACAGTAGCTTATATACACAAGTAAGAAATATAAAGAAAAAGTCATGCTGGTGTTAAAGAGTCTTTTAGAATGAAGGACTTGTGGTAGCATTCCTTCTTATATGGTGGGAGTAGTGGTCTGTTGCTGAAGCAGCTTTTTATTTAAGGCCTCCACAGTCTCATGCAGGGGGTGAGAGTTATTGTTCATGATGGATGAGCTTTGCTTTGCAAGAATCCTCCTCTCTCCCACATCCTCTATGCTCACAGGCCCTCTTATTGGGGAGAGATCTTACATTCCCCATGATAACAGATGGTTTGTACTGCCTTTTCTGCTCCTGATGCTTAGATCCAGCTCTACATTCCCATCTTCTTCTCCTCAGTTCGGCAGGAATCACCGCTCTTTCCACCGAGGGTATGCTAGCGCTACCGCCATAGCAACATATATGATAATCACAGCAGTTTTTGACGAGTTTATGACATCTGTGGTGTTTCGCCCATCTGTGTTTTTTTTAAGCTGGTCACATTTAGAATCTTTGGTCTATGAAATCTCATATGCCGTTTTAGACAGGAATAATTTGAAAATTGTTTACCACATACAGCACATTTGCTTTTCATCTTGTGGTTTTGAAGGTGCTGGACTAAACTCTCTGTGAACTCTAAATGTTTTCCACAAAATCCACAAATCTGGATTTTATCCACCGCATGTACTCGTGCATGTGTCCTCAGAGTGTACGTGTAATGGAAAGTCTTTCCACAGACTTTACAACAATGAGGACCTGTGGGATTCCGACTGACGGATAACTGTGATTTCTTCTGATTTAAAGTCAACAGGGGTAAAGATCTTTTCACAGGCTTTTTCCTCTTTGAACGGTGTGCCTTTAAAGTTGGAGCTGTATGGTGGTTCGCCCACTCCTCAAGCGTGACTTCAGTGGTGTGCTGATATTCCCCAGCTGCCTGAAATATTCCACCAACCCCATCATCAAGCTGAGTTTCCAGAGATGGAGATGGAGATGGAGATGGAGAATCAGAAAGAGGACGTCCCTCGTCCCAGAGGCCCACACAGGCAGAGTAAGGGGCGTGATCTGTCTGCAGACTTTGTTCTATTTCACTTCTGTCGTCTTCTATTCGCTCAACTTTAATCTGCAGTTGCTTTGAGTTCCGCAATTCACGATGACTCACTGTGGATAAAAACAAAGTTGCATCACAAGTTTATACATGCAGCAAAATTAAGTATCGGCATGCCATTCTCTTCCTCCAGACCTCCTCTTATGAACAACTGACGGGTGTCAGACATACTGTATACTAACCTGTGTACTGGCTTTCCTGCAGTATTGTACATCCTGTGAAGTAAAGAGACACAGGAATATATAATCACATCTCTAACTTTTAGTCAGTGTTTAAATAACAATCATTTCATATTCTTATTAGTGGATCTGAAACAACAGAGGAATTTAAATGTAGAAAAATAAATGTGAAGTCATGAGAATGCCAAGAAGTTGTACATACTATGTTGTTTAGACAGGTGCACCTCAAAGTTACATTTCCGAAAAATGATCTTTCTGCAGTTTGGGCAGTGCCAGTGACTTCTGTTCTGGATCCTGTCTTTGCACGTACATGGTACAACAAATTTTTCTGAAAAGAGAAAAGGCAGCCTGTTCGTTTCTTTTCTTTTCAATAACATTCTTAAGGCAATCCATTACAATAAATAACAGACAAATGTCCATTTTAATCAAACTCACCTGTGCCATCCTCAGCAAAACGAACAGCACTTAGAAAATGTTTTTTAATCAAGTGAGTCTCAGTGGCTTGAGTTCTATTGAGGCAGTAGGGACAGTCGCCACGTTCTGCGAACTTTAGGAAGTCGGTGCGGGAGGTGAAGACATGCTGCAAGTCTGGGAAATAAAGAAAGATCTAATTTAGCTACTTTATAAAGTTCTATGATGTTTAACAGAATTACTAGAGTTGTGAGATACTTCAACAAAAGCCTCATACAGAACAGTAGTACATAACGTGTAATGAGAATCAATAGGAGTTATGCAGTTACTGGAAAAACACGCTGCAGTCAACAGTAATAAAATGTTTTTACAGTGACAGACCTGGCTCATCACACTGGAGTGACTAATGGTGGTTACCTCTCAGTTCAGATTCAGTCCTGATGGGACTATTTTCTTTTACATATTCATGAGATTTTCTTAAGCTTGACAGAATCTGATGATTGATTAAGAGGAGATTTTATTATTACCACTGGAATGGTTCAGGGTATCGCTGGCACCGCAGGTAGAACTTGAATGTGATACACGTGGGTTGGCAGAGGTATTTTTGGTGGCATAATCTGCTGCAGGGAACAAAAGAACAAAACAGGTTGGAACTACGGACTGAGAGCATGAATGTATTGAGAAAAATAACAACAATAAATAGCTATTCAATACTGCTGTTCAAAATTATTGCCAACAAGATGATGGTGTCATAGAAAACATAGGAACAATGGCAAATTTTGGGAATACTGTTGCTGATTCTGGCATTAGAGCGCTAATGAACAGAGTGACCATGACATGAAGCCATGTTCATTGTGTGGCACTTTGTTATTGACTGCTGCTGGCAGCTGCCACTTCTGTGACACACAATGCCATGCTGGCAGCTTTACAAGCACTGCTTCAGACATAGCACCTGAAATCCTTTCTGATATGTAGAAAAACAGGCCCTTTCACAGCAGACATTTTGGCTTGTCACGGTAGGACAACAACAAAAAAACAGGTGTTAAATGCTAAATGGAATTCAGCCATCATTCATTTTATTACTTACACCTGTGCTTTTCCCACTGTGACATGTCAAAATATCTTCTATGGCATAGCACATCATCTTCTGCGCTTTACTCATTAGCACAGTATGTCAAAAATGTCACCATAGAACGAAAGTCAGAAGTGACATGACTGTGTATCTTTGGAGTTTTACAAAGGCCAAATGGTAGGATGCATCATTTTAATATGACATCTTTCAACTGCGTTATAATGAATTCTTTATTTAATTGACACATACTTAATAGGTGCAAAGAATGACTAAGCTAAAGGCAGTAGCAGTGTGACAAATGAAGCATCGGGCCTTGCATACTACTGTAGCCTCCTAACTGGCAGGCTCAGCTGCCACTGCCTTGGCAGTGTCTGAATTCATGAATTCACCTGGATAAATCTCATCTAGACAGTCTAATCTATCTAGATCTGTGTCTGACTGCAAATGATGCTACAAAAGAGAAATTATGTTTAATTTCAGTTTAAATTTAATTTGGTTTGTGTCCAATGGTTAGAGAGAGAGAGAGAGACAGAAAGAGCTAGAGAGGGAGAGAAGGCTTGAAAAAAGCCTGTTAATCATCTGATTGTTTCATCCATCCATTAATCATACATCCAGTTAATTAAAAATGTTGACCATTAACTTTCATAAACTAAACACTAGGTTATCTCACTCACAGATGCCCATAACAGCTGCCCCCCACAGCGGCAAGTCAGTGGCAGCTGCCCCCGACACTCACCGCTGCCAAAGCATTGAGGCTAACTGTTGAGTTAGCTGCCGCTGCCACGAATTGAGCTAGGCCTTGCTGGTTAAGTGTGCAACATACATAACTAGCAATGTAAAACATCAAACATGGTATCTAATCAACCTGTCCTCATTTTATAGGTATAATCTCCTAGTTAGTGGATTAACACGTCTACTAGTTTTTTTTAATTCAGCACTTTCTAATGAGCTAAAGTTAAACACCAGAAGCATTGAGGCTAACCTAGATAGCTAACTGTTGAGTTTAACTGTTAACCGTTGTGTTAAAGAGAGAGTCGGTGTTTCGGTTTAATTAGCGACCATGTTAACTGGCGACCGTCAGCCGAACGCGTCTATGGTTCTCATCGTAACGACAGCTAGCGAAAACAGGAAGATACGTAGCTGTCCTCGTGAACGCCTTTGCTTATTTATTAACGTATTTATTTGTTTTTCATTTTTTCATTGGCGTGACAACTGCAAAAAACAACAACATACCATCTTCTTGGTTCAATAGTTGTTGTAACTTCAACAATTACTGATGCATTCGGGTAAAAGTTACCAGTTAACATGGTCGCTCGTTAAACCGAAACACCACCTCAAAAAACATGAAAACAAGTGAGATTATCTAGCGGACACATTTATCACACGCGGTGTGAAAGAGAGAGCGCGTCGTTCGACTGGACCAACCTTTTTTCTGTGGTAACTTGACTTTGAACACATTGTCCAGCAGTATACGCTGGCGGTCGTTTTCTTCCTTCAGGCGGGAAGTCTGCTCCTCGTAATTATTTAATGTTTTTTCAATAGCGCCTAATATTTCTGAAGTAATCGCATGTAGCCGCTCGCAAACAAAGACTCTGAGTTCTTCCATTTGACCCATCTTTCCACCATCTGCACAACCGGAACGATGTGCAAAGGAAACAATGACCATGGAAGTGACCTAGCCGGAATGAGAATGAAATTTCCGTGTATTCCTTTCAAAGTAAAAGTCTTGACTTAAAAAAAAAAAACACAACAATAACAATAATATCAAATTCTGGCAAATACAGTTGAGTGGTCTATTACCAGTTGACACGAGAATGAAGAAATAAGATGGAAAAAAATCCACTCACATTTGCACAATGTTTTATTTCATTTTTTGTCCATTTACTTTTACATGTGCAATATTCTACTTCATTAGATTTTTTTTTTTAAATCTTCAATCAAAAACATTCTCAACTCACAATTCAGTGATTTGTGTTTATTTGTGTGATTTGTGTAGATTTTTTTTTCTCTGTTGATGCTGTGATTAACTGTTATCTGAAACATGTAACAAAACAGTATTTTTTTTTTTTTAAAGTTACAGTTACAGTGCACAAACTTAAAAACATGTCCTCAGTTTGATTTGGCACGTTCCTGTGTTCCTGCAGGGATCTTAGAGAACCCCCGTTTGCACATCATGGAGGTGGAGTCGCACTTGTATCCATACTCACAGCAGTGCTTACCATCTGAACAACACTCGCCCTGAATCAGAACATATCTTGGTGTTAGAAAAAAATATAGTATTGACAGGTAAATCACTGCAGTAAACATAAGCAGGTTCATTCAGTTCAATTCAGTTCATTCAAACCTGTGTCACCGGCATCAGTTTGTAGCATTTATGATGTGGACAGACACATTTTCAAATGACTTCACTGTTCTGTGCATTAAACTCTATATTCTGGTTTTCTAAGCACTTTTTACCAAATTGTTTTATTTCAAATCATTGCTCCATAATTTTATGATGGCTTTAATATTGAATGCACAGTCCTTACCAGTGGGTAGGGACAGCAGTTCCACCTGCCGTCAGACCCTCTGCAGCAGGTTTTCCCTTGTGGGCAGAAAAACTTGGAATCACAGCGAATGACTCCAACCTCATGCGTGCCGCTACTAGCTTCTGTTAGAGCTGTCATTGATGTCTGCTAAAGGTAAACACAAAATGATCATCACACGCTGGTTATGATCTAAATATTTAATCAGAAATATATATTTTCTTGTATATTAGGTAGCTAATCCTCCATGTTTTTAAACCCCTGAAAACCTGGTTTATTATTTCTCTACAACAAAATATACAAAACAAACTAAATATGAAAGATGCAGCTAATCTGCTTCACCGGGACTTTTAGGTGTGGTTTAATTAGACTTGCTTAACAGTGGCCAACAAAAACAAACCCACATCTGATTATAGATGGTGCTCCATCCTGAGTAAAATGACCAAAAGTATTGTGTTTTCATGTATTTTACACTTATTAAAAAAGCTGAGTGTATGCACCACCTATAGAAAGAAACATTTACTGCGACGTGTCCTACCTCTTCCAAGCTGCTTTGTTCCTTTGGTGTTGAAAGGAGAGCAGCAGGAACTGAAGACAGGACTTGTTTGGGAGTGAAAGGATATCTCAGGCCTTGCTCCTTCACACAGTGGGTATAACTGTAGTCACAGTCGTAGCCCCACGGACAACAGTGGTAGCCATCCAGACAGCACCTGCCCTGCAAGGCAACAAACACCAATATACTGCAAGGTTTAAAAAAATGAGTAGATTCGGGAAAGTAGTTCCATGTAGTTCCAAGAAGTCCATGTATCAATGTGTAGGTCAACTCACAGGAGAGTATGGACAACAGAACCAGGCACCTTTTGGGTGTTTGCAGCAGGTAGTGCCATCGGGACAGTAGTAGTAGTTGTCACAGTGGACTACACCGACTGAACCCTTTTGTTGTTCTGGGATTTGACTGTTTTCAAGAGGGGTGAATGGTTTCTCTGCAGCCTCCTTCTTCACCATGGGTGTGTTCAGCCACGGCTGGTTTGCTCTCTCACACATCTGGGTGGCCAGATTACAAGTAAACCCTGAAGGGCAGCAGTGGGCCAGGTCAGGGCAGCAAACAGCCTAAAAACGCATGAATACACACACTGATTACATGTATTTCCACCAGTCATCCAGACCAAAATGTTAATCTTAATAACTGCATGTGTTCAGACTTGTCTTACTTTTGGATATGGACAGCATTCATATCCATGTTCAGTCTGACAGCAGGTGGTCAAATCAGCACAGGTATTTCCATCCGGACATGTGATGGAGCAGGATGCAATCCCCCACACAAACAAGCACAGGCTTACCCTGAACATCTGAAGAAAAGAGTATTAATATGAAACTTATAGTTAAACACGACAAGAATCTTGAAAACAGCAGGTTTCCTTCAGTCAGATTTGTGAATTGTATGTGAAACTTTGTTTCGCGTGGTTGAAAGTTTCAGTTTCATTTATCTTCTTTCTCAGCTTCACTCAAAATAACCTCACTGAACTCTAATAATAAATAGAAGTGACTTTTTAATAAAGTGTTATACTGACAATTAGGTCTTTAAGTAAATGATCTGATACAGATTTAAATTCAAATATTTTACTTACCTTCTGTAAGTGATTCAACAGCTTTGCACCACAGGCCTCACACTTCCTCTAACTTCACCACAGACGCGATGCTGTTTATACACACGATTAGATCCTCCCACAGGATCCAGCTGTGTATCACACCCCTCTGTCCTGTGACTGTCAGGTTAGGACAGTGTTTCAGGAACTAGTTCAGGCGCATACTTCGAAAAAATGAGGGATTGAGTAATCATTGTTTGCTGCAAACGCGCACACGCCTTTCAGAGATAAGCCATCAAAGACTTTATGAGATAACCTTTGATTCCACATTATCGATCACAAGATCTGCCTGTAAAGCATCAGTCAAAATTTAAAAGTACTCAATTTATATATTATGTTTTAGTACTGCAATACCACTTTTACTTAAATGATCAAAGTAATTTAAAACAGTTCAAAGAGAAACACAATGGAATATGAGGTATTGCATAAGTGGCTGGGTTATCCTGTGGTTGACATCTTGGAGCAGATGTGGCTCCAGAGGTTGGTTTGTTACTGTGTTTCTCTAATTTGCATGTTGCATTATATTCATACAGTCCATTAACCATCCATTATTGCAGTTCTGCTGACCGATATTTAAGTTTTAAGGAAGCGAGAGTGCAGAACTGGATGTCATGTAACAAAAAAACTGAAAGGGTTCTAAAAGTTAACCCAGCGGGTGACTAAGTGAATCATATGATTGTGATTTCAAATAAAAGGAGTCACACAACAGGGGCTGTAACTAAGTAACAGCAATAAAAGGCTAAAACAATACTTTATTAATGAATTCCCATTGTTTGTACATTTACACTGCAGTGTAACAATTCAGACAATTATCCCTTGTATAAATTTCAACTGTGTAGCTCACGTTTCAAGTCTTAAATCCAACTTCAATATGAGGCTGGCGAGACATCAGGTGATCGGGTCTACATGCATGACACAGGCACTAGCATAACAGCCTCATCTAGCAACTAGAAATGCAAGATGTCGGGTTTGGAGCGGAGAGAGGGGCCAGCAAACTGAAGGTGAAAAGTAAGCGCTGGTCACACTTAAATGTCCGAGATGAGGGGTAAAAAAAAAAAAAAAAAAATGTGGAATTCACTTCAGTCCTTTTGTTTGAGTGTAACTCAAAGAACAATTGACATCAAAAACGTGGTGATAAAAGAAATAAAAATGAGAAAAAAAAAAAGATTTACGGTAGATATGTACCAGTAGTTGCCACTGAGAGGGATGCATGTCTCCCTCAATTTCACTTTGCTCACAGAAGCCCATTACAAGTCTGTAGGTATCTTGCTCAAGCGTAATGACTGGAGCTGGATGGGACAAGTTTTTAGAAGTCAAAGGCAAAAATAACACTACTAGTGAACTGTCGGGAAGATGAGTGAACCGTAAAGCTACGGTTGCTAGTCGAGCTCCGAGTCTGACTGAGATGCTGCCTTCTTTTTCTTTTTTCTGCCGTGTTTCTTGTGCTTCTTTTTCCTTTTCTTCTTGGATTTGTCCTGTGAACATAAAACATTTGATGTTAGACACTTTTAAATTAATTCAACTCCAATGCAGATTTTATATTTATAGTCAATTTCTGGCACGCACATATTGCTACATCCAACGTATTTGTAATTGGGATATGACTTGTGAAGATGCATTCATGTACACCTGTCCAAAAACATCTTTTAACTCAGTCATTAGATAAAAATCTGCCTCTCAAGCTGCACATGATCAAACCGCACATTTTTCATTTGTGAAAATGAATGTAAAAAAAATTAAATAAATGACTCACTGTAATTTTCTCCTGTTCTTCACTACTTCTCTTTTTCTTCTTGGCTTCAGTCTATGGGAGAAAAAAAATGGAAATGAAACCACAGGGGGAGGGAAGTTGTATAACCAATTCTTAAAATCCCGCAAGCAACAATATTTCACAATTACGGAGTTTCTGTAAACTGAAACAGCAACGGCAGTTAGATTTAGGACAGAATGATGTATCCTAACAAGTTCGTAAGGTCATCCGTTTCTGAGCCAAATTTTTCTAAACTGCAAACTTCAAAACCGGTTAGTTGTTGTGCTGTGCTGCTCCAAATGCCAATGATACACATTTTAGTGTTAATAATGTTGGCCACAAACAAATGACAAAAACAAACACCCGTTTTTTCTAAGCAATCTGATTTCAGTAGTTTTTTGTTAATATCGAATTTGACTTGAAAAACAATCACAGCATTCTGACTTTCACCACATCACAACTGCGAGTGATATTGCTTTTATGCATCAGTTTATGCATCGGTCTTTTGTCTTGTGTTTCTAGTGTTATGGGCTTGTACAGACACATAAGAAATTGTTGGAAGATTTCTTAAAAGGGAGTTTGGTGGAATATTTCCCTGCAAAGTGCTTGGAGAACATTAAAACAGTTGTAAAGCGGAGTGGTACATGTGAAAGGCCCAGTACCGCTGCGCTCTATATCAGCACTCGTGGACCGACATGTATACTTGCTCGTGTGGCCATGGATTACACACTGCTGCAATCATGAGCCATGGAGGAGTTCTACATTAACTCACAGTAACTGTCAATCTGATCGGGCCGTGGAGGTCAAACATTGCCATACTTTGGGACTTTTAAATAGAAACTTAATTAACCATTATTTCATTTATAAGACCTCCTACGAAGTGCAGAAATCTCGTGGTACGTGATTGAGTCTATGGGGAGAACTGGAACTTGATTTTTGTCATCGGGTGTAATGTAACTGTGTGCAAGACCTACAACTGTGAAACTGGGTAACAGTGACCCTGCACTGAACCTGACTGTTTTTTGGGCAGAGACAGGAATTTACTGATTTTTTTATTCTGTTACTGACGATTTTAAGTTTGGCTATGGATCCTCACATGCCAAGCCACCCTCAAAGAACTAGTGCCAATCCTAAGTCCTAATAATGACGTCAGCTCATTCGCCTGCAACGAAGCACTTTCTGCTGCTGTGTGAACTCGTTAGAATAATTTGTATTCTTGAAACAAAACCAGCACAGAAAGAAAGCAGACTGTTGTGAATCTGAATCAACTGTCACAACAGATGCTAAAAATGAATACTGGTACATTTTGATGGCAGCAGAAAATACAACAGGGGCAGTTGCTGATACTTGAGGCAATTTGCTTAATCCCAAATTTGAACAAAAAGAGGAAGAAAGAGATAAAAGAGGAACAAAGGAGACGTGTCTTAATTACCAGAGGTGTGATTGTGAGGATAACCTTTGACTGAGTGCTTTATTTACAGCGAGACTACTGACAAACATGTCAGTAAATAATATTTGACAGCGTAAAATGGCGATAAACATCACCCACGACTGTCCTTGTGGCAGGTTATTACCCATCTACAACCATATAAGAACAATACTTACTACCTCCTCCCCCTCAGAGTCCACAGAGGACTCTGAAGATGAGTCTTTATAACTCCGCTCGGCCTTCCTTTTTCTTTTACGGCTCTTGTCATCCTGACAAACACAAGAATTGCATCACCATCATGAATGTTTTGTAACACCTGCACCCAAAAGGTGTAAGAAAGAGCATCACTTTATAGTTTAATACATCACACATCTGTGGAAACACATAGGATGAGCAAAAGGATAGCTAACTGTGTAAGTTACCTTATCTTTGTCCGCTTCTTCCTTGATTCTTTTCTTTTTCTTCTTGGGGAGAAACAGATTTAGATTTAACTCTGACTTTTTAAATAACTTTAAGTCATTGTAGGATAATTGTTTGTACATTTTGAACACTCGACATGTACTGAAACAAGGGAAGCCCACTGTGCCATTAAGAAAAAAAGAAAGGACAGAAAAACCTTGCTTTCAGCATCAGATTCTTCCTCTGAGCTGTCTGACGCTCTCCTGGCTGATGGCTTCTTTCTCTTCCGTTTCTTCTTCACACTCTTCTTTTCATCCTGAGACAGAACAGAACAGAAATGTTTAGAGCTGCATTATGGGAAACTATTAGTTGTCAAGTTGATCTGTAGGATTGCTAAAGGAACAGATCACATCGCCTTTTTTTTTTTTTTATTTAAGCTGTATAAAGTACAATATATTTCTGATCACACTATCACAAACACCCACTGCAACATGCCAACATATTCCTTGTATTAACCTATAACAGAGGATCACAACAGCTGCCAGCAGTTATAATCAATCAGTGCTGTGCATCATCGAGCAGAGCAGCTCTGGATCTTTGTCTCCATTTCAGACGCACTCTGCTTCTAAATTGCAGCAGCTGGATTAAAAAAGGTCACAAAATGTTTTTTTGTTTTTTTCTTGATCTTGTTCTAGCATCACATTAATGTTAAAGTCTGTAATGACTTACCTCATCTTCAGATTCTGAGGAGGAGCTGCTAGAGGAATCAGAACTCGATGAGGAGGAGGAAGATGAAGAATGCTTGACCAAAACACAATGAAAGCAGGGTTCATTAGACTTGAGGGTTATTCGCTTGTTTGCAAATAGGAACAAATCAATAAGAGGCCATCTCAGGAGACAGGCAGAGAGAGAGGGAGAGAGAGAGAGAGAGAGAGAGAGAGTGTGTGTGTGTGTGTGTGTGTGTGTGTGTGTGGCAGTACTGTGGCACAGCTGGCCATCAAAATACTGGAGGTCTCTCCTCACCCTGTTGGATTTCTTCTTCTCCTTCTTCTTTTTCTAAACACAAATAAAAAAGCCAAAGTGAGCAAAGATGACATTAAAGAGTGAAATCATTCAAATGTCTCTTAAAGGAGATACACCACACCTCCTTTTTCTCTTTCTTCTCCTCTTTTTCCTTCTCCGTTGTCTTTTTGTCTTTCTCTTTGTCTTTGTCGCTTCCACCCAACAACTTCTCTCGGTTTTTCGCCAGTTCTCTCCTCCATTTCTGAAAACAACAGTGCATCTTTATTTGTCTACTAAACTTCACCCAAACATGAAGAACGACTCAACTGCAGAAAATGGACACATGACTTAAAATAATGTGAAAAATCTGGTGGTGAATCTTCGTGATACAAACATACATCGTTCATTTTGTCCTCGAAGTCGGCCAGGGCTCGAGAGCCCTTCTTCTTCTTCTCCAGCTGCTCCTTCAACTCCTCCCTGATGAAGAGACAATACATCAGCTGCAATGCACAAAATACACATCGACCCAAAACGTACGTCACATGCAGCTCTTCATCTCACCACTTCACTAGCTGCTACATTACTCCTGGACAAAACTTATCCTCTGCTCAACAAGAAGTTACAGTAAACGGACACTACATGAATCAATGGCCATATTCATCTCCAGCATTGTTTAATGATTTATTTATACTTATTTTATGCCCCATTTAATTTTAAAATATCGCTTTGAAAACACATTGCTCCTTACAAAGGGAACTTTCATACTGGCAGAGGAGCGCAGCACATAGTGAATTAAGACTGCCCCCTTGTGGCTAAGACTGGAGTTGATTTCATTAAGACTTTACAAGATCAGATTTATTTGAGGTGTCAGTTTGAAACACATCATCCATATCTTTTAAATGAATCAGTTGTCAAGACAAATGTCAATTTTACTTTCTAAAAGACAGCTTTATGTAGAAAGCATTATTATTATTACATTATAAGGACAGCACCTTTTCTTTTTTGGGCAAGCAGATGTTTTGAATGTTTCATGGAAGGACCAATAAACATAAATCCACACGTTAATGGAAGAGGCTGAGAGTTGACTCTGCATAATTTATAGATGATGCATGGAGACAATGAGTAAAGCAACCCTTGGTTCTCACAAACACCTATCAAATTCCTGCAGTCACTGCTCTCTGTGCTCAATTTTCTTTGCTCCAGGACAGACAGCTCTCACTACAGTGCTGCCAAAACTGTTGTTGCAGCTACACTGACTCAGATCCACTGGGTATATATTTTTTTTTTTTTGCTGGAGTGCCATTAAATTTGAAGAATCCAATGTCACTCAAAGTCTCTGCGTAGGAATGCATTAATCTTTTACGCTGAGCTGATGAGTGTTATTACATTACATTCAGCTCTATGCCAAACAATCTAAAATAATATGTGTCCATGACACACAAACCAGACACAGATGTAGGTCAGAATGCAGAAAAAACATCTTGTCTGTCTTAAAAATAATCCTCTGTCCTGAGAGCGTCCACAGTTTACTTTAGAATGAATAAAGACTTTTGCACCCAACGAGGATAGCAGAACGTTTCCGGCAGTGCACAGTTAATGCCTTCTTTTGCGAGTGTACCGTTTTTGAGACAACAAACATGCTTCAATTAACTTTACTTAATAATTAAAAGTCCATACAGCACAAGTGCCAATGAGCTGTGAGAGTGCCTTTATCTGTATTGGCACATAACCCCCACAGGACCCTGATCTGGAAAACTTCACATCCTCCTGGCACTGCCTTCATCTGTCTGTGACACTGAACAACATGGATCCAAGGTAATACTCGGGAATAACAGAAGAGTGCAGCTGTGAGAAAAAAAAAAGATTGTGTCTTCTAATAGACAAGGAGTAAATACTTGTGTGTCAGGGTGGGCCAGAGACGAGGCCTGGCCCAACTCACCATGTCGGTCGAGGTCTGCTTAAATAATCCTGTATGGTTGGACCGGAGTTCTGTGCCGGTCCTCTGGCTCGTGCAGCAGCAATGGGGTTAATGTAAGCCTTGAACACCAAACAGAGGAGGTGGTTATTGAAATACACAGATGCCAGATTATAGAAAATATATAGAAAACTGAGACTACACAGTTGAGTACACGGCATTATAGTCCTACAGCCCCACATGCATCCTCCTAATAACCATGAAAATGAGAAAAACACTTCTCTAAAAGCTTATTGCACATTTTCACTGTAGCCTCACTGCAGATTTAATGCAGTGTATTAGAATGCAACAGTGATGGTAAGACATCTACTAAACCAGGGGTCTTCAACCAGGGGTCCGTAATCCATGGGGGGCCTGCAGAGGTACTGCAGGGGGTCTGCCAATTTTTTGTCATAATAATTGACAATTTTCACCAAAATTATTTGTGAGAATTAAACAATATTTTTAAAAAATGTAAGCATTAATATGCAACAATAAGATACTTTTGACAAAAACTATTATTATGTATATATATATTTTTTTTTAATAAATTATATAAATTATTCCATTGTGCATGAATGAGTTATATCAATCACAAACGCATATAGGCTAATCCAGTATATAATAGGTTAATAAGGTGAAATAAAAGGTGAATAAAGTAGATATAAAAGTTATTGTTATATTATTATTATTATTATTATTATAGGCCAGGCATAAAATGTGACACATTTAAAGGAAAAAGATTACATGTGGGGGTCATTGTTCTGTTTGTATCTCGTCCAAGGGGTCCTTGGGCTGAAAAAGGTTGAAGCCCCCTGTACTAAACTATCAAATAAATATACCAAGTGGTAACAGCTCCAAATCTGTCAGCAGTCAATCCCATTCGCCATATTAACAATAAATAAACATGCAGCGTTGGCAACAGCAAACATCTGCATCAGTGACAACATGGCTTCAGCAAACCGCTAAATTTAACCAAAAACCCCGGGCTGACGACGAGTCAGTCAGTCAGCCAGTTGTGCTAATAGTTTAATAGGTTCTTGTCAGTGTTTCAAGATTGTTTGTAGACTCAAGAAGCAACGACAAACACTGCGCAAGATCACCACGTCCAAACACTGGCTAAATGATAGGAGCTAAAATTACCATTTGTTAGCTTTGCGCAGCTAAACTAGCTCCAACACTCGTCTTTTGGCGTTAGCTACAGCACGACACGTCGAGCCGTTTATCCAAGAAAATGTTAAAATTAAGTTAAAAAATATTATATATTTCATGCGATACGTTTACGTGACTTCTGTTTAGGTCTAACACCAGAATACCTAACGGAGGCATATATTAGCTAGCTGATGCTAGTTGCTGCGCTAACGCTAAGCTCTGCTCAGGTTTAGCATTATCAAGCAAACAAAATCTAACCGTGCGATAGTTTTATACAATTTGTGCAGCACGACTCACCACTCGATTGTCTCTCTTGCCCATGTCGAGTCAGCAAATGGGGGAAAATATCCAGCAGAGAGAACAACCATTAGTGTTACCTAGCTAGCATTGACCTAGCCACATCAGACTTTGTTAAAAATGAGCTGACTCTTCTTCTTGGTGTTTTTTTTAGCACACAGCTGAGTGGCGCGATACCGCCACCAAGTGTCGAGAGCGTCTTCTTCTCTTGTTTAACGGTGGTTGGCATCCAGCTGCTTTACTCTGGAGTGTGTGTATGGGGACTAACAATACCAAAAACTATCACATGCTCTCAATCAGATTTATTTTCCCAGGTAATGAATATGAAAATATAATGTTCCTGAACGTCTTTTGCAAAACTCAGCCAACTGTTTGTTGTATCTGCTTAATTCCTTCATTCCTGTCTTTAAACATGATCAGTAACTGTTATATTAATTATCCACGATATTTTGGGCCTTCTTTATAGGTAGATATTTGTTTTATGTAATTCATTTCCACTGATTTCAAAATGTGCTAGTATCCATGTAAATATCACACTTCACATCAAATGATTTGACTTCTGTAATGCCATTAAAATATCTGGTCTGCTTGTTTAATGGCTGTATCTCAAACTATTCACACTGTCAATATTTTGTGTACAACCCTTATGCTATGCACAAACACAAATGAAATGATGCAATAGACGTTTTTCAAAGCAGCCATTTTGACATGAAATAGTAGGGCCAGCGCAGGTGTTACCAATGATACTAGTGACGGTTCAGGTCTGTGCACCACAGCAGCACCCTGACTCTGTTTGACCTGAATGGAACTGAGCCTTAATTAGCATCACTGGCAACACCTGTGTTTACCTACTATTTTGTCAAAATGGCTGCTGTGAAAAAGGTCTATTGTTGGCATCATTTATGTTATGTTTCACGATAAATGAATATCATGTAATAGAATGAATGACGCATTGTTCATTAAACATGCTGTGGCATTAGAACAGACACTTATTTCAAAAACCAATACCGACACATTCACTTGAACGACAACAACATTCACAAAAAAAGCTGCTTTTTATTCAACTGGTGCAACACAATAATAAGACACCAATGCCAGCATTCATACATACGTATAATGCCATGATTGTGTTTTTTTTTTTCTAGTCTCCATTACCATATGCTAAAAACAAATGTGACACAGGAACATATGTGTACTTTGAGTTATATGATGGACCAAGCTACGTTGGTTTCAAAAACAGCTAAACTTCTAAAAGCTCAACAGTGGAAATTCAGTTTTGTGTTATGAGATTGAAATGTTTTACAAACTGGATAACTCATGAGCAAAGCATACAGTGATTGTATCAAGTGTAATGAGACTGAGCAGTCATTATTTTAATTGTAAACTTCTAGATCTAAAGTATTTGGAGCTTTCATTGCATTGTATGCACCACTGACACCAGATATGACTCGTTATCAAATAGAAAATTCACACAGTGCTTAGTCGAGTAATTGTACATGGATCTACATTGTGTTCGCCATCTAGCAATTATAAGTTGCTGGCAAAAACAGTTCATACAGGCAGTTATCTTCAGACAGTAATGACTACAGTAACATATTTGATAAATAGGAATGACAGTAGACTAGGATCAATGATCGTGGAACAGCTTGAAAGAAAACCTGAAGGAGTTGCGATGTGGTCAGTTAGTAGCCCAGGGATGTGCAAACTGTGCCCGAAAGGTTCGGACGTCCATAACAAGAACCTGAGAAAGTCAGAGAGTGTGTCTGTGTGTGTGTGCTAGCAGCACTACCTGTTAAGAAAACGTAAACCAGTGTTAAAATATGTTACTGTTCTGCAAGAACTACGGCATACAAAAATACAACTCTGCATAACTTGCTTTTTCCTTGCTTTTAAAAACGGGACTTGGAAAAAAAAAAAAAAAAAAAACAGGGACAAGACTGTAAAATAAAGCAAAGACTGTACACAAAATATTTATGCATTATTTCATTATCAAAAAACCACTGTAAAATTCTTAGTCACTCTCAATCCAAAGCATTTTGAAATTCAACAAGCACCCACAGAGCCCACCCAACATTTCAACAGACAAAAAGTCTTGCCATACAACGTTCCACTGACCCTCGCTAACTCTACATCTATCCATTTTTATTACATATCTATGGGCTGACGATGCACGCATCAAAAGTTACAATCGTTACAGCTTGTACTTAGCACTCTATACTGTACAGTACCAATGCCTATCCTTTATACATTCCTTACATTGTCAAACTATTCTTACACAAATTCTATAATTATCTAGAGTTGGTGTGATTGGTGTAAGAATATTGTATGCCCCAGCATCTTAAAAAAAAAAAAAAAAAAAAAAATCAAGTAACAACTTGATGAAAACAAGCATATAAGACTTGTCAATAAAATTAAAATTAAATACAGAATATTGGCGACACTATTCTGTGCCAAATGTATTCATGTTGAATAGTGCTGGTGGGTCTTTCTCCACCTATTGCAAGCCTGTGCATTACTGTGTCATTCGGATAGTAAATAATAATTGTATTTTATAATGATAAAAGCCAATGATGGCAGACTAGAAGCAAGTCATAAACACCAAGTGAGTGGCAGGAACATTTCTATAAGGTTCTTTCATCATTGTCTCAGCACTGGTATCAGCCCATTATGATGAGTTTCCTTGAAGAGTGCATAAACCATTAGAAGCCCGCTACTGGTTTGCAGTTACTCAGGACATCCTCAAGGTGGCAGTAATATAATACATGAAGAACTGGAATGATAAGTCACGACATGGCAGTGAGTGGCTGGCTTGTGATGCCTAATAACGTTTTTCAATAAGTAGGTGTGTACATGAGCGTGCTAAATGTCAGTGGTAGTGCACACGCTAAATGTCGCGTACGTATCTGGGAGTGTGCTTGTGCTGTGTATCTGCTCACTGCACGCGCACACACCCACAGTACGCGGAAAAGGCAGATGAGGTCCATGCTGTCCACACCAAGGCTCCTGTACAGTCCCCCCTCGAGTCAAGAGGGCTCCTGTGAGGCTTAACGCTGGTCCTTAAAGAGGCCTCTGCTCCATGGCCTCTACTGTCCGTATGCCCACTACTGCTACCAGTCAATCTGAGATGCAAGTCTCTTTTTGCATTGTTAACAGTCAATCATCAACATTTAACAACCTAAAAGCAGCAATTACAATCCATAAGTTCATGGAAGGAGGATAGCTTTTGTGCATTTTTCAGGGGGGTGAGAGCGCTGGCGTCGTCTTTCGTGACACCACATTTACTCTCGCTTTAGGAGTATTTTCCTGGAGCTTTGTACATTGACTATAAAAGTATTTGCCCCCTTGGTAGAGTTCATGTTTTGTTTTATGTACAGAATCACAATTGATTAAGCTTTTTTTGACACTGATTTTCAGACAAATGAGCGTTTAAAGTCAAAGAAATTTAAACAAATCTCTAGAAATCGAAGTATCGAAGTATTAACCCTCTTTACTATGACACACTTCATTTAGCACAGGTACAGTTGAATAATAGCTAGAATGGCAAAGGTGTAGTCAAGACGCAATATAAACTACACTATGAACAAATTAACCATTGCAAAGATAGCAGTACTGAAGTACCACACTGAGGAAGGCCACAATGAGGTCTGAAGGAGGTTCAAGGTTCCCCAACTGTGCCTACAAGCAACTGCTGCTTGGGTGCATTTCTAGCTTCATGGCCAACTGGCAAAGACAAAGCGACTGTTGGAAAGGAAAAAAAAAAAAAAAAAAAAAAATCTCATGACATTTCAGCTTGCATCTGCTCAGAGGCATGTGGGAGTGAACGAAGGCTCCGTGCTAAGATCACACCAAAAATCAAGTTTTTTGACCGACAAAACTGAATGCTATGCAAAGCCCGGTGATGGTATCGTGTCGCGTGTCTTTGCTAAGCAGGAGAGCTTGTGAAGGCAGAAGGTAAAATAAATGTGGAAAAATCCCCAGAGGATTGTTATTTGGGCACTTCCAGATCTAAATCCAATCAAGAATTTGTGCCGGAACTTAAAAAATGCTGTTGAACCACGCTCAAGAATGAATGAGAAAATTTGCATGATTGAAATGTGCACATAGACTCAAGGCTACTAAATGTTGGTCAATACTATACTTGTACTTGAAATGTATCGATTTCTACAGATTTATTTTCACTTGGACATTTAAGATTTATCTGTACATCAGTGTCAAAAAAGGTTAATTAATGTTCTCTGATTTAACGCTGGAAAAACAATAAAACATGAATAAAACCAAGGTGGGGTATGGAGAATACTCCTTATAGACACTGTATGGCATGATTAAGGGTGAAGGAGGACGGTCAGGCAGTCCTCTCCTCCATAGTGGGCTTGTTGCTGGGAATGGGCTGGGCCGCGTACACGCTTCTACTGTGGCTGTCCACACTTTGAAAATAGCTGTGGCTCAGCGCGGCAAAGGCCGATATCCTCCTGGAGGGGTTGAAGGTGAGGAATTGCTGCAGAGGAGAAAGAGAGTATGAGATGAACAAATCGCAGATAGGAAGGATGGCATGATGAATTTGGACAGAGACTTGTACTACCCACCATTAAGAGGGCCCGTCCCTGCTCGTCCATGTCTGGAACCAAGTTCTCTATTGGCTTAGGGGGCCGGGGGGTGAAGGCACTCTGTGGTAGGGCCACTTCTTGGGGCCAGTCTTCTGCTGAAGGTACCCCAACAACACTTTGGAAGGATAATAGTCATTAGTGCCTTCATCATCAGCAACAGGCAGCATTCACTGCCTCTCAAGTTGAAAACTTTGGGTTGCCCTATAACCTAATCTGTGAGCTTCTCCATTAATTACAAAATATCCACACACCAGATTTAAGTTCACAAACTTTAACTGGACTGACTTTTGACTGTCCGACAGTCCAATAAAGTTTTGTACACTTTAATCTCATGCCCGGATACGCTCCATTTTCCCAGTTTGTACATTCATTCTCAAGAAAATATAACATATAAGACCTCAGAAGCTGTAATGGAAAGGAAACACAACCAGTAATACTTACTCAAAAATCTTTCCCAGCTGATCAACATCTGAGCTTCCTCGAAATAGCGGTCTGGTAAAAGTAAAATAAACACAGTTTAGTTCGATTGCGGCTGTTTAAACATTTACATGAGTCTTCATATATAGTGCTGCATACATGTAAAAAAAAAAAAAAGGTTAGAATGCATTTTGGTTTAAACTGTAAAGCTTTAATTATGTATTGACCAACTTCAGATAGAGCGCCCTGTGCCATGGTACGCTGCAGACGAACAGGCCTAAGATATAAGCCGTTGGCTCAAGGCAAAGAGGAATGTGTGACTCTAATGTGAGCGTTTGATGTAGCCACACACTCGCAGCTCCATCTCATGTTGTCAGGTTTGTGAACCAGTGTTGGTAGTACCACTGAAGGGGGGGAGGGAGGGATGGATGAAAGGAGGGAGGAGAGCGGTAGCAGGGCTGGCTTGTGGTTCCTGTGGCTTTGGGCCGTCTTTGGATGCCCGTGGGCGGCCATGCCTGCCCTGGCACCCACACAAATTCCAGTAGTCATCATCAGCACAAGCCTGTCGGCCGCCGCACGGGACAGAAAAAGCCTATTTATCCCTTATGTGTGTGTGTGTGTGTGTGTGTGTCTGCTTTTGCTCGCGCTCTCTCTCTCTCTCTCTCTCTGTGAAAGTGTGAAGGAAAGTGGGAGGGAGAGGCGTGTGAAAGAAAAGCTGGATTATTCTAACAGAGAAAGAGGTATGGGAACTAGACCTTCCTGCTGAAGTTCCCCTGAAAGGAAATGAGGAGGCGTTGCTGTCCAAGAGAGGACTTTCTCTTCTAAAATGTGTTACTTCCAAACGTATGGGGTGAGAGGAGGTCTGTTTCTTATAGGCCGCTTGTCTAAACTGATCAGTCACCAGCAGGTGTCAATGTAATGCAGGATATTGTCGCATAGGTGTGCTCGTATACATGCGTGTATACATTCTGTATCCAGGCCTCAGTACAGTTCAAGTGCACCCCACTTAATTGAAGTCAACAGACTGACTAGCCACCATGTGCTCCCTGTGTTTTCCCACTTGCAGGAAGTTTTGCATAGCTCAACACCCACACTTTCCTACAGACTCAGACACTGGGAAATTAGTCACACAGGGGTATTTTGCACATTTTTTACAGTGACAGCAAGCTCTCATGCTCACTGTCACATGCTTTAGTTCGGAAGTGCACTGGAGACACAGTTTGTTTCAATTATTCTGAACTGGCTTCCTTATCTAATGGATGACTCTGTTAAACATCTGTCTTTGAAAGGAGGATCGTATAGCACACATGTAGGTCTTTTCAGGGTAAAGAACTGCAGTAAGACTGGAGAGCCATTTAAAAATCAGACCAAACCAGTTCTGACTGTTGCAAAAGAAAGAAAAAAAAAAAAAAAAAATTCACCTACAGCAAAGTCATCGTGCCAAAACAAGTAGGGCTGATAATTCCAAGAGGTCCATTTTTAAACCTGAAGTGGTTTGTTGGTTTGTTGGAGGGGGATAACTGGATTCACATCGAGCTGGCCACTGGCATGCACACACGGTCAACAGTCGAGTGCAAATGCGCACTTGGACACACTCAAGCAAATACACACACGAGGGTGTACAAATGCACGCACGCGCATTTCCCCACTCTGGGATTTAGATGTGCACGTACATTATGCACGCACGCACAAACAAACGAGTGGCAGTGAAAAGAGGACTGAGACTGGGTTGGGACAGGCAGCTGAGTCATGCTTCCTTTAGTGCCAACACGGCTCCGTGTCCCTCATTCCACTGAGACAACCTCTGGAATGTGTGTGTGCATGTTTGCACGTGAGAGCGTCAATCTGTCTGGGTGGGAAACAGACAGAGAGAGAGAGATGTGAGTGTGGCTTCTTCGTGTTTAAGCCTTAAACTGCGTGGACATGCAAGCCGACGCCAAGCTTTCTACATGCACTTTACATCCGAGTGTGTGAAGCACAAACACACGTGCCCGCAAGTTTTTTGCGGATTTATCAATCGGAGCTCCAAACTGTGAGAAAGTCAACACGGATGTGGGGCCTCTCCCGTTCCATTAACACAACACGTTCAACCTTTTTGATTGGAGAAATGTCAACAAGCGAGCGCTCCCTCTCCCCCCCTCCGCCCCATTCACTCAAACCATGACTCACCTCGACACTATCCAAGCCATGCAGATGCAGACTTGTATGATATTTGCTCAAATTCCTTTGAGTTCCCAACTATTTTTGCCACAGTAGATGTCTGGGGGGTGGGGGGGGGGCTTTGAAGTTTCATGACTCATAAGAAAAATGTTTGGAGGTTGAATTTGCACTTTTCTGACCTGCAACATAAGGCCACTGGATGAGCCGGGGTCGTCACAGCTCAGTGTGGGCTTCGACTAACACTTAATTTGCAAGGTCACGTCTTCAGATTGCAAAATCAAGAGTAATTCAATTAACAAAAATGAAAGCAAATTAAAACAGGGAGTCATTTGAGCATGAACCAGGAAATGTTTGACAATTTTGCAAGATTGAGTGAATTTATGCCGAGAGACAATCGAGTGATTGTGCAAACTAAACTTCTTAGCGGAAGTTCTTCCAGAAAAGCGCATTCAAATTTCCTGACTCTTCTCAAAAGGCAATTAAACCACCACTGGGGATGTCTGGCTCGTTGTACCCGAGCTGTCAACGATTATAATCCCCAATTGAACAAAACTGCAAACCAATAAACAGTGTTTTCTCGTCTTCTCTTGTTCGCCACTTTCCCCTCAATCACGCCGCTTTCTCTTGCCTTCTTTCACTGCTTCTCCCAGGTGCCCTTTAATCTCTAACAGGTGGCCTTTTAAAAAGCCATCTTAATCACCTGCAGAGAGGGGGAGAGGGAGAGAGAGAGACATAGGGAGAGGGAGAGGGAGAGAGAGAGAGAGAGAGAGTGTGTATGTTCTGTTCATGGCCATCAAAGGGCTCTGCCTTGCCTTCCGCCTCAGGGCACTGTTGGACAGGTGCCAGATTGTGAAAACGCACACATATACACACCAAAGCTTTTTACAGCTTATTGTGTCAGGGCGAGAGAAGAAGTACCTAAACCTAGACAACACACACACAAACAGAGCCCTCGGTGCTATCAGACAGGGTAGGATTGCCAACCGCAGATTGTGTCTGTTTTTGAAGGAACACTATATGGAACAAGGACAGACCTCTTCTGCACATAACACACACATAAACACAGACAGACACACACACACACACGTTAATGTTACTTTGTTGATTCTTGGTTCTCTGCCAGAAACTCTTTGGTGCAATATTAACATTACAAAAGTTACAGTCATAAAATGCACTTCAACTTTGTGCTCTTCATGTTAACACATGTTAAGTGTGGTAGAAAGTACATTCAACTGCACTTCACCTCAATGAGTCAAAGGCTTGACTGAGGTATTGTGCGCAAACGTGATTGTGAATATATAACTAGCAGCCTGTAGCCTATTGATAGCGTTCAAACAAAACAGTGAAATGTTGCACACAAATGTACCTACATGAGGGCTGCGCTCACAACTCCAAATCTGAAAACGATTTTTACACTTGTTAATATAAATCAGATATATGTATACACACAATTTTATATCTGGGTTCTTCATCATCCATGTTAAAATTTTCTCAGGGTTTGAAAACAGATTGCATTTGTTAAATCTTCATCCCGGAGCGTTTCAGATCACCACTTGAGTATTTTCTTGATTCCCCAAAAGATTCACATTACTATCACATAAAACAAAGACAAGCAGCAAATCATCACAACTTAGGAGCTGGGAGAAGAAAATGAAGAGCATTGTGCTCTTAAAAAGTGACTTCAACAACTAAAATATCAAAAACATTGCCTTGGTTGACAGTAATTTAAATTGACTAATGTTTTCAGCTCCAAATTCAAAAGACACAGAAAGAAAATCATCGAATAACCAGCACCACTGGTAATTCTCACAAACAGACAAAAGATATGATCACCACTTCATTATCACAAGAAAACTGGCCAATCACAAAGATAAAAAAAAAAAAATGTTAACGTGACAAATCGACAGCTGAAGCTGTCAGAGGTCTTGTTCTACAAGCTCCTTCAACCTCCCCCTCTGTTAGCCCGTCCTAAAAAACATTTTCACGTACGGATCTTGTGTAGCACTGTGAAACAAGACGCAGTAACACAGTCTGAAATGTTAGAGAGGGGTCAGACGCAACAATGTTGGATAGTTTAGTGCGGAACATGTTTTGTTCCACTGTAAAATGTCCAAAAAATCCTCCCACAGGTGTTTAATTAGATTAACATCTGGTGACTGTGAAGGCCATAGCACGAGATACACGCATTCCCTTCATCCATGCTCCTTCCTGTGTTAGGTTTCCCCGCTCAGTTATTAGTCGTCCGCCTGTGTACCACATGACTAACAGTCTCTTCACCCTGTGTCGCTCGTTGCCACTAGAGTCTATATATTCCCCCGTGCAGAGCGTGGGTCGTTGTGTGTGGCTGTGCATGTTGGGGTTTGAGGACGGTTGGGGAAGGAAGCATAAATTACAGGCAGGGCTGCTTCTCCTGGCACTCTGCCCTACCCCAGAAAGACTGTTCTTATCTACCCTGAAGCACACCACTACAGGCTGGCTAGACCCCAGTTCACTGTTGATGTCAGGATGTAGTTCTAGACTCCTTATGGCACATAAATATTAATATTAGATTGATGCTGTGATGATAAAATATGTCTTTATGCACAGGAAAAGTCTTTTGTCCTTCCATAGGGAGGTAGGGGAACCTTTTTTTTTAGACAAAGGGTCCGTTATTAGTTTGACTCTCCGGCGTGTGAAGTTCGTTAGACCACAAACTGTCAAATACCTATACCAAGAAGCAGAATCTTGGGTTGCATGCTGCAACCACAGCAGGCAGCTTGTCATTACTGTAATGGTTTGATAAGTCAACTGAAATGCTTTTGCTCAGCGCTCCAAACCTATCTGACAGGTGTCATCTAAGGAAAAGATGCCAAGTTTAAGAAACACCCCGCTAACTGATACTTAATGACGGGGGCTGTGGAATATCCCTCCAAAAGTGTAGTGAAAGTAACGCAGGTAACACAAAGAGAAATGGCCTCGCTTCACATTTAAACACTTTGCATCAGTTACAAACAGTTAAACAACTTCATAGTTAGAGATAGCAGATGGGTTTTAGTGATACTAGCTCCATAAGGAGTCACAAGGATAGGAACATGTGAATGTGTACATCCCTGTAGGTCATAATGATAATCCATAGAATAGCCTGACCAGAGACACCAGTCAGTAACACATGGTTAACCCCCAACCACCAGATGGTTGAAGTAAGTAAAAGTTCTTAACTCAATACCAGTTCAATACCACTACTCGGATGTATGTATATATATATGATTCTCTTGAAAGATTTACAGTCCTGGGAAAGTTTGAGCTTCAGCAAGTGAAAGCAGCAAACATTTTATACACAAAATGAACCACAATTAGCACACAGAAGAACATTAAATCACACAGTGTAGCAAATAAATATTGTGCTGATACAGATCAGTGAGTGTGACCGTTTTTGTGTTACCATGATACACCACACGAGTCAGTTGTCAGTTGCTGAGGTACAAGTGTTTAGTGTGATTTTGTTGTGAAAGCAACACAGTGAAGGAGGAGGAGGACACAAGAGTGCATGTGCAAGGAGTAATGTGAATTATGTAAATAATGGGAGCCTTCAACGTGCAATTTGCTGCCTGTATTTGGGTGATTTAAACATGTTTGGTGTCGGGGGATGTTTCCCCGGTCGGAAAATCCAGTGAGTCAATCAGATCTTTGGTAGGTTGGCTTTAGAATGAATGTTATCTTACTGTAGCTTGTTGCAAGTTGACTTACAGAAGTAACAATTCAATGACAAATATATCACCATTGACTGGTTGGTTGGTTGACTGGTAGAAAATAACACCTCTCCAAACAGAAAGTGGCCAACACGAGCTAGAATAGAGGGGTTTTTTTTGATTAATGTTGTTCATTGTTTTATGTGTGACTCGAGGTGCTAATGTGAGATCTTTGGGCCAGTGAATATGTGGTGTCTGGTTTATGTCCCTCCATTTCCTCCAAGTTATTCCACTGCATATTTACTTACACAGTATCGGGGGGGTGGCACCAAAAAATTTCAGTCAACACAACTTTATTGAGCTCTGTGTGTTTTCCCGCAGCTCTCACCTTCTCCTGAACATCTCAGCGAAGATGCAGCCGACACTCCACAGGTCCACTGGTGTGGCGTAACTGGACTGGAGCAGCACCTCTGGGGCTCTGTACCACAGCGTCACCACCTACAACAAGAAAGTAAGGTCAAACATACAAAAGACACCTGGACGAAAAATCAGTCCCCGATTGCTTGCATGTAGTTTTACCTGCCAGCAGTGCTGGGTAAATGTCACCATGGAGGGGGGTGGGGGCTTATGCTTTCGCGCACACACACACACACACAGGGTTAATACTTCTCTGCCCCCATCTTAGACTTACGTAAGACATGAAATCATATCTGGCAGGACACGTCTCCCTGCTCCCGTTTTGGTGTACCCACATCACAGTCTTTCCACAGCAAGCCAGGGACACACAATACTGTGTGTACATTCATACTACTGCGTGTGTATGTGCAGTAGTATCCATTACAATAACAAAACAATGCAATGTTTCACTGCTTCAAACCTGGCTTGTGTATGTGAAGTGATAATGGGCTGACTATCAGAGATATTAACCACACCCGACCTCCTCCCTGCTGCTGAAACAGAAAAACACTTCCTGTCTTGCATCAAACAACCCTGCACCCACCTGAGGTGTAACGGCAGCCATTTTGTGCCACTTCACACTAAGCAAGGTTTCCAGATTTGTCCCCGTAACTCTGTTGGGAGTTCTGAGTGTGTGTGCATGTGTATGTGCAGCTATAGTCTGCAGGAAAGCAGCAGCATTGTTAACAGCTACAGTAGGGAAAGCCTCCAGACAAAACTCAGTGACCCCTAGTAAGAGAGTGGACTGGTTCCAGGTGCTTTCCTAAACTCCAGATTTTTCCAACAGCTTTTGGCTGCAGTTCCCCCCTCAGGCACTGCAGAGTGCTTATCGGGATCTTAGAGTCTGAGGCAAATGTTTGTAAGCAAAAAGAGTGCAGTGTCACCTAGATATCTTTATTAGCTGGCTCGGACTCTCTGCGGGAGTACTTGGACGCGATACCCCCGAGCTTTTTAGGACGTTGACGACACGCCTGTTGGCATAACGTGAGAGCAATGATCTTCGGAGGATGCACAAAGGCAAATATGAACTATTAAAAAAACCAGTGAACCAGTGCTTATGTGTTCAAGAGGCCCCTGAGAAGTTACTTTGAGTCAGCAGTCAAATAGCTTTATAGTTTATAAACTTTAAGACAAGACGTCTTTCACCGGAGGACGTTGGATGATTTGAGTATCAGTCTCTTTTTTGTGTGTGTGATTTTTCTCCCTTTACTTTAATAAATCTGCTTATTCATCCTTGCTTAATTTTAAAAAATAAGGACAAACAAGTTGTGTTTTACGCCCTGCGTAAAAGAGTCAGTCTGTCGATCCAGCATTTTGCTCCAGACTAAAATATCTATAAAAACAACAGGGTAGATTGCTATAAGATTTGATACATGGGCGCAGAGCATGAATCTTACAGGTTTTCATCATGCTATTCTTCTAGTGCCACCATGATCTTTACATGTGTGGTTTATAAGTATCTCAACAACTATTGGATGGATGGATTTTTCTCTCATGCCATTTCCTTTTGTCCAATACTTTGGGTTTGTGACATTGCCATCCACCTATGTTAGCATGCTAACATGCTAACAGGCTAAACTAAAATGAGGCACCTGGGAAATATTTCCTGCTAAACATTAGCATGTTAGCATTCAGACACATTTGCATGCTGATGCCAGGATTTACCTCAAAGCACCGCTGTCTCTAGGTTCAGACAGACAGAGTCTCGGGTATCTGAGGCAAACAAAGTGACCAAACATTGCCCTGAGCTGGAATTCTTGAGCAAGGTAGTCAACAGAGACTGATAAGAGGAATAAAAAGTTTGGTCACATTTTTGCTTCTAAACTGGATGACACTATTAATAGCGTCGGGGGGCTGCATTTTGCAGATGTGATACTTTCTCATCTCCTGCTTCCTGCTTTAGTGGAAATAGGGAGGAAGTTGAGGCTAGTTGGCTGAGATGTGTTGGTGGACTCACGTGACAAAGACAGAGTCATATTCTGAGAGTGTACAGACTGTGGGGGGGGGGGTCATTGAAGATTTTTAGAGCAGTGAAACCTCAAAAGAAAAACATGAATGGAAGCAGCACAAATGCCCATATCGTCAGGCAGCAAAGTGTCATTGATGCTTTTTGAGCAGAGGAAAGTTCATGGCATCATTACGTTTTTCTTTCTTCTAACCTTCTCTGATTTTAACTTTAAGTTCTCTGCAAGTGTTGTGGCTTGATGTATAATTTGAGCACACCTCTCCGTTTCCCGCCTACCAACCGAGACGTGGCATTATTAAAGCCAAACATTCGAGCACAGATAATCTTTTAAAATCTGAATATATGCATAAGTGACAACTGGCCCAATCAGCATCTTCCTGTTACAATGTTGCAGCTGCATGATCAAATGCATGCGACTTCAGTTTCTGCATGGAGTTTGTAGCCCTGCACAGTCAACACAGTCATAGCTTGTATGATCACATAGCTCACGTAAAAGCCTTCTAGGAAGAACCACAGACCTAGAGCTCAGGGTATATCCGCCTCTGTGTAATAGAGTTATTCGAAAACCTGGCCGCAACTGCAGATTAAGGCATATATATCACACATGCATGCAGTCACAGACGCACCGGAAAATAAGAGTCGAGGCTTATTGCAATCTGAAACTACATCCGACTGCATGCAACAGTTTTTGCAGCAGTGCATCTAGGGCAAGGTGGTCTTTCATTCTATCTTTGTACTAAAGAATAAGACTGTACTGTTTTTTGTCAATGAATATTAAAAAAAAAAAAAAAATGCATTAGTCACTCAACACTTTTCGACTTCCCTACTCAGTCTTTTTTTTTTTAAATGGGCACTTTCATTTGCATGCTATTTGTTTCAGCTGAAGGCTAATATACATTTATTGCACTATTAAGTATTTATAGCACCGGGACTACATTACCCATGTCATCCAATACTTATAGTAGCTTCTGGACACCAATGGATGTCTATGTCACAGAGGAATAAGCAATCAAGCAACACTTATGTACGATTAATTCATTTTTGGATGTTAAAATGTAGAACATCAGCAGACGTATTCGCTGACTGGTCTCTAAATTGAATAGGACTTCAATATCCTGCTGGTTTATTGTGATTCTCTACACGCGTCTTCTGACAACAGTTGTCACAAACGAGTGTGAACCCAAAATAAAGAAAAATAGCAGCGTACTTGTTGTCCTTCAGAATTGCTTGTAACTCTCAAATCATTAACTCCCCGCTCCTCAAAGGGCTCATCTCAAACCTCAGATTCCCAGTTTCAGGGTGCTCATTTTCATTTCCAAACAAACAGTCCACTGTCAGCACCGCTTTCCACTCAGCAATCCTCCTCACCCCATTTCTCCCTAACCTCCTCCCGCTCTCCTGCAATCTCTTGTTCCTTCTCCATAAAATGCCTGTTTCTGTAAGCCTGCGAGTCTGTAAAAGACATACCGGTATATATGTCTGAACAGCAGTCGAGTATCCATGAATGCATTCTGATCGAGCACAGCTTTACGCTCTGCATAAAATACTCAAATGTCTCGGTATTAAGTAAGTCTCAAGTCTGTGTACTAAATATCTCTAAAACACTACTCTGACAAAAGGAACATGTTCTAAGTCATCACACAGCGTAATAAGCGTTTTCATGGAGATGATTATAACAACACAGTGTGTTGTAAAAAGGACATTCCCCAATTGCAATGTTGTTCTGTGCTTTTCACCCCCCCCCCCCCCCCTTCCCTTCCTCTTCTTCCGACCACGTTTGCATTCCTTCTTCCTTAGTCTCCCTTTCTCACCCTTCTCATTCTCTGTTCTGCTTCACATATCCCTTCATTACACACTCCTGCTCTCCCTCCTCTGTACAGGCCACATGAAAACAAGAGATAGAGACGCATGCATGCAGTATGTAGGACAAAGAGACACAGAGAAAGTGAGTTGGCCCGTCAACTATGCATTACAGTGTTTACAGTGTTCTTGGGTCAGCTGCTTTGCATTTTCAATCTGTCTCTCTGCCTATCTGACACCCCTCTTCCCTTCCGCATGGTAACAGAAAAGCCAGAGGAGGTCAGATAAAGCCGAGGGAGAAAAAAAAAAAAAAAAAAAGAGGGGAGAGAGAGAGAGTTAGAGTGAGAGACAGAGAGTGTGTGAGGCTGACTCCAGATTAAAGGACAACATTCTGAGAATTCCTCTCTGCTGAGAGCATCCTCCCCCTCCTCACCACCACCACCACCACCACCACCCTCCTCCTCCTCCTCCTCCTCCTCCTCCTCCTCAGCCCTCACTGCTGCTCTCTGCTCGGGGAGGAAATGGCTTCTCCTGCCCCTGAGGACCTCCAGACCTCCTGGGCCGGACCTCCAAGCCTTTCTGACTTGCAACATCCGGACCTGTGCCACCAGCGCAGTGTGCGTGCACAGAGGACTACGACAATTGGATGCATGCATGTGAGCGTGGGGGCGTTCGGTTTGTGTTATGTGTGAGTGCACACGTGACTAGGCGAGCACCTGCTTTTGCCTGGATTCACGTGCTTCACTGCCAAATACTTTGTGTGTGTCTGTGTGTGTGTGTCTGCAAATGTATGCAAGTTATCTGCAGCATGTGTTTGGTGTTTTAAGGGTAATTGTGGACTATTACAACTTGGCTCTTGTACTTACTTGCTTTCTTGCTGGGAGTTAAACGAGATGATTGATACTCTCTCATATTTCTCTGTTAAATATGAAGCTGTACTGCCAGGGATGCTTAGCCTAGCTTAGCATAGAGACAGGAGAAATGGCTAGCCTGACTCAGTCTCACCAATATTGTGTCTTATCTTTTGCATTTTAGCTCCCAATAAGATGCAACGTGTTAATTAGTGGGCTTTAGAGGTGCTGGCAGGTGGACTTCTGCAACTCTTTCTGGACAGAGCTAAGCTAGTTGTTTCCAGCTGCTTCCAGTCTGTGTGCTAAGCTAAGCTAATCACCCACGCTGACAGTTGCTTCATGGACAGACACGAGAGTGGTGTCAATCTAATAATCCAACTCTTCCAAGAATTTCTTAAGTATCAAACCCCGGTCCTGTTGACAACCCGTTTGATTGTCTGACCACTTGTCTCCAACAGATTTGGTTGGAGTAAAGTTGGTGTGCTCCCAGATCTCAGCAATGACTTCGATGAGCACAAAATGTATTATAGAAAAATGGTCAAAACTACAGCAATACTCAAGTTATAGTAAACCAAACTTATCCTTTAAATCTTGGCCAAATTATGTTTGGAGCTGTTGGGAAACACGGTCTTCATTCCTCGCCTTTATCCTCCTCAACTCCCACCTCTGCTACCACGACATAAATGTTTTCCTGTCACTCTCCATGTAGACTTCCAAGGGGCAGGGAGGGGGGGCCGTCACGGTGACCTGATGGCATGAGGATGACTGAGGCCGGGGCTTAAGGCTGCACCGCCAGAGGCACTGGGGCTGATGGAGCTTGGCCGGAGGCCCGTGTTTACATTCCCTCTCACTGAAGAAGCCAGGATGAAAGAGCACCACTGCACACTCAGACACATACCATCTACACACACATGCACACTCACACACACACACACATACAAGTACTCTGGATGCACCAGGGGCCATATAACTGTTGTAATTGAATCAATAAGAGCATGATTAGAGGTTTTAACTTTCAGCAATTACTGCATAAAGTGGAATCAACGTTCAGTGCAGTTAAGTCTCTCAGGTAAATAGCTGGACTGTTTCATGCCTTGAGTCTTAAGCTCGAATTTGATTACATTCCTGAAAGCAATCCACCGCAAATTAAAGTCTTCCTGAATCTACGGACGGAAAACAGATAAATGCTTCAGAGTGTATAGGCAGGACACGTATGGGACAAGCAGAACGGATGTTACTATAATAATATGAGCAAAACTATGCTCTCAGAGTACAGTGGAGCTGAGGCTGTAATATTGTGTCTCCAGAGAGGCCCCATTCGAAGCACTAGCAGTCAGCCATGTTGTAAACACCATTATTTCACTCCTCCCTCACTTTCCCTCTTTCTCTCTCTTGTTCTGCAAAAAGGACAATTTACAGTCGCAACAATACAGCTGCACCAGGCCAAGAAAGGAAATAAGGGAAAGAGAGAGAGAGAGAGAGAGAGAGAGAGAGACAGATGATTTAAAAGAGAGATGAGACGGGGGAAACGTAGAAGCAGAGGGAGAGAGAGAGAGAGAGACAGAGCTACAGGGCTAGAAAGAAAAGTGCAAGAGCAGCACACAAACTGTATACAGTAAAATAGAAAAAAGGGGGCACTACAACTGTTGCCAAAGTATGCACAGTGTACAGGAATGCAGCATGGGGCCCTCGGCGAGCGAAACAAAGACAGCACAGTCAGTGGCTCTCTCTCCCCAGTGCTACCACATCCGCACATCATTAGCTGGAAAATTCCTGATATATGCTGTAATTTCTTCTCTTTTTTCCCCTCCTCTTCCTCTTGCCGTTGCTGGTACAGACAAGGCTTTAATATCCAGATGCCGGTGTGTGTGGTTGTGTGCACATGCACCGATCAGTAACCCCTTTACGACCCCCCCCCCCACCCACCCAACAACCTGGAGCGATGCCAAGAGGCCATCGACAATTAATACAGTGAAATGTAAAAGGTGTGTAGGGGTGTGTGTGTGTGTGTGCGTGCGCCGCTTTTTCGGACAAATTTAAATAAGACCTGCGCTGTGCATGCGAGGGTGTGTGCAAACATTGACAACAATGCGATTGTCTCCGTTTGAATGCGTGTACGTACGGCATATCCCTGTAGTTCCTATGTGTGTGAACTGTGTGTGTGTTTGCTTATGTCAAATTGGGGCCAGCCCCTTCGCTCCAGCCGGCTGCAGTCAAAGCATAGAGGATGACTTTTCCTTTTTTTTCCCATGCGGAGCCGTTTGAGGAGATATCTAAACATTCCCAGAGTGCGCTGCACGTGCTCTCCTGCGTGCAGTGCAAAGGGTTTTTCCCCCCTCCCTCTCCCTCTCCCTGCTGCCACTGCCTGCCTTTCTTTCTTTCTTTTCTTTCTTTCTGTCGGTCCAGAGTAGAAACACATTGTCTGGCAAGAGGACAGATTCACAGACATGACTGTCCGTCCAGTTCATCCTTGGTCATCGCTGAGAAATTTCACTTTCAGCAGCCTTCCTCGGTTCCTGAACTCTGTTGCACTGCTGGTGGCGGTGCGCTTGCGAGTATAAGATTCTTAGTATTAGAAAAGCCTGTCTGCTGTTTGAGAGTGGGCAGGAAATCTGGTTTCAATTTGTTTAATGTCGCCTAAGATATGGGTGCCTTATTCTGGTAATCGTAGTGGGAGGGTTATAAGCAGATGGAACCAGGGGGAAGAATTGGGAAAACACCTTCAATCAGGTAACAGTTTCACTTGTCTGCAAGACACCAACAACAGTGTTTACAGGAAACTATGACAGTGGGTTGGAAGATACTATTTTTAAAAAGCCAATAATAATAGTAATAATAATAATTGGTTCATGTGATCAAATTCAATTAAGTTTAGAAGCCATTTAAGTGAAAAAAGACTTGAAAGAACCAGGTTTGGAGAGTCAAAACTCCCCTTGGCAGTTGTGTAACTCAATAACAGACTCACTTAAGATAAGCTCAGGGGCAAGACAAAAAACATTTTCGCCACTAATAGGCTTATCTTGTCATCTCCTGTTAAGTATGGCAACTCCTCAGTTTATTTTGGTTTCCAGCTAGAAAAACACACAAGTTCGACAACAAGTGCGAACATAAAGGTCCGGTGGCATTCCCCTTGAGTTCTCCAAATCCAATTCGAAAGGCAACGACATGCGCATGACATGCATGGGAGTGGAAGTTAATGGGTTTCATGGGACCATCCTGTCGGCCTTGTACTACAATAACTGCCAATGTGAGGCTGGTGTAGGTAGAAAGACCACCACCATGGTTGGGGTTTGAAAATAACACCTGACCTAACCTGCTGTGCCATATCCAGATTAGGTTACCACTAGGAGTTGTAGATGGAACCAAAAATCCACACCTAAGCTAGTTTCTAGCCAAGTTCCTTTTTAAGGTCTGTTTACAGAGCTGTGAACATCAGCGTTGACCCTGTTGCTATGGATGACATCATGTTTCATGAATTACTTACACCGCCATATTCCTAATTTGTCAGAGCTGCAAACTGCATTTGTCAGTGTGTTTGTAGTGCAGAGTTCAGTGAACCATCTCTAGTACCACTGGATGGTTTTGATCTGTTGGTGAGCTAAAGGGATCCTTATTAACTCACCGTCATCACGATGAAAGCTTTTGAAAGTTCATGCTCGTATTTTTCCAAACTGTTGATGCAACGAGGTGCAATTCTCGAAGTAGCTGACTCACTGTGAGCAGGTCTTAATAACTTCCTCTGGATGCTTACCTCAGAATATGTAATTATTCTTTGACCAAAAGCCTGAGTAAAGTTAGGACTCTCCAACTTCAGCAAGCTGCTTTTACTCCTAGGGTGTTAAAGTCTTCTGACTTTAATTGGACAGGTCCAAGCCAGACCCGACAAAAAGTTTTCTTCTAACTTGTTAGGAATACAACAAGTTAGAATTTGGATGTTATGTCATGTTTTATTGCTGAATTGCTGAATTACACAACGGTATTTCAGTATTGGGGCGAATGATGCTGTATAATTTATTTTTAGATTCAACAGCATCAAAAGAAATGCTTTTCCTAAAGCGCCTAGACAGAAATGGGATCTCAAAGAGGACGAAAAAAAAAAAAAGACCCCTCTCCACTCTTTTCTGGTATGTCAGATTAACCCATCAGCTTTTCCCATCTGCCCGTCACTCAAGGCAGTACAATGAGCCTGTAGCCAGACTGGGGTCATTAAAAAACCATCAACAAAGCAACGGACCTCCAGGGACTGCCAGGGGCAGCCTAATCTGGACCCTAGTACCAACCCAATGGGTGGTCTCCGTCCCTGCTCTAGCTCCCTCCCTCTCTTTCCCTCTCGGAGGGTGAAATATGTGCAACATGGTAGGTGGGTGATGCCGATGGGGCCATCAGTCACACGCAACCATGCATGTGCAAATTCACCCTGACTCCGCTGCGTACCTTTTTAATATGCGCAAAAGAGACGTGACATTTAGAAGGTTTGTTAGGTGAGAAAGCAAATTTATTCCATAAAAGAGAAGTTTGAGCAATGCTGGTAAATCATCAGCAGAAAAAAAGTACCAGAGTGCTACTTTCAGTTAGTGACAGGGAAAAAAACAGGAGCGAGGGACTCTTTTTGACGACTTTTATGCAAATGCTCACTTCAGCCATCTTGTCATTCTAGAAGTGCTAAATGAATCACTTTGAAAGTGAGAGAGAAGTGTCTTGTTCGCTTAAGCAACAGCAGTTCTCCAAAGCCCATCTGTCTGCCAGTAACGGTGGCATTAGGTGACTAAATAAGCAACTGCTGGTCTGTTGGGCAAAGGGGAAGATCCTCTTAGATGCTGTGTGTATTTGTGCGCTGCATACAGTGTAGATTATCTGCTTTTATTAGCAAGAGGAAACAGTGAATGGATGAATGGAGAGTGCGTGTGCGTGTGCGTGTTGGACTGATAGGGGGATTCCAGACACAGGCACATTAATCTAGTACCGAAGATCCCGTGCTCACGTTGCAGCGCTCCACTGCAGCGCATGCGTGCACAGACACACACAGACACTCTCTCACACACACACACACACACACACAGACACACACACACACACACACACACACACACACACACACACACACACACAACCTCCATCTCATTTTTGTGGCCTAATCTGTATAACCAAGAAAGGAAATGAGTGTGTGCGAGTGTGTGTGCAAACAGATTCACATTCGGTCAGGTTATGCGTCTCTGTGTGTGTATGAGTAGTTTCAGGGACTTGTCACTTGGCACTCTTAACTAAAAGGTGAATTCCCGGGTAAATACTCTACCCTCCACAAAAAAAGTCTAAGTCATAAATGAAGTACAACATCTACTCAAAAGACAAAACCTGCGGGGAAACCACACAAACACACACAATATTGTGTAACACTATGTAAATTCTCTGGTTAAGTACATCTTCCCCGTTGAGTTGAGCTGTGTATTATCAATTATCAATCAGACTGACTAGTCTTATCTGAATCATAAAAATTACCCTTGATATTAATACTGAGAAATTACGTTTTACATGCAGCCTGGACTCCAGGCACATTACTCAAACAGAGAAAAAGCTTTAATCGCTACTTCCTTATAACTGCTGCCTTAATTATGAAAGTGGCTGTTAACTTGTGATAACTTTATCGACAACCCCCATCATTACACTTCAGTTATAACTTCATCAATAATCCTATCATAGATACAGCCCAAAAATCGTTTCCAGTTAAAAAAAATGTATTCATCGCTTGTGCTCTTTTAACAACTCTACACGCTACTTCAGTGTTTAAATAAACCATTTTGTGATGTGTTGTTTGGCTTGGCTTCCTGTTAATATAATTACTAAAAAAAATAATAAGCAGAATATAGCTATAATGAATATTGAATAAAACAAATGGCACACAATGACGACTAAAATACTTCGCCTGGTGTGCCAAGAAAAACAAATCTATTAAAAGCTGAGCGAGCTAACTTTTCAGTAAAACGCCGATCTGACACAATAAAAGATTTAAAACTCAACTAACCTGATAAAACAGCACTCTATACAGTTAAATGTGCAGATCACTCATTTTTAAAAGTTCAATAAAGAAATTCCCTTCTTCTTTCTTCTTGTGCGTGTCAGCAGGGTTGTCAAGAGTTTCAATGCTGCTTGCTTTAATCCACTGACAGCACCTCGGTGTCCACTGTGTGTAGGTTTTCAACCTTAACTATGATATATAATATATATATCAGCTCTTGTCAACATATAGGGGAGGAGCACCTGCTTGTGTCTACCAACCAGGCTGCTCATTGGTGACAATCCAACAAACATAGCACTACTAGCTGTACCTGATGTACTAGATGAGCCTGACTTAAGTTCCAATGAAACACACCTAACAACAAAAGTTTCACCCACAACCCCCATCCTGCTTCCAATCATCCTGACGTCTTATCTGCAGATTGGATGAATAACGATGTTTTGTTGTCACTCCATTGTAATGCCAAGTCATTCATTCTATTCACACTGACAGCAGTCTGATCTCTACATCTCAGTTGCGACTTTTGCCAAATTCTCACACCTCCAATGTGAAGACGAAAAAAAAAAAAAAACTACTTCTGCATTATTTAACAGGAAGGCCTGTGCTAAAATCTAATCCTTCACGAACTTCAATTTATCTTATACAGTATAACCCAAGTGAACCAAGTGCGTCTGAACTAGTCAGGTAGGAAAGGAGCTAAAAGGATGGGTGTGAATGAGAAGCAGATCAGAAAACCTTCTCAGTAAATAAAGGCATGGTACTGAACTACTGTTGCTGGCTACCTTAATCTTAAAAGTCTCATCTCTCCCCATTTCAAGCTCTTCCAAAGACTCCTTTCAGTCTTTCTCTCTATTTTATCTGGTCATCAGAGCCCAGAGCTCAACAGTTGGACATCAAAGTACCGACAGTGGGAAGGGAGGGGTGTCTGTCTCTCCTCGTCTGTCCCATCCCTGTCTGCAACAGCCACTGAGGGATTCCTGAGACAGACCACGGGGGCCCTTGGCTCTCACTTTACACAGAGAAACCCTATCATTTGGCCCAGTGCTGCAGAGCTACCCGCTGATGCCCTGTAAGTGCCCGCTACATCACATTAGAACCTTTTCATCTAACTCTCTGGAGATGGGACGGTAGTTCAAGGCGGTGTTCGTGTGTGTGTGTGTGTGCGTGTGTGTGTGAGTGTGCATGTGTGTGTGTGTGTGTGTGTGTCTCTATCAACAAGCCAGATGAGAATGATGGAGCAAGTTTGAGTAGTGCAACAAATATGTATAAGATATGATAAAAAAAAAAAAAAAGGCAGAGATATGCACACTTGCAAGTATGTGCAAGAGGTTACCTTTTCATTTAGTCTACTGACTCATTCACTCTGTGTAATAAGAACTGATGAGTCAAAAATTGGGATTTCAAGAGGAAGAGGAGGACATAAAGATAAGGGTATATCAACTTTGTTTACATTTAACATGTGCATCAATGAGGCGAGGCTACATTCATTTTGTTTTCTTTGTCTGTCTATTTTCTCAATACAAATATCAAAGTACATCAATAGATTGCTATATTATCTGCTCATAGTGCCTACAGTTTGTATAAGATGTGTATCCAGTTGTGTTGTGGGTAATTTATAGAATCCATAGAGATCTGGAACATAAGATTAAGGATGCAGATGTTAAAGCTAGTGCTTACCAATGGATACAGGTGCAACACGAGCCAACTCATGTTGCTCTACTCTATATGACATCCAATATATTGGATCATTTAATATTCCCCTATCAAGGTCTATTTGTGTCTCTGACCCAGTTAAACACATCCTGCTACCCACATTGGGCTCACAGTGTTTTGGAGTGTTTGTTTTGACTCCCTCTGTTGTAAGAAACTATTGGATGAGTCCTGCTGAGTTCAGGAATATGAACAAACACAACTCACCACAGAGGTGAGCGCCATCTGGAAGCTGTAGATGCGGGCTAGACCAAAGTCGGCCAGTTTGATCTGTCCTCCGCTGGTGACCAGGATATTCTGGGGCTTCAGGTCACGGTGAACCACGCGGTGCGAGTGCAGGAAGTCCAGCCCCTGGAGCAGCTGGTACATCATATCCTGTAAGACATGAAAACAGAAAGACCAAAGAGTGAGGGGGTGGATTTTTTGTAAACAAGGACACAGAATTAATACAGCAAAGCTAGGATGAGGAAGAGCTGGGCTTTAGGCTACTGATAAGGATTTAAGGTATGATAACATGATATGGTCATGATTGTGAGATTGAGCAAACGATGATATTTTGGACGCAAAAATAGAATTTGGTTTTCTTAATCGTCTTTGCAAAATGTCAAAGACAGATGATCCTACAACTCTACAACATTTCTCTGTCAAACTCTCAGGCAACAAAAAGCTGAATGACCCTGCAGTGAGAGGTTTACTGTAAAGGCTGAGACATTGTGGCACGCGGGGAGTTAACTCGGAGGCCTGTGTCCTTTCTTGTCGACTGTAGCAGATGTTTGATAACTGACACACACTATAGAGGCACAGAGGCCCCGCTCTGTACAAGCATGGATCTCCGTTTCTCAGCAGCTGTCCTGCTCGAGTTAATTGGCGCTTGTTCTTTATTTATTTATTTATTTTTTTTATATGCCCAAACGCTGACCTCAGAAACGGCCATAGGCGCTGTATCCGTGACACAGTAGTATAAGTAAACAGCAACGAACTGTGTCAAGACTAGCTTAGACTTGTTCTTTTCAAACCGAAAAGACTCTCAAACAGGTCCTGCACCTGTAAACAAATAACAAGTCATTACAAGGGATTGCGGCTAGGTGGTTTTTGGCAGCGCTGTGCTTTGGATCGTTTGATAAAATCTATGGAGAGCTATTAGAAAACAAAATGCTGTCAAGGAGACAATGTGGAGATGGGACGACAAAAGAGACATTTGTGAGGTGAAATGCCTTGATGCTGGTGGTGGTGGTGGTGTGTTGCAGCCCCCCCTCCCAAAAAAAAAAAAAAAAAAAAAAAACCCATCCGCCAAGACCTCACAAGTGACATGGACCTGAGCCCGCAGCTCTATTCACTGGCCGACCAGCTGGTGAGTGAGTCAAAGGGGTCTGCACACTCAAGCAGAAAACATTAGCAAACGGCGCGGGGCTGGCTGCTGTGCTGGCCATAGAGGAGGAGACAGGGCACCCCACACAATACTGTGGCGATGGGGAGAGTGTGTGTGTGTGTGTGTGTGTGTGTGTGTGTGTGCGTGCGTGTGTATACACAAACTGAGTGCCCCCCTGGGTCTGTCTTAACGTAATATACGTGCATCTACTTTTCTGTGTGTGTGTGTGTGTGTGCTGCACCTCAGACTATGTGTGTGTGCAAGCATGCACATGTGTGTGTGCCCTCTGACCAAGGGCAGGCAGGATACATAAACAGACCTTCCTTTCTACATCTCCATCCAGCCATGACCCAGCGAGGAGGGCAGCAGACAGACAGGGCCATAGGAGAGAGGCAGGCAGTTGGTTATTTTGTGTGTGTGTGTGTGTGTGTGTGTGTGTGTGTGTGGCTGACACAATAGCATGCCCCCCACCTCCCCACCAGTTCCTCTCTGCTTTAAATAGCCATTTCGCCGTGCTTCCTTTCAGAAGCATTTCCTAGTAAACACTAATTATCTCAAGTGACTCTTGGACAAACACACAAACAATCACTTGGCCCCCTTGTACAAGTGCCATCTTCTCTACTGTATCAATTACCCCACAATGAGTCATGAAAAATATTCCTTTATGTTCAACAGCATGACTTGGTGCCGTGCCAACGGAAAACAGCGCAAGTTAGAACAGCCAAAGAATACTGTCACAAAGTTTAGTGGAGAGAAGCGAAAGTGGAGACATCTCAAAAGTCTCACATAAAGTTGATTTCAGCAGCAGAAAGAAGACCCATGAGAGTTGCTCAACACACAACTATGCGTCCAACTGTAGGCTTCAACTAATCAAATCCCCAAGAAAGGACTTGGCCAGCAGAAACAAACAAAAAAAAAAAATCACACAAAAGGCAGATCTGACCTGAAAAAGCAGGAGGACCAGGAAAAAGTGATCCCAGCCCTCTGCAGAGATGCAGTCAAAACATGGCTTTCTGGGTGCGCCTCCTTTCTAATGCAAATCTACCAGAGGCAGCCATATTGTTTATTTATTAAGCTAGGCACAATATGGGACATCTGCTGGTGCTTGATGAGTGTAATTCCCTCCCCCATGCTTCATTAACCTCCCCCTTTATGGGCCCAGAGAATGGAGTTGTGGAGGCTGCCCCGGACAGTGGTGGCGGAGGAGGGTGGGTGAGACCCAAGCGCTGTGCGGCTGAGGAGAGCACTGAGGCTACCAGGGCAGCCAACTGCTTGATGTTCTTCCAGCTCATTTGATTCCTGGAGGAAGGACCTCTTTCATCAATGACCATGTGTTGAGTCTTCAGTCTGTGTAAGGCTGAGTGGGTGGTGAAGGCAGGGACTGAAGTGGACTGGCTGGCGCAGGGTGGGGTGTCTGGTGCTGGGGGTAGAATGGTTTTGAGGAAAAGTGTCTGTTCTTTTTAGTTTGGGGTCTTTGGCTCCGTTTTTCTTTGGTTTGAGGTATTCAGGGTGAACAGTAAGCATTTAATCCAGATGGGCACAGGTGCTGCTGGTTGGGATCACTATGTGGTGTCATCTGTTATAGCTGGAGTGCAAGAGAGTTTGCTGGGAAGGGGGCAACTGTGGGGTTACTGTGCAGTGTCCACTGTCCTAGAAATAACAGGATGGTGCCGTGTCATATTGTCACTCATCATTGTCCTTTTGTCCTCTCAAGGCTCCAGCTGTATGGCTGTTAGGAGAAAGATAAAGAGAGGGGTTCCTCAAGGGGTCAGTGTGCTTCAAACGAAGTGCTTGCAAGATCGTTGAAACTCCGTTAGAAATTCCCCAAGCTTCAAATGTCAGAATTGGGGAGGAGTATGTTTAACATTTGACTTTTGCCACTTCACAAAACTGACAGTGCGTCAAACAAACTGCCTTCACACAGTGTCTGACCACGTGTCCAGGTGTTTCCTTGATTTTGCGTGTACAACCGAGTGCAGCCAAACAAATGCCTTTGATGAGATGCTGTCCCAAAGTGGTGACAACTGAACTCGAAGATGTCTTGGGTAGTGGGTGAGGAGCCGTTTTTTGTCAGTGTTCTTCCAATGCTTCACGAAATTTCTTGTAAAAATAGGACATGACAAGGAAGGCAACTGTAAACAAAGTCATGGATTCAAACCGTCATCAGCAGAGTCTTGTGATTGATTGATTGGATTCGCTAAGCTCCACATGAAAAAAGTCTTTCATTCAGTCACAAGCGCAGCCATTTTCCTGAAATATTACTTTCGGTCTTGAGATGGGAAACTGGAGGTAGAGATTTCACACATGACCCCATGCAGGAAAATGTTCCTTAACATCTCATGGATAGACTGCATGTGAGCAAGGGGTTTAAGGCGGCAGGATTTTCACCCCTGCTCGGCGTGACCATTCGAACAGCTATAAACACCTTCAGGCGTGGTTGGGCGACCATGCTAGCCTGGTCCATTCAAGAATACCTCAGGAGGAATGCAGAACACGAAGAAATTTCTGTTAATTATAACTTCAGTAATGAAGATATTGACTAATTTATTCAACTAAACAGTTGGTTATTATTGATCTAATTGGTCAATTAATAATTTGGTCTATTAAACGCAAAAGACACTCAGATGCTAATCAATGAATCAAATTTATTACTTTCTTTTTGGTAACTGAGTTATCAGCTTATCTTTTAAGCACTACAATTAGTATTAGATATATGATACAATATACTGTTATCGTTATTTATGATTGTAGTCCAAAGACAAGCAGCAAACCCTCTTGATAGGATGCTTGAAAACAACTTCAATTAGTTGCTGATTTTTGCTCGACTAATTGAGTGTTTCAGCTCTAAAAACTACAAATAACTATATCGTAATAAATATAAAATATCATAATAAATACTCACTTTCACAGGTTTCCATGTAAATGGGTACAGTACAAGTACATGTTGGAGCCTAATAACATGATAATAAGATACCATATAACTACAGTACCACACACTGTATCAACTTCAATAAAAAACCACAAGCCTCAAGATTGTGATCTACCTGACTCGTCTCACGCTTTTTGACATCCACCAACAGTACAGCTTATTACAAAACTTTCACACACATAAACCCGGCCCTAGGGGTGAAAACTACTTGAGTTACTCTAGCTTCCAGGACTTCTCTGTTTCAAATATGACACTTTAAACTCTGAGGCCCCTCTGTCCAAAAATAGAGATGTATCTCTCCAATAGTGCATGCGATACATTTACAGACAGGGTGAAACACGATAAAGAGATCTTTAAAAGGTATGAGTGGGAAAGATTAAAATCAAAAAGAGACAGTTACAGAGGAAAGGAGTTGGTGACACACATCTATTTCCGGAGCTCTTGTAAAGTGTGAAGTGGACACTCACTGGATTTATTTAATCTGTGAAATTGATAGCGATGTTAAGTTTGAATGTGTCGTTCCTTCATTGACATTGTAGGTGCAGAAATCGAACTACTTTGAAGAGCAATTATTGGCATCCAATTGAGTACTCTTAGTTTCTAAACATGAAGGGAAGAAGTCTAGTTTCTCACACAAGCACACTTTTTTCTCTGCCTCCATCTGTAACACAGCATAAACTTGGAGAGAGAGCGCAGAGTGAAAATAGAGAAGTTCGGGAGCCTCTAATTTGGAGTCCCATCTGCCACATGTGCTGCCAACTAAAGCAGCTCGGTACCTCTGATGTTGGTGTCTCTGTGAAAGAAACTCATAATTACCGTTACAGACCACGGCTGTGGTCATGCAATGTTCAACCACAGAAGATTTAGCAAATTACTTCCTTTATAATTCAAATAAAAACTGAAAGCAATATTTCAAATGAAGTTCTTGTGTTTGAAATTTGTCTTGAAGTAATGTGACTATGTGTTCCTGCAGCTGGTGTTAAATCAAACATATCACACACAGTTTACAGCAAACAGCATATCTTTTCCCAAGTAGTCTAGATGACAGTGATGGTTACCTTGATGGTTTCGGGTGGTACTCGAGTCCAGGGCCTTCTCCAATGCGTGGTCAGGTCCTGATCACGTGCTCAAGAACCAAATTGAGAGTTTGGTTTCTCGGTCAGTCCGAGAGACTGTACACACATCAAACAACCTAGAACATAAGGGACATGTGGAAGGAGATCAATACAACTGATTTAAGGTGGTCAGATCTGCTCAACAAGCTACAACAAGGCTACAACTAGTAATCCATCCACTCATTTTATACATGGACACTCCAATGCAATGCAGTAAAGTAGATAAAGTACCTTAAAAGAAACGGAAGTGATTTCAGACACAACAAAGGCATTTCAAACACATGTAATTAATGAGATTAATGATGACTTAATATAGTTGAGGCCATGTTAATGGCATTAGTTATACCTGTATGTTTCCTGCTATGACAAGTCAAAATATGTGAAAAGGCGCAGCAAAAAGGGACATGATATCTTACATTTAATGTTTTTTCTTTAGTAAAGATATAAATTCAGTTCAATTCTCAGTAAATCTTTTTATATACATAACATCTGAGAGTTGAACATATCTGTACAGCTGGTTAGTCAGGAAAGCATCATTCATTCTAAGACATTCAATCGGAAATCTTAGTCCAAGAACTGGCATCTGGACTCTTGCCTCATCTGCATTTTGTTACAGAAACTTGCAAGAGAAAATGAACGTGCAGAGACCAGAAAGTATCGTAATGCCGCGGGACATCTTGATAATGTTGTGTCAGGTTACCCTGAAAAACTACTTCTACGCCAAAGCTTTTAGAAAGATTCAGAGACCGACAAAGCCCCAAACAGCAGCGTTTATGGTTGTGTTTCACTGGGCAACAAACTAAGGCCAAGAATCCAGATTATGTCGGCAATTCCTGCCAAGGCAGGCTTTGGCCGAAAAGAAAGCTGAATAAAAGCTATCAGTATGTCCTCTTCAAAAAGAGCTGGGGACCACAAGCAGCATTCCTGAACCGGCACTATGACAACTCCTGATGCTCTATGGGAAGTCGAGTGGACCCTGGTTGTAGCTGCTACTGAGAGCAGCATCTTTCATCACAACAACACAGAAGACGAAAGGTTATGAAGGATCTCCATCCCAGACACATTATTGCTGGTAGAAACTAAACTACACTAACAAGTGCATGTTAATGAGCCAGTGGTAAGTATAATTTGTAAAATCTTTAGACTAAAACATAAAAAGGATGACTTTGTCTCCCATTACTTAGACTTAACCTACATTTACAATATATTTATTGACCCAACACAATAGCACTTTTAGGGTGTAAACCCAATATGGCTCAAAACTCAAAATAAGTGTTTTTATTTTGAATTTGGAAGTTAGATGAAATTAGAGAAAATATCGACACCTTAGAGACTTCATCTATGATTACTGCTGCAAGTTTTTGACACTGTGCAGCTATAATTCAAACTAAGCTAATCTATAAGCACGTTTAAATTCGAAGCATGAAAGAAATATTAAATCTCTCCGGAAACTCTTTCATTCCCTGTCAACGAGGCACCGTGTGTCCGTGCCAACACCCCTTGTAATCAGCGGACTTGGAAATGCTGGAGTCAGTACAGTGGTGAGGGCGATTCATTCAGGTATTAGTGCATGATGTCACAGAATAGACGGCGCCCTCCTCTTGGAAGCGCTGGAGTTCGCGCCCCTCACAGCTCGATTGTTGGGCTACAATGGGGGCTCTCGGCAGACATTGAACATATGGAATGAATAATGGGCCTCATTACAAACATCCAGGGGTTGCCTGGAGTCACAGAGAAGGCCCACAATGCTCTCTTCCGGGACTGAGCTGGTTGGCTAAACTAGAGGATAGTGAAGGCATCGATAGTTCAAAGAGCTGATTGTTTGCACTCTTGGGTAGATTTATTACAACAAATGCTACTGCCGTTATTTACACTCAAGCTTTCACAGTAGAGCACAACATGTGTTCAATCACTAAATAAAACTAACCTAACAAAACTTCCCACTGACGTATTCGCATGCAGTGAGAACAAACCCTATTGTGATCACATTAAGAGAAAACCATTATCCTGCATTATTCATTTTATACTTTGGGAATTATTGTTAGAGCACAATGGCACTAGCCATGCTTCTGAAACATTCATTTAGAACCTCTTCAATCCCAAAGCACTCAATATTCCATAATAAAACAAGTACCAGGTCAAACCTGGGCTGGTTACCAACATATGACGCAGGATCTGACTACTGACACTCTAGGTGAACGATTCATGCAAAACTGAAAGAAAAAGTCACTCTGTGTGCAGAGCAGAGTGCAGTGTATGTATGTATGTATACCTTGTATGTAAAATGGCTATCTACACTAACTCCAGTCTGACTTGCGAGAACTGACACAGGAAAAACATGTCAGTGTCTTGCTCAACCTGTGACATGCTTTCAGGTGGTTGTATAGTTATTTTAGAAACGAGTCACATACTGTATAGCCCACAGTGAGGATATATACTGTATACTAACATGGAGATTCAAAACTGATCTTTGGAGCTCACTTATGATAAACTATTTTAAAGCTAATTTTCGCTCTGGAGTTTTAAATCATTTGTCAATGAACCAATTAGTTGATTGGCAGGATACTAACATTGATATTGTCATATTTAAACAAACATTTGGATTCACTCAAATGTGAGATATGATTTAATTTTCATTTTCAGACAGAGCAATCAATCATGTGTTGACTTGGGCACAAGGCGTGAGAGACATTTTAAAAGACCAAACAATAATCAACAAATTAAATCAATTATCAAATAGCTGTGTACAGTCCTGGTTAAGTTACTAGTCGGCAGTGAAGTTAAGTTTAGCATACTTAATCACAGATAGTTTTCATTTATTACCAAATGCAAGATAATCTAACTAAAACTAACGTATGCGACAAAGAAAGCGTGAAAGCGGATTCATTAGAAATGCAAGTCTGAATGGAAACTTCACGGGTTGATCACCACTCATCTGTCTGTCAAAGTACATGGCCCAAGGCCTTTGACTGCTTAAACAGTAATATACTTCAACACATTTCTTAGTTAAACTTTATTTGAACAGTAGATCTAAGTGAGATCCACTTATGCATTAAAGTGGAGCTATTTTAAGAAGTTTGGGTCATTCTAAAGAAAAAAAAAGGTGTCAAAATTCTCAAATTTCCTCTTCTTAAATGTGAGTATTTTCTAGTTTCTTTGGTCCTAAAAGACATTAAATGGGGTTGTGGACAAAACATTTGAGATCATCACCTTGGGCACTGGGAAACAATGAATTTTTCTGACATTTTGGACCAAACAACTACTCTATTAATCAGAAAAATGGTCTACAGTTTAGTTTAAATCTGCATTCATGAAAAAGTGCGTGGCTGTTTCCATTTTATTTACAAAGGACGTTATGTCTTGTGTGACATATATTACATGTGACTTTTTTTTGGACATACAGCCGAGAGGAGTTTCTGGGGAATGTGCATGAGGTGGATCAATGTGATTGGGCGACCAACAGTGAGAATAGGCGGCGTTGCAAACCAGGAAAGAAACTAACAATGTGCATAATAAAACATGGAGAAAGTTGGGATCTGACAGGTGTGCATACTGCCTTGCTAACCAACCGGCTCAGTGTTGTGTGTTATGCAACCCACGTTTCAAACTGTCAGCAGAATAAAGTAGAGGACTTCTGCTGCAGAAACAGTGGACAAGTAGTGCAGACCTACCCTAAAGGTCATATGAGCTGCAGATGCCACCACAGACCATCAAAAAGGAAGTTGTGTATGTCTGTCTAGATACCAATTGTATCTCACCTCCAATTCCCCTCCTCTCTATCAAACACAGCCTCACACACACACACACACACACACACACACACACACACACACACACACACACACACACACACACACACACACACACACACACACACACACACACACACACACACACACAAGGGCTACCCACCTCTCCCCCTCCCACTTACCTGACAACTGATGGGGTGCTCGAGGCTTCAGGCACATAGTACCGCCACCTCCCGGATTACAATGAGTGGCATCCCTTCCTTCTCCGTCTGGACACAGAACTCTTTTAGGGCTACAAATCGTCCCCATTCTTCAAATCTCTCGCCTTGTACACTTTTCCATAAAGCTCCTTCTCAATCTCGGCCACAGGCTCATGTGAGTACCAGTACTCTTTGTCCATTTTGCTGGATTTTCCTCTCTCTCGTCTCTTGTTGAAAATATTGCGGGAATCCCGGCAGAGGTGACAGGCCAGAGAGTTTTCTCACAAGGCATATTCACAGAAAAAGTTGCTTTATGCAATGCCTAGATGACAAGGAGACACAGATGGAGGAAGACACCATCTTTGTCAGTTTGGGTCAAACTATGGGCTCAGGTGAGCAATAACAGGACTGTCATCATGTTTATTCAACTATCAACACACAAGAGGGTCCGTTGCGTCCCAACTTCCACTCCCTCCTCCTTCTATTACACCCAACCCTGTCCTCTACCACTAACACAAAGTCAAATAATTCAAATTAAAATTAAGCCTCTCTCCTTCAAACTAGCTTTGGGTCACTATTAACCACGTATGACGCATTTAAAAAATAAAAAAAAAACGATAAATTCAGCCCGACACGCGGTGTTACTGAAGTTATGTTCATGGGCTGTCTCAAGTCTGTTAAAGGAAATTTAAAAACAAGAAAATTTAAAGAGAACACGCAAACGAAGCACAAACCGTACAAGGAGGCTGTTTAAGTCAGCAACAGGCAGCGACTAGTAGCTCCCGATGTCTTGTTTTATCAAAGTGTTTGAGGCGATACAAACTTGCTTGAAAGACACGTGGCTGTCTACTGATTGCATTGTCTGAACCTCTAGAAACAGTCCATTTAAAACACTGCAAAGTCGCATTTTCAAGCCCCAAAACGGTGTGAGTGCGTAAAGCAGAGCCCTAGCCGGGTTTTAAAGCCGTTTTAACAAGCTTACACGCCTTCCCTAATTTTCTAATTTATTTGTGCGTGGACTCACATAAGGCTAATTATAATAAATTCTAGCAAGTCAGTGGGGCTGCTGCTTTCAGGTTTCCCCCCACATGTTATTTGCACTGCGAAGCAACATTTCTACCCTCTCAAAGACATTCTTGGTATTAAAACTGTGCACACATATCCACACTTTACGGTGTTTACCTTGGTTTATGTTGTCAATGAAATGTCGTAACGTCGGCATGTCCGATAAAAAAAAAAAAAAAAAAAATGCTGAGGAGGCATTCGTGTCTCGAATGAAGAAAAAAAAATGTCCCTGCATCAAACGCATCCCTGTCCGCAATGTCCTCCTCCATGCAGGGCCACACAGGTAGTTGGACGGTGCAGGCTCTAACCCCCCATCCCTCAGACTGCACCAGCCCGGGCAGAGACACTCAAACAAGGGAGGGGGGGTGTGTGGAGAGGAGGAGGGGAGGAGGAGGAGGTGGTGGTGGTGGTGTCAGGTTGTACGAAAAACTCACACACACGCATGCACACGCATGCACACCTCACTGCAACTTTGCCGGAGTGGGTGCGGAGGAGGGGGTGTAGATTTGGTTGAGGGAGGAGGAGGAGGAGGAGGAGGAGGGTGTGGTGGTGGTGTGGTGGTGGTGGTGGTGGTGGTGCGAGGAGGGGGTCTTAGGACAAAGGCAAACGCGTGTGGCCTCAAAACCACGCTCTTCTTTGGATTTTCTTTTCTTTCTTCTTTTTTTTCTTCCATATATCCCCCGGATAGGCCTATGCAACTGCAGCCTGTGTGAGCTCTCCGTCTCTGCCACTGGCTTTCCCACGCCAGCTGGTGTGGCTGACCCCCTTCAGAGGTTTGACACAGGCAGGGACATTTCCCGCATTCCTCCCCGACTACAAAGGCACACCGCCTCCTTTTGCTCTCCCTCGGCCTCCTCGGTGCTTTACCATTCACTTAGTCCTCCGCGGGTTTTGTCTCCTGTGTCAAACCCGGGAGCACCACCAGGGGATCGGAGGGGAGAGAGAGGTTTATTGGATGGACGACCACACTATCTATCTATCTCTCTCTCTCTCGCTCTCTCTCTCAAAGGCACCGGAGCTCCTGCGATAACAATCGCCAGCAGATGCAATGTGATAGCTGCGCCCTAGATGGTCCTGAGGGGTCAGGTTCAAAGCCCGGTGGCTTGATCTGTGGCATGGGGGTGGGGGGGGGGGGGGGGGTCTCTGCTCGGGTGGTCGTTTGCAAGGCTCCATGCCACCACAGCAGGCGTGATATGCCATGAGGGGGACTGCATGGCAAACCTTTTTTTTAAATTTTGAAAATATGGGGAAATTCTTTATCATCTGTCATTATACCTTTTGGATTAATTTCAAAGTAAAAGTTTTTTTTACAAACTTTGTAGGTCTCAAAATAATAGCAACAATTGCCATAATTTTTTTTACATGTGTACTTTTAAATATTACAACTATATACTATATAACTTATAACAAAATTACACAAAAAGAAATGCACAATGTTCCGTTAAATATTATATAAACATAGGCCTACAGAAGTTATTATGTTAAAGGATTTAATATATTAATTTATTAATATTTTATCAATGTTATTGTCACTTTTTAAAACTCCAAATTTAACATTTAAATATCTTCTATCCATCATTAAGAAAATTGTGTAATATATTTTAAATCTCGCTTTTTATCTATTTCTTTTTATATCTAAAATGTTTTGCTTCATTTGTCATTTATTTTAATTTAATTGGCCCGTTTTGGCTTAAAATTGAACACAGTTTAAAACATTTTTTGAGTTCTTCAGATTCACATAAAGTTTGTGTTTTTGGGCTGGACACGGTTTAGACATGACAAGACTTGATGTCAGATTATTCCACTGAATAGCCAATTACAACCGTGTAACCAAGCCCTATTATCATAACTTCATTTGAAGGCGTGTATTAGAGACACACAGAAGATCACAGGAAGGAAGGACATTCCTCCGGTGCTATGATTTACATGCAAACTTGTGGAGCATGCTGCTCGTAGAATCCACTGATTTCCATTGAAAAAGGTGGAACTGGGGGAAGATAATGACATGGAAGTATGTATGGCAATCTCTCCCCTGCCCAACCCCAAATTTGAGCTATTTGCATCACAAAACGCACAATGCAGACAATGTGCCCCAGACCAATTACTGTAAATGTGTGCATTTACATTTTTTCATCATCATTGTTCATGTGAAATCAGCTCTGAGAGCCATCGCCCAGATTGAATACATTAGCATGCATACTTCTTAGTTGGCTGGAGAACAAACCAATTAGATCCGTTGTGTGCGGTACAGAGTTGAGACACACACACACACACACACACACATAGTCTGATACAGCGATTAGTCAATATCTGACACATAAACATTCTTCTTTAAGTTTCCACAGTCTGTGTTTGTCAGGTGTTTACCTTGATGGGGCTCATGCTGGCGGAGTCATTTTTTGGAAAGATGTAGGAACAGGATGGTCCAATTAAGAACATCCTGTTCTGGGAAGAACAGGGTCAGAATATGATTTAATGCTTAATCATGTGCATTTCTCATGTTCTTGCCGCAGTGTGAACAATATTGCAGTGTGTGGACAAAAATTTTTTTGTTTGGTTAACAGTTTCAGTGAATAGGAAGCTGTTCATCTTCAATTTCTGAAGACAAATAGTTGCTTAAGATGTGCATATTCACCAGGATGTTAATCAATCAGGGCGTTTCTAATTGTGCTGCTGAAATGTCATGTTTCTGCTATCTATTATTGTTTTGTTTTGTATAGTGTGTTAAGTGGTGAAAGAAGTATTCAGATCCCTTACTTGTGTACTGATACAAAAATGTAAAAATCCTACTTACATACAAAAGTACAAACATAAATTCTGCAGAATAAATCTCCCTGTGAGTGACGCATCATGCCTAAATGTGTGAGAAGCATTTTACTCTTGCAGTTTTTAACTTTTTAACTTTTAACTTGATCTACAGCTCACTTGTTTAATCTAGTGCTGCTGAGCTCATTTGCATTCATCTTTTTGGACTTTCCTCTGGAAATATTGGATAATTTGACTTTGTATGTAAATATAAGTCATCTGGGGGATGTGGTGGGAAATCACAACTGCTCAGGTGTTAATTGCAGTTGCCTGAAATCTCGCTGAAAGTAGCTCTACGCCGGTGAAGACTGAAACAACGTCTTATAATCACTCCGTATCAAAGCTTTTAACACACAAGAAACACAACACTGCACAGCCAAACGCCCTAACTGCAGTTTCAGCTCAGTGTTTCTTGCTGCTTGACTGAGTCACTCCCTTACTATAAAATTAAACTAAAACGGTGTATCTGACTGTTTACTTCACTGACACCGTGAAACGCTGTCAAATGTCTGTCAGACAGGTTGTATAGACAGTTCTCCAGGTATGAACAGGTAGAATAAGCTCTTTCTGCATGCTTGAATGTTGCTGTGATAAGACAGTGGAGGTGTTTGGGGGAGGAACTGCGCATTCTTCAGGTTCAAGTAAAACCAGAAAAGGAATCAAATAGCAGGGCAGAAACTGAACATTATAATTGTGAGAGTAGTGTTTCTTGCTTTCCGTGGGATTCTTATTTAGCAATCAGAGTTTTAAATCATTAAAACATTAAATTCTGGCAATCGAAGGCTAATACTTTTCAATCTCTTATCAGATCTGTTGTAAGCGCTAAAACTTAAAGCTGCATTCATTTATTTTTGGGCCACTTGGGGGCAATTAAACAACATGTAAACAAAGTCATTATGATTATTATCATTATGATAGATAGATAGATAGATAGATAGATAGATAGATAGATAGATAGATAGATAGATAGATAGATAGATAGATAGATAGATAGATAGATCTGTGTGAGTTTGTCACTATGAGTAGCCCTTTCTATCTATCCTTCCTATCAGAGCAGCTTTAATTTTTCAACTCACTTTTTCACACTTACCAAAATAGAAGCAGTTCGCAATTCTCAGAAATCTGAGGTCAGTACAGTAACGATATGATGTTGTGCTTTAACTAAGGCACACCACTGAGTCATAATGTGCTGCTGCTTTTGAGTACCCCCGAAAGGCCAGCCCAATTTTTCACTCTGACTCTGAGATGTGAGGGAAGATGTATTATGTTTGTGTGTCTGAATGTGTTTGCCTTTATGCCTTTGTGCATGTGTGTGTGTGTGGGTGGGTGGGTGGGTGCGCGTGGCAGCTGCTGATCAGTCCAGCCAAGAGAGAATTACGGCCCTCCCGAGGGGGATGAGAGAGGCCAACAAGGGACAGGTGACTCCCAGTCTCTCCCAGATCTCCTTACACCCACACATAAACAGCAGATCTATACACACACACACATAAAGAGGGAGAGAGAGAGAGAGAGAGAGGGGGAGAGATTGATTATGGGCCTGTCTGCCATGTCCCACCTAAATAGAGTGTGATGTCCACACCACAAGGCATAGGGTACAGTGATAATAAGTCTTTAGGTAGACAGCTGTCACACCTGGGGAGGAATCTGATAGGATGGTGTGATATTGGATTCCTTTTTAAGTCCTCGATCCCATTGTCAGGATTTACAAGCATCACTTAGTCCGCAGTGTTTCATGTGAGTCAGGTCTTCAGCAGCTTAATGTTTAAGCGACATTTTGAGTGTAAAGACAGGGCCCGGCATTGGAGCCAGCAGACAATCTGACTCTGTTTTGTGTCTCTGACTTGATTTCCTCTCTTCTTCTTTCTTGTCAAGCCAGACTTAAGTCCAGAGTGTTTGGTGCAAGTAAAGCCCCTTCTCTCCTCTTCCCTTGTCCTCCTCTTCTCTCCCGGCACCGGCCCCCAGACACAAGCCTCTTTCTGTTGGGGCATCGCCATGGCAACCAAGCCACTAACTTGAGGAGGCGACATAAAAACCTGCTCTTTTAGGGGACACAGGAACACCTGCCACCTCAGCCGATGGGGAGGGCTGGGCTGGACGCCTAGCCACGTGCAGACACACACTTACATACAAATTCATGCGGCCACAAATGCACACACACACACACACACACTCCCTCACTGTCGCTCTCTCTCTGTCTCTCTCTCTCTCACACACACACACACACACACGCATCCACATAAACAGAGGATCAGTGTAACATTCAAATGAGACCTCTAGCTAACATCTGCTCCCCTTTAGAAGCTCATTTATCTTCCAGTAACATCTCAGGTTGTTTGGTGGCTTTCTTAACTCATGCTCTGGAAAAAAAAGAAAACAAGGAAACAAAGAAACATATTGATAAGGTTTATGGTTTCAGGCCAAGACAAATCTTTACTTATTTTAACATCTCCGTTGTATCACCAGTGGTTACTTTGATAAGAAATAAATTAAATTACTCGTATTCCCAAAGGATCCCCAGAGGCATGCTTGCTGTTTGACCAGTTTATCCATACAATAACTACTGTACGTGTAGCCTCATCACGTGTTAGCCTTGCTTGTTATCTGTTAGCCACATTATGGTATCTTAAAAATATCTCTATAATAAATATAATATTAAAATCTGTCTAAAGCTCATTAATTAACACAAGGGATCCCTTATGTTTACGTTTTTTATAGATGAAGTGTGTGGTTCACCACAGTATTTTACATTTTATTACTAGTATATTATATTTTAACTTCTGCAATATTTTATGTGATATCTGAGATCCTCTTTTTCTTGTTGTCCGTTCACTTGATTTTCTTCTTATGGCTTGCATATTGTATGCGCATATGATGAATAAAGAATTGAAACTTGACATCTCATGATGCACTGGTAGACTGATTTTGGTAGACAGATGTTGGACACCTGTATTCAGTGATTTGGTTAAGCTAAGCAGACGCAATAGTGTTAGCAATCGAGTCATTTAGCTCTTAACAAGAAAGCAAATTCACTTAGCTTAGCATGAAGTCTGGAAACAGAGGGAAACAGCTAGCCTAGCTCTGCTCAAAGCACCTCTAAAGCTCAGCAATTAACACATTTGATTAATTTGCACATAGACAGACATAATAATAAAAATAAAAATGAAGGTCTTATTGGACTTTATGTGGTGTAACTATTTCTTGGACGTGCACACTAACTGTCTTGAGTCTTGTCTTTGGCTAGCTTTACAGTCACAGTTAACCAACAGATATGATAGTGGTATCAATATCTAATCTAGCACGTTTGTAAATAAGCAGATTTCTTCAAGATGTCACACTATTACTTGCTTTAACTGCCTAGAAACAACCAACAAGCATAGATTTGAGATACCAAACAACAAAATGCTGAAACCTACATTAGCATGAAATATTTTCTTTCTTCTTTCTTTTCGTTTCTGTGACTCTATTTTGAGGTGGCCCTCTAATCATCTTGCACCATCTCATTGTTATATTTCCCCTCCCTGTTGTCATGCCCTCTAACAATAGTATTAAGGCCATTTTAATATGTCTTCATTAAAGTTTTGGGTAAATAGCGCATCCGTTGGTTGACACAACACAAAGCAGTTTAACAAGGAGATCGAATTCAGCCCAGATCTCTTGTCTCAGCAATATTATAAATCAAGCTACTGTCATTTTTCTCAAGACGGATGGGTGAAACTTAATCAAACAGTCAGTTGGTTCAAAGCTCCCGCAGCCCCTTTAAAGGCCCCAATCAACAAGTGTCAGTTCAGGGTCAGCCGGCAAGCTGAAGCTGCCTACGTCCTCCTGTCGTTGGCGGAATATTCTGGAGAGACTGTGGAGTGAACCTCTGGTGCCTGGCTGCTGTTCATTAAGAGTATTAATGATTAACTGAGAGTGCTATTGTCCCCTTGGGCCCAGCTGTCCCTCCTCCGCCGTTGATCCACTCTGATGCCTCTGGGCCACTAAACTGGCTCCATTCATGTGCTAAAGTGACAGCTGCTCCTCACATTCCACAGAAAATTAACCGCAGACGCAGGAAACACAAGCTGGGAGCAAATAAATAATATTTGACAGATTTCTTTTGTCTTTTCTCTTAAAGGGATGGATCGGTGATTAAAGAGTGGACCGGAAGGATTATTCCAAGCCTGTGTGGTAATAGTTGAAGCAGCAGAAAATGGGGGATACAGACAGTGTTGGGGAAGGGTAGATTTGCAAGCCGATGACTTCACATTGGAAGAAGTTGAACTACTGTAAAGCTACCCTAGGGAGTTTAGTTTAGGCAACTTAGGCAATAGTTGCACCAAGCAGGATTGCTCAGTTAGCCAGGTAGCTACCTTCTTTTCTCAACTTCTTTGAACATTTGTTCATAAATAGTACTATTCAGTACTTCAAAAGATTAAAAATTAGTTAGTTTCAGGAGTTTACTGCAAAAAAAAATGTAAAAATAATAGTTTAACTACTTAAATCACCCTGCACATGTGAATTTAGTTGAACTACCACTGCAAATTGTACTAGTTTACTACTCCTTAGCACAGGGTACAGATTATGTTTGTTGTGCTGGTGCTTAGACATAGAGAGGACGTGAAGTGTGTGAACTCAGCAACTTTACAGTTACGATGAAAGCCGTCGAAAAGTGCCGCCGTACAAGATGTGATCAATTAAAGGTGGACTCAATCGATTAACAATGCAGAATCAATGTTTTCATAATCTGCCGTCGGGTGAGTTCTTCAAGTTAGTCTAAAGTGTGTCATCATGTCAGAGAGACAGTTGTTATCAGTCCTAAAGAGAGCTATATTATTTTATTGTATCTAACAGTGATTAAGGTTTGTGTATATCACCTGGAAAGGACTTTGACTGCCCTTTGAAGTGTCCCGCTCTCCCAAAAAAATGCAATTGATTACAAATGATTATGTATATTTTTCATTCACTTTGATTTGTGCCCAAAGGAACACAATGAACAATATCATCAATCAGAGCTATATTTTTTTATAACATCCGTAGTAAAAGAAAAAAAAAGTTGTTTTATCTCTCTGAGGAGAGGACTTTAATTGGACCTTAAAAGGAACCGCTGGTGTTTCATTGGCATCTTACAATGTGAAAAATTGTTATTGTTTCACCTGGAAGCGATTATGCCATCTTGTCTGTAGGAGTACAGAGCTCTAAAGTGAACGGCATATGGTCCTCCTGTCCCTGTTTGCTTGTATTTGTACCAACACTCCTTGGAGACAGGTGGGATCTAATTACTGGTAACATGATGGGTGTTTTTCACATCGCTTTCAATTAGAGGGTATCTTTCTGTCTTTGTTTATGGTTTACGCACAAGTAAACACATACTTTGCATTCCATTTTTTTGTGTTCTTGAATGCATACAGGGGAGGAGAAAACAGCAAAAACACCTTACAACACTAGACAATAGCTTTGGAGTAAATACCAAACGGGTAGGACTCGTAATTATTAGTTTTTGTTCAGCCTGTTGGTCATTATTGAGCAGTGTTGCTGAGCAGTTCTTCTTTCACGTAGTCAGTGTGGGTGAGGGTCTGCTTGTGAGCACTGTTCCTCTTTGCTAATGCAGTTTTGCTGTCGTGTGTCGACATGAATTTTGAGACTTTTCCTCTTGCCACATTATGTTTGTGACTGATGCGCGGCCTACAACAACGGCCTACGACTTGTGTCGTAGTGTGTTTTTTTTTTTTTTTAAACAACTCATAGTGATAGTCAGACCTCTGCTCAAGCTGACACATACTGCTCAATGGCTCAGCAAAGTATGAATCATGTATCTGTCTGCATTTTAGGTGTGATCTACAGTGGTCACTGTCTGTTGCTGGTGCATCAGTATCAGTTTCAAACTCTGCAATGTTATGTAATGGTGCAAACCTGAGAAGTGAGAAACAGTTTGCCTGTTAGACCTTCGCTAATGCTGACTGACACAGACAACTCATTGGATATGTGCCTAAAGTTACAATAGATTTGGGGCAAACTATGACTCAAAATGACCAACCATTACCTCTGATAATCTCAGAAAAAAAAAAAAAAACTACCCGTTATCATCTACATGAAACTAGCATATAATCCGTTTTACGTGTCATGGTTGAAGCGACACGATTAAAGGAACAGTCTGACATTTTTGGAAATACCCTTTAGTTTCTTGCCGAAAATCAGACGAAAAGATCATATCTGTATGGTAAATACGTGGCATGAGCCAGCAAGTTGAATTTAGCTTGACGTGTTATATCTCATTTCTTTAATCTGACGGATAAACTCAACAAAAATAAAGGATGATGAAATGTGTGTGTGTGTGTGTGTGTGTGTGGAGCTGTGGTGGATTCTTGTTGGACTGATTTGGGTGGGAGAACTGGTATTTCTGCGTCCGTGTGCATGAAAGCTCTCTGACAAAACTGTTTATGAATTCAAAACAACTCACCATCCCCTTTTCTTAGAAAACCAACCAACAGTCACACACACACCCACCCAGACACACACAACCACACACACCCACACAGGTGAGCATGGCTTGTTTTGCTTCACACCTCTTGCTGATTACATCACCACGGTGGGTGGTGAGGTGTATCGCATCTAAATTCCTTTGAACAAAGGAATGCCTCCATTTTTTTTGGAAGATACTTGGAGTGTGATTAGCCCCGACCAGCTGTCCAACTACCCTCATCCATACATCTTTCGTTTTAGACAGGAACTATGTAATCTCATACCTCTACTACGCTCCAGTGGGAAACATTTTACCATGACACCTCCGGGGAAGGAGGGAGAGACCGCCAGATGTTGGGCACTGCAGCAGGGGGGGTGCAGGGCATGGTACAGTCCTGTATGCTGGCATACATGAGCAGCTACCAGTTAGTTTGTGTGGAGTGACGATAAACATTAGCACCTTCCATGACCGGAAAGAGGGGGAATGAGGTGGTCTCTGTAAGAGCCAAAGGTGTGTGTGTGTGTGTGTGTGTGTGTCTGTGTGTGTTGGGGGCTGGGGTGTTTTGACTCCTTCTTCCCATGGAAATTCCAAAATACAAAACTGTGCTTTCACAGAATAAATGTTGGTGTTTCTGAGCCGCGTTATGTCGCAGAATGTCACCTTTTCCCTCTCAGGTTACGTGAGGTTGTTACTGAACCAGTGAAGCTGGTCACATAAGGTTAATATGTACCCTTTTGCATCAGATCGGTGCACGCAGTGTGTTGTTTTCCCATAAACTATGCTCAGAGAGGACAAGCGCAGACCCGAGCAAAGGGAATACTGTCTTTCGGCCTAGAATCGCGGTCTGTCTTAACAGCCAACAGTTTACTGCTGGAGAGAACATAGAGGTTGCTGTGTCCATTCGACTCTGTATGCATGCACGTGCACCCACCCACAAAAAACACACCAGTTTGGTTTGCGGCATGTGCGATGTAAACATCTATTTTTCATAGATGTGTGTGTGTGTGTTGGACAAAACGGTGCTGGGGAGTTAATTAAAGAGTCATTGCTGCAGCGGAATAAATTTGAACTTCCATTTCTCTGGTAAGGAAGTAAACACTTTGCACTGCAGAGACAGTTTACTTACTCATGTCTGGAGTAGACACTTGTCATATTGGAAGCCTTCGAAACCCACCCCAGTGACATAAGTCTCAAAAAAGCGGCTGTTCTGAGTAACAATCTTTGATTTTTAATCTCTCGAAGGACCTCTAGGCTGGAGAACAGGAAATAAGATAATGTATCTGTGTGTGTGTGTGTGTATGGGTGTCAACTATGTAAACACAACAGTTGAGGAAAGTTTTTTATCAGTGCTACACCTGCCATTGACAGATACAGAGTCACATGCGCCGCAGTGAATGCACACTTTACACTTTACAAGTAAGGAAGTGGGTGCTCAGTCACATTCACAGCATGTCTTTTGAATTTAAGATCATCCTTCAACCTGAGGTGAAGCAGCAGTGACAGTAGGTGTTGAGGAAGGGTGGGTGTGGAGACAGACTGGATAAAAATGCAGTTATGTTTCTATACGTGTGCTGTACATTGAGCTGTGTGGGCGTGTTTGTGTGGGTTTTAAGCACACAAAGCTTAGTCTCTGACTGGAAGCAGAAGAGGATCTGGGTTGCAGGCAGCAGGATTTGACATCGGCTTATTTCCTGTCATTGACTGTGGGTCACATGGCGAGTGCGTGGGCGCGAGATAGTGGAATGCGTTAAAGGGGTGAGGCTCTTGCCACCAGACGCAGTCACACACACACACGCGTGCGCGCACGTGCGCGCGCACACACACACACACACACACAGCAACACTTGCAACTGGATACATGCTGCACTTAAGGAAGACATAAAAATATGTAGCTTGTAGAAGCATGTTTACATGTTTGCTTTGGGACACATTTATAGACATTTATAGTCAGCTGTACGTTACACACACACTCTCTCACTCTCTCTCTCTCTCTCTCACACACACACACACACACACACACAATGTTTTGACTGATGTTGAAAGTTCAGGGTGGAGAAAGCTGAAGCACTCTTTGAAAGATCCACATTGAGTCGACCCACGCACTGCGGGTCAAACGCTCGGTTCACAAAGGCAACGTGCTATTTAGGCAACAACAGTCAGATCCACACAGAGATATAATGGTTCAACGGTGCAGCAGTAAAAAAAAAAAAAAAAAAAAAAAAAGTGTCATTCACATGCATGCAAGCACAAGGGAAAAACATGCGTCGCCATACAACCCACACGCGCGCACGCACACACACACAGCGTGCAGCGTGTGTGTCCAACATTCTATGGTTCCCACTGTTATAAATCTTTGTGTGTGAATGAAACTTTGTCATCCAATCAAATCACTCACAGGCTATGCAGACATCCCCGCCCCTTTTCTTTGCTCCCTCACTGCTCCACCTAACCCCACTGTGTATGTGTGTGTGCGTGTGTGTGTGTGTGTGTGTGTGTTGTTTGTTTTAAGCTATAGGATAACTTTTGTACTTATGAAACAGAAATGAATTTCAAGTTGTCATTCAAGACGTGACATCCTCTTATCACCATCTCAAACGCACAACTGTACGTGCCCGCTTCTCGTTTTGGTCGCACAGTATTCGATTGCATGAGTGTGTGAATGCGAGTGGATGCTTTTTCCTGTGAACAACTCATTAATATAACTTATATTTGTTATGTGCGCTATAGGTGAGAGCGGTGAGGTCATAGAGAGTGCTGAGATAGCGTTCGTCGTCCGCTTCAACATCCTCGCTGAAGAAAATCGAGGGGCCTTCAAGCAGCTCACTTTTATTCCACATTTCTGTGGATTAAGAAAGAAATATACATCCAGGCTTACAGCATATCACAGTAGGCCACCGACACCCTATGTGGCCCCACAGTAACGACTGCTCCAGACACACACACGCACATGCACACACGTGTGCCAATAGTGTGGCCTTGATGTGGGCTGGTGTGCTGTGTCTGCTCTGAGTGTCTGCAGCTGGAGGCCAAGGCTGCTAGAGGAGAGGAGGAATGAAAGAGAAGAGAGAGGGAGGAGAAGGTACTGGGAGTTGAAGAGGACACAGATACAAGAAAAAGGGATCAGGAGGAGAAGGTGCGCAAAGGCGACATAAAAAAAAAGTCTAGGTGAGAGTCTAGGTGAGAATAATCACCTTTTAGGAAGCGATATATAGCGCAACAAGAGGAAGGAGAGCGAAGATAATATCATGAGGATGAGTTGGAGGAGTAGGAGGCAGCGGGAGACAAACAGTCCAGAGGGGTAGAGTTGTGGTGAAGTGTGGCAACAGTCATAGACATTGGGCTGGGAGGCTGAAAATGGAAAATGTGACATGTTTTAGCACAGCAAGAGGGCCCCCATTTGAGGTTGTGTGTGTGTGTGTGTGTGTGTGTGTGTGTGTGTGTGGGTGTGTCACTCAGCTGCTGTGTCCTGGTTTTGGTAGGGCGGTCCAAAAAGGCCATACCATATACACTATAATATAACTTACTGGATGTACAGTGCCAGACCAGACCAAACCAGATTAATAAAACTGGGTAAAAGATGGCAGATACAGTCACTTCTGCGGATTGTTTATTCACAGTAATGAAAGAGGAAGAGTGCGGACAGAGATCTGTTCAGAGATTGCAAAAATTTTGGCTAATTGTTCACACAAAAGCCACTGACTGAGCACACATGTGAAACTGAACATGCAAACTGCTGTCGTGGACATTTGTGCTTTAAACACTGGCCACTGATATTATCTTGACATTTGAAATATGCATCTACTTTGCAACGGATGTCAAGTCAAAGGGTCGCAGTGTAAACAATAACGTACCCCCCCCCCCCAGTTATTAGCTAAGGCCTGTTTGTCTTTCTCAATATCCCCCAGCCTTATGACAATACATTGTTCCCTTTTGAATTGTGAGTATACACAATATTTCTTATGAATGTGCTGTAATGCTTTTTGATATTAGTCAATGCTCTTAAAAATCAACAAATAACGGAAACATTTGCATTTGCAAGCACAAGATAAATCATAAATCATCAAGGGGCCTGAAAGAAAGTGTGATTGGTGCATTGTGGAAAAAGAAAACTGGTGAAAAAATGTTCTGACCTTTCTAAACAGGGACTGTCTCTCTGCACCTCTAGACCTCTAACAACAACTCAGCTGAGAAAACTCTTCCAGAAACTCATAGACATATGCAACCTGTGACAAGGGGTTGTGAACAGACGTGTCTTTGATTTAAAAGAGTCACAAGCCAAAGAGGTTGGGAAGCGCTGCCACAGAGCTGTGCAATGCCAGAGCGGGTCAATACAAATAGCTAACAAGTAGAAATTAACCCTTAAACCCAGGGTATGACCTGCTGCACAGCTCAGTTTGTAGAGTCATCGTCGTCAGACTTCGTCCAATAGATGATGCACTGACCCCATCTAAAGGTGAAGAGGAAAGTTGCAGGCTGTCTGTAGAGAGAGCGCAAGAGAATAGCAGAAATTTTTGCAGAGTTTATATTGTTTCAAACATTTAACAGAGAACATTTGAACTTCATTCAACCCTAACCCTAACTCCAAATCCAAACCCACGTTAAATTTTGTGAAATGCAGACCATCATTTGTTCCCCAGAAGATAAATACTTGACTGCAAATCATGTGTTCCATCCAACAAATACTGTATTGATGTGATAAAAAAAAACATTAATCATTGTCCTTAGGTTATGGGCATCCCATGAAGCAAATAATCAGTTTATTAAATGGTGCCATCACCAAACTAGGCACTCATTTACACAACCTACAATGGCCTAATTCATTCACTGTGCAGTTCAGTTTCACCATATCCTTTCAGAGGATGACCACGCAGAAAAAAAAACTCAACTGAACGAGTCACTGAGGGGACATAGTGAATGTTGAAGTGTTTAGCATGTGACTGTTTTGTTTCTTTGCACTTTGAGACAAATATTTGACCGGGTATGATTTCACTAAACATACAGCTAGACGCTGTATCAGAGCGGCTTCTCCCTATGGAAGCCCCATTTCATGAACTTTTTTGAACTTTGTAGCATCTGTATCAGAAACAAACAAAACCCAGTTTAATGAATGGAAGAGTCTACTATAAAGACGGGCTTAAAAACGAAACACACGTCGGCTGTGGCACAAACAAGTCTTTGTGAGTTTTTTGGAGCAAAAACAAAACAAACAGAAAAAAAAACTTGCTTGACAAGAATTAAGAACAGATATTCCTGTCACGGAATAATTTCTTCTCCGGAATATCCCCCTGAGCGCTGAAAAAAAAAAAGTCTAAAAGTGTTGTCAGTGTGTATCTCTGTGATCTCGATGATATCCTGAAGGCTCTTGAAAGGTCAATGATACATGTGCCGGTGTCAGAACAGCATTCCTCGGTCGGTTTTACCCCCCAGTATCAGTCTCTTTGTCTTTTTGTCTCTTTGGGTTCTAGATTACAAAATCATTACAGACAGAATAGCTGATTGCTGACCGTCATTGTCCACTGAGACCTCTGTAACTTAACCAAACTTTGTGATGCTGGCAGTTAAAAGCTCTCTGTCTGCTTGTTTTTTTCTTTGTTTCACAGCCCGAGGGACTGAAGCAGCAGACAGCTGGCGTATTATGAGGTATGGAAACAGTTTCTATTCTGCTCTCAACTATCCTTTTACAGTTTTATGTCTCAGTTTCTCTATGACAGAGTGAAACCCTCAGCCTTGGGGCATCTTTCTGTGTGTGTGTGTGTGTGTGAGAGAGAGGACCATACTGTGTTGTCTCTCTGCCAGGTGGACCTCTTCTTCTTCCTCCTGGTGTCACATGGGAGGGGCCTGGCTGCATGCAGGCTAAAGCTAGCTCCTCTTATTTCCCTGGCAAATGTTGTCACCACAACCAGTCACATTTCTCTCCACCTCCTCCTCCTCCTCCTCCTCCTCCTACACCACCACCTCGTTCTCTTCCACTCCTCTCCTCTCCTCCTTCCTACATCCCTCACTCCCTTTTCGCCCGTCACAAGTCCCACATATCCCTAGAGGATAAGATGCCATGGAGGCCACAGGAGGAACAGCGCTTTATATCTGCTGCTCTGTTCTCTTCATCCTAACAGGTGAGCGTTCCTCTATCACGCAGTGATGTTCTGCTTGAGTTGTGTATTGCAGTTACTGTGGTTGGCTCGTCTGCTCGGTTGGCAGGGTAAAACTGAGGGGTGAGTTGAGGAAGTTTTTTTTTTTGTTGTTTTTTTTTTTTTTTTTTGGTGGTGGTGTGCTGCAATAAAATGTTCACGGGGACCTTGTGAAATCATCTGTCGTTAAAAGGGTTCAGATCAGAGAAGCAGTAATGAAACTGGGTTGCAAAATGTAAAAATGACTGGAGGAGTGGATTGGAGGGAAAAGCTCGGTAAGCGTTTTTTTTATTTTAAAAAGTTGGACGTGGCATCCTAATATTGTAACACTTAAGAATTTGAAGTTGGTCAGTGAGTATCTCAGTTTTTCAGTGTAAGCCCGAGACTTTAAAGCGTTCTTTATAGAGTCTGTCTTGTTTGATTTTGCATGTCCTTTCCATAGTCATCGCTGTGTGACTTTACAAGATCAACTTTTCTACTGCCGTCGGCTGTAAATAAAGACATAAGGACGGGGTCAGTGGAAAGAAGAAGTGACCCAGGCCACAGCTGTGTGACTCAGTGATAACAGACATGTGCCAGTAGCCCGCACATGACCAGATAAATCTAACAGAAAAGTCCCTAAAACATGGACTCCCCCCCTCTGCTTTAATGTTTGTATCATCAACCTTTCTTGAGGAGAGCTATTCGTCTTATCTGAAAGAGAACAGAGGATGGTGGTGTTTGGACACGCACCTGGAGACTTTATTTAGTATCCAAACAACACGGATGTGTGTGTGAGGGTGATAACAGACAGGTGCTTGTGAGCCTCCACATAGGGTTGTTTGAATGTGTGTGTGTGTGTGTGCACGACCACTAAATGAAGATATCCTCTCACCTCAAAGGCCATTGTCAGTGTAATCTGCTCTGTATCACCACAACAATATCTGTGTTGTTTGGGGACAACAGTGAAGGAGCGGGCTCGGCACACTCCTCCTCACTCTGCCTTTTCACTGGATTTCAGCTGGTGTAAACACAGGCACACTCCTGCTACTGACAACATACACACACGCGCGCGCGCGCGCGCGCACACACACACACACACACACACACACACACACACACACACACACACACACACACAGAAACTAGCCTGCAGGCCTGTAAGAGTGGAACGTGTCAGGGGGGATGTCTGCACTACATTTATTATTTAGGACATAACACCAGACACACAGTGGATCTATTGTGATGAGTGACATGGGTAGCAGTCACCAGGGACCTGGCTGACACCAGCTGGACGTCCCTGAGGAGGAAGTATGGAGTGGTTTGAGGGGGGGGGGGACAGAGGAGTGGGTGACAAAAGAAAAAAAGAGATTAGAGGGAAATACATGAGGCCTATTTTCATATCAAGATATGGCAAATAAACGGTCTTTCAGGAATATTTCCCGTCTCCCCAACGTCTTGAATGCCGAAAGAAGAAGGAGCAGGCACACATTCTGAAGTGAGACAAAAGGACACGAGTAAGGAAAAGTGAGAGGCTTTAGTGAGTTTATTTCGCAGTAGCACTGCCTACTCACATGCTGCTACTCAACTCAACCTGGCATCCAAACACAGTCGCTCACTTTTTAACTTCAAACTGTCAAAAAAAAAAAAAAATAAAAAAAAAATACACGGACAGCGTAAAATAGTTGTCAAAAATTCTTCAAAAGTCAGAGCTTTGATACAATATTAATGATCCTTGCATTCGAGAATATAATGTAGATGAATGATAAAATGATAGACCACGTGTTTAAACTATACTATAGACTGGAAAACAACCATAACTCCTCCCATTCTTGGTGCTTTCAGCTAGTTACTAGAGAATCAACTGCCCTGGCAACTCGAGTGCGTTTTGACAGACACACGGCAAAGCAGAATAGCTCAACAGTGTTGTAGTTACTTGAGATAGACACAGTGTTTGTTTTGGGACAAGTTGGGATCAAAGAGACAGACCATGTCCTTGTCTGACAACAATGACACTCTGTCGTGAGCTGGGTCAATATTAACTCACTACAGTTTCAGGACCTGCACAATGGGAAGACTAGGATATAGATTATTAGATTAAACAGACAAAACACAACTGGGTTCATCTTTAAATGAAATTTTCAAACTGTCACCCTCACTTAATTTAATCAATGGCACAATATCAAGTACAGTGTTTTTTTTCCAATATTGAATTATGTGACGTTTTAATTAATAAATTAAATTTGTTCATTTGGACTACAAAATTGTGTTAAACAATAATGATATCATCACAACAGTGCAAGTTGATAAATGATATTATAGTATAGATATTTAGTAATTGTCAATTAATGCCATAAAGCAGCATTTATGTGCCAGACTTTTCAAACTAGATTAAATGCATTTTAATCTGTGTTATGGTTGCAATTGTACGGTTATAAACGAGTGACAGTCAGAGTCCAAGTCTTGTCATTAATTTTGGCATTCATCAATATTTTTTATACTAACAGACACTTAATGTGAGAGACATCAACAACAACAGTATTATCACCTGATTTTGCAGTGTACCACCATGGAGTGTTTTAGCGTCTTTCAGCTTGTTATTCTTGTTTTACTTCCCAGGAAAAAGGCTGTTTTGGTTATTTTGGTTCACTCTCAATGCGCTCATCTGCATCATTTCCAGACACTGTAGACAGCTGGTTTTAGAGAAGTTAGCAACAAGCTGGTGAACACAGTGGAGCAGGTAAAATGTCAGGTATTTCCTGGAGGGAGCGTGAACATCGGAATTAGATTTCAGGTGGTCAGAAACCTGACTCCAAATGGGTGATAATATTGCTATGTGTCTGCTGGATCCGTAAATAGGCAACAGTTAGCTAACATATGAGTCATATCAACTTAATAAAGTGATAATATGCCTATGCTGTGTTTACAGCTCGTCGCGTTGCCCCCAAAATCAATAATTGCAGTTTGAAACCACTATCCGGTTGTCTGACTACAAGCGGACAAGCACATTTTAATTACAAAGAGAAACATCCAGGAACAAACAGATACTGTGAAGACATAATGACACCTTGGGTGTTCATCAATAAAATGATCTAATTATTCTCGTTAATCTTTCCGAAACAAGCTTTAAGCTAGTAACGTGTAATGTATGAAGCCTGATGTCTGTCATGGAATATCCAGCATGTTATCCAACAGTGACTGTGTGGTAACTTTGTTTCCTTCCTTCTTCTTCTCTTCTCCACCTGCCAACTCAGAAGTCAACTCTGAGTTGATCCACATCCCTTCATTAGTCCATCATGGTATTGAAGGGGAGCCCCTGCGTCTGCCTGTTGAGACTCGCTTCCCGCTGGATAAAGTTGAGATCCAGGGAACTTGGTCCCACACAAGGCCGAGCGGCACCAGAGTCACGTTGGTGACGTTTACCAAAGAGGCCACAATCACTGACATGATGTACCGCAGCCACCTCCACTTTAGTGAGCCCAACATTTCTTTGGAAATCCTGGAATTAAACCAGGAGGACGAGGGGGATTACCACCTGAACCTCAACATAGAGTTTCATAACAAGACAGGACTGGTTATCAAGGAGGAGAGGACAGTGCATGTAACAGTGGACGGTGAGTGTTTCCTATCATGGTGACCAGTTTGATATCATCTATGGACTCAGCCATAAATTTACCAACATTTCTTGTTTTTTTTCCTTAGTCCCTGTGTCCCGTCCAGTCATTGGGAAGAGCCCATCATCCGCAGTTGTTGAGGACAAAGCGAACGTTACCTGGACTTGTTCTGTCAAGGAAGGAACAAAAGTTGTCTTCCAGTGGCTAAGGGACGACATCCCACTTGGCCCCAGTGACAGATACCACTTCTCCCAAGACAACTCTACATTGTTTATCAGTCCTGTGAGAAAAGAGGACAAGGGACGTTACCAGTGTGTAGCCAGCAACCCTGTGAGCCAGGGACAGTACAGCGGGACCATGGAACTCAATGTCTATTGTGAGTACATACAGTATCTTTAGTCTCCTACTCTTTGCCCACACCAAGACCACCCGAAACTGCAAGTTTAGCTCCCAGTGAGTGCTTCAGACATGTGTTTTGTAATATAAGGCAGTGGATATTGAGGTCTCATGGCTTCAGTTTCTCAAACTTGAAAAGTCTGGCATAACATTGTTTCATGTGAAAGTAGCAGCTGTGAACATCATAACAAAAGGGAGTCCATATAATTGCTGGCTAATGTTATAGGCTGGAATCAGATTTGTTTTACTGCCCGGGTGGCCAAAATCTCTAACACAATCATCAAGCTTAGATGAATCAACACATAAATACTATAAAATCAGAAAAAAGAATCAGTTGGAGGTTTGAAGTCTTTTTAATGTTGGCAGACACTGGCATCAGATCTGTTAAAACATTATAAGGTCAGAACAGGCTGTTAAGTACAGTTTGAAAAAAAAAACATTTGGTAGTAGGATGAATTTGTCAGAGCTCTCGTACAGCAACAGATGTGATACAACCATTTTCTATTTTACTCCTTTGCTTACTTTTTGCACAGTTCTCTCTGAAGTATTAGGTTATAAATGTCTGTGAGATCGGACTTCTTTCCGACAACTGAAAACACATGGCTGTTATGCTACAGTATTTGCATAGGAGCGGACTTATCTCACAGAGTCCCACTGTTCTACGCTAAAGTGTGTAGATGTACTGATAAACTGACCCAGTTTTGTGAGTCCGAGGTTGCACCCACAACATTAAATCATTTGAATGTGTTTTCTTGTTCATAAAACTCATATTTATGTATTGACGGAACATTTTAGTACGTGACATGTCTGTAACTTCCTCCCTTTGTTCCCATATCCTCAGTCCGTGTGCCTAAACCGTAGGTGTGTTAATAACTTGGCAAAGAGAATTACAGCACTCATAAATTAATCATTGTTTGCACATGCAAACATGTTTCTCTAAGCATTAGGTATTATCCTGCAGAAAGCTACAACCCACTACCATCAGTTGCTTCAGTTTCTATTCCAGACAGAGCTGTTGTTAATGTTAATGTAAGACTGACGACTAACGATGTCATAATTCTAGTGACACTTACACATTAAAACTGACTGCTGCCACTCACAATGATCACATATTCACACATATTACTTTAGATGCAACACATTTAGTTCAAACAGCAAAGTCTGGGTTGCTACTTACAGTATGTCACAATGAAGATGTCTTTTAATAGACTTTACCTGGCTTAGAGATCATGTACAGAGACACTGTTATCACAAAAAAACCCATATTTTTTTTACTTGTAACAAGGAACAATTCTTATTCAATAAATAACAAAAGTTTTCACATTCTTCTAAGATCCTTATTGGATGATTAAGTGACTTGTTCAAGGGCATCCTGAATAAATTGGGAGGTACAAGTCCTGCTCTTTCATTTCCCCCACCTGGACTTGCTAGACTGTGGATCACACCTATGACCCTGCAGTCGAAATCTTTTGGCTGCTGATGCCTCATGATGCATTAAGATGAGATAATTCACAGAAAAGTAACCACGCTGTATAATAAGCATCATATCAACAGCAAACTGTCATGTTTTGCTAACCTATTGTTGGCCCCATGCAGATGGCCCCTACAACCTGGAGGTGAATTCTGACCAAGGCTTGCGCACAGGAGAAGTGTTCACCATCAACCCTGGAGAGCTGGTCTTCTTTGAATGCCGGGCCGATTCCAACCCACCCACTAGCTACGTCTGGATCTCTAAGAGCCACAACGCCACCCAGGTCATCACTGAGGGCCCGCGATTGGAGATGCGCTCCTATAAATTGGCACAGGCCGAGGAGTACCTGTGCCGCGCCTTCAACAACGTGACCAAGAAGCAGGACGAGGCCCAGTTTACTCTGGTGGTGGCCAGTTTAGGACCAGGTGGGTTGAGGGTGGAACACGGCAGGAGGGAGCAAAGTGTGGGTGGATTTTGGGAATCCTCTAAGATAAACACTCTGTAAACAGTGTATCGTGCCAAAAGCATAAGAGGTTTATGAGCTATGAGAGATATACCCTGACAATGACAACCACCATGACCAGCTTTGGGAGCAGTTGGGTAGATAACATGCTACCCAGTGTGTGCACAACAGATGAAAAGTGAAACCAGGTTATGAATATAACATGAAATACGCATGGCTGTTATAAAACTCATGTTTTATCTCTGTCGCTTGGTTCCTGTGCCTGCAGCCTGTATAAGTTCAGTGGCTGGGAAAGTAAACAGAGCATGACAGCTGTTGTGTTTGTTGACTAGGTTTTATAGCATGTGGAGTTTCTGTGTGCCGAATGCGACATTGATATGTTGTCGTGGTGATACTGAGAAAGGCTCACTGATGGCTAACGCTGATACTGGCTATGATTTAAAATGCTGTTCATTGAGTCAACAGATGTCATGACAACACCCTTTTTTTATTGACATTAAAATCACCCGTGAAGTTTCCCAAATAATTATCGGATGATTAACCTCTTAATGCCTGCTAGCTGTTGTGCGAGGCTAAATGCTAACATGAGGAGGCTAACACAGTCACTGTGGAAACACTAACATGCTGATGTTTGACAGCTAATATTTAACATGTTCTGCACCTTAGCTTAGCCTGGTAGCATACTAACATTTAATAATTGGCCATGTACAACTGAGACTGATGGGAATGTTGTCGTTAGACATAAAACGATGTACTGAACAAATTGTATTTGTTACAATTATGGCCTGGTAGATGGTTACCGGTAGATATGATAGATGTGATGATAGAAGTTATCAGCCCCATGGTGGTGCCAAGGATACAACAAAGTCATTAGGATTCATACTCTGGGGACTAGAAATATATGTGAATGCGACCAGTGGACTGGCTAAAAATGAGCGTTAATATCAGTGTCCAACCTGTTTTTGCTTCCAGGGAAAGAGAAGCACACCCAGGACGGCAGCTCTGTATCCCCGCTGGCAGCCATTACTGTCTGTTCTCTGTTCATCATCGGTTGTATGCTGCTGTTCTTTATCAGGAGAACCTGCCATCCTAAAAGAGGTTAGATAAAGTCTTATTCTGCTGCCTTGACAGATCTTACCGTTAACCCTCACCCTCACAGTCCGTCCTCCATGTTTGAAATCTGCATGTCTGAATGCCTTGCAAGATAATGCAACGGCTTGCCGCAATGAGAGTTAATCATAAATAGCTTGAAAATTTCACTCATGTGGAAGCTGATTAGTAACCACTGCATTTGAATGAGTTAAGGTAATGTTTAAGAATCACTCCTTTGTGAATAATTACGTCACTCTCTCTCTTTTTCTCCATTATCAACAGTGCTTATGAGCATTTACAACAGGTAAGAGCCTTAGATATGAAGTTATTAATCATACTGCAGTATTTATACAATAAATAGTGTACTGTACATACTCCAACTAACATCTTTATTTGTTTGTTTTTGGCAGACCGCTTACAGAGCAGAAACGGCCGCATCGTTCAGGTAAGTTACCGCTTGTTATCAGATATTTTTTACCTGTTTATACCATCAGACACTGCAGCCACCAAGGACACCCATATTATAGTGGGTAAATAGACACATCCTGCATATCTTCTTGAGGTGATATTAGGGATGAACGGCTTTGGTTTTCCATTAAACTTAAAATCATTCCTAGAAAAACAGGTTTGTGATACAAGGTTTGGATGTCTCACTGACTCCAACTAAAAAGCAGGTCTTGTTTTTATGGTGTCATTAGGTTCATCGTGTTACTCTAAAGTTTGACAAAATAGATACTAATGCACTAACTGTAACCTAAGTGTTGGCTTGACATTAAAACCTCTCCATCAACAGGTCACGAGGATGCAACAGAGGACTTTGGCATCTACGAGTTTGTCTCCATACCTGGGAAAATGGAATCTGCACAGGTATTTAACATGCCCTATGACAACATGAATTCAGTCCTACTGGACTGAAACTATTAAACTGTCCAAACTTTCCGTTGAACAGTTACAGAATGTGTAGTTTTAATTTTCCTGTGCAACTGTCCTGCAGGCATCGTGCAGATCTCTGGCTCACCTCGAGTCAGTGCAGGATATGCACACCACCATCTACGATGTGATCGGACATGTTCCTGAAACCTCTAGTCAAAATTTTCTGGAGTAACGTCTAGCTGGAGAGTAGGAGATGTGACTTACAGTCATTCCACTTGAAGACTCCTGTGTAGCTTTATTCTCTTCAGTCCCTGAAACACTGGTTCTGGTCGTTATTTTTATTTTTTATTTTTTTTGCACAACGGATGAAGGAGACATGTGTGAGTACATAACCTGATCATGCACTGTTAATGTCCAGAATTCGGGACAGATGTTAATTGTCTTTTGCTGACGTTATTGTGAGATGAAAGTGTATGTGTGGCTTGAAATTTCTTTTAATGTGAAAGTTGAAAGATCACTGGGATCATGTTAAACCAAATAAGTTAGTAAAACATTTTTATATTGCTTTAAAGATCTTATAAGCTACCTACAAGGTAGCCAAATCCCCATATCTTGATGACTATTTAAAACATATTTTTAATTTGCCATTTTATTAATATCTTTCTAATTTAACATTTCTGTGAAGGAGAGTCTGTTTTGTGAGAAACAAGTGTTACAATGAATGAATGTTCTTGTATGAAATATATATATAAGTGTAAATATTGTACATGGATTATATTGCAGATTCTTTATACCTATTATTCTATTTCTATGTTTTGCTCAAATCTATTTATTCCTATCGGACGACATGCCCTGTTTCCACAAATGTAGCATTTCTTCTGCTCAACATGAAATGTGGAAACAAGAAAGATGATTAATGATTCATAAATTATTGTACAGTTTGCATTCACATGTTTGTTTTGTACTTTATTAAAGATGTAACTGTTTACTACACTGGATCATTTTTGAATATTGTTGCCAACAACTACACTGCCTTTTCCTTTGGACAGCAATAACAGCCAGGGCTTGAAATGAACACTTTCTTCAACAGAGTGTGAAAAAAAAAATAGCTGAAGCCAGCAAAGATGTCAGCTGTTCTGCTGCTTCACAGTCAGTCTTTGTCTGATATCTTGGCAGTTATCTCTCTCTTTTCACAAGTGTGTTTTCATGTGTTTGAGTTGTATTTGCTGCCTCGAAATTGCTGCTGAGTGCTTGTTTGTCTCAGCTTTGTTGTATCGGTATGCTGTTTACCTGGCGTGATATGGAGACAGGCAGCAACAGACGGATGGTTCAGCATGTGGCAGAGTGCCCTCCACCTGCTCCTGCTGACACCTTGTCACGAGTGGAGATAAAAATGTGTGTGTGCTTGCTTGTCTTTGTGTGTGTGTGCGAAGGAGAGGAATGAGGAGGGAAAAGACACAGACAAGCATGGAGAGAACCAGACATAGCGCATTTTTTTTAAGAAAATAGAGGTCAAGATGAGTTTGCGATGAACAAAATTGATTAGAGACTTATTTTTTTCGCAAAAACAAAACAAAAAACAAACCAAACAAAAAATGGATTTAGTATTGAAACTTTTAAAATGGAAACATTTGACTTAATTCGGTATTTAGGAGGTTTGTTTCCAAAGACGGCTGCTGCTGAGTTTGAAGGATTTTTTTTTACAATTAAATGACATTATGATTAATTTATTATTTTAGAATATTGCCAATATGCCCCAGCAAGAGAAATTATTACACTAGTACGTATTTAAAGATAGTAAATTGTCAAAATCTGAACCTTAACTGTTACTTATCATGATGCTCCCTTGCATAACAACAAGCAGTTTATTGAATCTGCCTCTAATTATAACCTGACCAGCTAAGTGTGCTATGTCTTTGTGGTGGCATCTCCGGGTAGGGGTTGCCATCTGTTCCGTCTCAGTGTATGCTTTAAGGGAGGCTCCGCACTGTGGATGACTGCCTAACAAACAACAGTGGAGTAAATCCACCTATGGAGATTGACCTCACCTTCATTTGACTGGGAAATAGCCTGAGGTATCATTAACCAGGAACTAGAACTCATGGTACCTGCTGTCTGCTGCATGCTGCCTGCTTTTAACCAAGCGCTGCTCGAAATAACACCCGAGGTGGCGACTATGAAGCCGGCCGAATGGGTTTGCACGCACAGATCTGGTAATTGTTTTAAACAGTTTTCCAGTGCAGAGCCAGGACTAATTGCTTGGCAGAGATGGAGTCACATGGCACTGAGCCACGGATGGCATGACATGATGTCACGATCACTCCTACTCATAAAAGGAAATTTGCATTAAAGGTTCTGCATCCAAAAAATATTTAACATGTCAAAAGTAAGAACACATTAGAACAGATGCCCCCTCTCAGTGTTATGTTAATACGTACAGAATATTAGATTATTATTATTGATGCACTGAAATTTAAGCAGCATTTTAATGTTAATTTCAGCTCTCAGCATTTTAATGTAGCTAGTGCAGGAGAGGCACATTTTAACTGCTTTATACTACTACTACTACTACTACTACTTTATATATAACATAAGATGATCATATGTTCAGAAAATGGCTATAAATATAGAAAATAACTATAACAGCTATGTGAGTTGACTAGATTTGACTTGTCTTAGCAGGGCAGGTGTTGCTAATAACATAAATGATCTGTTCTATTCAAGTGGACCTTGACACCAAAGCGGCAAAATAGAGACGAGCCGTCATCAGTTTCACTGTTTACACCTGTGCTTTTCCTGCTCTGGCACGCGAGAACGTCTAACCTGACACCTACAGGTGCACGACAGAACAAAAAAGAAAGTATAGTTTTAAACGAGGAGAATAGACCTTTTTTTCACAGCAGTTATTTTGAATTGAAGGAGTAGTGTAAACACAGGTGTTAACAATGATACTAATTAAGGTTCTGCTGCGGTAAATGGAAAGGTGCGTTAATAGGCGTAATTGGAAACACCTGTGTTGACCCTACTGTTTCATGTCAACATGGCTGCTGTGGAAAAGGTCTATAACACTGGTGTTTAATATTTTGTTCTATTTGTATTCTGATGTTTAATTACTACCATCCAGTGGTGTGAGACAGCAATACACCTGTCACAATATTATTAAATATTATTTTTATTTATTTTTATTATACAATATTATACTTTTCAGTATGATTTCCTTATGATATCCATAACAAGCTATTATTTTTTTAATCACATATTTTATAGTACTCTATATTTAACAAATGTGGGATTCTTGTAGTTCAGGTCACGAGCACGCCTCTGGGTAAAAACTACATTTCCCAGGGTGCCTTTGCAACTCTTCCGGCTCTTGCCGTGCCAGTCACGTGACGGCCAACTATGGCTTCCCTCTCGTAGTGATGGAGGCGCATCGTTGACAACAAAACCAAGCTGTAACTTTACTCGTTCATTTGTCCGCTGAGACAAGTCGGATTTAGGATGCAGAAGATCAAATCTCTCATGGCCCGGCAGGTGAGCAGAGCAGGCGTAAAGACACCGAGACGTTGTTGCCTGAATGCTGCAGGTAGCTAGCATGACAGCCAGCTCAAAAGCTAACAGGCTAACTTGACAGCTCGTCGTTTGGCTCATTAAAGGGCGCATTCAGCCTCTCTGACGACTTTTATCGCAGCTACGAGCTGTTTACGCCACACGGAGAAGACGCGTATAGTATTGGGTTAGCTGTACCTTCGCCCAGGATGTGTGAGTTTACCTTCAGTCAAGCACAACAACAGGGCACAACAGTGGAAACTGGGCGGTTAGGGAAGTTCTCAGCTTGCACTGCAGTAATGTTACACTCACTGCTTCACCAATGGACACAACAGAGCGTATCGCTGTCACAAATCTCTCCGCCGGTTCCACTTTTTGCTGCTTTAGTGTGCTGATGAACAGCAAGCTGTGTGACAGCTGTTCACAGCTGAATAAAACGATACTCTTATTTGAGTTTTTGAGGGGTGAGTCTAACAGTGAGTCTTGTTTTGATAGGGTCTGAAAAGCCCCCAGGAGAGCATGGCAGACCTCAGCCCTGTGGAGAACCTGAGGATCCCCAGCAAGGTAAGCTGTTGTTGTGATTGATGCATTTGTGCAGGATACGCTATAAAATCAGCCTCTGTTACTGTAATAAAAGCTGATCAACAGCTGGTGGTGCATTGAAGTATTTAGTCCTGTGTTAAGCTGAAGTAGTTGAATGCCTCTTGCAACTGTTACCCTGAGTAATGTCACATATTTCGCTGCTTTCGTTCATTTCTTTTCAACGCACAGTGGAAACCATCCAAATCTGTTCATTTCTAAATGTCATCTTAAGCACGGCACTGTTGTTGTGTTAAGGTAACTCATTTAGACAACATGACAGTGCAGTATTATTAGATGCAGTTATGGCACATGTGGTGATATGAGATAGTGTCAGGTTGATTTACTTACATTGTAGTTTGTGTCAAGGTGAGCCTGCGCTGTATTACATTTAGAACTGCTTCCTGTGTCACATCCTTCGGGTTTTGTGCATAAAGACTGAAGGCTCCCATTGATATCACTTAAGGGCAGACTTCATATCCTAACAAGAGGAGTGTGAAACGTCGTCTGCGACGGCGTCTTAACATGCAGTCCGTCATGCTCAGTCACAGGAAGTGTGTGTCATTATCCGTTTGTCAAGAACAGACAGAGTGAAACCGCTCTGTATAATGTATAGTGACTCACTTACTCGAACCTCAGTGCACTGCTATTTGCTAGCTTTGCTTCGACTTTGCCTTGTTGTGATGACCTTCCATTAAAGCGGTTGAGTACAATCTGGAAAGTGACCAACTCTATTTATTTACCGTGCGGGGTGATATCAGCCAGGCCGATTCAATCAGACATTTAATTTCTCTCCCTCTGAAAGAGTTTGCTTTTAACGGCTTGACATTGTTTGATTGTCCCCCCTTGTTTGGCTTCAATACAAGTGGAGTTTTTTTTTTTTGTAGTGGCGTGCTTTGCTGATGCGACCTACCATTTGAGTATTCGCTGCCCACACTGACGCATGCAGCAAAAGATAAGACTTAAAGGAAGTGTTTTTTCTGTCAGTTCATCCCATGAGGGTTTTGCGAAAGGTGAAGCCGAGAGACATTTTTTTTTCAATAAATGTCGACTCTGTTGTTTATTTCATGTCCTTTTTGTGAGGAGACAACACAACAATGATCTTTTTTTTTAAAGATAGAGCTTATGCTCTGTGTTATTACCGCAGATCAAACAGCAAATGTGATGGATGAACACGTTATTTAATAATCTAATAATCTGACATTGTTGTACATTAGTGTAATACCTTGTGGCCTATATAACAGCTAAGTTGCCAGACCTGTTTTTTTTTTTTGGAGAAAACCAGCCAATGACACAGATCAGATAAGCTAAGCAGTCATTCATTCTCCAGATGTAACTGGAGCCTGAATGAAGAGGAGGAATGTCTCAAGAAAGATTTGTTTCTTTTCGTGCGATGAATGTCTCCCCGTCGCTTTGGGGGTTGGTGTCAGGTGTTGTGGCCAAACTGGATAAGCAGACATCAAACACTCTGTTTTTAGATCTGAAATATTCACTTTTGTTAATGATTGAAATCGTAACCTTCTGAATGAAATCTTATTACACCTGCTGTGTTTGGCTCACTGCAGCCGAGGCATGGGTCGACAGAGGGTTAGTATGCATGTGAGTTCTCTGGAGCATACGCTAGTACTCACAGATGAATTACGTCTCCTGTGTGTAGTACAAACACCGTCCTTTTGTGTTTTAAACCAAAACACAGGGCTCATTATTTGATGATATTACGTATTGACTTTATTTACTTTCCAGCCGGGCCTTTCAGCTCTCAGGAAATGAAATAGGACCCACACAGACCCGGCTTTGTATACACCGAAACCTGTGGACCTTTTTTGAATGAAGGTGAATAATCCTCTCAATATGCCGTGACCGCTGTGAGGAGCACTGTATTACTTAACACGCTGCTCTGCGTCGGTGTGATCAGGGTGCTTAAGTGCGTGCGTCTATTATAATTCTCAATCTGATACTCACTGTTCGGGAACCGTTCCTGTGTTTCCAACCATTTTAGCCGTGACTCACATCATTTATCATCCTCCAGGAGTTGACAGGAACATCTGGCTCGCTGTAGTGGGCGACGACTGACGAGGGGGAGATTGACAAATGATCCTGTCAAGTCACCATTTTGGACATGACTTGAAGATTTGATGGCGCATAGGCAGGGAAAACATAAACACACGGTAGTTAGCCTTTAGTTGTAGAGTAGCTGTGCGTGGGAAGACTAATTGGCTGCATTTGCGTGACACTTTTATTCAAAGCACTTTCCAATTTTGCCTCTCGTTCACACACAAACTCCCACTGCACTTCCATGCAAGGTGCTGGCAATTTTAGAGCAATTTTGGGGTTCAGTGTCTTGACATGTTGGACATCAGGAGTTAATGTAATAGACCATAATGAGGACATGAAACTCTCAAATTCTCAGCTATTTTTATTGAATTCCTGTAGCAAATTTGCCACTTCAGACCTCCCAAATGTTAGCATATGCTGCTCCTCTCGCTCATATTTGATTTCCAGGTTATTTTTATTTTTCACAAAGTTACATTGACCTCTGGAAACGTGTGGTAGGTGTTTTTTCCGGACCATTTTCTGAACTTAATTTAAGAAAAAAAAAATATATCAATAATTTAAAAACTGTTATTTTCAGCCCTACATTAATGGATAGTCCAAATACTGTATCTATATCACAGTTCAGCCACAAGACATGTTACATAGCACACAAACCGTTTCGCACTGTTCCCTGGTGGTTGTCAAAATCCTGGAAAATCACTGAAGCTTGTGCTCTGAAAAATTCACGACATTTCATCAGAAACTACCTTCAGCAGTATGATATATTACTGTGCAGAGTGACTGACAACGAGGCATGTGTTTTAGTCCTTGTGACTAAGACTGCAACAAATGATTTGATTTCATTATTCATTAGACTGCCGATTATTTTCATAATTAATTCCTTGGCCTAGAAAATGTCACAGACAAGGAGAAGCATCAGATATTCCCGTTTGAAAAGTGGGTTGTGTTGTGTTTGAAAAAATGTGAAAAATGATGAATCAATTAAAGCTTAATCGATGAATCATTTCCTTTGGTTTGCTGTAGTCATTAGCTGATATTTTCCTGATACTTTACCTGTATTCATGTTGACACCTTACAACTTTGGAAGTAGTTTAGTATGTGCTGTTTACCATCTTCCTAACTCTGTTTGAGTGATTACAGAGCTGCAACGATAAGGCCATCTATACTAATACCAACTATTTTGACAATCGATTACTTATTCAAAAGTAGCATGGATGTTTTTCAGTATTTTCAGACATTTTATAGATCAAATTATTCATCAGTTATTCTAGAAAATAATCGACACATTAATCACCAATGAAAATAATCGCTAAGGTGCTTACAGACATGAATAAACTTAATATGCAAATGTGTACTATGGTTTCTATTATGCAGTGTTTCTCTACTGAAATGGACCATGTGTTTTGTTTCCTTTCACATATGTCAGGCTGGTTCGATGTGCATACAGGTCAGACTCTTGTAGCAGCAGTTTACCCTCAGGGGAAACCATTCCCTCAAAGAAAACCTGATCCCTCTTGTTGACCCGCTGCCGTGTACCGAATGCCTACGAGTTTACGCGGAAAGCTGGCGAATGAGCCAAGGACTGTGATGAAACACAGTATGATAGGAACAGATAGAAAAAGATGTCACGTGTCAACAAATGCTAATATGCGAAACCAACAAGCGTGGCAGATTCTTAAAAACATGTCTTCTTTATTTAAATTACTCCAAATGGCGGCGGGCTATTTTAGAGCACTTTGATGTTTTTGTTCATCTCTCTGGGTTTCTCAGATGTTTTTTTTTTAAGCTGCTTCATGGGTTCACACTAAAGACAAACAAACCTTTTCCCCCCTCTTTCCAGTCATTTCTGTTCAAAGCTGTCGCCCTTCTGCGCGTCAGTTTGAAGAATTTCCTTTGTAGGTGTTGCGGTGTGTTATAGCTCTTAACCTCTGCAATCTGACTGAGCCTTTGATGGTTGCCATCATTACAATCTCTGTGGAAAAAGCAGCGCCCGAGTCGACAAATTCTAGACGTGACTTCCAGCGAACTTTATACTGATGCACAGTGATGCAGCGATGGAAAATTAGTTTGTTTTTTTAGACCTTTTTATTTCACAGATACAACAAAAGGAAAGTATTAATAGACTATCGAGTTTCAGTCATTTGTCAAACAAATATTGTCAAACACTTACTTGTTCTAGCTTCTCAAACGTGAGGACTTTCACTGTGTTTATCATTGTCAAGTGAGTATCGAAGTTTTGGCCAGATAAAGCAAGCAATTTTAAGGTATTACCTCGGGCTCTCGTGGGTATTCCTTCACTAATGTCTATCAATTAATTAAAAAAATCATCGGCATACCAATCAGTAACAAAAATGATTAGTTGTGACCCTAAATGTCAGTACGCTACAGGTCTAACTGCGGTTTCCCTGAGGCAAACAGAGTTTCTCTTACAACCCTGCTGGTAGTACTCGAGGTGCGTGCAGTTACCATTTCCTTCCACTAGGTGTCACCCTCCGTTTGCTCATTACACCTCTTTATTTGATCAGAATTGAAGACCTGGCACAGAAAACATTCATGTACACATGCCCGGTGCATCGCCAGCTTAATATTGCGTTATTTCCTCAACCATTTAGGATGAATATGATTGGCCGAGTACCTCCAGCGTGCAATGCCGCGTGTGTTTTCCGCAGATCTGTCGGATAAAGCTGTGAAAAGGGCATGTTTGTTGTGTTTTGAACCTGTCACAGGCTTTCTTGAGGGGGAACACAGCTCCCTGAGAGCTGTGGCTGTAGGTGCCACACTCGTATAATAAGACAACTGCATGACAACACAGATACAGAGAACACTTTTTGGCTCATTGATATTCAGTTGAGAGTGACTGTTGAGGAAAAATACTAACATACTTCCAAATTCAAATTGAATTACCTGTTAACCCGGCAGCTGACAGCACTGTTGCAGCCTGGATATTGCTGGTTGGTTGTGATGTTGTTCTAATATCCCAGAAGGCAGCTGTGGTAAACCCTTGTTTAGAAGCAGATGAGGATATGCACCCAGTTAGGCGGCTGGCATAAATATTCAATGTTGATTGCAATGAGGAGGTTTTGATTTGTTCATCTAATGAATGATTCCATAGTGGAAATAATTGGCCCTCCTCTCGCTCTCCACACCGCGCCGCCTTTCTCTCCTGACGTCTCGCAGGATTTTCCACAAACCACCTATTGTTTATTCACTCTCCTGTTTTGTGTCGACGAGGACCTTTTTGTTCTGCGCTTGATTTTTTTTTTTTTTTTCCACATTCAATCAGCGTTCCTAACCGATATCCACTTTCATTCTTTTGTCTCTCATCCTTCAAAGTGAAATTTGAAAGCCAAATCAGAGCCTCACGGCGCCTGATGTTGATTCACACACTGGGCCATGTTTTGTTTTTATGCCTACCCCATCGACAAGGAAGGAATGGACTTATTTAACCCTTTACCTGAGGTGGCATCGCAGTCATTCAAGGGTTCTTCACATCGCTGCAGGTGGGAGACTGAGAAATGGGGAAGAAATGGGAAGAAAGGGGAAGAACAGTGACACCGGGGAGCTGAATCGCTCCAACCACACTGGAGCGGCTTGGCACGAGAGACGTCATCATTGTCTTTTGTTTTTGCTCGTCCCTCTGCCTTTTTTTTTCTTTGCGCTCTAACTTTCTCTACCAGTGAGTCATCCACCTCACCCCCTCCCCTTTAGCGCTCTCTCTAATTTGAGTTGATATCCCGCCCACCCACTTTGAAGGCAGAGAGTGATCTCCTACCCCCTCTCTTTCCAATCTCACGTACTCACCCACGCATTTCCCCCAGGGCTCCTGCTCACTACTTTACCTGAGTCAGAAATGGCTGCGTGCACGCTTTTGCCTGGAGGTCCGTGCGTTGGGTTGCAGACACATACACAGAGACAAACACACACGTACATTTTAAACAAGGCAAAAAAAAAGAATTCAAATGTGTATGTATATGTAAAGGGATTCTGCTATTGAATTAAACCAGTCTATATTTGACTGCAAACATTAAAATGATTCTCAGCAGCCTCATATAAATGTCACTCAGCGACAAACACTCTCCCACGTAAACAGATTAAGTTACATGAGCGGCACACTTCATTGGCTTGCTGTGCGCTTCTTGCTGATAACAGCTGGGAAAATATCTGTGGGTAGGCAGGTGTGTAACAAGGTTTTCTTGATCAGTGTCTACTATCTCATGACGTCTATATGAAATGATGCGTGCAGATCTCTAAAAGAGATTGATATGCTTTTATTTAATAGAGTGTGGATACATATAGGGCACATAGATTGTATTCATCCCATAATTCCACATCCGTCCTGGTTTACCTTCTTCCCAAGCCTGCCGTCTATTTTTAGTGTTTAATGTGCTGATTCCTCAAAGTATCGATCCCCCACAAATGAGATGTTGGCCTCAGCGTGAAATAAAGGTTTTCCGCTGGTGGCATCAAGTGAAACAAGTAAGCATGAGCACTTTTGTTTACAGGGGATGTAATATTGTGATTAAATGTAAGATTTATGGTGGGACTGAAATGACAGTCGATTGGTCAGTCGGTCCAACAGTGTGTTTGAGACTGACATATCTCAACTGTTGGATGAACTGTAATGAAACATGTTCCCCCATGAGGATTAGTCTGAATGACTTTGGGGATCTATTGACCTTTCTTCTAGCACCACCCTGAGGTTGACATTTAGGTTATGCTAACAGCTATTGGCTACATTACTCTAAAACTTGGTGGAGGGATTCATTCATGTTCCACTCAGAATGAACATGTCAAATACCAGCAACTAATGACATTTCCAACATGTACTTTCTGTAGTGCTGAATTTAGAGTTGCAAATTTCTGGGAATTTTCAAAGTTGGAAACATTCCATGGGAATTAACAGGAATTTGTCAGAATAAACAGGAATAAACCAGGAATTTACTAAATTGAAGGTTGGCCCTTAACAGGGAAAAAAATATTTAAGCGTAATCTTGACTAAAACAACCAGATTCCTCCATCACATGCATATAGCACACTGCTTACTGCAGGTCTGTTGAGGCCACGCCCCCCCTACATGCACTGTGCATTCCTCCATCACATGCACAGATCATTTCTACAACCTGGACGACAGTTTAGAGCCCAGAGCACAAGACTATTGAAGCCACATATTTGAGCTTGTGGACTACATAAAGTGAAGTAAGCTTTGATGACATTGTGGGGTAAATATATTTGATATATGGTATTAATGTTTAACTTGCAAATGGCACATGAAAAGGTGTAGATAGCTAGCAGATAAGTTAGATGCTAAATAAGCTATAGCTAGCACTAGCTTACCCCCAGTTACTAAATTACCCACAATTTCCAGTTAATTCTTTTCAATAATTCACATGGAAAGTTTTCAATTTGGAACATTTCCCAAATTCCACAGCTTTAATTTCCACAGAAAGTTTCTGGAAATTTACCAGAAATGTTCCACCCCTCTGCAATCCTAGTGCTGATGAGCAATTGTTGGCATACTAAGACACAAAACTAAGATGGTGAATGTGATACTTAACAGGTTGGCACTGTCACTGTGAGCACATTCAGCTCAGCACTTAAGTGTTTAAGTACAGCCTCGCAGAGCTGCTAGACTGACTGTACCCGGCATTAAATTGAGTTTTTAGACACTTATGAATCATCATTTTGCGTCATCACTGAAAGGTGTACAGTCACACAATGGTAATTTTTTTTGTACTGTTTATCCTCCTTCTTGACAAGCTCCTGTACCTGTTTCTCTTCATTGCTCACTGAGCTCTACTTTTATTTTTTGGACAAATCTATTTCCTACATGCGTCCCTTTCATACATGTCATGGTGTTGGAATTTATTTAGCAAGTAAGAAGTTTGGTTTCAGCCTTGTTGTTCAACTTCTCTCCACTCATTCGATTTTAAAACCATCTAAAAGACGCACTGCAGCAATAAGTCTCGACGGATGCACAGCATATTAATCAACAAAGGCTCTGATGTGCTCAGAGATTCTGTGATGGGAAATTTCCGTTGTAATTCTTTGGTCATTCCTTTCTTCTCGCCTTCCCTCTCAAGACTGTCTGACAATCCCCCATGACAGCTGTGCAGCGAAACAAGTTGCAATCTTCTCACAAACTCAGTGATTTCTTCATCCCCTTTTTCCCCAGCTCCACACCTCCACTTTCCTTTGGCTTGCTGTTGCTCATTCTCTACCTCATTTTTATTCTGTCCTCTCTCCGCTATATCTCCACTCATTAGTTGTCCTTCACCCCTGCCCTTGTCCTTAAACCCTTACTGCTTGTTCCTCTAATCCTATTTCTCCTCCCTTTTTTGTTCCCCTGGCATCTTTCCTCTTTTCCTGGACTAACCTATTTATCTCTTCCTCTGTTTTGATGTGTTTATCTCGACTTTCATGTTAGAGATTTTGTTTGTTGCTTTCATTACTTGGGAAATGATGCAATTCTCTGTTTTAGACCTTTTCTGTTTGTGTCCCAATGTGTCTGGAACTTTTTAAAGTGCTTATTTCAAGGACATCTTTTTAATTCTCTATTTCTTTCTCTCCTCCTCTCCCTGTCTCTCTTTGTCGCTGTCTCTCTCTCTCTCTCTCTCGGCCGGATTTGCCCTCTTTCAGGAGGAGTTGCGGGAGCTGAGGGAGCAGCCAATCGACCCCCAGGCGGAGCAAGAGATCATCGACAGCATCGAGGAGGTCTACTTCTCCAACGACTCCTTCGACATGGTGCAGCATGAACTGGAGGTCAGATCCTCTCTGTGTGAATGTGTTATTGACTGGAATGAGCACTGCTCGCTTGTGAAGCAGTGACTCGCTCCAAAGTTCCCACGCCCCCTTCGTAAAATATTAACTCCATCAAGCCCGCCACATTTCAGTAATTCCGGTTACGGCAGTTTTGCATTTCTAATGAGAATAAATGTGATTTCCTGCATTTTGAGCCTTGTCTGAGAGGCGGGGGTAAAGCTTTTTCTTACCTGCTGTCTCTTACACATGCGTGTCTTTGACACCCGGATTGATGGATTGCATCCTCGCAACAGAGGAAGGGTGTGAAATCTCATTAGATTTATCTTGGTATTGCTACACCGTTTGAAATGAGACTCTCAGTCAAGGGGAAAGTAATTACCTATCATCCTTTGGGCCATGGATTTGTAATATCTTCTTTCCCTAGCAGAGTTTGTTTGCTGTTTACTAAAGAACATCCTCTACCTTCTTGACTAATCTGACTTATGATCTGGCAAAGGATATTTATTTATTTATTTATTTTTAACGGATATCACCAGTTAAACCAGCTTCAGCTCTGTGTGTGTGATATCTTTGAAAAAAAATGGATGCTCAGGAGTAAAGATTAGCTCTCAAGATAAATAAAATCAAATGCCTTGAGCACCAGAGCTTGGATATAGCCATAGTATTGAGTATTTTTTTTTGCCTGACACACACCTAGCAGCAACTTTAACCACGCCAAACGTTTAAACACGTTTGGAAGCGCCGCAAAGCTGTATGCATGTGTCTGCAGAAGTCTCCTTTCACCTGTGTTGGTGGATGCACCGTAAGCAAACAATAAGGCTGTATGTTTGTGTGATTATAGAAACTCCCTCCTGAGCTGAACCTGCAGGAGCTGGAGGAGTACAGAGACAAGCTGAAAAGACAGCAGGCAGCGGTAAGTATCTCTATCCGTCATACAAAACACACACACACACACACACACTGTTCAATAGGATCAGTGTTATGGTGTTATGGTTATCTGGTCATTTCTTTGTAAAAATCAAGAAGGTAAAAGATGTAATTATTTGAAGCTTTCCTTACTTTAAAAATAGTAAAAGAAAAAATCTAAAATCAAAGCCCACTTTTTGACTCTTGACTTTCTTTGACTCTTGACTTTCTTGGGCTTCCTCTCTTGTATAACCAGATGTGCATCAGTGGGAGATAACTTGGATCCTCAGATAGTTACTTTTCTCAAAAGTTTGACCGTTTTACCAGGAGCTTTCTGGTCACGAAGCGACACAAAAACTTGAGCTTCAAAGTTCATTCCTCACCTCTGAAACCTCGGTTGACCAAACAATCTCACCTCATGGTCCTTTTTTATAAAGATGAAAGTAATGAAAAGTGCACTTAAAACACTCTGGCGGACACTGCAGACATACATTATGGAAAGCTAATACATTTGGAAAATAGCCTGAAAGTTTTTGGGAAAAGCTTTACAGTTCTGCTATGGCTCCATTATTTCATAGAAACAATTTGCTTGCCACCCCAAAGATCGTCTGTCTGCTGACAACTTCTTGTATACCTCCAACCCTTTGCCCCATGCCATGCAACATTAACACCCGTGAACTCTATGATTTTTTTTGTTGATTGGCAACCTGGTAGTTATCCTTTCTAAACCAAAAAGGAGGGACATGGGAATAGGCAAATTACTGATTCTGACCTACACCCAGCGGTTTGTGCTTTGCGTCTGAAGTCTAATGGCAGACTCTTGACGTCAGTGACTGTGTTTTCCTCCTGCGGGCCTCAGCAGGAGCATTTCCATAGTGGCCATCATTTTGAGGTCAGTCAGGTACACGCAGCTTCAGACTGGAGTGCTGGCCTGTCAACAGATTTCTATTTATAGAAACATGTGGGAGAGAGAGAGAGAGAGGGGGAGAGAGAGAGACCGACCGAGTGTAGCCTCACCTCCCCCCCTTGCACCCTCAATCCGCACAGTCCAGTGCAGATTTCCCATTTACCCTCTTTCCTGACAAGCTTCTGTACTCTGGCACACCTGTTTGTCTCCATCACTCAGCCCTGCTCTTATTGTTTTTTGCCAAATCTATTTCGTATACGCCTCCTCTTTTTTGTCCACGTCCCTTACTTTGACATTTTTGACAGTTGCCCACAGAGCTGTCTGCTTATTTGGGAGGACGCTCCAGATTTTGTGGCCTGTAGCAGTGGTAAGGCCTACACGTTATTAAAGCCTAATATTGCACCAACGAGCTATCAGAGATATCCTCTCTCTGGTTTATTGGAATAGCCATTATAATTGGTCCACTGTGCTGTCAGGTGGAAAATCCGCAGCTGTGTTTTTTTTTTTTTTTTTCAGAAAACTCATCAATGGAAACCAGCAATCTTGAGTCTATATGAGCACACCGTCTTCCAGTTTGTCTACCTCAGTGCCCTGAGGCTTTGTAAAATATTTTCAGCATATACCTCCTCCTTTTTGATTTGTTTTGTATTTCATTTTCAAGCTTTTCTACTCTCTGAAGTTATGTTAGCTCAGTTCCCTTGGGCAGTTATACATGTTAAATTCCACAGGTCTGTTACCTGACCTCACCTTACCTAACAAAAATCTACTCTATTTGTGGTTTTCTACCTAAAAGTAGTCGGATATTTTTAGAATATTTAGCAGGAGATGAAGATTACACCTGTTGCAAGTTATGAATAACTAAAAATAACTTTATTTTTCCTCTGCAGTTGACTAACAGTTAATGTTTTAACCAAGTGGCAACCTCCGTGACTGTGGAGAGAAATCACTTCACAAGTGCAAAAAACTTCCCTCAAACAGCCACTTGAGGAAGACTACAGGAGCCGATCCGCCATAAGAATTTCTATATAACTCACCCATTCAAATTATGTTACAGTGGTGGCGCTTTGATTGACACGTGGGTGCCATTACAGGCAGTTTGTTTGAGCACCGAGGTGTCTTGTAATCTTGGATTAGCCGGGAGGCGGCAGAGGCAGGACTGCCATTACGGTGATGGCCAGAGAAAGAGAGAGAGTTTAACAGCGGCTCTTCAGAAACCTGTGGGTGACGTCACAGATTCGACGTCCATATTTTATATTGTCCGTGGTTTTAACAGACTCTACAACTATCACTCTCATCCCTCCCAGACGCAGTAGATGGGTTAATGTGGAGCCTCCTGCCATGTACATGTACCCTACCTGATTAACAAAAAAAAATGACACTTTGACACTTTCTTTGGTAAAAATATTTGTTTTTCAAAGCAGCAGAGCTCACTGTTGCCGTAAGGAGGGAGCCTGTGTGATTGATTATATGCTTTGATTTGGTTCAGTATGGGGAGTTTCGATGCTTGATATCTGGTAAAAAAAAAAAAAAAAAATCAATGTTGTCTTATGCATTGCAAATGAGGCGGGAGGAAGTTTGAGATATACTAGCAGAGCAGAATCCATCTGAAAACGTGCCGCTAAATAATCCTTTTTTTTTTCTCCATAGCGCATATTGTATTGTGAAGTCATGCGTGTGGATGATGTGTGTACTGTACATATTGCCGATCTTCTGCTGCCTCAGATGCAACAGCCGTCTCTGCATGTGGGCATGTTATATGTGTGCATTTATACTGGACACATACACACGCACACACACACACGCACACACACACACACACACACACACACACACACACACATATCTAAGCCCGCAGAGGCATGTAGTCGTCAGTGTGTGAAATGCAGCATGGCCTGAAGAAGCGATAAGTGTAACCTCAGATTCTCAACATGGGACCTCTCCTCCTGGTAGGTGATATGAAAGGTCCTCCATACTGCGACGCCATTAGTTAAGCTATAAAGCAAGCGGGTATGTGTGTGCCTGCGTGTACGAACAAGGGTGTCAGTACATGAGATAAAAGTATGAAAGATACAGTACCGTACCATGTGTACTGCTCGTACAGTACTTGACCCGCTCTTTGCCACTATTTCTTCCTGCTCCTGCTGTGCGTGAAGTGGCGCGTTGACACATGTTCATAAATATCCCCTCTCTTTCCCTTTTTTATTCCCCTCTCCTGAGTCATCCGCTGTAGGCTGTAACTGACTTTCTGTGGCACTGGAGAAGAGAATAACTGCCCAGTTTGTCCGTCACAGTATACAAGCATAATTGGCCCCTCTAACACATGGCTACGGGAGGCTAGTCTCGGGGCAAATTGCCGTTTCGTGCAGCGGGGACTTCGGTTTGTATGGTCGAAGTGCGAGACGCAGTGTGTTGTGGCTCCCAACTGAACGCACATGCTAGAAAGCCCTGCTTATGTTGCTTATACACATGTTTATATTATCCACCTGAGATCTCGTATTGACTGTATTTGCCTACTGTTACCTGAAATACTTGAAACAAACAACACACTCACAGTATTTTATGCCTTTTTTTTTTTTAGCGACAACTCACGAGAAGCATCACTACATTTTGCATTATAGTTCCCATCAATCTCAAAGTAACTTATTTCACAGGCGTGTAGACTGCAGACATGTCGGAGGAGGGGATGTTAATAACGAGGACGAACATATTCAATTTTTAATGAAACTTGAAAGATAGAGATGACTATCCCTCCTGCAGCAATAATGTATTCCCTCGCTCTGCTCTGTTTTTTTTTTTTTTTTTCCTTAAAGTTAGCGATGCTTATGCAACCTTTGCCTTAACTACCTAAATCAGACTGAAATACTCTCATGCTGTGCAGAGGAACTTTCAGGTGATTGTGTGTCTCTGTGTGTGTGAAAATACTTCATTGTCCCTGGAGGGAAATTGTTTATCACAGTATTATTCATCACACACTGAAGTGACAGAGAGGAATACATGAACAGTAACGACGAGCAAAACAACATGAAAACAAGACCCATGGTTCCCCCAGCGAGTCGCCTTGTTTAAGGCTGCTATGGCTGTCAGTACCAGACTTTTGCCTCAGCAAACTCTTCTGCGCCTGAGGGACCTGCACCTGCTTCCAGAGGGCAGTGCAGTGAAGATACGGTCGAGTGAGTGTGTGATGTCCTGTGCTATTGCATTTTGAAATGTGTGCAGTGGTCTTGCCATCGAGCCCTGAGAGACTGGGTGTGGGGAGACCTTTATAATCTTGACAGCGGCGTGCCAGCTTAACCCGATTTGTGACAGAGAGCATGAGAAAGAAACAGGTGAAGGAGTACAGAAGGAAGGCTTGACTGTGTAGGTATGTACAACAGAGGAAGGAGATGGGGGGTGGGGGTGTAGAGTTTACAGATGGTTCATAGTCTCTGGCTCCTTTTTTGAATGTCCTTTTTTATGCTGGTCAAAAACACGAGATTGTTGCACAGTGTGAGTCTGAGGTAATTGTAGCCGTAGAGCACGAGAGATGACATGACAGCGGGAAAAAGAGACATGAATGCACAACACCGTATTTAGAAATCAGTCAGTCTACTGGGTATTTGTTAAAAAAATATGACACCAGTATCGATACCAAAAGACTATTTCATTCAATACCTGGTGTTGAAGAAGTCATTAGCCTTGAGAACAACTTTATCATGTTACACACATTCCAAGTCCTTCTGCATTTTATGCATTTATTTCATCAGATGTTACAGACAGTCGGCATGCTGAACTGCCAGCTCTGTCAAATACGCCGTGCTTGACTTAACTACCATAGACCTATGTAGCTGTTAGCTTTAGCTGCAGTAGTGGTTCAATCACACATCGCATTAAATCAAAGAATGCAAAAACTATGCAAATACTCTTTTTTTTTTCTGGGTACAAAAAGAGTCGAATTCAGGTGTCATTTGACCGGCGTATTTTCCATACTACTTGGTTCGGGGTTATTTCAGTACTGATACCCAGCCCAGAGAGACTCTGAACCTTTGAAATAAATTTGTTGTTTTTCTTTTGGCAATTTGGATTGCTTTTGTGTGTGTGTGTGTGTGTGTGTGTGTGTGTGTGTGTGTGTGTGTGTGTGTGTGTGTCTGCAACACAAACAAGACCTCTTCCCACAAGTGCAGGAGCAGCGTATGAGACCGGCTGCTTCAAAGTGAATATGGGTTCTATTGCTTTCTGTTGAAGTGGAAACCCTCACTGTGTGAGTTTACTCTGTGTCTGCCCTCAGCTGTCTTCATCAGGAGCACTGACCTTCATTATTACGTAGCCGCTTGATACTTTTCACTGCTGCTGGCCCCAATTAGTGCCAGCTAATTTAGCCTTAATTGCTTTATACATCTCAGTAAACACTTGCCAGAAGTAGCAAACATGCTCTTATTGAGATTAAATATATATGTGTGGTGTAACAGCATTCTTGCTAATGAGCGAGTGCTTGATAGACTGCCCAGACATGTTCACTCTCATTGATTTCTAGTACATGATGTGCATGAGATGCATGGTGTAGTCTGCATGAGGCATCTGCCGTCTCCTGTGACTTCCAAAATATTGCCTCATTTTTGTCTCCCTGGCATTTTTTAGTGCTCCTATGAGGGGGGGGGGAATACATTCATTGTCTCACTGATGAATGTTTACTGCCAGTCACTAGTTTTGGACAACATTTACTCCATCTGCTAAATATTACAGGCACCGTGCTTGCTTTTACAGCCCAGCTACTGCACAATTAGCCTCCATTTGTGTATGTGAGGGCGAGCTGAGAGCTAATGACTTTGGCCTTGTGGTTCAGGTAGGAGGGTTAAGTTGCTCACTGCTGCGTTTCCATGAGACTCTTAGACTTTTAAAAGTTTTAGTGTTATGTGTTCTGGTCAATAGGTGGCATGATGGCCTAAATTTGCATCAGCTTTGTGAATAGTTGAGGGGTCTGTCTTGTGCTTCTTTAAAACAGTTCTACTTTATTTATTTTTTTTTGTTTCTCTGCCATAATCTTGTCCAATTTCTTGCTCTTCTTCCAATTACTGAATATTTTTTCCCTGTGACCATCTTATTCATACATTTGAATGTCAAATGACACACACACTCCTGCGGAACGAACGGCTTCAACTGAGCATTCGCCATCTGTTCAGGCCTCCGGTCGGCCACCGTGCATACTTAACACATGTTGAAATGTCATCCTCGCCTCTTTAGCCTGCACACTAGCGAGTATTCCTCTCTACTTTGGATGAACCTGCGCCTACCGTAAAACACTCTGTGTGTGCGTGCGTCGGTGTGCATAGTTACAGGAAGGACCTGGAAGTGAGTGGGAGAAAGATGGCCAGTTACATCTGTTTGTCCTGGATATTGAATTCCACTGCTTGTATTTATAGGGAAAGTCTAATGACATTATGAGTTGCATTATGAAATGTAGGATGCAGATATTTTTTCACCTTAAAAAAATGACAATAATAAACGACTGGACTTCCTCTTTAATGTGTATTAATAAAAATAGTGTGCATGTCTGGATAAGAACGTTATGCAAAGGCAGAGTAAAAGAAATGTAACAATCCTACTCACAGCTTACAGTCCTCTGACTTTTTGGAAAAATGTTGTAAGCGTTGAATGAGTCATCCGTAAGAGTTCACCTTCGCTCTGTACAACCTTGTTTGGACGGTCCTTCAGTGTAGGTGAGGCTGCGATTCATTTAATTTCCATTAACCCTCAGCGTTCTTCAGCTTTGTCCTTCTCTAATAAAAGTGGCGGCGGGCAACACTCATAGCGGAGGGGTCATGCTGATCTCATGACCTTGCTCGCTGTGCTTCATGCCATAAGCAGGGCATATCCTCTTTTAATAATTGTAATTTCACCACAGCTGTGAGTCAAACTGGTAAAAGGTACAAAGGGAGTGGAGAGAACATTGGAAAACACAATGGGAAGAGAGAGAACAGAGACGTCTGTGAATAATGTTATTGTGGAAGACACTGAATGAAAAGGAACTGAGAGACGAAGACGCTCACAAAAGCCTTTGGCTATATTGAGCATTAGATACAGACATCAGTGACAGTTATTTGTGCTGCTGCATCCTTAAATTACTCTTTTTTTTTTTGAACATCAAAACATCTTTTTAATATATGTATGACAATTCTTATCTTTTTCTTCCCCCTCTCTCTCTGTAGGTTTCCAAAAAGGTCGCCGATCTCATTCTGGAGAAACAGCCTGCTTATGTCAAGGTATGCTTCCACTGTCAACTTACGACCACATTAAACAACAATTTCTGTCTTTTCTTGGCCCGGCCAGTCATCTTAAAGAAATATTTCAGCTCCTGAAATTTCTTTCTAAATCATATCCGTTCTAATCTTTTCTCAACTCATGACTTGTTATGATTGGACATGAGGTTATTTTGATACTATCAGGAATGCAGTGGATGTCTTCCTGTGTCAGGACGGAGATAAGGATAAGATAGAATTTACGTAACCATGGCAATAGAAAATCTGAATCCATCCGCGAATAAGGAAAAAGGTGACAATAATCTAGTTTTCATTCAGAACAAAGTCCTCAGAATCCCTTCTTTGATCGCCTTGGGGTGTTGCAGTGAACCGGAACGAACCGGTGAGTGCGACAGTGTCCCTTGAACAAGAAAGAAGATACTTTCTCTTTGCTTTAGTAATAAGTCAGACTGATTCTTTCAACAGATTTAATTTATCTGATTAATTCAAAGGTAGTAAACTGATGTCATCACATTCATCTCATACACCCTCTAGCCAAAACAACTTTCTTACCAAGCCTCGAAAACATGAGCCAAGCGTAGTTGAACCTGCTGCTACACAGAAAAGAAGAGAAATGACTCTATTACCTTTTTTTTGGAGTTTGACTGACAGCTGGTGTTTTTTGTTTGTGTTCCCCAGTTGCCTCCTTTGACAGAGTAATTCATCCAACCTTAGTGATCATACCTGCCAAAATACATGGGGGTATTGAGTTGGTTTCATTTAGACGACTAGAGATTGTCAGGCAGTAGGGTTGTTGTTGATATGTGTCAAGATGTGATGGCATAATTCTCTTTAGGTAATTGTGTGTGAATATGGATGGAGAAAATATAAACTCACTGCAGCGTCACTGCCCTCCTAAATGCCATTCAGCTTTGTTTTCCATTCACCTTTACGCACAAAAAGCAACTGGGGCAAGGCCCGAGCAGCAGCACCATCATTACGATGTGTAGGCAAGATGGGTAACGGGGAGCCGGTGCATAGTCAATGTGATGGAAGGTCACAGGGAGGACCTGTTATGAATATATGAATAAAGAAGCCTGGCAGAAAGATCTCCCTTGTGGCTAAACATCTCCTCCTCCTTGACCTTCCCTTCCCACACCAGTGCCTGTGTTTGTGGACATTGTAGGAGTCGGTTGGTATAGTTTAAGTGTACTTGAACACGCTACAGATCAACTATAAACAGCGTTTGACTGTTGCTCTATAGTGGAATTCAGACTCTCTTTACTGTAACTTAATCCGCGTATTGTTTTTAGTTTATCTCCCTCATGCATACTGGCTCTTTAACCTCTTTATCCACTAAAACCTGACTGACCAATTATTCACCAGTGCACACAGTTACTAATCAGATTGAGCCCTCTGTCAGTCAGGTTAACTGTGGCTTACAGACGGGATAGACGGCTCAGAGCAGTGGAATAACAACAAATTGAAGCCTCGGGCTACGTACTGAGCACTCGGCATATTGAGCATGTCTCCGTGTGTGTGATCCTGTGTACATTTTGTGTAATTTGTGGTTGCATCGAGTTGACCGTTTGCGGCAGTAGATGAAAGATCTATGATGTGTCGATTTTATTTGCGTCCGTTGAGTTTGTCTTCAGCCTATTTCGAAGTCAAACTTCACTTGTCCCTTCGGATATACCCCTATTGAAGTTTGGGATAAGGAGGTCGAATTTCTGTGTAGTCAGTGAAGCTTTGATGCCAGCAAGACACAGCAGATGATGGACAGCTTTGACAAATTTGGTTTGTAGTGAAATTGCAGTGAAATTACCATCATTATTAAAGCATCTGAAGGTCAGTCCGTGAATAGTAAATCGATCATTATGTCTGTGACCCTCCGTGTGACTCTGCAGAGTCAGAATGACAGCAGGACCTATTAGTAGATGTTGCCAGGGACTTTAGGGGGCACTTCCATTGACCCTTCTCAGCCCAGAATCACTTGGTCTACAAATGCCCTGTGGAGTTCAGAGGGAGCTTTAGTTTCTACGTCCATTGCATTAATGTCACAATGAAAATCATTTCCTACCTCTCAGAAATATTTGGAGACTAACAGAAACCAAAAGCAATGACAACACTTGTGTCTTGTCTCTTGATTTGAAGATTTATTTGTTGTGTATGCCCATGTTTTGTCTTTGCTACAAAATACCTACACCTGTATTTCATGGGCTTTCCTCCACACTATTTTCTCCACCATTTTTCCTTCCCACGTCTTTTCATCTCCACCAAGTGATATTCTATCAAACATGTACACAGAAACACATACTGCTGCACCAACTCAGCCGCAGGGCAAAATGCCACTTCTCCACGGTGCTCGTGTGCCGCTAAACACATTGGTGGACGAATAACTTGTGCAGGCACGTACGCTCATGCCTCAGAGCTCGAAAGGACGGGATGCTAAGCGTCTGATGCGATTCATGGCTATGTAGTGACTATCCTCTATCCTTTTTTTTTTTTTTTTTTTTTTTCTTTTTTCTTTTGAGAGCTGCGTTTGATCACTGTCGCTGCCCTCAGGTGACACGTGGCCTCTGCTTGCACTCAGAAAGGGTCACAAATGTGCTTTCTCATTTGCTGCCTTTTTTTTCTGTTCTTATAGTTTGGGTGTTTTTAATGTTAAATTGAAATGAAGAGAAAATGAAGGTTAAATTGCTCGATCAATAAAACTGGTTGTGGGACGATTTAAAATAATTGACAGTTTAGAATTGAGTGGCTAAAGAAAGATCACCTTGTGGGGAGTCCAAGTTGTAATGACTTTGCGCTCGGCAGGCCTGACCGGGGCACTCAGCGTCATTGGAAATGAATGGTTTTGGACTGGTCTTCAATTATTTCCCCACTGGAAACACTTATTCATCACGACTACTGCTTGTGCCTTTGTTTGTGTTTCCTTGTTGCCTCCTTTTGAAAGAGATTGGTAATTTGTCTGACCTTGGGGGGTCATACCTGCCAATTACATGGGGTTAAGACCCCCATGTAATTGACAACAAAAGGCAACTGGGGCAGGACCCTAACAGCTTGGGATTTTAATGGTACTGCTACTCTTAGCGATACTGAAACTGGCGGTTCAGATGATGCTATGAGCATTTCAGATTGAATTTATGAATGCGCCAATATTTATACCTCAACAGTCGGAGGCCTTATGGTATTAATCATGAAGCCATGTCTGTACAATTAAGTGACTCCATGTGGGGTCTAGGTTGCTATCATACACGCTTGAGGTGAATGGATCAATGAGAGATGAGCTCCACCTGTATGTGATGAACTTTAAAGGTCCGGTGTGTAATATTTAAGGGTCTCTATTGACAGAAATAGAATATAATTTAATTGTGTATAATCACCTGAAAATATGAATTGTTGTGTTTATGTTACCTTAGAATGAGACTTTTATATCTACACCCAAGCACCCATGTTTGAGGGGATTGTAGGAGTTTGTGTGAATAGTTTGTTCCTGAGCAAGCCAACCATTCCTCTGTACAGCGCAGACACAGTGGCATTTGTCTGTTGTTATTTAGGGGAATTCAGACTCTCTTCACTTTAATTTATTTTCATGTGTCATGTTTATCTCCCTCATGCATACTGGCTCTTTAACCTCTTTATCCACTAAAACCTGACTGACCAATTGTTCACCAGTGCACACAGTTACTAATCAGATTGAGCCCTCTGTCAGTCAGGTTAACTGTGGCTTGCAGACGGGATAGACGGCTCAGAGCAGTGGAATAACAACAAATTGAAGCCTCGGGCTACGTACTGAGCACTCGGCATGTTGACCACTTGTCCGTGTGTGGTTCTGTTTGATGCTGCATGTGTGTATTTGAGCTGTTCACGTCTTTTCCTGTGTGGATTTGTGCACATAGCTGAATGGTTCTACGTTACAGGATGGCCTGAGTGTTTGCTCAACTGCTTTGTACAGTATTACAGTGTCGATAATAGACATCATGTCAAAGGGAGTACGTGTAAGTGTGGTGAAGTGAAAGATTAGTTTTTGCTGGACGCAGTTAAGAAAAATGCCTCCTTCTTCGGCCAGATTTATACTCTTTTGTAACTGCACAGGTTTACTATTTACTATTGATTGATATATCATTGATACTTTTTACAATTTAAACTTTATTTCACTATATTGTTGAGGTCAGGAGTTTAGGATTTGCCAGTGCAGCTCGATCCTCTTCCCCCATGAACTTTTTATGAGTCTGGATTTAGTAAATTCTGTTGAAAGTGACTCGGTCTAGACACAGTAGAGGTTTACAGTTGTGTCTGTACTGCTCCCAGTATGTGAATCAATCTGATGGATTCAGTCTCTAAATTATCCCTCAGTGGGACCTGGTGAGTCAACCCAGTCGCAGCCAGCTCCTGCTGCTTAGAGTGCAAGGGCTTTTTTTTTCTTTCTTCGCAAGAGTTAGCCAACAAGATCGATACCACTCATACCTGTGCTCTAAAAATGAAACTCCTGCCAGCAGACGGTTAGCTAAGCTTAGCTTAGTTTAGCTTAGCATAGCGTAAACACTGGAAACTGGGGAAAACAGCTAGCCTGGCTCTGTCCAAGGGTTCCATATGCAAAAACTGAAGTGTAAAAGTGCCAAGTTGTTGTTGTTGTTGTAGTCTTTGCTTCAAGCCAAGACATAGTTGTAGTTACATAAGAACACTGAACACACTGAACCCACAGTGTTCTTATACTTTTAGTTTTTTTCATTCGGATTAAGCAAACAAGGTCAGAAAGAGGTTAGCTGATGTACGTTTTCCCAACAGGCTTCTGGATTTCATATTTCTTCATATTGCTACAAATTTTTATACAGATATCAGAGAGGTATCCATCCTGGAAATGAACCAAATAAAAGTATTTCCAAAAAAAAGTAAAAAAGTAATCTTTTTAAAAAATACAAAGCTGAACCATAGAAAAACTACTTTAAACGTAATTTAAAAGTAAATTAACCTGTGAGCAGTTCATTGATCTTTCTGCCATGTGTTAACGTCAACAATGCTCTTGGAATTAGTATAACGGCATACTGATGTTGTCTAACAGTCCCAGTTTCATAGACCCTGAGCAGGAAAGTCGCATGGTACAGGTCCCCTCAGAGGAAACCTCAGTATTGAATCAGCTCTTGCAAACTGTTCTGAGTTGTCAAAGTCTTTGTCAACACTCAAGATCATGAGGGCAGATTGGTTTAAATGGGATCATTGATCTCGTACCCGCAGCTGAAGTGCCGCTTTTATGTTGTTTTTGTTCATTTTATCACCGTTGAAAATGAATTTCCTCAGACCATATTCTCTTGGTAAAAGGTTGTGTTATGCTTGACAGTGTTATGAGGACAGTTTGGTGAACACTGGCTCTTTTTTGCAGAGGGGTGATACAACATTGAAAAATAAGATCAAAGAACAAGCATCTTGGTCCTCAGGCATGACATCTGGCAGATCAAGAAAATAAAAACAAAGAGAAGTGAAAAGTCAAAAATATAACGGCAATTCAATTTGTCCCTCGGCCTTACTTTGGCTTTGGGAGTGTTTGTTCTCTACAGAGGTCACTGAAGTGGCCTAATAAGTGAACTTGTGGTGCTCATTGATCCTCTTCTAAATGCCAAAGCTCTGAAAAAAAGGAAGATTTCCTGTAATTTCTTGTACATTTTTAAAGTTGTTCTATTGAACTTCATTACACATCGGCAGTGCAGATACATGACTTACCATTATAGCATAATCTATAATATCAGTCCTCATAAAATGCTCCCAGCAGGACGCATTGTACTGAAGAGTGCTCTGATCTCTGTGCGTGTGATACTGTTCAAGTCAGTGCCGTACTTAGAGGGAGGATTTGCTCAGTAAACTGCGTCATTACAGGCATATTTCACCGACAGCGCTGTCATTGAAGTGGTCTAACGTTATATTTGTGTCCTATATAGATTTTATGTGTCCTCTGCGTCATAGGATTAGGTTATGGGGCTGTTTGGTAGCACAAAATATACATTTCTGTTAATGTTTATTATTAAAAATAATATGAAATCTAAAAGATTAAACTTAACTGAACGCTGTTTTTTCATATTTCCTGTCATTTGTTCTTGTTCACAGGAGCTGGAGCGAGTAACGGCTCTGCAGACTAACCTGCAGTTGGCAGCAGTCATTTGTACTAATGCAAGGAGGTAATAGTGTTCTATTGCATACTATCTATTCACTAAATGATATAATGATATAATAGCTGCTGAAATGTCATTATATTCAGACCATATCTGCATATGAAGTGCTTTTCTCATAACCATTCCTTCCCTTCATATATTCTTATGTCTGGTATGGTCGTAAGTGACAAACGATTCTGTCTTGTTTGCCAGGCAACTGAGCGTAGCGAAGGAGGGATTCACAGAAGCCAGCCTGGGTCTCTTGGCCAATCAGAGGAGACGACAACTTCTGACAGGCCTGCTTAAGTCACTAAGGACCATCAAGACGCTGGTAAAGTTAGACAGATAGTTTATATGCAACATATTTGGTTTGAAACTGCTTTGCACTGGAGAGCAGAGAAACACATCAACAGCTGAAGTGTCCATAAGTCCAGATGTTATGCTACAGCTTTACTACACTAAGCACTCACAATACGGTACACAATTGAGCCTGACCTATTATCTGCCTTTGAAAAATGCTCCCTTAGTGCCAAATAATAGCATGCTTTTTGTGGATTGTCATTTTTAAATCACTTTCAGCACCAAGTGAGTGCTACGGTCTGCACATTGTCCCAGCATCCAATCAAATCAAAGCTGGGTAAAGCTCAGACAGCTGTCTACCAGCTATCCTTTGAATTAACTGTGTAAAACATGGTCACTGATAGCAACCAAACACAGTTATTTTTGTACTTTTATAGTTGATTAATGTGTATTTCTGACAGGCAACTTTACTGAGTGACTTCCTAAGACCAGCGTGAAGAGGAGCTGTACTCAAATAGTCAGTTCATGCGCACTGTAGTCTGGAGGAAGGTTTTTCATTTGTGTGACCTTCCTACTGCAAAACTCTATCCTGAGACGTTTCTGTCTGAAAGACGGCCATAAACATGCTGCGTGTCATCCCACTGTTGTGAAATGAATAGATGTAGTCTAGAATAATCATTGGACCCGTTCTTCTCACTTGCTAATTTGCTCCTTTCGTTTGTTCTGATCGTTTAATCATCTACAGACAAGGTCATGACAGGGAAGTTGAACCAGCGTTGAACTCGTTATCACTTATCATTGTGTCCTGTTATTGATGTGTTCATGTTTTCCTCCTGTCGCTCTCCCCCTCACAGCAACGAACAGATGTAAGACTCAGCGAGATGCTTGAGGTATTGTAATCCTCTTTATACACGCAAACAGACATGCAGAGATATGTTCATAATTGTCTCGAAAGGTCAAACATCAGCAGGGATTGTACATTGAAAGCCAAACCCACACAAACACTAGACGCTCTGACAAATGCCTATCTATTGTGAAGGTCAGCTAAAGCACATGGAATTGATTCGACTGTCACTTTGTGTAATCCTTGGTTATCCGCAGAGTATCTGCTGTAACAACCTTTTTTAAGATCCAACTGGATCAGACAAAAGAAGCCATTCAGAATAATCAAGAGTTTGCCTTTTACATTTACTGTCTTTGTATGCTACTTTGTTGCCTTTTCGTGTAGTTCTTTTTTTTTCTCATTTCCCAGACTGTGCTGTACATATAACACAGTCAATATATTGTATTTTCTAACATGTCATCACTGCTCTGTTCCTTTAGGAGGAAGACTATCCAGGTGCGATCCAGCTCTGTCTGGAATGTCAAAAGGCTGCCAGCACCTTCAAACACTACAGCTGCATCAGGTACAGTACAGACAGACTGATAGAGTGATGTTTAGTTGTATCCACATGGCAGTAGACATGGACTTTGGGTGCATGGAAAATTTTGACAGATTCAAATGATGTAAGTGTGATCTTTCTGAGTAGCACTGGTCTGGATTCATCATCGTCAGCGCTGCTCTGGTAGAGGAAACTAGGATAGTGGGCTCGTTTTTTTTTTTTTTTTTAAATCATAACCCCATTTTGGAAGGTAATTGGTCTTATTAAGAGGCTTCTCTTGTTTTGCTCACTGTCATTACCTTGTGGCTGTGGCATGACGTCAAAGCACTCTGCCAACATTGTCAATTGGCTCCTAGCTCGGAAAAATGTCCAAAGTCTAAACCAGGACATTTCATTTGCTGCAATTACTGTTGTCTTTAAGGAGTTTGTCGTTGGCATGTTTGGAAAATGCAGCTGCCAGCTTTAACCATATTATCTCTAATCTCATATTGTGAATGTCTTTAGTTCTAAAATAGTTGCTGGATTGAAAGGTATCCAGCCCCAAAATGAAGAGAGACAGGCAGGCAGCTGGCTAGTCATGCCGTACAGATGGTTAGACAGAAAAACACATCAACAGAGAAGGCAGACAAACCCAATGAGACAGGAGAACACCTGAGGATCTGTGAAGCGTTTGTGTTTGATAGTGTTCACACATGACCGTCATGATAAACCCTGTTCTCCGTCTCTGGAGGGGCAATCACCTCTGTCCCTTTTGATTTCCAGTGTAATTGTGGATGCCACAGTGCTCCTTTTTGTCTATTGATTAAAGATTGATCAGGGATGCACGTCGCTGCTTTTCTTCTCCCTCTTCCTGCGACACCGTGCACCGACTCTGAGAAAATGTGAGAACCGCTTTAGCTGCTCCAGTGTGACACAAACACGCGGTGTTCCTGCTGTAATTTCTGCTGTTTTGTCATGCGTGGCAGAGTGTGTGTCGGTCTATTTGCGGAGCGGGCACAAAACAGCGAGCTCCATGTCAACACAGCTTTGTGTAAACGCTCACGTCGTCCCGCAGATACAGACCTTTTTAACTACACTCTACCTGTGTGCGAGGCCACATTTTTCTGCTTTATTTGTTGTTTGCAACCAACGTCTTGACAGAACCACTTTACATCCAGAAAAAAATAATTTCTCAAATCAACTTTTTGCAACTGACCTTGACTTGGCTGGTATCACAGCTGCCTGCTGCAGAGCAGAGCAGAAAACACCGGGGATCTGGCTGTGACAATGCCACTCAAGTGACAGAATGACTGCTGGGAAATGGTGATCAATATGGCAGCATCATACACAGGGGAGTGTTGTGGTGTGGATATGCAGCTGCTTTATTTATGTGGCTATTACAATTTCTTCGGTTTACTTTAAATGCTCTCTGAATTTATTGCATTTATTATAAAAAGAAGCACTCTGTCTGTGTCACTGCTGTAGGTCCAGATGTGTCAAACGTGTCTGTGGCATCTGGATAGAAACTCGATTCCCCTCTTCACCTGTGCTCTCCTTTGCAATATGCTAATTTCCACTTCTTGCATGTTGTCGTTTCTAACACTGATGCATTGATCACACATCTGTCATGCTTTACATTAACATGCACGTTGTACTTAAGCTCTCTGCCCAAAATTGCTAGAACCCTGACGGCAGCATCGCCCCCTCCCCAAGTAGCTATATGCCGCTCTGCTGCACATTGATTTAACCTTGTATCTATGCTTTTCCATGCGCTACTAAATTTTCTACATGGAGGCTTTATTTCATGACTGCCCTTCCTTCGTCTCTGTCCCCAACCCCTTTAAAAGTCAATATTTTCCCCCAAGAAGGCATTTACACACCCTCATGCGCCGTCTCAGTCTGTTTTCATCAGTCGGGCAGCTGTTGGGTAGCAAGACCCCCAAATGTCAGTACTGTACTGTGGCCTTAGAAAAACAAAGTTGTAATCTCTAGCCTAGAGGGGCTCTGTAGTGTTGTGAGCCACACATATGGCAGTAATAAATTCAATACGTACAGACTTGTTAAACTGACCATCTACATTCTCCCCTCGTTGCAGCTCAAGAGATTTCCTAGAGAACATAAAATCTACGACATGAATGTTCGGCTTCTGTCTACCAACTTTAACCCCGCACTTTATTATTTTAGATCAATTGATCTCTTACAAAACTACTATTCTGAATAAAAATCCTCAATTCTGTGCCACAAAATCAAATAACGTCATACAAAATTGCACAGCTCTTTACTTTGTATGTATTTTAAAGTGACACCTATATTAACATATGTATTTTATGCATTTATTTTTATCAGATGCCACCTATAGCAGTAATTTTGAATGTTTTGGTGACATCTGGGCAGGCTAAACTGCTCAAATACACTCAAATACAATACCACAGGCTGTATGTAGCTGCAGAATAGTACCGGTAGGCTAACATCACACACATATCTCACACATCACATTAATTCAAAGATATAAACCATAGACATATACAAAAGATTATTGGATACAGGTATGGTTTAACTGGAGAAGTTGCAATGCTCCTTGGTACTGGGTAATTTTAGTTGATACCTTGAAGCAGGGCAGGAATTATACCATAGTGGTTCTTTTTCAAAGTCGTCTACCACGTCGCACCGCCATATTTTTATCTTAGCCCTAACGGACAAACCAAACACTGGCCCTATAATAGGGTGTTTTGCGTTTTTCGCAAGTGGCCACTGTTTCTCCTGCAATCTGCAACTACACTGCTAGATGGCACTAAACAACATTGTTCCTATGATGCCTCAATAATTCCAGGCCTCTTAAAGGTATCAAGTACCAATACCAAACACTACTATAATTGTTTTCTTTATTTTATACCACTTATGATACAAAAAAATCAGCGGTTTATTCTAGGTGAAGCTCCTCTTCTTCAGCTAATTGCCATCTTAGTATTGCGGGAGGCGCCTTGTTGAGGCGTGCCAGTCTACTTAAAGTCCCGGGCGTTTCAGCTGCATGTTCATGAGAAGCAAAGTGCAGAGGACTTCTGCATTCATGTCGGTGTCTCAGATACACAAACAATTTTGTGCAGGTTGTCCCAGATGACATTGAAACACTACAGCAGTCACCAATTTATTCAGAGCCACGGTGCCACTTTCCGTCTCTCTGTGGTTGCAGTAGATTTTCATTTGTAGGCCGATTTTCCAAGAAGATGCCCGTGTGTATCAGCTGTAGCCCTGTGTCACTTGTTTGCTTGCTGGCTTTAGAGCTAATGATGGAGGCCCTCCCCCCAGCACTGACAACAACAGCAGGACTGTAGGACGTATTCAAAGTCAGGTCAGTCTGATCTGAACATTTGTTTTAGGGTGTTTTTCTTCTCTCTGGCAGATTTGGTTTCACAAATTCAGCTGGACCGCAATGCATTTTTCTGGTTTTCTGTCACCAACATTACTTGGAAGAAAGATTTTATTTTCGTTTATTTGCAGTCACAGTCTTTTTCATTATGTGCTCCAATTAAACCCAGGCTGCATTAATTTCTCCAACAAACCCATTTTAGCTGTCACTATAAGTCACCACGTTTATTATTAGAGCCCTCAGGTCCTTAACTTTTCATGTGATGGCCCAAGTAACATTGGAGCCCATGAGTCTAAACTGTGTGCATGGAGAAAGAGACACAATCCCGCTATAGATACCAGAGTCAAATATCTAAATATTACATCAAATCTTGCACAAACAAAAGAACAGTCATTTCACATCCTCTTGGTCTGGTGTGATACTTTTTCCCCACTGCTTGTTCTCCAAACTCTTTTTCTTTAAGTCGTTTTCTTCTTCTCTCTCTTAGTTTCCCCCTAGCCAACTATGCGTCACTCTTTGAAGGCCTTCCCTTGCCAATTTGTTGTCTCTCTGCCTGCCCTGCAACAGTGACTAACATGACTACAGCAGGAAAAAAAAAAAGCATTCTCATAAAATCTGAGCAACCTACAGGACCCTGAAAATCCCAGAAGTCCACCATACAATGTCTTTTTAGCCAGTCAGCAGTCACTGTGGAGGAACTCGCCTAAGGCCCTGTGGACATCTAACGCCAGTGCTAATTGAAAATGTGGTGGAAAAGAAACACCCTAATTTCCATGTAACTCTATAAATCTGTGGGTTCCCTGCAGGGAACAGGTTGTTAATTAGATTTTTCTTCTCATCTGTTATTTATGCATTCTATCTGATCATGGAAGGGCGCCAGTGTGTGGGGAGGAGCTGCATCTCAACACGCATGAACACTCAGTGGACAGCCTAGTCTATCGTATTACATACAGACTAACAGTAGGACTGGATTATTATAGTCACCTGGGAGACTTCTTAAAAGAAGATCGTGGTTCTTGTTGGTTTGTTAACCATACACACAGGGAGTATGTAAGTTTAGCTTTGATGGGTAACGTCAGTTTAGATGATGTGAACAGGCAGGCTAGTGGTTAGGCTAATAGCTACCCATGTAGCTATTAGCCTAACCCATTACAGACCTCTTCCTATGTCAGAGTGACATTAGATACCACTGTCAAGTTTGTCTCTAAATATGGACGGAACCAAAATCTGCCTTTATATTATATGTTTGTGGTTTTACAGAGAAGTTTCACAAATTATGTCTTGGCTAGTGTGGAAGTCACTGACTTGGCAACAAACGATATATAGTGTTAATTTGTGAGCATACTAGTGCTTGTAGGTGTAGTTTTGAGTTGTTCGGAGCATGCTGCTAGCTGTTGCCCCTTGTCTTTATGCTAAGCTAATCACCTGGTGGCTCTAGCTTTATATTTGCTGTATAGACTCGATGGAGGTATCGACCTTCTTATCTAACTTTTGGCAAAAAAGAATGACTTTTTTGTTAATATGTGTATTTTAGTTGCTATAACCCGTAATCGTGGGTCATGTTGCTGCCCAGTCCTTAATGTTTGAGTGGTTCCTGTTCTGTGATATTGCAGTGGAGTGCTGGTCTTGTGGGATGTCTCTCATGCTCTTCGAGTTCAGTACAGTTTGTGGTTTAGCTTCCATTACTCTACCACACTGCAGCGTGGGAGTGCACTTGAACGATTTGTGATGAACAGGGCATTTATCCTGTTGTCCTCTACTTCTCTGGCGTATCTTCTTAGTGCAGCTGCCAGAACTGTAAGCCTTTGTTTAGCACTCTCCTGGGCGTTGCAGACGGACATTCAGATGTATTTCTTCAGGAGCCAGGACCTGACATTGATCTGTTCACTACTCTGTAGTTGCAGCCAGCTTACTTACCACCTGTTTTCTTTAAATTGGCTTCCAGTCATGGTTTCCATTGAAGATACTCACTATGGCTTACCTGACTGAGCTTGTAGCTGGTATCACCGTTGCTGTGGCACATAGCAACTCATTAGATTCAGTTAAAGTGTAGTAGTAATCCCTTGTCATATGGATTGATGGTAAAATAATGGCATTTGTGTGTAGCTCATCTGTACGTAGCATCACATTGTGCTTACTGGCCATTATGTATCTCTGCTTTTTTAGGACAGTTCCCTCCATCAGTCTCTAGTTATGTTGACATCTTTCTCTGTCCTTTATTTCAGCACACACCGTCAGTTTGGATTCCTGTCTGTTACTCATCCGTAACATTTCCCTCACACGCAGTCAGTTAAAAAAAGGCTTACAGTACATCAAGTTTTCAAATGGCATGCTCATTTTGTTGCATGTTTTGTAATCGTCCTGTGGGACTCAGTCTGCAGTCTCCTCTCGGTTTTTTTCGGCCCCCTCCTCCTCACTCCATCCCCGACTGAAGTTAAGATGCTTAATTAGCAATTTGTTAAGGACATTCTCTCCCCTGGGCGACTGCGGTCTCACAAGGCACAACACAAGAGCGGGCTGACCTGAAAAAGACCCCAAGCAAAGCAGGGACAGAGGCAGAGAAACGGTAGAACAGAGGATGATTATGAATGGGCGAAGTGCATGGGGGAGGGGGGTCACAAGGGAATTGGTGGTGTCTTGGGATGGGTGAAATAATCGTGATTTCTGTTGCCACTTCGCAGCTTTTCAGTGGAAAGCATTTCCTGGGATGAGGCAAAACTTAAGCATGCTGCAAGGATGCGTAGGCGTTTTTTTTTTTTTTTTTTTGAGAAAGTCTGGTTCATGCACTGACACTCACAATTTCTACAGTGGGATCCAAATACAAAACACTGAAAACACACAAAAAAAACCTCACTTTGCTAAAATATTTGTTGGAAATAAATCTTTTGCCCTGTTGACTGTATGTTGTTGTTGCTGCTGTGCCATAGTCTGAGTTTTATTTTCATGATTAAATGCCAGAATTCATGAAGTCTAAAAGTTATGATTGGATATGATTGTTACTTGTGATGTTTTGCTTACTTTTCTGTTTTGTATCATTAAAAAATTGAGAATATTTGTAATTTTTTGACTGACAACAACAAACAATTTTGAGAAATTTGCTCAGACTCCAGTAACGTGGATGTTTGCCATTACGTTTGGCATCTTCTAAATACCTTAAACTCTTTAAGTATTGCAGTGCATTGATATTAAAAAAGTTAGTAGATTCCATATTCTGCTTCAGAGTTGAGAAAATAACCCTCATCAATTTCCTTCTTCCCCCACAGCGAATTGAACTCCAAACTTCAAGACACCCTGGAACAAATAGAGGTATGTGCTTCACTGATTTATGTCTAATTCCACTGTTTTAAAGCAATAACAGTAAAGAGACCTTCAGCAGTGAGCAATATTTTTGCTCTAACCTTGTAATTTTCCCCTCATCTGAAAGATACAATTTCTACTTCATTTTGACACTTTGATGGTTTGGCTTTCTCATTTTGGGTCCGTCAAATATCGACACATTTATAAAGTCATTATTGTGAGTGCGCCGTAAATTATATCTGTTTCATCTCTGGCTGTGTCGTGATACTCTTGTGTGATAAATTGTATGCAGAGCAATTTTCTCTGCTCCACTGCTGCTGCGCTTCGGTGGATTAATTACTCGCGGTGTTGTCTGTACACAAGAAACAGGCGTGCATGCACACTCACACACACACAAACGTAGCCAGGCACCAAGGTGCTTGTTTGTTTATCTGTCAGCTTGAGCTTGTGATTAAGCAAAGAAAAAAAAAAATCCTCTAAAGTCATAAAGGTAAACATTTGCACAAAGGATTTTTGGTATCCAGCAGCCTCATCTAAGAGTGGCAAAAGCCATAACCATACAAACACTTCATATATACACATAATCATCTCCTACTGATCCACGATGGAAAAGGCCGCGTCATTGAAGTGAAACAATTCTTCCAGGAATAAAACCACTTTCTGCTCGCAGTAGGAATGCAGACAGTGTGTCATGAAGTTTTGTTGCTGCTGAATAGAGTCATCAGAACCAAAAACCACATTTTACATACTGTATTTAAACACAATACATGTAGGATTCCCGTGAAAACGATGTGTTACTTTCAGCTCTGTCATTCTGTCCGTGGGCACGTATGGTCCTCTGCCGTAGTGTATCTTTGCTACAAGCAATAGGGGGCGCCAAAGACTTTAAATACAGTGTATTTAACCATGAAATGACCTCTCCATCTACTCCACAGGGCTATTCAATAACACATAATTAGACCAATTTACAATTCACGTCAAATAACTACTGAAATCAAGCTTTGTTCTGTCAACGCTAGTCATTACGTTATGTTCAAGTGCAGCTTTAATCGTAAGGCGTGAGAAAAAGCGCGGTGATGCAAGGTGTTTGATCGCTTAACCTTTGTCAGCACTTTATCCTTTGAGGTCGGCTTATTGTGTCAGGGTTACACATCCCTGAACATGACAACTTCCTGGTAACCTTGTCTTAATTTCCTACAACCCTTTTTTTTTTTTTATCTCTTCGTCAAAGATCTTTACACACACACACACACACACACACACACACACTCCCGCATATATTTTCATCCACATCCAATTACCTGCCCTTGGCCTTGTGTGGTAGATATACATCATCTTTATCTAAATCCCCGGGCTTAATGTTGATAATCCTGCTCTTTTCTCTTCCACTCACTTTCTATCCTTTGTCATCTATCCATTTCTGGCTCCAGGAGCAGCTTGATGTCGCCCTGTCGAAGACTTGTAAGCACTTTGATGTTTCGCACTACACCAAGGTCCAGCTGGCCTACACGCTCCTGGGAAAGACACAGGTCAGTGGTTTGACTTGTCTGCAGGGTCACAGAGAACGGCTAAACATGACCAAATGTGTTGGTCCTACTGTTGCCCTCACTGCGTATGTCCTTTTGTTTGAGGGGGTGGGAGGGGGGACTAAATGTCAGCATTTCTTTAAAAGCTTTTATTATTCATCTTGCCTGTTCTGCTCCTTAACAGTATTTCAGGGTTGCGTGCATTCAGTGTGCAGTGTTGCTTACTTGCTTTCATGTCCTTTTGCAATCATTTAGATTAGAGAAGGCTGGTTAAACCATCACGGAAAACGTGAGGATGTAATTTGGTTCATTCAAGTCTGTCTTTGTCGTTATTATTCCTTCTGGCCTATGTGGATAGATTTCACTCCAGTGAGCGGCTTCAAGGTCTTCTCATTGGAGTGGAGAATTTAGGCTGCAGAGCATGTATGTCAACCTTTGGTGATTACATAACGCTCCGCTTACTGCCAATCAACTGACAGCCACAGAAATCACGAGCAGAAAGGAATTGAGTCCTCCAAACTAATCCTTGGATAATATAAAAGAAGCTCTTCAAAAAAATCAACATGGGGCAGATGGTCTGTCACAACATGTTTGAATTGACACATTTTACAGTCCATTTGCAGCTGTAAAAACTTCATCTTCGCAAAAGTAATCCTGCGGTTTCTGTTAAAAATTCAAGAGGAGAAATACTGTAACCCCAAACGACACCGATTATATCTTGTATCACCACTGCCTTTCTTTCTCTTTCATAACACAGGCACTCCATCATTATCATCATCTCCAGCATCACACTTAGCACTGATCTCTTTAACTTCCTTCTTCCCTTTTCTTCACAGCCCCGACTTAATGCTTGCTGCTTAGGTGTAAAACTATTTCAACTCACGTGTTGAGTCGTAAGCAAGAGTTGTAAGCTTTGTGCTTCCGTTATCCTTGAAACATTTGTCACGTTCCTACTCTGACAAGTAGGAGAACTTTGTGGCCCAGTAACAGCTGAAACGAGTAACCACCCAGCTGTGTGTGATCATTTTGAACAATGTTTAGTCTGCTATGTCTGAAAATGACCAAATCTGAACACCTTTCGGCACAAGTCTGTGGGGATTTGTAATACCAAAAAAAAAAAAAAAAAAAAAATACTGTTGCATCCTTTATGCAGCATTTTGAACCCCTGCAGCTTGTGCTCTGCACATATTTTCGCTGAGCCTACTGGTGATAGTAATTCAAGTGAAGGTTCAGTGCTTAGGGCTTATGGTGGATGCTGGAGCCGGGCCAGATTGTACTCAGTGGATGCGTGGATGCTTGCCAGTGTAAAATGTTGTTACACTGGGTGAATTAAGTTCTGCAGACATAGCATTTTATTGTACAGCTGTTGTGCAGTGTAAGTTCTGTTAATTATTGGAGTAGATGTTATAAAATATAATCATGTCGCCTTCTCCACATTACAGGTTACAAGTTTTTTTTTAGGAGTTCATTGCAAATCCAAAATGATTCATCCTGGCACTCGTACAGCAACAAACATATTGTGTCGTTCTTATTCGGAACTTAAGGCATCGGTAATGTTAATAAATATGCTGCCTCTTGACATTAGCATCTTGTTTAGAATGACTAATATCGAGCATTGTCACATTCAGAAGTCAACCAAGGAGTCGTTGCTGACCGTCTCTTGCCTACGTGCTTTCTTTGCTTTTTGTCTTTTGCCATCCGTCCCATCTTTCCTGCCTCTGCGTCGCTCACAGTTACGTTCTTGTGTATGTCTGAGTCATAGCTTTTTCTCACTTTCAGCACACACACACACACACACATTAACTTTCTTCAGTGCGATACATGACTAAATGTGTCATCCAGTAGGTACTGTAAGCATTGCCATCTTAGACCATTTATATTTACTTTCTCCTTATATTGTTCTTTTGGCTTAATGGCTATTCGGATGTTAGCGGCCATAGTTGCCTCCTTTTTCGTGTTGTTGGTGTTTTTAGGACACATGAAGTGAAAGTCTCTTAATAAAGATGGAAGAAATGTTTAAATGACTTTTGTGGCAGCAAGCAGTCAGAATGGATGCGGGCAACATTTTGTAGCCATGAGCTTGCAGTAAGAAAATCTAATAGCACTGCAACACCCATTATCTATAGCGTTTTGTTCAATACTGTGCCCACGTTCACTGCGACTCTGGTGTCCAAAAATCACTAGCATCCCATAGAGAGACGGTGGGTGGGAGCTGCACAACAGAACCTAATGGTACATGAAAGTGGACTTTGAAAGAAGTGTGGTGGAGCAGGATTGTACTCCAGATGTCTCTTTCTTTGATCAGCCAACAATGGATGAAATGATTATGTGTTGTTTGAAAGGCTTGGCTCACATAAACTTATAACCCAGCTCTGCAGCTCCTCAGCATTTAAGCAACTTTTTTGTTTTAAACATATATATTTTTGGCCTTTTCAGCCTTTTATTTGATAGAGACAGCTGAAGAGTGACAGGAATGTGGGGAGAGAGAGAGATGGGGAATGACATGCAGCAAAGGGCCGCAGGTCGGATTCGAACCCTGGGCCGCTGCGGCGAGGACTGAGCCTTTTGTACATGGGGCGGATGCTCTACTGACTGAGCTAACCAACACCCATCTTTTTTGTTTTAAAGTCAGCAACTTTAGTGTTTACTCTCACTGTTCTCATCGGGAGCTTTTCCAGACAAAAGTCAAATAAAGGAAACAAAGGCACAATTATCATAAATTTCAAAATGTATGATAATTTTGACATTTTCAGCCGGCTGTGCTACCATACCATTAATATGCTTCTGCCATTGTGTTTGTGTACAAGTTTCTTGCCATCTTTGCTTCATTAATGACACTTTCTACAGCAAACAGAACTGGTTTCAGTGATGTGACTCATAAAAACTGGAGGCAAAATTACCCATTTTACACTTGGACATGAACACTGCAGTTCCCAGGGTATACGGCTATCCTCATTTTCCCTCATACCATGTTGTGTAACAGACAGAATACGTCTGCAAACAGTTTAAAATATTGAGTATACAGCATGTGTCTCCAAGAAGTTTGATTTCCAATTTCCCTGCTGCTTACCTTTTTCTTTCTCCGCACTGGCAGATGTCGGGGACATCCTGATGTAATGGTTTTCATAACGGTGTATTTGTCTCTCTCTCTCTCTCTCTCTGTAGACTGCTATGGACCAGCTGCACATGCACTTCACCCAGGCCATCCACAACACAGTGTTCCAAGTGGTGCTGGGATATGTGGAGCTGTGTGCTGGCAACGCTGATACCAAGTTTCAGAAGATGCAGTACAAGGACCTGTGCACGGTAAGAAATTGGATGGTTAGTCGATTTATTCTACCAATTTTCACCCTTTCTGTCTGTTATTGAACAGCTTTTTGGTTCCATCGCCTCTGTTAGATGCCAGTGCAGAGACTAACCACTTCTACTGCACCTTAACGTGCTGAAAGGACAGCCTACCGGGCCCAAACTCACACACTTCACCAACATTACGCCTCAAGCTTTCTTATTATCCCGTAGCTAAGTGAGAAACGCCTTATTTCACGACATGAGATTCTACATAAAAGAGTGAAATGAAGGAGGAGAGGAAAGCGTGGAGAAAGTGATTGAGAAAAAGAAGGGGGCGGGTTATATAGTAACCCTTCACTTGTGAGATAATTAATCTTGCTCACAATACAGAACCAATACAGTGCAGAAGCAGCACTTTGTAACTGGGCTCTCCATACTGGGGCGCATGCTTCAGTTCCCTCTCTGTCTTGTACTTTCCCCCACAGATCAAAATAAATCACATTTGCATGGCCAGCAAGCCATAGCTTGGCCAATTCATCATGAACTTGCCAGGAATTTTCTTCCCCGGGGGATGTGTTACAGTCTGACCTACAGTGTGGAGGGGCATATAGATGTATAGGTAAAGGTTATTCCTGTGCAGTTTTATTTCTTTACAGCCTCTCCTGATATGTCAGCTGTCATAGTTTTTCTTCCTCCCTTTACTATCTAGCTCCATGTTGGCCTTGCCGTCTGACTACACAGCTTTTACTTAGAGACATTGCCCACTGTACTCCTATCTGCAATGCCCTGCCCTTTACCTCTTACCTTCATGCAACCTCTCCTCCTCCTCCTCACTACTCATCTTTTCTTCCCCTGCTTCCTGCTTTTATTTGTGTCTGTTAAAACATGTTTTCCTATCCCAGTCGGTAAGTGGCTTGGAAGGAGCGATATTCAATTTGTAAAGGCTGTGGGTTCAAGATCAAGGACTTGGTTGGAGCTGGGTTTATATCCAGAGGGTTCATTAGCTGTAATATTATATATAATATATCATTTTTTGTTGTGTCACTATAAAAAGATGTCAAAGATTGAAATGGGTTTGGTGGGATTTAAAAATATATATATATTATTTGTTGTTGATGGGCAAGATAGGTTTGTTGCAATGGGCTGTATTAGCAATAGCATACAGTGCATTGGATTCTAAAGCAGACTGTATGTTATGAAGTGACGCTGATTAAATGTTCATTATTTCTCAGTTGTGGTCTGAGGAAATGTTCTCGCTCACTGTTGAGCAGTCAGAGCTTATCTGCATGGAAGTTAGTTTGACTGGTGGTTACTGTTTTAATGAAATACACTGCTACACTCCTTTTTTACTAGAGAGCACAAGGGGAATATGATTACACCATAACAGTCCAACTATGGAAATAATTATATATAACACAACAAGAACAACAATATGATGATGTTATTATATCAATTATAATTAGGATTTCTTTATTACAGAGAATTCCACCTCAATAGAATCAACACACACACGACAGGATTTTGCGGTGAAAAGTTGTTTGTTCTTAAGCTGTCTTACTAAATTAATTTCAAGATAAGATAAGAGACAGTTTCAGATAAATTGGAAGTTTCCAGGTTCTTTCTGGTTTCAGGTTACATTTTCCTAAGACATTCCTTTATATTTGTCATTTGACAATTTTTTTTATGAGAAAATATATTAAACTACTCTCATATTTTAGCCGTCTTCCACATGCTTTTGTTTTGTTGTACATCGTTTATTTTGTATTCAGTGAGATATTACATTCTTTCTTGAAGTGTCATACTTTACTGTCTACCTTTTTTTTTTTTTCCTGTGGACCTAGATGTTATTAGGCTTACTGGAAATCCCTTGAAATACTGTGCGCACGCAACCGCACAGTAGTTACAGACACATTTGCTGTTTACTTGTGTTTGACAAATACCCTGTCAGCACGCTGTGTTACCGCGATGATCCCACTCATACGACGGACACACACACAGACTGTACAAACACTCCTACCAACTTAAGATTGATGGCATGTGTCTTTACACTCTCGGTGGTGTGATCATGATTGATAGGGCAACACACAGACACACAGTTGTACACAATGAAGCGGTATCTTAACAACCACACACGGTATATTTGTGTGAGACCAATTTCAGCCTTTTCTTAGCTCTTTGCTTACTTATTTCCTTACGGTAGAATATTTTTAGGCACTTATGTGCCTGTTTTTAAAATATCAAAAGGAGAATTTACTGAAGTGCCCATCTTGTATAAGGTTATGCGGTGTGCCCACACTGGACTGAGGTGGTTTTGAAGAGTTGCTGAAAATCTGAAGATGGGCTTGAACTTATTCTTTCTGAGATTTCTGAATATTTGAAATATCTTTCAGTGCACTCTTCAGTGTAGTTTGGGCTTTTGCAGGATAGAGGAAGTCATTGGCACGTCTCTCTGACTAGTATAAAAAAATATACCTGTGACAAGTTCTGGTTCCAGAGACTGGGTGAAAAATATGAAATCAGCCAAGCAATACTCTCTGCTCTTTCAGCAAATACAGTTGATTCAGCGAGGCTTCGAACCTGCTCCAGTGAAGGTGGTGTCAATGTTAGGAAACTGTATCAATAGGAAACTTTGTGTTTGTGGAAAAGAGCAAACTTATTCAGCTCCTGCTCCCCAGATAAATAAAGCCTAAGAAAATGTTAAAGCCACGTTAGACCCTCTGAACTTATGCAACTTAAAATTCAAGGGAAATGGGAACACTCAGAAAGGTCAGTTCCGCTTGTGAAAGGGTCCTATTAATTTTACATCAACATCTCATCATTATTGGCCAGACTCACTCCTTATCAATCCCTTGGTCTGTCTGACTTTTCTCCTGATGGAAATAGGAGAGTTTACCCCCAGAATCATAGGAGGTTGTCATAGGAGATGAGGTGACTATAAAGACTGGACTATATACTTCCAGCACTTAGAATCAGTTTAACTTTTTTGTTCATAATGTGCATACCCACATAACTTAGAGAACAGAATATTGTTACTGATAAGTCCACTATGTGTCCTCTAGTTGAGCTCTCCTCAATGGTAAAGTTGAACTTTATCCTTATACTATTGTGTTTTACATGTGTTATACAAAGCTTTTAGCTCCTTTGATGATAGAGAAATACCCTTAAGAATATAAAACAACATCAGTAACCCAGGGTGATACATCCCACTTGATTGCGCAGTATTATTTTGACATAGGCTGACCTTTAGTGCAGTTGTATATCTAAAGGTTGGACCATTTTACAAGGCTGCGGAGTTGATGTAGACACATTTACTATTTAATGTTAAGCAGTTCCACAACCTTAAGCGGATTTTTTTTTGTGTTTGATTAACTACTATTGTTGATTTATCATTCTCCTTTGTGTATGCTTCTGTGGAAACTGGTTTCAATAGAAAACATGTTAATTTAGTCAGTGCCTTTCTACAAAGTGGACATGTTCATTGAATCTTGTCATGCATGGATGTCATGCAAGATCTTTTTGTGATGTTACATGCCAAAGTACAACATGACAAGGGTACAGAAGATCAAAAACACGTTCCTGTCAGAAATCTCAATCTCATACTTTATTCTCTAACCTATATTTGAGTGTGGTTAAAGCAGTTTGGCAACTGTATGTAAAACAATAACAATAAAGACAAGTCTTGCCTTGAACTATTGAATTATCAAAACCATTATAGTATCAACCATTATTAAGTTTTTAAGGACTTTGACAATAGCATCAGTAAACGATTTGAGTTCCACCTGAGCAACAGAACTAAAGCTGAAGGGCCAATCCAGCTTCTTTACTCATTAAAGGGTGTGCCACAGGGTTCTCTACTGGGTCCTTTACTCTTTATAATGCAGATGATATATACATTATATAAATTGTATGTCAATTTAAATTGCTGAGGCCTTTTAACCTTGCCTCCTTTTATTCCATCCAGAATGCTGCAAAATATCTGAAACATGTCCTTAACTTTACAAAGACAAATCAATTCCTTTCCAGTAGATTAAATCAGGAGGTGTAGGATAACGATAAGACTTTTGTTTACAAAGTCATTTCAACAGATTTTAGTGCTTACGTAGGAGTCGTCTGTGTGTCATCTCCTGAATGTCGGCTCAAAGTTAAACCAGACTTTCTTTACATTTGACATGAACACTACGTTTGCGTGTGAATGTGTGTGAGAAAGTAAAAGAGATTCCTCTTAAGCAGAGTGCACTGTACTGTACTTGTGTTTCTTTGCTGGCACAGCAGGTCTTCAGATTGCTGACTATGTTTTTGATCCCTTGCAGGTTAATCTGTTTGTTTATTCTTTTTTTGAAAGGAGGGGAGTCTGATTGTCTTCTCTTAAAGAAAGCGAATCAGCTAAATCAAGGGTCCCTCCATCTCTTTTGTGAAATGTGTGGCATTTCTTTTTCTTGCATCCTCCTACACACACATCCACACACTCACACACAGGGAAAAAATACATCTAGTGATTTGTCTTTTCAAACCACTCTTACACGGCTTGGCATATGTTATGTGCATAATGATAGGTAACTGTCCTCAGAAAACCAAATGGCTGTTCCAAAATAGATCCCAAACCTGCCACCTCTGAGCCCCGCTGAGCTCTCATCACTGCACTTGTTCAGAAGGCTGCATCCAGCAAAGTGCAAGCCTGGTTCCAGCAAAACATTTTTCTTAGCTGATGTAGCTAAGGTAGCTAAGATTACGTCTTCTTATCAAACCCAGTGAAGAAGCACACACACACACACACACGTACATCTTACCCCCACATTGTCTCCCCTCACCCCAGTTGCCTGGCAACCTGCTGTTGTGATCAGTTGGTTGGTGGTGGAGAACATGGAATGTGAGCCTTGCTTTGTCAGAACAGGTCCCATTAGCTTACTTATCTGACCATTGGTGCTGGGGTCTTTTTGTAACTACAGCTATGTTTATCTCTAATTATTTATTTCAGACACCAAAGCACTGGTAGTATTTTGTTTAATTGTACATGAAAATTAGAATTTTTCTGTATTATCCAGAGTAGGAAAAAATACTGTAGTATCATTATTAGTCATATTTAATAATCCTTACGCAGAGTATATCCAGTGTACAATAAAATTCTATCCAAGTGCTATTGATATTGAAAACAAATTAAATTTCACAAAGCTGAAGATACCTCGAGCACAACAGTGCTTCTCTCCTGGGTACCAACTGGTGCAGAGCAAACCACAATAAACCAGAAATCAGATGTTCCACCACACACCAGGATGCACTATTTTATAAGCAAATGACATTTAAAAACAAAAAAGAAGTGAACACTGTGTTTTGAGTGTCATTTCATCAGGTTATTTCTGTGCTTGATTGCCATCAGGTGAAGATGGAAATATTCAGGTGCTGATTAGATGAACAGGTTCGTGTTCCCCAGTATAAATGCTCTTAAGTAAGTAAAGATAGGCAACAGTAACTATAATTGTACTGCACAGCATCAGAAATAAATTTCCTCATGAAGAATATTGTTTGTTCTCTGTAGCTATTGGAGATGAAATAGCTAGTACCGGATTATTTAAAGCCACTAATGAAATAGTTTCCTTGTGTGCACTCAAGCCTTAAAGCTCTTTGGGTGAAATTATGACAAGATTTATAGAGGTGGTTGATACTTTGTTCTGTGGTCTAAGTGTTCCTGGTTCAGGCATTGCTTATACTCTGAACAATATCAGGTCATGCATTGTTATTGTAGTCATTCATAAATGACATGATATTGATGATATTTTTAGTAATTGTGGACATCCGCTACTCTTTGGCAATGCCTGACGTGCATTGTGCAGTTATCACCATTTTTTTTTCATTTGGTTGTGAGTTTTGTTGTTGAAATGTGAATTTGAGTTGAGAGATGAGTTGCCCTTGTGTATACTTACAAAAACATCCTCAGTAAGAAAACAGTGATTGATGTCAGTTGCAGCAAAGGTATTATAAACCTTTTTATGCACTCAAAAAAGTTTGAGTGCATGTCAAACAAATTTCAATGAGGGTTTTGTAATAATGTGTAATATGCTTTTGAGAATGGATGGCTAAATGTCTGATGTGTATTTAACAGTGAAATGTGTATAAAAGCATCACCCTACCTTCAATTTTCTGTGCTTTAATACAATAAAGTATACCAGCTTCTTTATTTTAATAATATTGACTATTTCATTCGTAATTTTAAGAGCTAGGAATGTTTGATTACCCATCAAACTGGCCGTTGAATAGTGGTTTATGCTCAACACTCATACAGTGTTTGACAGCAGTGGATTCATGGCTGTTGTCCAGTTCATCTGCCTTGGGCAGTTGCTCTGTCATTACATTGGCATTACATGAAACTTTCTTGCTGATGCCTTACAGTAGGGATTGTGCTTCAGATGTCTCACTCAGAAACGCTCTGTGGGGAGATTGTCCTGGCAAGTGGTGGTTTCTCCCTTTGGGACTCAGACATGCCAGACGAAAAAGCCCGGAGGTGTGGAACTCCTCTTAGTGTCGATCTCAATCTTTAGTGTGTGAAGCTCGCAATGTGCAATTTAAAATGCTTTTGTGGAAGATATCAGTGGTCTACAAACACTTGATTCATTATCAGGGTTTAAATAAAGTGAAGTGCGGCCGCTGTCAACGGCACTGTTTCATTTGGCAGTGATGAATTTTTCTCTGAACATGTTGACAGGACTCTGTTGGTGCGCTGTTGCGCTGTAGAGCCTTGAACTGCGGCAGTTATTGTGCCAGCTGCACTTTTCGTAGGTGGGCCACATTTTAATTTGATTAAAAACTTTCCAGGCTGTCTGGTCAGAGAGCTCAGAATCAATCATGTGCATGTGTTGAAAGTGTGCAGGAAAAACAGCAGTATGTATTATCCTTTGAGTACTATCATATATTTTAGCTGGCACACTATGACATTTCACAAAATTATGGTTAGCCCATGTGTTCATTAATTTTGTCAGTTATGTCGATAATCATTTGTTTATCATAAAAAAAAGACATTGCATAAGCCATGTTTCTGGCTGCATTATCCTTGATAGATTCTTCTCACTTATAAATGAATACTTTATATCCCATGTGCTGTACAACACAGTGTCTCATAATGTGCAGAAATAATAAAGTTGACATTTTATGAAAGCAATAAGTCACTTAAGGCCTTGGGCATATAACCATTATACCACAACTGATGGGTTACTTTCTGAAGTGTAGACAGCGATTGATGACCCGCCTGCATAGACATATTCTGTATCTGCAGTTCTGGGCTTGTTATACAGGTCCTCTAACCTTTCAGAAACTCATATATGAGAAAATGCACATATATGAACTTGACAGAAGTGCAGTTACCACGACAGTACGTCATTGTTCTGTGAGATCCATTTATATTTTTTACGTAACTTCTGAAAGGACAGTCTGTCTCTGTCTGAGTCTCATTTTACTTTAATTCTAAAAGATAAAAATCATCTGTGCCTTTTTACGTTTGAACTGAAGTTCTCATGCTGTGATGTAGTATAATAGCCCTCCATAATGTGCTCATCAGTGGTATTTTAAATGTATACTCACACTAACTATCTTAATCAGTCCTTACATTAATTAGCTCTTACATAAGATGAAAGCATTTCTTTGATACAGAAAATAGATGTTTTTCAACACGGTGTCCTTGAATGAGAGTGCAAGCAGGCTTTAATTAGATGTTACATAGAGGACAGGTGATTGTCATGTTTTTTTTCTAATTCTCTTGAATTGTTTTTCAAAAGAGACCACGTCCTTTTGGTAAATACAATACAATATAAGCACATCATTAAAAAATGACAAGGACTTTCATAAACTCAGTGACCTTGTTTTCAATGCTTCTCTTGTTGCCAGCATATCACCCTGGACAGCTATATTCCCTGCCTGACCGATCTATGCAAGGCACTGTGGGAGGTGATGCTGAGCTACCACCGCACCATGCAGTGGCATGAAGAGCACGACAAACAGGATGCCACACCCACTCCAGGTAAGAAACTATACTCATTTAATATCTATAAACAGATATATGCGTATGAATGCAGCATCTGTAGGTAAGGGGTTAAGATTTTCCATTTGTAGTCTAAGTAATCGACCAATCATATTTGAGCAGGCTTTGGTTGCAACGGTCCGTGTGAAGAGGAAAATTGGCGGAACTCACCGGCTGAAATGAGTCTCGGACAATTTAGCTTTTTATTAAGTTATCCGCAGATAACTGTTTATGCAGTTTATCTGAAATGTGCCTTGTATTAAGTTGCTAATTGTACAGCAGAGGAAGTCTTGGCCTGATTATCCATTATGCATTTTCTGGATATCTGCTGGCTACACTGGAGAGCTCAGAAGCATTGGGTCTTGCCCACAGAGGCTAAATCGTCATCGATAGCTACAGTATTTAACCCTATGACCTTTGTCATATAGATTTCCAGAATCTATTTCTATTCCGCAGCACTACTCTGTTCTGAACAGCCAAAGTGCAACAAAAATCACACAGCTCCATGTAGAAGCGTCTTATCTTGGTGCAAATACAGATTTATAAATAAAAGATACTACCTAGAGGGATTATATGACTTGTACACCTCCTGTCTTGCACAAGCTTATATTTGGTGCCTCTATTTGTCACCTGTATTCTCTCTCTAGTTTTTCATTTAGACTTGCTCATAAAATAACAAAGCTGCTCTATATACCCCAAGCTGAAAAAGTAAGTCAGAGATTCAGTTTACAAAGATGTGGTGAACATGGGTTCAGCTTTCTCTGCGTTCTCAAGTGTGCCTGACTTTCCTGGATGATTGATTTCAATGTAGAGTAGGTTTATCAGCTTTAAGACTCACAGAAAGGAATGATGGGATTTTGTTGTATTAAAAAAGAAGAGATTATTGAATGTGTGCTGGTGCTTCAGTACAGAACAAACATGTTTATTTCTGCTGTGAAGTTGGTCATTTTAACATGGAGACTGATTCGTTCTGTAGCCAGCCTCAAGTGGCCATTCGAGGCCATTCACTTCCGCATTGGCTTCACTTCACAGGGCTTTTATATAGTTCCCTTTCTGGTAGAGGAGTGAGTCAGTATTGGAATAATCACTGTTGGTTTCACTGTTATTGGTAAAATCTCCTCTCTGCAACAGTACAATAGTGTACCTCTGCGTGCTTTATGAAATTTAAATTGATCTGACAGTCTGTCCTAATTGCATGAATATAAATGATGTGTATACATTGCTGAATTTACATTGTGAAATTAACATGACCCAGTTGAATGGTTGCAAGGACAAGTATATGCACAGGTGATGAACCATGAATGATGCATTTTTTTTTTTTTTTTTGTATGGCGATGTGTCATGTATGACTTTGACTGTGCTATGTGACTATGCTAATACAAACAGCGCTTTGGAATCCAGCTGTTATTGCTACATCTTTGGTAAAAATTATGACCCTTTCCAAACATTTGCTTGTCGTCTTCAGTGACATTATTGACCTTGTTATGTCGTTTAGACCACCGAATTTCTGTTTTGTCGTTTTAGAAAAGGAAATAGCAAGTAACCCGTTCTTTCGGTGCACTCGGTGAATTTTTATTGACACTGACTCTGCTGGAAACTCGGTGAAGCTGCGCTCAAGTTACAGGCCATTAAGAACAACAAGACGGGTGATCACCACATCTGTGCAAACCCAAAGCTTACGTCTGGATCAACAAGAAAAGTCTTGCTGGTGTCGATGCTTCTATCCATCCTGCCTTCAGTCAGCCAGATGTAAAAACATTAGCCTCAGGGAAGCTCAGTTGTCAAGGCAATAGATATTTTGTGGCTTTAGCGGTAAGCTCCACTCGAAGTTGAATTTCTTACAAGTGAAAGAAAGAAACCATACTGGCCAAAGACTTTGTTAGATATTAGCTGCAAATATAGACCTGTCAAATTAGCTTGCACCTTCCTGCTGCGTATCGAAAGACATTTCCATTTGCCCACACTGTACACAATTCATTAGGGAAATGGATGAGGACACAAGGATGTTCTGAATGGTTGGTGACATGCTAAGTCCTCATGGTGCTTCATTAGATGACACCCTTTTCACATAGGAAAGGACATACACTACATTACCTTTCATGAGGCCCATCTATCATCTCACTATTTGATTGTCTCTCACCTCTGTCCTTTGTGCAAAGGTGTCCCTGACCCCTGCTTTATCCTGCCTCTCACCTTTCCCTCTTTATCCTAATGTGTGTGTGTGTGTGTGTGTGTGTGGGTGGTTGGGAAGGTGTCCATCAGAGTAGTGATTTACTGTGCAAGCTTTTTCTCATTCGTTGAAGAGTATTTTGCGGTGACCCAACGGTCAGACCCAATAATGATCACTCCTTCTTCACCTCTGTCATGCACAGTCTCACCTCTTCCCTCATTCAGAAAGCGAAGAAAGGGAGTATTCCGTTGAATTTAAGGTTGTGAGCTGGTCAATGTGTTGTTTTGTTTGAGTTAATCTCTCCTCTTGATGAAAGGAAAGGTTGCTTCAGGAAGTAATACAGACCAGGGTCATATGACAAAATGGATTTGCTGCCGTAGCACAAGCCCCGTCGTGTTTGATCAGCACTGACGACTGTCAGACAAAAGGGTCGGCCCATGTGTGTGAGAGTAAATAACCATGGTCAGTTTGTGTATGTGTGTCACATGTTCATACAGAGCGTGGGCATGAACCATGCAGGCTAATATTGAAATGTATGGAGGCTGTCTGCTCTGCTGCGATAAAGAAAACGATCAGTTTTCAGCTGTCAGAGCGAAAATTGGCCTTCACGCCTCATTAAGGTTCAATAGTAACATAGCATATAAACTAACCTGGGGAACATGCTATGTGAAACCTATAGTTTACTGACCACTTTCAGTACATATTGCAATTTTTTTTTTGATTGACCCATTTTTATCACGATTTTTTATTCATGCACATGAGTCAGCATTATGCACCAATCTCATCCTGTTTTCCTCAATATTTTCAACCGGTTTATAGATCATGTGTACACAGGAATTTGATTTATTTACAAACCCTTCAGCATATTAAGGTTTGCATGTGAATTATGATTTTGTTATGCTAAAACTGCAGGGGTAAGGCCCCGTGTGTTTGTCCCATGAGTCACCAAGAACTCTGTTACCCACAGAGTGCCACCAAAGGTCAAACACTGGTTACCACCTACGGATTGCCAACGGGTGGCTTTCCCTATCATCTATCTTTTTTTTCACTTTTTTAATGGCTATTATTAAAGCTTTCAAAGTAGTTGACCTGGGGAGGCTGTCTACACTCTCACCAGGTCAACAGTGGGAGCTAGCAGTGATATGAACTACACTGACAGCAACTGCAGAGTATGGGATTTAATCATAGGGATGTAGTTTTTTTCTTCAAACCACCATTCACTGTACCATTCGTGTGTTTTCTAAAAGAGATGAACTCCTTTTGTGTCTCGGTGTGCCTCTTGGCAGACTCAATTTTGCAAGCTCAGTTGTCACGATGACATTTTAGTTTTAATCAGCTGCAGCAGGTATCTGTAAAGCAGAGGTTTTCAGCAGGGATGGATGAGTTGAAGGGAGGGCACAGAGAGATGCGAGGCAATATCTTCCCCTCATATCTCTCACCATGTGTGACAAGAAAGTGACAGATGCATGCTGCTGTTCTGAAAACTGTCTTTGTAGCTTGTCTAGCTGATTTGGCGTGGCTACCAACACGGACAACAATGGCACCAACAGCGACTGTCGCACAACTCATGGAGGCAATGAAGGATTGTGGGTGCAGGTTTTAGTAGTGAAAGAAAATTGCCACTCCCATTTATTGCAGTAGAGTTTTTAAAAATGTTAGTTAATGCTACAGTACTTAAAAGTAACCAGTTGATTTTTTTTTATTGGCACAGCTCTTTCTTGCACGCCCAAAAAGCTGTTTTGTGTCACCTTCGTCAGAGCTCTGTTTTCACGAGCTCCAAGCTTTGACTTCTCCAAATTTTCTTGCTCTCTTTTCCTCACACTTCCTCCCTCCTTCTACCGTCTGCTTGTGCTCGTTATATGAAACCCAGATATGTCAAGTTGTCTTCCAAGCTCTCTGTTCTTTTGTCTTTCTAGTGAGTGATGCAATTGTATTCACCGGGTCTGTCCTTAACTAATGACTCATATTACAACCAATATTATAAGGCTCTCAAGGATAGTGTTTGAAAACCACCAGTGTTTGAAATATCCATTAAAATGACCAGATATTTGGAATCCCTGCCACAGTGCCATCATTAGACATCATTACTAGAAATGACTACAGCATGACAGTGCTTGACAGAGCTTGGATTTAAAATTCAAGATGAGCACGATCACAGTTAAAGTAGAAATCTGAGATGAATAAAAACACCATATATTTCATATAAACTTTCTCTCTCCCTACACACGAGATACACTTAACCATGTGAATTTAATATGAATGAAACAACTAGTGTGACTCATGATAGTGTTCATGACACCGACTTTGTGGTTTTATGCACTTTTGAAATTAACAAAGTTATGCTGAAACAGACATGTATGTATGGCCTGTAAGATTGTTAATATATTTTCTGAGACAAAAAAGGTGAAAATTCAGTGAGAGAATTTAATCCAAAGAGAGGGTTGTTAATAATTATGAGACAAAACACTGTCATTGCTAGAGCTCAAGAAATAAGCGTAATGCAAAACTTTTTAAAATGTGTTTTGGTCGTTAAAGCTACAAATATATCTTCTAATGGATATAAAAAACATGTAAAATATGGGACCTTTTAAATAAGATACGTGGTTAATCATAGGCTAAAGATGGACAAGTTAGTTATTAATGGTGTGGAATGGAAACCTATTGTTCTGAGCTATTGCAATAGCTAAAAGTTGACGTGAACTCTTCCTCAGGAGTACTGAGCCGTCTCTCACAATCCATAGTAAAACCTCTCTGCTCTTAATTGCATGCCTCACATTATGATTAACTCAGGTCCTGCGGGTAAAATGCATGTCTACATGCTGACTGATTCAATGGGACAAGTGAGTAGGAAGACCTTGTAAGGTTAACTATGCTGCAGAGGACAGAGTTCCTTATTTGCTTTGTTTCTTAGAGGGATGATCAAAGGGATGTTAATTATCAAGGGATGATTGATGAATCACGGCTAAGAGTACTAATTTGTCCACTGTCTCCATTGTTGACTCTTAAACCTCGAGATCAGCAAGGTATAAAAGGAATTCATATTTCAGGCCAAAAACATTAGGTCTCTTTATTTGCTGATGACATACTATTATATCTTTCAGATTGATTTGATTGATCACTTTGGAACATTTTCAGGATATAAGGTCAATCTGTTTAAATCAACAATACTGTCCAACAGTGATCAAAAACCTGTGATGTGAGCGTGATGTAAATGGTTATGATTATGGCAACAGATGTTGATATATTATTCCTTCCATAAATGTGTGTTGCTTTTTATTTAAACGCCACATGTTGGTGAATAAAACTTTTCTCTTTTTGTACTTCCTTTTGTCTGTATCACCTATCACCATGTAGTAATCCCTCCACAGGCTGAAAGGTTTCAGAGCAGCTTTGTTTAATCCAGGTTCACTGATCCCCACAGAACATGAGCACAGCACTTCTTGTGTCTTTTGGTGTAGGTTTTTCTTGTCTGCCAATCTGTCAAGGTCCCTTGTGTTTTTTATTGTGTGTTTGTGTATAGGCCCCTCACTCACAATATCTTAGTTGTGGAAACTTTTATCAACTGTTCCTGTTCTCACTCTCTATGTTTTTATTTATGTGATTAGATGTACAGTGTGTCCGCGTAATAATGAGTATGTTTTTTTTTTTTGTTGTTGTTTTAAGGTGTGTGTTGGTTCTGGTGTGTCATTATGTAAACACCATATGAAACACCATTCCTTTTCTCTGAAAAATGTGACACGTCTGTAGTTTACTTGTTTAAATGGCGAGTGGTGTTTAGCCTCTTCTGTTTGTCCTCTGTAGACAAATGTCTCACCCAGCGGGATCAGTGCACAGTGGCTGTGTTTTGACTACATCTTTGAGACGTTTGAGTCAAGCTGAGTTAAATTATGTGTTTGTGCATTCAGAACAAGACGATTAATGCCTCTGTGCCTTGTTTTCTCTTTTCTTGTGTGTTTAGCCATAGTCTGGTTTAATGGTTAATGTAGGGCCAATGAGATCTACACGTTTTGTGTCAGTGACACATTTATGTTTTCTTCTGTGCTTTGCAGACCGAAGCCTGGAAATTCTTGCCGAATGTCTTGGTCATGAATAACCCTTTCCCCTTGAAGATGGATTCACCAAATTATTTTTTTTGCCTCTAAATACACATTCTTGTCCAATACTTAACGAGAACTTTAATAACAGATGCTGCAGCATAAGTATTTGTTCAGTTTGGCTTTTGCTCTCCTGCTCAGAAACGGTTGTGATCTTGTATTTGGACTTGTCATTTAGGGCATTATATACTGCGCAACACTGGATGTCCTTCAGTAATGATTTTGGTAGTTATCGGGGTGCTGCAGTGGGTATGAAGACCTTCCTTTTTTTTTTTTTTTTTTTTTTTTTTTTTTTTTTTTTTACAGAGAGCCAGGAGTGAGGCTCCTTTGTCTACAGGCATCTTTGGTTTTAACACATATTTGAGACATTGAATTCCTAGGAGAGTAGCCCTGCAGCTGATGCTGACAGCTGTAGAGTGGAGAAATAAAAAAAAATTTAATTTCCTCAACAGGGCCAATAAAAAAAAACTAAACATAATACAGTCAATTGGGGTGTTTTTTTTTCTCTTCAATAGTACTAATATCCTGTAAAGAAATTAACAAAGAAAAAACTTAAATTTATCTAATTTATCTAATATTCTGGATTTATTTTTTACAAAGTTTACACCTCATTTTAAAAGAAGGCTTTCTATGTACATTCTGCCCAATACCAAAAAACACACAAACCACAAAAACAAACATAAACCAGTAAGACAAAGCTGCATCTTCTTTTTTCTGTCTTCGGGACTTGGGACGTGGGATTGACAGCCACCTGCTACTTGACTTTCAGACTCACTTGTGCTGGCTTTCCTAGAGATCCACTTCAAACAGAGCAAGCAGCTTGAGACTGATAGAGGCAATTTTCAGCTATGGGGAAAGTATTGCAGCTTCTACGACATTATAGCCTCTGCAGTGTTTGCACCACGTTATTCTATCTGAGAAGTAAAAAAAAATCAACAGCAAACAAACAGAAGAGAGGATTGTGAGCTGATGTTGGAGGAGGGAACACGTTCACTGGAGATCATTTTTCTGACTGACAGTGAACAAGACCTCAACACCTCATATAAGTGCCATCCAGACCAGTATTGTCCTGTTTTCTTCTAGGTCACTGTCAGTCTTTCTGCTCTTGAGGGACTTTGTGACCTACACGCTTGTCTTGTCAGATACTGACTGACAGCCACTTCTGTACAGAAGGTCTCATGGAGTCTCCAGTTAAAATTCAGCCTGTCTCACAAACTAAAAACTTTTGACAGTACTGAAGCCAGTCAGATCTGCAGATCAGCTACACCAGATTTCCCCATTCATATCAGAATACACCAAAGCAGTCATGTTTTCTCATTAGCAAGAGTTTTTTTTTTTGATTTGCTTCATCAGCCATAAGAATAATAAGGATTCTGATCCAGTCTGCTCGTGCATCATTGTGCAGAAGTCCATTATGATAAGTAAATGAAATCCTTTTGAAATGACATGGTCAAACAATAGATGAATAAAATATGGATAAATGGAAATATCATTCGCTTTGTTAGTTTTTAATTGTGATTTATTTGAACACCCCTAGATGATGCAGCAGCTTCAGAGTCTGATAAGTCAGTGGTGGACCGCGGCTACGTGAAGAAGAAGCTGGAGCATGGACTGACACGAATCTGGCAGGTCGGAAATAACAGTGTACTTTCTCACTTTGCGTGGTCTGGACATGTCTCTTCCTTCTCCCTATCTTTTTCCCCCCTTCTCATTTACTTTTTCACCAGTTTTCTGTTAAACTCACAGCTGCTCAATCACAAGTTTCCCTCCCACCAATCGCCCTGTCCCTCTTACTTCTCTCTTTAGGATGTCCAGTTGAAAGTGAAGGCCTACATCCTGGGAACGGACATGTCTAACTTCAAATACGACGATTTCATAGTGGTACTGGATGTCATCAGCAGGTAAGCCGGAGGGTCAGAGCCAAGCCAGCTCATTCTTGTTTCCACTAATTGGTCTTCATTACCTTCGTCCCTTTCTCCTTCTTGTCTTTTTAAAATTCTCCTTTTAAGCTTGATGTGCTTTCACACGCCGTCGCTCTTTTGTTTTTTTCCCTCTTTGTTTCTCACGATACTCATTTTGTCTGACATTTCCTCACTAACTCACTGAATCAAATTATGCAAACACTCTTACACACTAACACACACACACACACACACACCCACGCTCCCCTTCCCATTAAGAAAGTTTTCATTAACTTAATATGCACATCAAAACTGAAACTATAATGTCATGTTTGTCCCAACCCATTTAAACACCACAATTTGATTATATTGACATTATTGCAAAGGTCTTTGAATCCACCTGAAATGATGTGCATCGTGTTAATCTGTTCTGTAAATTTGAGCTCTGTGATCAACATACTGAAAAATTAACATTTAGTGTTTGCTGATCTAATGAAGCCACCATTTGGTATTATCTGTGAACATACTGTAGTTGACATTATCTTGTCATTCATTGCCTTCTTAATATTCATACGTATACCTTAAAATGTCAGACTGGGTCATTGTAGAGTGCTTGCTTTGGATGCAGACTCCTGTGGTCCTCTTTGTTCAATAACATCGCCTTTCCGTCTGTTTGCATCTCACCCCTGCTGGCTCAGTTGTCAGTCAAACAGCTGCCCTTCTCCAGAGGCTTTGACTCCAGAGAGCTGTGTTTGCTATATTCCTAATGATTTGACAGATTTAGAAAATCATTTTTTTCATTTTTTAATGCCAAAAATCTCTTCAGTTTTCAGGATTGCTTATGCAAAAGCAAATACGATAAGGGTACAGAGTGAAATTTATAGACTTTTGGCTAGATAACTACTTTGTCGCTGTACTCTGTAGATAGAGATCTGGAAAACAGTGAATCAAATCATTATCTTTATCACAGGAGTTCTAACTTGCAGCTTTTGCATCATTGTACCTTCATCCTTCAACCCTCTCTTTCAGGCTGATGCAGGTCGGTGAGGAGTTCTGTGGCAGTAAGTCAGAGGTCCTGCAGGAGTCCATCAAACGCCAGAGTGTCAACTACTTTAAAAACTATCACAGGTACAGATTCTTCCAATATTTCTGGATCAGGAAAGAGGAGGTTGTAGATGAAACAGCTTTTAGACAGTAGGTTATCATGGCTTGACAGAAAATTTTATACACAGTCACAACTATTGGCTCCCTTGATCATGCTCTGTTCCCAGCATAACCCTCTTTGGAGTAGATGTGTAATTACATGGTAACACTCACTGAGCTGGAAGCACATTTTCTTCTTGATTAGATAGCCCCCTGCCAACCACATGAATATGGATGCTTTCCCACAGACAGATCGTCTGAGGAGATTCGCATTGATCACTGTTATGATTGCCTGTCAAGAATCAATGATACACGAATGACAAATATCAGAATATCAAAAGCCTTATCTCAAAAGAGTAGAGGAGGGAGACTCAGAGGCATGATGGGATGCATCTTGAGGTTAACAGTGATTAAATTTAGGTGACTGAAAAAAAGAGTAAGATGTGACAGAACCATAGAGAGAGAAGAAAAGGGGGTGGACACCAGCCGGCATAATGAAGGCACATCATCTGCATCTTCTTTACATTAAGTTTGATTCATTTTCCACCCGGGTATCAATCCCAAACAGAGTACCCATCAGTGAACGTTGTCTGTCAGCCGCCTGCAGTAACACACTCAGTCTTTGGAGGAGGGTGTATTGTTGGCCCGCGGGTGCAAAGGATAAAATGACATTGTCAGGGTTCAGACATGATAAATATCTCAGAGCTGCACCATCGGTACTCATTTTCTCTGAGTGATTGAGCTGTTTTAATGTTCCTCTAATTCTCAACACATTAGCTGTAGGCAAGTGATGAAAAATGGACTGGTATACTGAATAAAGTTCATTGAGCGTGGGGCTGAAAGACATGGCAAAAAATATGATCATGATAATCTATTACATACTGATTAATATCAATATTTATCATGATATATAATTAGATTATGCTGCCATTTTGAAGAGTATTCTGATGATGACTGAAGGCTAGAGAAATCTGAGAGTTCACTAGTTAACTTTAACTATAGTTTATTAACATAAAAAGTAGAATTTCATATGACACCATGCTTTATCTGCCTTAAAGGTCCAGTGTGTAGGATTTAGTGGCACCTAGCGGGGAAGTTGCAGATTGCAACCAACTGAATACTCTCCCACGCCTCACCCACTTCTTCCAAGCATGAAGAAAAAACAAATTGACATTTAAAAGCAATAGGCCATATCTATATCAGTGTTTGGTTTGTCTGTTGTGGGCTACCGTAGAAAAAATGGTCGTTCAAAATGGCAGACTCCGTGGAAGAGGACCCGCTCACACTGTAGATATTGAGGGCTCATTTTAAGTCAGCAAAAACACAACAATTCTTATTTTCAGGTGATTGTACACTAATGGAAACATACTAATGAATATTATATTCCACAAATATTCCTAAAAATTAACTTAAAATAGTAACGTGGGCACTTTCTCAGCTGATGATTCCCATCTTGGTTGGCACAGACCAACCGCCTTTTTTACCGACCGCCTGAATCTATGCTTTTGAGATATCCAAACCACTTCTATATAACTGATGTGTGTTACTTTGTCAATAAGTAAGTTACTGCGGGCAGAGTTTCTGTGTGTTTGATAAATTGCTCATGTTTTCCTTCTTTTGTTGCACTTATAGATAATGAGCATTTTCATTGTTGATGTTGTGAGCTCTGCTCCTGTGGCCCACTCTGTGTGGAGGGCAGTGAGGCAGAGAGAGATGCAGAAAAGCCCTCTGTTCCAATCATTTTATCCCTTTTTTTTCCAGAGGAAATCCACTTTCACATTCCACTTTCCTCACTGGTACCATTGCTTGATGCTTTGCGGTGGGAAATGGATATGGATGTGCAAGCCAGCAAATGTAGACTGACTGTTGTGTGATGGATAGGCTGTTCAATCTATCCATATTTAGTAATAGTCTTCAAAGTTTAACATTGTTATCGAGGTACATCTTTCACAATCCTGCATCTAGGTTGTTTCATCACCCAGCCCTAATTGAGCACGCTGTGCCACGTTGAAGTTATCTGCCTATCTCCCGCTGTAGTACCACGTTTTCTCACTTCTCATACTACAAACACGTTTTAGACAAGAACAAGAGGAACCGCAGTGTTTGAAATCAACACTGCATGGACGTTTCACACAGAAAAACCCAATATTGACCTAGCAGGTGAAGACCAGGATGGCTGTTTTGAGCTGTGAAACATAACACACTTACACCCTTTCACACAATACCTGTCCACTGCACATCTGTGACCTTTACAGCAGATTTAATCAGGAATCTTTAGAACTCAGGAGCTGTTTTAATACATGAAATGGCACAAGGTCAGTAATGGACTGATGCTGATTTTTTTTCCACTCTTCTTTTTTTGTCTTTTTTTTCCCCATCCCCGTTCCTTTTTATCTCTTCTCAACCCCTCAGGGCACGACTGGAAGAACTGAGGATGTTTCTGGAAAATGAGACATGGGAACTGTGCCCGGTGAAGTCTAACTTTAACATCGCCCAGCTTCATGTGAGTAAACCGAGGCGAGAGAGTGAAGCGCGGCGGCATTCATTTATCCTACGCTGTCAATCATCTCACACCCCCACCCCTGTGAAATTTGCATAAAGATATGAAACGCAGGGGATCCCGCTCAACGATTTCTGCGTGTATGTGGGTGTTTGTGTGTGCGCAAGCATGTCAGCCTCTGTATCAGCACAAGAGAAGGAAAGTTCAGTCCACATATAAGACAGAAGAAGATAAAATGGCTGTAGTTCCATGTGACTTGTATGTTAGGGGTTCAGTTTCCCACATTTATGAGCGATAGTTAAAAATAAAACCTTAAATGTCACGCACAACCCAAACCAAAAGAAACAACATGTTCAGCTCGCATCACCTAGAAGCAGAAATGACAGAAGAAGAGATGTCAGAAATATAAATGGAGCCGATTCAAAGATGTTACATTTTCACACATCTCATGCTTTGTGGCACATATGGCAACAATTACACATTGCAAATAACACCCTGCCTTCAGAATTACATACATCACACACATCTACATGGCATGGCAAACATCAAAGGCCCGGCTGACATTAAAAAAAGATTAAAGCTTGCTTCTTTTTAATGCAAACATCCAGCTGAGGTAATGGCTTCTTGTGCCTTTTACCCTTTAAAGGCCCCACTGGGCATTAACATCATGACTGCTTAGGAGGCTGCTAATACTACAAAGTTAGATATATATGAGCTTATAATGTAATATATTATACTATAATATTATTTAATAGATTAGATTTTCATCTTTCTATTCCCTGTGGTCATTTTAAGAAAGCACTGCCTGTCTTGGAAATAACAAAATAAAAACACCACGGGGAAAAAATGAGCACTGAATTCCTTAGCTTTTTAATATTCTTCATATTAGGTTGATTATATTCTAAATTGTTACAATCATACCCAAATTTGGGTTGTTGATTTGTTATTTTCTCACACGCTGATGTTATTGGCTCCAAAGTGCCCCCCAAAACTGACAACAACATATCATTGTTGACTTGACTATATAGAATAAATAAATAAATTATGCACCTACTGTATATACTACGACCGAAGGCGAGAGCCCAAACAGAAAAGTAATGCAGAAATAAACAGGTTGCATTGTGGGCAGGCAGTCTGCTTCTGTTTACCTTTGTACCAAGCTATGCATGCTAATATGCACCAGATCTGTCAAGTTGTTTTGTTCCTAGATGTCTCACTTGATTTTATAATGTCCACCACTGTTTTTACCAAGTCATGATTGCTAATTAGCAAATTTTTATACTGTACATTGAAGGTTTCTTTTCCTATGTGCCTCATCCGCTCACTTCACCAAACATAAATCTACATCCGTCTCTTGTGTGTTTCTGTTCAATCCAGGAGTTTAAGTTCATGGGACAGTGTCGCTCTCCGTCCGTCTCCCCGAGCAGACAGGCCGTGTCCACCACGAGCCCAGCTCAGGAGGAGCTGTCTCTGTTCCAGCAGTACCTTCAGGAGGGAAACCCCTTTGAGATGCACACTGAGCACAAAGAGGAAGAGACGGAAGATGTGCTGGCATCTAACGGGGTAAGTGGCAAGCAAACATGCATCCATTTGATGCCAGTTTAATAATTTGGAATTAGTCAAAACACACTGGTGCAGTAGTTGTATCCATGTACAATTGTTTATTGCAGTCAGGTACATAAGAATGTCTAATTAGGCTACCTGTTGAGATGAGTCACCAAACAAGTCAACGAAGAGACGAGTTGATTAATTGGGACATAATCACTGTTGGGTCAGTAAATGGTTTACAGCAGCTCTCAAGCTGTCACCTCCCCAAACACACCAGCAGTGCAGAACTTGCCATGATTAATATAACACTTTGACGCATCGTCTGTTGTGCAACACAGGCTGTTAAATCGCAAATGAAACCCGTCTGCGTCAGGAAAAATAATCAACTTAAGAGTAGAGCTGTATGCGATAATGTAGCATCTTTGTCATGTAGTCATTTTTCTATGGATTTTCAGATCCTCATCCATCAGGATTAAACAGTGTTGCCTCAGCAAAGCAATACTCCTTTGTATGCTCTTTTAATTCTAGCCCTCCTTTTTATTTCTGAGACACACTTTCTCTACTCTGTACTTTGTGTTCAATAGAAGTAGGCAGCACTTCACTGTGAAAGAAACATTTTGCTACATTCACTTTTGTCTGTATTGTCCAGTAAAACTACTATCCCTGCCACTTGAGCAGCATACATAATTGACAGAGAAGATAAATCGTCATTCTCAGGCTTTGAGAGCCCGTTTAAAGACATCTATCAGTGTGCTTTGTGAAATTACATCTTCAAATCCAGAAGAGAGCAGCCTAGCTTGATTTGGCGGGGGAGAGCAAACCTCTTGTCTTGTCCAACAACTGAAATCAAGCCCTTCAGCTCGCTTGAAGAATCTGAATCTAAAAAGATATTGTTCCATTACATTAAACAACAGCCAAGTGGCTGCTATTATGTGGTTAAGAAGGAACTGGTGTGTTCTCCGATGGCAGTGGCTGATGATTATATGTTGATTTACATGTCGCTGTTTTTGTCCGTCCTGCACGTGACTTCAAACCCCACCGGGAGCGTTTCAGAAGCGGAGCGTTTAGCCTGCCAGACTTTGTTTACTTGCTCAGATTTGGCCATTTTCCTGGTGTATTTTCTTCTAAATATGCTTCTACATGTGTAGAATTCATTCATTCAACATGTAGCCGGGCGTAGTTACGCTTCTGGGACGCTTCGAGAACGATTTCAGACGCTGTGCAGTTTGCAATACCTGTAACAAAGAAAAAACATTGGCATCGGCATCAGCCATCGGCTAAGTTGTTATTTTAAACATCGGTATCGGCCCAGAATTTCACAATCGGTACATCCCTAGTTCGTTAGCATTGACAAATCCTAGAACCTGCCGCTTCATGCCTACGAGCAAGCATGGGCAACTGTTTATAGTCTTGGGTCTTTGGTCACCACTAGCTGGACAGCTAGTTAGCTAAGCAGCACTGCTATCCGCTATAGCCCAAACCTCTACAACTCTGTGTCACATTTCTCAACAGTAAACTCATATAAACCTACCTACGATAATAACTTATCGTATGTCTCAAGTAGCACTTGTCAGCTCTGATGGCAGTCTGAAGTGCAGTGACACCACAAGACGGAGAGAAGAAAACAAACTCTCACTTCAAGGCTTTTGTATGGTTCAACCAGATATCTATAGCATGGATAGAGTGATCCACAGACTATTGCCTGGTACCGTGGATGTTATACACACGTGCTCCTCCTATGACGACTATAAAAGTCCAAAATCAGTAAGCTGCTCCTTCAAGGCTTATTTGTTGTGTTTCTCTTCGAGAACGGAGAAGAGATTACACCAGTGCTGCGACACATAACCCACTTTTTTTATATATATATATTGATGTATTTTCCTTTCAGGCTCAACTTCCATCTAACATATTAGACTTACAAGAGCCCTAGCTTGGCTTGCTCTTAAGCTTGTAATCCTTTCTATACGGCTGTTGTCTTGCCTAAGCTTACAGTTAAGGACAAAGAAAATATTGTCTTTCAGGGGAGCTTTAACCCAACTCTGCCTTTTCTCTTCAGGCCACTCATTTTAGCCCATCGGGGTTGAAGAGATGGGGATGTTACACTTTAATTTAGATAATATAATCACAGGCAGTTTGGTTTTGCATTCTGGAGTATCCAGTTATTTCCTGTTATTTTAAAACCTGTAGTTTGAAGTGTTTAATCTCATCAACAAATCTCATGCCGTGAATTTTTTCCACGCTTTTTTCCCCGCAACGTTTCACTGCATGTTACCGTCAACAGTGGCAACATTGATGTCGTTTTTATCCCTTTTACTCACTTCATCTGTGCTGTATCTGTTCTCTCCACTGGCCCTTTGACTATCATCTCCCCTGACTCCTGTCTGATCTTTCCCTCCCCTTTTTCTCAAGTATGAGTCAGACGAGCTGGAGAAGAGTGTGTATCAAGATTACGACAGCGACAGTGACGTCCCCGAAGAGCTCAAGCAGGACTACGTTGACGAGCAGACGGGTGATGCCCCCCTCAAGAGGTCAGTTCCAAGTCAAATAGTTTTACGCCTCTGCGAAGACATACACCTACGTGGTGTGTCCAGCTGTCCGTCATTTCTGCTCCTTGCTGTTTCAAATGTGTGAATGAATATGGAAGGTTAACTCACTTTAATCACAGACACAAAATAAAACGATGCATTACGCCACTTTTTATGCATTTAGCTATGTCTTTTTATCTCACCTCTGGCTAACCCTGCAAAGCAGGCATAAAGCTTGCATAAATCTTTTTGTCTACCCATGAAAAATTCCCATTCTTCCCACCTCCGCCTATGTGATTGAAAGATTAGTTGCTGTTAAATAAAGTAAGGGCAATCCTCTGCACCTTGTGTATAAAAGGATTCATTTTCATCTGAAAGAGAAATGTGAATGCAGTTGAGAAAGGTTTCACATTGTGTTTTTATTTTATGATCAGAGAGAGATCCTATAATTAATGTGAGAGAATTACCATCTCAGCATGTTGTAGCTGTAATTATGCCTTCCTCTCAAAAAGATGCCTCACACATTCGGTTGCTTTTGATGCAGTATAGTAAGAAGTAAGAAGTTTTGAATTTTAGAACCCTTCCTGTTCATTTTACGGCGTTTTTTATCGGGAGACTGACTGCCTGTGTTTGCGGGGGTGGTGGAGGGCCGAATCAATAAGAAGCGCCTGTGCATGTGTGCATATCCGAGAGTTGACAGATTTTTACACAGGATTTGCACGCCACACAACACATACAGCGCCATTACTTATTCAGCGGCTCCTCGTTACAGACGCGTATAATGATCATTTCCTGTCATGCAATGACTTATTAATGGTATCGTGACGTTTTCTGCTCACTGTTGAGTCTCATTGTTTCGCAGGTCTGACATGCCTGCTGTTTTTGCTTTAACTCTCGCCGCATTTCATTTCCTGCACCCCCTGTGTATTAACCTGACATTAGCCTATAGTCACTTAAATGCTAATATCACATTCTTATATGCATGAATCACTAATGGTTAATTACTGAACGAGTTGCATGGTCACATCCAGAAATTAGAAAGCCCCATGTAATGATTGCTGGCTGATATGGCTGGATGATCAGAGTCAGAGGTCTGCTGCTCCAGGATCACCAGTTCAAAGACTCCACCACCCGGGTCCTTCTGTGTCTCCTGCATTGTGTAATGGGTTCTGATTGATCAATTACAAGCCTCTGACCCGCACTTAGGTTTTGAACCTGGCCGATCAATGCTGAGGATTAGTGATGTTAACATATATTACAGAGTCTCTCCTTTTCTCATGACTCTCATGCCCCACTTTCTCTCTCGCTGCCACCTCCTGCACGTTCCAGTGTCTCCAGGGAGACCATAAGAAGCAAGAAAAAGTCTGACTACAACCTGAATAAAACCAACGCCCCGATCCTCACCAACACCACCCTCAACGTCATCCGGCTTGTCGGTGAGTCGTGCGCATCTGCGCGTCTTCTCCTTTCTTCCCTTTGAAAGCAACGCAGACACCACTTTGAGCGTGCTCTCCAGCCTGCTCCATTTATTCACGGCTGAGGCCGGCAGCTCATCAAGATCTGCACCCTCAGGTGTCTGATGCCACCTGTGTGACTGAGCTGCGCTAATAATATTTAACCTTTGCCCTGAGCTCTGACCTTTTCGTCTCCCAATAAGGGCTTACACGTCTCTTTGACGTGGCTTAGAAGACATTGTGGCCCTTCCTCGGCAAGGCGTGCCCTCTGGCGATGTGACCCTCATGATGTGATTTTTATGTGTAAAAAGGAATTAGACGAGGCAGTTATCTCTCCTGTGCGGGGCTGCATGGTTCAATAAATTTTCTGCTATATGGATTCATTTAATAACTCTCTTTTTTTTCTAGCTGTTGAACAAATGTCTGTGCCCACCACTTGTTCTCATTTAAACTGTCTCTTTTCCGTTTGTGCTTCAAAACTTTCCTGCACAAACAAAACAAAATCTTTTTTTTTTCCTTTTTTTTATTTCTCTTTACAATTGATAATATTGATTTAGAGCTGTGTGGCAAAACTGAATGAAAAGCCGAGGTTTGATTCCAAGCAATCGCTTCTAATTCAGTCTCTGCAGCTCTTTGATGGAGTTAGATTGCTCCCCGAGTTCTCGCCGCAGAATTCCAGAGAAGGGGCGTGAAAAATGAAAGTGTGAGAGAAATACTGCTGTCTCAGTGGCAGAGCCGGCTAGATTGAGTTTATTTCTCCTTTTCTTTCCTCCATTCATCAGTTCTGAGTCAATGGTAACCTTGTTACACCCCTGTACCTCTGTACTCATTGCTTTTATTACCTTGCCGTTAAATTAAATCCTTGCCCTCAAGTGTATGCAAATGCAGTGTGTTCCCGCTGAATTTCTGGCGGTTTCACTGTAATTAATTTACTGCAGTTTAACATTGTAAACCTGCTACAGGTTGTACTTAAGAACAGAGCCATTTCATTCATTGCAAGCTAACACTGGGTTAGAAAAAGGGCCTGAATTAAATGTCTGTGTCCAATGTGTGTCACATTTTCTGTCACAGGGAAGTACATGCAGATGATGAACATTCTGAAGCCGATCGCGTTTGATGTCATCCACTGTGTCTCACAGCTCTTCGACTACTACCTGTATGCTGTCTACACCTTCTTTGGACGCAATGACATGGTACAGTATTTTTTAGTCTCTGCAGTACTGTTTGATCACACTGTGCCAATGAGGAAAACAGGTTACACACACTGCACAAGCGTAGTATGTTTAATGCCATAATGCCATGCCATAATCAGGATTATTAGACTGGGTGTAGTTACACTTAAACATGTAGTTACGTTAAACATGTGACTGAATTTATTTTTACAAATAAGACTCTAAGTCTCTACTGTCATAAAAATGTAAAATGGACAGATTTTATAATCTTAAAATACCAATGTGAATGAGCATCAAGATGTTGGTGTGTGTGTGTGTACATCGGAAACAGTCGGAGTGCTTTGGGGGCTAAGAGGTTTAATGGGGCAACAATGAACTGCAACATCCCTAATTTGAGTCAGGCCTGTTGTCTCTTCGTCAGTGTTTGTGAAATAAAGGCATGAAGTGCTTCATAGAAATTTCAAAAACAAACAAAAAAAAAAGATGTGCATCATACAGTGCTGGTGTACTAAAACTAACAGTACCCCACAAGTAGCCAGTTTCCCCGTCGTAATGCTGCAGTTATTGTCTGATACCAGACACAATTGTTGCACTCTGTTTTCATCTTCAGTCTTACATTACCTTCACTGTTACTGAGGGAGCAGAACACTGGAAATCATAGTCATAATCATAATTTTAGGTCCACACTGATGCGTAGCTAGGCCAGCATGCTGGCTTTTGCCTGGGTTTTAACAGTACAAACAAATATCTAACAATATTTAGAAGACGTGAGCAGTATGTGTGCAGCATTGTCAAACAGTCCGGTTTGACAATGCTTGACAGAGCTTAACAACGCCGTTAGCCCCCCAGATAATGATATTTTTTCAACCGAGAAACCACTGTTTCATGTCATGATGCCAGACCAGAATCAGTCAACTCTGCGGAGTGGGTGGATTCAGAGATATGGACCCTGGCAGCTGCAGTTACATAATATTACTTCTGTTGCTTTAACAAAATTGGCTGCATTTATTTCTAACGGCGGACTTCTGAATTATTTCTCATTAGATGACATATAGCGAGACGGCAAATAACCACTTCCATCTTTTCTCACTGAATGCCCGTCTCTGTAAAGATTTCAGTTGAATCATAGGCTACAGTGAACAAGCCCAATCTCCCCCATCCCATCTAAAGACTATCATGTCATTTATACTGCGCCTCACAGAGAAGGAAAACAGCATTTGTGTCAGAATCACCCTGGGGGAAGTGGTAATGATGGCAACAAAATGACTTCTGTCCCATCGAGGTGGAAGAGATAAAGAGGTTGAACACTCCACGGGGGACTCTACGATACACATTATTGCCGTGTTTGCTTGTGTGCATGGGGAGATGAGAGAAGGTGACACACTGGTTGTGAGTCGACAAGTCTTCAAGCGGTCGCTTCTCTTATGTGTCTCAATCGGACCGCCGTGTTTCTCCGTTCCTTCTTCACACATGAATACTGTATGTCTGCACCTCCCCACCGTTCTTTTTCTCATCTTTTGTTCCGTACAGTATCCTTAATCTTGCATGTTCTGCTCCTTTCGCACAACACTGCTTGTCTTTCATGCCTGCTGACGTTTTGCTTTCACTACTCCCATGCCACTCTTCATGCCTGCCTGCATCTCGCTTAAATTCTCACTTTCTCTTTTTTTCCACTAGTCCTCATTAAGTGTAATTTCATGAACCTACCCATTTCATTAATAGTCTCACTCAAAGAGGCACCTGCAGGAAAATGCTAATGTCCCTATGAATCTTTAAAAAGCTTATGGAAATTGCAATGCACATATGCCGGTGTTTTGACCTAGGCTCTGCTCTCTTTACACCACCGGAATCAAAATGGATCTGCATGACGTCTTCACTCGAAGAGTAATGAGTGACATTAAAATTCAAAAGGGTAAATACCCTATTATCTGTGTATATTGGCCCTGTCAAGTCAAGCTGCACGATTGACTCTGTCATGCATATGCTTAGGATGCATTTTGTGCTGTGCTCATGGCTTCTCCATTAATAACTAGGCTGTTCTCCTGCTAGGTCTGAGAGAGACTTACAAACAGGCTTTTTTTTTTTTTTTTTTGGAAAAAGTGAGTAATGTTTCAAAAGTATGGAAAGCTGTGCCACATGGGAATGAACCGGACGTTTTATCAGGGCATCTATTCTAAGAAGAGACAGAAGAAGGACTCAGTAAACAAAGAGAGGAAGAGAGAGGGAAGATAAAGATGGAAGACTGTGTACTGTGTCAGTCTGTTTTGCACTATGATGGCAGGAAGAAGGGAGGAAAGAGAGGCTGCTTACCAAAACAACAAAGTAGGAAAGATGTTTTGAGGCAGAGCTGCACACAGACAGAGCAAATCAGCCCATTGAGAGCAAATTGAGATGATTGTGGAGCAGGCTGAATATCTAAAATGCTGGTTCTTCACTGGTGGCCAGGGTAATTTAAAGTTGGGGTTACAATTATCGCCTCTAATGCAAACACAATTTAATTCCTTTAGAATAAGGGCGGGCTACTTAAAGGGGAGTGTCAGCAATTTAGTGTTCAACTTCTCTAAAGTTGGAGGAAAAGAAAGTTTTTTTTTTTTTTTTTTTTAAAGTAGAGTAGGTAGAGCAGTAGAGGTCATGATATTCTGGCTTTGAGTGTCCTCAAATGTTTAATCCTACATTTACCATAATGCAACTCAATAGAAATAGCATACATCCTACATGCCCACCTCTTTCACACCCCGCATCACAACTTTTTTTTACATAAAGGTTTTCATTTTTAAGCTCACACTGGATAAACCTGGTGACATCATCAAGGTTATTCCTGGTGACTTCTTTTCAAATCTGCAAACAACTGCTTTCACAGGCTGTGTAGTACCAGTCGTGATGAGTAAACAGATATTTGTGTGTAAAGCAGTAATCATGTCTGACCATTTTACTATCTGCATGAACTGTGTGTACTATATAATGTACACAGGACAGTGGGTGGACTTTTACATGTCACCTTTAGTCTTGTAGTAGACTAACAGATGTTGTATTGTTTCCTTTTCTTGTTTTTATATACTGATGTCAGGCCGTTTGATTAGCCCACTCTATAAACGATTGAGAAGTATGAGGCCCTGTTTTCATCAAAGGTTTCGAGAGCTAATTTGGAAGCTTCTAAAATTAGCCAATTGCACTTGAAAGCATTAAAAGATGTTCGTAGTTAACTGTGGAGAAGCTCTGAACTGTTTGGTCTTTGCTGAAAATCAGGACAAACACATCGTTAACTCTTAATTCTCAAGCTTTATTCCTGTTCACATCTGAGAGATATAAAAGAGACACTATTGAACAGGGAGTGTGTTTCTGTTGCAGAACAAGTGCGAGTTAATGCGCGGACACAAATTAGGATGCTATAACGTATCCGGGTAACAAGGTCCAGCAGCTGGCTGACAGTTTCTGATTGGGTAGAACAGACTTCTCCTAAATTAAAGACCATTCTAAAAGTCAAGCGAGACTTGTGGACATGGACAAGATTAATTCCACCCGTTACCGCCATTAATCTAATTCTGTTTGTTTGCTTCAATTTTGCTTCTCCTTGTTTTTTTTCCTTTCTGCTGTCCATTCGTCACCCATAGCCTGTCCCGAGCCCATCTTTGCCAACTCACGGCGGCAGAGAGGCGGGCACCGTCAGGGTGGTGGGCCCTGCTTGCTTGGTAAGAGTAGATTTCGAGTAGTGTGACTAACACACAAGGTTATCCCCGCCTTGTGAGCTCAAAATACGAGTGGTGTGGATTGATGCGAAGCCCTCGAGGTGTGCGTGATTTACCCTCCCGAGTGACATCAAACACATCTGAAAGCGATTGCTGCGCTTTCACCCTCTCTCTCTCTTTTACCTCTCTTCTATCACCCACTGTAGCCCGTGTGAGTTTTGATGTCTGTTCCTCCCACTTCCTCCTTTTTTTTAAAGATTAGAGTCGACTTTCTAGAAGCAGAAAGTAGATTCTCTCGTCTCCGACGACGTGAGATGAGAGCAGATGTTGCCATGTGTGTGTGTGTGTGTGTGTGTGTGTGTGTGTGTGTGTGCTTTCACACTCTGCTGATGTGTGTGTTCTTATACTGTTTGTGCACAGTGCAGATGTAACTTTGTGTGTGTGTGTGTGTGTGTTCTACAGTATGAGTCATCGGGTCTGGGCCTTATCAGCAGCAGACTGAGAACCACGTTGAACAGGATCCAGGAGAGCCTCATAGACATGGTAAGACTCCTCTCTCTCTCTCTCTGTCGCACGCACACACACACGCACGCACACACACACACACACACACACCTTTTCTCTTTCTTTCCATATAACCATCACTTGTTACCTCATTGTGTGTCTCATTCCCTGACACATACATGCTCTCTTCACTCCGCGAGGCCCTCTCCTCTTTATACCCCCGTATTTTTTTTTGCCAATCCACTCTATCCATCCCCGCCGTACATGTGCCCACAGCCCGTGTCGCCACAAAATGCATTATGGGTCATCATTATCTGACCAGTGGTCGCTCACACGCGCACACACCTCCCTCTGTTTAAGTGGCCTCACCGGAATGGATGTGTGTGTTATTCCATTAGTCTCAATCACTACTCCCTCCTGTAATACAACATAATGACAATTAGCCTGATGCAGTCCACACTCCCTGCACTTTTGTCTGATAGTGTATCCGTCTGCAGCCCCGTCTGCTGTGTTACATGATGGTACAAGTGTCATCTCTCGTTTCTGCCTTTCATTTGTCTCCGTATCAGATGGCCTGTCTTTGGCCTGTGCTCAAAGTAGACATACCCGGACTTTAATCCGTCTCTAATCTGCAGTGCCACTGCAGTTTTGTTCTTCTTGCAAATATGAAATTCTCTTGATGTCGTCTGACATGATTAGACAGAAAAAAAAAACAAACAATGAGTTGTGTCTCTTGAGTCTAATTATGGCAGAAGTATGAGTGAGTGTGGCTCATACTTACATCTTCCTGCCTCGAATTCAAATGTGGACGTTGAGACGAGACAACATTTGCGTCACTTTTATTTCAACTATAAAGCCCAGAGGAAGAAAGAGGCCAATATGGCTTATTTGTGCAGTTAAATGGGATTATTATTGTACGTCACAAATTGTCACTCACAATACTCCATCAGCTGTGAAAATGAATGGTGAAATCCTGAATAACGTTAATTTATTTTTTCATTTCTGAGAATCTGTGGGGCTTTCTGTCAGCGTCTCTCAGATATCCTCTCTAGTTTCATCTCTGTGCTCACGTAACAACACAGACCAGGCCACAACTATTAAATGTGCTCTTTAGTGTCTGAAATGTGCCTACAACTTTAAAGAAAAGAGGTGAGAGCAACTTGATCACTGATTTGGGTGCGTGTTCAGTTGTCAGACCTCACCTTTGAATGTACAGTATCCAGTTAGAATGAAGTAGCAAGGCGCGTTGAATTGTTTTCCAACCGGCGTCACCTTTGCACGCAGATATAATCGTTTGTTTTCGCACAACATCCAAAGCTCCTCTTAAAAACAACTCGACAGCATAATGGTGTTTCGCTGTGATAGCAATGTGTGATGTTTATGGGTTTGACCGAGGAGAAAAACGAGACAGAAGCAAAACAGAAAGGCAGGAAGAAAACCCAGAAAAGAACCATAAATGATCGAGACTTTGAATTGCATTACAACGTGATAGCAACTATTTACACCCCAGTAAATTTGTACACCAGTTGTGAGCCGTTCCCATAACTGTACGACACTAGTCAAATGGACACAGACAGACAGACAGATGTGGTGTAATACACTGAGTCATGTGTGTGAAAACTTGTGCACACGCATTGATGCACACACATTTCAGATCATATCCCAGGTGGCATCACAGGCCGTGTCCTCAGACTCTGGCTTTGTAACAACACCCATCCTCTCCCTCTAATGTATTAGCGAATGCTTTCAGTCTGCCCTTTCTCATATGCAAAACTATTTTAGCTCATCTCGATAAATCATTCAATGTTGGAAAAGTGCCCTATTTTCCAAACTAACAGAGCACTCCCTATATTTTCCCTCTCCGTCCTGCTCTCCTTTTGCTCTCCTGTGTTTCACATCATGCTCCTCACACATAAATCTCATGGACACTTCCATTAAAAATATGAATACATATTGAACGTATACGGTTTGAAAAAGTGGTTGTCATTCGTACAGCATTGTATAACAATTTATATGCAGTTTTCATGGTTTTATAAGGTGTTGCGGCCGATGGATTATACAGTAAATCCCCCCCCTTTTTTTTTAATATATGTGACTTTACTCCAAAGTGAGAATGCATTCATGTTGAGAACAAGAACGCACTTCCCTCCACCTGCATATAAATTTGCAAACCCGCACACTCCAGAGATTGCTGCAGGGTAGACCTCATTTGTAAACAGATTATAAAGTTAATTGCACACTGCATTTCAATTGAGCCGGCGAATCCTTGCGGTTTTGTTCCCCTGATTTACCGTCACAACTGTTTGATTCCAAAACCAATGTGCTGGTAATGACTCCGAGTCCCATATGAATGGCGAGATTTTCCATCACATCTCGTCTCAGGTACAGAGTGGCCTCGCCTTAAATTGGGAGCTCCGCAGGGGAAAAAGTAAAAGATCATCCCCTCATTTATGTTCTGTTTCTCCGCCTCCGTTATTCTTGATTACCTCACTGAAACCATGTCACTCGCCTGGGTTTGACAGTTTTAATTTAAAGTTCACTCACTTTCAACTTTGACTGTGTCAATGAGAGTTTTCGGAACATTTTGAGGTTAGGGAGAAACTTCTGACGAGAGCGGAGAGGTAATTGCCTTCAACCCTTTCCACAAAACACTTGTTACATGATGTTTAATCACATGCACTGTCATCAACAGCAGTTTTAAATTCAAAAAGTGTCATCCGTACCTGAATGTGAAGCTCTGAACTGAACTGTTTAACTCAAATCAGCTGTCACGTAAAATAACTGCAATCCTCGCTCGGAAAAAAATCCCTTTACCCCTCTGGTGGTATTGCTCGAGGCACGTTAGATGACGGTGAACATATCCGAGTAAGGCAATGAACTTCATCTGTAGCCACATTGTCGCTGCCACAGAGTTCAACTGTGTCAGCTGTTGAGAGCCATCGCTGTGGGCAACATTGTGGAGAAAGCTGCAACAGGCAAGCAATTTCAAGTTCAACTCTGGTTCACCATCCTTCTCTCAGTAGTCAAACTAACAGTGTTTACTCTTTGAATAAGTCCATTTTTCTCTCTTGTTTTTCCCATTTCCTCCTTTTCTTTCCCTCCTTTTGTTTTATCTGTTTTATCGTCTCCTTTTCTTTATCTGTGTCGGCAACCCTAAGCATAAACAACTGCTTCTATCATGTCTCTGACAGATATAATCATATGGCTGGATATTCTGGTCGATTACTTTTTTTTTTTTTAATGATTTGACTCAAACAAATGCTGAAGTCAACCCACAATTGTGTGATGGAGTTGGTCAGATGTGTGTTGTGATGTGTGCATTGGTCCGCTTCTGGATGCTCGGCTTTAGTATAGAGTGGGCTTTTTCAGGCTTGGCACGGAAAGGAGCGGGAAGCCTGGTAATTTCTGTGTTGGCAGCAGTTTTTTGGCAGTGAACGTTGCTTGCAGGGACTCACACAAACACATACACTGCCAAGCACATACATACTAAGAGAATGCAAATTTTAACCGTCAGATTAACATGCTTGCAGTCCTACTGTCACTACTACGCGCTCTCTGTCCAGCGCACTTTTCACACTCTCTTCCTCTCTGTCTCCCAGTAGCAGAGTGATAATCCCCAAGCATGTGTTTGTGGTTATGGTTCGCTACATTGATTGGCACAGCTAACGCTGGCACACTGCCTCTTGTGAGACTCACTAGCTAATGTCACATACACACACACACATTGCACACTGCACTTTCTTTCACGCTGCACGCTAAACCCAGTCATTAGGTCCGTGTCTGTCACGACGGCACATCACTCTTGAGACTGGTCTCTTTGTTGTGGCCTGCTGTCTCTCTCCGTGAGTGGCGCAACGACCCAGAGGGGATAACCATTTGACAGGGATTATGGATCATGATTACGCTTTCACGGTGTCACTGTTTATACTGTACTTGTCAGGATATCACAAGTATTGACTTTTCGTCGGGGTGTCAGAACACACGGGCACATTTTTCATTGATAAGCCCGACTGCAGGTCGTGGCCCCTCAGCTCTGATGAGGAGACGGTTGATCCCCGTAGATACCATAACTCTCACTTCCTGGCCGCAACTTCTTGTCAACTTCTGCAGATGACTCATCACATCTCTCAGCGTGACAAACATGCTGATGAGCAGAATTATGCACTTTTAATTAAAATCCTTTCATTTGTATTCCGCTTTCTCCTCCCTCCACTTCAGCTCATTCATGTTCAGCTTTCTTAACTCAAGTATTTCAAGTTCTTTTCTTCTACTGTCTTGTTGCCAAAGCAGGTAAGTGGACCTGGAGCTATGGGAATAGAAGTTGCCAAAGATAGGCTTAGAGGTGCCGGGCCATATTTCACAAAATAAATGAAGGCCCTAATTCCATTTGACATTCATCTAATGAGAACGAAATTTCGAGTATTAGAGTGACAAAGAGGTGCAATAGGATCCACTTGACAGTAATTGCCTTCCAGCCAGTCCACTCGACTTGGCCATAAATCTCTATGGAATGGATCGGAGAGGAGTAAGCAGTCAATCATGACAGATTGAGACACTTCAATTGAGAGATCACTTTTCAACTCCCTGAGCTGAAAGCTTCCTTCATGACAAGGGTGATTATATGGTTAGGATTAATCACGGAGTTTACTAAACCTTTCAAATTAAGGATCTCCATTTTTCATCATGCCCAGAAATAACGTTTGAAAGCTGTTGCCTCCAAATTCTGGTGTTTGAAAGCCCCAAATTTGAAAAGGTATTTTAAAGGCCAAGGACTTGGCCCTGTTTTTTGGTTCCAAAATATGAAAGCCCTCAATTTACCATTAAAGACGGCCAATAAATCAATTGCTGTCTTTAGATATAAAAAGTTAATTTTAAGGCAATTAAATAACCTTAATCATAATGATGCATGTTATGTTCAATTTCTCCCTAAATAGCTCCCTAAATCATACGCACTAGACCTTGTAATTATTTAATCGTATTTGCATATCTTTCCTCATACCAGCCTCTTACAGTGACAACTATTCCCTGCCCATCCCTCAGCTGTACTGTATAGAATTTTACCTCACACCGTTCAAATTATTGATCCAGCGAATTTGATACTGCCAAAAGACAGTCCTGTCTCTCCTCAGGTGTCTGCTGCTGCTGACAGATAGGGCCTTCCATACCCACCTCAGAACTACCTCGGGCTGTTTGTTCAAAATTGAGCTGCAAACAACAAATCACCCAGTGGACGTGTGGGGAAAACCCAATGATCGAATAGATACTCCAGCAGAGGCGGCCCTGACTCAGCACTATGGAAAAAACAGAGAATTTGTCCGAGCCAGTGAAACTGATGGCCGGCCCGCATTGCAGACCATGGCAACTAATGAGCCAAGAGCTATAGTATGCTTCCCCTGTGTGGGAAATGCTGGAACTAAGCTTTTTTTTAGTGGTTTTGAGTTCAACAAAACTGTTGAATTGTTGGGTCTCTGTAGATAGGATCATACAGAATACAGTCTAGACCTACTGTGGCTATGACTTCTATGATGATTTGTTGATTTATAAAATAAAATTGAATTGAATTGGATCGGCCAAAATAGCAAAGAAGTTATGTCAAGTTTGAAAAGCAAGTATTTCCTGTTCAAAATCGAAAATATGCTACAGAGAGATGAGACTTGAAAGCTGGTTGGGCCGTTCCCTGTGGACTCGCACTCTCCATTCTGATTGATACAGAACTTTAGTGCCACCCTAAGGAGAGGATTATGGGAAAAATGCATAAGTCCCATATGAATACCAGAAAGTACAGCACGGTCTCATTCTAGACAGACACAGTTATTGTACACAAACAGCATACATGCGTTGATCCTCATTAGGAATAATTTTTCAGCTGGTTAAATATCACAGTGTCTTGTCTTTGATCTGAGGAAAAAACAGCAGGGATTGATAGTCATCAAGCTGCTGCTGTTTCCCAGTTTTTCAGCCTAATTCAAAGCTTTGCTCTTAACTGTTTTCAGATCGCTCCCTGGACGTTCAGTTTTATACGTTTTCTTCTCAATGGGAAATCCAGGCCTTCATTTCTAATCACTGCGGAAAGGTAGATAAGCTCCCCGGCTTTGATGTTCCGACATCTTCATACTTCACGATGCTGCTGCCTTTTTGGCATTAACACCCTGCAGACATCAACGAAGCTCGCTTTATGTTTCACCTGTCCACATGATACAAATGTCCACAAGGATGTTGGGGTTGTTTACACTGTTAAGGAAGCTTTTTTTTTTCTCTTAGTTACTTGGTGTTTATAAAGCTGCCAGAATCATGTAAAGAAATCCTTATTCAAGGCTTTGGGGGGGATGCTGTTCCCCAGAATTCCTAATGAAATGGTTTGCTGTTAAATTAATGCAGTGGCAGTGAAATGTCTCTTGAATGGCTGAACTTCCCATTCAGAAATTATTGTAGAAGTGATTCATATATAAACTTGGCTTAGAGTATCATATTTATCAGCATTTGAACCATGGTGTAAGTCCTAATTGTAGCATTTCTTTCTTGATGGTTTAACTTCTCCCGTCACTTTATAGAGAGAGAGAGAGAGACAGAGAGTTCATTAAAAACACTCAGAGCTCATTGTGTTTAATAAGTGCTAAAATTTTACTGTCAGCGATAAAGATTCACTCTGTGATTGTTAGTGTTCATATGTCAGTATAGAAAGAGATGTTGCTCTTTTCAGCTTGGTACTGTGAAGAGGAACTTAAGTCATTAAAGTTTCCTTTAATTATATCTGTGATGGATGTATATTAACATCTGAGTCAAACATTTGAATTACTTAAGTATTCCCAGGGCATTGCTTTAAGTGTTATCCGGGGGCACAGAGGTCTATATTTATATATATATATATATATATATATATATATATATATATATATATATATATATATATATATATTTAAAAAACTAACAAAAGATTGAACTATCTGTCTGTCACGGGAAGTTTTAGTCACGATTTTACTTGTTTTGTAAAAAGGTCTTAAAATGGTTCATTAACTCAAGAGCGTCTTCTATCTGAGCCAGACAGATAATTAAAACGTGCTGAGAAAGAATTGTTCTGTCCCCCCTGTCCTGCTTCTTGGCCCCTGTTTTGTTACTTAAACTCAGATTATACTGAGCATTCAGACACCCACGTAGATATTTCCTTTTCTCTCATACAAAGGGTAAAGCAGAGCTTCCTTTTTGTTGTTGTTCAGAGCTCATCAGTGAGCTTGAATGAATCAATTGGTGGTTGATGTGGATAGGTTCGTGGCTATGGCTAGCATAGCAGACAGGCTAAAGGGTTGTATTCATATATAGAATTCTTTCCTGTATTGATATATTTATGAATTACACCAATATCTTAGAAAGCACATTAGAAAGTAAAGGCGACAGAAAATATTATCATTGCCATGCAAAAAAACATTACATTTATTACATGAAATGGTGCAGTTTGACTAGCGTGCCGCAAAGAGAAGTTGCAACTGATATTCGTAATGTAAGAGATGTGAGCACACACTGTTGCTATTTATGATTGAAGCCAGCCTGGTTAGCTACATCTGCTTTTCATCTTAAAATAGATTTTAATATATCATAAGATATATATCATATTCACTTCTAATTAAGAAGGAATGATTGAATTGTGTATGCATGAATATTACGTTTGCCTCAAACAATTACAATAAGGGCATACTTTAGGTGTGGGTGCAAGGGAAAGATTAATTACCGTGTTATCAGTGAAGACCTCCTACTACGTCCATTCTGATTAAATAACTCACATTACTGCACGGATTACTGTTAATACAATTTACTCCTTTACAGTAGATTAATTTAATGGAGCTTGTTTAAAGAGAGGATATTGAATAATTATGTATGATATATCTTGGGAGTGGGGCTATAATGCAGCCCCTTTTTTAAAGTATATGCTCTATATTTTGTTACTATATTATTTTATTATTATGTTACTGTTTGGAGAGAGGTCACCAATGGACATTTTTCAAGCACCACTTACATGTTGCAGGTAGCAGTGGGCCTTGTGGCTTGTTTTGAGTCAATAACCTGATTCAGGATCCTTTATCAGTGGACTGCTTTCTGTGCCTCTGTGCCAGTGTTGAACAAATTGTACCCTGCGGTTTAATCCTCTTTGGAGCATGCCAACCTTGTTTATTACCTGCAGTGCTGGAAATTTACTTTTGGCCTCTGTTGCTAATCTAACTGTCGGTCTTCAGAGTAAATGTCCCAAACCAAAACATGTTTTTCATGAAATGGAAATGAATACAAAGAGACTGTAAGTACAGCTTATCAGCTATTTTTAGTCATCTTTTCATAACAGAGCGTGGCGTGGTTCTATTGGTGACTAAATTGAAAATATCCTACTAATACCAAAGAATAAATGAAAGCCTTAGTTAACTAATTATTCCACTAATAATTTCAAAATAAAATTTCACGTGGATAGCAGATAGATGGTTTGTGGTGTAACACATATTACTCGAATAATTGGTTATTTACATTTTCAGCAGAGATACGACTCAAAATCAGTGTTTGTGAGACATGAGTCACTGACTGATGATAATAATAAATCTAATTTAATGCTTTCTGTACTCAAAGAGACAAGACGGCAGAGCTCAATTCACCATTTACCATTCAATAATCACTCTCTTTCTGTTGCTCCTGGCTCGCTCCACTGCATACACATGATGATTCCTTTTCTATCTTAATTTCGTTTTTGCAGAGGTCACTCAGGCTCCCAGTCTGAGTTCAGAAGTTCATCGACTCCACGATCATTTACATAATGTACAAGTACACTGAGGTGAATGTCATCACAGTGACAAATGGAAAAAAAAAATCCATCCCATAACTTGCCAAACTGATAGAAAAGAAGCTGCCTCTCACTATTTGTAAAAAAAAAAAAAAAAAAAAAAAATGTGATTAGTGAATATCTGCTGAGTGAAGTTTGTGTGTGTGTGTGTGTGTGTGTGTGTGTGTGCATGTGTGTGTGCTCAGTCTTTGGCTCTAAGTTTCGTCTCTGCTCTGGGATAAGCAACAAATGTAATTTGAGAACATTTCCTTGTAGAACTGCTCTACCATGCTTGGATGCACATGACACATCCTTTCATAGAGGAAATCATTCATATGGCTGTAAGAATAAACTAGATTCAGCTTCTCGCAGCGGCTTCATGTTTTCAGATTCGTATTAATTTTGTTTGTCAAAACTTTGGCATTTCTTTGCCTCCCTTTTCTTTTTCCTGTCGCGAACAGGAAACTGTTACCAACAAATCGACTCCATAAAGGGATTTAACGTCACATGCTAATGTCAACTTGTCAGTCTGAAACTAATTAGTATTAACTGTATGATGGTAGGTAGTGTATTAAAGATTAAACAAGTGCCTTTAAGGCTGCATATTATCTGGAACTAGAACAAACAATTACTTTTGTTATGAATTAATCTGCCTTTTCTTGTGCGACTAATCATTTGGAAAATATCAAACAGAAAGAAACCAGGGAAGGTTTGTGATTTTTTTTTTTTTTTTTTCTCCACTGTTTTTGCCTGAAAAATGACTTCCGTCCATCAACTACTCGATGAGTCAGCTAATACTTTTAGCTCCAATCATTTCTGCGTACAGTTCACACCACAACCACAGGCAGACACTGTACATACATATATAGGCATTTTAAATTGCTCAGTAGTTATTGATTATACAGCTGTCATCTTGTAGCGAATATTAAAAACCACCAGAGATCAGTCTATATAACAAATATACTCCACTCCACTATGGAAAAGCCATTTCACTATTTATCTCAGTGAGACAGCGGAGAAACTGTTGTTGAGGTTTAAACTCCTAAATATCTTCAGCAGCTGCAGGGTGTAAATCAAATGATGTATGATCTCTTCACTATAAGTCATGCTATATGGAAAGTTTTTTCAGGTCCTTGTATGCCTTCGAGATATCCATCACCGATGCATAATTTGTCCAATATGGCATTCTTTTGCACGTACTTGGCAAGGCAGCAGACGCATGGAGTTAATTTGCTTTCATCCCGCTCGAGTCATTTGTCATTTTGATCGAGCCTCATCATGAAAGCGAAATCATAATTGTTTGCGCAGTCGTATCTTCGAGGATGTCAAATAACCAACAGGTTACGCTATAAGTGAGTACAGCAGAGTTTATGGCTTTTGTAGGCGAAGTTAGACGTTTGAGTCATGAAGTCTTGCCATTTTTTTTTTTTTTTTATTTGTTTTCTTTAAAATCAGGGGTTTCCAGCAGCGGCATTTTGGTGCATGTGTGCCAACAAAGATTACTGTGTTTGATTCATCACAATTAATTCATCGTCACCGGATTACGAAAACCGCAGAGAAACTAATTCTCTCTCGTCTCAGCCTCTTTTACATTTATTTGCAGATTAAAACAGGCAGAAACATTCAGCTTGTATGCGAGTATTTATATCCATTATATTACCATACTAGATGTCTCCCCAAGTGTCAGACATGATTTGCATGTTTTATCCCCAAAAATCATTTAAATATTCAGGGGCACTGAAGGGTAACAACAGTGGGGAAATTATGTTAATGCTATTCCATCAAATCATGTTTACCATTTTGAGCATATAATGATAGTAGATCAAGCATCTAATAACATGAAGCCAGCACTCAGGGCTGATGCTGAGTCACATTCACCCCAAACAGGTGAAGAGTTACAGCCCTGTCGAGGTTGCCACGAACTGCCAAATGTCGGAGCAAATTGTTTCTGTACTGGCTCTCTCACTTCCAAAAAAAAAAAGTAGATACATGAAATCCTAAATCTCCTGGATGTTCTTTGTTTTTGTTTTTTCACACCATTTATTTTTAGTCAAGCCCTCCCGTTTACCTGAAGAATCCCTGCAGAATTATGCGCCGTTGGAAAAGAACCAGGACTTTTTTTCTCCGACAGTCTTTCAGAAGCCTTCTTTTTTCTTTTTCTTGCATGAAGTGGTTATGCTACAGGGGCACAGTCAATGAAAGGTCAAGCCCCATGTGAAGTGATTAAAAATAGACCAATCCGCCGTAATGTCAGACTAATACAACCAAAGTCAAATTGATTTTATTAATTCAAAGGAGAATATACAGCCACCAGCGCAACTTTCATGACTGAAGTCAGTATCGAGCAGCAGAAGTAAAGGCAGCACACTGTGAATAGTTAGAAAGAGAAGATACTGGCATTATGTCATTTCATAACACCTCTTTCTTAGACCTAATAATGGATTTTACTGAACGTCTAACCTGTGTTCCATTACAAAACACTAGAAACAATCACATACATGGAAATCATGTGTTAAGTTCTTCCCTGGGGTGCATTTGGAGCCGTCCTTACAAATAAAACAGACATTTCTCACTGAAAATCCTCAGTGACTTCATCTGTTTGTACCCCCTGCAAGCACAGTGTCCCCCAGCAGTAGGAGCTTCTTAAAGAAGACATCAGGAAAAGTCACAAATTTTGGATTCAAACTGACGTCCGCCACCAGAAAGAGAAAAGAACTACATCTGCAGTGCAGGTGTATGTTTTTATCACAGTGTAGCACCGACCTTCTGTTAAGATGAATGTTGCGTCACCAGACGTGAACAAAGCCACCAAAAGAAGAACAACAGCAAACATGTCTATTTGTCTGCAGTAATATATAATATGCAATATATAATAATCAGTTAATGATCGCATCAAACCTCCACGCAGGTATCAAATCCAAACATCGTCGTATGACACAATATGGCCAACTAAAGCGGTGCAGAATGACGCAGGACTATTATATTCTATAGTTTATCAGCACAAAACAAAACACAGCACACCAGGATGCCGACAGGGGAGTCCTCGTTAACAGGTTAACATTCTCGTCACATACGGATGACATCAATAATTCATCTGAGACACTGCATGTGAGCGTAACATATCAAACCTAACCTACATAACCCTCTGAGTTAAAGTGAATACACTTTAAAGGCGGAGAGTATACAGCCTAATAGCCTCGTTCTAAGCATGATCCATGATGATGAAGATTCCAACAAACAGAAATACATGGCACAAGTAGCATATTGTCACCAGAGCCGCTGAGAATATCACAAATCATGTTTTCATGGGCGCTCCTGTCTAATTAAGATCTAATGGCTCACCTGTAGTTTGCACACAGTATGTTGTGGATTTACATGTTTGTGTGTGTCTGTTGGTCTGGCAGGTCAGCCATATAAATGGCCATCAGCTGCTGCGCAACATGTTCCACGTCTTTAATCATTTGTCACTAACGGATGATGAATGTGGGTACCTAATGGCCTTTCTGAAATAAGTCCATAACCGCTGCATGTTTGTACATATTTGTGTGAAGGGTTTGAACTGTGGAAGACTGCTGATCTTTTAGTGGCTTTAACCCTTTAGTGATTGTTTTCGCTTCAAATGTGCTTAATCATACAGTCCTTTTTGTATTCATCAATAGAAATGAACACATTTATTAAGTTGTGACGTTAATGTTGAATGCGGGAAGTAGTAAATTTGCCATGAATCAAAGTTGTTTTTTTATTGCTTTGTTCATGATGATAATCTTGATTAAGTGTGTCAGGCCTCAGAATATGGTTACAATTATCAGTGAGACAGACACAAAACAACAACAACAAAGTGCTTTTTTGGGCTTAAGTTGTTGTCACTTGTTCGTCCCGAGTTTAGAATAAGTGCACTTTCAGCAAGTTCATCTGTATAAAGGCCAAGGAGTGGATGCTTTGAGGGGTTGCTGTGAGTCTGCTGTAAATGCTCTGCAGCCTCTTGCCAAAGGAGAGAAAATCTGCAGTGGACCAAAGTCCATGTACTTTTTGTCCTGTCCCTTCAGCTCTGATTACATCAGAGGTTTGCAGAAGTTGGTGCTTTTTTTGCAATCAGATATGAATTCTGGTTTAAAAATGAAAGGTCTGTCTAGAGCCAGTAGTTTGTCCGTGTTGGTTCACCTCGGTGGACTCTGTGAAAGAGGATCTGCAGTGTCTGTAAACGTAAAAGGTTCATTCTAAGTTTATTAAAAACATAATGATTTGTATTTTCATGTGAACTGAAAACACAGTTATGTATATTACATTCCATTTCTGCCTTTTTCTGTAAATAGAGCCCAGTTAATCTTACACACTGGACCTTTGAGACTTCTCATATTTGATTTCACCATCTGTGCTGAGGAGTGTTTCATTCTTATTCTTCATGTTTCTGACTTTTAAATAGTCACAGTTTTTGCAGAGAGTTGCTCTTGGGGGAGATATATTGCACCCTGCATAGGGAGACCATTAGATTCCCTCCACTGTACAGTAAAAGTGATATAATTCGAGCGTTAATCTTCTGAGTGTAATAAAATTATATATCACACTGATAAAGGTTTCTGCGATGCTGAAGGTTTGATTGAATGCGGAGAGATAACTTGGAGGTTCTGGAAAGGTTGCGGCGTTCACATAGGAGGAGGCAGGAGAGCTGCATACTGTGCATTTTTTGTTCTGTATGCTGTTTATGTATCTCTTTTTTAGTGAATAGATTGAACGTCAGACATCATCGTACAAGTGTTCTCATCATTTTCCTACTTTCTGCTTTTCCTCCGGCTTTCAGTGACGATAAACGAATGCTATGACGGCCTCTTATCACACGAGATTTCATGTTTTACGATTTTCTCCGGCCTTTTCTCTCAGACAAATGAGTAGTGACGTAACCATTCGCTTTGATTTACACGTCCTCACTCTTAAATAGCTCGTTTGTACTTGGAACAGTCTCGGTAATGAAAGCAGTCCACCGGTCGCGTGGAATCATGGCGCTCGCACATGGTATTAGACCTGGATTGTACAGGAGTGCACTATGTAAGTGGATGATGTGGTACAGCATTAATAGCTCCCATTCGTTCATTACCTGTGTGATTGCTATTGATCCGCCAGAGGCTGTTTCGTAGGGCTTTAAAGCTGCAGTGCTCTACTTGCCAACGTGATACATCATGTCACAGACACGGCTTAGAGAAAATGCCCTCATTTATGGAATCTCATTGGATTTGTATGCAGATGTAGATTATTGTGATTGATAGGAAGGGATTTAAATTGAAATCTCTCCTTTTCTATTTCAGTCGCTTTCTCACAGGAAGGGATAAAGAGGGTTGTTGGACGGAGAGGTGTAGTGGAATATATCAAAAGGAAGATAAATGCGTGCTGTTGAGGACTGTGTGGTCAGCAGAAATTTTAGTGTTTGTGTGCTTTGGATGTAACGGAGTTCCAAAAGGTCGATTGAATTTCAGATTATCCTTACCTACCAGCATACGTCTTCATTTTGTCTTCACTTTGCAAGTGAAATTTGAAATATTTATTATATTTGTTAAGGACAATGTACAAACAGTGCTTCAGAAACCATAACGGGGCATTACAATTAACAGACAGTTACAAATGACTTAATATTTCAGTGTTTTATCAGTTATTTCACACGTCTATGTGCTGCTTCACATAATCTACAGAATGATAACTAGACTTACAAGCAGGTGTAACAAGATCCAAGCACCCTGCTGTACACTGTTTTGATAGTGAACCATTTTGCGCCTCATTGCCAAGTTCTGAAGTGTCTCTGAAAGCTGGATGTGATGAAAGTACATCTTTGATGATGAACTTTTTGTCCATTCACCCATGTGTCTTCCAGGAGGCGGCGGGGGAGAACGCAGGAGTCCACGGCCCAGCAGAGGACAGGAAGGAGAAGGTGCCCAGCCCCCATCTCAGCCAAATGGTGGTCCTCACTAACAGTGGGACACTCTATGGACTTGCTCAGAGGGTGGTGGCCACTGAGTCTCTGTAAGTACTCTCTCTTCAGTAAAATAATAAATATTAATGGAGGTAATTCTAAGTAAAGAAGGCAATCAGACAACACAGCAGTAGCAGTGGTGTTTATTCCTCTGATATGAAGGGAAAGATTAAGACAGCAGGAATCGTTTCATGTCGTCACTCGTGTGTCCTGTCGGCGTGATGTAACATGGCGGTTGTGTTCATCAAAGCATTTTCTCTGATCAAGTTATGGAGCTTGTTCTCGCTCACTGCCTCGCCTCAAGGTGTTCATAATTTCATTGGGAAATGCTGTGCAGCCTGGCCATCCAAGATTTGTGCTACCTGCAGCATGCTTGTGTGTGTGGCTTCGTTGTTTTCAGCATTCAGATTAAAAAAAAAAAAAAAAGATTATCGAACCAGAAAATGAGGCCGAGAGTCTAATTTTACCCCTAAATATCATCCCCATCTTTCTCCCTATAATTTCCTGTTCGTGTTAAACTTGCCTCCCCTTTGCTCCGCTTGATTAGCTATTCTCCCGCATTATCTTTGTCTATTACATACAGTACGTACATAATTATGACTAGATCATCCTGTTGTCAACGCTGACAGCTCTTGGACCCCAAGAAGTCTGCAGTGTACAAGTGCTTTGTAATGAAAGTCTGTAATCCAAGGGTCCAGATGACACCGCCTGCAAAAGTGCTGAATAGGCTTCCACTCTCTTTCAAAAAGTTTCTCATATATCGGAGGCGGGCGACAAGCTCAGAAGAATAATGAAAGTAAAAGAACCAAAGTGCGGAGGTGAAGATATTTCTTGGTTAATGCTTGAAAGGAAAAGAGTCCCTGGGGGGGTTGAAAAGAGATAGACTTCTTCTGGGCAGAGCTGCATTAAAAGTTTTCCTGTGTTGGAAAAGGTGTTGGAAAAGGTGTCTGTGTGTTGTGAGAACCTCTGACATCTTCACCATATGCCACTTTAAACATCTCGAAAAAGAAAGCAAAGATAAGAGGTGCCCTTCTCGCTGTTGTTCACCCTAACCCGTAGCTGATGTTGTGCTGTCTTTTTCGTAAGTGTGATCATATGAGTGTGAACCGCAGGACATTTTTCCTCTCCACACGGCACCATGTTGCAGAGAGAAACACAAGCTGTTCCAGCCAACCTTAATGTGATTTCCTCTGCTCCGTGGAAAGAACAAATGTCCACTGGGCTCGTTTATGGGTTCCTAGCTGTGTTTAATGTAGTGCTTTCGGATTTAGTGTTAACCAGACAGCACTTATTAATATTTATTCTTGCCTGTAATATAAAGATTGCTGTTGAGGTTAGCAGTATTCGCTGCCATGCAGCTTCCTTGCACTTTGCAGCGTTTACAGTATGGAGCTTGCACTCAGATATAGCAATTATCGGATAAATCAGCCTTGGACATTGGCTACATCTTAGCTAAGGTTCGTGATTTTCTTCCCTGAAAAATATCCAATTTAAAAAAAAAAAAAAAAAAAAAAAAAAAAAAAAAGGAGAAACTTTTCAAGAACAAATGCAAAATGTCTGTTTTCTTAACATCTTAACATCTATACATATTGAAACATTCATACATATACATACAGACATGCAAACAAGTAACCAAACCCAGATCATAATTGTCTGCTTCATAGTATGATAGTATATAGAAACAAATAATACTTACTCTAAAAAGCAAAAAGGCGTTGTGTGTGTAATAATAACGGGGTATAAGAGTGAGGAAGAGAGCTAAATCTCATTGTATTAATAAAACCATGAACGCACTCTTAAAATTTCAGTAAAAACTATTGCATTATTGCAAATAGATTACATATTATGTCAGCTTATGTCAGCCAATAATAAGGTAACTGCAGTAGAGAAATGCAAAAGACGTGTTTTATGGTCATTCAGAGACTCCATTAGACCATGTCAAGTGTATTAAGTATAAATCTGCGATTGTTCAGACTGACTGGGTCGTTTTCAACCACACTGACATTACTGTTGTTCAGGTGGTTTCTGAGTGATTTCAAACCAAACTTGGGTTTAATCTGGACAGCACAGAATGTGGCGATCACTCATGGAGTCTGAGTCTTTATCTTGTTGTTTTCCCTCTTAAACTGCACAGTTGTGTTGTTGTTATTGACCTGGAACTGTAAAGAAATCACCATGTGAGTCGCGCTGTACCGCAGTGCTCATTAAACTCCAGTCTAAACACTGAACTTCAGTCCTTTCAAGCCTGCCCCTTTTTATTTATTGTACGGTTACACTTCAGAGCCATCGATTGGCCTGAGTCAAAAGGTCTTCATTTAGTGTGCTGGATTCACAGAGAACGGTTAGTTCTGTCTGCATTGATTTGTCGGCCCTGTGTTTATGTTTCTGCCGCTTTGCTTGGCCTGGTATTTTTCAAAGATAATTGAAATCCATTTATTGTAAAAACGACTGCCTTGTAAAGTGAGACTTGAAGAGTTGAAATTTAGAAGTAGTTTTCTAGTACTAGTCCAGGGATGATTTATGCTGTGACAACACTGGAGTCTGTTCACCTTAATTATTTACTTCATTAAACTGCGGCGGTCACAGGGGAGAACTGTGTAACCTCATTTAACGGTGCAGTTTTTGTACATTTGCAATTCACATCTAAACGTATCTTTAGACCTAACCTTGTGTTTTCCCTTTTGTGTAGAGTCTATTGCTGTTGTGTCAGACGAGGAAGGCTGAACTTTAATATTAATAGCTTCATGGATCAAGTATTCTGTGTTCTCGAGCTGCTCTGTTATTAAGATTTAAGGTGATGATTTGTGAAAAAAGACTATCAAAAGTTAATGGATCTGTCACTCTTGAACAATAAAACAAGACACAGTTTTACTTTGCTATGTGCTCCACCGGGCCATATTATCCCACCACTGCACTGGATTAAATGGCTGCTTGTGTGTGTGTGTGTGTGTGTGTGTTTTTCAGTGTGTTTCTGGCTGAACAATTTGAATCCCTCCAGTCCCACCTGGACACAATGATGCCTGCAGCCAAGAAACCTTTCCTGCAGCAGTTTTACTCCCAGGTATACACCTTCTCTGTGTTACTGTTACAGTAACTGTTTAATTATATTGTCACAGTGAGCCGCAGGTAGAGTTACTACAGTGGCACTTAACTTCATTTTAATCATGAATAATACTTAATCTTACGATACTCACAGATATGTATCTTTCAACTCATTGTGCAGTAATTAAGACATAGTTAGGACAGTTAACGTATGCACTGTATCTTTCATTTGATGTGGTCTGGTTGCACTTGGTCTTTTTTTGGTAACGATCCCTCTGCCTTTTTGGTTTTATTTAAAATTCTCTTTTTCTTCCTAGAAATAAATGACTATGTAACTGGTTTATTGTTTATTTGACCTTTGAAATGTTCAGGTACACAGACAGGTCTGTCTTCCCCCAAACATCCAATGAATGTCATGTCCTATAATTTCACTTTTGGAAGACGTTATGTTACTGGCACAACATATTCATCTTCTGAACAGACCTTGACCTCCTGTCCGCCTCGTCGCTGTTTACTGTTTACATAACGTTCAAAAACCTGTTGAAGGACAGACCTTCACCAAGGCTTATACTCCAGTCTTTGATTATATGCATGCAATTTTAAAGTGTAACACTATATACCTCTGTATCACAACTGACCTCACTAAAGTGAAAAATCAGATCTGCTCCAAAATTGCGTTCTTCTTTGGCCCATGCTTCAACCTTGTATCATGAAAATCAGGCTAGTGTTTTGTTCTGTAATCCTTCTGTCAAATAAGCAGCACAGAAAACACACACATACATTCTCTCTTTCTTCTCGCAGACGGTGTCTACAGCCAGTGAACTTCGGAAACCAATCTACTGGATCGTTGCAGCCAAGGCCATCGACTACGAACAAATGTTGCTCCTGATGGCTGGAGTCAAATGGGACATTAGGGAGATAATGTCACAGCATAATGTATACGTGGACGTGCTGTTAAAGGTAATGTTGCATAAGGAATGTGTAGGTGACTGTTGATGTAACGTGCTGTGCTGTAGCTTCATGGTTTGTGAATATGAGTTTTGAGTTGAGTTGATGAAAAGATATTAGAAGCAGTGGATATGAACTGGTTTGAATCATCAGAGTCATTAAAGGAGCATTGATTTTGTTTGTTGACAGTGGAACAAGCTGTAAACACAGCACTCAAGTATTACTAATGTGTAATATGGCTAATGTGGCTTAAACAGTGGCTTATTAACACATCCAGCAGACTTGGAGCAACATTAGCATTCATTTCCAGTTGTGTTTCTGGCCACGGTAAAAAATGCAAGCCCAATATTTACTCTCTTTTAGCTCCATTTTGGTCTTCATCAACTCCTGTTCTCTTAGCAGCTACTATGTCGCTAACTTTGTTGTAGCGTACAGTCAGTTTATCAGAGCTTTATGGTTTTTTTACTGAATTTAGCTGCCTGCTGCTGGAAACAAGGTTGATGAGAGGAGTGAGAGTGAACCAAAACAGTAAAGCTGCTGCCCTGAAAACCAAAACAGTGAGCTGAAAGATTCTAAAGCTAAAAGCTAAATTGCTCTATAAAGATGTCAGAACTGCAGAGTTGCTTCATAATTATCTCTGGGTTTATTACTAAAAACTACCCCTTTGACATTAGATCTAGTCATTTTATTCAATGTTAATATTAACGTATCAATTAGTGCAACTTTAAAGTTTTCAGCCAAATTACTCACAGTGCTGCATTAAGATTCTGTTCAAAAACAAAAAGACTTCACTGGAACAGATTTTTTCTCACATTTCTTAATATGCCATTAACATTGTTTCATTATTTATGCCAGTAAGACTCGTTGTCAGTTGAATATAAATGATGATACCAACTCTGGTAGCTCTATTATAATCCTTTTTTCAAAAGTGTATTTTAAAGCAGGAAAAAAATTGGACTTGTCTCAATGTTTACGCCTCGTCTCAAACATACTGTCCACTGCAGCCCAAAAAACAGCTGTAATAGATTAGCTTTCCTCTAGCAGGGATTTTCCACACATAGTTTTTTTTTCTAATACAATCTGGGTTATCCTTTTAACAGCTGTGCCATTTACATAAAGTATACTTAACCTCTTCCCCTCCATCCATCCTTATGATAAAAATACATTTGTTTGTTTTCAAGGGTCTGAGGGGATCCTTAAGGGGGAGATGGCAGGTAAAGAGTATATGCAGCATAGTATGCATCATCTAAAAGCCGGGAGACTGCATCTCAGCACTGCGTGTCAGGTTTCCAGTCATAAATATGCAATAAGCATTGTGTTTCGTTACAATATTTAAAAAGCTTAGAGCGTAAAGGGCTTTAGCACAATATGACTGAACTACATGTATGTAATTTGCATGCTCTGTTATGTCTCATAAGCCATTTTTGAGTTTATACCATTCATTACACACAGATTTGGTTCAAAGTTTAAGCATTTTCTACCACTTAAAACTGATAAATTAAAGAAAAAAACATTAAGAGATCCAGAACACTATAGGAAAAATGCTTTGTGTGATTTGGTGTCAAGAACTTTTGGAGATTTGTGTAAGACTTTAAGTATTTTTTTCTGTCATTGAATTTTTGCTCAGAAACCCCCTTATTGTCAAAATACCTCACAGTGCCATATATCATCTGAATGCTCTCAGCCTCTGTGTGTCAGCCTCTGTGTGTGATTATCCCAGAGGTCACAATAGGTCATTTCATACAGTGAGGTCAAGTTTACAAAAATGGTCTCACCATAATGAAATGGCTACTATAGAAACTAACATCGTCACACATGAATACAATTGGGCACTATGAGTCCTTGAGTTTTCCAATCATACCTAATTTATGTGGAATATACTGTTTTGGGACTCATATAAATATTTTAATACACTAGGTGAAAATAAATTTATATTCTATGCAAAAAGTTGCATGGGGTTAGCTTAAGGTGGCTATGCCTCAGGAGACTCATGGGTACAAATAGCACTCATTTTCATTCAGATATCTTGAGGTGAGAGGTGAAATGATTGAAAAGGGCCGTGCCAGTATTTACATTGCCATAGCCTTCAGGGTCTTCAGAGTATTCTTAAGCTCCCTTCCTGACAAGCTTGACATGGTTGGTACAGATGGATGCCTCAGGTCTGGTTTCATATGATACCAGAAACCAACCTAAAACAGAGCCTGCTACAGCTTCTGAAACACCACGCCAAGAATACCAACATCCCCGTGGGGTAGACGAGGTTAAAGTCAAGAATTCTTAGGTTCCTTGTTGCCACTCTTTAGTTTAGATTCATTGGGGGGGGATCTACAATATTAATTATTTGGGATGGGGTAAATAATTTAGTACATGTGTGTGCTGCTGAGAGTTGAATGCGGAAGTTTCAGCTTTGTTAAAGACATTCGAGCTCACTGGTCGCAGACATATTTTTGGAATTGGAAGTTTTCCACCCTGTGCCTGTCTTTATGCATGCTGGCCACTTATCCCGCTCTAAATCTTTCATGAGGTTGGAAGGACACACAGCACCCTTTTCTCGCCTCTGACGTTCAGAGACAGAATGGTCGGAGGGGCTCGCCGTGGTGTGAAATCCTGAACAGACCAGCACCAAAGCAAGACAAATCCTCCTAAATGTCTTAGAAAGCTTTTAATTTAGTCACACTTCCTGAACTAGTTATCTACTTAGGAAAAAAACAACTCACCTCCTGAAGTCCTGAATGAGTCACAGATCTTTGTTGGACTTTGGCAGCTCTTTAATTAAATAATTGACTACTTATCTTATGAACTTCATTGGAAAATTGTTATTTCGGGTTTAAATGCCGATCCACGTCATAATGGTTGAGCTGATGGACTGGCATGATGCATGTTACAACTAGCACAACAACAACTACTTTTCTCATCAGGCACTAATAGCCCTCTCCGCCAACTTGTCAGACACTCACAGTGCAGATGGACTGTGTCATATACATTGACTGGTATGAATGTGCTACATTTTTTTTTTTTTGTACTGCGTGCAGGACAATATTTTATTCATGACTCCAGGTTGATCACAGGCTTTCAACAGTGGCACTGATTTGCATATAAAGTGGCAAGGAAAACGTGGCAGCCTCGGAATGACTTCACTGACAAAATGCACAGATCGGAAACTGTTGTTAGACTGTCGCGAATGATTAACACTTCATCCTTGGGCGCAAAATTAATAGCAGTGTGCGTATGCCTTTAAAATAATTTGTTAATAAGACGCAGTTTGTATTAAATCCAACAGGCGTGTGCAAACACACACACAAACAGAAAACCACATCCATCATATGTATGTACAGTCTTTTTTTTATGTGTACTGCAAATGTGTTCCCTATAAACAGCGACATAATATCATAATTGTAGAATTTCATCCATAATTGAACATTTCAGAGTGCAGTGAGTACACGGCAATTGTTTGTCGCAGCTGAAACTCTTTCCTATGCAGAGTTTGTATGGCTACAAACGTGCAGCAGCAAACCGTGGCACATGTAGCCGTCAGCCACTTGTGAGTCTTGATGTCCTGCGGCCTGCATCGTCCTCTGGGATATTTGCTCTTTATTCTTTGGGTTCAGGAACTGGATGGGTTCCAGTTGTAACAACACTCCTCGTAACTGGTGCCTTGTGTTTTGGCATCTCAAGCATGCATTAATAGAAATAAAAAGGAGCCCGAAGGCCGACTAAGGGACGACTGTAAGAGCTGAAAAAGTTGGACTGGAGTCTAGTAGGGATGTTCCCAAAACAAAGTAATCAGCAGCATACATATGATCACTTTTAACACATGATTTGTGGCTTGGTGGATTCATTCTTCCTGCCTACATCTGTTGAGCACATCAGGATGTCGTATCCATCAGTCCAGACTGTAAAATCATTTAACTAGCTTAGTTAAAGTCGTGGTACAGTAAAGGAGACATAAAAGTAGGCTGCTAGAATATCTCTATTAGAATATGTGCTTCATGTTAAATGACAGAAGAGATACATACAAACCCCTGATGTGGTTTATTCATCACAGACTCTAATAATTAAGTTGAAGTAGTTTTATAACTCTGTACGGCTTTTTCATCTTGTGATGGGAGTGTCATCAAGGAACACAGAGTAGCTGAGAGTATGAGTCAGAGGAAATGTATTTGTTGTTTTTCATTTACTTTTATTTTGTTGATCTCCCTTTGGGAAACCAAAGTTATAATAGTCCAGTAGCTTGTTTCCTGTTTGTGGCTCCAGTTGTTTACTCTTACAGTTATGTTTAGAATATCTTCCTTGCCACTTTTTAATATACCTTGCAGAAGCTAATAAAATGTATTACCTTTAATATTATGAATGTCTTTTTAACTGTTTCCCAGTGACAGAAATGCACCTCTTGAATATCGTTTATTTCTGCTACTTTTTATTACGCCCTTGTTAACTCTTGAATGCGCTCACCTGTTCTTTGTCCTCCACCTTCCCAGGAGTTTGAGCAATTTAACAAGCGGCTGGGCGATGTTTCCAGACATGTGCGCATCCCGCTGCCTGTGTCCAACGTCCTGTGGGAGCACTGCATCCGCCTGGCCAACAGGACTCTCGTAGAAGGGTAAGAGAGCCATACAACGCCTCTTCAGCATCAAAGAGCAAAGAGCTGTGTGCGAGCCCGACGTCATTCTGATGAGGCTGCGGTCGATGCCTTTTTTTTTTTTTTTTTAACACCACTATGCGTTATTGTTAAAATCTCTGTAGAAAAACACGTGCACAGCACACGTGCTGCATTTCCTCTGTGCCACACTGTGACTCCAAAAAGTCTGTTTGAACAATTAAGTGCATCTGCCGTTCCATATTTGATGAAGTGGGAGTTCTGTGCTGTACCTGTGCAGTATATTGATTTCCTCCTGTTTTTTGGGGAAATGAAGAAGATTTTAGCAGGATTTTCGAGGTGGAGCGAGGTGAAACAAGTCTGATTCTTTTTGTTTCTTCTTGTAACTTTACCTCAGCATGATGACCTTCCCCGTACACTTTGTGGATTTCTGTTTATCTCGGCTGAGAGCTCTTAAAGAATAAGAGCAGTCGGAGACCGCAGTTTGCCCTTGGGTGATTTTGTCACGGCAGGCTTTCCCACGCAAGTAACATCAACGTCTTTATATCTGCAGAAACGTGCATATTCAAGTCTGCGTAGGACTGTTATCACAAATTTTTAAAAAAAAGCTGAGCTGAAGGTCAAATGGGCCGTAAACATCTTTACTATGAATGTACGGTATTCACATACCGTTTAATTGTTGTATTTTGTGGGATAGCAGTTCCTGCCTGAAATGCATGTATTCATAGATAGAAGTGTTAAAAAAAAAAACGCATTTTATTTAAATTATTAATAGTTTGTCAGAATAGTAAAAGCTTCGGTCAGCACTAAGGTTTTGTGTATTAAATATTTATTTAATCTCCACGGCTATTCAAGAAGCAATTCAGTGCTATTCATGTGGATACTGGATGATACTGCACTATAAGGAGGAGAGAAACGTGGACAAAACACAGAGATGGCTGAAAATAAATCCACATTTTAACATCATGAATTATTCAAAACAGTAATGTAATCATGCTAAATATAGTGCAGACCTGTAGGAAAAAGGTCCTCTTTGCTCACTGGTTACAGATTGTAAAATAGTGTCCCTAAGCTTGTGTCATGTCCTCATACCAAACAGGATTCATGAGTTATTGCATCGCGGTGATTTGAGGCCTCATCCACTCCATCTTTTACAGGAAAGCTAACGGAGATACCAATCACCTCTTTGGGTCTTTTCCTCTCCGTGATAATCCCTTTTATAAGCGCTCAGTTTGAACATCTGCAGGTCGTAAATTCCAAAATGAACAAATTCTTTCCAACGGACGCTGTCAAGCAGCGTGAAGAACAGAGGAAAATACGTCCTATTGAGATTCTAATACCTTTGGAGAAAACCACTCTACATTCCTGCCATCTCCTTCTCTCTGCAAGCCGGCAAACCTTTACTGTCACATCTTTAGTGGCCCGTCAGGGAATTGCATGACACAGTCCACTCACACAAACCGTGAAACGCTCTTGACACCTACCTTGTAATGCATTTCACCACTTTCTGCCTCGTAAGTGAGAAATGTGGGCTGTTGTAGGTGACAGAACATCAGAGTGGGAGTTTTTTTTTTGTTGTTGTTGTTTTTTCTTCTTCTTCAGCACCTGCATCTTCGCTGTCTCTTTACTGCGTGTGGAGTGAAAGTGCAAAACAGGTTTTTTAGATTGAAGGTGAGATTAAAAAAAAAAAAAAAAAGCATGATCAGACAGACTGGATGTACAACAACGCTGAGTCACAGCGGCGGGATGGTGACAAAGCATGACGCTAACAGCTGAGAATTATCGTGAAGTTCCACACATTTTATCGGCTGAAACTGAAGGCTGCTAATTCATGCAGGCTACAGAGAGAGGGGAAAATGGCTGAGGTCAAAAACAAATCCGTGTTAAGTGGTTCGGTGCGTGCCAAACGCTTTTTAAGAAGGAGAACATTAAGCAAAGGTGGAAGACTTGCCCTCACCCAATGAGAAAAGGGAGCACGTTTACCTCCCAACACATTTGCTGAGCACTTTTCTTCCCATTGCGTAAGAGAACATTTGAACCCTTTCCAATTAACAAATAGCCTGTTATGACTGTAGAGCTCTGCAAATTTAAGCTGCCATTGCAATTTCTTCTCTTATTTCCACACACACACACACCGATCTCCCACTGGCACACCAAAACCAAGCAGTCACATTTGTTTGTTTGTTCTCCGACTCGCCCAGCCTGTTATTCAGTTTCTCTCCGTCTCCCCTTAGAGACTCGTGGAAATGGCTCTGTTAGCATTCTGAGCCGAAGCTCGAACACTCAGCACCAAAACTCTGGCAGGCCTGACAAGCAAAAGAAAGAGTGGGGATGACAGAGAGAGAGGTGATGAAAGAGAGAGAGGGAAAGAGAGGGAAAGAGAAGTGTGAGACAGAGAGAGGTTACAGACCTCTGTGTGTGTGTGTGCTGTGTTAATGTTCTGTAGATGTCACACACACTGACCTGCCAGTGGACAACAGACGCCGCCGCCTAACACATGAAACACAAACAGAAAGACTGAAATACATGTGTACTCTGGCCCACACACAAGTGTACTGACACGGCACAGACAGCTGTGTGGACCCACTTTACATATTATTTAATTTAGGTCACACACACACACACAAGTACATTCTTCATAAGGACTCGTTCATAAACACACACATAACGTGTCTAAATGCTTACAAGACGAAAGAAAACCAAAAAAAAACAGATCCAACAAAAACACAAAAAGCTCTGTCTGTGCTACATCACAGACACAAACATGTGACCTGCAGATTTAGGGAGGTATTTTCCGTACAGGTATTACATTTACTGAAATATTAAGTACATTCACGCATCTCTTCTCTTTCCATTTCCATCAATAAAATGTTTTTACGCTCTGAGTATCTCCCGTCATCTGGTAAATTCGCAAACATTTTTTTGATCACTCTGCTGCTGGAGATCTACAGAGACAACTTTTTCCTGCGTGGAATCAATAAATGTTATCTAATCTTAAAAAAAACAACAACACAGCTTTCACTTGCTTTACATTTCCCACCTGAATTTGCATCATTTGTGCTATGCTATGTTAACTTCCTTCTCCTTCTGTTGTTTTTTTTTTTTTTCCCCCACCTCTGCTGCAGTTACGCCAATGTGAAGAAATGCAGCAATGAAGGGCGGGCCTTGATGCAGCTGGACTTCCAACAGTTCCTCATGAAGCTGGAGAAGCTGACGGACCTGCGACCCATTCCTGATAAAGAGTTTGTGGAGACCTACATCAAGGCCTATTACCTGACGGAGAATGATATGGAGCAGTTTATCAAGAATCACAGGGTGAGGCGGTGAATCAGGCTGGCTCTATGCACCACTACGCATAAAGTTTGATTGAAGCGGTCGCTTTGTTCTCTGTCTACATGTCTGTTTTGCTGACTGATGTGTGTGTTTTTGTTGTGCAGGAGTACTCCATGAAGCAGCTGGCCAACCTGGTGAACGTTTGTCTGGGCTCGCATATAAACAAGAAGGCTCGTCAGAAACTTCTGGCGGCCATCGACGACATTGACAGACCCAAGAGATAGACTGATGACAGACGGAGCAGACACTGAACGTATCAGCCACGCAGAGACGGACACTCCTAGCAGAGCTGAATGTCTTCATCTTCAGTTTAGAGCATTCATGTCGTGGTGTGTTCAACAAGCTGTGCAGTAAAACCCAGACGTAGAGCTACTGTATCCATCTATTTAAAGCTCATTTGTTAGCCAAAATGCTAATTATCTCATAATCTACGGTTCCTATGTGGTCACATATACAAACTGTCACCTCATGTTAGGCTGATGGACATGAAACTTACATAAAGCATGCTGCAGTTACTCTATGCATACAGTAGATGTACCGTAATGCATGTCGACACGTTTCCATTGAGCACACATGGCGCTTTCCGCAAATTTCTTCAAGCCGAAACAATTTAAATCCCTTCAGTGACCATACGGAGCAGATGTTGAATATGTTTTTCAGACACACAACATGAAGTAACTGTGTAATGTGAAGTGTAGCTTGACCATGTGGGCGTTTTCACCAAATGTGCTCAGTTTCTAAAACGATTCCTACCTTGACATTATTAAAAAAAAAAAAAAAAAAAAAGAATGAGTGAACCTTTATGAGTTGATTAATTTGATGGACGCGTAATGTTTTGTAAGTTTTGTGATCGCTACGTCGCAAATACAGACCCTAGAAGAGTCTGTAGTTATTATAAACCTCTATTATCTCATACGAAGTTTGTCACATGATTGAATGTGCCCCCTGATGGAAATTATTCCAGCCCATGCGTTCACTGTACATTATTTCCTTTCAGGGTCTTTGTTGTGCCTGACTGGATGCTCTGCTTTTTGTTTTTCTTTTTGTCCATGAATGACATAAATCTAATATAAAGATGATTCTGAAAGTAATATAAATTGCTGTAGTTTGCATTAACACGTAGTCTAGCTGCACCAGCTGTTTGTTTGTTTGTTTGCCATTTGTCATATCCGAGGAGAAAAATATTTTACGGTCCTGGGGGCGAGTTTTGGAAAGTCTTTGTGAAAGGCCTCTTCCTGAGCAGAGAAATAAGTGTTTATTTTCGATCTGTTGTGTAAGTTTGTGCAGTCAGGCACTGATGATTTGACGTCTCATACGTTGGTAGTTGAACTGTGTTAACTACAAGAGCTTTCCTCCAAAGTTTTAAGCCCCCAGCCCTTCAGTCATCTCCATTAGTTTCATCTGACCGGACCTCCGGAAGAGAGCAGATTGATTTACTCTTAAAAGAGGAAGAAAAAATGAAGTTTTTGATACCGCTTCTTATTTTGTGTGCAACTATTCCAAGATGAATACTGTAAATGTGAATGTTTTGAACAATGTCTGTATTTATTTCTTGCTTTGAGTCTTGTTTGGGGTTTTATATGATAACTGCAGGATGTGTGCTGTCATTTGTCACCTCTCCGTATCTTGTAACTTTATCATCTGAAGCTAATGCAAATATTTAAACTTTGTCAAATTCTGTCAAGGGTCATGTGCACTATAGTGAAAATCAGTAATCAGTGTTGGAAGTGTAGGTCGAACCAAATGATTCTAACATAATAAACACACTAATTATGGACAGTAATTGCCTCTGTTTTTCTTACCCGCTTTATCTTTACATTGCCACGAGTGAACTGCATAATTTATAAATCATCCAACTTAAAAAAAAAAATGTCGCCGTTCATCAGAGTGTTTCCTTTCTGCAGCGCTGCTGTCCATCCTAATGGTACTTTACTCAGCCAGGAGCAGGACGCTGTCAGAGTAATTAATGTGGCTTCCTGCATGGTTATGAGCCCTCAGCCTGTTTAAGAGGAGCCCACTGATCAGGTTCAACTGAGAGAGCTGTGAAGGACTCATTATAACTTTGATGACTCACTGCTTATGCTAGAACAAAAGTTTTGCACAAAACTTTTTTTTTTTTGGACAAATCTGAACAGCACCAACAATAAATCTGGGGTCCAGAGTGGAGCTAGTCTTAATATTCAAGCCTTCTTCCATAAACAAATGAACATACAATACAAAAAATGGGACATTAAAATGCTATTCATTGACTGAAGTGAAGATTTACATTCCTGAGATATCCAACTTTTGTTTTTGAGTGAGGTGTCCTTACTTGATTGCTAAAGCATGCTGCAAACCACACCACAAGGAGAGAAACCCCTAAAATGTTTTGTAAATTAGGTGAGACCGGCGAACTTGTTCAGCCTGAGGCGCCGTGTCCTGAATGAAATGATGCATCAGGTGAGTTTGCTTATCGGTATCCCCAAATGGATAGTTATTATTCCCTGCTGCTTTTGTTTGCCGCTATCAGCATCATGCAGGTCCCTGCGAGCGTCCACTGTGGGCTCTATACTCCCCATGTTTCACCGTTGAGGGGGTATACAGTATTCATTTCGCTGGCTTTAAATGATGCCTCTGGGGAGAGAGACATAAAATAGAGCAGTGTTAATTCATATTTTCTAACTAAACACAGATCAAGTCTCACTGATGGCATGGTGACAGTTTGTTCAGCGGTATCTGTGTGCCGCCTTTCCTTGCAGAGCTGCACACTTCAAACACCACTGTTCCCACTGTCCTTACGCGACACATTTGGTTGTCCAGTTGGATCGCAGCCCTCCTGTGATGCCGTGGCCCAGTTACCCTTTGAGATGAAAGGCGAGACGCTCTTTCTCTCATGTCTGCCCCCTGTGCCAAATTTCATGAGCCAAGCTCATAGAAATCACTATCACTGACCTACATGGCCTCTATTCCCTCACTGTCTGCTGATATGCATTGACACAGGCTTCATTCATGTCTATTCATAAATCTGGGAACAATTGCTGGCAGAGCCTATTAGTAATGTTTAATTTGCATGATGATTGACAAGACAAGCTGTGACAGTCAAGCGGGAAGGAGGAAACTAAATGTGGCAACCAGAGGAGTTTCTGGTGAGCTGTGCTCATTAGAGAAAGTAATATCTTGAGTAGGAGATGGCCAGATAAAGTGGAGGGAGTATTTAGAAAAAAATGTCTGTCACTCAGTGAAAGGTGTTTTTTAATCAGCGGTCATCATCTATGAAAAAGAATTATATATATATATCGTCAGGAATAGGACAGCCTTAGATAGCACTTGTCTTCGAAATACTGATTAAAAATCTCCTGAACTTCTGTGAAACTTTACTAAGGACCAAAGTTGATTGGACTTTTGATTTTTTTAAAATTACCTGCTAAAGGAGAAATTAATTTCTCTGCCTGTTCCACTGGGAGCTCAGTTGCTGTCCACCTCTGAACCCACTAATATTTTGATCAGGCTGAAGATGGGAGGTATGCTGAGAATTTACAGCAGCCATCAAACTCTACTCATACAAAAGAGATTAACATTGTAACTCGTCGTATCAGCTGCAACAAAACTAACGGGATGTCCATATAGGCCCAGATAGGAATAACTGCAGCCACAATTTCCTGCCAATAAAACAGTACACGTTGTAGTTTGTTTTTTATGTTTCTTTTAAATGCACACTATCGCCAAACACAGTTAGCTACTATAAATAGCTTCAAACTGTAAGGCCTTTGTTAGCAGAATTTTGCTCTTGTACACTGTTGGAATAATTTTGTTTTCTGATATGTTCCTCTTTTTATTCCTGTTTATACACATCAGGTTAATTGGAGCTTTTAAAGTTTTGAGAAGATACACTTTATCTATTAAGAATGAATCAAATTGCCACAATCATTTCATGAGAAGAGATAAAAACTCACTTTAACCCAACGTGTAGGCTAATAATGAATTCACATGGATCCAGACATCAGACAGCAGACGGACAACATCTCCTGCTTGGCATGGGAAGAACGAAACACAAAGACATGTTGCTATGGTGATGTTGTATTGTTGACAGCCTCACCTAATATTACCTTGCTGCTCTCATCCACTAAAACAATATACACTTTGCTGTCAACCAGCCTGAATCCATGTGTGAATGTGAGTGCAGCGTAAAATAACGCTAAACGAAAGTACAAATAAAACAGCCCCCTTGCTTCGCTTATCCTCCCCTGGTCAACTGTCACTTATCTGACAGAGATGAGTGGAAAAGAGGGTTCATCTGAAGTGATAAATGGTAGAAAACACATTGGGGATGTCATGCCAACGCGTACACACACACGGAGAGCTTTTAATCTCAGCGCCTCACTCTCTAAGAGCAGAAAATCGAAAACTGTAACCAGGGAGCTGCATGTGCGTGATTTAGAGAAAGCTATTCCTCCTCTCATGATGACAGCAAAGTGTATTCACGGAGCTTTTCATTACCTAGCACCGTACAAACCTGCAGGGGAATGGGAATGCCTGTTTCTATAAAGCAAAGGCAGATGGGTCTATTACTGTGCCGAGAAAGCAGTGAAGAAATCTTCATGGCATGTGGTTCAAATTGACGATGCTAACAAAAGTGTTCTTTGAATGCAGCGATAACCGAAACCACCAAAATAAATTGCAGTTGCAAAAGGCTTTTTTGTGTTAGTAATTAGTTTTAGATATCTTGCAGAATGCATAAAAGGTATAATTTCATTTCATTCAAAGTAAAATTTCATTCAAACCTCTCAGTAATTCAATAAACATTATATAGTTTTCACTATTTAATATAGTGCCAGTATTCTCTCTTTTTTTTTTTATTGACTGGCATTGCGGATTGAAGCAGCTAATTGGATGTCAGACTCCACTGCATAAACTTTCACGACGGCCCTCTGAGATTCTTGTTCCACCAGTCGCTCCTAATTTGTTGCTTGACTAGCTGTGCTTGGGCGGAAACAAATGTTGTGTGTGGTCGTAAACATGAGCAGGGCTGGGAAACCTCTCAAGAAACATTAGGGCTCCGTTTACAACAGACTGGCTGAGGTCGGGGCTGTTCGACTGCAATAAGCTATCGATTCAAAGTTCAGCTTGAAGTTGAATTTGTTTCATTTAAAGTGGCAGTGAATAGGAAAGTTTATGGCCTAATAAATTTATTAATAATAAATTGATAATAAATCAAAGCTTATCCCTTTTCGTCTACTGATGTGTGATGTCTTAATGTATATCAAGTATTTTATTCCACTTCACATCACCTTATAGTATACATCATATCAGCAGCTCTTTCTGGTGCTTTTAGAAACACCCTCACACACAACACAAAGTCAATACTCCCGTCTTTGAGGAATGGATATTGATTTTACCCCTCTGGACTTGTGTCTAGGTGTAAATTACCGGTTTTCAGCGTTTAAAGAAGGGGGCACTGTATCTTGGATGTCTCATTTCATAGAGGTGAAGGTTTATTTTTCCACAGAGAAGCTCAGATGTGACTGATGAAAAATACCTTTTGGATTTGTTTGCTTGCAGCAGGAATGGCTTACTGTGAATATCTTTGTTTCACAATCTCAGACCTGAGCCGGTGGCTTTATATTCCTCTGCTTGCAATGATGGCTAGTGACATTTTCAGTCAGAGGGCACTGAAGAATAGCATATCTTAATGGTCACTGGCTTCAGTGTTTAGGCATTCAAAAGGATGACTTCACCTTTTATTTTTTTTTATAACTCTTTGAAATGAGCAGGTCAACCTACATCCTACCATCACATCATCTTAATGGTTTTATCCTTCAAAATGAACATGAAAGGGCAGATTATAAATGTTACTGCAGTGTAAACTCTGTAGGTCGGTTCTAAGAGACTCCAGGTCAGCATGTTAATATGCACATAATGACAATGTTAACATCCTGATGTTAAAACAACATTAAGTAACTTGCCATAAAATAACAGATTTAAATAACTTTGATGTGTAATCAGGTGATCGATGCCTCTGCACTGTATAATTTTGTGCACCTTATACGATCACGGCACTAAGTCCCACAACACCAACTACAGCATTTAATTTATTTTGCTGAAACTGGACCATATTGTATTAAGAAAAAGTTTTCTGCTTTCCCTTTGATGCTGTTGCAAATCAACTTAGAGTTTCTTGATCGACAGTAAAGTAAACTACTGCGAACAATAGCTGCTGTTAGAAGAGGTTTTCAGGCTTGGTGCGTGGGCGAATGCCGACGGGGAGTTAGTAGAGCTGGTGTCGTGCCAGAACCGAAGCTGGGCAAGTGGGCAATGTAACCGGTCTTAGCACTCTCTTTGGACATAATGTCAGAGGCGAAAACACTGAAGGGGATGTTGACGGAGGAAGCTATGATGAGAAAACGAGAGAATGACTGAGAAAGAAGCCTTTGGACAAGACCAACTTTAAGTTGTTGACACGAACTATGTGAATTAAGGGCTGAAAGACAGACGCTGAGCTGGGCTTCTTGCTGTTGGACTAGTAAGTAATGTTAGCTGGCTGCTATGTCTTGTGCTGTTGCACTTACTCGATGTTTGGCCGTGTTAGCAAAGTTGTTTACTTGATAATTTTTTATTATTAGTAATATAATGTAATATATATAAGTAATAAGTAATATAATGATAACAAATACATGTATACAGCTGTCCATAATTTCCATAGTAGTGTAACACCCTAAAAATGGGAATGCTAATCACAAAAATACCAATTTCTACACACTTGCTTTAAGCAGGTATAATGTTTACCATCTTATTAGTGTGTTAGCATGCTAACATTTGCTAATTAGCACTAAAAACAACACACAGCTACGGCTGTATGTTAGCTAAGTACAGTTGAATTAGTCAGTCAAAGGACCGTGGGGACCATGACTATCTGCCATCTATGAGCAAAGCTGTAGACAATAGACTTCTTTCACAGCATCCATTTTGACATGAACTAGTAGGTAAACACAGGTGTTTCCAATGATACTAATTAAGGCTCAGTTCCATTCCAGTCAAACAGAGTCAGAGTGCTGCTGTGGCGCATGTTGGCTCACTGGAAAGTCTCTGCTGCCATGAATGGAACTGAACCTTAATTAATATCACTGGTGGCACCTGTGTTGACCCTACGATTACATGTCAAAATGGCTGCTGTGAAAAAAGGCCTGTAGATGTTGATGAATCAGCGTGTCTACATTTTCAGGCCTGAACTGCATTCGTTGGTACTTTTCATGCCTGTAGGTGCCCCAAGGCAACTTTGCAAAAACACAGAATTGGATTTTAATTCTTACACACAGGCACACTCCTGATAACAAATGACTCATTCACTGTGCCTAATAAGTGAGTCATGAATGAGTTCCATAGACATACAGTAGAGAAGTGTGAGTGAATCACACTAATAGGCTGAATATTTATACTGGCAAACAGACAAAATGATCACAGAAAATTATTCCACCTAATTTCACGGATCTCGCCCTCTCATGTCCTCCCTTTCACAACACTGCAAACACAGTGATGACTTTTGAATAAATGAGGCAGATAACAAATGAGAGAGTGGCTGTATTTCATCGCCTAGATATCTCACACCATCTCATTTGTGTTTGTGGTTAATTCATGGCCACACAATGTGCAAATATTTCTGATGAATGACGCGTGTGACCTCAGATGTATTGTTGACTTCAAGTATATCTAAAGGGCAGTGTTATTTTTATACTTCCTGTTTATGCAACCAGTGACCACCGTCCTCAGATCACCTTACATGCTTATATTGTGAGGAGAATATACGGGTCAATCTTTAACAATATTATCAGTCTGCAAGGTTGTCATAATGCAGGCAAACAATTTGCTGTAATCAAGAAACATGTTTGACCTTAAGGTTGAAACAGACAGACTCACCATTACTGCACATTTCCATTGGATTAACATGATACCTATTGATCCCGGGTTCAGGAGTCAAGATGCTACAAGAATGTTGATCTTCATACTCAAATCACATTGTGCCCTTTAGATCACACTAATATTGGAAGAACTGGAGCACAGCATGTCAGTAATGTTTCTGCAGAGCAGAGTTCTTTCTTTGTATACTGTATTTAAAGGGATCCTTTTGACAACATGTGCATGGCTGAAATGGTTCTCGAAGAATATCTACAACTTCCCACTGCATTCAAAGAAAAGACAAAAAAAATCAAACGCTATCTCGTTGCAGGAACGATGCATTTGTAAAAATACCCTGCTGACAGGAGAATGTCTGAACAGTGACCCAGAAATGATTACAGGATTTTCATTTTTACTAGATGGCAAAATAATGAAAGCAATACATCATACAAGGGAAAGTAGACCAGCTCACATTGTCTGTCTTGTGTTTCATGGCCAGCATTACCATATAGACCAATATTTCACATACCAATTTGTCAGCGGCTCCTCTGCGTTGCTTTCATTAATGCAATCTGTATACTGTACCTTGCATTTCAATCATTTTGTTATGATAAGGCTCAGTATGCTCCTCTTGGTTGTTTCTCATTACTCAGAAGAAAGCTGTGGTCTACAGATCAGAGAGTTTTAAGAATTCAGAGTGAAAGTGACGGCAAATGAAGGTTTAACAGGACCCGAGCTAACCCCAAACCGTGACGGCTTCTCTTTTAATGGCAATTACACACCGACTTTGCTTTGCTCTCAGACTGACACGATGTAAGTGTGTGAGGCATTCAGAGGACGAGATAGAAATACATATTATATACTGGTAATGTGTTCTATAATACAGTATATATAATGTATTCTGTATGGTGCACACGACACAATGAATGCTAGTGTGTCCACTTTATTCCCCTGCACTGTGACTTTCTCCTCATCGCTAGCTCAAGAAGAGGCACTAAAGAATGATTCCAGTTAATCACAACTTGGACCTTATTTTTTGAGTCTTCAGCTTCATGATTACAGTTCACAGCTGTGTGATCATGTGTTCATCTCCTGACTAGCGATGTCCATTCATATACTCAGCATGTGCGCAGTGGCAGACACACTTCTCATTATTCCTGATAAGTTCATGCCATTGACCAACCATAGGCCGAATCTCGTTGTAAAAAGTTTACAACACTGTGGTAATGTGCAGTGTCGGAGCCAGTGGCGGTGTGTCTGAGGTGGTGCACGGCTGGTGGTGACAGGAATCCCAGAGTGCATGCGTGAGACAAACAAAGCTGGACATGGCAAGAAATGGCAGACTGGGGTTTTCCTTTTATGGAACAAATTTGATTGGTTGATGAGGCACAGGGGCGGTAATCAGACATGTGAAAGGAACCGGGGACCACGCCCAGAGACTCACAAACACAGAGAGACAGACAAGACAGACAGAAATACAAGGACAGCCCGTTGACAATGTTAAATTACTTGCAAACGAACAACCAGCTTGCTTCCAAACTTGCCAAGATATGCTGTTTTTGTGATGCGAGAATTGTGAGTTTTGCTGTCTGCAGCTGGTGTGCTCACTCTGGGAAACCAATCATCCTCTCTGCATGTTAGCTGCATGTATTAGCGTCAGTTTGCAGAAACACAGCAGAGCTAACATTAGTTATGTTACTTGCTGTGTTATTGTTTGCTGTGCATCACGGTATAATACTGGATTACTCCCCTGAATTGCTTAGCTCAGTTTTTTTTAAAGATTTTTTTTTGGCCTTTCCAAGCTTTATTGATAGAGACAGCTGAACAGTGACAGGAAATGTGGGGAGAGAGATGGGAATGACATGCGGGAAAGGGCCACAGGTCAGGATCCGAACCCAGGCCAGCTGCAGTGAGCCTTCGCAGTGAGCCTTCGCAATATCTACCGACTGAGCTAAGCGCCGCCCCTGCTTAACTCAGTTTTAACTAGGGTTTCATGTTAGTTCTCCCATCAGAGCAAAGCATTTTCTAACTATACCCACAAAATGTTTTTAGTGATATTGTCAAAGAACTGTAGATTCAAAGTAGAAAAGAAAAATATCATCTGTGTTGACTTCGAGGGTTCAGTACTGTTTCAAAGGTCGAGTATGAGTTTCAGTGCTCAGCTATGAAAAAAACATCCAGTTGTAATAAACCAGAATCATCCTTTCAAAATAGTATCGAAGAGAAAAAAGGTTATATAGTAAACAATCATCCAGCAGCGCTCTTAAAGATACACATCATGTTACTGACTGAGTGAAGTCAGTTTACATTGCTTTAAGCAAAAACCAACATCCAGACAGATTTAATGAAGGAGATAAAGGAGATGAAGTTATGTGCTGCCGTATAGAGTCCTGTCATCCTCTTTTCTCACACTTAAACATGCCTGGAAGCACTCTGAACATGATGACCATCAGCCCTCTTGATTGCCTGTTCTCTGTAGCGTTCGGGATTTACCATTTTTGATCTTGATGCTGGTAATCCTGAGGGTTTAGGTGCATGCTCAGGGAACGAGGCTTAGACCATGTGGTCTGAGCTCTGACAGGTTTTTGTGGATCTCCCTCTGGATACCCCAAGGATGAATAACTGCAAAGAGAGAGGGCTCACAGACTTGCTTCAGATAAATCATCCAATGAAATCCCAATTGGGCCTCAGCCAGTATTATTTACATATTCAAATCAACCGTAGGATTAACTTGAAGTTTGCTTGAACTCACTAATACTGCTGCATTATCCATCTGTTTTGTGCATGTGCTTGAATTCTCCTCAATTATGAAAATATTTGTACTGGTGGCAGCCTTCAATACCTTTGATGTTTAAAGGGCAGAGCAAAGCTTTCTGCTGAAAAACTTTTGATTCGGCTTTTTAGTCTCTCTCTCTCTCTCTCTTTCTTTCTCTCTGCGTCTTCTTCCAGTCATTCATCATCAGAATTATAATTTATTATACTGTCAAAACTTCTGGGAGTAAATTGCTTGCATGCACACATCCAATCACACTATTTAGGCAAAACACAAGAGAAGGATTCATGAAGACGAGGAAAATCCTGCTCAACTTTTCAGTTTGCTTCCTCTGAGCAGAATCGGTCTCCAAATGTCTTTGCTAATGTTTCAGGGTGTTTCAGTTTTTTGTGGTTTTGTGTCTCGCTGCGCTCGCTCATCACTTTTCATCTTTCACTTCAACAGACATTTTAAGACCTTTAAAGTGAGATAGATGAGGATGGACTTGGTGTGGACCGACTAAGGGTGCCACAGGCAGGTTTAAATAACACTAAACAATACCTTATCTGTGGGTGGAAAGTGTCTGGCTGGGTAACTTGCCGCAGTAGGATATATAATCCTGAGGGAGAAATACACACTTCCTTTTAAATGTGTGACTTACAGCCTGAGTGCATGAAGTGCCTTGAAGTATCAGAGTGTGTGGGCTGTTTATGGAGAAGCAAATACAGAGGGTATATTTGTGCTTTAAACACACACATGGATGCTATAAAAGCACATTTTAGAATTATTAATAGAACAATTGCACGCATCTAGGGTGGCCTGTGGTCTTTAATGCTTTTTTTAAATATGGGAAAGGACTAAAGTGGGATGCTACAGGACAGGTTCACATTTTCTATCTTAAAACACTGCTGATACCAAATGTTAGTTGCATATAATAATATAATATATATAAATAACATTATAAATTCAGCTTCTCCAGTCTAGTCAAAGATACTGAACCCCAAACTGCTCCTGATGACTGTAATGTGAATATGTCTGTATGGGACATATACAGTGTGAGCACTTTGGATAGGAAGTGTTCCTGAAGAGCAGTGGGTACCTTGACAGCCTCTGCCATCAGTGTGTGAATAGGTGAATGTACAAGTGTTGTAAAAGCACTTTGAGTGGTCGGTAGTTCAGAAAGGCACTATAAAAGAACAAGTCCATTTACCATTAGCACTCTAAAGATAAAGCCAGCCAGTGATTCTCCAAAGCCAACACCAGCAACAGCTCGCTAATTAACACACCGTGGACAGGTTGTTATATTATTAGTGAGTTTTAGAAGCAATGTTTTTTTTTCTTTAATCTTTGGACAGATCCAGGAGCTGCTTCCTATCTTTATGCTAAGATAAGCTCATCAGCTGCTGGCTCTGACTTCATATTTAGCACACGGGCAGGAAAAGGGCGTTCACCTAACTCTGAAGTGAGTAAGCATATTTCCCAAAAGAAAACACCTCTTTTGAAAGATTTCTAGTGTGCCTGCAGTGTAAAAAATGGTGCACACGGTTCAGTGCAGAGGGCACACCGAGAGGAATGCGATCCATAACTACACCGCTAGACGGCATAAAATCCTACATGCTGCTCTTTAATTAGTTTAATTTCCTGTTTTCTTTCGTATTTGCTATCGCACTCCAAAGAAACTGCACCAGAGGTCAACTTCAAGCATGCTGAGACTTTTCTTTTGGCTTAAATGAGACCGTCACACCAACCTAAAAGAAAGCAGCCAAATGGATTGCATCAAAGAAGTAGCCTGGAGGCGTGTGAATACAGGTTTTTGTGAGACTCTTGTTTGTCCTTGATGTATATTCAGTCAATTCTTCTTATTTCATATTTTTCCTTCTTCACGAGGCACATGTAACCAAGGTTTTAAATAGTGCATTATCATTTTTCTTTTGCTTCGTGTCACGCGTAGGCTGCGTATGTGAACAAAAGCACACAGCATACTCAGCTATGAGGATATCAATCACGTTTCGTACTTCCAGACACCTCTCAGAGCTGTATCTCTACAAACCGTACTTGAATTCATACTGCACGATAATAAAACATCTAAGTTAGTGCTTCTCCCGCTGTGCTGGGACCACTCATAAAATACTAAGAGTACCGTGGAAAATCCGAGTGCTCAGTCTTTGGGTGGAAAGGAAACTCTGGCCCGCTAACCCTGCGTTTAAAGAGGGCTCCGTGGTCCTTCAACTTTAAGCATTTTGGTTTTTTTGGCTGTGTCACTGTAAGCTCTGCGTGTCAAAGAATTACGATCTTGGTGCATATCCGTACTTCTGCACAGTAGATGTTGACATTTGTGGCTCAGCGGAATGAATGCCTGCATTTTAGCCATGTGGGATCAAAGGTTTTTGTCGACTGACTGAGACAACAGCCTGGTGAAATTTTTACAGCACAGATATTCAGTCTGTCCAAATGTTACACCCTCTTGTATTCTGTGCTTTAATCAGCCATACAGTATTGTGATAGAATTTGGTTGACAACAAGGTCCAAGGAGCAAATGACCTTTTCAGATACACTCAACAGGAGGTGTGATTAAATTTAACAATGTCCTTCAGTTTGATTTTACATCAAATTTTCAATCCTTGAAAAGCTCTTCTTATGGACACCTCCTAACACTCCCTGAAGAAAAAAGAGCTTGAAAAGCTGTGTTCCTGGTTGCACAGCAAATGTTTATACCGAACAAGCATTCCACATCACTGAGTAATACCTTCTGCATTTTAAGACCATCTGAGGATAGTGAAAAATATGCGACTGAATTGGCGTTTGAGCAACGTCAGCAAGGAATACATTTTTTAATTTGTTCAACACACAGCCAAAATATTGGCAGCAAAAAGTTATACTGATGCGTTCTTCCTCCCCAGGATCTAAAAAATTACATTGTAATTATTTTGACACTGAATAATTGCATTCTTGCTGCTTCCAGTGCTAAAAAAAAAAAAAAAGAGGCAGATATGAACCTGCAGTACAGAAGCAAAACACAGCAGAGCTTTCCAACAAAATGGGAGTTTAAGCTCCAGATGAAGGAAGGTTGGAAATAAAATGCTGTTTCATGGAAAGCCTCTCTGCCACTACAACATGTACTCTATCAAGGGCCCTCATAATTAATAATTTGCCTCACAAATCCCATTAGTGTATAATGAGGGAACAAGTGCTATTAGTATGACATGACTGAGATGGTTATCTCCGAAGATGCATTATAACCCCTGGGCTGGCTGAAAGGTTCCCCTCAGCTTTTAGGACAAACACCATTATGGTGTGTTGGACTGTGATTGAACAAATATCCATGGGTTTCTTTCAGGGTTTTGTTTGAGACAGCGCGACTCCCTTTATTGAGGTCAGAAGCCTGCCGCATTATTAGTGATGTGGCACAATGTGAAGAAGCCTTCAGCGCGAGCATACGAATTCTCCCTCAGTGCAGCCCTCGCCGCTGGAAGGTTAGAAAAATACACTTTTTTGCGGATGCTCTTTCTTGCTCTCTCTCTCTCAGTTCTGCAACTCTCCAAATTATGGCTTCTGCAACGCCTCAGGTCTCTCAACCTCCTGCTCCACTGCAAAATAAGATACTGAGATGAACGTGGCAGTAAATACCGTCACACAAGCGGATCTGTGATCTGCTTTAGGCCATCGCTTTGGCTCTTCTTAATATCAAAGAGGCTTAAATCAAGAGGGTAGATAATTATCATGCGACGAGCATTGTCTCCCAGTAATACATCAAAAGGGTTTGAGAACGCAAAGCTTATTTAAGATTATAATTTATGAGTGTTGCATTGTAATCCTGAAGGAGGAGTTATTTTATGAGGTAATCTCTACTCCTCTCTATGTATACATCTGGGGGATGCTAATTTCCTGAAGAGGCGAACACCATCAAGTGCAATTTAAATATCCAATAAAAGTCTTGATTGTTCTGGGCTTTGTGACTAAATTGACCCAGCCTCTAAAATGTGAAATAGCATCATGCTGAAAAGAAATGACATGATGCTCTCTGAAATCAGTCAGTTAATACTTCAGGGGATGTTGCGCAAATCACAAACTTAATGAGTGTAAAAACAGATTTTCCCTCCTGCAAAAATTCCACTTCATATTCGTCTTTCCTTTCATGCTGTGGTCTGAATGCCTGAGTGCAGCTGCTACTGTTGAATCCCATCACGACTCAAAAGTCCTATCTCTCATGAGCAGAGCATAGAGAAGATGCCACAGATTAGTCCCTGAGTGAGAAGAGGTTTTGATGGTCTGATTTATTTCATTTGAGGCAGCGGCACTGAGCACAGCAGGGGTTCCTTTCTCTGCACATTATGCTCAAAATACTATATCTGGCACACACATGCATACATACACACATACACAGCATGAGACTGTATTGTACATGCCACACACACACACACACACACACACACACACACACACACACACACACACACACACACACACACAAACTTTTTGATCCAGGTCTTATGAAACATTTCTGTCTTTGTGAGACACCAAACAAACAAAGGAACAGCAAAACCCAAGAAACATTTTATGGTATGGGTCATCTTCACATCAGTAGTCAACACACGTGCTGGATTTCTGTCCGTTATTTTCTTCTTCTGGACTGAAATATCTCAACAATTATGAAATGGATTGAATTAGACATTCATGATCCCCAGAGGAGGAACCCTTCTGTCCTTTCCTATAGTGCTTAGACATTTGTAATTTTGGGTGGTCCTGAGAACTATTGAATGCTATGCTATGAAATTGTCATCATGCTACCATGTTAAACTAAGATCATTGCATCACACATCATCACTATGTCATCATTGTGAGCATGTTAGCATGCTGACATTAGAAGTAGCTCAAAACGTTATAGTGCAGTCGCCCCGCAGAGCTGCTGGTTTGTGATCTAGCATTATTAGTTATAACGAGAGTTATAATAACTCCTGCACATGAATTAGTGTCAAGTTACGATCACAGCGGACTGTTAAAGTCCATGTAAAGTAAGAACAAATATGTGTTCTGAGTTTGTCAGATCAAATAAGTGAGTGAGTGTTCTTAACCACCCAGATAAATTTGAATGATTACAAATATCGACAAGTTTATGAAATTAGGTGTCAAAATCAGGTCAAAATGAGCAGTATTCTCAGCGGGGGTGTGTCTGCTGAATGTGCTGAAGCCACGCCCGCTCTGGCGAGCAGTCAAGCAGTAATTTCGAAGCGACTCAAAGTGTCAGATGAGTTCAGAAAATGACACGATTAACTTTGAAACGCTCTGAGCGAGATGAATTAATATCCCAAAAAATCCTGGACTATGAAAAACTGTTTTAACCTCTAACTCCACATCTCAATAATATATCGTTCAAAGTCTTTTCACATGTTTTCAGCAACTATTTTCCCACATATTTAACATATTTTGAAAGAAATCTCAGAATTGCCTTTACACAGACTTTAAGTTACAGGATACTGTTGTTTCTCTGCCCAGCAGCACCCAGAGTGTTAACAAAAGGCTAGAACCTTTTGGTATTTAAATGGTTCCTGGTTCCTATAATTTGTCACTTGTCCTCTTGATAATATATATTTTCTATAATGGAGTTTTTTTCAGTCTTTGGTATACCTCTGTGTATAATAAAGCAGTGCAAAATAAACTGTAGAAGTTGGCAGGCTATGGACTAATGTAAATGAACTTCTTGGCTTTAATACAGCCCATAAACATACATTAAAATGTCAACACTGTTATTCAACTTAATGTTCTGTTAATTCAAATGCATTCAGTCTAATCTGAGAATGACTGCACCTCTATTAATCCTGTTATTTATACATTCCTCTGTAAATATGGCCTCTTCATTAAACAGGAGAGTCTGTGGCCACATACTGACAATCTTTGGTCTCTCAGCAGTCCAGGCATGTTTGTTCATGGACTGTGACTGTAAGCTGGTTTGCTGTGTGCTGCAGGGGTGAGAGCCGCAGTGCACTGTAGCCAAGCAGAAAACCAGATGAGGTGCTATCGCACCCTGATGAATGAATTGGGGCAGCAGAGTAAAACACATCTTTTCACCATTGTCCATGTGCCTACTGCAGCGAGGCTCAAATGAAATTCTGGCCACGACGGCTGGAAATACTCCAAACCTCGGGTGAAAGAGTGGTTGGTTCAGCGCACAGTCAGTACACAATGAGTTGGAATGAGCGGACATGAATGTACCCGACACAGAAGGAAAGAAAACATGACTGTCTGTGACAAAAAGTGATCTGAGCAGTCACATGGTGAAGATTTGACCACGTCAAGTCAAACATTTTTAACACGCAGATCTCCACTGCTGAGTACAACCACGCCCAGGATTTCTGAACACGAGTGACAGACTCATCTGGTTTGCCGTTAGACGTCGCTGTCAGGGAACATTCTCAAATGCCTGAAATAGCCAGCCGCTGACATTTTCCTGAAGTTTCCCAGGCTGACATTCTCTCAAGATGGAGGCTGTTCAGAGCAATTTACTGCTTCTTCCTCCAACTTTCTGCTTTATACTTCCTCCCTTATCTACTAAAGAATAACCCATAACAGGAGGGTCTATGACAGTTATAAAGAGCCCAACCTAATTGTATCTTGATTATTGCACATCTACTTCATCTCTGCCATCATGGGCAATTGACGAATCTAGTGTTATGCTGACAATATTCATCAGGAGAATAGCGAGAAGGCTCCATACATGTCCAACTTCATCCTAATGTGCACGTGGACAGTATGTCTTCTTCCTTCGGCTGTACCATTAGGATTCAGCAGAGCTTGAAATTGCATATTATACAATATCTGTCTTTAGAAAGGTTGAAAAATATTCACATAAAGAGCAGAGCTCAGCCTAGTTAGCACGATAACAACCATAATTTGTTATAGGGCGTGACTGGCCGTCCATCTTGGAGTTGATTCGTGTCCGTCAATTCGGGTCCTGCTCCACACATCAGATGCTGATACATGATTTGAGCTGAACCTTTAGAATGATAAAAAAAAAAGGGGGGCTGTATGGCACCACCAAGCCCAAGGGATCACAAAGACACCAAATGGAGTAAGACTTCCTTTGTTTTCCCTGCGCAGTCATTATAGAAAATCTCTCAACCCTGAAACATTGACAAGAACAAGTGTTGGCGAGAAAATTGCTGCTGAATCATCGGAGAATGTTGCAGAAATGCTTGAAACAAAGTTTTTGCGGGTGTCTTTTTTTTCCTTTTGAGTTGTTGAACACATTAAATGGTTTAAAGACCACAGCATAACCCTAACTGTACCTTTTATCGTCAAGAAAGTGCTGCAGATTTGCATTTTTATCGGGATTTTTCATCTTTTTTTGGTCTCCTTTGCAAATACAAATGTTGCAGCTTGTTTCTTTGATTGCTATTTGCTCAGGAAATAAAGAGGAACACCACAGAATCTTTAAGGTCTGTATTGTTGTGCTAAATACGTTTTTTTAAAAAAACACCAATCAATTTCGTCTTTTACAAAATGCGGAGTTTTTTTTTTTTTTTTTTTATCAGCTTTGAGATGATGCCAGTCCAAGCTGAGGGAGGAGAAAGAGACAAACACAAGCCAAAATAAATGACGGGAACGTAACAAAAATAGCTGTCAGAGTATTTCACAGTGCAAAAAGAAAAGATCTATTATATACACAGTGTCAGCTCATATTTTACATGGGCATGAACATACAAAATATACAGAATCTGTCTTCCCCAAATCCAAAAGATTAATAGGACGTCTTACAGTGTAAACCACATCCAAGAGAAATCACTGTTATAAAGACGAAGAGCAACAGTGATTTCAGAGTAAAAATAAATAACATACTTGAAAATGACACAGAAACACATGTAGCATAAAACCCACTCTGCCATCATAGCATGATGATGTCATTCTCTCATACTGATTGTCACTCTCTGTTCCTTCCTCGTACCTGTCCAGCAACATAGAAGCCATTGAAGTATTGCAATAGGTCCAAATGTCTGTCTCAAGACAGACTTAAGGTAATATGCGACTAGACTGCCACTTTACAGCTAGTAAAGATCTGCATCATTGACTTTGATAACTTGATCGCTGACCTGATCTGTGAGTTTGCAGTGGCGAAGGGTTCAAATTTCTGCCATAAAAAAACTCCAAATTAAATATGTGAAGGTCATTTATTTTTGTGTGATATTTATGTGGTTATATGCACAGCGCATCATGTACAATAATATATTAAAGTATCATGAATAAGCTAATTAGTATAATTAATTATTAGAACCAACTGTTGTTGTATTGTCCAACATAGATCAGCTTCAGACTTTTGTTCTGTGTATGTGCAAATTTTGTTTCTTTCTTCACTCCATAGGTCCATGAAAATATATATTTTATAAATGCAAACCTAAATTATTACATAAACATTGAGCAGACACTGACAGATGATAGAGCAAAATGTCACCTCGGAGAACCAATTTAAGGTTAACAATATCCTAATACCTGGAGATATTCAAATTTGACAGTAAATCCCATGAAAAGACCAAAATAATATTTATATTTTATTATATATAAGTTTATGAATATTTAAACCCTGATGTACTTTATTTCTCTGTGCCGAGGCTCCAATGTTCTCTAAAACCTTTTAAAAACAAATTAATGAGCGACACATTGGCACATCTCTTCATTACGAACATGAGCACTGTAGTTTATTTTGAGTCGATCCTGCATACACTGTTTTGCTGCTAGAAATTAGTGATATTTCCTGAAAGCTACAGTGCCCAACGGATAACTTCAAGAAATGAAATTCTCCGTTCCATTTTTAAGGATTTACATCTTCATTAGGAAGATATCGTCTTGATTCTTGTATGACACAGAACAGCATTGTTCACTTTGTGTTCTCATGTAATAGGTTAACAGTAACTAAAACATACACCATATATCCACAGCCTTATCTTTAAAGATGTCCCTTCTCTGTCTTTCCTTCTCACTTGAACAGGGAATTCTTTGTGAAAGGTTCAACAAGCAAATCACAGCAGTCTGAGCCAGCTAGAGGCTTTATTGACTATTGGTTTTGGGGTAAAAAATGTTCTCTGGCTGAATTAAAATCTCGGTTGACAGGTTTTTGGGATCCTAAGTAACTTAACTCTATAATTTACCCAACAAAAACTTTAAATTATTGGTTACTGACACAAAACAGTGTGGTCTTTTTCTTGTACTCATACTTATTTACGCACTATGACCATTTAGACTCTTAACGTCCATCTTCCACAATCTTATGACAAGACACCAGTAAAATGACAATAGACTATTGTGAATGTAATTAAGACAAAAAGACAATTTAAAATTCCAAGATTGTGACCAAGATGTGATCGTGCCTTAAAGATATAAACTGTCTCTGTGCAGACAGTATGATCTCATCATTTCATCTTCAGCGAGCCTGTACTTTCTCCCAGACACTTATTCATACGAGATGTTACAAAAATCATGGATCAATGTGCATGGAGACGGAATACCATAGATTAAAGGCAACATGACAAAGGGTGATTGTGAATAAAATCAGACAGCACAGCTTCGATGCTCTCAGAGAAACTGCTTGTTTGTCAGAATCATTGGCACGACTGATAGCACATTTGACTCATACACAGTGAAACAACTCTTGTAGCTGTTCAACCTCAAAATAAAGTTTTTTATTCATATATATATATATATATCTTTTTATGCGCATTTAGCTTCTTCTTTTTGCTTTTCAGCCCTGTGATGTTCAGCATCAGCACAAATACAGCAACTGCAAAACAACAAAGCAGTCAGGAGTGCAGCATCACAGGAGGACACACACGTAGCACATACTTAGGAATTGGCAAGAATAAAATATTAATAGAAAATAAAAATAAAATCCTTTAAAACATTTGAACATCTCTTTTTTTTTTTTTTTTTCAAATGAAACATGGTGAACATACGTTATGTACACAATTCCAGAGCTTCAAGCACAGAGGGTCTTTGAAATTTGAAATTTTCAAATTTTCATGGCACATATGATCAGGTTTGTGAAGTGTGTGTGTATGTGTGTGTGGAAACGGTACGCCCCTTCATAGCTAAGACCAACATACAGGACCCTTTGGTATCGGTGAGGTAAGGAAGGATTGGTTCTTCTACTTCACCTTAAAAATCATCATCGTGACACCATGAAAAGTCTTATTGACCTCCACCTCGTGTCAATCAGAACCAGCGTCATCACCACGGTCACATTCAGCAGCATCATCATCTCGAAACAGACATCGCAGTCACAGTTACCCCTGACTCCACGCCCGGCACAGGCCTCCGTCGCTGTGAGTGTCTCTCACAGTTTAGCAGCTTTAGGAAGTGACACGTCAAAAAGCAGCTCTTGTCTCATGCCACAAGTTCTTGACATCAAAAGTTCTCAAAAAGCAGCCGCAACAGCAATGTAAAGTAAAATGTTAGCCTTCTGTAGCTAGTTCATCTTCGACCCAATCAGCTCTTTATTTCCAGACCCGTATTATCGTCCTGCCGTGAACAAACCAGCCTCTGAGATTTTATCGCTGAGATACGGTGGGCAAGACTGGATTCCTTCCTTATTGTACAAGTCCGTTGCTCTGTTACTCTTCTTCGGCTGTTTCCACCACTACGCTCTTTGTCTTCCGCATGGCTGAGTGGCTCATGCATATGTTTCTCCTGATTTTAGTGCTACCAGTTCAGAGTCCTCCGTGTGGCGCCCGTTCAAGTGTTCGCTGTTGCAGTCATGGTGGTACATGAAGGCGGGCACCTCAGTGATGGAGGTGGCTGTGTAGGACGTTGAGCGCATTGAGCAGTGGTCCTTTCGTCTCTGACCCCACTGGGTTTTGTACTGCATCCACTGTCTCTTTAGAGCTGCCTGCACCTGAATAAAACACAGACACGCACAGGTTAATGTTCAATTCCCTGGTCCAAATGTTGTCACCGTTTACCTTTAATCTCTGCGTGCTCCATAAGACTGTTCCTTGCAGTTATTTTGAGATGTTCTTTTAGCTGTCAGCGTTACACGTGACAAACATTTCTCTGTTCTTCTGTTTTGCTTCTCTTTTCCACGTTCTCCACGAAATGATCATACCAGACATTCAAATTTACATGCAAATCAGTATGCGGTTCCAGTGCAATGTGAGTAAGGCAGAGCCCATGTAAACACCATCTCGTGATGATATTAATCCAAGCCTGGTGATCTTAACTGATGCAAGAGTAATTGCTCCAGCATATGTGGATCACTCAAATTTCAGTCCCATTAACAGATGCCAGTTTGGAAATGTAAACACCAGAGTCACATTTTTTGAAATGCAGCCAAGTTGTGCATGTGAGTGTTGTAAAAGGATAGAAAGATGTAATCTATACTGAGCTATATTTTAAGGTTTAATCATGTTATTGGCATATTAATTCTCCCCTACATCTGTCATCTACGTCATCTACAAAATCCGTTATTATGCTGATGATATATTGTAAGTAAACCTTCATGATCCCTTTACATAATCCTTAATATGTGATTAGTGACTATATTGAGCTTTTAAAAAAACCTTCTAAATCAGAAAATAAAAAATGTTTTAAATATCTGACAAACTGCAAATATTTTCAAAAGCTGTCTCCTGCAGATGGTTGCCCTTTCATAAAAGTTTAGTCTAGACTGACAGCAACACACTCAAACTTTGCACCCTCCAGAAGCCTAAATGCCTCGGAGAACTCAATGTCCCAAATTTTAGGCTCCCTCTCTCAGTTCGCCCACGTTACCAATAAAGCTGAACAAAAGGAAAGCAACTCTGCGCGGCTGCCTGCTGAGCGTTCAATAAATAAAAAAGAAATGTCACTTCTGGATGCACTATTCATATCCAAATGTTGTGTAAAAAGATTTATTACACCTGTCTTGTAGAATACTTCTGTTCTCAAATCAATCCAACACACTTCTCAAGAGGAAAACATTTCATGGTTTTTAGACAGAAATGAGTAAATAACAGCATCTTTCTACCGTTGCCGAGATGTTCTTAACCTGCAGTTTACCATCATTAGTTAATATGCACCACTGAAGCACACTAAAAAACTGAGATGGTAAAGCCATAACAGATTGTGTGCTCCTGTTTGATGTGTTTCTGTCCGAAAAGGCTTTAAACTTTAAAATTCTAGTTGATATTAAGACAAATCAGTCTTACATACCAGTGCACCTTAGATACTATTCTAATGTGGAAATTACAGATTGGTTTCTGGACATAAAGGGTCTGTAGCTTTAAATTTAATCTGGCTCTGCCTGGTAGCTAGTATGTTGTTGCTGGATGGGGCTTTAGAATAAATCTTTCGTTTCTGTCCAGCCAACGATCCAAACCCTGGTTATCCTGAATTTAAAGTCATATCCAACTTAATAAAAGCAAATATTAAAACAGCAAATCTTCACATTCGAGAAGCTTGAGCCATTGAATGTTTGGCATTTCTACTCGATCATTAATTAACTGATTAATTGTACAGCTAATCAATTCAGCACTATGTACTGTACATACATATTAACTGACTGATTGCACAAGAACTGGAGTGTGAACTGATTTTCCTAAAAACGGAAACCAGAGCAACAATGCAAGCAGTACAGCGTTAATCGTTATATCCTGAACCCCCTAACAAAACTACTGAAGGTAATTAACACACAATAATCTAGTGATATACATTCTGACGCTAATTGTTATAACGAGACAGGAGAGCAGCCGGGGGCTTACAGCTTCTATGCAGAACGTCGTGCTTGATGTCACAAATACAGCACGAAAGCTGTTTGTCTCACTGACCCTACCTCACAATGAGGCCATTGAAGAAACAAGGCAGGTCTGTGCAGTTTGGCCTTCAAATCAAAAAACAGAATTGAAACCAGCCCCAGAAACCCGTGTCCTGATTAAGGGAGCTGAACCAGCCATTATGCGAGGGAAGCAAACAAACCCTGCTCGTTCCCTTGTGATAATTTGTCCGCTTAGTTGTCCCAGCGTCACCCAGAAAGGGGCGCGACCTTTGTACATACGCTCTACGCATTATTTTTACTCCAGGTATTGTTTTTTTGTTTTTTTTTCTTATTGTTTATCATTTAAGGACATGCATTTGTGTTCTGGCTGCTCATGTATGAGTTAATAGCTGACCCATTTTCCAGGCTGAATGTACAAAACTCCACAATTGCTGGTTTCTCTACGCCAGACACTTCATGCTGAGTATTTAAATCTGCATCTCTGCCCTGCTTTCTTCTCATGCAAAATATGAATATGAAATGACTCGTCATTGTTTCTAAACAACAGATGATTTTAGCGCACAGTTTTTACTAACAGTAGAATTAATACTAAAGCATAATACCTTTAAAAACAAAGTCTGTAATTGTCTCATCTGTCTGTATTCACACCAGTATGGACCTGCTAAAAAAAAAAAAAAAAAAAAAAAAGCCTAATTCAACCTTTCATCATGTTTTGTTGGTGCTTTGCAGAGACCTTGAACTTCACAGTATCTGTCACACAATGAGTCTACGGTGCCGTAAGCTCTCCGCAACACCATTAACCCCACATCTGAGTTTTGACAGAAATCAAGCTCATTCGCTTGGAGAAAGTGTTTGAACCAAGTTAAGGATGGTCGCAGTCAGACAGCTGCAGACAGACTTAGAAAGGCTGACAGAAGGACTTGAAAGGAGAGTCAATTTCCAGCTGGGGCTTGGAAACCACACAGTCATTTATAAACTACGTCTTGCTCTTCACCTGACGTGACCCTTCAGCTTTTACTGCCGCAGCACCAGACTGGTCTCAGAAGAGGCAAGTAGCACAATGCGATATAACCTGTTACAATTGGACTAAGGACAGATGTAGCATCTCTGTGAACTTACAACCATTTTTACTCACGTATTTAATGCAAAAATCAAACTTTGAGTCTGTGTTTGGATCACTTCTTGATATGCTATCATGTACGGACGTACAATGCCAGATATCTGACCTGGAAAAAACGAATATGAAAATGTTTTGCCTGATGGAGTCTGATGTCTCTTAATGTCATAAGCAATGAGCGGTTTTATTGCTCCATGACTGAACAGCTAGAGTAACATGTGAAGGCTGACCTTTTGTAAAAGCCACACATGGCACCAAAAGGGGAATCTTTCCAGAACACATATTTTTAAAGGTATAGTTCAACATTTTGTCAATTATTTAGAAATATATATAGGAATTTATACCATTCTCATGTCTGTCATATAAAGCTGGCGCCAGGAGATGTTAGCGTAGCTTAGCACAAAGAGTAAAAACATGCTGAAACAGCTAACCTGGCTCTGCCAAAAGTAACAAAATCTACCAGCACAGCTAAAGTAATGAAAGAAAATCTGCCTTTGGACAGAGCCAGGCTAGCTGTTTCTTCCTGCTTCTAGCCTCATACTAAGCTAAGCTAACTGTCTCCTGGCTCTAGAGTATAATCACCTGAAAATAAGAATCATTATGTTTTTGTTGCTTTATAATGAGCTGTTTTTTTTTATTTTTTTTTATGGACACCACTCTTCCATGTTGTACCACCACGTTTCCCTAGTGCACTGCTTCATAGGGAGTCAATCTGCTAATATGCATAAATACATGAACAGTGCTTACCTCTCCATTGAAGAAGCAGAATATTGTTGAAACCAGTAATCCCTTAAAAAGCAAAACAAATGAGTGTAATTAGCACCTTTTGCTTTTTATAAATGTAATGAAATACAGAGAGGATGTGATTGATGTGATGGAGCAATGTAATCTCTATCCAGTTAGTGAATGAGCTGTCTACAGTACCTTGAAATTTTACACCTTGTCTGCCAGTTGTTTGATTAAATGCCTAACTGTTAGTTAAATAAAGGTAATGGAGTGCCTAACTGGTTCTTTAAATGGTAAATCAGCAGGGAATCACATCAATCAATCACAACTCTCACACAGCAGAAAACAAGACTTTAATAGGTGGAAACTTTCGAGCAAGCGAAACATCTAAATCTCGAGCCTGATGGGAGCCAAGAGAACTGACAAATGCTGAGAGTTAGGGATCAGCAAATAAATATTACTATTAGCTATTACGTCCAATATTAATGGCACATGGGTTGTAAAGTAAACAGTTTTTTCCCTTCATCAGTGACCCTGTACAAAATACCTCAGCACACAGAGGCAGTGAAACAGCACTTTCTTTTGAATTCACCGCTGAATTACCTTGAAACCGATCTACTACCTAGTACTTGAATGGAAGTTCTGATTAATGCAGTGTCTCGTGTCAGCTCAGTGCCTACCTGGTAGTGCATGAGTATGTGCATGATGTACTCGTAGACCTCCCCAGCTAGCCGGTTCTCTGGCCTCCAAGGGATAATGACAAACTGTATTCCAAGCAGGGGCACCAGGATCAGGGTGGCTCTCACTGCCTTCATGTACATGTTGGACTCTGCCCGGTGTGTGTCTCTCAACTTAGTCACCAACACTCTTATGATGTTTAGTAAAAAGAAAAGGTTCACCTGCAGAAAGTTTAAAAAAAACGAACATATTTTCTTATCTTTTATGTTCGAAGGACTCAAACTTAACAAGATTTCTCACTTTGTGATCATGTATGTCTCTTTTAATGTGCTGAAACAGTGAATTAGCAGACTTACAAGAAGCGCTGCCAGTATAGGACCATGGACTGCGAAGAGCAGATGGGTTTCCACGCTCATCCAACAGCTACAGAGGAAAAAAACATATCAGTCAGAGCTGTCCGCTGCCCAAAATACACATGCACACACACATTCAAAAATATGCACTTGTATGGATCAGCACGCTCGCTGCCGCACACAGACGAGCACGTATGTAAACATCTCCTGTTTATTTGCAGAGGTTTCTGGAACATTACTCACTTGTCATCGAAATACTTTTTCCTTGCCACAGCGTGGATGGATGCAGGCACAAGAGGAAAGCCTTGGACAGGAAAAAGATGGCGGCCATATGAGGTCTTGAATGAATTTAGTGAAATTAATTTGTCATAAATGTGTGGTTAGCTGTGTGGTCAGTCGTTTTGCTGGTCTTAGACTTACTCATCATATTACTTGCAAATATATATTACTGCATAGCGGATCAACTTTGACATCCTCATTTCTACAAACTTTCCTATCGTACTTTATTACTGCAACCATAAAAACAACACCATGTGGTAGATTTCACGTAGCAATTGTGTCTATAAAAACCCACTACGTTCTGGGCACACATTTGCTTTTGATTTTTCATTCGGCTATAAACACATGAATCCTGGTACGCTCCATTTTCAGACACCACTGAGGCCCTACGGCATATCGGACACAGATGGACCTAACTAACTGGCTGCCTTCCATCCACGGACACACACACAAACACACACATACAGACGACAAAAACAGGCCTCAAGGTTATCCTCTCATTTTTAATGACGACGATTTAGTTCAGTCGCCTACTTGTTTGACAGAGAGTTTGCACCCATTATTCCTGTTTTGAACAGGAAAGAGAGAAGCAGGATCGCACTACACAATAAACGACAGGAGGGCCAATAAACCTGTCAGCGTGTCCAGGATGACGTACTGTACGAGGGCTGGGTGGATACGAGTAAACTGTGGCTTGTTAAATTGCTATTCTGTGAGTTTTCAAGCTGTGATTGAATCCAGTGAGGCCATACAAAATCAGTCTTTAAAGATAGACAATAGAATAAACACACAAATAAAAAGAACACAATCAAAATGTGTTTTGATCAAATGCAGACTGAAACTCACCCCAGCCCAGGAGGTAGTACCAGTGCAGGTGCTGCTCCTCTGCAAACACAGCCACCACAATGAGAGTGTGCAGGTATATGCCTTCACAGAGCATCCAGAAATAATTGCAGCCCAGCATGTACATGTGGAAAAAGTGCAACACTTTACAGCCAACCTACAGAGAGAGAAAGAGAGAGAGCCAAAACAGAGATATATGTAACTTGTTTTGTCTGTTTTTGACGCTACATAAAATAAAATCTATTAAGATGATCTAAACACCGCTGACATCATCTCAGCAGGACACAAAAAAAGAGCTGAGAGGATGTTTCTGCACTCATGGCACAAAATCATTAGGCAGTATTAGCCTTTGGAGGCAGAGAGGATGTTTATTCATTTACCCCCTCTGGAGGTGAGCCGAGATGGAAGTGATGATTTTTCTTTGTATTTGGAGCGCTCTTTGATTGCGTTTGGCTCACTTTGCCTGAGGAAAGAAAAAGCCATTTTCTGTAGGTTCCTTATAGGACCGTAGGAGTGCAGTTTTCCGTTTATGCATCCAACACAGTGCGACAAGATGACAATGTCATTATATATTCTATCCCTTTGATTGAACTATTATTCTAATTTTTGGAAAAAAATGACTTTGATGACACATTATTATGTAAATCCACAGTCTTCTAGTGCTATAATTACCAAGACGCTTATGGATGTGCCATAAGCTATAATTCTGTTAATGACTGCTACACTCTGGCTCCGAAGACCCTGGCTATACTCATGTCTATTCGACAAGTCCCCTTCTGTCTAAAAAATAACTTTTATTCCACAAAAGTTAATAGCGAGTTAGTATAAAGTTGTATGAAACCCAAAATGTTCCCTCCTAGGGGCCGATCAGACAGACATGGATCTCTACAGGCGCAGACGCTTCAAAAACGGTTTGGCAAGGCGTGTTGGGCAAAACAGCTGGTGCGTCTGTGGAGTGGGACTGTGTGTGCAACAAGGTAATCAAATATCATTAACAGCGATGGTGTACGTTTGGATGAGGAGGGGAAACATTCCATAAAAAGCAAAGGTTTTGGGTTCATTATATACTGAATAAATCCAACAATTTGATGAAGACCACCCTCTCATGTGTTGTGTTGTGTCTTCTTATCACATCTACTGACATCAAAACCGGAAGGAAGTGGTAAAGTAATAAAACGCGCCTCTTGCTTGACTTGATGTTTCTGCACATTTAAAAAATGCTAGAGAAACATGATGCGTGGTGCAATTGAGAAGCATACATCAAGCATTCAAGCAAGCACCACAGGAAAACAAGAGTTTGGCTGGTGGTACATTTGTAGTGACACATCTTGGTGTGATTCTCCGATTTGGCTTTTGGCACCACTGATCACATTTTAAAATAATATTTCTTTCACATTTTGCTGATTCTGCTTACAGAAAAGTTGTTGTTGTTCCTAATAGTTTCAAAACAAGTCCCCAAACAATTGATAAAGGTGTCCCACAAGGATCGATATTGGGCCTCCTGCTATTTACTCTGACTGTACCCCAAACCAGATTTATTTTAATTGCCTCTCTTAATAATTCAAATCTTGTATTCTACTGGAAAAAGAGTAAATGTATGCATTTCACAAGAGCACTCTTGATGTTCATACTCCAGTTCATCTAATTAATACAGTGCATCATTAAAAATACATAGAGGAAGATGGTTAGACAACAGACAGTCCTACAAAACATTCACTCTTGAGATTTTAATTGGATTCCTTAATGGGAAAAGAGTTTATTTCTCCTTTCTAAACCAAAAACTGACCAGCTTCAGGTAAAATGATGATCACTAACAACAAACAAAATTATTTTGTTCCTCTCAGCGATTGCAGATGTGTTTAAAATCATTTTTGGGATTGTTTTAATTATTTAATTATGCGATTTGTATAATCATGTAGTGATTCATTGTGTGACAAAACTGTCTTGCAAAAGACCTCAATGATACCTCCCGAATAAATAAAGCTTAATCTTAACGTAACCCAAACGTATTTCTTATGATAAAACTTGTACTGAGTTCATTGTTTTCCGTGAAACACATGGAGAACATAAACGGGAGAAACCCTCATATGAATATACTTTTGATATATTTGCATTCCTGAGTAAAAAGAGCACGCATGTGATATATAATTCAAAGATGCTGCCACTGATATTAACTGCTGCTCTCTTAGCTCAAAACACACATCATTCATTCACTTCTAAACTTTTACCCATATGTTGCTCTCTACCTTTCCTACGTTTCTCTTTCCACTTGAGGAATCTCCACTATAACAGACATAGACTCGTATCAGTAAGCAGAAAGTTAGATCACTCACTTCTTACAAATTCACAAGTGTTTTTCATTTAAGATCACCGAAGTTTGTGTAAAGTTACAGACAATGTTCTGGTTTAAAAATCAAGCCACTATAGATCATGTAGATGTTTCTCATGTTTTCAGCCGCCTCCCTGGTTTGACATAAGCTTTGGGGATTCACTCCCCCACACTGCTGGCAGGCCAAACCAGACTCTGTATTGCCACACCAGACAGAATACAAAGAGCTTGTTTTCTCTGCGAGAGCAGATCTCAACCACAATCCACCATTCCTAAATCACCAGTGCAGAAAACAGGCTCATAAGTTTCACTTTGGCAGCACTAAATTTCAAACTGCTTCCCAGGAGACACACGTGAATCTCAACCAGTGGTGCTCACGATTACTTTTTCTCCTTCCACTTGAAAAGACAGGCCACAGTGACCAGTTCTGTTTTGACATGCTGCATCAAGTTAGCACAACTTGACAGTTCTATGTCGGAAAGTAACAGATTCAACACAAACCTTTTTGACGAATGGTGAGGAGAGGCTTAAACGCGAGCCATTTCACACACACAAAAAAAATAAAAATCCTCCCATTAATGATGACGGCTGTCATTCCTGGCTGCTTCTTGGACCCGTTCGGAGATGGGATGTGAATAAAGACGGCGGTCAGGATGAGCCAGACATATTTGGTGAATGCACGAAAAGGAGCACCCAAAACCCAGCTGAAACCTCCGCTGTCTCCTGGATGTTTCTAGTACTTTGTCTGGCCAGAGATGCTCCGGCTGAAAGCCGGCTGGAGCTAATGGGATTGTACGCACATGGAGCCAACTCCTACAATCCTATCTGTGTTTTTTGTGGCAGTTTGATCATCTGAAGTTCTTTTTTATTTTGTTTTTGAACATTAACATATTGGGCGGATAAAAGTTTTTACTAAGTAGGCAATATTCTGACTGTTTTTTTTTTTTTTTTATCAATTTGAACTTTAGAGCCTGAATGTGTTTAGTTTTACTCAGTTCTACATAAAAGGAAAGAAATGATCTTTTTTTTTTTTTTTTTTAAAGTTGGAAAAACTCTGAAATAACAAACTTTTAAGAGGCAGCAAGCACTGAGTTGAAAGGCTGTCATTATTTTTATTTGCAAAAAGAATGGTTCTTGAAAAGTAACATGTGAATTTATGTTTAGGCCTGATAGTGAGGCATTCCTACGGGACAGATTTATCATCCCTGCCAAAGCAGACCTCAGGGTTTCAAAGAATTCACATAATGCATTCAGTGTAGCTCCAAATCCCTGACAGGAGAATGTGGGAGAGGGCGAAACCTGTTGACTGTGTGACACTGCCAAGATATGGCACGGTGAGATGAGTTACTAATTAGGGTATACTTAAACCTCTATTGTACAAACTTATAAATATTTAAAATGCAAATCAAATGAATTTAAATTTCTTCTCCCTCGCATTGCCTCGTCTAGTAGAGGAAATGAGTTCTAAAAATTTCATTGAAATTTTTTTTTCTTCCGTGCAGTTTTATTTGGCTTAACATAAATTATGAATACATTTGTATCTCATTTTAAGACAGTGAAACTAATCCTCCTCTTCACACTGTGCTCTACTAAAATGGCACTTCATCTGGCACTAGGGATTGGCAGCACCCACCAATTTGATCCAGACTGAAATATCTCTACAAATATTGGACCATAAAATTAGGTAAAGACAGTTATGTCCCGCTTAGGAGGAACTGTAATACTCATGTTGCAATAACGTTTCCTCTTTAGTGCCAAAATATTCCATGTTCAATATTTTCTCAGCGGTAACGACATTCCCGTCAGTCTTAGCCGACTATTCTCAATGTTTTGTGCTACCTGATTAGCAAATGTTAGCATGCTGATATGCATATGATAAACAATTAACATGGCTGTGCTCACCGGGTTTCTGCTCACCACTTCAGGATTACTGACCACTGCTATGAGGTAGATTATGGTGAGGGCTGAATTGAGCACATAGGAGCAGAAGAGATTCTTGTGTAGGGTGATCCTTTGGCAGCTCAGGCTCCTGTTCAAAGAGAGATTGATTTAGTAACATGCCGACATACATGGCATGTTGTAAAAAACAAAAAAAAAACAAACAAAAAAAAAAACTTCTACAAATTGGAAATAAATCTCTTCTGGCACAGTAAAAAAAAAAAAAAAAAGAAACCTACATCTGATGGAGTAAACAGGTGAAAAATCAACTCATGATTGGCAGATTAATAGTTTAATGAGGGGGGCAGATGTTGCAACAGTCTGTGAAATATCAAATAATTGAGATTCTTTCTGCTGAGATCATTTTTTGTGGTTGGTAAAAACTCCCTCTCCCAATGAGCTTTGTTGCCGCTAAATAGTCCGCACTGTACATGCTAGAGACGCTGTTAAATAATGCATGAAGGATCCCAGGGGAGCTTCCTCATTAACTTGGCTGGCCACTCAGAATTAATAGCATAATGAAATGCTTGACAGGCAAAGTGAAAATAACTATTAGAATCAAAATGGTTACAAGTCGTTCATATCCAGTAGCATTTGTCGTGGTGGTTTAATAATGTTTTAATTTCAGGGCGGCAATCAAATATACTGCAGCTCACTGAGTGTTTAAAGCTCGCAGCAAATATATTCAGCAGAATATAGCCTCCTATAAATATGTCTCCACTTTAAGAAGTTATATCCTTTTACTGTTCATGGCCAATTTTATCTTTGATGAGTCATAAAAACCCCAGAGACCCGTGAAAAACAGGAAGAGTGCTAAATTTCCATAAGCCAGGACAAAGCGGGATGTACAACTGCACATTTTCACTGTCTTAGGAAGAGGTCATGGTCGTCTCCAACAGAAAAAAAAAACAAAAAACTTGTTTTCTCGCTTGAGCTCCAGACATAAAAGGAAATGCAGGAGCTGTTGAATGCGTATATACAAGAGGTTTTTATCTAAAAGGCGATGTCAAAACACAGGCTGAATCCTTATTGCAGCTTTGACATACGTCCTAACATCTTCAGGTCGGCCGCTCAACCACCTCTGTTTTTCCAAGGCAAGCTGGAATATTTTTATCTGGGAATCCTGACAGTGTTGATGTAGAGTTGTAAATAACAGACCAGTGCAGCTGTACACCATCACATTCCACTGTAAGCTTCACATCTGGATCTTATAATACGGCATTAAGCCTCCAATATTTTAAGTGTTTTGGCTATAAATATGGCAAGTCATGGTTAAAATGAATAAAGAAATAAAGAAAAGATTTTTCTAAGCCAATAACTTTACTTTATTGAGATCTTAAATTGTTAGGACTTTGATCTTGATGAATTGGGAATGTCCCGCTGAGTTTCTATGTATCTGACTTAAGAGTTTGACTCTCAGCGGGTCATGGAGTTTCACGATAATGCACCTGCCCTAAACACTGCAAGATTTATGAGTGTGTATAAAACTTTGCAGTAAACTGAGGGTCTCTTACAAGATCTGTTTTGGATAACAGCTACACTTAGGAGGTCAGCACCCTTCAATGTGTCACATTTTACAACTGCAGCACCCAAGAACAACAAGGCCAATGAAGCAACTTTCCCAAATATTATTAGAGAACACAGAATATATATATATATATATTTCCATCCTAAAGGCTCCATTTTCATGTTGCCTTGCAGATATGTCTATAAAACCTACTATGCTAAAAATAAAAATGTTTATTAGGTTCTTTGCTTCCTGGAGATAAACTATACTTTCAACAAAGTGCACAGTCTTTTCTCAGCCTTAATTATTTCAAAATTTCACATAAATTCCCCGAATATTAGACCTTCCTTCCCCTTATCCGCTTTGTGATTTTGAACTCTCATCTAATTGAATTTCAACAGCAGTATCTCAATTAATGCGGGTGCTTAGCGCAGGTTTCTCCTCTGGGATTTAGCAGTACATTGGGATGAACAGCCTTAATGTGCAATGCACTGAGGTGCATACGTTTCAAATGAGAGCAAAGCACCATCGCATTCGATGGTGGGTGAATGAAGGTGAATCTTAAATATCCCTGATATAAATGTGAAGGAAACCAAGTTGGCATGAAATTATCAGCAGTTAAGTTGTGTTTAAATGACACTCAGGACAAACTCAGGTCAACAGTTTGGATTCATTTGTGACAGCAGTGAAGATACCAATATTTTGAGTTTTTAGATTAAAATATGCGCCTCAGTGCAGCTCTATGAGTGAATACATAATCAACACTTTTGATTACATTATGAAATGTAACTGAAAAACTAGTTTCCACTGACACATTTTCTGTGTTGCTATGGGGCAAGTGTGCAGAGTGAAGAGACCCAAGCACTGCCCACAATGAGTAATGAAATGGCTGGAGGAGACTAGTGAAGCCATCTGTGCGCCTGTCGGATACACTGATGATAGTGATGAGACGACTGAGCCTTTAAGGGCACAGCTACAACCAATTAATCATCCCATGACAAACTGTATCAGTCATTTGCACCATGTTAACCATTTCCAAACATTTTAACATGCATCATTATCAAACCAATAACTGCAGCAGATACTATTCTCACATGTTTAACATCTTATATGAAAGGCAAGGACCACTGAATCCATTACCTGAAGTAGAAGAAGATGGCCAGAGAGATGAGCAGGGAGGCTATGGATAAAGCATGACCCACAATGGCCATGTAAAAGAGGATGTACACTGACTGTGAAAGAAAACACAGACAAACCAGACTGAGTAAAACCAAATTTACATGTATGCATTTGCATGTATATGTAGCATTAAAATTGAGCTAAAATGAAGATATACAGAAGCGATACAATGTTTTTTGTTACAATATTTTGTGCCACAATAAGTTACTCGCTAATTTTCAGTTCATGATGCATTTTATGTCTCAATTGCATTCTTTCACAGTGACGTTAAGAAGACTTGAGTTTTGCAAGTGGGATCATTCATGTGTTGAGCACCTGTCCTATTAGGCTGTTTTATTCATCAGCTGAATTCTTGAAATATGAGTGCCTGGTTTTTTAGTTTTGTAACAGAGATAATGCAGCACCCACACAAGTAATCAGGCAGGTTTTTAAAGATCACTAAGTTAAAACTGTACTATTCAAACTAATTATTCTGATGTCAAACTGTCCAATATGACCTCTCACAGAACTTTGGTACAGCAGATTGAACCTGAACTTTTAACTAATCAAAATGCAACAATAGCTTATGATGGACAGTATGGCGACCAACAAACATTTGCCTATGTTTTCATTGTCAAGTAACTTGTATCAATAAAATACTAACTATGGGCTTGTTTAAAAAAAATGTCTGATCATTGTTTGTGTGTTGCAAAGCTGGTGGATAAAATATTAAGTATAAAAGGATGAAACAACTTCAGGGAATAATGTTAATTGGAATAATGCAGCAGGTTGGCCGTAGATTAGCTGAATTATGCATACATGAATGAATAAACAATGCTAATCTGCTGTTGGTCAACTCAGTCTTATAAGAAAATCCTGGAATGTTTCTTTAGGATCATACTGCTGAGGCTGGTTGTTTCAAAGTTCCCTGAAGCTGCGCGGCCGCGTCAGCAAAGATCAGTTTTCTGTGGTAACAGATGGAGCGACTGATTTCTGTTTCTCACCGATCAGCAGACTTTGAGTCTTTGAGTCCCAGGTTTGCCAGGACAGCTGTTCCAACTGCGCAATACACTAACTGGGTAGTTTCTTGCAAATGTTTGTCAAAGGTTTGTTTACGAGTTGCCCTCATTTGCAAATGGCTATCTTCTTTTTGGAGTGTAGAGTTGATTGTTTTTTGCTTTTATTTCCTTGAATATTTGCCGCTTGACAAAATTGGCAAATATGGTCCCAGTAAGATAGAGGGTGTTTAATTGTTGCCATTAAAAATATAAAAGTGGAAAGCAAGAGGAAAATTTAAGCAAGCAAAATATACAAAGTGTGAAAACATCTTAAAAGGCACTTCATGGTTGTTGAATGCTGAATATGTGCATTAATTAGTGTGAAGTATAATTTGGTACTGTGTAGTTTCACATAATCAGCCAATTACTGTTAACTTGTAGATAAACAGTTATAGGTTTCATAAAAACATTAAAACACTTTTCAGTCTTTCAGTTTTTTTTTTTTTCAGATTTTCCGTGCTGATTAAAAGTCACGTGAATGCAAAAAATCTCCTATTATCCGTGTGTGTCTCTGATGTTCCTTCTGGCAAAATTGAGCTCTGTGTCAAGGAAAGGAAACCTTGTTAGTGGCTTGGTACAGTACCCTGGTGCTGCGGGAGATAAGAGGGTTGTTAATACATGATGGTGTCAACATGGGGAAATTTGTGGGAAGACGCCTTTGTTCATGTCTGTGTTTTATCCCGAGAGACAGACAGATGCAAATGCCAGGCCTGTTCGCACAGTAAAACAAGACCTGCTTTACATGGCTTCTGTGAGATAAGAACTCAACTCTGTCTTGCAAATAAACAAATGCATCAAACTGGTGTGGCATAACAAAAGCAGTATTTGCTTTTTGGACTTTCACCTGATTTGTTTGTGATTTCCCCTTGTGTATTTGCACATTAGTATCTACCTCTAAATATTCCTGTAGAGCTCAGTACACTAGAGTAATGTGTCTTGGAAATAAAATACCTATTAACGATGATGTCTGGTACAATATTTATGAGCAACTACTTCAAACTGCATATTTCCAGTTTCCACATTTTCTCTGGCCACACCTCAACGCCATGCAAAAACAAGAAGATTATGCTGACCCATCACACTGTGGCCGCCATGAAATAATTGTATGATAACAGGCTACTTTTTCTTAAATGAATTACCTTCAACTTCGCTGTAGTGTTTTCGTTGCAGAGTGTGTAGTTGGACCAAGTCCTGTTGGTATCCGGGTGGCGAAACCACTGCCCGTCCTCCCCACAATACTTAGTGGCCTTTTCTGAAAGCAACAATTAAGTAATAAATACAGATTCTTTGAATCCATACAGTTGTGTCCATGCATTTAGTTTCTGTAAGCCTTGGTGAATAATTCATCCTTAAAGTAATTAATATTTCATAGTTCTTGAAAAGCAGTCAACAGAGCACCAGCAGAGTCTTATCGCTCACCTGTGGGGTCGAAGTCCATGAAATAATTGGGGCAGTTTTGAGATGTGTATGTTCCCGCTGGAGTGTCGTCCCAACACAGCCATCCATCCCAATTACGCTTGCAGTGCAGCCCTGTGAGCAATAAAGCAACAGAGAGAGATGAAGATCGGCTGAGGAGAAGTGAAGAAATAACAGAAAACCAATGATAATCTCAGTAGATAGTGTCTCTACCTGATTTGTTGTAAGGTGGATCTCGATTCATTTTCTCAAAGCATTTGTACTGGCTGTCAAGGATTTTCTTCCTCACAGTTTCCTGCTCTTCTGGGTTAACCATGGGACTGACCGTGACCTCATCCGCTGGGTCTTCCTCAACGTCCTCTGAGAGCTGGGTGGACGCCTTCATTTTGTTTTACACACACATACACACGAGTCTTTACTAAAGAGAGCACTTCATTACTTCACTGCCTTATCTTTGATTGATGTACAGTCAAAAGATAAGTTTAATCATTTTCCCAAAAACAACAGTAATTTTTCAGCCCTGAGTTCATGGATTTTAAAAAGTCAGGGATACACCCTCATCCCCAGTGGAAATCCTTGATACTTCTATGTGCTATGGGCTGAAGTTTTGCGGAAACTATATGTTTGCCAGAATTTACAGGAAAACCCGGCAGCACTGGTAAGCTTAGTCACCAAGAACATCGTACAACGTCAAGAACAACGTCTGATGAATAGCTTTACACGAACATTACCTTTGACTTCTCCTTAGAGTTGACAGCACATAGTGTGTAGTTGGTCCATGTCTTGCCGCTCTCTGGATGCCGAAACCACTGCCCGTCTTCTCCACAGTACTTAGTTGCCTTTTCTGAAAAGAACAAGTATGTGCTAAATATACACAGTGAGTAAGACATTCTCCAAACAGTTTCCACTCCTCTATAAATCTGTGCAACTGTGTCTCTAAACCTTAGTCCGATTAGATTTATTAAATAATTCATCCTTAAAGCAGTGACTGTTTTATAGTTAATCGCTCAGTAGAAGATGAGAAGAGGTTAACCAGATTTCAGAAGAACTCTGAACTCTGAACTCTGAGCCTTGCTGCTCACCTGTTGGGTCAAAGTTGGAAAAATAATCAGGGCAGTTTTGGGAGGAGTAGGTTCCTGCTGGAGTATCGTCCCAGCACAGCCAGCCATCCCAGTTACGACTGCAGTACAAACCCGCTACACAAAAAACATTATTAGAAATGTTTACAGGCCTCTTGTATGTTTGTCAGGCTAACCAGTAGTATCAATACCTGATTTGTTGAGTGGTGGATCGTGATTTATTTTCCTGAGGCACTTGTCTTCATTCACAAGGATTTTCAGTTTCTGAAAATAGAAAAAATAGAAAAAAAAAACCCCAAAAACATAAGAGCAAAGCGAGGATCAACTCCTGACAATGTCATCATTGATTATTCGTAATCTGCCGGGTGCTCACAACTGTGAAGTAGTAAATGCAAGGTGAGCGCAAGGTGTTAAACAAGTCAAACTGGTGAAGTGTAGATAAGGGGAAAGCCTCAGGGCTTACTTCAGGCACACTCGCACTGAGCCAAGGAAGTGGTTAAAACGCCCTTCTCAGTACGTTAGGGGACATTAAAGTTAAAAATCACAAAAGAAGAATGCAGGAAAGCGCTGGCATTCTGCTTCTGTGATTTTTAATGGTCTGAAGTGAGCTGAAAGGTTTTCTCTTTTTCAACAGTAATCCTTAGTAGCCATAGCTCTTGGTCAAATGTTTGTAGAAGTTTAACTACAACGGTAGACTAGTAGAAATAAAGAGACCTGCAGTCAGTATAACATTGGAGACTGGAAAAACTTCAAACCAAAAACCAACCACAGGTGCATTTCTTTATTTAGGTGTTTTCAAGCTGACATCCAATCAAACAACTGCCTCAGAATGTCCAAGGTCCAAGATCCATATTTTATTCTGACAGGACCTGTATGAAGCTGTTCCCACAACAATAAAATAGAACTTATAATATGAACAGAAAACACAGATGATATTCTCCATGATAATAACTTGTTAGCATAAAATAATATTTTCCTTCCACATGTTGCAAGTAATGGTGCTAATTTACTGGACCAGATATAAGCTATAAATGATTAAAAAAAACAAACAACCAAAGTCAATAGACAATTTACTGGAAATCAATAGACCAGATTCCACTTGACAACATTGCTGAATTTGGTGAGCCATTGTTGGAAGACCATTGGTCTCTGTCATGGTGGACAAAGGTTTGTTCACCTTCACCAATGTGCTACCATAACTTATTTATATAACTATACTTTCACTTCTGTTGAAACCGTCTCCTAAATCCAATTTGTGCCTTTATAATGGATCAAAATTCATCTGCTCTCGAGAGAGGTAGTAGTGATCAGAGTTCTTTTGAATAGAAAATTTGACCCGAGTCTCCTGTAAGATATAATTGTGAAAAAGGCCACATTTGCATGGAGACCCAACAGTATTTGTAAGCCCCGTTATCAAGAGTCTGTATGCAAAACTTGTGCGATAAATCCACAAAGGATACATCAACAATAGTGTTCATTACCCTCAGCCTCTTCTCATGGGTGGTTGCACAGAGCGTATAGTTCGTCCAAATCCTGCTGGTCTCTGGGTGGTGGAACCACTGACCATCTTCTCCACAGTACCTAGTTGCCTTTTCTGAAAAAAAAAAAAAGTGTTGTGTGATTAAATCCAGTTTCTTTCAGTCAACAGAGGACTGATGGTAAATTCATCATGAGAGGGTAACAAGATATCAGCAGAGCCTCACTGCTCACCTGTAGGGTCAGAGTCACTAAAATATTCAGGGCAGCTTTGGGAGGCGTAGGTTCCCGCTGGAGTGTCGCCCCAGCATAGCCAGCCATCCCAGTTACGATTGCAGTAAAGACCTGCATCAATAACAACAAAGAAAAGCTTATGGGTTGATCATGTAGTAATTGTGCTGATATAAAGTAAAAAATGTGTTGGTAGACCAGAGTTGCTGGTTTCAGCAGACAGTATCAGTACCTGATTTGTTATAAGGTGGATCTTGTTTCATTTTCTCAGCGCATTTCTTTTCATTCACGAGGACGATTGCCATAACACTGCCCTTTTCTGTGTTAATGCCTATGGCCTCTGTGGTGGGCTCTCCTGCCGCATCCCTTAAAAAATGGAGGACTTCCATCTGGATAAAAAAACAAAACAGATCAACATACAAATTAGTGTACAGAACAAATGACATCATGTAATTCTTCCATTACGTACAGGGAAACAGTCAAATACCTCAAATTTATTCTTCGAAGATGGTTGACAAGTCAAGCCGGTCTGGATCCAGTTACCCAATTCATCACAATACTTGGTAACTTTCTCTGTTAAAAGGAAAAAAAAAATCCATCAATGATAATCCTGCAAGCTTCATTATATTGTATCACATTACTTATTTACAGACACATCATTGCTTCTGTTTGACATGCATGTCCAGCAGAGAGTTTCTTTATTTTTGGCTCGGTCTTGGTTTTTCGGCAGTAGTATGTTGGCATCGCACAAACACATAAATCGGACATCTGAAACTTGCCGTTACTGAACAACTGCGATTAATTTACCTTGGCACGCATCATCAAACGTTATGTCAAATAGAAAATTCCCACTTTGGATTAATTTTCTGGCAAGTTCTCAAGTGTTGGGCTTAAAACCACATGTACTGTAGAGCCATGACTGGTCTAAGAATGAGATCACTTTGTTCCTGACAACAACAACCATAGCCTGACTGTCTAGTCGTCTCTCCGACAGCTCATCAACTGCTCAACAACCACTTCCAACTGTACGTCTCCCCCAATGGCTCATATCAGCAGCATCAACTTTCAAATAAGCAGCCATGAGGGGACTCTTAACGTCACAGGTATTTTGGGAAGATCCTTTATGAGCCTTCTCTTACAAAAACACCTACTCTCTCTTCTCATTCATATTCTCTCTCCCCATCCATCTCTCTAACTCCAACTTCAACCTTTTTTTTATAATCCCTCTTCTATTTTCCTCTCGTTTTCTCACTATGTATACCTTCCACTCTTCCCTCTGCCCTCTCCCTCACCTCCCCTCTCTCTGTCATATTGCATCTCCTAAATCAGACATGACTCGTCTCTGGATCTCTTCAACTAGACATTATTGAGCCTTGCATTCCTCACAATGTAAAAACCACTCACACCGCACTGACTGCTTTTACCTCTATCCAAACATTAAGTGTACTTACATAATCAATTTCCACAGTCAATTTCAATATAAATAAACGTCTGTTTTCATTCAGTCTACAGCCGTGCTACAGTAGCGGCTCTGTAAAGCCGGGCTTCTTCAACTTAAATAATGTACTCAGAAAGACAATGTTAACATGCTGATGTTGTAGGTGTAATGTTTACCATGTTCACAATTTTAGTTTGACATTTTAAGCACAATATCATTCAGTATCATTAATTTTGGTTTGGACAAATAGAATTTTGATATAATGATGGCACTAAATTAAAAGTCAAGGATTTGCCAAAGTAATTACAATTGATTGGGGGGAAGAAATGTCTCTACCAAATAGCAACTAATCCAATATATTTTTTCCAACCAAAAATATGCACCTCATGGCACTAAAGGAAAAGTCAGTAGATCATCACTGTCTAGGCCACATCCTCCATCCAATCCATCCAGTACGTGATAAAATATTTCACTGGATATCTGGAAAGTTTTATCTGCTGGTGGCCTTGGATGAAGATATTAGAATTCATCTTTTGATTAGGCACCATGACTATCTGCATCTCATAACTCATGACAAAGAGATGGGCTGACCAATTGACTAACAGACCATTACTGCCATCAGAGGCACTAGTCTTGCTAATAAAGACCTTCATAACTGATGAAATGCTGAGGCCAAAAAGCAACAAAGAGCACCTACAGGATAGAAAATCCAAACAAATGTTGCCACAGTGCTGCTTCCTTCAAATAAGATAATATCTACTCATGGCTCACCATAAATCATTTCTGCTCAGGACATTAGGCACTTAACTCAGAGACACTTGCATCAAGAAACAGACCATTTATAGTCAATGGTTATGTTTGTGTTTAGATTTGTGGGAAAAGGCTCAGCTGTTGAAGTGAGCGGAAAGAATGCGGAGAATCTGAGTAGTAACACAATTTCTGCTTTCAGCACTAACCACTCTTATTAAACACGTAAATATTGAATATTGGCTAAAACAACAATACCAAAAATACAAGAAGTTTGTGGTGGAGCAACAGAACTTTAATGACTATGCTGTATACTATACATCTACTGGATTTCAGTGGACGCCACGAGTCAGCTGGTAGCCACACAGCTGACGAATGATGCGGTGATTGTGAAGCACGTATGAAACAGCTGATACCAATCAGAAATATTTGGTAAAATCAAAGAGAAACACATAAGATATGAAATAAAATCCTACAAGCTCGCTGAAGTGTGGTGCATACAATCAACATGACAGATCACAGATAAAGGGAGGTTGGATCGTGATCTGTGTTGCCTGCTGATCTGGAAGTAATGCAGAAAACCTTCTCAGTTTCCCACTGCTCTAAATTCAGCGAGCATGTTCGTGCGTATTAGTGAAAGAAGTGCAAATCTTTCTCACCAGTTGGGTCCAGGTCAGAGTGATCTGGACAGTTTTGTGTTACAGATGTCCCAGTCGGTGTCTCATCCCAGCATAACAAGCCATCCCATATACGTCTACAGAACACTCCTAGAGAAAGGAAATAGGAAGTGTAATGGACTATTCTTGGTAATTACCAACACATTTTTTTCTGCCTTTATTTGAAGATATCAGCAGAGTTCATAAGCAGATCAACTCCTACGCAACTTCCAACATTTCTATAAATAATCTTTACCCTCTCCTCCTCTTTTGCGCTTGTATTCTGCACCTAACTATTTCTTCCTCTCCTTCTTACTCTCTGTAGGATCCTTAGGGGGTTGTCATGCCCGTGTGCTAAAGTGGATTCCTCATCAAAGTTCCCGTTTTGTTTTGTTAATAAATCACTTAAATGTATCTTGCTGGTGGTGTGACACTTGCTAGTGAAATGTATATATTGTAAGCATATTATATTTCTCTACAGCCTTGATTATAATCTCACAGTTTCTTCAAGGTCAGGTGCCGTGCTGGCAACAACACCATTGCCTTGAAGAAGTGAAGTGTTTTGATCCCTCTTCACTGCTTTACAACGTCATTATACCTGTGATTCACTGGCAAAGATAATCCATTTGAAGCCTTAATAATAATTTGGCCCTCTCACCGGTTCTGTTTCCTTGGTGGTCTTTGTTGGACATCTCAAGACATTTGTATTGAGCCTGGCTCACCATGGGTGCCTCTGTCATGCTATATTCAGGCCTGAGCGATGTGTCAGATATTGAATCAGCACCTGAGGTCACCCTGCACTGTGAAGACAATACAACACCAAAAGATTAGAAGAAGGGGAAAGTCAACATGTTTTGTACTGACTTTGAACATAGTACGGAGCATAGATTGACTGTCAAAAATAAGATAAAGCATAAATATGATCTCAGATTGTAATGTTGACGAAATTTGAAATATTGTACGATTTTATCACTCCGATAAGACACCGATCTTACAGAAGATAAAACAGTGTTGATAAAAAAAGTTTTTGAAGCATCTTCAAAGCTGATCTGATGAGGATTTCACTTTCACTTTGAAATTCTAGTCACTCGTTACTCATGTGCATAACTCATTAAAGTGTGTTTGGAAACTTACAAAAGAAAGTTAAGGAGCTGCGTTTCTCCAACTGAATCTTATCTCTGCTCTATTGTTTGTATCTGTAGGTAGCATTAAAGACAAAGAAGGCTGCCCGTGTGAAATGCTGATAATGCTGCTCACTGAAAGATAAAGAGACCATTTTGCTGCGACTTATCACTCACATTTTTTGGTCAAAAAAATGAAGCCTCTCGGAGTGCCAGGCTCATGTGCTTCCATTTTCTGAATTATTTGAAATGCATTAGTTTGCTAGGAAGATTGTCTGCGCGTGTCTTAACACAGCTATGATGCCAACCTCCCACCACTGTCTCTTTCTGATGGGAAAGGCCAAAATACCATTCTTACCTGTCTGATAAAAGCTTGTAAAAAAAAAAAAAAAAGTGTCCTTCGTGACAATGTCGATGTCCCATGTAGCAGTTTAGCAGCCGTACATATGATGTCACTCCAAACATTGAAGTAAATGACGTCATACATACGACCACCAGGCCACCACCAATTTCAACTGATGAGCCGAACAAGAAAAAAGATCTTCTCTCATGTCAAGGGTTCTCCATGCCTATTCCAAATCATTAATCTTCCTCAAACAACACGACAAGACTCCTCTAACAAGAAAGTACAGGAACATAAAACAGAACAGTGCAGATACATCAGGCATAAAACATTTGGCAGGGATACTGTCCAGGATCTCAATGTCAAGCGTGATGCTACACAGCAAAGGATATTGAAACAGTAAACTTCCATTTCACACTGACACTGAAGAATAGTGTAGCAAATGTTTTTTTTCATAGTGAACAATGACTCATGAAAGACCTTTATTTTTCTGCAGTGAAAGCTTAAAAAAAAAAAAAAAACCCAAAGTGAGCATGTCCCGCTGTGTTTACCCTGTCAGTAACAAGATGAATATGGTCTCTGAGCTCCAAAATTTATTTAGAGCCAGCAAGTGTTGAAATACCATTTATTACAGAACCATCATTAAACCAATTAGTTTACTGAAATTTGTGAGCAGAGCTGCAAGTCCAACAAAAGGACATTTTAAGGTTATAGTCACGGTTATATTTGTTCATTTGTTGTTTGTTCATATATATATATAATATATCACACCTTGCCCGATTACACCTTCATCGGGCACATCTGTGTATTTTGATGACAGAACATAAAGCCTAAATTTGTCACCCTTACACAAAATTTCTTATGTTAACATTGTTGACGGATGGTTGCAACACCCCCATTAAGCTAACTGATATAATTTCTCAAACACTGTAGCCCACTGTGAATGTTTGACTCAATCCTCCAAAGCTTAACTGAAATCAGATGACGAGCTAGGCAGAAAGCACTCCAACACTCACAGGAGCCTGAGCGTAAACTCAGGAAATACAGACATACAAGTGCTTGTGTGGAGTATTTAGTAACTCTGTAGACAGTATTACGTAGGCACAGAGAATGGAGATTTATGCACATACATATGCATATACAAGTATGTGAATACATGAATGGCTATTTTATGTATTTTGTTTTCTTGTTTATTTCCCCCCCTGTGAAGGCACGGGAAATATTTATGCAAAAGACGCCCTGGAAATGTTTCTCTGCATTTGCAGGGAGGTTATGATTTTGCTGTGTCTGGTGTCTTGAATAAGTCCTAAGAAGCTTGTTCATAATATAACATATCGCACAATGATGTATTATAGCTACATGACAAGTTTAAAAACAGGTCAGAATCAAGACATCTAAGGGAGAGTAAGAATCCGATCTCGTGAAAATTTAAACACACACAAAGACACGTGGAGTCATGGATCACATATCTTCGCTTTTAGGTCATTCAAGTTTGTAATGAACAAGCTGAGCTAATTATAAACTATAATTATTAATTATAAAAAGTAAGTGAAAATTAACCATGCGCTTTCTTTGCTGAAAAACGAAAATCACTAGACCACAGCACATTATATGTCCATTTAATGAAAATTTAATCCAATGTTTAAACACACATGTTCAGCATACAAAATGGGCAAAGAGAGAAATTGAGTAGGTTTACTTTACGGCATTCATTGAATTAAAAAATGAGAGCTTACCACAAGGAGAAACCAGTGGATCCAAAGGATCCAGAGGGAGCCCACTAACTTCATATCTTCCTGTCACAGGTAAATCTCTAGAGAGAGAAAGGAGAACGACGAGTTAGAACTATCAGAAAACAAGTTGTCGACCGTGAAAGTGAGTGAACAAACATATGGCTCTTTGAAATCAGGATTACATCCTCTCAGGAGGAAACAGAAACAGCAATCGCTAATCCGAAATGCAAAACACTGCAGCAGAAGCACTGCGGTTTGTGACATTCAACACGTTTCCTATGTGTGTGTGAGTTTACCCATCTAAACAACAGCATGAAAGAGTAACTATTATTATATCGTGTGAGCTAAAGGAGGAAGACTGAGACACAGTCAATAATAGTTGATGGTTATTAATCATCTTGCGCTGATCCTGCAGCAGATCTGCCAGTTTAGTAATGGAGTGCATGTGAGATTAAAATTCACTTCAGGTCTCTTTACTCTGGCTCGCAGAGTCCCTGCTACAGTCCATCACTCCCTCACAGTTTGAACAGTTAGAACGGCCCAGTGGTTGATCTCCACACCCCTCAGCGACCCAAGCGGCGTGCTTTTCGGTGGATACACACGCATGAGCAAATCCTATAAGTCACTGTGAAAGGTTAGCTAGATTGATAGTATTTATTTTGGCTTTCACGCACACCGATGGTAGGCTACTTAGCATCAGGATGACAAATAAACAGGGAACTCCATCTGCAAAGAATTTAGGGCTCTAGAGTTTTGATCTCTGACCAGGGATCCATTGAATTTTCCTCAAACTTATCATTTCTCATTCATGAGTTCTTGAAATACAACCGATACTATAATTTTATTATTTTTATTATTTTTTTTTTTATTATTAAGGAGATATGAGGATAATTATTATATCCACAGATGTCCTCTGTCTTAAATCTAGACTCAGAAAGAGATTTCTAATCCTCTGTCCCAGACCTTCCTTCTGTCGTGCCTACATACAGTAGACCTTTTAATCTATGATTGACAGGGACAGGAAGTGTTTTGATAATTGATTAACTGTTTACATCATTTCTCAACAAATACATGCCCAGCATTAGCTGGTTTCCAGCTTCTAAGTCGTAAGGATTTGCTGCTTGTCGTTGTATCGCATGACAATATACTGATTGAATACTTTTTGTAGGACAAAACAAAAACATCACGTTGGTTGATTTATATTTTCCATTTTTTGTAGAGCAATCATTATTTGAAAAAATAACCAGATCAATAATCTCTTAGAGAAACAAATGAATGAAGTGAAGATAGATATTTTTATTTCCTTTTAAAATAAATGCTACAGTATATTTATAGATTGATTATACTATGTCCTAATAAAAACAAAAAAACACCTGACAAATATCGATTGATGAATCTGTAATATTAAAAAAATGCAACTTTAAATTTAAAATCTAGTCTAAATTCTAAATCAATCCAAATAATAATTTAAAGAAAATTACAACATTCTTTCAGAAAAATAAAGATCAATGATAAATTAATGCCAATCATTGTTTCTATTCAACCATTTTCAGCCCAATCTTAAACTCTGCTCAATATTTCCAGCTCAACAAGACACTATATAGTATATTTATAAGGATCCTGCATGCTCATTGTAGCGTACACCAACACCAATCGAATGAAGCCGATAACACATGACAAAGGAGGGAAGGTATGGATGCCAAAATGACCACTTGGAGGAGAAAATCTATAAAAACCATCATCAGCCAGAGAGAAGATGATTCAGTGAAAGTGTGTTATTCCAGACATGTTTCTAGTCCAACATCAGTACACACACATGGGACAACTGACATACACAGACTTTATATTACAGCAGCTGCAACTATGAAACTGAGAGATTTCCTATAGATGTATTGTTGTGGACAGAAAGAACAGAAGTGTATACTGACAAGTATGAGTGTCACCAAAAACCAAAAGAAACATTGTTGGGGAAAGCTAGCAGGTGGTTAGTTTAGTTTAGCACACAGACTGGAAACAGGGGGGAACAGCTAGCCTGGAGCTGCCCATAGGCAACAAAATACAAATATCAACACCTGTAAAGCTCTAAAGCTCAGTTACACAAGCCACGGGTTATATGTTGTTTATTTAATCCATACAAAAACCTGTATGTTTTGGACTTGGGTACAGTTACTTCCTGAAATTGTGAGGTCAGTGTGAGGCTGTGGGTAAAATAGGCTAAGCTAACTTCTAAGTCTCATAACTGTCCATTTAAAACAAAGCTAGAGCCAGGAGACAGTAAGCTTAGCTTAACATTAAGATTGGAAAGGGTAAAACAGCACACCTGCCGCTGTGTACCAACATCTATGAATAGTTTCATGGTAATATGAATAGATTTGAAAGGCACTGGTACTGTCATTTAACTGTGTGTGTGTTTAGTTAAAACTGGGCTTACACACTCTAAGTACATCATATCATTCGTAACATCTCTGCTCCACATGTGACAGTTACACAGTCAAATTCAAACCTCCAAGCCACGTTTGACTTTCAGAAGGGCGAGATGCATCTTTCTGCCTTGCACATTAGCTCTTTGTACATCTCTAAACATAGTCCCCAGAGCATTTTGTGGTACATTAGGTCCAATGTGATATGAACAGTATGGCTTGAAGCATGTGTAGCTCATTAAAGAGACAAGACCTCCTGTAGAGAAAACACAGAAAAGCACTCAAACAAGATGAGTGAGTGCATCATACCCTTCATACATATACAGCCTTTGATCCTGTCTAGGAATGTTATTTAACATTAAATCTACTGTAGATCAAGTGAAAGGTCAATCACTTAAAATGGATATTTGAAATTATCTGCTTTATTAACGTTCATCTCTACTCAGATTCTCAACCACCTTGAAGATAAAATGAATTCCTGTGTGGTGACTGAAAAACGTGACTGTGGTTTGAGGAATTTGTGTCCTTGGACAGACGCTGGTTTGGTTTGAATAAATCATTTTTTTTCCTGGAGTTCTGTACTTCACAGAGTTACAGGATGAGTTCTGTAGCTGACGGTCAAAGTCTTCATATCTTATCTCTTTGTATGTTCCACTTATCATCTGCCTTTAGTATCTCTGCTCTCTTTTGTCAACTTCAATAACAAATCCTTTAAAAACACAAAACCACAATAAATCTGTTCTTTTGTCCATGCAAAAATCAGACTGTTTTTTGCTACAGTTGTTCTCTCTTCTCTTGGTTGTGGTAGACATATAAAAATTTAATAAAAGTCTACTGATGATTATCAGTATTATTCATGTGTTTTGTCTTTGGTCCCATCCTTCTTCTCCCCCTCTTCCTCTGCCCTCTCTCTATTCCTCTCCTCCTCACTTTACCCTTTCTTCTCCCTCTCCCCCTCTTTTTGTCATTTTTGCATCACTTTGACAGCAACAGATGGAGCCCCGCATCTCTCCCCTTCCCTTTTGCAGTGAGTAGTCACAGGCATGTGACATCACATCAGTGATGGAGGATGCGGCAGCCCGATCTGCCCTCCCCTGACCTTTCACCACTTCAGAGGCCATCACTCAGTCTGAAGAGAGCAGCCACACGGACGTGATTTGGCTTCCTATTCATGCGTCGCGACAAATGAGGTGGATTACAATGCAAACTCAGGTGGATTAGTTTGACGAATGGACAGATTTTGGACATTCCGCAGGTTGTCATATAAGTCTTGTCTAAAGAGAAAAATTTTGGAGTAATCCTCAAGAGCTCTCCTTACTGCCATTGAGGTTTACCAGCAGTACAACAACACATCTATAATCACCTTGAACGATTAAATAATATTTAATGCACGTGTCACTGTGCTGTTAAAAATAACATTAAATAAAGAAAAAAACTCTTACGTAATACAATAACCAGACATGTATGTCTGTTTATAGGCAAATTTAACACCTAACATATTCACGCCAAAATCATATAAAAATACAACATAAAGCCGCTTACATATTTAAGTTGTAACCGAGGGGAGTTTTTAAAACTTTTTAAAACTGAGCATTTACCTCAAAAATCTCATGCACATCCTTTTAATTGTTTTGGTGGTTTTCCAAGGTTTGTATCTCTGACTACAAAGTGCGTGAATATAATTCAAAGCACTGCATTAAATGTAATGCTTTCAGCCAGGCAATTTTCAGAGCTTTGATATCTGAATTCTCTGATGCACCAAGAGAGTGTTACAAACGTTTTCTACCAGCAACTTCATTACCATACGACGATAACGTGATTTAACACATTTTCCCTGTGATGCATAATCCCAAGTGAAGGCATCACAAAATTGACGCAAGTCTCTGCAAGTTTCTTTTCAAGCAAATGTTGAAATAAATGGAAATGAGGCCAGAAGTCATTTATAAATCTCAAAAGTTATCGTCTGATTTGTAGGCTAGTATCTGTATTTTGGGGTAAATGTGCTAAAACATGCAGTGATATGAAGACATAACAATGCTTTAAAGGACCTGTCTGTAGGATTTAGTGGCATCTAGAGCCGTAGATATGAATAGGCTACTGTAGAAACATTGCCATTCAACGTGTCAGACTCTGTGGAAGAGCACCGACACCATATGTAAATAGAAAAGGTTCATTCTAAGGTCTCAAAAACATATTTTCAGGTTACTATACACTAATAAAAACAGAGTTATACATATTCTGTAAACAGAGCCTCCTAAATCTTACAGACCGGACCTAAGAAATGACTCATTGTTATTAAGTAACATTCATAGATGTGAGACTGTATCAGGTCAAATTCATGTGGACAGATGGACAGTTTTAACACCCTGTTCTGAGTCTTTCAGCGCGTCATTAACTGAGCATGTTCCTGTATTTGAGTCAAGCTCTTGCTGAGGTGAAACAGGTAAACGGTGAAAGCGATGAAAGCTCTGCAGCTTGACTTTTTTCATGTGCTTCGGTTTCACCACCTATCTAAAAATATACCGAATGCCAGTGTCTCCAATTAAGGTAAAAAGAACAAGCCCGTTTCCTCACATGCATTTACCTCTCCCTCCTCACCAAAATCCTACTTTTCTCTGCATTTTCATTTCCTCTCTGGCCTCTTTTCTCTTCTCACTTCCATATATCTTCTGCTCCTTTAATCTTTTTCCCTTCTCACCTCGTTTCTCTATCTCTCTCTCATCCTCACCCCTCCTCTCCCACTCCGACTCCCCTTTTCCTATCTACGAACTCCCCCCTTAAAAGCTCTGTTCTCCTTTGCTCTCCCTTTTCCCTTTCCGGTTACATTTTCAAGGCTTTCTTTCTGACTCTCTGAGCAGATCCAACCGATTCATCAACTATCCTTTAAACATTAAACAGGCTCCCGTTATGGTGACACATCATATTTTCAACTAATCTGTCTGTGTTCCACAGAATACACGCTCTTATTCCTTGTTCTACTCTGTATGTGACCAAGCAATCAGACAAGACACATGCATAAAATACAATATTTCGAATTTGAAACTTGGCCCTAGAACAGGGATCCCTAACCAGGAGTATGTTTGCAGTTGTAGAAAAAATGCAGATAAAAGATGATTAAAAACTGATGTGAGGCATTTGTTTTTTTTATGATTCATTTGCAAATGAAAATCAACTTGCATCAACAACTTGAATCTGAGCTGCGATCCTTCCCTGATCTCCCAAAAAAGTCAAGCTACCTTCATAATCCTGTCCAGTTTTTTTTTTAATAAATAAATAAAAATAAAATGAGTGAATGTTGGAATTAACAAACAATTGCAAGATTATTATGCATTAGATGAAAAGGTAGTATAGCAATATCCATTTGTATATAATTTGTAGTGCAGACTAATTAAAATAGTACTCAGTACTCGGTCAAGGAGTATTTCATGTATATAGGGCTGTTTGGGTGCAACTTTTCTGGGAGGACCTAAAAGCCAAGCTACACCTTCTCCACACATAAGATGGTGCAGCGCCACCCAATGTCCTCCTTGAACAAGGTATGGCTATATTTCTTGGACATATTCGAAAAGTGCCTTTGAAATGAAATAGCCTTGTTTAGCTGTTGTGACAAATAAAGGATCTCCTGATTCAGCACAGCTATAGGTGGTCTGGGCATGCTGTTAATAGAGAAATTCAGAAAATAATGAATTTGTTTTGCTGTGTCAAGTTCTGCAACTCTGAACTCTCCATGTTTTTGCCAATCCAGGTAATTTATGACCTCATTTATGCATTTTTCTTTCCCTGGACGCACAAACTGCGTTTCAGTCTTCACTCTGCCACTCCTCTAGTTAGTAAGCAACGTCTCAGCACAAAATAATGATGCTCATAGTCCATCAGTCAATGTTATTGTTTGGCCAATGCATTTGATATGATGAAATGAATGGATAATTGTTTATTGGTCTAAAACCCTTTGGAGGATTGTTTTCTATGAGAATGAGTCTTAAACAAATATTCGAGCATCCCAGTCCAAGAATGTGTGGATGGTTGACCAATGGAAAATCAAACTGATTATGACAAGGAAACTCATTCCCATGATGAGTAAACAAATTAAGATGCATCTGAATGCACAAAGCCTTTATAGTCTGGATTGATTGGCCAGTTATCTCCTGCAGCATAATGTGATTCATCTTCCAGAGGTCAGAGTATTTAATTGCAGGCACAATCTTCCTGGTTACAAGTTATGCATCCTTAAGCTCTTTCATTCTCATATTTTACTTAATGACTATCCTCCGGTAAGTGCACAAATTGTATGCAAGAGATCACCAGCTCCCATGCCCATTATTAAATGCTCTGTTGACTGTGCTTGAAGAAACATTTAGTGCTGTTACTCACCCTAAAGGAGCTACATTGCCTTCCAGCATTTGAACCCAAGCACCTTTCTCAAATCCTGCGTGTTATTCACCAGTGAAGTGGCAGCAATGTGGTTAGGGGCACTGAAGCAAGAGAGCATTGTGTGCTGGTGTTCCAGCTGTTCAAAACAAGCCTCTTGTAATAAGAGGACACTCCCTGGCTCTCTGTAAACAGTTGATTTATACCTGATGTCTAACGCCATGACATCCCACGCGTTTCCTCTCCAAGACCAGAGAGAAATTGAAGGGGCAGACAAGGGAGAGACTGGGTTAATAAGGGAGGATTTAGAAGGGGAAATATGGACAGCAGTGCAACAAGACTCTGGTGAATATCATCTTTTTATAGTCTAGACTTCATCCTGATACATTAGCTTAATCCGGCAGTACCCATATTGCTGCCTCCTTTTCAAATACTAGAAACATACATCTTATGCAAATTGGTATTATTCAGTCTTTGCCATGCAGGCAGACTGATGGGAGCCATCTAAGCATTTCCTTCTCTCCCCTTATGACTACATGGAACAGGTTGGAGCCCTCGGAGCCACTCTTCATCTCCAACAGCTAATAACTCAACTGCGGTTAGCAGCCTTAGGTGTGCCCAATGGATCTTAGAATAACTACGATATTTTACTATGAGGTAACATCCCAAAGTGAACATGCTTTTTCCATTTCTGTGACATCCCTAAATGAGCCTAAGTTGAGCATTACAGCAGTTGTAGCAATCTGTCTGGAACATGTCTAGGAAAGTTGTGTTGTGCACTGTGTTTTGTTTGCTTTGCCATGCATTTATGGTTATGTGCCGTATGTCTTTTGGAAGAACAACAAATGATGTACATCCTGGACCTGTTCAATTCTCAGAAATAAGAATAAATAGAAGAGAAAAACAATGACAGAGCAGCTCTGAAACTAGCTAGCTAATCCAAAAAGTCTTATAGTGATATGGGTAACTTAGCAAGAGTCATGTTTCTGGTTTCCAAATAGTCCAATAATCCCTTTTCTTAGTTTTGGTCCACTGTGTTCACCAGCTAGCTGCTATCTTTGGCTGTCTATTGCTTGGTTCTGAGAAGGTAGTGTAGGGTAAGTTTTCAGAGTTTTTTTTCCAGTGACAGTGCATCAAAACAGTAAAATAACTGGCCATAAATCAACCAAAACAATGAGCTGAAAGGCACTAAAAAAATCTCATGTAGAGCTGAGGCGAACTGCAGAGTTGGGTGATTATTCTGTCTGGGTCCATCACTACGAGTGACTCCATTCACATACGCATAGTCATGTGGTCCAGTGTTTATAGCTGCTTTAAATTGAGTTATAACAGTAACTGAAGTCAGGAGGATGAAACATACTTGATTGCCAAAAGCGAACTCCTCCCTGCATTCAATTACATGCTCCATATTCATCCTGGCAGGACCTGCATTTATTACGCTCTGCTTTTTGCAAACTTTCTCCACTCCTATTTCCCACTTATCTTTCTGTGTCTCACTTTCTCTCCCTCTACGTTGGTTTCTCAAGGTTACAGTCATGGTGGTCTTTAGATTAATCTGCCGAGAGACCACCGGGATTCTACAATCAAAAGATCTAGAGTATTCCCCATCCCATTTCCCATCAATTTACAGCCGAAATGCTCGAGTGCCCAGTCCATCCCACTGTCTGCTCAGCTTTAGGTCATTCAGACAACCTATTTTGTTCTCTGTAACCTAACTTAAATGTCATAAAGTAATGGTCCTTGCCTCATCAAAAAAAAACATAATTATCCACACCCACAGACAAGATATATCACTGTATGATTCACAGCCTTCACACATCTATTAATGTGAGTTTCATATGATAAATGGCTTGTACTGTAAGGGCATTTAGAGTTGAGATATACTGTTTCCAGTTTTAGAGATGAAACCTGTACTGCTTGTCTCAAGAAGTAGTACAGTTTATTTTTGCTGTGGCTTTGGAGAGAATTCTCTAAGGTCTCAGATAACCACAATGAAACCACCACAGTTTTCTCATTTTGGACTTAAAATTTCTAATTTCGATTTCTATAATGGAAAGTTCTTGTTGTTATGTTGTGTTCTGGGTAGTGTTTTTGACCCAATCCAAAGACTAAAACTAACTATTCAAAATCTATACTTCTGTTTCTCCTATTACAACAACAATTCTTCTTTAAATCTATCTTTTGTGACCTCCCAGACTTTATGGAAGTGCAAAACTAAATTGCTGAAGCACAAGTTTTGGTACTACTCTCTTTCCAGCTACGGCTGAACTACAACACAATCACCTGCTTTGATCTTTCCAGAAGCAGCAAATCTGCCAATCAAGCGAACTACATGATTAGAGTCTATAGTAATCAGACGTTTAACAGTGTCAGTCATGCAGCCAGCCTGACTAACAAAAGAAAAACACCGGTGTGATTACTGCTTTGAATGCTTCAGCCAATTTGCATACAGATGATTAATTCACACTAATGTCACCACTTCCCAGAGGGCTGCTGCTGAGACGGAGTATGGTTAAATATCTAGTTTCATGCCAGTAGTATTGCTCTGTTTCTGGAGCAGAACGCTGTCACGCTGAGGTGCATTGGAAAACTGTTTAACGTGCAGAAACGCTGCACAGGTTAACAAAGGCTTTAATCATTGAAATCTTTGTTTTGTTTTTGCAACGCCATTAGACTACATCTATTGATTACAGCTGCAGCATTCATTACAATGCAAGTCCTCATTTACAAGGTTTAATTTCCTTGATACTGGCCACATGGGAATCTGAGACTTTCATAACAAACAACCGACACTAAAAAGGAGCTCCACTATCAAACTGCATATTTAAAGCACATGAATATACATTTCACGCAACATAGTTTATGATACTCATTAGCGATACAATGCACCTGTAGTTCAGATTGTTACTAAACATGACAGGATTTCCAATAATCACTCAGCTACGTTACCAGGTTTATTAAATATATCTACCCTGTTATATGAACTACTGAATAACATTTTATTCTCCTGAAACCAGTACACAATAGAGTCTGTTTATGAACAGAAGCTTTGTTCTATCAAATGAGCAGCTCCCTTTCTTCAGTGACGCCTTCGCACTGCCTTTTTGTTTATTTCCTGAACCAATTAAGTGTCACTTTATCCTTCCAGCCTCTCAGAAGCAGTGTGGACAGCTTCAGGTGCTTACATATATCTGCCACTGAATGGAGGGTATTTTCAGGGGATCAAAGTCCTTTCATCTGGCAAACCTTTGCTTTCCCCAGCCCCTTCATTTCCTCTTGACTTTCCACTGAGAGTACATCTCATCTGTTAACCAACCAATGACGTATGTTTGTCTCATTTCCCAAAAGAGGAGAGCAGAGGACAGATGGTGAATACCATCTGACCTCTACCAGGCTTGGTTTCAGTGTCACTGAGTGGAAAAAAAAAACAAAAAACTACAATACCTTTAATTAAATACGTAACGATTAGTTTGACATTAGGAAATATCCACTTTCTTGTGGACAGTTAGACGAGAAGATCGATACCACTCTCATGTCTGTCACTCAACAAATTAAATCTAAAATGTTAATAATTGAGCTTTAGAGGTGCCAGGAGGTGAAGTTTATTCCTGTTTTTTAAAAATCTTTGGACAGAGGCAGGCTAGGCTAGGCTGTATCTACTGTGTCTTCATCCCATTTCCTGTTTTTATGCTATGCTAACCGGCTGCTGGCTATAGCTTCACAATAATGGGGGAGTAACTCATTCACACCCTGTAACTGGTCGTGCCTTGGCACCTACAGTAAAACCACATTAAGCTGGCTTTAGCTGAGCATAAATTATTGACTGCAGTTCAGAGCAGTGGTGATAACAAAACTCCTTTAATAGCCAGCTCCTTAACTTTACTACACTCATCACCATCTCCACTATTAAGGATTATTTTCAGGCAGGAATTATTACGTAAGTACCTAAGACATACTCTGCACTGTCCTGAGATATTTAACGGCGACATGCTTATTCAGTTTCTTGCCAGACGATAGATAAGAAGCTTGATACCATAATGTATTTTAAATCTTAAAATAAAAGCTAAAGATAGTTAGCCTAGCTTGGCATAAAGACTGGAAACAGGTGGCCAGAGCTAGTCTGCCTACTGTATGTCTGAAGCTAACATCTGCCTGTACCAGCACTTCTAAAGTGCATTAAAATGATGTATGTATATATATATATATATATATATATATATATATATATATATATATATATATATATATAATGCAAAAAACATAGTGTAAATAACTGTCTCTTGGCTGTAGCTTCACATTTAGCTTCACTTGGGGACAGGGAACAGTCAATAAGCATATTTTCTAAATTAATGAAAAATAATACTTGCTGTTGATCTCATGCACAGATTTGATTCTTCAGACTTCTAAAACGATGAAAGAGAGACAGAGGACACACGTGTGTGTGGGTGTTTGCAGTCATGCCCTCTACAATCCAAACATATTAATCATGTTGCTGTGAGGACACATTGTCAGGTGCACACAGTATCAGCCAAAAGATGCTTTGAGATCAGAGTATTATCTCTTCAAAATGATGGATGTGAGGACTGTTTGGAAAAAACAGCAGCACAGATACTTTATCAAAACTCACTGATACACAGTCAAGATTATTCTATATATAACAGTACCATGGTACTGAACATTTTCAGTTTTTATGCTAAGCTATGCTAACCGACTACTGGCTGTAGCTTCACCTTTACTGTGCACACATGAAAGTGGTATCTTCTTCTTCTTATCTAATTTTTGGTACAAGTTAGCAGGTGTATTTCCCAAAATTTCGAAACATTTCTTTAAATTTCTATGAACATGCATGCTACACTTCAAGTGAAATAAGTCCTCTTGATGTCTGGAGATTCTTTCCACAGCTTCCCCTTCATATTGTGGGCGTTATAAGCACACACTGGCTTTTTATTTTGAGAAGTCCTTCAGTTGAGTCCTTCACTTCAAAAATATCAAAGGTTATGTCTTTAGTCTAAAGCTCCACATTGAAGGTATTACGAAATGACCAAAGGGATCAAAGTGCAAAAATCCGTACAGAAGAAACTAGAACAGTATGGCAGCGCAGAGCATCTTGTAGAAGCATTAGCAGAGAAGAGGTGCTACAAATCAAAAATGAAAGATAAGCTCCTCTGGATCAAGGATAGCAATCAGACAGAAAATGGGTCCCAGAGGAAGAGATCAGAGGCTGTCAGGGCAGAGATCCAACCTGATCCTGCTACTCAATCTCAGAATCAAACAAGACAGTTCAAAAAGCATCAGAAAGACAGGGCTTATTCGGGTGGAAAATGATCAGCACCTATTGGAACAAGTAATAGCTCTGGGATGTATGCTGGGTCAATGGAACAAACATTTCATTCGATAAATCAGGGTAGGCGGGAGGAAATAAAAAAAAGGAGATTGACAGAAATAGCTCTGTTACAGCAGGCACAGCAAAAGCACATCAGAGATACACTACAGTCAACACTACATGATCCAATGTGTCTGCAAAATAAAGACAAAACACATATGACACTGTAAAAACAAATGTATGCAAAAAAAAAAAAGCATAGGTCTCTTTTTATAACCACGTTTCCAGCATAAGAAAATCTTTAGCATATATGGAAACACATTTGCAAGAAACCCAGCAAGCATTTCCCTAAACCAATACACAGCTGAGCTCCATACAAAACATTTACAGTACTGTAATATCACCATTAGTAATATTCTGTGCCCCCAGGAAACTTTTCCGAGAACATACATGAAATGGGCTGACAGAAGAATAACTACAGAGAGATATTTGTGCAATACATATCAATCAACCCAAAATATTTGAAGAAAAGCAATTTGCCACCATCATGACTGCAGGCGACTAATGTACAGGAGCCTGTTTCCTTTTTTCTCAGCCCCGGCACAAAAAGTTAACTATATGCAAATGACTTCAGATGAAAAGAGGAGAGGGGAGGAGGATGATGGAGTGTTATCGAGCATTTCTTCTTCAGGCTTTGTGTTGTGAATGTGAACGAGAGAGATTACAGCCTCTCTCTCTCTCTTTCTCCCTCCCTCTTCCTGAGTGTGTGTGTGTGTGTGTTTGTGTGTGTGTGTTTACACTGTTTTTACACACACACAAAGTGTTTCTATAATTATGCTCTGCTAAATTTATTACTGGCTGCATTCATGTGTGATTACATCCTGAAGTGTTACAAACCTACTTGACAGTCATATAAACACATTGGTGGTTCAAGTGTGTGTGTGTGTGTGTGTGTGTGTGTGTGTGTGTGTGTGTGTGTGTGTGAGAGAGAGAGAGAAAAATGTACTGTAACTGTACTCTTACAATGCACACATGCGTACTGTATGAGGGACATGGTGTATGAAAGTTCATAATTAAGTACTTAACAAATGTGGATGGATGATTTATAAGATAATCATGAGATAAGGTCTTCTTAATGCATAGTGTAAATAAATAAATTGTTACATTGTTGTCAAATTCTGGCAGTATTATTACTTCAAACTCTTCCTCAGGTTGAACTCCTGATGAAGATCTCTGACAAAAGAGCCCTTATCACTTTTACGCTGATGACACAGCTCTTTCTCTCGACTCAGGAATATCAAATGCTGGATGGCCAAAAGTTTTCTCCAGCTTAATCAGAGTCATTTTTACCTCTGTCTCCATGTGAAGCAAGCATCTGGATGCCATTTTTGATTCTACTTTTGAAATTTGACAAATAAACTGTTAGTAAGAGCTTTTTACACATTAAGAAAATAAAACCTATGCTCACTTTTAGAGCTCTGGAGGCTGTCTTATATGCTTTTAGCTCTTCATTTCAGGTGAAACTCAAAATGTAGCACCAAGACCATATCTTCTCACTGGCCTCCCGACTCCATTTACAAGTAAAACATAGATTTGATCCCAGACCCCTCATATGCTCTCAGATCATTTCTCTATAAAGCACTGCATTAGAACTTGCCTCAAAGCACTTTAAGCAAATTAACATTTGCTAGAAACACAATAACATATTTTTGTGCGACGGTCGTGATGCCCGCTGTCCACCACAGGTCAACAGGTGAGGCTTTCTGTTCAGCTTTCATCTCAAAACTCCGATTGTTGTTTTATCCTGTGCTAAATATATGAGTAATCAATGCCAATGACCAATTCCATCCTGCTCATATTGATGCAGAGAAAACAACAGTCTACGCTGTTATGAAAGTGTCATTATGAAATGTCAAGTGTTATTATTAAACACAACAGGGAGGAAAATTCCGCAACCACTTGGAAATGTATCAACTAAAAACTAGAGGTGTCGTCGTGACAGAAAAATATTTTCATTTCATATTTTATAAAAAGAGGCAGACAATTATTAAATCATTTAGCATTGTATTTTAGCATACATGGCTGCTTATTAAGCCTATAACAGCACATCATGTCCTGCTTGATACGTACAACCTTTATTGGTGCCAACTGTTGACAGCAGAATGAGGGTTTGATGTTCGGGAACTGAGGGCTAAAATTTTCTCGCCCCAATCCCTCTCTCACACACACAAACACCCCCCCCCCACACACACACAAGCAAAAACACACACTCTATCGTTCTCTTGCAGTAGACCATGAGTTATTTTTAGCCAAAGAATAATAATCAGTAAAAGACCAGAGCAGATCTCTTCACTATTCTCCTTCTGCATATTGTTCAGAGCAAACAGAGCAGCACCAACCCACGCACACACACACACACAGAAATACCTCAGTGCTTTTTTGCCAACTGTTCAACTCAATATAAATACCACTCATAATTATAACCATTTCAGTGACATATTTCTAACTTTATGCATTTGTCAAAACGTCATTATCTGGCAAGTGAAGGAGGGGAAAAAAATAGTCAGAATCAATGCTGGAAGTTTTCAGAAACGGTAAAAAAAAAAATTCATCCTTGATTGGAGGCAGCAGGTAATGACAGGCTTGAGCGCCGCTGCCTGAGCTGAATTGGCTGGAATGAAACTCAGTCCACGTTGATAAGGTTCCCAAATCATTAACAGACATGGGCAAGATGATTTTTATTCATCATTGAGAAACTGAGCACACATCCACTCCAGTAGCTGTAGCCTTGTGCCAGGTTTTCTTCATACTTCCATCTATATTTTAAGACTGTTAAATGTATTTAAATGTCAATATGATACAATTTTATTCCTCGGTGTGGCATATTTTTGAGTCACACAATGCAGAAGAAAACGTGTTGGCTCAATCACATTGATTAAATGTGCATCGCTTTCTAAATTTATGCCTGACATTCTGTCTAAGGTAATATTTCCCCACTGCATTTGCAATCCTAATTGTAAAACAGGGGAGTAACTCCTTCACAACCTGTAATTGGTCATGCCCTGGCACCTACAGTAAAACCACATTAAGCTGGCTTTAGCAGAGCACGAATTATTGACTGCAGTTCAGAGGAGCGGTGATAACAAAACTCCTCCATTATATGTGGAAGTAGCCAGCTCTTTAACTTTGCCACACTCATCACCTCCACTATTAGGGATTATTCTCAGTGGCAGAAATGATCAGGTGGGACTTTTTTTTCTTTATTGGATAGAGACAGCTGAAGAGCGACAGAAAAAGTGGGGAGAGAGAGAGAGAGAGATGGGGAATGACATGCGGGAAAGGGCCGCACAGGTCGGGATTCGAGCCTGGGCCCCTGCAGCAAGACTTCGCATATGGGGCGGCTGCTCTATCGACTGAGCTAAACGCCGCTCTCCTCTGGGATTTTAAGCAATATTCTACAGTGTCCTGAAATATTTAGTCTGCAACATGCTGATTGATATAGCTTAGCTTAGCATAAAGACTGGAAACAGGGTGGTAGAACTAACTTGACTCTTCTAAAACACATTAACATGTCACTCAATACAAAGACTAAAAATAACAGAACAAATAACAGTCTGCTGGCGGCTCTTCACATTTAATGGAAATAAATCTTGTCATCAGTTTCTTAGAAAAAAAATGTGAAAAAGCATATTTTTATGACAGTGTTCATTTTAATGTAATGACAAATAATATTTGCTCTCCGTTGCAACATAAAGAAACACCTCATCTATATTTTAATGATGGTTTGATACAGTACATGCATAGCTTTGATTCTTCAGATATCTAAGGTGATGAAAGAGAGATAAAGGACACGTGTGTGTGGGTGTGCGCAGTCATGCCCTCTACAAAACAAACAGATTAATCATACTGGACACATTGTCAGGTGCACACAGTATCAGCCAAAGATTTAAAGATGCTTTGAGATCAGAGTATTATCTCTTCAAAATGATGGATGTAAGGACTGTTTGGAAAAACAGCAGCACAGATACTTTGTCAAAATCCATTGTCATGCAATTAAGATGAGCATATAACAGTATCATGCAAAGGTAATTAACTAAAACATCTGCTCGGGCTAAATTGACATCACTGCCCTAAAAATATCTCCAAATGAGTTCATCGCTCTTTATTTCAGACTCGGTTTCAATTTTCTGTCTTTGAATCTTCTACTCAGGACCATTAATATAAAATAGAAAGTAGAGGATCTGTTTAATAGCTTTTCCTCTTTCACTGGAGGTCTGAGTTCAAAGTGGTTTATCACAATGCAAGTCCTTATCGGGTATTCTTTTGCACATGTGGACTGGCTAGAGAGGAAATGTGTGCTGCTGGCTTCACGCCAGTCCACATGATCCTGTATTAACCTCGTCTCACACACACAGACACACAAACTGTCACATATTCACAGAGGTGAAGAGAGTCTCCCATTTCCTCTCTGGTTGATACCATTACCATTATCTGTGCCATTTAGAGCCCAGGAAGAGTCTGGCCAGCAAAGTACACTGCAAATTGCCCCACTATTAACTAATCAGTGGATAGATGTACACAGATGCGCCTCATGTTCTGCAGTTTCTATCACAGTCAGCCTCACGTTAATCCATTAGGACTGTCAAAATTAAGTTTTTCAGCATGAATACGTGTTTGTACAAAGTGCTTCCGCCAACACACTACTTTGTGTACAGAAATTTCACTACAAAAAGGCTCTTGTAATTTGCAAAAAGTGCTTTTAGGTACAATTTCTTTTCCTTGAACTACAGGTTCTTTAAACTAACTATCAAATGTTTTCTCAATTACTAATTAAAGTTAGTTAAATACTTTCCCTGAAGTTTAGAAAATAATAATTAAAAACAGTTTTAATAAATTTAAATGAGAAATCCAGTAAGCATTTAATATTTCAATAAATATGTTTATTTTTGTGAAACAAACTACGAGCACCTGCTGTTATTCAAAAATAATAATGATCATCATAATTACTGTTATTATTATGAGTAGTAGTAACTCATAACTTAAGTTGCAGTGTACTGCCCATCAAATTATACACTAATGAACTGTAATAAATTATGACTTTGATGACTTATAATTGCTTTATTATTGATTTATAATTACTTATAATTAGATTAACAATTCCTGTTGAGTTTGAAAGTCATTCATTTATATTGCAAATTAAACTGAACTGCTCTGTTAATAACCAATATATCATTCATTATATTAACACATCTGTACCAATTTAGGTTACATCAAAAATCTTTCCAGTACACTGTCAATTAAATCTGAACCCACTGGCCTGTTTTTGGCATTAAAGCAGTCATTTTTCAGTTTCGAAGAGATCTACGGTTATAGTTCCTTTAACTAGAAGCAGACATTTATAAATCTTTATAAAACTCGACCAGCAGGGATTTCAAACAGTCAAACAAAAGCACATGAATAGATCTTAATAAATTTAAATACATACATCAAAACCTCTTTTTTAAAGGTCTTATAAAACATCTAAAGTATTCATAAGGGATTGTGAATGAAGACCATTAAAGCACTATAAGAGAAATCACGATAAGTACTTTTTTATTGTTGTCCTATGACATGATAAATGTATTTAGTGTAATAGCTGTACTTTAGTGTCCTAAATTCAAAGCTCATTGTTGTTCCAGTTAGTTAAAGATAACTTTTGTCGACCTTTTTTTTTTTCTCCATAAAGTCACTTTCATGTGTCATTTTAAAACAAAATTTCAGGCACTCAAGTTTGAATTTGCATAAACAGGCAAACATCCCCCTTGAGGTCTTAAAAGCCTGTTCACGGCGAAGAAAGATGGTGACAGATGTGCTGACTGTCATCTAGGTGACTTACTGTACGGCACTCTAAATCCACTCTCTCCATATGCAGATCATAATTCACATCTTAAAGATAACCTTGCTTTTGCAATTCCAGAGACGTAGGAAGAAAAGAAATAAATAAATAACGCACACATTCTTCTGCAGTATGCTCTCAATTATCAGTGTGAGGGAGGACCCTTTCTCAGGAGGCCTCCCCCTCTCGACCTATGCTCTTTTTTCCACATTAAGTATGTTTTTCAAAAGAATCTCAATCGTCTAGCAGTCTCTGAGCTGATCTGGTGGAAATAAAAGAGAGAGATAAAGGTAGCCAGCATCAAAATATTCACAAACATGCACACAAGCCACAACATCCTTTATGGAACTGGAGGCTTTAGATTTTTTGCATTTTGGGTTTTTCTTCTCTCCAAGTCTGCTTAAAAATCATGAAGCCAAAATAATCATTTAAATGTGGCCAGACTGAGTAGAAACACAGAAAAAAAACAAGATTGATAAACTGCTATGCACTTAAAATCACAAGAAACTTTTTTGCAAAGATGGCTGTACACAGATCCCATTAGGACATGCCTTTTGTCCATCGCCAACTCCCACTTGCACTGATGTGCAGTTGGAGAGGAAGGACAATGCAACTGAGGGCTATGGGAAAGCAATTAAAGAACTATTTTGCCACTGGACTTCAGCCGAAAGGCATTAACTACAACTCCCTTCTGGGCACAGTGTTCCTAGTACAGTCTTTTGGGTCAGGGAGTGGACTATGTGTGGATGTTACACACTGTAAACGGACAGAGAGAGAGAAAGAGAGAGAGAGAGAGAAATGGGTGCTGTTATCATGATGACGCACAGTACCTAACAGGACAGTTAAAATAGTAGCACAAACACTCTTTACAGTCCTTTAATATTGTGACCAGAGGTGGGTGGAAATGAACAGAGAGTGAGGGAGAGAAAATGAGCAAACATTACAATAAACATTCAATTAACATTAAGAGCGATAAGAGACAAATGGAGAGCAGAGAAAACAGGAAAAGAAGCCAGTGGCCAAAGAGAAACAGAGGGGAGTGGAAGTGAGAGCAGAGAGCTTTTCAAGAACAGAGTGGTTATGCTGCAAATCATTCTCGCTTTGCACAACAACCCCTGAAGCCTCATTTTGGAACCCCTAAAGCCCTCAGACCCTCCGAAAGAGACAGCCTGGATCTTTCTATTGCTCTGGCTCGCTAGCCAGATGTGTAACTTTCTTTTTCCTTTTTCTCCTGGTGTTCTAACAATAACCAAAATAATAGACATTGTTGTTGAGGCTGAAAAAAAGCAGAATTTGACAGTTTCGCAGACAAATAGCATGGAAATACACAGTAGTATCTCTATTTCCAGAGGAAAATGCCTAACACAGAGACCACGTGACAAAAAAAAAAAAAAAAAGAAACTTTATATGTTGGAAAGTGGTGAAAGTCATTGGCCACAATCTCCAAAGTCAGCATCAACGGCTTTCCCTGGGTGCCACCAATCAATCACGGAAACCTTAATTGGGGGCGATTACACACGACTCTGTGAGTCATAGAGAAAATTGAAGTGCGAGCCAAAATTAGGATGAAAAAGAGCCAAACGGCAAAGGAAATCAATGAGTGGTCTGGTAGGCTAGGGATATTGTAATAAGTCAGAATTAACAATGTCTCACAGCACACACAGGGCTTGGAAGGGAAAAGTACGCTACATTAAATTACTGCCGGCAGCCCTGTGCTTCAAGTCCCCCGAGAGTGAGATTTCACTGTTGAACAGCAGGATTCTTTCAGGGGTCTGATGTGTCATTCAAACTCTTGCTGTATATTTCTTTAGGCCTCCAAACGGTTTCTGAATCATTAACTAGTGACTACGTTTTTTTTTTTTTTTTTTTATCAAGGTGTACCTAGTGGCTCACTCTCTGCTAGTGTGTGTTTTCTTTGATATGTTAAGTCGTCTATAGTGCAAAACAGAAACTCTCATCAATAAAAAGATTACTATCTATGTCACTGCCTTGACGGACTGCAGGCACGTACGCAGACAGATGCATCAGCGCCTCGTGCGAGCGCCAAATCCGGAGAAAGGGTGCCAAAAATATTCCAGTGCATCGTTCTAAATGTCAGTGTTTATAAGGGGGAAAAAAAGAAACAGAAAGGACGAGCATATCTGGAGTGATAATCAGGACACCTGACTGCTAAACAGCAGGGAAGAATGGAGATGAGGACAGGCGGAAAGGCGGGGAAGCAACAACTTGTTTTTATGGAGACTGCGGAAATCAGGAGAGGTTGAATCCTTTTTTTTTTGATGCTCAAGAACTAAAGAATCTAATTTTCAACCAGGCTGACATGAAGCACTGAAAAAAAGACAATGTATTCTATCTAGTAAAAAGGAGCTTTTAAAGACGAGCCACCGTCTGTGTCAGTGATCCTGAATTATGTGCACTCTTTGGGTGTCTCCCCAAGCGACAGAAAGCTATCAGGGGTCGACACTGGGAAAACCCCCAGGAAGTATTTTCCAACCCAACACAGTAGGGAGCAGGTGAAAAGATTTAGAGCAATGGTGGGAGGATGGAAGGAATAGACAGTGGAGACTGAGAATGCAATTAACCGTGAAGGACAAAGAATGACAGTGCAGCATCAGAGAAAAAAACATGAAGAGAGGAGAAGATGGACAAGAGACAAATAAGAGGAGACGTGCCATTGTGTCAGTCTGGCCTCTGATAAACCCGAGCAAGAAACAAACAAAGAAATGCGGCGGGAGAAGCACGAGGTGAGGGCTCTCTGAAGATGAAATGAGATAGTTTGGAATCAGACTTGTACTAAAAAATGCTAGCGCATACACAGAGTAACGTGTACGGATGAAAGAGCCAACAAAAGCAATGAAGAAACTGTGAATAAAGAGAAAATACCGGAGAGAGAGAGAAAAAAAACTAAAGCTCGTGTCATTTCTTGCTCCACGGACAGCAGAAAATAGAAGCATATGGACATTAGCATGCTAATTGGATTCTTCATACAGCATGCGTTAGTTCCATTTACTGTCAAAAGCATCCAGCAGGGTAAAGATGAGTTTACATTAAGGTATCTTTTAAAAGCTCTATTAATTCATTTTAAATTTCAAATCTACAGTATTGTTGAGGTAGAAGCCTTAACATGTGGCTGTTTTCAGGCTCAGTGAAGGCTTTGTTTTGGATTAATATCTAAAGCAAATGAGTTAGCTATCAGTGTTCAACATTTAGCAGAGTAATTGTTAATTGTTGTTTGCAAGGAGTCATTTGTTAAGGGCAGTCTAAACTGGGGATTTAGGATACTTAGGAGGGTTAACAGCTATTGTTAGCCTGGCAGAAATTTAGAAACCATTCTGGGGAATTGAAACTGCATTAAAAGCCCAATTTAACAGCTGCAAAGACGCTTTAATGAGACAAACAGCTATTCAGTGTCTTACAATTTAAAACAGCCGTCCGTTAAGTTATAATAGCCCCAACAGAAATGTTTTCATGCTCTTGCTCTTTTGGTTTCGAACCCTATAAATGACATTTTCAAGATGAACAGGGTCGATATAATAAAAAGGCGATGTGAAACTGCATGTTCTTTTGGCACCGCTAACAAATCTTCATGATTTTAGACAGGGAACACTGGATCGATCAAGGAAGTCAGGGAGCACGTTTTGCCATTAGCTGAGCAGCCGTAGTGTTTTGAGTAGCAAATTGAATTCAGGTATTAGAAGAGGAGAAGATATCACAGGCCAGAGGAGACACAATGACATTTCTATGAAAATGTTAAACCATCGGAAAACCATGGCTGCATCTCACAAACACACACACACACACACTCCTCATCTGTTGAATGGTCTAATAAGCCATCAGCCATTCACTCGATTCTAGCACCACCTATTGATACTTCTGCTCATCGTATGAAGCTCTGTAGATGCAGCACTGATCACAGGAGATTTGTCACTGCATAAAAAACAAAACAAAACACGGCTTCATCTGTATTAAGCTGAAATAAAGACCCTTTTGTCTCATTAATGTCATGTGCATCTCTTTCCTGGAGTCTTCGGTGAGTTCAGGCACACATCACATGCAAATGTTCCAAGCTTCTATTACTCTGAAACTGCTCATCCAGCCACCTGCACTTGGTAAACAGCTTAACGGGGTGGCGATAACTGCAACAGATGACTGTGAAATTGAATTTTACAACAGCAGATCCTTGTCTTCATGGGAAATCGTAAAAAAGAGCATTTTCCTGAATAAAGTTCAAATCTGACTCATGCAGATAGCTGAAAGTTAATAAAGACGGACGGCTACTGAGTGGTGCTGCACGTATTGGAATACTTAACTCTAATCACATCCTATAAGTGGTCCAGCTTGTTCAGTAGTTTCAGCTACGTCAACTTCAGTGTTTTTTGATACTCTCAAAATGTCAGTATCTTCTACCACTGGCCCAGCTGGGCACTGCTGCGTGTCTATGGTAACATGAAATGAAGAACTAAAGCCTGACCTCTGGCTCTGACAACATACACCTATTTATTATGTAATGGAAAAGGTTAAACCGCAGCCTTGGACCTGTCTGAGCCTGATGTATGGCTTTCTAGCATGAGAACTCTAAATCTTAATGTGCGACATTTCAACATGAGTCCAAATTATGCAGTTTCATTTCGCCTGGCTCCTGTCTCAAGGTTTGCAAGACAGCCAATGAAAAGTAGTTAATTGCGTGACAGCAAAATTGTCCACATCATCCAAGGGGGGCTTAAGATAGCGTGTGGTTCAAAGGAGAGGACTTTTCCACACTGGCAACTCTGGACCAGAATCATGTTAACTGACATGACTCTCTGTGGTTTGCTCGGCTAAGGGTGCATTACGTGGAAGTGTCACTGTTAGTCCTGAGGAGTAAATTGACCACTGCCTTGTTCATGAGCACGTCGATTACGATGCACAGACGGAGCGACAGAGTGACATTGTGGGTCATTGCATGTTCATATGAATAAAACATGGGGCATTAGCTTGATTAATATTGAGGAATAACAATGGGCAGTGGATTGTCTGCTGACCTTCCCTTAGTGATGGGTCTCAATTACATGACTGTGTGTGTGTGTGTGTGTTTGTGTATGAGAGGCAGGGAAGAAGACAGAAGCTGCGTGTGCTGCTGTGTGTTTGCATTCGTGTGCCGTTCAAATGATGTTTTCCGATGGCAATTACATGACTGTTGTCGTCCAAAAGCCCAAAGTAAGATACAAAAGCACAAAGATGCTGCATAAGTGTGCAGCTTTAAAAGCTTTTTCTCAAACACTTGGTGACCATCGATACTTAACACACAATATGTTTTTGAATGCGATGCACAATGCCCGTCTAAAAGGCCTATACAGACAGCTCTGCTCTCTCTCACAGTCTCCTGTCCCTTCAAATAGGGAGCCAATTTGCAGCTAGCTCGCTTGCCTGCCTCTGACCAGACAGAGAAAGACAGAGAGACAGCGTGTGAGATGATGAATGACGAACTTATCTCTGAGATTCAGAAAGCATCGAGTAATGTTGCCAACCCAGCCCCAACCCACTGCAGGGCACTGTACATATCTCAGCCTGCCTGTCTGCACATATCCCCTCTGTGCTGTCTTTCTCGTTCCGTGCTGTTTCTGTCTTTATACGTCTTCGACAGCCTGACTGCGTGTCTGTTGCTATTCTTGTCCTTGTCTGTGCTGCGCGGTATATGCATATCAGTGCTGTGCCGAGAAGCCCTCGTTCCTTGCAATCCTATCAGCTCACTGAAGCCACTTCACTCACCATTGCCTCTAATCAAAGCCTAGATGACATGAGCCATTACTCTGAACACGATTACGTAAACACAAAGGAATCCCCAAAAGAAGAATCCCAATTTAGCTGCAGACATCTTCAAGGCAGGCACTTCAGTTTCTGCTCTGAACTGACTGAACTGAGGCAGGCAGCATTCGGCGATGATTTTGGCTTATTTTGTTTCCGGGTTGTGGTCCGGTGGGTCCATGAAGGAATGCTTATTTTCCCCTCTCTATGAATTTGCTAATATAATCAATATGAGCGCTTGAGGGTGGTTTGAAACCAGTGTCAAAAATTCTCACGCAGAAGAGAAGAGAAGTCCTGGGTGGATTTAGCTTGAGAAAATATAACTCACACAAAGTCAACAGTTCTCTCTGAGCGCAAAGCTCACAAGAACAGCTTTGGTCTCACCCTCTGCACAGTCTCTGTGCTCTGTAAGTGTGGCACTGTGATTAATGCAAGTGTAGAAAGGTTGCATGCATTGACCTTTAATCTGTGTATAGTACACGTCTACTTTTAAGCATTGTGTGCTGTGTGACCGCTCGTTTTATGTGTGCGTCCTGGTGTGTATTAATTAGCTTGTAAAATTATATATTTATTACTGGGAACATAACAGATGCCCCTTGATTTTTCTTCTCTGTAGAGAAGCAGGCGCCTGTATGGACTGCAACAATGCAATCATATATGTGTGTGTGTGCGTGTACTTGTCTAAGTCGTGAATTATGTGTGGATGTATAAGTCGTGAGTGTGTGCATACAGTCCTTCACATCTCTTCAGCTACAAAGATGAGGAAGCAGAGTCTTTAAACGCCTTTACGTGTGCAGTTTGAACTCCGCTATTGAAAATCCCTCTATAAATTTGCATTGATTAACCAGAAGAAGTTGTTTGTGTTATTCCCTGAGCATTAACATATTTGTGTGGATTACTGCATTTACAATTCCTCCAGGAAAAACCACCAGGACACTGAACAAGATTGGTCATGTTTATAATGCATACACCCATGACTGGTTTGAATCTAATAAGGACTCTTTTCACCCTTTACTTCAGTTTTCAGCCAAATAAATAGAGCATCAACAGCACAGCATGAGTCTGAGTCACATTCTGTATTTTCCTCTTTTTTGTTCTTTGTCTAAAATAATGTTGAGCTAAGCTGGTGTTTAGATTTAAACACCTCTTCAGATAATATAAGAACATTCCTGCAGCAAGAACACAGGAAGAGGGAAAATCCAGTTCATATTGCGTCAACAGTCACGGTCACCTCATGCAAAGAGAAGCGGATTTTCCTTCATCAGTCCAGAAAAAAAGGTGGCATAAAATGATTCAAACTGAATGTCAAGCTGAGAATTTTACATCAGTAACTAAATAATCATAACGCCATGCCCAGCAGTGACTTAGGAAGAAGTTAAAAAGAAAGCCTGAGTGCTTGACTTACCTTGTACTTGAAGAGATTTTTTCAGAAACTGCAGCCCCGGTGAAAGAAACAGATGCTGAGGAGGTTCAGAGAAACCCGGTGTCTGTCCTTCCTCGGAGACTGACTCCTATGTAGGACTCCGCGTTAATAAAACTTTTTATTATTATTATTATTATTTGCATCCACGGAGATAAAACCCACAATAAAAATCAACCAAATGCTACTACCGCCGCGTCTTCGCCCAGGTGTCTGCCTTTTTTTTTTTATGAGATGAATTAATGACCGGCGTTGCGCGCCGTGGAGGAGCGCTGGGCAGGGCGCCGGTCTGTAGCCGTTATGAGCGGTGACAGTTGACTGCCCGGTAATCCAAGTGCGTCTAACAGCCTCCCGTTTACGCGGACGAGCGTGCTGTGGTGGAGCTCCTCCTCGCCTTATCTCTGTCTGTGCGTTGCAGACACGCACGGTGAGCAGAGGCAGCCTCTCCACCGCGTGTGCGCCCGACACCGGCAATAAAACGAACAGCATGAGGAGAAATCACAGGACTGTGACACAGCTCAGTTTGTCTTGTTTAGAATGATTTCGTTGTCGTTATATAGGAAACATTTGACACATTATTGCCTCTAATATTCGTTTTAAATGTACTTTAGTGTCCACCTCGTATCTCTAATACAGTAGATTTGTGACAAAACTCTTATTATAATGATTATCTAATCACCATGTGGCTTATTAAATCCTTCACACTTATATTCCAACAGCCACAATATCAGGCAATAAAGATTAGATTTTGTCAGTTACAAATTACCTCCTCTCAACAGATAGTATATGAAATGCTATGCTAGGAATAATCATCATCGTCAATCATAATTACCTCATTAAGATTTTTTAAAATGACAAATGAACTCATTTTCCCTCACTACAAAATCTATAGTTATCTTTCATTTTAGAATTGAACAACTCCAGCTTCAATGCCTGGTCTCCACATCACACTTGAATAATTTGCATTTCATAATTGCAAGGCTTGATTGGCTGCCAGTTGTGAAGTCACTAAACCCTGCTTGCACAAGTACCAGCATGTCTTAAACTCAGGTTTTAAAGGTTATTTAGGTCCCAATTTTGTTCAAGATGGCCAACAGGTGGCAATAACGCACAAACATATGTGGCAGTACACCAGAAAGTCAAATAGAATACTGCTAGCTGAGATAAATGGATATGAAGAATACTGGCTTTACCAAATAATCAACTTTGCCAATGTGTTATGAAGGAAGAAATGCAGTCTAACCGCAAGGTTACACATCGTGTGTTTTTGGTGAATAACACTGTAATGTAAACATATTTTTTCTTTGTTTAAAGAAAACTCCACAGGGTGTCTTTAAGGTGAGCACAGAGAAACTTTCCCCGTCAGCAGATGAATGTGAAAACAAACTGTGCTCGTTCATCATCCTGCACCGCCGAGCTCAAACATCCGAGCAAAGGAGCAAAAAAGAAAAACACATTTTTGAGTGAGGGAGGACTTTTAAAGTCTGACCTCAACTCAAAAAAACTTACCATAAACAAGAGGCTGAATATCCTGCATCTGCTTTTGTTAATGACTCAGCAGCATTGTAATCAGCAGTGGACCCTCCAGAATCAATGAGACAATAACTCTGACGTGAATTCTAATTTTTTTTTCATTGTTGCTCACCACTATTTCTTTTTCCATATCATCCTCACTGTGTGGTTTTTCCAATGTTTACGATAATTCTCATCAGCATCAGAGTTTAACACCCGCGCTCTGTATTTATACGGTGGAGCTGCAGACCGTGTTGATTTCCTCTGGACAACTGATGAGTTGCTGGCAGATGTTGTCCAATATCCAATTATCATCCTAACAGGTTTTTCTTCAGTTTTCTGACAGTCTATTCTGTTTAGTCTTGAAGTGGGGATATTATTATTGATCTGTTTTTTAAAGGAGTGTTGTTTGACGAGGCAAGGGGGGGGGGGGATTTCCATATTTGATGCCTGGTAGTCAGACTTACTGTTTAGATGCTGGTGGTGTAGAAAACAGGAAACATCTGTGGATGCAACACCTTTGGGACTACTTAAAAAACCCACAACTTAAACTTCACACTTAATTACAACACAATCAGCTGTTGGTAAATCACAAATTTAACTCTCTCTCTCTCTCTCTCTCTCTCTCTCTCTCTCTCTCTCTCTCTCTCTCACAGACACACACACACACACACATACACACATACATACACTGCCAAGTCAGTGGCAGACATGTAGCTGCATATTTATAACACATTATAAAAGTGAAAGACATGATGAGGCTGTCATTTCTTAAGCCAAGAGATCTGCAAACAAACAGCACTGCCTTCAAACCAAAGGACAGAGCATCCGCCCAGGAGACGGACAGGTCTACTTGGAGATGCTAGTCATCATCCAAAGCTGAAAACAATATTGCCCCTGTCAGCTGCATTTGACATGTGCATCCGCACACATACATTAATTAGATTAACCCTAAATCACATCACAGAACAAAGAATTTGACTTTCCAGTCACTTTCCAGTTCTAGCCAGGGGAAGAGAGCCAAATCTTTGGTTGTCAGTGACAGATTTTTGCTCTTATTCCAACTTCAAAGGACTTCTTCCTCTCTTTTCGCCCTCTCCGCAACTGAATAAAAATCATTCTGGACGTGTGAAACCATATTCACATCATAAATTCCTCCTGACATGACCTTCACTTCGTCTGGTCACATTTGAAGTTGTGCTGCAGATGGTGTTGTGGTTAGCAAGGCCTCTTCACAGAATCCCCTCATTATGGTCAGTGATGATGGAAGGTGGTGGATGAGTGAGGAAAATGGAGCCGGAGGGATGCCTGTTTTGTGGGACATGCTGTGATGTGAATCTAGAGGGAAAAAAAGCTGTGTGAGTCACAGTTTGAGTTTAACAGGACGTCACTGCACCCAATTCTGACACGGAGGAATGTAATTTTACAGAAAACCTGGGATTAACAAAATGAGGCTGGAAGACATTGAAGGATTGCGATGATGGAAGGTGATGGATGAGTAAAGAAAACACAGTAGTGCATCCCTGCTAATGGTGCTCAAGAAATCAGAGATAAGAAGACTTCTAACGGACTGTTTTTATATCTTTTCGACGGTCATCACTGAATATCAGATTAGAAACAAAAACCTCGATCCTTGTGCACACATTCAGCTCTTCGATGTTACGACGGGTAACAACTTGAATGGGTGATGTCATCAAGTGCTGATTTTTGGAGTGTTTTCTGTCATATTTCCTTCATTAATGTCTGAATATTATGTAGGTGTCCAGCTGTGAATCAATAAATGTGCCCAGAGTCACTATTGCTGCTGTCTTCTTCAGTTTGTGGAGCAGCTCATTGATTTGTCTCTAGATGACGTGACCATTTTTCTCAATGCTCAGCTTTAAGAAGATTATTGAACAGGCGTTTATGATTTCTAAAAGACTTCCATCCTGTGAAAGTGGGCACTTAGCGATATACAAAGTTTGGCCTGATGCCAGGTTATGTGTCATGTGTGAAATATGTTGTCTCACGTCCAAATGCTAACCATGCACTACATGCAGAACCAGTGTTATGGTTCGGTATGGTTACTGTAGGTTAACTATGGTTCTGGATAACTAACTAATAACTAATAAAAACTATTCAAGTTACTGGCTGACTCACAGTCGAGGCCAGGGATGTTGAAACTATTTAAAGAGAGCCAGGTGCAGTAAATACTTGGGCATGGACAGGGTCGTCATTTTTAATCCAAGATGTTAGTGTTCAGCCAAAAAATGATCGTCCTCCAAAAAAACTGAAAACTGGCTAAATCTAGAGCTGCTTTTGGCTGCAAATGCACATAATGTTTTGACAGTGGTAACAGGGAAGGTGTATCTTTGTGAAACTTAAAAGTTTATAACTGAATAACCACAATGGTGACCAAATAAGCGTTTGCAATTGGCTGTGTCATTTAATTATTTCCAGCTTGACCTCTGACATTATGGATGGATCCACTTGAAGGGGGTGTGGGGATGTGACAGCAGTCACTACCACTTCCTGCTAACGCTTTACAGTATAATATAACTAATTGCCACTTTTGTGACTGTGTAACTTCCAATAGGTTGGACTGTTTCAACATCAAATGGGCCAAGGGTTGGCGCAGTCAAGAGAAGCTGTCGCACCACCTGCAACCCCTACTTCCAACGTTTCTGTATACAGCAAGGACCGTGGATTGTTTCTTTTTAGCTCTAGGAAATGATGAGTATTTGAACAATACAACATTCCCATAATGCATAGCTATAAACCTTTAAAAAAGTCTTAGTAGTGTGATCAGTTAGTTGATTTCAGCATTAGTCTGTGTCACTTCTTACTGTCACAGTACTGAGCTTTTCCATTAGCTCCGTGTCTGAGTGTTTCTTTTCGTTTTAATTGGCAAAAAAAAAAAAGTCAGATCTCTGAAACTCAATTCAAACGTTACACTCTACATTTGGCCTTTTTCACGTTTTGACACGTAAGAAGCACAGGTGCAAGTATTACAACTTGTACTGGCTGAATACCATTAAGCTGCAGAGTTCTGGTATTGTTCATACTGTCACACTGTCACGGCTTAGCAAAGTTGAATAGAACAGAGCGATCTGTAATGTTTTTTTTAGTAACATCTGTCTTTTTTCTGCTTTGACAAGTCAAAATATCTGCTGTGAATTTAGTGCCATTTAATGACAAAATACTTTGTTCGGCTCATAAATTTGAATTGGAAGAAGTACAGTAAGTCTCTGCTCATTTCGTTGAACAGCCACCAACAACATATCCAGTTCTGTAGCCAGCTACCGAGCATGTGGGTTTGCTGTCCTCAATGTAGTATATATTAATAACCTATTGTTAAGCAGCAAATTCAATTGTACCAATGTGTTTAGCTGCTGAGAGTGCAGAGAACTTCTCAACATGGGCTCAATAAAGACTTCAACCTTTTGGAAGCTGGCAATTGAAGCGTGCAGGTGAGGAAGAAGAGGCTCCTGATGGAAATCATTATTTTTTTATTTATTTTATTTCGCAACTTTTCAACCATGCCTGAAGAAAACGAAAATCATGATCTGGCTTAGGGGAGAAATAGGCATCTATATTTGTTCGTTCTGCTCAAATCGTTTTTAATCTTCCCAACCTTGATGGAAAAGGATTCTGGCACATTTGCAGGAGGATGAAAGCAGGAGATTTACAGCTATGAGTCATCTGCTGTGAGAGAGATGGTATTCTCAAACAACAAAAGATGGACACAGCATGATTTTTACAGTAAATACCTGTGGCCACTGGGCAGTATTTGGTCAATATTATATTGTTAAAATAATATCTATTTTTTTACACAATAGGTTAGAACACCTTTAGACCCAAACTAAGTGTGGCATAGACTCCATAGAAATTAGCATTCACCTGAAAAATCAATTATTGCACAACCACCGAACCCAAGGTAGGGTGAAATTGCATTTGGAGTTTAGAAGTGGGAAGGTAGTGTAATGACTATTTGTACGCCTCAGAAGCACGCACCGGCAACACACGTGCTGACAAATTAATCTCCGCCTGTTGGCATTTCTCTGGGAATAAATTGGAAATCTGCGACGGCCTCCAAAACATCTCAGAAGCAGAAGAGGTATAGAGTTCTCTGACTTGTTTAATTATACAACAGTTACATGTGTTTGGCAGCCAGGTGGAAAGTGAAGAACAGACCAGATTGTGGCGGTTTGACACGTCAATCTTAGGTGTGTGTGTGTGTGTGAGGGGAAAGAAGGGTGGGTGGGGGTGAGATGTTCCGCTTTACCCAAAAGAAAATGATGGATGTTGGGGAAACTGTGATGCCATGTCGTGGCAGGGACATGTTTGGTCTACAGTTTAAAAAGGTTTAAAAACTCTGACAGCCCAGAAATGATGCATCTTAGAATAAATATACTCACTTTTTAATTTGCATGCAGTCTGTTGCTCATGAGGCCAGAGTTTCTGTCCTGAGCACTAAAATAAACTTAACACGTTTACCAAGTTAATTGTACATCAGGAACCACTGATTTGTGCACTCATCGAATATATAAATGACACTGCACAACAATACACCCAATTTGTTTGTACTTAGGAACCCTTTGTGCTCACTTCCTGTTTTCATGAGCAATAACAAAGTTATTTAACCCATCAATCTATAGCCGAGGCTGTTTTGTTTGTCGATAATATCACAAACAGCTATAAGAGATTTCCTGTTTCTGGCTTAGGGGACACTTACGGACAATTGATTTGTTTGAAGCAAAAACAATAGTATATGAGCTCAGGATTTAGTTTTCCTCTGAGGAACTATATCATTTAAATATTCAATTCTTGCTTGAACATCTATGCCAAACTTTTCAAATCGTCCAACCAAGATGAGTTGGTTCTGTGCCATTAAAAGAGAGCAGAAACCATGTCGCCTGATCTCCAGCCGGTGGTTTTTAAACTCTAATATTCTCGTTGGCATCTGCTGCCAACGTTGTGAGAGCGGCTCATTTTAGCAAACAACATCCACCTACAGAAACAGGCTGTCGTTGAGTAAATGCTGCTGAGTCAACACCTGAGCTCCATGGCATGGGTTACTTCAATATTCTGCAACATTAGTGGCTCCAAAATCTCTTGTGTAAGCAGTTTATATTGGTTTACCTAAAGCAGACAGAAATGTGGCTAATTGACTTACAGGCTTTAAATTAGATAACAGATTTTTTCAAATTATTATTATTACAACTGATTAGTGTATATTTACACCTACTTGTGCTACAAATAGACTTGTCAACGTTGCTTTCTTTGGATGCTGTTGTATGTTAGATATGTGAAGGTGCCAGCAGGGGGCGTCTAAGATATTTCCTTTCACCTACAGCTACATTTAAAATCATCATTAAAATGATTAGGTATGATTTTAAATGTTAAATTACACAGTATACTCTATTTCCAAGTATTTAACATTGAATTCTAAAACAGTTTATGCACATGTACCTGCTTTAAAATCAGTATTTTAGTTTGAAGTCAAGACAAATACAACACATTATAACTGTCTGACAAATTGCCTAAGATAGCATCCTACATGCAATTAATCTAATTTTAAATGAGAAGCATGATTCATTGTAAATGCCCATTAATCAGTATTCAGAAAGAAGGACAAAATTACCCTGCCTAATGTACTGCAGCTAATGAAATAACCAGAGCGGGATCAATTCATCTCAAGCCCTCTGAACTACACCAGATCTCTTGCAGTCAGTATCATATTGCCACTCATTAATGGTCCAATACAGGGTTTTGTTCTAATTAAAAGTTAACCACTGTGGCCATTTGTACCACATTTGTCATGTCATTTGGTGATTAAAACAGACCATAAGAATATGCAAGGTGTGACTGAAGTCCAAACAAATCTTATGTCTCATGCCTAATTCATTAAGAGTTCTTTTTTTTATTTTTATTTTTGCAGCTTTCTATAGCTTTGAAATATTTTTCGATTGAAAAGTCCAGGTAAGAATAAGAGTTTACTTCCAAGAGGAGGAATATGCTTAACCTCAATTCCCCTAAAACCACAGACAGTGATGGGTTCAAGATTATGTGGCTTTTGAGGAGCTGAGTACTGCCTGTTAGGATGACATCCTCTCTCATATAGCTATCAGGAGATGATTTAGCTTTGGTTCTTAATAGCAAAAGGCCTAGCCAGTTCTTTTATTGCTATTTATATCCAAGCCGGATTGGGTGAGCAATTTCCTTTGATATCTTCCATAAATATTTATTATCTAAAAAGTCACACAGCACTTCAACTATTCTATTATAAGAAATGGAACAAAGCAGAGATTTGGGATAGTCAGAATATTCTGTAAACCCCGTACGCTTTCAGTTAATGGCCTCTTTCCCTGAATGGGGTTACTGAGCTATTTCATTTCTCCTGTGGTACATAAAGTATATTAGCTGAGGAGACTAAGCAGTATTACCAAAAACAAAAGAATCTATACAATAATAGAGCCTGGGAGGAAATGTGTGTGCACACATTAGCCTGCCGTGCTTTGTGGAATGCATTCCACTTTGTACTTAAAATTGTATTTATTTCATTATAATTAAATTTCTCAAGAAAAAAAATAGCTGGATGCTTGTGATTCTCATTTTAAAAACCTCTAGCTTCCTCTCTTCTAAACATTGCTGTATCTAATGAACCTGCCACAGTAGCATTTGCTGATCCATGACTGCTTTCTTCCTGATTCACCAAGGCCAAGATAGACTCAAATGCCTTGCAAAGTATTACTAGATAAGAAAGAACAGAAGCATTAGTAAGGAATGGAAGAGGCCTAGAGATAACATGAAAGTGCCTGAGAGAAAGTGAAGTCACCGGCCGAGCCTGTTTTTTGGGTTTTTTTTTTTCTTGTTGTTGTCTTTGACTGCTTTGGTAACAGTCCCGCTTTTGAAGATTACATGCATGTACAAACACGCACAATAGCAGTATACTATGTGTATACTGTGTATACTAAGTGCAAAGAAATGACACAATACTTATAAAATTCTCCATATTTTATTTAAAAATGTGCTTATAAAAACAGTTAAACAGTTAAAAAAAAAAACCTTCACGGTAATCATGTATTACTTATACAATATATATATGTTACATTCATACAGTATCAAAATACACAGGATCATTAGTGCAGTAGTAACAGACTTCATCAACAGCAGTGAAATCACATTAGAAATTGCTCATAAAGCATCGCATACAAATACAGTGAAAATGTGTGTATGTGCCTTTAAAACTTTTCCAGTGGCATCAAAAAAAGACCTGGTCGACATTTTAGGTTTTTATTAAATGTTAGTATCTATTACGGAGTCCCTGAGAACATGTGTCAGGCATCTAAGCCTTCAAGAAAGTGATGCGATTATTTCTATACCGTCTCATGCGACGACCTTTTCCTTGGCTTTTGTATTTTTTCCCTCCTGGAACAAAAACAAGTGTATAACATCTGATTAGTATGATAATATTGACTTTTATAATTAAGCAGAAAGAACTTTCTAGAGTCAGATCCTCCTCTCAGTCATAACATAATGATTGGCTGCGGTACATAAAGTATTTGGAGGACATCAACCCCCTGAGTGTATGGTAATGAGTTCTTCAGGTGCCAAGCAATATTTAAGCCTCAGAATTAATCAGCCGAGCATTATTTGGATTCCTCCCTCCTTCCCCCTCTGTCTTCCTAAATTCTGTCCAAAGTCAAACCAATAAGTGTCTCTAACTGGCAAAGAATCTACAAATTCCCCCACTCACACACCTTTAACACACACGTCCATGCAGCTCTGCCTTGAGACAAAGTTGTTGCTGCTCCCTCCGCAGCCCGTGTAGATGAACTCCTCGCACATCTTGGTGGCTGTGTTGTAGTAATACCGAGGAATGGAGGCCGAACACCTCCCTTTATCCAGAGGATCCAGGCAGAGCACAGGGACAGCTGGAATGAGACACAAAGCACAGTAAGTACTCTTTCACAACAATAATTGCGCGAGAGATGCTTCCTCCTTTCGTGACATTATAATTTAAACTTTTGCAATCAAAGCAGGTTTGATATTTAAGTATTTAGCAACACTCTTGCCACACTGTAGTGCACCCGGCATTGCTTCAGGATTACTCAGTGGCAGAGAGTCACGGTAAAGTTCATACTCACTTTTGTGTGGACTGCAGTACTCCATGCAAGATGGGAGGTCTTGGAAGCGATTCATATTGCCCTGGCAGCCACCGTAAGAAAAAGACTCACACCGCATGGTGGTCATGTTGAAGAAGTAGCGGTGGAAGAGGCCACGGCAGGGTCCCTCCTCTTTAGGAAACCTGCAGATTTGGGGAATCTCTGCAGAGAGGAATAACAAGGTTTCACTGTAGATTTGGACCGGATCAAGTGGCACCCTGAGGTGTATGTGCACGTTTTTGCACAAAAATACCCTAAATAAATAAAGCTTACATTTATCATGTTCTTAGTTACAATGTACATTTTGAAAAACACAATACAAAGAGTGCGCTAAGACACAATCAATAACTTTTAGAAGTTGGCAAGGTCACTGTCATTTTTAAGTGTTAGTATGCTCTTCACATTGGGAACTTACTTGGGATTCTGAAACATGTTTTCTGGCACTCTTGATAACTCTTGAAGTTATTGGCATTTCCTTGGCACCCTCCATAGTAGAAAATCTCGCACTTCTGGGTGATAGTGTTGTAGTAATAGCGCTCAATCTCTCCCCTGCAAGGTCCCTCGTCCACTTCAAGGAGGCACACGCCTGAACGCAGCAGAGATATTGTTACTGAAACACGAGACCACCATGGACAAACACGGGAAATAAACCAGACTGGAGAGCCATAAAGCTACCAACGCGTCTTACCTTGAGGTGACAACGCCAAAACGTTGTAAAACGTAGAAAAAAGTGCAAATAGCGTTAATATGCAAAACTCCATGGTGCAACTTTTGGTCCAAAGTATTTTCAACTCTGCCGAACATCCCAGCCACTTCCAGCTTTATAGTTGTGTTTCCCCGGGGAAGTTTAGGGGCGTGGATATGATGACTCATTTTGAGTTGCGGTGAACTCAATCAGTGATGATGAATTAATTTATGACATCAGAGCGTCATATCGATGTAATGTCCGCATAAAGGACCGTCAATGTAGTGACTAAGCATATCAACCCTGTTAAAATGACACAAGAAGAGAGAACTTCATGAGAAGTTGAATTCCCTCTGCTTCAGGGTGATGGTGATGGTGGTCATGACGGTCCAGTGACCCCCACAGCATCCCTGTTATTTTTCCACAAAAGTGTTGTTTTTTGTTTTTTTTTGTTTGTTTGTTTTTTTGTTTCAGACACAGACACTCTAGTGAAACATTTGTATATTTTACTTGTACTTACTCTAACACACACACACACACACACACACACACACACACACACACACACTTTCACTCAAATGCTCGAAGAAGCGCTGTTGCTTACATTTCCAGCCTTGCGGTCTGTTATCTTTATCTAACTTAATGATTGCAGGCGCCTCCACTATTCTTTCAAGGAAACAACAATTTCTCGCACCACTAAATGCTCAAAGTCCCCATTCCTTGGGGACTTGAAGACAGCATTATGTGAAAATAGAAGAAATGCACAATAAAACATTGCTTTTGTTTGTATAAATCCACCCCACTAGTTTGTTCCATCTATCGCCGTGTAGGAAAACTGCCGTGCAGTCATGTTTATAACAATGATGTGTCTCCACCTTGACAGGTGGAGGTTAAATACAGATTAGCCGTCTTATCAAAGTGACCTGCTACATGAGGTACCACCCCTTGACCAATTTCTGCATACCAGAAACAGTCAGAATCACACAAATCCAAATTTAATCTAAAATATACAGTAAATACAGCGCCTTGTTTTTCATATAATAAAAAAAGAACCCAAACAGACCCCTGTGTGAATCACTGCCCTGTTTGATAGCATACTTTAGACAGTGGTGTGATCATACAGAGGAGTCTTGTTTTAATCAGATTAGCGGATTAGGATTGTTTATGCAGATTAGTTTATAACCCAGATTGAGGGACAGGAGAGGGATTCTTCAGCAGGACTTTGGGGGAGAAGGACTGCTCCCTGTAAGCAATCGTGAGTACATTTCTATTCTTTCAAGTAAGTTATTGTGGTGGGGAACATTTAGCAAAAAAATGTGTTGTGCTTCCTTTTGCAGAGGATGCCGGTCATAAACGTAGAGGACCTGACCGACAAGGACAAGGCTGTGATGGAAGTAAACCAACTTAAAATTGAAGTGAAACTTGAGAGGTGGTTGGTAAGTTGTTTTTGCACTGAAGAAAATGTCAAAGCCTTTGTAGGTTAGACTTTTATCCATGGCAAGCAATTCATCAACTTGTTTGAATGTAATTACACATCAATTACAAGTGCAATCAGTTCTAACTGAAAGAAATTGCTGGATGGGTTTGTCTCAACACTTTTTTTTACTTGATTACTTCAGACATCTAAATGCTGCGAGGAAATCAAGGAATACATTCAGGCTGGAGTGGAGGAAGACATCCTTGTCAAAGGCATCCCAGAGGAGAAGAACCCCTTCAAGGAGAAAGGTGGCTGTGTAATCTGCTAGACTGTACCTGAGGAGCTTTTCATATCTCAGATTAGCACCCAAGGACATTCTCCCTCCCCTCATAAAAAACGGATTTGCATACTGTGAAGATTAGATGGACGTAATAAAGAAAGAATTTCTAAAACTTCATGAGTTTCCGTGTAAATGATTCCCCATGTTCTGGTCAGATTGGAATTGGTAATTGGTAATTTTACTCTTTGATGCAGTAAATAAGAGTTGTATTTGGCGAGGGTTATATAATGCTTCTCTTTCATGTGGTATATATAGTCTGAGCAAATGGGGCCCATGTGTTGTTTCATACACAGAAGCAATATTAAATGTGCTTGTTTATAACTCAGTCTGTCTCCATCATTCACTGTGGGAAGGTTTCGTGACAGAGCAAAGAAACCGATGGCTTACATCTTCATAACTCAGTCTGCATACATTTTAAGTTTACCCAATTTTTTCCTCATACATTCTTATGAGATCATTAACAATTTGTAGCATTTTTGTTAGGGACTTCAGAACCATGTGTTTGAGCTCCTTTTTACTATTTATTTTATTTTATTCTGTAGTTTCAGGCAGTTTTAATTAATTCTACCATGAAAATCAAGCAGCAGACAAACTTGGGAAACATGAATAAAAGTCATGCGGTAGATACCAGGAATACATGAAAAAACACATTACTTTTGGGGGCTAAAAAATCCAAATCTATAACTCTTAATAATCCCCTCACCTTTGGACCTTTTGTGACACATTGCATGTGAAGTGGACCTCCACCAACGAGTAATGTTCCTTTTTTAACAATGACTCATTCAACATTTATTTTTAGATGTGTGACGAGGTAAAACTATCCGGTATTTCACAACAGTAGCAAAGGTTAGAGAAAATTAGATAAAAAGAATACAGTGTATAGGAAATATCTATCCTATATATATCTTTTTTTTAACAGAGGTACTTCCAAAATGTCAAAAGTCAAACATTGCCAAAATATTAAGTTTCCCCCCGGGTTAATGTTTTATTCCAGGGGAAAACCTTACCTGTTTCCCCAAAGAGGGCTACAGTGGGGTCACCGCAGGCGCATGCGCACACAAGCAAGACAACAAACATGGCGCTGCGCGAAGGAGCTCTTCGTGTAAAGTTGCTCGCAAACAGCCGAAATTTCTACAAATTTACCTCATTTCTTGGTGTCCGGTCGTTGTCTGAAAATGTGTCATCTAAACCCGTAACGTCCAGTGCCTCAGAGACCACGGGCGACCATTTAATCTACACAGCAGAGCACTTTGCATTAAAGGAGTCCCTCAGAAAGGTACGCTAGCGCTGTAGCAAGCTTTGACTTTACAGTGAAAACAAGGCCGGTTTGGTTTAGTTTAGCTGGTGACAGCTGGATAGTTCAACACCCATGTGTGTTATTAGAAAGTAGCATAAATATGCCGCTTAACCTGTGTGTAAGAAGCAGCGGAGGGGCGGTGTAATGAAAGTGGGTGAGAGGTCGCTATGCTAGCTCGTATAGTTTCCCTCAGCTGCGCTGTGTTGATGTCTGCAGGAGCTGCTTTGTATTTACAGCGCCGGTTTCAAGTTGAACATTGTTTTGGCGTTGCTTCTATCGTTGGAAAGGATGTTAATGTGTCCTCAAACGTCTGCACAAGCCTGCATTATGCAGGCAGAGGGCCAGGTACACTGAGGCTGCGCTGGTCAACAATAACAAACAGTGTCTGGTTGGTGTGTTTTCATGACCCGTCCGTCTCTCCCACACATTGCACTTGATCCATGTCAGCCCTCCTCCTGCCAGCGTGTGCAACATCTCTGTTCTTGTACCGGGGTTTATCTAAAGCCATGGTTACATCACTTCAGATGTTCTTCAGCATCAGGTCTGTATGAACATGATCTGCACACTCTTGACACAGGTTGCTTGTGTCTCAGATGTGGGTGGTGTGATGACCTTGCCTGCACTCTTACTGCATATTTACAGTCAGCTTTTATATTAAAAACATTTTGTTCCCATTGTTAAGACAGGTCAGTGCACATAATTCATGTGTAGTTTGTTAACTGGGTGCTGTGTAAGCGTAGTAAAATTAGATAAACACTGATGGTGGCTGGCCATGGCATTCAGATGAAACCGCTAATGAAGCCAGTGTCATTTAGCCAAAGCAGATACAACGTTTGCTTGTATCAGACGAACGTTTGGCTCTGTTCATCTAGAATATCAAAGATACTAGGCTTTAAAAGATTTAGCAGTACACTTGGGAACTGTTTTTTTTTTTTTTTCTTCTGGCCACTCATTTTGGCAGAGCAGTATATGATTATTCAGGAGGAAAACTGATGTGACATAGTCATGCAGTACACTATGAGTATTTAAAATGTCAATTTTCAATGAAATTGCTTGAGAAAACCGTGAAATATTGTGGCGTACACATGATAAATATTGGAATGGTAGTTTAAAATGAATGTGTTTACTATCTTTGTCTCAAAAGAATTGAAGACAACATATTATGGACTTTTTTTATTATTATTATTTTTGGCCTTTCCAAGCTTTATTAGATAGAGACAGCTGAAGAGTGACAGGAAATATGGGGAGAGAGAATTGGGGAATGACATGCGGGAAAGGGCCACAGGTCGGGACTCAAACTCCAGCCAGCCACAGCGAGCCTTCGCATATGGAGCTGCCGCTCTACCGACTGAGCTAAGTGCCACCCCGTATTATGGACTTTTTGATGTGACCGAGTATTTGCTCTATTGTTTCGACAGTGGAAATATATAAAATATGTAAACCAAAAATCATTTAATATTTAAAATGACGCACTCCCATCAACATCTCTGCTTGTTGTCTTCTGGAGTGTGTGGATAAGTCCTCTGTTGATGCCTTACGCATTAAGTAATCATAATTAAAACACAATCAAAGTTACTATGAACAGCTGGTAAAATAAACAAATTGAGAATAAACATTGTTTGCTGTGGGTATAAAGAAATTCTTGAACTTTATTTTTCTAAATGATCATATAAGATGCAGATGTGATTTCTACCGTACAAAGTTTTTATTTATTTTCTTTGAAAAGATGAATATCTGCAGGTGCAAATTGTGGTACTAAAAAAAAAAAAAATCAGAGCAAGAATTAGTAATTAGCCTGACTCATTACGAGACAGACGTTGGAGACAGAGACAGCAAAAAATAACAACAAGTGCCTAATTTAAGGCAGGCAGCAAAGATGTTGCGGTAAATGGAGGGAAGCTTGTTGTGTGACTAAACCTTCAAAAGGATGCCAGGAGGATGAAAATAAACTCGTACTGGGAATAATGGGAAGGCTGAAAATGGGAAAAGGAAATTCAGACAATATACTGGCAGCGCAGGAAAGGGAACTCGAAGCAGCGCGGTTTATTAAAAGAATTCACTGTAGGATAGTGTGTGTTTATAAATGGTATACAAATGGGGTTATAGGAAATCCTTTAGTGACTATTCAAGGTCAGACGCTCCTAAATAGTGCCAATGTTTCCACTAGAAAGTTTCTGTTAGTGGGTGGGGCGTGTGTGTATGTGTGTAGGACCATGCTTGACTGTTGTCAAGGTAGCTGTATGTGTGTGTGTGTGTTACATAGTGCTGGGCATTTGTACACGAGGCAAACAACTTCCGATGCCACCAAATTAGTCACACTTCCCACACCAGACCACCAAACTGTCCAAGGCTGTTGTGTCATGTGGAAGGTCATTAATGAGGATAAGAAACCAATTGAGATTTCCCTCACGTTTCTAGGAAGAGGTTTCTCATGTGCTGCCTCCCATAGTTTCCCACACTACAAAGCCATTGTTGGCAGCTTCAGAACAGTACTGCTGGCCAGCTATGTGCTACCAATAACAAATTACCTTTTAATAATGTTGGCCCTTTTGAAATGGGTTGGTGTTTGAAATTGAAGAATTTCCTAAAATAACTTTACTGGCTTTTCTTCCAGCCTGAAGAACATTTCTGTCCTGCAACAGATGACCAACCTTTGCCCAGAATATAACATCAGCAGGGCCCTCAGTCAGCCCCTTTTGGACAGGAAACTGAAGCATCGTTATCGCTAGAGCCACCACGCTTCATTAGAAAAAAGTCATGTTTACTTTGCAGAACAAAGGAGTCGCCGATCTGCTGCTCCCTTGCTTTACAACAACTAACATCAGTTTAGATCTGAACTTACATTAACACCAAAACCGCACAACAAGACAAACAAACTCACTGATTGTGGCAGTGGTACACCAGCAACTCCTGTGTTCTGCAAGGTAAAATCGTGTTTGTTATCAGTGATGTCTGGTTGCTTTGACTAGAACATGGGTCGATATGACCAGTCAATGTAATTTTGTGCTGATAACATTATATTGATTTATTTACTTTAAAAACAATAACCAGATGGGAATGTTTGTTGCTAATCTAGTGAATTCATTTGCTTGAATATGCAAATATATTGTCTGATATGAGCAAATACAGAAGTAAAATACAAACCTGAGATAGTGACTGAAGATAACTCCATCAAAACAATAGAGCAAAATCTCTGATGGCCGACACAGTGTATGGTGTCGTACTTCTAGGCCCTAAGACAACATGTCTTCATAATATATCTTGAGTAACTTTGTGATTCCCAGTCCTAATATATATCCTGATATAGAAAAGTGACACAACAGTTATATTTGGACAGAGGGTCCCAGTTTTGCTTTCAGGATTGCAGAGTAGTGAGAGTGTCATGGGAAAAGCACAGACAGACTGGATTTTGTAAGACTATTTGACCGTCTGGTGATGTGAACTTGTTCTGGTATGCAACACAGATAGTCCACAGTAACCTTTGTGAAGAGATATAGAATCACTCCCGATGACCTTTCTGTTCTCCTTTCCAGCAGTTCGTCGTCCCTCCCTTTCCCTCCTCAGGATTTGAACTTTGGACGCAGACTAGTACCTCCCCATATTTACTGCTTGTCCTTGTCTTTGATGTAATAAAATGTAAGTTAGATTCAAGCCCCGGCATATGCGCCATATATCTCTTGAAAGTGGTGTCTGCTTTCTGTTTTGAAAGGTAAAAACATGATGTCTGTGTTTTCTGTCTGCCTTGTATTCAGATGTTTCTCAGCTAGTACGTTGTTCTTGGCTGCCTCGGTGCTTGGCTGGTCTGAGTTTGTGTGTTTTGGAAGGGTAAAATGAGCAGTGTGCATCACTTTTTGCCATCCTGGAAAACCTGTGAATTCTCTTCAGTACTTTGTTGTTGTTTTTTCTAGTTTGAAAAGACAGCACCAGTCTGGCACACTGGTGGTTGTGCTGTCACTCTCAGGCAGAGATCTAAGCTACATGAAGAAATAATCAAATTGGGTTTATTTGCCTCAATCCACTTTAATGCACAAGGCTCATTTAACTCATTTCATTTTCTGAGGATGGGATTTGATGTTTCCTATTTCCAATACCTCGTTTGGTTTAATCATTACCTTTCACAGACGTTGCCAACCATTTAGAGCATATTGTACTGGAGGGAGAAACACATTTCCGCAGCAGATTACCATGGGTCTGTTTAAACCGCGGCACATTAAAAGTGTGTATGCATTAAATTAAATAACACCAATAGCAAACCACTTATAGTTGTTTGTAATATTTCATTTCTTGGACGGCATTTTTGAAAAGCATTCAGCAGAAAAACAAGGAAAGCAACAGCACATAACATGTTTAATTTATATATTTTATTCATATATATTTCTTAATCGATTTGCTTTACATGGCAAATTAACACATGAACTGTAACCCGCACTTTCAATGTACAGCCTATTATCTGTGAAGCAGCTTGAGTTCCCGCAAAAATAGCATTGAATGAGCGTCACAATAGACTGGGTATCATAAGTGCTTCTCCAGCTGTGGACCACTTCCAGGTGCTTGAAATGAGTCACGGTTCACTCATTCAAGTCTGTTACAATGCCAGGTTGAAACCCCGTCTGCGCTCCTTACGGACATTTTGGTCATGACTCATAAAATCAGGTACTTGTGATGTACACTGATTACACTGATCACACAAAATGCTGCTTGAGGCTAGATTCAATGGACAAAAAAAAAAAAAAAAGCTGCTCTCAATGTTGAAGAATATTATGTAAAATTCAGTGATGAGATAACCAGAATCCATTTGTTCCTCCCTTCTGAATTCATCATTTTATTTACTTCTAATAGAAATTAGCACAAACCTGGTAAAGTTATTTCTTCACCACGACTACAGACTTTTTTTTGTTTGTTTTTTTGTTCCACTCCCGAAACATATAATATAGTCATCCTTCATTTTGAGGCAGCTGTATATCCCAGGCTTTGTGGCTGAATAGATGGATCGACTGCTAACTCAGAAGGAATGCCATTAGTCTGGGTTTCAGTACCAAGCTTTATTTTCACATGCTGTTCTGAATGTTACTTCAGAGGTTTTTCTATCCTGCCAAGAATAAAACGGTGGAGGAAACACGCAGTCATTAAAACGCTGGCATTCGAATGGTCGAAAGCAAAGATGCCGAAAATCAGCACAAAGTTGGCCAACAGCTTCATAAAAGTATCAGTATCATCCCTCAGAAACCCCAAACCCTCGGTGTAATTTGCACTGTTGGTTGTATTGGACCACTTTGCGTTACCGACGTTGTCACTGAATTCTGTTACGGTCTCATTTTTAACACATTTTTCCTGCTCCAAAATGACACAGATTGGGATTAAGCCCAAACCCCTGACATTGTTTCACGAGCCTGCAGCTTGTCTTTTTGTATGCCCCTAGCCAAGTCTTGGTTATCAGAGGAGTGATAACACACACGTCTAGCAAATAGCACGCCGTGCATACCGTCACCATATGCTCCGTGTATACATTTTTCCAGCCTGCTTTTTATTCATTGACGTGTAATACCTTATCTCGCTGTCTGCTAGAGATAGATTACATAGACTTAAGTCGAGATATGCACCGCACAGCAGGATACCCATGTATGTGTAACAATCACTGTATGTGTTGTATTCACTCATAATATGTATCCTGTCAAATATCCCTTTGATGTCAGTTATGAGACAGGAGATGGAACGGCAGGCCTGTCATTTGTTGTTAGAATCATACTGAGGGTTTTAAAAAAGCAAATGTGTGCATGCAAACATGCAAATGTGTGCATAGTAGAGAAAAAGATGAGGATGGTTTCATGGACAGTGTTAGAAGGACACACATAAACATTTCTCTGCCCTGATGTTTTTGCCCCGTAGATCATCGATCAGGAGATCAACCCCTATGTGGATCAGTGGGAAGCAGAAGGGACGTTTCCAGCCCATAAAATCTTCAAGATCTTAGGAAGTGCCGGCTTTCTTGGAGTCAACAAACCAGTTGGTAAGAGTGTAGTGACATCTGAGAGATAAGAAATCGAAAGTAAACAGAAGTATGACAATAATCCACATTTCTGTGGATGCAGTAGCTTGTTGATTAGTGCCCCACAGCACTCTTCGTGATAAAGTGCCCTTGAAATTGCCCCGTGGGAACTGAAGTTTGTGTTCGTTCGACCACATGCATCTTTGTTTGATCTGTATTTGACTAGCAGTGTATGCTGGGATATATTCCAGCCCACGTGACACAGAAAAATGAATTCAGTATTGCCTTAATGAGAATGATTTTGTTTCGTAAATTATAGACATCTTCTGAAATATGATTTGAGTTTAATTAATCTAGTGGGGTTTTGTGCTTTATCTGGAGCAGAGCGATAGAAAAAAAAAAGCTCACTTTGATTTAAATACACAGATTTATTTAGGAGGATGCTTGTTTTTTTTTTTTATTTGTGAGAGGATCGAAGGATAATGAGCCTGCCAGGAAATGATAATACCCATCACGTCAAGGTGCCAGACTTTTCTTGCTGTTGGAAACAAAGGCCATTTTCCCCCATTGTGTCTCAGCGAGAATGTTAATTTTAAGTTAATTCAGTGAAATCTAATTAAGTTTATAACAGCTTTGTTTAGACGTGTGAGCAAAATGCTAAAAACCTGGACGCTTCACATTGACAACCCAAGAGCATAAACAAAAGAAGATTGTTTTGCAGGCTTGTTTAGCAGAATATATATCCGTTCTATAAAATGCTTCTGGGGGTCATTTTCTGGCTCAGACTTTAGTCTGTTTGTATTCTTGGTTATTTCAGTTGGTAATCCATACAAATATGACTGCCAATAAATCACCCAGTCTAAAGGATATATGTTTTTAGGGGCGCGCCGTCTGTGTTGCCATTGCAAAAACTCCCATGATAAATCTGTAGCATATCTGTGAATCGACAAAGCCCCGGCACAACATAAATATTGCTTTTAAAGATATCATTTTTTAATCCAATAAACATGACTATCAATTACTGGATAGAATCTGCTTGTGTCGCACAGCAGACCACAAACTGAGGAATCCTTCACTGTGTGTGCAGTTTGACCGTCTCCGCTTCAAAGAACATTTGGCATGTCTCTTTCACAGTCCGGTTCACTTTCCATTCATTTTCCTTGCTGTTTGACAGCCATACATTACAGTTGGTCTGGTTTAGAAATGTTCCCACTGTGATGATGGGTGCTGGTGTCACAGCAACACCCCGCAACAGCTGTCTGCTACAGTATATCTTATTTCCAGATGTGTACCCAGCTGTGGCACTGCTGGAGTGGGGGAGGCAGCGGGACAAGTCCTGTACAGTACAAAACCACAAAAAAAAATAGTTGTGGTTGTGATGTGTAATTCATTCTGAGTACGTGAAGAAATTTGAGGGAAGTGTTTGACACTCAGACAGCAGATATCTAAAGTTTCGCAGCTACTCAGCTGTAGTTGCTGTTCTGACGTTTCATGCGCAAAAAAGAACAAATCTATAAAACAACAATTGGACGTTGAGTTTTGTGGAGAAGATTTTACCAGCAGTCTGTAGGTGAAAGAAGAGGGGAGGGCCGAGGGAATTAAAATGCGCTGAATAGACAAGCCTTGAGCGTTAGTTGACAGGATTAGAGAGGAGGAGGAGGAGTGAAGACACAGTGTATTAGCTGCTAGATTACCTGCTCATGTACATGCACAGCAAGAAACAAGAAATACAAGAAATATTCTAGAGATATTGTTTGTAAAGCAAATTTAAAAGAAACCATCAGAGTCAAGTACACCCTGTAGTGCAGAAACAACTGTCAGAGTGTGGATTTGACATGTTTTAGTATGCAATCTAAACTGACCTCATGTGGAGGGCAGTACATGTAGCCACAGATTTTTGTCTTTAAAACTTAAAATGTAAAAACCTCTTTTTAAAAACATTGTAATGTATTCAAAAGGCTTTTTCAACTGCTAAAATGTGGAATTCATGTTGCTTTTGGCTTAATATTTGCTGTGCCATTAGGAATAATCAAAGTTGCCATGGTATTATAAGGGAAGTGTACAGTTGGAGCAACTACAGCTACTTCCCTTTGCTGAAGTGCTGACTAATGCCTCTCAAAGAATTCTGCACTAGGTTAATTGATTTAGAGGCTTGGATTACAGGAATGGGAATAGGGATTTAGGAGCCTGTTCAATGGAGAAATGATTCATCAGGTCTAATGAGAGAGGCGGTCGCCTTTGAACAGGAAACAAATCAAGCCAAATACAATAAAACAAAAGCTCCCACGAAAAAAGTCTCTTTGTGTCTTCAAGTCACGGAAACCAGAAATTCTTGAAAGGGTAAACAGCATCAGGAAAAAAATGGACATAATCTTATATATAGGATGAATGCTCAATGTAAGACTAAATGTTTATGTTAGTGCCGTATGTCGTGTTTTGACACTGACCCTGAACAGCAGCATCCTGGTTCGAATCTGGCCTATGACCTGTCATCGTTCCACATCTATGATTCCACATCCTGTCATTGAAACCAATCCCATGACATGATTTTAATTCCTGTTTCAAGGCATTTAATGACTTAGAGCTCCTCTGTGACTTAAAATCCGGGAAAGCAGATCACTGGGAGTGGACCTAGATTCATGCCATGGTTTTAAATGCCTGTATGTCCGAAACTGGCAACAGTTAAAGCCCCTGCTTAAATCTTTTTGGTGCCATGCAGCATATTCCTTCATTTAATCCGCTGAAAAGTGCGCTCAACGCTCCGTTTCCACTCTTTTTTTCCATGTACAAGGAAAGACATTATTACCTTTGAAAACATGAGAAGAGGAAGATTGCGCAAGGCAGCCACGTTCAGGGAGTAGACAGGGATGACCCTTGGCTTCCTGCCTGTTTTCCTCTGCTCTGAGAAAGACGTATCCGCACTTTACACACTGGCAATGGCCTCTTGTCTCCTGCTTGACAGATAGAACCTGGCAGCCTGCGCATTTTTCCCTTCAGCTGAATATTTTTGATACTAATGTTTAGATGACTAACTACTTGGAGAGAGTTGCGTGCACTTTTTTTTTTTTTTTTTACACTTTCTACTTTGGTAATATTATGATGAATGCATTGCAATGGCTCCTTCTTCTATTTTCTAAAACATTACTAATACTGACTGTTCGGATTTTATGTCCATTGCAATAATTGTGACAAGACAGTGGTTTATTGTTTCTGCCTGGTTTTATCATCACGTTCCAGTGCAAAACAGAAGCAGAAAGCTTTTACTTTGTTTGACATTGCCTGTGTGTCTGCTTGCGTTGCACCCTTAAATTTATTCCAGTCTTTATGCTTCGAGATGTGTTTCGTATGGAGCTCCGCCCAACGAGGCCCTACCGTGATGAACATCTGGTGAAACATATGTGCATACGATTGACATTTGTGACAGGATTTTGTTTGTTTTTCTTCTGCTTGCTTGTTCAACCAGGCAGCCTGCTGTTTTGCTTAAAGTGGGATAAACCTCGGTGCTTCCCTTTGTCCACATTATCCACCGCAGGGTTTCCAGTGCTCAGAGACTTATCACTCCGCAGCTGCACCTGTTTCCTCTTATTTTTGGCTCCCCCATTCCCCTATTTGCGTGTCCCACTATATTTCCCTTCTTCTCTGTCGCCATTTATTTTGCTCTCTTTCTTTTACTCCCAGTTTCTCTCTGACAGTCTCCCAGACAGAGGTGGCATCATTTGATAGCAAGTCTGACAGGCGATATTAAACCACTTTGCTCGAGGTACGGGCCTCCATTTTATACCTTCGCTGATGATTATTCATGGTCAGTCGCTGCTAGTTATCCGTCATCACGTGGCTGGCACACTGCATGTAGTCGTGGGAACATGCAGAGCATTTTCACAAATACTCTGTCTGGTTACTTTTGGCTGATTGGTCATTATCATCAAAGGATGATGAAGTTTGTAGCGCTGCAGAAGGACCACGCACTTTCTCTTTGTTTTATTTTGAAAGAATTTGGACGCGTGCACGTTTACCACAAACAACTTGAGAGGAACGCAGCATATGGAGTGCATTAGCCGGCTAATTTCATGAGTAGCGGACAGAAAATTGGCCGTTAGCATAAAGTAGCAGGCAAAAGAAACAGGCTGTTCATCTCACAGTAAATGCTGCAACTGGTGATGAAAGGCAAAAGACAGGAAAGGCAAGGAGATGACTCTTTATGAGGATAACTGACAAAAAGGCATGTTTAAAGGCATGTTTAGACTTTTCAGTAAAGGGATTGTTTAAGAGATCAAAATCAAATTCGAGATACAAAGCAGAACAGCGATGGCACTGAGATGACAGTGACCTTTTTCTGCGGCGTGCCTCTGATCTCCCTGCAGTGCTTTTTACACGTAATTACAGATGGCACAATTAATGATAACATCCCGTAATTAATTTGAGTGCATGCCCCGGTGCCAGCAGATCAGTTCAGGATATTATGTGTGCGTGTTTGTGGTCAGAGACACGCTAGGCAGTGATGGTATTACAAAGACGACAGGAAAAGATGGAAGGGAGTGTGAGTGCAAGGCTAGTTTAAGGTGACTAATGGTCAAGGAAGGTCCTTTCTTGAAAAAAGGGGGGAAAAATCAAGAATCCAGACATTGTACAGTGAACGGTCAGCCTTGAGCTGGCAGCAGTAGTCATTGGAGTGTATGTTTTGTCCCGTACAGAGTATGGCGGCTTGGGTCTTGACTTCAGCTACAGCGTCGCCGTGGCAGAGGAGCTGGGAAACATCAGCTGTGGGGGCGTCCCCATGGCCATCGGCGTGCAGTCTGACATGGCTACTCCTGCCCTGGCCAGGTACAATAACACAATGCTACATGAGTGATATTTGATCCATCGGCTGATACTCGTCACGGTGAAAAGTTTTTACACCTCAGTGTTACATACCCACGTATCCAGTGTTCTCACTATCTACCTTCACAGCTGCCTTTTCTTATCAGAAGGACAACAGCTACTCAGTGAGTCAGGCAACGATGTCTGGTTTGTGTTATTCTCTTTTTTTTACACTACCACTAGAGCCACTTGTCTCAGCGCTGGAGTACAATTTCAAACACTCATCCCACAGGGACGTGTTTCATTTTGAGGTGATAAAACACTGCTTGCATTCCTGGCCCTGGCAACAACTGCCACATTGTTTAGCCTGCAGATCCTTGTATTGTGTTTGATATGTGAGTTTATAACACCAAACCATGTCCACACTGCACCTTTTTTATTTCAGACATTTATTAGGTCCAGCTCTGCGGGGACGTCTTTCTCCCTTTTTCACCCATCTTTTCTTTGTGTGTGTATGTTTATTTTGGTGTATTTTTACTGGTCTGTCATGAACAATGGTTTTAACAGTTGCACTGACTGCACTTAATGTAATCTTATAACTGTTAGCAACAGTTAAAAAACATTTTATATTGGTAGAAAAGCAGGTATTAACAGGATCGGCCAAATTGTGATGCTACACTGACAGCACAATGGCTGCAGAGTATTATAAACAACTGAATAAGGATCATGTCAGAAAAGTTATTTTATGTCGACCAATAATTATAAATGTATGTATGCAGATATAGATATGACAGTAGTTTTCAGTGTGATGCCTGTGCCATCTTAGTGGTTGTAGGTATGTGTGTATGTACACTAGAAAAACACAGCCTGTAGTACACCCCTTTATCAAAGTTATACTCCCCAGAGGGTATTAATATATTTGCTCATTCTTTGTTTCATCCACATAGGACCTTGGCTTTTTGTGTGATATCCTCCTGCTATGAAACAGCTGCTGGTGACAGAATTCAGTGAAACAGACAGTTGGAGTCTCAGGAGTTTAATTAGGGGATCTACACCAGCGCTGCAATGAGTTCTTATGAAGAGAGCAGCAAAAGAAAAACAGGATACCATGGGAGGTTTAGGATAAGACTCCTTCCTCCACCTCACTGCTACTGTAATTGCCTCAAACATGGCAGCGTTGTTTCAAAGCACACAGCACACTGTTTTGTCTTGCCACGATTGGACCGTGAAGTTACTAATAAGTTTTAATATCATGTTTCTGTGTGCAGGTTTGGTTCGGCCGAGCTAAAGAAGGAGTTCCTCCTTCCCTCCATCATGGGGGACAAAGTGGCCTGTCTCGGTGTTAGTGAAGTTGGAGCCGGCTCTGATGTCTCAAGTACGTCTCTCTATCATCGCGCTCCTTCATCATCCTCTGGTCATTTATTATCCTCTAATTTTCTTTTTAGCTCCCAGAGGGTCATTTTGAAACCACCAGTGCTGCAAAAGTGATTGAGGTTTCACAATCAATTTGGCACCGAGATTCTCTCGGGAGAGAACGATGGCATGCTGAATGTGACACGCTCCCTGTCATCAGATTTCACCGCTCTTTCTTTGTGGATTAGTATATATTATGTTTGACATCTAGAGTAATACACCAGCTTCAGATTCAAGTCTTTTGATTGAAGGGACAAATTGTATTTCTCTGATTATTCATGCATTGAAACTTTTCATTTAACCTTCTGTCCACACACTTATCTTCCCAATTTTCGCTCTCTCTCTCTCTCTCTCTCTCTCCATCCATTTACACACTCCCATCACATGTCGATTCAGGTATCAAGACTAAGGCGGTGAGGCAAGGGGATGAATATGTGATCAACGGGGGAAAGATGTGGACCACCAACGGCACCCAGGCTGACTGGATGTGTCTCCTTGCCAACACCAGCGACGGGCCCCCGCACAGGAACAAATCTCTATTCTGTTTGCCAATGAACCTGCCAGGTACGCATCAGTTCATTATTTGTGGGATCATTTTTCTGAAGCTGAAAATTAACAATTTTATTATTTTATCATCTGTGTTTTTCAGCTCTTATGATTTACTACAATATTCCTACATGATTTGCCTGAACACTTCACCACCACCCTCTCTAAATAATTTGTTCTGTCACAAGAATTTATTGTTATTGTGCCTTTGCCAAGATGTGTTAGGACGTTTATTCCCTGTTCTTCCCACTGTAGGAGTACAAATCGCACGCAAGATTGATAAACTCGGTATGTGGTCGTCAGACACAGCCGAAGTGTTCTTCGATGACGTTCGTATTCCCTGCAGCAACATCATCGGCCAAGAAGGCATGGGCTTCACCTATCAGATGCTTCAGTTCCAGGAAGAGAGGCTCTGGGCAGTGGCAAATGGTGAGTTCTTCATTTCTCTTCTTCTTCTCTCCCCCCGGCCACATCCAGTAATCACGTCATCTGTCCTAGTTTATGTAGTTTGCCACTTTCACTTCTGTTTTTCCTCACATCACATCCACCTCCTACAGATCTGGGGATTATCATTTCCGTTGAGTTTCCAGAAATTAGGGAGTTCAGATCACAAAGTTCAAGTCATTATTCATCTTTAAAGTAGAAATGTGCGTTTTGCTTTGAGTAACAAACATGGGGCAATGTTTTCTCGTGCAGGACTTGGATAAAAACATACTTTGTATTTGACCCTGATGTATTGGCCTGTTTGGTCTCATAAACATTTGGGGCATCATGTCATTAATCAGAGACACTGTCACTGCCAAGAAAAACAAAAGGTGACAGCTTCCATAAACCAGCATTGGTAGTCAGGTCACGTCTTTATCTTAATGCCTGCAGTCCTGACAGCGATGGACAACATCATTCAGGAGACCATCCAGTACACACGGCAGAGGAAGATCTTCAAGCAACCCGTCCTCTACCACCAGACAGTTCACTTCAGGTTGGCTGAGCTGCAGACGGAGGTCGAGCTGCTCCGCTCCCTGCTCCACCGTGCTACAGGTGAGGTCACGTTATAGACGGACATGGCATAACAAAAATTAAAGTTCGTGTGTCTGGATAAAGAACATTTATTTTTAAGGAACGAACACACACAGCCGTCCTCATGGCACTCAGTACCACAGATAAGACTATGGCCTCGGTTGACTCAGCTCTGTAAGAATGATGTGAATGCTACACTCGCCTTGGGTGGAAAATCTGGCCATGTGTGATGCAGTAGGTTGGTTCAAAAGACAAAGGACGCATAGAGCGGGCTGAGCAATAATGTGGTTACTGTTAAGTTGTGATAAGTTAACCTCATCATTATCATCACATCAACAATGTGGTTGTCTGGCTGTAAGACAGAACTGCAATTGTTAGCTTTAGCATCAAAGCATCAAGCATGTTTGTCTCTAGATTGCGAAAGCAACACCATGATGAATGTTATGGATGAGTCACCTCAAACTTGGCTGCAGTTCAATTTTGTCTTACTTAAAGGGGATTTGATTTTTTTAAGCCCTATTTCACAAGCGTTCAAGCTATGCTAACATTATATTTTCTGTCTTCTATTAGTTAATTGTCCATCTATAATTCCCTTTTAAAAAGTGTAAATAAATGACTAACTTTAAAAATCACATTTTTGTACTTTAAAGGTGAGAAAAACACACGTGGAAAGGACTGTTGTTTCTGTGTGTGCTTGTATAACTTCAAACCGCCGCAGGCTTTGCCACCTGAAAGCAAGCTCTCCCTAAATAAAATGCTTTACGACACAGTGTTTATGATATGAATATGTGGTTGCATCTGTCGGGCGAGTGTCCAAGGTGTTGTGATTTTCTCACTGGGTTTATAACCACTCCAGTGGCTGGCAGCTTGGAATGAATTTATCTAGTTGGTAACAGTTCAAAGTCCATTTTGTTTGCCCAAGAATAGATCAAAGCTTTTGCATCTGTTTGGCACAGGTACTTCAACACACACACACAAACTTCTCGACAGATTGAAACAGGACAAATCATGCTGCTCACACACGTTCCTCTGGAGCATACCTACAATAGAGGCATTGATCAGTTGCACTGGGAAAAGGTCTGAATGGGGAAAATCCCTGAATCAGAGCCAGCCACAGGTGATTCTGAAACTGAATCACATTTTGTGTCTTTGTTTTTTTGTTTTCCTCACTTCATTCTTTATCCAGCAGGACATTTTTCACTCTTTCACACCTGTGTCACTACTTTTGTCCTTCCTTCTTCTCCTGCAGCATTGTACATTAAAGGCAATGACGTCACCAAGCTAGCATCCATGGCCAAGTTAAAGGGAGGCCGCCTGGTCAGGGAACTGAGCGACAGCTGTCTCCAGTTTTGGGGAGGAATGGGCTTCACCAGCGACGTGCGGGTCAGCAGATTTTACAGGTGAGACTGGTCGAACAAACCATACCATACCATAACGTTACCATAAGTGAAATATGTTCATAACCATTCAGTTTTAAAGCTACTTTTCCCATTTTTCCCAGCATCCTCTGAAGTAAACAACAGTGATTTACAGCGTATAGCACCCCTGTGAACTTTTGTTATCCGGAACAAAAACTAAGTTGCCACCCAACTACTGTTATATTTGGCTGGCCGCCATGTGCACCATTGTGAGGGTGCGATGTTTCTATGGAAACAGCATTTGGCAGGAGCTCGGTAAAGCTGGCGGTCAGTGTATTTTATGAAGACATGATTCCTTAATTGAAAAGATCAGATTGATTGATGGCTTCTACTCAAACACAGCATGTGATTAAGTCGTATTAATTATGGAAACGTGGAGTTAGGCTCAGTCTCCTGTTGTGCCGTGTTTGTTTACCCTCTGTATAATCAAGCAACAGTGTTTCATTCAGACCTCAAAGCCCTTATTTTACGCGGTGCTGACATCTACTGATGGGGTAAATAATGCAGCGAGGCGTTCAGGATGCACATCATCATCATCGTCAGACGATGAGTGAAATCCACATGATGATCGCTACAGGAAAAAAAAAAAAAAAACACCAGTTCCTATTATCTTTGTCCTTTCCGCAGGGATACCAGGTTAATGTCGATCGGTGGCGGGGCTGACGAAGTCATGCTGGGAATCATCTCAAAGTACATGGACATGCTACCCAGGAAGTGATGTCATAACACTGCTGATAAATTGTTAATGATTCACAATGAATTGCTAAACACAGATCACCTAAGTGCAGTTCTTTAAACTCTTGACATGTGCATGGAAGGTTATTTTTTGATGATTTTAACTAAACTGTATGTGATCAGGCAGAATGATGAAGGGCCTGTATTTATGTTCATATCTTTATAAATGTGAATAGCCTATAGCTGAATGGTCTCATGTAATGTGTAAGGGATTCATTTAAATACTGGTCATCATTTTAAAATAATTTTTATAGAATAGATGTTAGATGAAGAAAAATAATGTACAAAACTGTCATGTAAAAAAAGATCTGTCTTTTCATGTGCTGACATTAAACACATAAGCTCAAATAAAATACCAGTTCACTTTGAATATTTTCAGCACCATCTGTGTGTAAGTAGCACACACTCATATCGGTCAATTCAGAGCATAAAATTTGTTTATTTACATAAAAAAACATTATTTTACAACAAAGGTGAAACAATAACACTTTTTTTTGCATGGATGCCACATACGTCCATTCATTCTTCAAAGCAAATACACGAAATGGTTTGTCTCTGGCATCACTCTATAAGTTAATCACTTTTGACACGACTTTGCTGTATTTGACAGATTCGCAATTTCCTCACTGTTAATCCTACAATGTGCCCACGACTCCATTACCCAGTGATACCTTCTACAGTTATCTGTTTGGGCTGATACCAACTACATAAATATAGTGGCAGTGTCCACTTCAGATCAACATTTGTGATTTCCACCGCACACTGTCATTAATCATCACAGACCCCATTTTATTTTTTGGGATACCATCAAATGGCATCAGCAGCAGTCCTTTCATGCCTCAATTTTGGGATTATTCTATGATACACTCAGACACATGGGCACCTGTAAAACTTACACACTTCTGCCTTTCCTTATAATCATCATATTACTCTAGTTTTGAGATGGATTATTGTGGCACAGACTGCGGAGGACGATGTGGAGATAAAAAGGACCAAATCTGAGAGAGAGAGTCCTCCTATCACCTCAGCTTGATGAACCAGTAGAGGACAAAGAAGACGAAAAAGCAGAAGAGGAGCATGTAGCACAACAGTTTGGTCTGACTGCCTCTGGACAGCTGTTTCACTCTGCCGATGGTGGCACCGAGCAAGCCGCCTGTTGAGTCAAAGTCTGTGTCCTGGTGTGAGACAGAGGGGTAAAAGGTGTAAAGTCCAGGCAGGCCAGAGAACATACTGCATATTATTATAGGTACTACTTTAGTATACTCATATACTGTGCTTTGTTAAATACATCTATTCCAATTCAGAGGGAAATATTGTACTTTTTAACTCCACTGCATTCATTTTAAATGAGCAGACTTGACTTAATGAATCTGAATACCTCACAATCACTTACATTTGTTTCAGTATTTAAGTGAAGTGAAGTGAAACTCACCATATCACCCAGCATTTTGTTCTGGTATTTGACCTCCGTTCCTATTTCGATTGACAGCTGTAAATACACATTTATCAACGTGTAAATATCAAATACAAATATAACACAAAGCAGCATCAGTTTGCATTACTTCAAACTTACAGTTCGTGTGAGAAAGTGAGGAGTTATTTCACATGCCAGAGATTTGAAACAGCTACTTACACTTTTCAAAGCGGTGACTTTAGCTCTCAGTCCCTCCTGTAGGTGTTCATTTTCCTCTTCATACACACTGTATCCACTTGCTACATAATTCCCAGAGCCTCCTTCACCTTCACGAAACGACAGCAATAATTAACACACTGTTATTAAGTGAATTTTCACACTTTAATAAGCCTCCAGAGCTGTATAAACTGGGGCCTGGGGTACAAAACAAGCAGCGTTCATTCATGTTTGGTAACAACATTAGCTAACGCTAGCTAGCAAGCTAACAAGCTAAGTATGCCGTTAAAATCAAGATGTACGTCTGTCTCTTACCCAAACCAGCGCGCCTCATCTTGACACACTAAAGGGAGCACTGTCCTGTTGTGTATGCACCGGGGAAGAAAACAAATGCAGACTAATAAGGTGGAAAGTACCGCTATCGGTAACCGTGTAACTGTGGGAAGTTTGTGCACGTCAGCACACGCCACGACATCAGACGGTGGCCGGACGAGGACAATCTTTCCCTGACGTAACCTGGAGCAATAAGAGATACATGCAAATATAACAACGCCGATAAGAACACGGTTACTACGACGCGTGCTGTTTCCACAATCAATTAATATGAGTATTTATTATAAGATAAATAGGTATGAAACTAAATTTAAAGTGTCTGTCTGTGTATGTGTCTCTCTATGAAGTGTGGTTTGGTTAAAAGATAGACACATAAAATACATAACAAAATTTCCATGTGAAAGTAGCACACACTTATAATGATCTATTCAAATGTAGAATTTGTTTATTTAAATAAAATTAAACTATTTTACAACAAAGTTGAAACAATGAAGAACATTATTTTTTTTCCCATGGATGCAAAATGTTGTAATCTGTCCATTCATTCTTCAAAGTAACATTTCATCACTGTTTATCCTACAATCTGCCCAGGACTCCATTACCCAGTAGTATCTTTTATGGTTGTTACATGTTTGGGCTGATATCAAGTACATGAATATAGTTTTGGTGTCTACATCAGATCAACATATGTGATGTCTACTGCACATGTTTGTCTGCGTACGTGCCATGCTTGCGTGTGTGTGTCTCTATGTAATGGTTTGGTTAAAAGATACGCACACATGTAACTCACCTTGAAATGACAGATTCAGCACATGAGATGACAAAACCACCAACAAAGAACTACACTCATCAGCAAATCTATCAGCACTTGTCCTTTCTGACCATGCCTCATACAAAGTCTGGACGGGTGACATTTATCTTGATTTTAGTGTTAATCATTATTAGGCAACGTTGCTCATCCCATGGTGAGTTCTTACAGCAGCGTAAACTGTCACATATATACTTGAATTTGTTGTTGAAGTTCTGATGTTGGATTTGTGGGTGCCGATGGAAACTTTGTCTATTTAATCCATTGCATTCATTGCTTTTACAAATATGCTATATATATATATATATATATATGTGTGTGTGTGTGTGTATATATATATATATATATATATATATATATATATATATATATATATATATAATTATTATTATAGCGTTTACAAGCAGACAGCAAATATGCACACCAACATACAGGAGCTAAAAACATACAGCAGCTACACAGGCAGGAACTCTGAACATTAGCATTTACAAACTACAGATCTACTAAAGCTCGATGTTCATATGAGACGCCTGTTAACAGAGCAACAGCTGTAAATGGAGAATCAAGGCTGGGAGAGTACTGAACTTTAAAACCTCAAAAAATGAGAGCAAGCTACCACATACTGTATATTTCATTAATTCGATCTATAACCAAATCACACATCCTGTTGTACTAATGGCCTATATATGTCACTATACATCCAGTAATGCAGTTACGGTACCTTCTGTGCTCTAGCTGTAACTGGCTGAGTTGTACTCTCTGGGGTCCATCTGACCATGAGCCCTGACGTCTTTGGTCACTTTGATTCTCTAAAAACCTCAATGTGCACATGTGTGATAGATTCAACCTGTCTTGTCTTAATCAGGGTTGGAAATAAGGTTGTTATAGTATTATAGACATACTACTGATAAAGAATAAATTAAAAACCTCTACCATAAATACCAGTGCACATCAACATATATTCATCAATCATTATAAGTTTAACTGATGGGATTTATTATGGCTGATTATAGGTCGCTGCAGCTCCCTCAGCACCACTATTCCCCTAGTCCATGTGCAAAGGTGAAAGAACCAATATTCAAATTTAAATCTGAATCATACAATTATGTTTTTGTGTAAAACCTTTATAACACAAACATATGTACAGGCATATACAACTAATTTTCTGGACCCTAAGAGCTAAATAATTCATGCTTTTAGTCTCATACCAGTTGGTTCCCCTAACACAAAATGCATGCCAACTTATGTCAAAGTCTCTCCTAATTTACATATAAGAAAAATATAATTATGAAGAGCTCAAATTTTCCCTTCCACCATACATGCAAACACAGAAGGTCCCACGGTGACAAACATCAGTGGGTTGATCTCCCTTTGGTGGGAGAAACATATTATTATAAGAAGAAAATTGCTATGATGTTCCTTTTAGACACAGACAGATTGTTTCCTCTGAACACTTTGAAATGTGACCACCATAAAATTGAGACAAATATCCTCTGTGGCTTTAATAACAGGGCTTACTGACAGATCCATCTGTGCTGCAAGAGTTTCTCGATATTTCCAAAATCCTAGAGGTGCTATTTAGCAATGATTAGCTTTCCTTGAACCCTTCATACATCATCTCTCCCCAAGCCTTGTGCCAATACAACAGGAGACAGCTAATATGATATAAAAGATTAAAATGGCTCTCATGATGTTAATTTATTCTAATCCGATATCTTATAAATAAATACAACTTTAAGCCCCTATCTACCATAATGCAATCCCCCAGCACTCATCTTTTTATGTATCGCCCTAAGGCTTCGCTGTATGCATGACCTTGACATGAGTGTCAAAGAAACAGTGGATATTGATTGAACTGTGTGCACATGTCAGCCTTTGTGGATCTGAGAGGATTGTGTATATCAGATGAGTCTTTAGAGAGGAGAAAGTAATCTGGACGTTTGAAACCTGGTTTTAATCCTCAAACTTCAGATCCAGAACAACCCTGGTGCAATGATCGACACACACACGCACACACTCTGGACACACATGCACGTGTGTTACAGCCAGCTTGGGTGTTCTCTAGAAATGTCTAAATGTGTATTATTTATTGTTTTCTACTGGGCAGTTATATCAGATAGAGCTTATGACGGCTTCTCAGAGATAGAACTTATAATATCAGGAATAGGTGAAGGATAGTTTGACATTTTGAGAAATATTCTCACTTGCCTTTTAGCTGGGAGAAAATGAGAAGATTGATATCTTTCTCATTATTGCTATCAATCTTCTGACCCTAAATTGAGCATATTTCCCAAAACCTCTTGTGACAATTCCTCAAATTATCAAGAATCATTCATATGCACAATCAGGAAAATAAATGTCAGAAAAAGACTTGTTTGTAGTAGCTGCAGTTTGCAATAAGCACTGGGAAATAATGTTTCAATAACGTCTCAGGGATGGACCAGGATAAAAGAGATACTCCCCAGTCAGTAAAGCATGCTTCAGTTTGGCAAGATAGGACCATAATTAGCTGAAAATGAGAATTGCTCACCTATCTCTGCACTGCGCCTCTCACTGAATACTGCTGATACTTAACAATATCTGGCTCATCCTGATTAGCATAATTCCTCCAGAGAATGGAGCAACGGATGAGTCAGATGACGAAGGAGAAGTGTGGAGAATACATGCCAGAGGAAAGATCAAAAGGACGCCATTGCACTTCCTGCTATTAGTCTCAGCAGAAAAAAAAAAAGGATTTTGATTCCCACAGTTAACATCGCTTTGAACAGGAGTTAAAAGAACTCAGCCACCCCTTTGGCCATGCTCAAAATTCTCAGGCTTGTAAATTGATTTGGATCCTGAATAGATGACCGTGTTGTTCAGAGTGGACCTAAATCCTTTCATTTGTCACGAAATGGGTTTTAATAAAATGCGCAGGAGAATAAAACTGTGATATTTGGGTGAGGTGGAAGACAGCTAAAGAGAATTAATGGACAAGGTGTGTGAGAGAGAGTGTGGCTAAAATTAAAGACTAACATCCAGTTCCATTTCATAACTAGATCTGCTGTAAAATCTATGAGCCTCAAAGAATGCAATATTCATGCTAGAAATAACAATAAATAAGGCATCACTGAATGAACAATCATGTGAATATAAAAAGTAAGACAGAAACATAATTAATAGATAATTTTAATAGATAAAATGCCATTTCATCATTCTTATTTTCATTTTATTTGTATTTCAAGCATCAGCTTCATCATCAGCATAAACCCTGTCTATATAAACATTATCCCATGAGCAGATGTGAACAGATGTGTGTTTGTACAGTACATGCGTATGTATTTTCCCGGTTCCCCATTTCATCATTTCTTATTAGGGTTTTTTCATTTAAATTATTGTCTTGCTTATGTATTGTCATTTTGCATTATTCTGCCCAATTACAGTTTGTCATCTTATTGCTTCTGCAGGAATGGCCACCAACCATTCATGCAAACAAAGCCTAACTGAAATTGAAAACTGACACTGAGAGAAGGAGGTTGGGGGAGGCGAAGCGTGCAGACATTCATCTATTTAAAACCTCACGTTTTAGCTTCATGGCTATTCCATGTCGCCGAATTCCTTCAGGAAATCCTGCTGTCAGTCCAAATGAACAATACTATTACTCAACCTAAAACAAGTTGTCACCCGGTTGGATCACATTATTATTCACTCATCTGTGCGTGTTTGCGGGCGAGTGTGTTTGTGTGTACGTGTCTGGAACCTGACAATCCCCCCTTGAATCCCACTGAAAAGGGGAATAACCCTCAACATCTGAGCTCATGAGTTGACACTGAGGCCGAATCCCTTGACAAAGAATATGTAACAGCATTTAGAATTGAATTGAAATATTGATTCACTTCACCGTGGTTTACTCCGCTGGGAGCTGGGCTTGAGCGGCTTTGTTTTCATTCTGATTACAATGTACACATGAGTCTTTTTTTTTAACCAATGAATGCCATTCAGAGCGCCTCTAATTGCAAAGCACATTACTGTTAGTTCTTGTCTAAATCAAAATCTAATGATGTAACATCACCTGACTGCCAGGCTTTGTCTTCCTGTCTGTCACCATCTTTCACACACACAGACACACACCTCTTATAGTGAACCCTTTCTCCTCTATCTACACTTAATGCACAGAAAGCATGTTATCGGTGTGCTGAATGAACACCGCCTGAGAGAAAAAGTGAAGGTACGTGACCTGTGTGTTTAAACTGATATTGTGTCAGAGCTATTGCTGTGGTTCGCTGTGGAATGAAACCATGGTAATTATCATTTATATAATATGTATAATATTATTTCAATTTCGAGCTGTTTGTTGGACAAAACAAGGATTTTTAATTAGAAATCATTATCAACAAGCTACGTCAATATGTGTTAAAATACATTACAAGAAACAAAATCATCATACAGCATTTACCATTCAACCCCACACACACAAAAAGTGACACAAAGCGATGCCCTATGCCCCCTGTCATGTCACACTGCAGCCATTGTGTAAAGGCTCCAGGTATATCCACCTTTTTGACTGCACATCTTTACTCCTGAGTCATCTGACTCATCTAACTCTGTGCGGTCACCGACTAAACTCGCCTGGCTGAACACAGTCTAATGTCCATTAGCTGCACAGATGCAGTGAGATTTAATCAAGCCTAACGCGGGCTGTTTACCTCAAGGCCTGATGCAACAGAGTGTAAGTGAATCTACACCTGGTGAGATTATCTTGAATTAAGACAATCATGGTGAAATACCTCCTCACTTTGCATCATGCAGTCTGAAGCTCCAGTGCAGAAGTAAAAAAGTTACTTAGCAGTTTGGAGTTCTTTCTCGCCACAATTTGCAGATATTTTAATATAAATCTTATCACATTACAAAACTACTGACTGACAGCACTATTGCTGTTTCGGCCTCTGTAGTTTTTAATTATACAGAAACATGTTTTTAGTCTTGAACAAATTTGAAACTAAACTAAACTAAACTAAACTAAATAAACTTCATCACACATACACACCATTTGAAACCGAGTGTACAATTCATTCATCAGTTAATCAATAAGACTTCATTTCTATAACACTTAAACCCCCCTCTTATAATATTGCAGTAAGGAAACATCAGAGGCAGAAAGAAAGAAAAAAAAATGACAATAACAACAATGCATCAATTAAACAATATGTATATTAAACAGACATACAGTCTGTAAAGGTAACATTATATTCAAGTGAGCAACCAATAACTATAGCTATCAGAAATATGCATTGTGCAGTATAGTAAAGTATAAAGTAGCATTATTATATAGTATACCAGAAAATTGCATAAACTGCACATGTACAACCCCAATTCCAAAAACGTTGGGCTCATGGGCTCAGGAACACTTCCAGACGTCACTTTCTGTGAACAGAGTTTGTCGTGCAATCCACAAATGCAAGTTAAAGCATGTGAACACGATCCAGAAATGCCTTCATTTTCTCTGGGCCAAAGCTCATTTAGGGAGGAAAAATGGAAAACTGTTCTGAGGTCAGATCAATCAAAATTTTAAATTCTTTTTGCAAACCATGGGCGCTGTGTCCTGCGGACTAATGAGGAGAAGAACCATCCAGCTTGTTATCAGCGGACAGTTCAAACGACTTCATCTCTGATGGTATGGGATTGTAAATGAGCTAATATTTTCCATGAAATGGTAAAATGTCTCAGTTTTAACATGTGATATGTTGTTTATGTTATATTGGGAATAAAAATGTGGTTTTCTGAGAATTGCAAATCATTGCATTCTGTTTTTGTTCACATTTTACACAGCGTCCCAACGTTTTTGGAATTGGGGTTGTATAATAATGTACACCAACACACTGGTCCTGATTTTGCATTTAATTATCCGTTCATTGGTTTGATGAGAGATGCCTGATAACATTATTTTTTAACAAAGTCTGTTATTTCCTTGATTGGGGCAAACATGTGTCTCAGGATGTTCGCATATCACAGCCTGTTTTAGGAAACACTTCCAGTCATCAGCAAACATTTGTAGACATAACAAATTTCATGTCCAGGAATTATTTTGGTACATTACCTCAAACAAAAAGAGGAAGCTCCTCTGAAATCTTAGATTTGCTGGTAGAATAAAAGATTAATGATATATTTACTAAAGTGCAGAGAGAAGAATTGCTTTGTTAGATTAGTAGCAACAGTAGAGCATAGGTTTAAAAATCAATATCCAGGAATAGCACAGCAATGGGGAGTGTGCTCGGTCTCAAGGGTTACAAATATGTGCTGCTCTCTTACTGTTTTTCTGAAACTTTGAACTTTTATTTATTTATTTTTTTTAAAAAGGAAGAAATGCAACATTTTCCCCAACAAATCATATGTTTTATGAACCGCCTGTATGTCTGTTGGTAAAATACACACTTGTTAGTGTACATCCTTTTGTTCTATATATATATTTATATATTTCATGTTGCTGTTCCCGCTTTGAAATTGGAGATATGACACTAAGCAAACTAAACTAAACTCTGCCACACAGCTACAGCGAGGGCTACATCAATAAAAGCGATTGCTCTGTCTGCAGGATCACGTATGGTCACAAATCACCCACACACACAACTGCGTGTCCCTGAGCTTGATAACTGAGTTAAAAGAATAAGGTTTGGGTAAAAACAAATTAACTTGCTTTACCAAATCCAATAAAGGTGTCCAATAAAGTTTGGTGATTGCATTTGTTTGTGTCATCTGAAAAAAAAAAAAAAAAAAAAAAACTCATGGTGGTGGTCAAAGTGTTTTGGTGTTGCAGTTTATAAAGGTATGAGAGTCTCTCCATCCATCCATCCTCTAAAACCTGTTCAGGGTCATGGTGATGGAGTGGCTGGAGTAATGAATCATGAATCACATGCTAAAACTAGCATGCAGGGATGGAGACAGACAGACGTTCAGGGCTTAGCCAAAAGAGTCCTAGGACAGTTTATTCCCATTTATTGCAACTATATGCACTACTGTACAATGTTTGAGCCATTTAAGATAATAGAATGCTGAAAAATCTGTATAGCATTTTGGAAAATGTTCTGAAACCACAACACAAAAAATATTGAGGACACCTAAAACACAACATACTGTAGGGCAAGAATTTGGTGAAAACATCATTATTAATTTTAAAACTTGTTTTTGTTAAGCTACTCTGAAGTTCACAAAATGAATGTTTAGCTGACAAATCTGAATCTGAATGAATTTGAATCCATGCCATACTAATGTGCACATTAAGGATTCCCAACAATGCCAAGTAAATGTAAATACTTTAATACTGAACTGAATATGAGGCCAACAGAAGAACGATTACTCAAATTATATATTTCTTTCAGGATTACGATAGCAGGACAAACAACACATAGTCTTGCTACTCTTTTCTTCTTTATTTCTATTCCAAATTTCTTCCACTGAAACAGGAAAATCTAAAAGAAAAGTATTAATATTTCTGATCAGAAACGTGGTGACCAAGCCTTTTGCCTGATGTCAGTTGGGATTAAGTTACAATGGGATAAACTTAAGATACAAAAGATTAAATCAGTGTTATGGTGGACCAACAAATGGTGATATTTCCCCACAATGTAACTTTAACTCATTTGACCGAGCGGCCAGCTTTTCGTGTATGTCCACTTTAAGGGGAAAAGGTTTTAAAAGAGACAATTTAGCAGAGTAAGTCATAAGCCAGCCCGAAGCAGATTGAGCTTATTGTTTTTGACCATATTGAGAAAAGATTTCTGTCATCTCTTCTAATTCCTGCAGCCAAGCTGCACGCTTTCATTTCAGTGCGGTAAGACAAGAGCATTAATGTGCAAGCTGCTTTCGCTCTGGCTTCATTTTTAGATGCATTTTCAATTTTAATAGTGGTGAAAGTTGGGGAACTGACCACAGGGACGTGCTGATACGCGGCTGATTCATTTGCTGCGACCACACGTCTGACAGCTTTCTATTAACTGTCATGAATAGTATATTTTTTCTCTCTCAATAAAAGAGCAAACCAGAAAAAGGCCTACCCTGATGTGAATTCCATTTTAAAGGCTTACCAACACACCAAAAACATAATCACAATTTTATGCACTGCTGTGTCCCTCACGTCGCTAAAGCTTTGGTCTACTGCACCTTTCCTCCCTACAGTGTGTCACTGCACCACATGCCTTTGTCCTGATATAATTGAGTATCACCAAGGCTCAGTTCCAGGAACCTCTTACACCCTTGGTGCTCTGTATGACAAGCTTTGACAAGTAATTCATAGTTTGCTGAGTAGTGCCATGAATTGCTTTAGGGTAATCTCCCCTCAGGGAAGTGGCATAATGTCAACCCTCCTGTTCTGTTGCGCTTGTAGAATACTCATTGTGACCGCAGATGGCCTTGCCCAGGTATAGTTTATGTATTTATGTCCAGGCAGGACTGGGTGGGGGCGGCATTTGGAGAGTGAATTCCCACTGAAGTTCTGCAGCGGCAGATGTGCGTAACGATGAAGGAACCATATGGTGGTCATAATGAAGCCTATTTGCACATTTCACAGAGGGAAAAGCACAGCAGTCTGTTAAATTTGCCAATGTTTGCTATTGCATGGGCTGGACTACACTCTCTTTATTGCAATATATAATTCTTGCAACACTAGTGCTAATATTCTTCCCGTGTTTTGTGGCATGCATAGATGTTTTGCATAATAACGCACTGCCACAGATTACTGTTTAGGAGAGTTTGACAAAGCAACAGAACTGAGACATAAAGCCGTGGCCCAGATATTTAATGCATACCGTACCAGTTTTATTGCTTAATGATGAATGAAGTTTGTATTGTATCGTTTTGTATCGTATCGTTTTGTATCATATCATTTTGTATCGTATCTTGTTGTATCGTATTGTTTTGTACTGTATCTTGTTGGATCATATCGTTTCCTATCATATTGTATCTTGTTGTATCGTATGGCATCACGTCATATGGCATCATAACGTATCTTGGCATATCATAATGTATTGTATTGTATCTTATCGTATTGTATTGCATCATATCGTGTCTTGTTGTACAGATAGATAGATAGATAGATAGATAGATAGATAGATAGATAGATAGATAGATAGATAGATAGATAGATCTATGTAATCTCATGTGCAAGCCTCACGTAAACACTGTTAATTATAGCCCTCATTGAAGCCATTGAGTTTTTTTTTAAATAGCTTTACGCAGCATATCTTAGCCAAGTATCATCCAAGTAAACATCCTGACCCACTTCCAGCTTGAAAAGTACAATTTGACTATATGAACTGTTATCTGATTAGAAGAGCCAGCAGAGGTATTAGTGCGGAAGCATATTCCAAAAAAAGCAACCATGAATCTCAGAAATTTGTCATACCTCAGTTAATGGAAATCTAAAGCCGGAGGCCTTGTAGCAGAGTGTGATTTATTATTAAACTAATGCAGTAAGTGAAAGTGCAACTATTATTATGCAGCACTGTGTAAGATCACAGGGTTTAATCACTCCGTTCTTTTATTGCAACGATCGCAACAATATAAAATCATTACTATTATCTTGACCATGCTTGTATCATTTATTATAAGTCCCAAAAATGTCACTGATCACATCAATCACAACGCTGTACTTTGCTGTACTAGGGGAAGAGCAGCAGTGCCACCTAGCTCAGTGTGAACATCTCTATATCTGTACAGCCAGTTCAAGCTCTTAATGGCCAGGCATATAATTAGTCTGTATATTAAGATTGATTGACATAATGAGTGATGGATACAGTCTGTCAGCTCCTGCTGTGTCAGTGCAGAGAAGCTCACATCAAAACACTGCAGCCAGGAACACATTAGACGTGACCTTTGCTTTGTTGTCTTTATTTTTAGCAGAGTTACAAAAAAAACATGAAAAAACTTTATTTAGACGGACACATCCTAATTAGTCTTAGGTTAGCTCTTCTCAGTGTTGTTAATTTCTCAGACGTCATCATGCACACAGCATGCCCTCGCATGGCTCAAACAATGAGTCATCATAGCTCTGTCAGGGGAGAAAACAAACAAACTGAAACAACTTCAGTTCTTCTCTCGTTGTCATTCAAGACAAACAAAAGTCAATCTGGTTAAATGAGAATATTTTTCATTGTTGTGCACAGACACAGTTTCAGATGCATTTCTGTTTGTGCTTTTATTTGGTTTGAGGAGTCTCAAGGCCAATTTAGAAACTGCTCAGCTCAACTCTTGACAGTTCTTTAAATCGCACTATGCGACAGGGGTAATTCTAGTACTTCAAAATTTTATATAATAATATAATTTCTGATGATCCACTTTAGAGATGTGGATCAAAGACATTGTTTTGCAAAACAGTTCGAAGACAAGACCTAAGTCAGCTGAAAATAAAGACCAACAAGCCCCAACTCAAGTTCCAACAGTACAGTTGTTACTTTTATTACTTGTAACCTTCATACCATCATAATGTTTGTTATTCCAGTGACACAATTACAATCATTTGCCAGCCAAATGTATTGCAAGTTGCCATTACTGTCTACACCCGAAGGAATCATCTTTTTTTTTTTCTTTTTCTGTCTGCTGGTCTGCACTGCGAAAAAGCACGTTGAAGAAATGAAGAGTTGATTTGTAGCACACTTCTTGTAACACAGTTTTCAATCTCCGGGCTTGGGGACCAAATATATAATATAAATATAAATATATTAAATCATTCCAAGAAAAAGTGAGTTTTAAAATCCAATTGTTGAGCTGAAAGCCAAATCAGAAGTAATCAAATGAAAGTCATGTGGCTCAAATCCACACCGTCGGCACTTTAAAATAATGCAATGACACTGATTTGCCTGACTTTGTTGTCAGTAAAAAAAAAAAAATCAATGTAGATGTAGAACATACAGACTGTATACTCTTTTAAAGTATGAAACACATAGCTAAAATGAAATGTAATTATTGTACAGTTTTAAAATCCTTTGACAAGTACAGCTCATTTAGAAGAAAAGACATAAAAGACATGAAGATGTCAAAGCCCACATGGACAGCACCCTTTCTTGTTTGTCCTTTTGAAGCCATTTTACTCTCTGCACTCTCTCTTCTTTCTGCATATTGAAAAAACAGCATTTATGTAAATTTGAAAAGCTCTCCAGGAAATCTGCGTTTGAACCTCACACACGTTTCTCATCCCAGTTAATTCCCAAAGAGAGCTCGATGAAGGAAAAAACATTTGATTGATATGCGCCGCAATGCTTCGACTGACAGGCGTCCATAGAGTATGTGCCCCCCAAAAAAGCGTCATTTTCCTCATTTTGATCACAAAAATGTAACATGGCTTTTATCATGCAACTCCTTAATGGAGATGGCACAGTGTCATGAACTGACCGATCGACACCCCTGAAATGAAGCAGATCTAATTATCTCATTCACCTTTTAACCTGAAAGACCATTCGATCTCCAGAGCCCCAGTTTATTTCCAGTTGTTAGTGACTCTCAGACGAAGTAAACAGGCTTAATGTGGATCCTGAAGACCCCCCAAACAAATCCACAGTAATCTGCTTATGCACAAGTGTGAGTGCTTTAAAATCCCAGTTGCACACGAGGGAGGAGACTTTTATTGATCAACAGATGAGTGAGTGCTGTCTCTCTTATGACTTGCTCGCGTACTGTGCTTGGAGTTTTCTTTTTAGCTTTTATCTCGAGATAATTATTTCACTGTCTCTAAAAACAAGCTTTGATAACGAGATCATTCATTTGTGATCTAATATTTGATTCATACCACGAGCTTTAAATATGACAGGCTGGAAAACAAATGTTTATGGAAGTGATCTGCAAGGCTGCCTGTTGGAGAATATCAATCATAAAGCAGCAGGGGTGATTGGACGCTGACAAACAGACATGAGGGAATGTTTCTTTTTGTTCCCTCTCTCTCTGTTAGATGTTGAACTACACGCACAAGCTTTGAATTCAGGTGTACCATATCTCCTCACAGCTCATGCCATCCGGTCTTCTTTTATTTTTCCCCTCATTCCAGTGACACTGTCCTCTACCACAGTACAGTACTTCAATGCCATGCTGATTTTCTCTCATCACAATAGGCACAAACACAAGCACTTCAGATTCACAGGCTCTGGGACATGACCACAGCCCGGAAGAGCTTCATGTTTAAATATAGAAGGGACACGTGGTAACGTGGAGGTGAGGTTCTGGTCAGATGAGTCATAGCGAGTTTGATGGTAACATTAGAAAACAAGTTGCTGGCAGACGCTGCTAAGGCCACAGTATGAGAGAAAGTTGAACAGTTCAGTCCAAGGGCTTTTCCATATTTTGTCGCCAAAGCCACTGTATCTAATTTTATGCCCTTGTCTCTGTGATTCTCTTTCAAATGTGCACAAAAATCCCTGCATTGAAATGAAATCACGGACACAAGGCAGCTGGAGAAGACAATACACACGTAGAATAACAGCAAAACACAGAACAGTCAGCAGGAAGATCTTCATAGGCAATTATAGAAACACAGTGGCGATTACAGCTTGTGCATAGGCAGAGGAAAAATCAATATGGCTGATTGCGACTGACAGGATTATCCTGTGTAGTCACTAAAATGAAGAGACAAGGATTTTAGAGTGATTAGTGAAACCTCTGTGGGTTCATGCAAATCTGTCATGCAGTCTTGTCAATCGACGTGAGAAGATTTCTTTCTCCAGCCAGTTAAGAGAAATAATGTTTACTGACATTAACAGGGAGTTCAGTCCAAAACCATTGATGATTTAAAGACTAATGCTAATTTTAGGTGTTTTTAAAGGACTTCTACTTAATGTTTCTCCTGTTACATCCCTACATATTAAAGTCCGAATGTGTATCCACGTGAAGCCTATTGTCCTGTTCTAGGTAATTTACCAGCTGCTTATCTTCAGTACGCAGGCTGCACTCAGGTCAGTGCCACGTGTCAAACAACAAGATTGTTCACCACTGGTTGCTGGAACCAAGCTGGCTACTGTAATAAGGTCGGCTCCGTGGTTAAAAACAGGTTACAAACCACACGACTGATCCAGGAAAAGAGTAGGACAGAGTAGAAAGCCTTTGTTGTTGTTGAACAGAATGCAACGAAAAAATAAAAGCAAACACCTGATCAGTGCAATAAGAAGACAAAACTCAGACAAAACAACCTTCACCAAACAAACATCCTTACTCCTATCAGGGTTGCAGAGGGCTATCCCAAATGACTGAATATTGATGAAAAGCAACACTAACTGAGAAAAACTTTTTAACCACCTTTATGGTGATCTAGCCTGTTTCCAAAGAACACTTACGTACAATATGTGTTTTCAACCCCCATACTGTGCCGAGAACACACAGTCATTATGTTAAATCAGTACTAATCACCTGGATGTGCCATGGACTCACAGTAACATAATCAAGTGTTTGCACACTTCCACTCAGGGTGACAAGAGGGAAGGTGGAAACAGTCGACCTCCTGATGGTCTGGACCCATGACTGCAGGGCAGAAGACTGAATTTTCATGGAAAACAAATCTATAGATCGGTCATGTTTATGTCCACAACAATCAGGGTCCACCACAGGGAGCTAGAAGTTCTGGACTGAGCAGATCTATGAGCAGGAGACTGCTAAGAAAAGAATCAGGGTCAAACAGGTTTACTGCCATTAGCTTCTAGCTGCCAGGAGAAGAATATTTAGTAACATCTACTTACTATCTATGAACTAGTTTTTGGCGTACAACTCAATTTTTAATGTGAATTTAGAGCTGTTTATTGTCAAATCTCCACTTAGTTAACGCTAACATTGCAGCTAGGCTAAGTTCGAACTAAGGAACCGGTGCAATCCAGCTTCAGGACAGATAAGAAGTTTGCTCTCTTGCAGTAAAACTTTCCTCAAAGGTTTAAATGATGACTACCGATGGAAACTGACCTCATTGTGACGGCATCATTTAAAGGGATTGGTGAAGCCGTGAATGGCATAGCAAACCCTGAGGGAGTCTAGTGACTGGTGGTGAAGGGATGAAGATCCAGATGTGATGAACAATAGATGAGCTGAAGAGCTCAAGCTGAGCACTGAAACAACGGCTGACAGCAGCAAAGAGGAGAACAGATTTGAGGTTTGACAGCAGACATGATTGGCAGATTGAGTTTATGGTTGGTGTAACTGAGAGACTCAATGCTGATAGTCAGCTGAATGCGAATGAATGAGCATAAAGATAGTCCTTCCTGATTGAACTTCGAACTTCCAACGGCACTGACTCATGGATAATGACGTCATAAATAACATCCACGTCCAGTTCTTGATGTCAATCAAACAGACAAGACTATAATGTCTAGTGTCATTGAGTATAAGTTTGTACAGGAAAATGTATTCAAAACCTTTAAAAGCCACGCTCTCCAAATTTGCTGGTGAGATTTAATTAAAACAGTAAAAAGGATAATTCTAGTGAAAGATTTTGTTGTCAGGACATGGAGTTTTCCACTGTCGCCTCACAGCAAAAAAGGTTCCTGGTCCGAACCCACATCCAGCTGGTGACTTTCTGGTGAAGTTTGTATCTTCTCCCCTGTGTCTGCGCAGGTTCTTCCCTGGTACTCCGACTTCCTCCCACAGCCCAAAGACATGTACTCAACTGGTGACTCTAAATTGTCCATACGTGTGATGTATGTGTCTGTGTGTGCCAGCCCTGTGATGAACTGACGACTTATCCAGGATGTACCTTGCCTATCCCTCACTGTCAGCTGGGCTCAGCTCCAGGCAGGAGGTGTAAGTGGTGGATGGATGGATTTTAAACCATGCTGCAATGCTGTTTCTCGTCTTGTTAATTAGGCAAAATATCCACCAAGCTGCCCATTACCCAGCAACTGAAATTAAATCTTTGAAGCCCCAAAATACTTTATTTCTCCTCAAGGGCACATTTCAGTTAACAGAGCCAATTATCATATGCCTGATTATCCATGTGTCTTGGTGGCCCATCTGTCTCTAGTCCGCTGATCTGTGCCTCTCTCCTCCCTGAAGCTTGTCTATGAAGTTCTGACACTTTTTTAAAACTAATCTTTATGTATGGCTGCTGTCGTGAGCATCTGACTGCATTTACAATTCTGATGTATGCAGATCAAGCTCTCAGAGTCTCATGGTGACTCTTGAATGACTGAACGAGACCTTTGGTATATGCAGCTAAGCAGAGGAGAGGCGAAACAAACATGGCAGAGTCAGACGAGATTCGGAGAAGAGTTCTTCCAGAGAAGTGAAACAAAATGAGATTAGATCGGATGTGATTCTTTCTTCACAGACCATGTGTGGCTTCTTTCAGGAGATCAGTATCAATAAACTCATATTCCCCTATTCCCATATTGGAAGTGTTATTTGGCTCAAAAAAGGAGCCAGATTAGAAAAAAATTCCAGGAGATTGGAGGCTGATATCAGGTGGAAATATTGCACCCGATAACAAAAGCTTATTGTAATGTCTGAAGAGAACTCACAGAGGTATGGCTTCAGTGAAGATGTCCTTAAACCAGTGTCAGTATCATTCTGTATAATGGAAATCATGAATGAAAGAGAGAGACGAGAGAGAGATTCACAGAGGAGAGCTGCAGGGTGAGACATAGTTATGATCTTCATGTAGGCGTAGAAGCAACTTGTCCCTGATCTGAGCAGCTGTCATAATGATAAAGGTCTAAAGTCAGTGTAATAAAATAAATTTACATTTTAAAGTGTACTTGTATGTCATTAAGCTTGCACTCAACTCTACTTGAGTACTTCTGTTCTGTAATAACTTATATTTATTCTCTATTTCAGAGGGGGAAATGTGTACTTTTTACTCCAGTACATTCATCTGTTTACAGTTGAGTTACAAAACCTGTGAAATGCTTATAAATTATTATAAATTATAAATATTGCTTTAGAGAAAACGGTCACGATATGGATTAAGCCACCAGGAAAAGGTGAACCCCTAATCAGGTTTTTCGTTATAATATCACTGAATGCAAAAAACATTATGTAATCACGCAGGAGCCACTTTAAGGAACTTGCCATTTTAGTTTAGACTCTGAATTAGTAATTTGTAATGCTTCTGATGCAATAAAACTGATCAATCGATCACATGACCATAATTGTTACACAGTTCTTATATCTTACACAATTGACCTTCATACGTTTATTTTTGGTAGCTTTTTGTCCACTATAGGGGCAGCAAAAACAAGTGGACCTGGACATCATCACCTGTTAGCAAACAGTTACTTCCAACAGTTATGGAGTTATTACCCATTATAAGTCTTGTTTCCAGTCACATGGCGAATGTAAGTCCTCTAAGTCACTCTATTTTAGCTCTGTTTTCATCTCAAACAACTCGTAAAGGATATATCCAGCTCTGTAAGCTGCTAAATTCTCCACTATGTTCACCAGCTAGCTGTTAACTCTGTCTCTTGCTGGGTTAGTAGTGCACAGTGTGTTTTTAGACCAGCCTGCTGCAGCTGAACGTGACATCATGAGAGCAGTAAGAGTGAGCCAAAAAAGTTAAATAGCTGAACAATGAGTTGAAAGTCTCTACAATGCTCCATAAAGGTGAGCGGAGCTACAGATTCAGGTTTTCTGTAGGTTCTTAAAGTGACCACATAGTCATTTATCATAATAAAATATTCATTTTAGCCACTTTAAGAACTATTTGGAAAGTGTTTACACTGTAGTCATGCCATTTAAGTAAAGAATCTGAATACTTATTTCTAATACTTATTTTGTATCCCCTTTTCTCCACTGTCACTTCCAGATATCTTTCATTGATCAATTTTTCATCATAAGCTGAGCATGTAAATCACCACAGCCACAGCCTGCTCAAGGGATTTATCTCAAACGGCTTGGCTCTATTTTTGTCCGGCCGCAAACAGAAAACAATTTATTGACGAAATATATTACTTATAAACGTGGACTGACAGATCATTCAATCATTGGGAAGTTTTGATGACCCGTTTGTTATCCTGCAATCTGTCCTGCATCATCAGAACCAGGAGAGAATCAAAACAAAATTTATTCTGCTGACTGACAGCTAGGTCAAGCTGCACTTTTCTTTTATTTATTTTCTGCGCTATTTTCTGCACTGATTTGCCCACCTTCAAATCACTGACAAAAACACAAATTGCTTTTAATGTTTAGCTCAGTCTAATATGTATATGTGTATATTGTTTTGCTGCTTTGATGTTCTTTTTATGTACAGTGTCTCGACATTCTGGCAGTCTCGGCAGTCTTGATGTGGTGGTTTGATCCACACCACAAATGAAATAACAGTATTTATCCTAAATTAAATTAATCAGAATATATAGGAAAATGCACATAGTGTAAACACAACATGGCAAAAAGCTTTAACCATATTCTGGAAAACATGCATCCTGCTTGCACAACATGCACATGAACATGCCTTTGAGAGTCGAGATGAATCAAACCGTTGTGGTAGATATTGTCTGTTGTTTGTGTTTTTCTTTGAACAAAATAAGTGCTCTCTACAGGCCAGAGGAGTACATATAAAAGGATCTGGGAAATCACACGGGTAAAATACAGGTTATTATGTGATCACCGCAGACTTGTTGTCAAAGAAATGATGTCCCATCCCTGCACTGGCAAAATTAAATCTGAGCGCCACCAAGGCATTCTTGAGCAAGGCTCTTAATCCCTGGATGCTCCGGCAGAGATAACAGTGACCAATACTTCCAGGTGTGAATGTGGGCAATAGAGTGAGTGCAGAGCAGACTGTATTTACACTCCCCATTTACAAGAAAATGTGGAGGAAGACCACACTACAGATACAGTACAGTGGCACCCTCCAGTGGACAATAAGACAGTGCTTTCCACAGCTGCTTTTTTGTAAAGAGGACACTAAAACAATGCCTCAAAACGTATTTTAATCTTACGTTTCCTGCAAGAAATATGTATATATGTGTGCAAAATGACATGAAATTCTTCCATGTTGCATTGATGAAGTTAAAACCACAGTAGTTTCTCTCCCTGGCAATTCAACTGTGTTCAGTAGACACAGCAGAGAAGATCAAGGAGTGACGTGTTCAGAGTGTCTTGTTTGTTGAGCGTTTAACCAGAAGAGGATGCTGCTCTCTCACTCATGAAGAGGCAGACGAAAAACTAGCAGTAGTCCAAGACTGCAGTCAGCAGAGGAGATTTAAGGGGTGGTCAGAGAGTCTTTGTTGATGCAATACATTTCTATTGAATGGCACTTATTTAAATAAAAAAAAATGCACAACAAAAACGTGAATGCACAAATCTTGGATGATTTATACAAATGTTGTGTCTTGTTTTTATCTTTCTTGCTTTGTTTTTTTCTCTCAGAGAAGCAGTTAATTTTTTTTTCCTCTTCTATCTGTCTCTTTTTAAAAAAAAATTGTCTGCACATGGTTGGGGCGGTCCAGCCAGAAAGGATTGTGGGAGGTGCTTCGAAAGCTTCACGTTTCTCACATTGTTGCCAGAGGCGTTTGAGGTGAAATGCTGGTGTGATTCTCAAAAAAATATGTTTAAATGTAGTAATGAGCAGGTAGAAAGAGCTACAGTTTAGAAGGCTGTATCCCACCGGAGCTTTGAGGAGAGACAGCAGTCTAGACACTGGAGACTGTGATGAGCTGTAATGGTTGATTAACAGCGTGTATGTGGAGTATATGCATTTACTGCCATGACTGCGTAGTGCCACATTTCCACCTGGTAGAACAGGAAGTGGAATAAAAAGCTTCACATCTCTGCGGGTTGCACTCTGTTTGTGTTTACTCTGCATGCTTGAGTTGCAAATAATTAATTGTGTATGCTCATCAAGATTAGCAGCATATTCAGAATCCTATTATCCACTGTGCACTTGTTTAATCGTTCCACATTAAGTCTGGATTTGTCTTATCTTCTTCATGAAATCGTTTTCAGTTTTGGCTTCAGACACTGATCATTAATATACCTAATTTATTAAAACAAATTAAAAAAAACACTGCAACATTTGAGTACTGAAAGCCAAACATAAACGTACTTCATCTGTAAACAGATGTTACATACATACTTTATATTTTTGCATCTCGTCTTAAAACTGAACCTGATTCTCCATCTTTTTTCTCTATTTTAAGGACCACATTCCTGCCGATAAATCTGGAAATTGTTTGACTATATGAGTCAAAGTGGAGAGCCCAAGTTAACCATAAGTTTTGGTCTGTATGTGACTGTATGTGGAGGAGGAGCAGGCTCAGTCTGGCCTTCAGGTCCTCTGATGGAGCCACCTTCATAGACCCAGCCCTTGAACCAGGGCACAACTATGGACCAGGAAATGATTAATTACTTGCTGGAGCCAATCTCAGCTGGCAGCACTGTACATTCCTAGCAAAAATATAAAAGTTGATAAGTAGAATATTGCTTATTATTTCACTGTAAGGCCTCAGTAGTCATGAAACATAAAGGCATCCTGGTAGTTGAGTGGTTAAGACACATACCCCAATGTCTGCAATGTCCCATTTGATTACAGCCAGGGACCCATGTCGCAGGTCATTCCCCTCACTCTTCCCATGTTTCCTGTGTCCTGTCTCAGTCTATCTATCAATTAAGGCCAAAATGCATGGTGGTAAGCGGTTGCAAAACAAAATCTGGTTGAAGAATGGCACTAATTTGGTGACTTTTCATTTCAATTTTCTGTGGAAAAAGTGAACAGTGGACTTCAATTTACAGACTTCATTACAACTGTAGTATATTATAGTAAAATAGAAAAGAAAACCCATCCAGACATAGCCAACAAAGATAAAATAGATGAAAGTTTCAATGTTTATTCCCAGTCAAGTAACAATCAGAAATCACAGTCACATAATGATATCATATAGTTGTACTGTACAAAACAACAAACTGCAGATTGTTTGCACGACTGTTTTTCCGATCTTAGTCTTAACTTTCTGCATGCATTTTATGAGTGGAGGCTGATGGGACCCAACAGTGTGTCTGTCTGAGAAGTCTTAAGAAAATGAGAGAGCACAGCTCGGTGAAAATGGCCTGTGACCGAGGTGCAGCAGCTGAACCATCACTGCGCCCTTCATGCACTGCTGTGTGGTCACCAAGCTGGCATTTAGACTGCACAGAGCACAGGAAGCAAGTCGACTGTGCTGACCCTCCCTTTATCCCTGCAGGAACCCACATTATGTGAAGGAAGGAAGGAAGGAAAGAAAGAAAGACAGAAAGAAAGAAAGAAAGAAAGAAAGAAAGAAAGAAAGAAAGAAAGAAAGAAAGAAAGAAAGAAAGAAAAAGAAAGAGGTATCATCAGAGAAAAAAGAACAAATAAAGAAGCAGACTATGGTCAAAGAAGTAAAAAAATCACAGTGAGAAATGTGGAGGGAATGAGGAAGAGACAGAGAGGCTGAGAGAGAAGAAGGAGAGAGAGACAGGGAGGGGAATAAGAACAGGAGAGACAACGTGGCAGGAGGTTTCGTCCGATGTAGACCTTGGATGAGATGATAGGACTCTGGGTTCATCTGAGGATGAGTGCTGGAGGAAAGCTCTGCGTAACCAGTCATAAGTCTGCTGTAACTAAACAGTAATTAACTTTCAAAACCCTTTAACTGCTGTTTGCACTCAAGCTAATGGGTTTTTTTGCATCGTGCATTTCAGTTTTCACTATCTGGTTGATGCCACACCTCGCTGCATTAAATACAGTTTAATATAGGGCATTTCCCCATAAATTAATCCATAAATTAACATAGTCTACATTTAATAGCAGTACTGCAATGTAATGCATAAGTATTATAGAGGTGGATTGCTTGGTTATTGTGTTTCCAAAGCACAATTCTCTCCTCTCTTTGTATTTTCTCCTTGCAGACAGATTTTATCGCAATGATCAAGTCTTCCTATTAAAGTGGATCTTTCTGTTTATCCCCAAGAAAAGACAATTTGGCTATTGAATAAATTAGATCTCTGTAAGGTCACTGAAGAAGATTGCTGAATGTTTCATATCTGTGCAACCGTGCTGTGCAAACTGTTGAAGCAGTTTGACCTTTGTAGTCTGGAGGTTTGAGCTCTTATTATCCCTGTGAATAGGGATTAAGACCTACAACCATGCATGCTTTAGGCTGAAGTTGGGATGAGTTGATAGCTGATGTAAAGGGTCTTTGAGGTTTCACCCTAAACCCCATGTGAAGGTGTCTTATACAGAGGAAATATACATGCACTGCAGAGCAGACGACAGGTAATTATGGGTTTCACCTCGCTTTGGCCCACCTTTCAATTTTACACTTTATTGCCGTTGAAATTGGGGGAGTCTCTCAACGTGCAATCACAGGCCACGTGCCTGTAAAGACCAGGTATGGCTGGCACACCCACACACTTCAGTACGTCGAACCAGAGGTGGGATTTACAGGTGTGTGTACAACTGCTTTCCCTTCTGTGCAATGAAAGTTCTACCTATGTAACCATCATATGTACTGTCCCCCGGGCTGTTATTACTGTTAGAATATTAATCATACCAAAGTAGAAATGTCATATCGTCCGTCGTCCCTGTTATTTTAGCATATGGTCACTAATGCTGTTTTAACTGCTACATGCTAATAGCTTAAAGTTCAGATAGTGAAAGCTAAAGCAAAGAGATACCAGTGTTATAGCACATACCTGTTTAGACGGGAGTTTGGATAACCTGTATCCAGGTCTGCATCTTACCTTAATGTAGGATATGGTATTAATGGTATTAATATGACAGTATTTCTTGGATTACATCCCTGCTAACCAGCATAATCCACTGATTACGCCTAAAGTGGATATTGTTGTAATGAGTTCCATATTTGTTTCTTGAGTCATGTGTTGTAAGATACAGGTAAAATTTCAGGACATATTTAAAGGAATAGTTCTACATTTTAGGAAATATGTCTTTATGTTTTCTTGCAGAGTTAGATGAGAGGATCAATACAAAAATCATGTTGGAGCTAAAGCCAGCAGCTGATTAGCTTAGCTTAGCCACCTTCCATCACCTGTAAAGCTCGTGTTAAATCTCATTGTATATCAAATTTTTGTTGGTGTTGTCTGGCGGTCTGGCGGTTGACATTCCCAGTCAAATTATAATCCAGTATAAACCAGACTAAAACTACAGCTAAGTGAGCTCTAGAGGTGTCGGTAGTCTGATTCTTTTTATCTCTGTGCAGAGTTTGGCTAGCTGTTTCCCACTGATTCCATTCTGAGCTAGGCTCACTGTCTCCTGGATGATTTAACCGGTACATATGGACGAGAGACGTATCAGTCTTCTCATTTAACTCTTGGTTAGAAAGTAATGTCAAGCTATTCCTTGCTAACAGATGATTTAAGAGTGCAACAACAATCAGAAAATAACATTAAACCTATTAAGATTCAGGAAATCCCTCCACCAATCACAAAGAAGCATCATCCTCCCTGAAACGTCGCAGGAATAGAAAAGAGGGTAGGGAAGCAAGGAGTGTGCAAGGGTGGGGTGGGGAAGGGTGGGAATGTGGCACGGCAGCAAAGGGAGGATGTAATGAGGGAGGAGAATGAGGAGTGTCTGCGAGCGCAGGTTTCTCCCTCTCCACTTTTTTTTTTTTCTCCCATCAGTGAAAGTCATGCAACCCATAAGAAAAGCGATCCGCCTACTTTATCACTTCCCCTCATTTTGGAGGTGTGTTTACCTCCCTGAGGGTGTCATTCAGTGGATCCACCCACCAACACCCTTAACAGCACCTGGGAAGGGTCCTTGTCCCACCCCCCCCCCCTGACCACCAGGGGAGGAGAGAAAGACGGTGAGGATCGTCCTCAAACACCAACCCTTTGGCTATGGAGATTCCACATAAGCTTCATTCCTTCCCTCTGTTGAGTTTTTGTTCCAGTGTTACTGACAGGCACTGCAGGCTGAGACAATCCAGCAGTGGGAGTCTGAGCTCAGGGAAAGAGAGAAAGGGAAGAGAGGAAAAAGGCATGGGGGAGGGGAGAGTTTTGGCCCTTTTAAGATGCCTGTGGAAAATGAATCATGGGGGCCTGCACAGGGGGAGATCCAAAAGAGAAACACATCTGGTTAGGAAAAAAAGAGAAAAGAATAGGACTGAGAAAAGAGCAGAAAATACATTTCCTAGGGGTAATTAAAAGTAGTATAGTGTTTGTTTGAAAAGTGTCTTGACTGTGAGAAGGTCAAAGCAACTTCACGAGATGTCTCATCAAGTCATAATGAAAAAGACATTTAAAACAAAAACAGAGATAAAGACAAAGAGAGCAGCAAATATATGTGTGTGTGAATTGCAATCTTTGAGTTTAATGCCATGTTATTCTAAGATGGAGACATCCCTCCCTAAACACTGACTGTTCTCCACAATAGGCGGGCAGACGCAGTGAAATGCAATCCAACGCTGCCAGCTCTCGATTCACTTTGGCCACTAGGGCTTGTCATTAAGTTTTTTTTTTTTTCCCCTGTTCTCTTTTAGAAATTGGTTTGAGCCACGAGCTGAGACTGTCTCAGGAGCCTGACCCAGCCACGTCATCTACAAGTCTGTGCGAAGGGAAATGATCACTGTGCATCACATCATTATAAAAAAAAAGTCATTATATCAAAGGTTTGGAGGAAAGAATCTGCATTCCATCGTACTGTGAGACTGTTTTAACCCCTTAGCATGAAGGTTTCTCTTAGAGTTTGCCCTTAAGTAGCTTTGAGGTTGTTAAAATATTCAAATTTTACATTTTTGCACGTATATTATGTATTGGCTTGTTCTTCTTCAAGCTATATAGCTATGTAGCTATATGATATTTACACTTAGTGAAATAAAACCAAAGAATTAATTTTTTATGGCTGTAACTCTCCGTCAAATGGAAATATTGTACATTTTTATACATCCTTTTGCACACATTTCTCAAAGCCTCAGTTTCACATCTTTGGTATCTTTGGAAACTTTTGAATCTGTTGTAAAATGTTGACCTCTTGTACATTTGAACGTAGCATTTTTTTAAATAACCGGTTAACCTGCAAGCTCATTGCTTGTTTTGCTTGAGAAAGGTAGGACAAAAATAATAACAATTTGCTGGTCAAATCCAATAAAATGCACAGAAAACACCTTGAATTTTAAAAAATTTTTTTCAATGCAATTATTGCCACAGAGGGAGTGGTCAAGAGACGTGGAAGAGGAAAGACAGAAGGAAGAGAAGAAAAAGAAGGAGAGAAAAAAGGGAGAGAGAATTCCAGCCATGCTGGAAAAAGACCAGATCAGAGAGGCTGGAGGCTGCAGATTTAGAGCTCAGACTACATGCTGGAAAACTCTTCTCATTTCTTTCTCAGCATTTTCAACTTCAACTAAGATACTGCAGCACCTTAAAACTTTATTAAGGTCTCTGAAAACTTCGAAAAAAAGGTGTCCCTCTCATACTTTGGCATCCCCTCCCTCACCTCCTACAGTTTGTTGCATCACTTGCATGAGCATTTGCATCAAAAAGCTGAGATGAAGACAAAACGTTTCATATAACCCAAAATGTGTCAGATATTGAAGATGACATAGACACTTTGAGCCATTCAAGCCATTTTAAATATCTGGGGCAGGAAAAGGGGGAGAAAAAAAAGGTCTAAGAAAACTGGGAGAGATTCCTCTGATGGCATGAATAAATAATCTCTCTCTCTCTCTCTCGTATACACACACTAATAAGTATTCAAAGACACAAAACACACGCATGTGTATACCAAAGAACAGCGTGTGAAGGAGTGTGTGAAAGAAAGAGTGTACTTGTGTTTGTGTTAAAGACCCCGGGGAGCAGTTAGAGGAAACACCCCTGATTCCTGCTCAGTATGGTCATCCTGTCTGACACAGGCTAAGAAAATACAGCAACATGACCCCCTCACCACCAGACATGCTCACCTGAGTGTGTGTATTAGCGTGCGTATTTTCATATGTTAACAGCCTGACGGGTACAGTCCTGTTTTCTGTGTTTAAAGGGTTGCATTTTAATCCATTATCTGTGACTGCTTATCCTCATCAGGGTCCCAGCTCCCATCCGAGAGACAGGGTACACCCTGGACAAGTCGGCAGCTTATCACACATCGAGACAAACAACCATACACGCTCACATTCACACCTACAGGCAATTTAGAGTCACCAATTAACCTATTAAGTGCATGTCTTTGGTCTGTGGGAGGACGCCGGAGTACTCAGAGAGAACCCACGCAGATACAGACAGAACATGCAAACGCCACACAGAAGGACACCAGCCCAGACTCGAACCAGGAACCTTCTTGCTGTGAGGTGACAGTTCAACATATCATATATATATACATATTAAATTAATACAGACAGAAGTTTCATTCCTTGTGTTGCGGATGTGTCTTGGGTCGGACATTGCTGTAATGATGACATATTTCTATACTACTCATGATACAACACCAAGAGATATCCACAGTTCAACGGTTCACATGCAAAAACAAAGTCATAAGAGAAATTCAGAACTGTAGAAAGCATAAGATTACATGTGCTATACTCATATATCTTTATTAGGTCAAGTGGTGAAAGAGGTCGGCCATTAATTGCAGCATGGCTGAATGGATAATAATAAGATAATAAGATGATAAGACTTAAACTTATAAACTTGTTCTTGTCACATGTCTATATCCGTATGTACATCGAGAGCAAAGTATAAGCCAGAGTCAAGATCCTTGTGTGTGCACACACACCTGGCCAATAAAAGTGATTCTGATTTGGATATTTGCAGCAAGATTGTGATTTCCTTTCTCATCCCTAACCACGAATTGATCATGTAAATTTGAGGTATCGCAATGTGTGTTTATTATGCTCCAGATGAAGTTCAGTAATTCAAAATGAAGAAATAAATCATACTAATGTGTTCACAGTGTCATCTACATTGGTGTCTTTGAAGTTTAGAAACATTCATTTATCAAAAACAAGAAAAAGTATGTATACTGATCACCTTAATGTGATTGGTTAACATGACTTGTCTCTTTTTGTGCTTCTGGCCCTGAGGGAGGACAAGGGTTTACATTTCACATAGCAAATAGCAAGTCCCAGCACATCTGTATTCTCAAGCTGGTCAGGACTGACAGGCTAAGTAGCCAAGTCTCAAACATCAACAAGAGAGAAGAAGAAATTATTATTGGACAGGCGGTAGTTGGATTCAAGGAAAACATGGGCTATTTACAAAAATAAAATGAAGGCTTTAGTCGAAAGATTTTTTATCTAGGTTGCTCTCTACATTTTAAAATGAGAAAACATTTCAGTTAGACTCTGAACACTGATGTGTTAGAGAAATTATCTGAGTTTTGCTTTTATGAAAGGAAACAGACGTGTTTAGGATCGAAGCCTACTAGTTACAGTGTTATTATTTCCTTATTTAGATCAAAATATAGTGCCATCCTTTTTGAAATTCAGTTTTTTTTTAAAGCAGCCCAGCTTCAAAGTCATTTCCTCTGCCTTTTAATCCAATAGGAAGATGAGATGAAAATAGAGCCTCGGGCTGTTTCTGATTACAGACAGGTACACACCTTTTGATAAATAACAGCAGTTTGATTTCAAAAGCAAAACTGTCTTCTTCTTTTTCCTTCTGACAGTCATTAAGAGAGTTTCACATTAAAATGCTGCAAGGGAACTTGCTGTGAGGAAAATCACTCTGCAAAGGCAAGAAACTGATAAACTACCAAACTGTGAGTGTCAAAATAAAGGTTCAGAATAAACATGAACTCATTGTACAGTCTTATTCAACAGAAGCTTGACAGTGTTGATTTATACATTGATCAAATATGACAGTTGTAATGTACTGTACATGTGATGCATGTGGTGTAAGATTACTTCAGATTTGACCACATGTGAACCGGTCATTCATCACAGTAAATTATGTAAATCAAGTCAAATTTGTAACCGCGTGTCCGTCTGTCATCTTGTTTTTAATTTAATATAAACTGACTTGGTCTATTAATTCATGACAGCTTTATATAATGACCTCTGAGGTCTTGCTAATGTATCAGCCCAATTAAGTTTTCAGTTTGGGTTCATGGGATGCTTTTTAATGATCCAAACATGACATATAATGACAAATATCTTACATTTGCATAAAAATATGATTTCAGCATCCAAGCAATGGTTTATAAATACCAGCCTTGTAAAGGGCTTCAGTTTAACTCCATCACACGACCAACAGAAGATATGAATATCACTGTATTGCTGAGGTTCAGGACTATTAATATATAACTTTATTACTTATGACCCATGAACATGATGGTCGTTGTGTTTGAATGTGATAGACATGAATGAAGGCAAAGTAAGAGAGGGAGCATAACAAGGCATCTCTCGTCTCACACACACGCATACACATACACACACACACACACCAGTCAGGGCCTGTCCTCCCCCCCCCCGCCCCAGGCGGTCTGCCTCTGCTCTCTCCTCCTCTCAGAGCCTGGGTTACTCAGGTCACATCAGCAAATCAGTGTTAAAACTAGCATGTAGCATATTGTCATATTAACAAACACCTGTTTAAAATAGTGGACTGAGATAAGGATTAGTTAGAGGTTAGTAGGATAAGTAGATGACAGGGAGATAGAGATTATAGTGGAGACACAAGCAAGTCCAACTGTATGTTGGTATGTTGCTGTAGTGTGAGTAGTTCAACCACTGTGCATAGAATATGTAGCATTGTCATGTTTTTTTTCATATATTAGACATTTTATACAAGTTTCCTGTTTTAATTCTTGGGCCTTGAGTATTCTGCCTTTTCCTACGCTCTGCATACTTCCTTTCTTCCTTTCTTCCTTTTTAAACTTCATTTCCAGCCTGCAAGTCCTTTTTTATCTTCATGAAAGCCCTGAACAACATTTTGTTCCATCCAAAAAGACTCTCCTAAATCCTATCAGTTATTTCTTAGCCAGCTAACCATTTTTTTATCTGCCTTCCTGCATGCTGCAAGCGTATGTGCTTGGCAGCGGTGGGTGCATTACACCCCATCTAAACAGACATCCAGCACTGCGAATCGACAACAACTGTTAATATTTCAGAAGAGGAGAAATAAAAAAAAATAAAAAATTGTAGGAAAACCAGACATGTTCTCTTCCTCCCCTCCTCCATCCAAATCCAGCAGTGGACACGTGGAAGAATTTTATGGTCATCATGAAGTTTTGGGTTCAGCAAGAAAAAAAATAGAAAGGCAGAAAGCAGGACTAGAGGAAAAGAAAAGTTTTTTTTTTTTTAATTCAAACTCCACCCCACCATTATGACTGGCTGCAGGAGATCATCTGGTCAACAAAGTGAACTGGGTAAAGAGTGGAAGTTTGGACACGCCCTGAAGCTACGAAGTGTGTGTGGCATGTGTGTGTTTATTTTACGGAGAAAAGAAAGACTGACGAAGATGAAAGAAAAGAGTAAGAACTAGAAAAAGGACAGAAAGGCCATCTTAGTTTAAGAATGGAAGTTACAGACGATGAAGTGAACACATGCTCCCGTCAGCCTTTCTTAAATGTCACAAGACAAAAGAGGAAAAATATAGACGTAGAGAAGAGAACGTGTGTATGGATGTGTGTGTGTGTGTGTGTGTGTGTGTGTGTGTGTGTGAATGTGAGAGAGAGAGAGAGAGAGTGAGAGAGAGTGACAAGCTCATACTTGTCCCTCTGCCCCCTGTAAACCTGGAATGGCTGGGCGTTAATACGAGTCTGGACCACCACAGTGTTTTAACACGTGGTCTCATCCATTAGTCTTTACTGACGTTTTAAAAGCAGCAGTCAGCTGTTGGACCTCCTTCTTCTGATATTTAGTCCATGCAAAGTGCAAAATAATAAAAGTGCAAAGGCATTAAACACATTAGCATTAGCTGTAGCTGCTCACCAACTGGACACTGAGGGGCAAAGGTGTCTGCTGAGCTGTGCAGAAAGAGTTCATTATTCAGCCACCTTCAGGCTCCACAGAGGATCAATCTGTGTAACACTCACATAATTTAAACACTTCCACTCGTTGACGAAATCTACGCTAGTTTGGTCAGCTGTGTAGTGAACATAAGTTTTTCTGCGCTAACTCCAAAGCAGAATTCATGTGTCATTTTCCTGTTCTTAGGATGTTATCTCCTGAGAGAGACACGATACAAAAGCAACACTTTCCTGCTTGACAAGGTAAACTCTGGAGTGAGTCAGCTGATAGTGAAGAGGACACTTCCGTTCTTAACATAATGAGAGAAAACCAACTGGGTTTAAAGGGCTAGAGTATCTGAACAACCGCAACAAATTAAAGTCTGAGACAACAAATCAACACCCATTTACATGTCAAAAGAAAAGTTTGACATTAAAATGTGCGAAAGAATCTTGACTTTCGGTTTAAATGTCTTCTGTGAGATCTACCTCCACCAGTTCAGGGTTTTCTGTTGGCAGAACATGATTACATACTTTGTGGTCCCCGTGTTAATATGTGTACAGACAGGTCAGATGTATGTTGGAGCAAATGTAGAGAATGGTTGGTGGATCATTTCAACATATTTTGGGGCTGCAGAGCCATTCAGTCATACTGGCAGGCGGTAGTATGAGCAATACAGGACATCTTTGGTGATGAAGCTGAGTGCTCTTTCTCTGCAATCAATTTGTGCAACATTGCAGCTCATTTATTGGTGCAAGACAAACATCTTTTAAAGAAACGATCAGGAAACATTAAAATGCTTACTGATCGAGCTGCCAACAAAGACTGACTGGATGTTCAAAGTACGAAGAAAATTACTTTATTTGCTAAATCTACAATCTTGCAATACTGGGAAAAAATGGATTGTCTTTGTGACCGCACAGGATAATTCTTCAGCCATTACTGTATGAAATGACATGTGTATAATGTCTGTATGACCACATAGGTGCCTGCTTCCATCACGTTCTCATTTTTCTCTTTTAATTAAACTGATTAAACTCTCAGTATCTGAACATTTCAGAAACAAAGAGGTTTAAAAATGGATGGGCAGAATAAGAGCAAAACACTTTGGCAAATGATAACGCTCTTTCCTCCAAACAACACTGATAGATCAAGTGGGACGATTCAGGTTCAGATCCTCTTGTTACTCATTCTCTCTCTCTCTCTCTCTCTCTCTCTCTCTGTTTGTCTCTGTGGACACAAAGAGAAAGAAAAAAGACACAAGCACAGCAAGATCAATCAGGTAACAGAGAGAAGATAAGAAATGTGATGAGTGCAAAATAAGAAAAACTGAATTTAGGAAGAGGTGAGCTTTAAATGAAAAGAAGAAGAAGAAACAGTGAACTAGAGGGAGGAAAGCAGCGGCAGAAGATCTTAACCAGATGCAGAACTTTCACAGTGGACGTCAGCCAACAGGCATGTACTCATGCTTTAGCTATGTCATGGACTGCTCTACCCTTAAACCTCCCCTCCTCTCTCTCTCTCTCTCTCTCTCTCTCTCTCTCTCTCACCTACCCCTCTTCTCTCAACCTAAACCCAGTGTAACCCCCCCCCCCCCCTCTATCTCCCCTCCTTTCGTTCATGTCTGCCGCCTCTGACTCATTCACATATTGTATAAACAGACGTCTGACAAAAGGACGGACGTGGATGTTGTGTATGTGTATTGTTGTGATAAATACTAGTCGTGAATTTTGTCTAGTCTTGGTAATAAGTAGGGTGGCAAATTTTAAAGGCCGTGGCTATGAAATGCAACAACTGGTTCCATGAAAACGCAGCTACTGTCTACCATTTTTTGTCTCGGTAAGTTTGAGCAGACGCACAAGCTAGCATTTGCTACAGCATGATGGTGATTTTCCATGGAGCGCTCACGAAAAGAGAGAGAGACACCAAGAGAGAAAGACATCCAGAGAAACAGAGAGAGAGAGAGTGGGAGGGACTAGACAAAAGAAACTCAGGGAAAAAAAAAATAAGACCATCTGTAATTCGCAAATGGAATTTCTTCCATCATCAGCCAAACCTCCAAATGTAACCAGCAGAGGAGGTTGATACACATAAACACACACACACTCACTAAGTCTGGTGGATCTAGTGGCCTACATACACTGTAGATCAACACATAACCCCTCCTATAGTTAAATCAGGAAGGCTTCTCAAAGCCAAAACTACATGAGCTAATTATGGAGATGGTTGTATGTGATGTGCATCGGAAGCTTGGAGAAAGTCAGTCCTCCCTCACGATCTGAGATTTCTCCTTACTGAAAAAGTCAAAACTGAAAAATGTTCCATTTAAACTTCATTTGACCATCTATTTTTTATCTTGACCTAATCAGCCTCAGATGACGACTTTTCCAACCAGAAAGGTAACTGATGGTATTATATCGCCAAAACAAGACAATGAGGGGTCCATCTCACCCAGGTTGTGATGACATCATCGGGCCAGTCCAAGCGGACAAACTGGCAGGGGGTGCCGACTTTACTAATGACTATAATGTGGGAAAGACGGCCCCTACCACTTTAAGACTTATGTGCCCGCCACATGGCTCCTTAAGGATGTAATATGTTCCAGGTGCAGCGGAGGCTCTTTTTTTTTTTTTTTTACCATGTTTGAGACATACACACAAACATGAACTGACTCTCTCGTGCACATGCATGTATACATAAACACAAACAAATAATCTGAGCTTGAATAAATGATCTCACAAATAATTCTGTGCAAAGAAAAGACTGTCAAGGTGAGTTTGGTGGGCTGGAGAACCAGACAACCCTGATTTATACATATCAAACACGAGCATCAGCTTCACACGCCTCATAACTTACACACAAACAAATGCACATATACTTATGTATGTCAGATGGCAGTGCTATCGTGTAAAAATTGTCATTTTTTTCATCCTATGCCCCAGGAGCTGTTTTCTTTCTCACAGTGCAAACCACAGTAGTATTTTCCACAGCCATGCACAGGACATATACAGGAAACATAAAGCATCTCAAGCCGAGCTTCAAGTTCCTGTGGAGCAGTCTGTAACTGTCGGAGAATACACATAAACCCTGAGCAATTTGCTAATTAGCAAGATGAATGTGATCCTATGGAAGTCCTGCTGTTCCTGGTGCCTTCATTTCATAAAGACTTACCTGACACAGGTCTATTGTTGTCACAGAGGGAAATTATAAATGAGCCTAATTAACTTCTTCTTTACAGTATATATAAACCCAGTAAAGTAATTAAAGGCTTAACGTTTAACACTGTGCTGTGATGTTTGTGGTTTCCTCATGTTTACATTATCAATACAGTGCACACTTCCTTTTCGTGTCAACCTGTGTGCATTTAAATGCTGTACTGTGCCAGAGAGTGACGTGTAACTGTCCTCACCTGCACAAAACCACAAGCCACCAAAAGAGCCTGGTTGTCTGTGAGGACTGTAATAAACATACTTGGTCAGCCACTAACTTCCGAACAGAGTACCTGTGCTTGCAGCCGCTCAGCAGGAACTCACCTGGGGTTTTCCTGAAGCGAGCCACATTTTCCAACAATTAGTGTACTCCACTTTCCTAAATTAAGTCCCCAATGCTCATTGTCATTTAAAGCAACACCGTGTAACTTTCCTACCATGAAATCACACTTCAAATGGTTTTGATGCTACACTGACTTGTAATGAGATGAATGATGATCTCCAGTACATAATGCTTTAGTCGCACTATCAACTATTTAATGATGTCCTCCAGAATTCCCTAATGAACATAAGCTTTTCTTGCTGTTAAAGTAAGTTAACCGCTAGGCTAGTTAGCTCAGTTGCTGTTGCTAAGCTAGTTAGCTCCGTCAGTGGTGCCAGACGCCAAGCTGGGCTTCTTTCTGGCTGCTATGTCTTGTCTCAAGTGAAGTGGTGCCAAATCACAAAAAATATCAAATCTTACAAAACTTCCTGGTGTGCTTCCAAAGGAAGAAGTATGGGAATAAGTACATTTATATCACTGCTATTATGTTAGATGCGCATACTGGATGTTGAATGTGAACTGCACAGTTTAATAATTGTATCTTTAGATGCTACTCCTTCAGCAGTAATAATATTAGTAGTAATATTTTGTCAGCATTTTTTCTCCTCACTGTGTGTATTTGCACAAGTTAACCTTTGTCACATACATTAAAAGTGAGGGTTACTTGTGTTACATGTGTTTTTTGGTGGGAAGGAAGGTGAAACTTCGTGCTGACCTCCTCCCATGTAATTAAAGAGACATATCTCAAATAAATGCACATGTGCAAATTTGGCTTTTTCTGAGCTTTGAAACAAAGCAGTGGGGATTCATATCAAACACAAACAGCAGTGCTTCAATCTGTGCATCTGTGCATCTGTATCTCTTAACAGTATCACGGGAGACAGAAAACTGTTCCTTGCACCAACTTAAGTTCCTCCTTTTTTTTCTCCTTTTGTTTGGCTCTGCACAGTGTTTTCTCTGGACAGCAAACCCTAACATTTGGACTGTGATCCAAAACCATGGATCCAGACAAGCTGTGCTACAGGCAGTGAAGAAAAGAGAACGAAAAGGAAGGCTTAGGGGAGAGAGAAAGGAGGAGGAGGAGGAGGAGGAGGAGGAGAAGTGATGATGTGGAGCTTGTGAAACTAGAATACAGTCAGAGTGAGGAGGATTTTTAGAAAAGGAGAGAGAGAGGGGAAAAAGGGATGAGTATGCCATTGTGTGTGCGTGTAAATGTGTCTGTGTTCATGTCTATGAGTAATAGAAAAGCAGAGACATTCTTTAACTTTCTAAATGTTTCTGGACACAAGACAGAAGGAAGGAATAATTAATTTCGTTAGTTTTGTTGTCAAACACATTTGATATGAATTGAAAAGCAGCAGTTATTTGCCTTAATTGTAGCTCATTTGAGGCTGACAGTTCACATTAATCACATTATTCATAATTAAATTATGAACTATAATGCTTGGCTAACACAGTTTAATTTAATCGTTGTAATTACGAGTCTGTTAATTAAATTAAATATTAATAAAGCCAACTCTTGTGTGATATGTACTTTCTCTGATGACACCTATTTTCATCTTCCATTTTATTATCTCCATGAAAACTTTGTAATATACCTCTTTATCATCATCCTCTCCATCCCAGCTCCTCCTTGCAGGACAGTATGGGGGTCTAGATGTTGAGGCTCCTCCTGCTGTGTGACCAAGTGTAGGTCCCATTGAAGGTCTCACTGAAACTGATTGCTGCTCAAGGTTTCTGCCTCTTGAGTTTTTCTTTGCCATTGTCGCCAAGTGCTTGCTCATGGTGGGAATTGTTGGGTCTGTGTAAATAATATTATGAAGTGTATGTCTGGACCTGCTCTATATGAAAAGTGTCATGAAATAACTTCTGTTATGATCTAGCGGTATATATATATAAAACTGAAATACATGCAGGGTAAATACTAAACCAAATATACATACATATATACATATACATACATAGAAATATAACTCAAATAGTAAATTTCTATGCTTGCTCAGTATCTACATATCCATACATATACATACGTACAGTGATGGCAGCTATGGTTTCAAAATGTCATAGAGAAAGTAAAATAATGTTTCACTATTTCTCATAGTAATGTTATCGTCCACCATGTCCCTTAGTTGAAAGCTTAACTGGCTGGAATGTTATTGACGTCTTGTTGTCCAGACTATACTGCACTGATCATACCGATTTAGATCTGATTCATAATTTACTATGACAAGAAAATATTGCCTTTTCACATGCACAGACTCTTTGTGGCTCTAGGTTTTGATTTCTGGGTTTATTTTAAAGGTTTCATGACACTGTAAAAAAAAACAACTGAATAAGCTTCATTTAAAAATGTCAGAGGTTGCTGAACAGTTTCATTCATTGAACTTGAAATTCACCTTTTTTTTTTATTTCAATGGCCTTTTAAAATAGTTTCTCAGCAAAATCCAAATCCTGTTATCTTAGCTCACCCCAGCTGGGGTCTTGGACTTAACGGCGGCTGGTTTTCCTGCTGCCGATAGGAGATGTCTTCCACCCATAGCTTTAGCTTTCTACTGCAGCGGGCCTCCTCCCTCTGGCTTAGCGGGTGGAAAAAGTGACACAGCAGCAGACGAAAATGCAAGAGGTAACGCTTCTCCCAGACAAAGTGATCAAATGGAGACAAAAGCTCTCAGAACTGGACTTCTCGGATTTGTTCAGAATGTACATTAAGATACTGTTGATTTAATAAAGCAGAAGACATGAGAGAAAGTGACTTAGCTCATTGCTTAACACAAAAGTTTAGAGAGACCATTAACTACAGAGTGTGTAACAACAACATATGGAACATGTTCAACTGTGGAGTGGAGTAAGTAGACGGTATTCCCAACCCCCCAACACACACACACACGCTCAGACAGTCTGTGCTGAAACAATGAGTTTGCAGGAAAGACTGTGGCTAAATAACCTGGTCTTTCCATGTCCACTAATATAATGTAGGAAGTTGGGAATATTAACAAAGATTTATGTTTGCAGAAATTACTTGTACGTCAACCTTCTGATGAATAGTAAGCAAGTTAAACTGCCTGTAAAAATGAATACCTGCAAAATATCAAAAATCTCCAAAGATAAGTGATAAAATATCAAAAAATACACATCACATATTATTTCTTCAACACGTACCAAAGTGATAAGTTAAACATCTAAAATCAGACATACAACATAGTTTGAGCAGTAACAGTAGCTGTCTCTCTGCCCTAGGCCACATTATTTAACACAAGCTTGGGGAAGTTTAAAGGCTGATTGCCCTCAGCAAGCATCCACCAGGTGTTTTATGTGGCAGGTGGAGGTTTGATTGGTAGCAGGTGGCAGACAGTTCAAGCACCCATTTAAGCCCATAACCCAGTAAAGGCAGGGCACGATCCATTTTAGTGGTTGACTGAACTAACAAATCCCTGCAGAGAGTGAATGCTTCCTGGAGAAGGACGTTACAATGCATCGAGCTGGTTCCCGGTTCAGTTATACTAAACTCTAAATGGATATGTGGGTTGGAACCATACATGCAGTTATTTATTGAACAGTTATTGTTAGTTAGTTATTGAACATTTTCAACAAATTAATTCTCAACCACACACCAAACTTTGTGATATATTTTTATTCTATTTTTGTCATGTGACAAGACAGAAACGTGAAACAAAGGCATATGTAAATATACAGAGAATGTGTACTTAAATAAAAACCTTATAATTCATTTAAACCATCAATACAATGTCAGTCACAATGTCAACACCCACCTCCCCTATATCTCTGTAGAGCTACTGAGAAAAGGAAATCGTGTGTAAATAGGCAGGTAGATTCACACAGTTTGCTCATATCACTTCAAAAGCTCACAGTATGTCAGTGTTGTGTTTACAGCTTCTTTCCTACAGTACTCTAAAGTGACAAAAAATCAATAATGAAGCAGTTTTTCCTTGCCACTGCCACCAAGTGCTTGCTCATGGTGGGAATTGTTGAGTCTCTGTAATCAATATTAGAGTACTGACTAGACCTGTTCTATGGAAAGTGTGCTGAGCTAAGTTGAGTTGAGTTGAGTTGAGTTGAGTTGAGTTGAGTTGAGTTGTATTGAATTGAATTGAATTGAACTGAATTGAATTGAATTGAATTGAATTGAATTGAATTGAATTGAATTGAATTGAATTGAATTGAATTGAATTGAATTGAATTGAATTGAACTGAATTGTGTCCAGTGTTGCAGTGGAAGAACGGGGGATAATTTATGAATTATTCCACCTTCAACGAATGAAAGAAGAACACATGTGGTTTATAGTTTAATGTGAGTACCTTCTTAAAAGCAACACTATTCCTTGCTCTGAAAATACAAGCCATGGTTGACTTTGTTGGGGTTGTAACTGTAGCGAATGGTCTGTCCCACGTCAAATTGGACATTTCCATTTCAACTGAAGGGGATCACATGATAAAGATTAAATCTAAGCTCAAGACGTTTAGTCATTCAGTTTCACGACTTTTGGAACACCGGAGGTTTGTACAGCAACATGGAATAGGTAAAAACTTGTTTCCTGCATCAGAAACTTCGTCTGGTTTTACAAGATCCAACTGTTTTGAAGACCTTTTTCGTCTTTCCCATCTGTGAAATCATTCAAGTGGAGGAGGAGGAGGTCTGGAGGAGTCATTTTACTTCCTTGTTGTCACACTGCAGCCGTAAAGCCAGAGAGGCCAGGCGCTGCAGTTTTTTCCTCACAAAAAAATTGCAGATTCTGTGAGCAAGCCTGAATTCAAGTGGATTATTTTCAATTTAAATGTACACCGCCCAAAATAAAATTTAATCCCTTCAGTGAAGTGATTACACAGGGAAAAAATAGGTACAGACTTTCAACGTTGATGTTTTATTTGAGACAATAATACCTGCACTATGTGTTGGATGGTTTGGCTTCCACTGAAATTAGATGGACTATAAAATGTCTGTGAATTCCTTAGCACTGATGTGATACTTTGAATGTTCAATGTTTTGTAACAGCTGATGGAGGAAAGAAAAGTTCACACTTGGCAGGCCTGGTGGACCAGACAAAAGAAGAAAATATGGTGACAGAAGTTTGGTGAAAAAAGGAGGTTTCTTCAAATGCCTTTGTTAACAAGACATGGATGGGCTGAAATCAGGCATGAAAGGAGGTGGCATATGTGGGCCTTCAAGTGATGCATGGAAGGGTTTTTTTTCCCTCAACTTTGACCTCACCTCTATAACTCTTGTTTGCTACCCATCATTTTCACTGCAGGCACCCTACCATCTTTGTGTCTTGTAGAAAACAGGAGCTGGGATAGAAAGAGGGGAAAGAAGAAGAGAGAAAGATGATTTAAAAGTTTTCTCTGACAAAAAGTATCTGAAGAGACAGAGTTGAAGTCATGGAAGCAATATTATTGTGGTATGTGGACCTGGGACTGAAGGGAAACAACAGTTTCCACACTGGAAAAAAAGAACCGTAAGATTCCTCCCTCCTAAGAGCTCGACCATTCCATCATACCAAAATAAAACTCCAGAGCAATTTCAACGAGGCGGAGTCATTGAGGGGAAGTGACGGGAGGAGAGAAAGAAGCTGCGATCTCAGATTTCCATTTGTGTTAATATTAATGCCACGGTTTGTCCTGTTCACACATTTCAAAGGGTGCTGTTGTCTTTTCTTTGAGGTTATAAAGATGTCTCCAGAACAACTCTCACTGTCTTAAAGACTAAAAATGGATACAAAGTGTTAGCTCTATGGCGTATCATTATTAGAGATGATTTTTCCATCTAAATACTCACTTTGTTTCTCTTTCAAAAGCTCTGTCGTTTACCACAGAGGTTGGTTATACATGGAGCGCATTGTCTCTCTTTTCTCTGGTGTGTCATCCGGGGCTCTGAGTGCATTTTCCCAGATGTGTAATGATATACCGCTGTGTTGAACTTGCCCCTAACCAACCAGAGAGAGAGAGAGAGAGAGAGAGAGAGAGGGAGAGAGAGAGAGAGAGAGAGAGAGAGAGAGAGACTCCAGACAGCTGAACTCACTTAAATGTGTTCCTCATGTGTGCTGTAATATGGAAAAGATTTCAGCGCTCGCCCCTCCACTCACCAGAACTGAGCTCAGTTTAACCCTTCAGCAGCCAAAGCACTGGTAGTGACTTCACTAAACAGGATTAAGGCTGCTTTGTGAAGTGAAGCTGGTCCTGTGTCCTCCGTCCTAGCTGTGATAACTGCCCCTTAAACATTTGCTTACACAGACAGTACAGTCAGATTGCAAACTTCAATTCAGTCATTAAAAAAAAAGTAAACATGTGATTGTAACTGTAGAAAGTTGAATTTCTAAGCACTATGCTGTCTCAGACGACCATTTAGTATCATTTTCTTGTAGAATTTTCTAAGTAAAACTCGCAACACCTATTATTTATGACTGCTGCAGAGGAACCAAAAGTTTAATGACATACAAACAAGGTATTTGCTGTTAACAAAGCATAGATGATGGTCTTTTATGCTTATCAGGATGAGTGTGATTGTAAAAAATTAAGCAATCTTATTGAAAATTCATCGTAATCATTGTTGGAAAATTAAAACTAGAATCCTGCATACATGTAGTTTTAACAAGAATGACTACAGCCACGCTAGCAGCTCTATGATTGGCACAGCGCTGATAGAGCTAAATGTTAATATCAGCATTTAACCTTCTTACAATGACAATGCAACCATTCTGATGCATAGCAGGTACAGTATTCATGCTGACATTTGTTAATAAGCACTGGAAATATAGTAATCTACGGCTATGGCTGATGGGATCGTCATTAGTTTCAGTCAAGTATTGGACAAATTGAACTTTTGACCTGATTATGGCTGGGAGTCCAAAGCTGTTAATTCATCCCACAGGGGATGTGATTTTTTGTACCAAATTTCATGCCAATCCATGGTCCTGCCAACAGGCTGGTGGCACTAGTGGAAAAGTCAGAAGAGTCATTAGGATTCATCCTCTGGGCACCAAGAATTATGCACTCAAGTAAATCCATTCAATAAATGTGGAGATATTTTAGCCTGGAACAAAGGACTGACCAACAGACTGACATGGCCGTGCGTGGCAAGTGTGGCTAACAAGTACCTCTGAGTGATGTTAATTGTACACTACTAAAACCGTTCCAACCATGTTAGAAAAGTTAAGTTTTAACCCTAAAAACACTTTGACCTTTAGCAGCCTATAAAGTAGAAGGAAATAAACACATTGAAATATGGATATGAATATGATGTGAAAGTGATTTTCTGCTTTATTTAAAGGGAAAATAATTTATTGGTTTAGTGACATTTAGTTGCAGATTTACACTTTCAATCAGGAAAGTTTTATGGATGGATGGATGGATGGAGTAATGTACTATAAAGTCCCCAATGAAGAGATGCTGACAAATCAAACTGTACGTTTGTGGTTTGTTTCTCACATGATCCTCCATAACTACATATGATTGTGTGTAACTAGTTGAAAAGTGATTTAATGATGAACCAGTGGGACCCGAAAAATACAGATTTTAAAACTATGAAATGCTTTGAAAATGAAAACATAAACTCATCACACAAACATAAACATGGTGGATGCATTGAGCACACACTGAACAAATCCACAAATGTAACTGTGAATGTTATCTGCAATGGATGACATTCTGAGAGGAACTGTCAGATTCAATTTATGATTTTGTAAAATTTTCCTCATCGTGAGAACTTGATGACTTTTATCTGTGCTTCTGGAGATTACGGCCAACAGAACCTCGACTGAACTCAGTCAGTCAAAAGATGAACCTGAACTCTTTTGCATATGCATGCAGCCTTTTAAAAGAAAAAAGAAATACATATATGGACAGTCTTTTGCTCTACACTATATGAGCTGGACGTTTTTTTTCCTCTCTCAAACCACGGCCCAGCTCTATCTAGCAATTAACTGCCTGCCGTGGACTCTGGTGACATTGTGTGGGGATATTTCTGTCACGTTTATTATGCGTTTGCTGACCAGACTGTGAGTCATGTGGACACACAGGCAAATCTAACCATGTGTTAGCTCCAGCCAAGGGAGGTTCCCTACTTTGATTTTCTCCATTTTGCCCTTCTACTTTTTTGCAATTCTCACGTTCTTTCTTGTCACTTTAGCTCTTTCATTGACAGAAAGGCTTTTTGGGGAATTGTCTTTGCTTCAGGTTTGATACATCCTCTGAAGTACAAGTCATTCTAACAAGAGAAAACCCTGTATTTGACTTTATTGTTAAGTGGAAGAACTATCCCCTCTGACTCAACTTCTCCGCCATGCTCGCTTGTGTTTCTTGACACATATTTATACTCTCCCTCACCCCTACCCCTCATTCCCTCCCTGCACCCATCCCCAAACCTACATTAGACCAACTCTTCAATAATCCCGCCTTCCTGCAGCTAGAGTCTAAACGTTCAGAAAATATATTCCAGTGGAAAACAGCCTGCAGATGTGGTGACCTGAGGGAAAGAAAAAAGAGACGTGGAGGAAGAGAGACAAAGACGAAGAGCTGGTGGTGAAGGCAAAGGGGGAGACACTGAAATGATACGAGAAACAAGGGGTAGGAGGGAAAGCAGGGAAGGCAAGAGAAGGAAGGGGATGACTGAGAATAGGCGTCACATATACATAGACACATCACAAACTTGGCCCACGTGTTGTATAATTTGAAGCACTTAAAGTAAATGAGTGCTCCTTAAAAAGCACGGCCTGTCTTTTACTAGCTCTCCCCCTGTTCCTTCCTTCCTGGGTGCTACAGAGTCAGTCAGCAGCAGAGTGAATAATGCCAGTGGCCTCAGCATGCTGATATGCGCTCGGGCCTGTCGAGCCAACAGGGGAGCTGAATTCTTAGACTCAGCCAACCTTTTTGATCACGCTTGACGCAAGTGCCAGCAGCTTCCAGATTCCCCTCTCCTATAAAGTGCAAAGAAGAAAGTTGCTGCAAAAGTTTAATTTTGTCTGACTATTTTACTTTTTGTTACCTGTTGCTGTCCTGATCGACGGCCTGAAGAAGCAGACATTCACCGCTTATCACCTGGATGAAACAGTCATGACAAACTCGTGTTGTGCAAACTACAATTCCCCAAACAGCCACTTGAAGAACCAGTCAATCTCCATAAGTCCCCATGTTAAAATGTCCATCTTCACAGCAGAAATAAACATGTTTACAGCCTGGTACAAAAACAGTTTTGGCCTCTGTAGCTAATTTCTGTTCATGACACTGTACTGCATCTGAATTTCTGTTTATCACCCCTTCAAATTATAAGGATTAAAGTTATGCATAATTAACAGCGTGGCCAATTTGATTGACGGTGAGTGCTCTAGTTAGCTTGTTTGGCCAACCAGGCATCATTCAGCTCCACCCACGACCCACATCTTTGTCCATTTTTTGATTAGCCGGGAGGCAGCAGAGACAGGACTGCCATGATGGCAGCGGAGTCCCAACACTTTGAGCTTCACCACGGCTCATCACCTAATGTGATGTCATGGATACAACGTCCATTCTTTATATTGTCTATGTATGTTACCTACATTACCAGGTCAGGTTTGCTGAAATTATGACTTTGCCACAGTTGGGCTACACTGTATGTTTTAGCATAAAGCATAAAGAATTTGGGGAAATTAAAGTAAATTAAATTCAATCTGCTTTTTTTTTTCTTTTAATCTACCACTGGTGACCACAATGGCCGCTCCATAGTTCCATAGTTACACTATAAATTTGTCATTTCGTTGTAACAAATCAATACAGAATATTATATAGTCCATATAACAGCCTAGAGTTAGACAGTAGGGGAATGAAATTATTAGAATAGTTTGACATTTATTTGCTTTATTCAGAGAGTTCAGACTCTCATGTCCATGTCATGTTCCATAAATATTAAGCTAGCTCAAACAGCTAGTTAGCTTAGCTTAGCTTAGCTCAGTTTGGAGCAAAGACTGGAAACAGTTAGCCTAGTTAATCAAACAAGATGATGTGTTACTTTACTGAGCTTTAGGGGCGCTGGTTGCTGTTTTTCATTACCTTTAAACAGAGCCAGGCTAGCTTTCATTTTGCTCCCAATCTTTGTGCTAAGCTAACCAGCTGTTATGTCATTTCATAGTCAAGATAGTCAGAGTCAGAAAATGCTGCTGTGCAATTTGGTGCCAGAATGTAAGAAATCTGCAACGACTGCTGATTCCTATTGTACAACCCCAAACACCACAGAGCTTAAAAATGATGCTTCATTATTTATCAAAAACCTTTTTATCATAGACACGTTGAGTTTCATAGTTTCTAGATTTTTTTTTTCTGGGAGTATTCCTGTGTGGAAAGTTCGTTGCAAGTCTTCAGAGAGGAGAAAAAGAAAGAAACTGCCTGGAATATAGGCTGTAATTTGAAAACCTCAACCGCCCCTGCATGTCTGCTGGTGTGTGTATGTGTGTGTGAGTGCGTGCAGTGCCCTGTTTAATTAGTGCTTCTGTGTGTGTGTGCGTGTGTGTGTGTGTGAGTGTTGCAGAGGGCAGTGTGTCTGAACCCTTTTTATCCGTCGCTCTCTGCTTCCTTCAACTGTAAACCACTTTTTGAACTTTTCTCATCTCACTCTTGTCTATCTTTGCTTCAGTCGATCAAAGGATTATAGGTGTGTGTAGGTGTATGTGTGTGTGTGTGTGCGTGTGTGTTTGTGTGTGTGTTGTCTCCTCCTCTTTAATCACTAACTCTCTCTTTCTCTCTGCTACATCACTGAACATCCTCTACAGACAGCTGCCGGTGTCTGAGTGTGTGGGCCACATACCCATAGCAGTCACTTTATTATACAGCATACGTTGGAAATCCAGAGTTGTTATAGTTATATTCAGAGTTATATGCACAGTTGTGGTATGGTATGTGTATGTTTCATAATTTGGGACCTTAAGGCATTCGGATGACAAATATTATGAATATTGTTGCAAGATATAGTTGAAATGTCATTATGACACATTTCATTTTCTAAATTATATGACATCTGTATGCTGCACATTCATATGTTTTATTATATTTCTTGCATCATGTAAAAGTGTCCCTATCTGATCTTTTCTGTGCTTCATCGCCACAATATAACACGATACCATCAGGTATAATCTTGTATTTTGTCATCAAGGATGCAACAGTTGTACATTTCCATCCAAGCGTGCAGCAGATTATTAAATCTCTCTTCCTAATCTCGCTGGTTGTGTGTGCTCTTTTCCTTACCAGCTGGCTGACAGGTGGACAGCCACCCCTGACATTAGAGGATCCGCTCCACCCATAATCCTCAGCGCTTTCTTCTGCATCAGTAGGGAAATATGAGACTCTGTGATTGAGGCCAGTGAGGAAACAGCTTAAACAACCAATCGGAGCGCAGCACATCTGGAGGAATCTGTCTGCAGGCCCAGCTGGCAGTACTATGGGAGACAGCAGAGGAGAGGAGCAAGATGTTAGATTCAAAATGGCTGCAGGATTCAGCTCAAGGGATGAATAAATATAATCTGGTTATGTTTCACATTGTTTGCCTGTTTCTTGTTTTGAATTATGGACAAATAACTTCAAAGGCAAGGATTTCTTTGGTCACTGCATTTGACTTTAAGAATTGAACTGTGATCTGATCTGACACGTTGCCACATCCATTTACAATGGTTTCCTTTAATGTAATATGTCTGACTTAAAGGACTTAAAGTTTTAGGACTTAAATCCATCAACATTCACACGGCACTCAGCTATAGCAGCAGCAATATTCACTGCTGACTTTAAACTGAGAAGCAGATCTATGTCTGGAGTCAACCTAAACTAGCTGTCAGCTTGCCCATCAAACTTGTTGACCCACAGGACACGCTCACATTCTTGAGGAAAAAAAAGGGCTGGTGGACTGAAAATGTTAATTAAAACATTTGTAGATAGTTACTGGAAAATAAAAAAACATTGGGGCTTTTTTTTTTAAACTCGAGTTAAATCAGTGTCATCATTTTATTTGAAATAAACAGTTTCAATGATTGCATCTGTTGCCCTGTTCGTGTCCCTTTACTTTTAGAGTTGAATTGTATTTTTTCCACTTTATTCTTCATAATCTTTTAAGAATCATGTTTTTGAACGTCTACGACGAGCAATTGGATTAAATGTAATTTACTGTTTCATGTGGAATGTGGTTGAAATCAAGAGAAAAAAGTCTGATGATGTGGAGCTTCGTAGCCATCTTTGATTTCCTACGCCGCCTGTCTGGTCTCTCCAGCTACTTCAAGGCTTCAGCTCTTCAACAAACATGAGAATGTAACCCTGCAAGTGAGTGGGAGCTCTGCCATCTTTAAAACACATTTCATCTCACTCGCCCCTCCTCTTTTCTTTTCTTTTTCCTTTTTTTTCTTCCTCTGTCTTTCTATCTTTCTGGTTTGACTCAGGGAAGAGTTGAGGTGAAGTTGTCGGGAGTGTCCAACAATTACTGTTTTTTTTTCTGGCACAGAGGGGGAGGAAAGGGAACAGGACTGTCCGTGGGCAAGAAGGCAGAGGAGAGCTGTGCAGTTATTTGAGATAAATCAGCAAGCTGTAATAGAACAAGGATGTAACCTCCTGCATTGTCTCTACACTCTTTTAGAGTGTCTTAGATGTCTTAGATAGTTAGTGCTGCTACATGTTCTTGTACTGGGCTGCAAAGCAGAGCTTTTTAATACATCATGATCTCCCTCACATATAAAAGTCCAGTAAAGTTTCAATTCTTTTTTGCTCCTTTACATATTTAGTGTTTATTGAGGTAAATCCATGTTCATAAAAAACACAAAACAGAGAAGGTAACAAGCATGTCACCGACATTTCCCTTATTAGATACAGGGTGCAGCAAATCTCCTTTATGAAGTGCAGAATAAGATTGTGGGTTCACACATCACATCAGGATAAACTTGACCAAAGCTTGAACTTATTTCATGATATTCAGCAACGTTCTCCCCTGTGAAGGAGAGGTTCACAGTATATGAAGTTTGCCTTAAAGCAATAGTCAGGTTCCCATAAGGAATCATCCCTCCTGCCACCAATGACTTTCACTAGTTTCAATGGTCAATAGATGCTGTCTGTGTTTCAACACTGCATTAGCCTGAACTTGGGAATATGTCTAAACTGTGTTCTTTGCTTGCTGGAATGGACAGTGGGTGTGTAATGCAGACAGTATGAGGGCCACGCTGAGTGTTATTGGAGTGGTATAGAGTAGATGACATGTCTGGTCATGTGGGCAGGTAAGAGCTGCTCAGAGAGAGAGAGAGAGAGAGAGAGAGAGAGAGAAAGAGGCTGAAACTAGATCTCCCCTTCACACCTGTCTTTTGTCCTTCTAAAGCTGAAGTGAAGTGAAGTAGTTGTATGTGAATCACCACATTCCACTCATTTTGCTGAAAAGAGTGCTTTTGATTCCAATAAAGAGAGTCCAAAGAGTTTAGAAGTGTTTCAGAAAGCTTCAGTTGTAGAAATAGAAATGATAATTTTATTTCAACACAGTGATTTGATTAGGGAATGCTTGGTGCATGTGGATATATTAAAAATATGCCACAAAATGTGTGTGGCTGCACGGGGGATGTTGTTGATAGACACAGACTATACAAAACAACAAAGTTGACACGTCCGAAGCAGTGAAAGGAAAAGGCTGATAAGTTTCCGTGCGTAAAAACGGAACAAGACTAGGAGTCAACTCCAATTAAATTCCAACAGTTCAACAACGTTTCAATCCTACACTTCCTCTAAAAGCTAATTTTCCATAAAATCCAAAGAAATGGAAAAGACTCGGGCCCTCTCGGTGCCTAATGATGCCCACCGATGCCCACAAAAACGGGCACATTTTACGCACAAACCTAAGCTGCGCGCAAGGTTGAATGCTCCGGCGCCTGTATCTCAGTACTGACACTGCGGATTCACTGCAACCCGTAAAAGAGGGAAAAAACGTAGGCCTTCTTCTCCCTTTTAAACCTCGACGCTGTCCACGTCCTCAAAAAGAATGGATCTAATTAAAACGTTGCACTCGTCATCATCGCCAAAGCTTTGCCAAACGGTTTCTGGTGGAGAGGAGGCTGGGAGATGGAGCACCACATGACTGAGTCTGAGCTGGAGAGGGATGGGAGTCAGATAGGGTTTCTCTTCTCTCATTGGCCAGTGGGCTGACTTTTGACACGCAGACCAGGGACCCTCCTGCCGTATAAATAGGCCTGATAGAACTTTATTATTCTAGCATCACGGCAGCAGGTTTCTGCTAAGTTTGGAGTTACTCTTGTCACCACAACTGTATGCCTGCCTGAAGGTGGTTTAAAAACAAGGGCTCAGCAGCACAAGGAGTCTGCATGTCTATTTAGACATGCTCAGCTTTGTGGATACCCGGATTCTGTTGCTGCTTGCAGTAACTTCATACCTAGCATCATGTCAATGTAAGTTTGAATATCTGCTCTTTTTCTGTGATGGATATTTTTTTTTCGGGTCCCACTGCTTGAGGATCTTGCGCTTGGCTTTTGTTTGGGACTTACATCAAGGTCAACCCGAAGACAGCGCAAAGCACTGCTGAATAAAACTCAACGGATTGAGCTCATGCAGAGGATTCTTCACTTTTTCTTTCGAAGGATACAAATTATAATGATTTGATTAGTTTCCGAGAGGGAGAAGTTGCACTCCTGACCAAAAAAAAAAAAAAAAGTTTTCTCGCTTTGAAAGAGACTTCTAAATTAGTCGCCTTAATGTCTTTTCAAAACTTTTAATGCATGTGAAGTTATTAAAATAGACTAAAAGTGAATTTTCCTTTAGACAGAGGATGAAAAACGTAGTGGGGCGTTGTACATATTGTTCCATCCAGATGTCCAGGGGATGAAGTTTTATCATAGGAAACTGCTGTGTCTCCCCCTGGTGGCCATGGATGCAAACATCTGCTTGGCACCAATTAGGTTTTCTCCAATTTGAAGAGGGTTAAATCTATTTAACAGAGCTCAAGTACAAGTGAGATTAAATGTTTACATATTTCAGTATTTTTTTTTTAAACTAGCCTTGTGAATAACCTTCTTTACAGTTTCAGTTGCCTGATTCATCATTATCTATGTCACAAACAAGATTTAAAGATTCTATTACAAGACATGCATTGAGGTCCAAGCTTCGTGGCAACTTTTTCAGCATTATGGTCATTTAGATATGGAGAGCTAAATAGTCTTACATCACTTTGAATGCCCAACTGCGCCACCCTGTGGTCTAGATTTGACATGGGGTGTTGGGGTTCATGGGGAGGTCCCAGCTGTGCCTCAACCCAGCCACGACCAGCTGGTCCAGATTCAGAAAAGACATCTGATGTCCACCTGCAACAAAGTGTGGATGAGAGATAGAAACATCAGCCATGAATGAAGAACACAGTTGTCACATCATCGAAATCGAACCTGTTTTACAATTTTGGGTAGTAAAATTAAATCTAATTTTGTTAACATTTCACCATTTTTAGGACAAAACATAAGAAACGGAATCTTTTAATTAAATTGGAGGAGATGACAGATTTACATTTCCCAGTAGAAATGCTGTCGTTCCTATCTTGTTTGCAGTAGCAGGCCAACTATTCCTGTCCTAAGGGTATGAACTACCTGTTCAGGCCTGTTAGCAGCCGGGGCCTTATCATATGGAATGCTATTGAACACTGAAATTCACATTCGTTACAGAGTAAGACAGTTTGAAGACATTTACCAGGCAGAGATAGCCCACAGCTACACGTTTAGACTCAAGCTTAGACTTATACTACAGCAAGCAGATAATTAGTGAATAAACAATTCAGGAAGGATTAGGCATGACAGATAAAAGTCATCAGTGTAGTAATGTTCTGACAGTTCCCAACTCTGATACTTTGTTTGTGCCCTAGATGATGTCTGGGCCCAGTTTTGTCTTTCACACTCTATGCTGCAGTTTTCTTTGACTATTATTAGATTTTAACATGGTCAATGTTCATTTTATTTCCCCACCTGATTCAGTTTTACCTCGTCCTGTGTGTGCATTTTTTTTTTCAGTGATCTACAGAAAGAAGTGGATACAATTAGACATTTTTGACTGTTTTGCTCTAAAATTGCTCATCATGTTCTAACGGAGTATCCCCTCTTCTCTCCCCACCCTCTCCCTCTCCATCTTCCTCCTCCTCATCTCTCCAACCCCACAGCGGTTAGTACACATGCATGAAATTATAAAAGCTACATTTCTTAAAGATAGCTTTACCTTTTCCCTTTGCCTTTTTTTTCCCTTCCAAACGCTGTGAAATATTCCATGAAGGGAGACCTCTCAGTCGGTCTCCACCATTTGAGCAATCTCAATGATGGCAGAGCATTTAGGAATTTCTACCCCCGAACTAAGTTATTTCTTGCAGTTTTCTCCCTTCCTGTTCCATGAATAGGTGAGGGTCCTATTGGCTAAAGTTTGTGTCAGTGAAAGCTAAAACCACATCTCTGAGGCACCCATGGGGCCTGGTACAAAGGATCCTTTCTCAGGACAGCGAGAAAGGGGCAGAGGGAGGTTTGCCCCTAACAGCTGGCTTTGGGTCAGTTTGGTGTCTTCCTCTGCTCCTTGATTTAGGAAACAATTTACAAAGGCTGATCTCAGACCAGTTATAAACAGTTGAGATCTCCAGCATAAAAGAAGATGAAAATGATTTCAATTATCAATCACTGTAATACTAAGGCCCCTTTACTGCAAAGACAGTAACCAAACAGAACTTGATGAGCATTTGCTTTGACGATTCTGCTCATAACTGAGATTGCCATCAAATTACACACCTGTTGGCATGGTGTTTGCAGTATCAGCAGCCACATTTTAATGTTTTAAAAGGTGCATATGCACTGTGTGGTTCTGGTAACTTTATTTGTTCCGTGGACTAACATGCTCTTACTGCTAAGAGATTGTTGAGTCTGTTTTGGGACGCTTCTCTGTGCACATGTTGATCATTTAAATCACATGCACATTGCTCTGCTGCGTTTTTTTTTTTATTTTATTCCTTTACCTGCATGAGCATGTTTTATCTACACTTGTGACAGTGTCACGTAATACGTTGCATGCTCAGCTGCTTTTTTACAATGGCCACTCACCATTGTGCTTCTGCAATTAGGAAGCTGATTGTTTGATATTGCCTACACGTTTTATGACTTGAGAAACCCTGAAAAGACTGGATGAATAAATCTTACATTTATTTATCTTCTTTTCTATTTAGGTGAGAGTCAAGGTGAGCACATAATGTTGTTCTTATGTGTCATTCAGCACCTACAGTGTGGCATATCAGACAGATGAAGCATAATTTAGATAGGAGAAGGTCAGAGGGCATCTTTATGATGTCTGTTCCCTGAAATGTGTTTTTACCTGCTTGTCCTCTCATTGTAAGGTCAAGGTGTTTACATGCACGTTTTATTACACCAGATCATTTGAATTCCATTCAAATCTGGGTTTGAATTTGCTTTTCGTCACATTTAGCCCAGCTTAGATTAGTGGCAGTGGCATGCCTTGCTAGAGGAATAATTTGGAGCTGTCATGTTGCTAAATGAGCCATTTGTTCTGCGTTTTGGTCTGACTGAGTGATTTTTCTGCTGCAGGGTCCCAGAGGAGACAAAGGACCTCGAGGTGACAGGGTAAGCTGATGTGAAACTCTGCTGCCTTTGATCAAACCAAATGTTACCAACGATGTAATTGAAGCATTTTAAAGAGCTATATTTTGGATGCATCTTTGGCACTGCGTTTGTCAACGTCATTTGACCTTCTAACCTCAATTAGGCCACACCCCTTTGTTTACATCACCCATAGGCCTAGTGTTTACAGACAGTAGTAACGTGAATGGACGTTAAGCACTAATATTGACTTATTTTACTTTATTGCTTTACTTTATTTAATTTAATTTTTTTAGATCTTGCTTCAACAGTGGCTAAGCTTTGTCTATTTTATCTGTGTTTTAATGTTTATGTTAATTTATGGAGTAGAATAAGAAACCAACAAGAAATCAGCAGCTGTTTATTCAGTAACTGTGTTTACTCACTATATCATCTGTGTTTTACAGGGTCCTCAAGGACCTAATGGAAAGGATGGCAAACCCGGACTCCCTGGCCCCCCTGGCCCCCCTGGTCCCCCTGGACTTGGAGGAGTGAGTCACTGTTTATATTCGCAGAATGAAGCTTCTTGGCTTCACAGTGTTTTTCTCAAAAGTGGTTCATAATTAAGCTGTAGTTATTATTTGACTTCCCAGTATTGGATGTAGACAGTTCAGAAAATGCATTAAAACATGTTTGATGGATGAATTTGACCCACATACGGCTCATTTGGGGTTGCAGGCCTTGTTTGTACGCATGATCATAATGGCCTTTTCTGCTGTGTCACACTAAAAAAAGTTGTTTTGATTTGTATGAGCCCACCAAATTGAATTCTTGTCAATGGTGTTGAAAAGGCAAGAAATTTTTGAATCTTATTAATGATGTCTTAACCCCGTGAACTTTGACCTTTTTCCTTGACACTGTGGCCAGCACATGGATGATTTGTTTTGATTGGTATTAGTTCAATTTCAAACCCTAAAAAATATAAAATAATATCACATTTGCAAATCAGTTTACAGGCACAAACAAGTGCAGAATTTATATTACAAAAATATTTCATGGCTGATTACTGTGTTATGCCAATAATATCAATTTAAACTGTGAACACTGCTGATTATCTGAACTGGATCAGTGCTCTGTTTGTCCAATATGTCTTGTTATATTGTTAAAAGTTTGTCATCATGATTAATTAACCTGTATATTTGTTCTGTTTAACAGAACTTTGCTGCTCAGTACGATGGTTCAAAAGCTCCTGATCCCGGCCCTGGACCCATGGTGAGGGGCTGCTCTCTTTCTGTCACACGCACACCCAGAGATACACAAAAAATACACTATAAAGTCAGTGCACACCTGAGCTGTCAGTTATTACGCATACATTACTACAACATATGGTAGGGTAGTGATATCTTGCACCTTTGAATTATAATTCCATTCCTGATACAGTTGCATTCACACTAATTTATTTCTCTTTTTCAGGGTATGATGGGAGCTAGAGGCCCCCCTGGACCTCCTGGACCTCCTGTAAGTTCCCACACTTGACCAAATACTCAACCTGAAACTGCATTTTGTTGTTGCCTTGTAGTCCACATGAAAACTAATTGCTTTTATCATTCAACAGGGATCTCAGGGACACACCGGACACCCTGGTGAGCCCGGAGAGCCTGGACAGCCTGTAAGATTATCCTCCAGAATATTCACAATTATTCAAATTATCATGTGATAATACAACTGCTTTGGAGACATTTCCTTGTTAGACTCACTAATGCAGTGCCATCATCTTAAAAGCATTTATGACCTTTGAGATCTTAAATGTTCTGGTGTTCTTTCCTAAGGGCCCCGTTGGTGCTCGTGGCCCCCCTGGACCCGCTGGCAAAGCTGGAGAGGACGTACGTATACATTTGTTTACTACTACTTGTACTACTTTGGTCTACACGTTTTGTAAAGACTTTGTTTTGTTGTCTTGTAATACATTTGACAGCCAAAATGTCAGATACTAATGTCAATTTTGCTGACTCGCAGGGTAACAATGGCAGACCTGGCAAGCCCGGAGACAGAGGTGCCCCCGGCCCTCAGGTAAGAGATGTTCTACCATGCAAGGAGCATGAAACATTAATGGATACAAGCAGCCATCTGGACTGTAAATATGGATTTTGTCTTAGTAATATTTTCTTTGTGTTGAACTGTAGGGTGCTCGTGGATTCCCCGGAACCCCTGGACTTCCAGGAATGAAGGGACACAGAGTGAGTGTTGATCTTTTGACCTGCACTTTTCCTGCGTGGTACTTACCTGAAAAAAAAAAAAATGATGGAAGAGCTCCACCTTTGCTGTCTAACTTTATCCCTCATCTCTTCTTTTTTTCATTTAAGAACCAATAGTATGCAATTACATCTTTCATCATCACTTTCTTTCTGTGTTTTCAGGGTTACACTGGTCTGGATGGACGCAAGGGAGAGCCCGGTGCCGCTGGCCCCAAGGTAAGAAGGGCACCTTCCTCATGACCGCAGCAACAAATGTTCCTACTAAGTCCTTTATTCCATGTAGGAGCCCAAATAATCTTAGTCCTGATGTCATGTTGATGTCAGCTTACTGACTGGATGGCTATTCAGCTGATTTTAGCTCTTTGATTTTAAACTTCTCTATTTGACCTTGGGTCACTTTACTTCGTATACCTAATCACCTTCTCCTGTCTCTCCTATAGGGTGAGCCTGGTGCCCACGGAGCTGCTGGAAGCCCTGGTCTGGCTGTAAGTTCTAATTAAAGTTGTAATCATTTGCCATAATTTATCATTGTGCAATTACACAATTGCAGTTGGACACTTTTTCTCATAATTTCTGTTTCTGTATCTTCCTTTCAGGGATCTCGTGGTCTGGCTGGTGAGAGAGGACGTGCTGGCCCTGCTGGCCCTGCTGGTGCTCGTGGTGCTGACGGCAATGTTGGACCTGCTGGCCCTGCTGTGAGTACTGGCCCCTTAAACCATTTATATTGCACTCTAGAGACAGGAATCATAATAATACCTATCCAGAATGTACTTTGTGATTTTGTATGTGTAAGTAATCCATTTAAAAAAACAATAATAATAATGTGTAATATAATACCCAGTATCAGCCGAAGGAGCAATTATGTTATTAAATTATTAGGAATGTATAACTGTACCCACAAACATCTTTAAACTTGACCTAAATATAAATTTACATTGGATGTATCATCCTGATTTCATGCTGTTCTTCTACCCAGGGTCCTCTTGGTGCTGCTGGTCCTCCAGGTTTCCCCGGTGGTCCCGGACCCAAGGTAAATGCAATGTCACTTCGTGTGTCATTCCCAGAGAGATTAATGTTCATAGTCACACAATTCTCATTAACATATAATATAAGCAATTTCTTGTATACTATCTCCAGGGGGATAGTTCATACACGAAACAGCTTCAGTAACTGTAGACTATTTTTTATATACTGAAAAATATACAAATACATATAATATACATAACAATACATAACAAATCCTTCTCTATGCAATACTAGTATTTTGTTTAACTTGCCGAGGCTGCTGTCATCGTAATATTACCAGCCTGCAGGTATTAATGAAGTGCTTTTTGATTTCGTTCCATTATTTGATTGTGGATATATTTTTGCCTTTGACAGGGAGAGATTGGAGCCGCTGGTGCTATTGGCCCAACTGGACCTCAGGGATCAAGAGGAGAGCCCGGTCCCAATGGTGCTGTTGGCCCCGTTGGTCCCCCTGTAAGTACACAAAGATGTTTCTGGCGGTTTAGACTTCGAGGTCACCTTTACCTCACCTTTGACCTGTCCTGGAAATATCATAACCAAAAACATGCGTTACATTTGGTTTGAGTCTTAATGGTTGTATTGTTAGAAAAGAGATTAATCAATCAATTCCACAACTCTGTTAAATAAGAATGTTGACATTTATATTATATTAAAATGATAATTAAATGATTTGCATGTCTTTGGAAGCAATGGGATTGCTATCCATGGACTTATGCATTAAAAATTGCTCTAAATAATCCTTTACAGAGAGTTATGTTGTCATTTATTTACATTGCATTATTATTGTATATTCCATTTTTACTTTTATTTTACTAAGTTTATTTGACAGGGAACCTAATCCTAATTTTCTTTTTCTTTCCTTTTAGGGTAACCCTGGTAACAATGGCCTGAATGGAGCTAAGGGAGCTGCTGTAAGTATTTAAGTTGTAGTACTAGAGCATTCATAGGTCAAAGGTCAATGGGGGTCACACAGAGGTTACAACAATTAGACATATGCCATGTTGTGCACACAATACCAAAAATATACAACATGGTGTAATTTTACTGATAGCAGGATGCAGCTTTCCTTAGATTCTTTATTGCGATTGATTTATTCAGCATATAGTCTCTGCTATTAAGTGTACTATACAGTATATATGTATATTTTAAAACACCTGGACATGGGGAAGAGATCAAATAAAGTTAATGTTTCAAGTTAGACTTAAGTGATGCTCACCCGTCTGTCATGGTCTTATTTAGGGTACCCCCGGTGTTGCTGGAGCTCCTGGCTTCCCCGGACCAAGAGGTGGACCTGGACCCCAGGGACCTCAGGGTGCTGCTGGACCCAGAGGCCTTTCCGTAAGTACACAACGAGCACATACATACACATCACAAGTATACAGATATACATACATATACCCTTATGCAAATGCAGATGGAGCTTTTCATTGATTGCATCTGTGTATCTGTATCTGTTTTAGGGAGATCCTGGTGTTCAGGGTGTCAAGGGAGACGCTGGTCCCAAAGGAGAGCCTGTAAGTTCATGATCTGATCATATTCTTTAGTTCGAAGTTTGACCAAATTGTATCTAAAGACTTCTGTGTAAACATTTTTTGGCCGTTGCCTTCAACTTCTCTGTTGCCTTCCTCAGGGTAACGCTGGACCTCAGGGACCCCCCGGACCTCAGGGTGAGGAGGGCAAGAGAGGACCCACTGGTGAGCTTGGTGCTACTGGACCTGCTGGCAACCGTGGAGCTAGAGTGAGTACCAGACCACTGTCTCTAATGGGCTTGTGGTGCACCCAAAACAGATCCAGCAGTCATGTTACTTGGATCACCTGCTAATGTCTGTTTGTCCCCTTTAGGGTGCTCCTGGCGGTCGTGGTCTGCCTGGCGCTGAGGGAAGAACTGGCCCAGTTGTAAGTTGTCTATGAGGAAATCTCACTCCACCCACATGCACTTTTAAAGCACAAATCTATATTTAATTATCCTGATAAGAAGCTTTCTTCTTCTTTAAAATAGAGGCAACATTTAGTCATAAGATGAAACTTCCTCCTCATTTCTCTTCAACCTCTTTTTTTCCCTCTCATAGGGTATGCCCGGTGCCCGTGGATCCACTGGTGCCGCTGGACCTCGTGGACCCCCTGGAGATGCCGGTCGTGCTGGTGAGCCTGGCGCTGCTGGTCTCAGGGTGAGTCTTTTGCTAAGTTCTAGTTTTGAACATTACAAGAGGGATCTAAATTCTCTGAATCTACTAGATCACAGATTCACCTCAAGGGGAGAATAGGCCTGTGGCTTGTATTCGAATGGATGAGTTAGAATAGCTTGGAGCAATAGTGCTGTAATGGTTTTGGTTAAGGCTGCTGATCTTGTAGACAAGAACTACAAGAACTTGATGAAAGGGGCAGTTGTAACATTAATGATAATACATAGATCTTAATGACTGACTTATGTTTATTTTCCACAGGGTCTCCCAGGAAGCCCCGGAAGCTCTGGACCCCCAGGAAAGGAGGGACCTGCTGTGAGTAAATCTGAATTTTGCAAATTTTAAGGACATAGACAATCCCATTGGTCTCTGTACTGTTTTTCTTTATTTACTGCTGAAATAAAAGCAGTAACTCACTTCCCACTGTACTTCCTGTTTCCTCCTCCAGGGTCCTGCCGGACAAGATGGCCGCACCGGACCTCCCGGCCCAACTGGACCTAGAGGCCAGCCCGGAAACATTGGTTTCCCCGGACCCAAGGGACCCGCTGTAAGTAGAAATAAAGCAAAGACTGGAAAATGGGCAATTGGAAATATTTTATTTCTGTTTTTCTAGTTTATCATAACCTGTGATTAACCTACTTTTTACCTCCTTCAGGGTGAGCCTGGCAAGCCCGGAGAGAAGGGAGCCACTGGCCCCACTGGACTGAGAGTAAGTAAAAAAAACATCCAGTAAGTGTGTACTACATATTCCACTGTAGCTCACTGATAAAACATTTATATCATAAACCATATGATTTGTCAGAATATGTTATCATGTTGCTATCATTGTGTTTAGGGAGCCCCTGGACCTGATGGCAACAACGGAGCAACTGGACCCGGTGGAGTTGTTGTAAGTATCCTTACATACAGCATTCACATCACATGCCCCTTTTTCTGAAAAATGCAAACAACATTTATCATATGACTTTGTTACTTTAACCATCCGTGTGCCTTTCTTTCTCCCTGCAGGGTAATGCTGGTGAGAAGGGAGAGCAGGGACCTGCTGGAGCTCCTGGCTTCCAGGTATGGATCTATCCTTTGACTGTCTAGGGACAATTTAGAGCAAATTTACAGAAGATAACTTTACCTTCCTGGTTTGCTTTCAGTAATTCAGAAATTCAGCACATTGTTTTACTGTCAATGGCAATGTTGTGATTTCTTGTTGATTAACACAACATTGATATTACCTCAGGTGTCCTTTTATATAGTAGTGTCTGTATAAATGGCCCTGTTGATTGTTACATTGGTCGCTTTGTAATTTTGTAGGGACTGCCTGGCCCCGCTGGACCTGCTGGAGAGGCTGGCAAGCCCGGAGACAGAGTAAGTAATGGACCACACTATACTGTCAAACTATAGAAATTGTAGAATAAGTAGCATATGTTTAACCCACCATTTGTGTCACCATAGGGTATCCCAGGAGACCAGGGACTTGCTGGACCTGCTGGTGGCAAGGTAAGTTCACCTGTTCATGCCTTTGTTCAGGGTCTAGATGCATCGACAGATTTTTAAGTTTACTAAGACGCCAAAGCATTCAAATTGTTAGAATAGGGCAAATTCTGCCAAACATAAACTTTCACATTGTGGCAGGGTTACCTTTCCATTTATATAATAAAATATACATATGCACACACTAAACCAGAGCAGCCAAAAACACTGACATTCGCTGTGTGTTACCCCAGGGAGAGCGTGGAAACCCCGGTGCTGCTGGAGCTAGTGGAGCTCAGGGACCAATGGGACCCCGTGGACCCGCTGGAGCCCCTGGAGCTGATGGTGGCAAGGTAAGACGATGAAAATCCTTTAGAATTAGAATATTTCATTGTCACGCTAATATATGAGCTCATGCATTTATGGAAGCATGTGTGTTTTAGGCAAAAAATATACCATCGTTTGTCATGTCTCTTTCCAGGGAGAGAACGGTGCTGCTGGAGCTGCTGGTGCCGCTGGACACCAGGGACCTGGTGGCATGCCCGGTGAGCGTGGAGCTGCTGGTCCCCCTGGAGGCAAGGGAGAGAAGGTAAACTCCAAAATCAAAATCAAAATTTTTGTCCCTCAAAATAAATAATTTGTCAGTGGGAATACATTGCTACTCTATCATGCATCATCATCCACCCCTTCCCTTCTACTGTCTCTTATAGGGAGAGCCTGGACACAGAGGACCTGACGGTAATGCTGGCAGAGATGGTGCCCGTGTAAGTTAAACTTCCTAATTCATTTTGGGATACTTGATATGAAAATCATATATTTAGTTAGTTTGAGTGCAGCAACCAGAACCTTGGTCATAATGTTGTCTCCTCTTCTTATTTCTAGGGTATGCCCGGACCTGCTGGACCTCCTGGACCCACTGGAGCCAATGGTGATAAGGTAAGTAGGATATTATTTACCACAGAACAAATACATAAAGCAAAATGACATACACCTTAGAAAAAAGGTGTTTAGGATGTACACTGTAACACAGATACATTAATGTCATGGAGCTTCTTTTGTTTTTTGGGGTTTTTTTTTTCCAAGCTTACAAAAATGGCCGCCTCCTACATGATTCAAAATGGCTGACACACTTTCCTACCAATGACCTACAATAAAAAAACATCACAGACATGTTGCGATCAAATCACTCGCAGAAACTTTCTTGGCTGACCAATCGACATCATACCTTTGGATATATTACTCTTGTGTAGGAGAAGACTACAGCCCACAGTAGCATTGTATTTGAAGCAAGAACCTCAACACTGCCCCCTGATGGCTATGTTATAAAATTACAACCACTATAACATAATCTAGGATGGAATTTGAATAATTTTAAATATTGTTTTTTTTTGTTTGTTTGTTTGTTTGTTTGTTTGTTGCATACGCAGGTGCAAAATAATGACACGATATTTCATGTAGCATGATGAATGCCAAGAAAAAAATAATGGATTATGTTTTGTAGAATTCACATCAACTGATCCGGTTTTGTTGACCAAAAATACAGATTTTAACCAAAGACTTCCCACTTGAATTTATGGATGGATGGAACAATGCAAAACTAATGAAGCACTCAATGTTCTCTTCTCCAGGGTGAGAGCGGTGCCTTCGGACCTGCTGGACCCGCTGGACCTCGTGGAACCCCTGTAAGCTGTGGCTGACTTCCTTCATTATAACAAATATCATCCATTTAACCATATTCACCCTGTAAATCAACCACTAACATAAATATCAGATGAAGACTTTAAGACACAGTGTTTGTGTACAGTATAAACAGTCTTTCTGACTGACTACTTGTTGTCCACAGGGTGAGCGTGGAGAGGTTGGACCTGCTGGACCTTCCGGATTCGCTGGACCCCCTGTAAGCCAGCAGTCAATCACCTTCCAATACAACATACACAAAGCCTGTCCAAGTAGCAGGATATGATTATCATACAAACACACACCTGCAAAGATTTTGACCCATCCTTCTTACTTTTCCTCCCTGCAGGGCGCTGACGGTCAGACCGGAGCAAGAGGAGAGCGTGGACCTTCTGGTGGAAAGGGAGAAGTTGGCCCCGCTGGCCCTGCTGGACCCGCTGGACAGTCTGGACCTCCTGTTAGTACCATTTACACACACAGCTGCATTACTACTTGGCAAATCAAATCTGACCAGGACAGATTAGATATACCAGACTCCATATACTAGAATTTAAGGAGCAGCAGAAGGTTACTCAGATATCAGACACATATCAGATTGTTCTAGCTTTGCATTCAGATTATATTAAACCTCTCTGGAATAAAATGACAAGATGAGATATGAACAAATATATAATGGTGTTTGAATTCCTTGTCTGTTCATCTAGGGCCCCGCCGGTGCTGCTGGACCTACTGGTGCTCGTGGTGAGACTGGCCCTGCTGTGAGTATTAATATATGAAAAATAATTCCACCAAATTCCACTTATTGCATCCATAATCATGTAAGGACAATAGAAACATCACAGTATACATGAACACAAATGTATTCAGTATTACATAAACATTTACCTGCCACACTCACACACCAAGCCAATATATGATGTAGTGACTGGAAACTAAAATAAAAAAATCGAATTAGCCAATTTCATTGACTCTACTATTGAGAATAAATGAGATTAAGCTTAATATACCATACAATTGTAGCAGTACCACTTACTACAAACCCATCTTTTCAATTTTTCACCTGTGCTTCATGGCCAAAAAATACCCTCATCTTGTCTCCGATGTCCACACATAGACGTACACAAACAGACAACACTACACATTCTTGACGCTAACTGTAAACTCACTGTGTGTTTTCAATGTCAGGGTCTGACTGGTTTCCCTGGTGCTGCTGGCAGAGTTGGTGCTGCTGGTCCCGCCGTGAGTATTGATTTTATATTTGCAATCAATAGTAAACACACCCACATACAAACTTATACTGAATATGCTGAATTACATAAGTAACTTACACATACACCTTCATTCACATACTCTCTTTCTCTTTTTTCAGGGTATTGTTGGACCTCCTGGTGCTGCTGGCCCCCAGGGTAAGGATGGTCCTCGTGGACTCCGTGGTGATCCTGGTCCCGCTGGTCCTTCTGGAGAGCAGGGTATGGTTGGACCACCCGGTCCAGCTGGAGAGAAGGGACCCTCTGGAGAGTCTGGACCCCCTGTAAGTTTTCAGTCAAAATTATGACACTATAGAACACTGAAATTTTAAAAATAAAAGTAGTTACATCTGAGCTTATATCGGTATTACTGTCATACAGGTCCAAAGATCTCCATCCTCAATGCATTGATATGTGGTTTGTCTGTGTTTAGGGTCCTCCTGGTGCTCCTGGTACCACTGGACCTCTTGGTCTTCAGGGATTCGTTGGTCTGCCTGGTGCTAGAGGAGATCGTGGTTCACCTGGTGGTGCTGGTGCTGTGGTAAGTACAAATTTATACTGAGTACTAGTACTTCCCAAAGATTCACTCAGAACTGTTTTTAATTTATTGAAACGTATAAAAGACTTCATCACCCACATGATGCCCAAACATGTCCCACGCATGCATTGTATCACATGCTCTGTATGAAGCCTGACCCATGATTTTCCATCCTATGACAGGGAGAGCCTGGTAGAGTTGGACCTGCTGGTGCCCATGGTGCCCGTGGTCCTCCTGGAAACATTGGCCTGCCTGGTATGACTGGACCTCAGGGAGAGGCTGGACGCGAGGTAAGGATTGAGCAGGCCAATAATAACCTGTGATCAAGTGCAGAGAGAGTATCAAAATATGGCGAGTAGAAGTATTGTTGCTGAACTGTAAATATAAGTATGATTTGGTTGACTCGGTAGAGTAGATGTACAAAAACAATTCACCATTCCATGGCCTGACATCTGGATGTAACAGAACATTTTATTTAAACTTTAATATTGTTTGCCATCTACAGGGTAACCCTGGTAACGATGGACCTCCTGGCCGTCCTGGTATTCCTGGATTCAAGGTAATGCCCTTTCATACACATTAAATCATGTTTGCATACAGAATACACACATAGACTGTGTTCTGACCTGCATCTGCCCCTTTTCACCCTTTTTCAGGGAGACCGTGGTGAGCCTGGATCACCTGGTGCCATGGGACTTGCTGGTGCCCCCGGACCTGCTGGACCCTCTGGAGCTGTTGGCAGACCTGGAAACCGTGGAGAGTCTGTAAGTACAGTTACTCATAAAAAAAATGGATTAAAAATCAGATGTATTTTATTATTATTATTATTATTATTGTCCTCACTGAATTATCATTTCCAAGTAGCAACATCTGCAGAGTACAATTATCAGCTTGCTTCACTCACCCTTTATTCTTGCCTTTCCTTGTCTCTAGGGCCCAGGAGGTCCCGCTGGACCTGTTGGCGCTGCTGGAGCTAGAGGTGCCCCTGTAAGTATAATAAACCCATATACTCATAGAAACAGCACATAGTACACCAGTGTACCACATCCATATAAACTGTATCCTATTCTAACATGATGTTGCTGGCCGTGTGTTCATTTGTGTGTGTGCATGTTATAGGGACCCGCTGGACCCCGTGGTGAGAAGGGAGTTGCTGGAGAAAGAGGAGAGAGAGGCATGAAGGGTCTGCGTGGACATGCTGGTCTCCAGGGAATGCCCGGACCTTCTGTGAGTAATGGCCCACTGTCATATTGCAAACAAAATATGTAAACGTACAGCTACATGCGCTGATATTTACCTGATACATATAGATTCCAATACATTGCAGAGCTGGCTTTTTTAAATGCACCATAACACTACATCCAGAGAAAGATCCATGATGCACTTTCTCTCCCCACAGGGACCTTCTGGTGATACTGGAGCTGCTGGACCTCACGGACCTGCTGGACCCAGAGTGAGTAGAATCCTAATAATCCACAAAACACCAGTAGTTTCCTTGTTCCAACAGTATTCAAAGAGGCGCTATGTCCCAAATTCTTACACACAAGCTAGTAGTTGCTAGAAATTGAGATATGATGGCATAGAAGATATCTAGGACTGCTCCAAAGCACATTCAGAGTTCTTGTAACATTTCTAAAGGTGACAGAACATTTCTAACTTTTTTTTCTGATCCTGAAAGCACCTAACGCAGCAGATATTGTAATTCACAGACATATGTGATGCAGGAATTCCAAAAAAAGACAATGTGTAACTGTGTCATTTGATGATCTCCTCTTCAGGGACCTGCTGGACCCCACGGACCCGCTGGTAAGGACGGCAGAGCTGGTAGCCATGGTGGTATGGGTGCTCCTGGTGCTCGTGGACCCCCTGGATACGTTGGACCTGCTGTAAGAACATCTATTTTGTCTTCATCTGCTCTAATACAGAATTTGTCATTTTGTACGGTTTAGCTACAGTTTACATCCTCTGCAAAGGATCCAGCTGCAACTATGATATATGGATAATTTCACTCTCTTATTCATATCAGGGTCCCCCTGGAGCTCCCGGTCTGCCCGGACCTCCCGGCCCCGCTGGTGGTGGATATGATGTGTCCGGATACGATGAGTACAGAGCTGATCAGCCTGCTCTGAGAGCCAAGGACTACGAGGTCGATGCCACCATCAAGTCCCTCAACACTCAGATCGAGAACCTGCTCACCCCTGAGGGATCCAGGAAGAACCCTGCCCGCACCTGCCGTGACATCAGACTCAGCCACCCCGAGTGGACCAGCGGTAAGCTCAAATTAATATGATAAAACAATGGGGCAAATATACCCCTACATTTAGTAAGGTTTAGATGTCTTTTGGAGCCCATATATAGCAGAGCAAAAGAACAACCGTTTGACCTTTTTTTGTAGGATTCTACTGGATTGACCCCAACCAGGGCTGCACCAATGACGCCATCAAGGTCTTCTGCGACTTCACCACCCGCGAGACCTGCATCTATGCCCACCCTGAGAGCATTGCACAGAAGAACTGGTTCAGAAGCACCGAGGCCAAGAAGCACGTCTGGTTCGGAGAGACCATCAATGGCGGTACTGAGGTGAGCATCTACAGAGAGGAGATATATTTTACTCTATGAGCACATAATGACAAATGTACAGAGATGATGTATTTTCTATATTTTGAACATTGTCTGTCCTCCTTTCCTTTAGTTTACCTACAACGATGAGACCATCAGCCCCCAGAGCATGGCCACCCAGCTCGCCTTCATGCGCCTGCTGTCCAACCAGGCTAGCCAGAACATCACCTACCACTGCAAGAACAGCGTTGCCTACATGGATGGTGAGAGCGGCAACCTGAAGAAGGCTGTGGTGCTCCAGGGCTCCAACGATGTGGAGCTGAGAGCCGAGGGCAACAGCCGCTTCACCTTCTCCGTGCTGGAGGATGGCTGCACTGTGAGTAGCTTCTTCAGTTGATTTCTTTGGTTGTTACTATTGCCTTCATTGCTTGAGTTTCATTCTTTCTCAAAATACAAAAAGGTAATTTGTGTTTTTTTGCCACGATTCTAAAATGAGGTTTCCTTTTCTTTCATCACACCTGCAGAGACACACTGGTGAGTGGAGCAAGACAGTGATTGAGTACAGAACAAATAAACCATCTCGCCTGCCCATCCTCGACATTGCACCTTTGGACATTGGTGGAGCTGAACAGGAGTTTGGTTTGGACATTGGCCCAGTCTGTTTCAAATAAATAGACTCATGATAAATTAACACCAAAAAAAGAGAGAAAGAACGAAAAAAACAAAATCTCTGCCCTTCTTTCTGTGTTGTTTTTTTTATACTGAATGCTGATTTCTCTCTGCGCATCCACTTGCTTAAGATGGGCAACTATCTGAGAGGACTGAACGGACTGAACGGAGCGTTTGTGCAATGCAAATTAATACAGCAACCCAAAGGGACGCGGGAAAACACCTTGTTGTGGGACATCATGTCATCCTTTTGTAAAAAATAAAAGAAGTGTAATAAAAACGCTGAAAGTATGCATCACTTTGTGGTCTTTGTATATCTTCCAAAGAGGAGGTTTAAAACCACAATTTCCATGAAAAAAAGGTTTAAACTACCTCATGCCTGTACCTAAAGAAAATACTATTGACAAAACCTGGGTCCACAACAGAGATGTTAAGACTTCTAATGCTTCAAGCTTTGTCTCGTATCGGAAGGTGCTCATTTACTTGAAGCAGAGATCTATGGTGCTATTATGCAGCTGTGGAGCAAACCACTTTTTTACTGTATTACTTTGTATTGACCTTTGAGGAGTCTTGAATTCGTCCCCTGATGCTCCCCCACTTTAAGCAGGTGGAATGTTTCTAAACCTGATGTCTGGTTTTTGTTTTGTTTCATTTCGTTTTGTTCTTTTTTTTTGTTTTGTCTAGAAGGTTTTTTTTTTTGTTTTGGTTTTTTGTTCAGGCTTTTTTTACTCTTCAAACCCCACACAGAGTGTTCATACTGACAGCACATATTTCACCCAATTCTGAATGGTTTTTAGGCGGCCTCTCTCTCTCTCAAAAAATGACACCACAAAGTCTATTGTACCTATTTTGTATATGTGAGATGTTTAAATAAATTGTGAAAAGTTCTGAAATAAAGCATGTCCAATGTTCCAAAACACACTACTCAGTGACTTAAGTGCTTTCATGTTTTAATGACACCATTGAAGGTGTGTCACTGTATTTTGGTACCACTTTGGTTGATGATTTACATATCATCACTGACTTAAACATCTTCCTGTTATGGAAGCACAGCCATATCTTCATTTACCATCCCCCCCTTTTTCTTGCTTTTCAACGGTACATCCAATTTTAATGTACAGTAACTTTCTGTTGACACTGTCCATGCCAATGTGTGATTACTAACGTGCATTGTTTCTTGTAAATATGCATCCTCTGATGTTGCTTTTCCTTGCATAATACAGCTTTTGCATCCAAATAAATTTCTGTGATTTGGATCAAGACTTGGATTGCAGTGATGCATGCACACCAATATGAATTAGATTCAATATGGGAACATGGCATTACTGAAGAAACCACTTGTTTTGTCACTAGGCTGAGAATCAGTGCGAGTTCAGTGTGTTGAGGAAACTGGGATATGCAACTTTCTGAAAATTGTGATTTAATTACATCTCCAGAAGGAGTTAAGAGGCATCAAAGGTCACTTGCGTCACTATCTATAACCACTAGAGGGCACGATGGCACGTTTTATTAGCATCCCTAACTTAGCCTGAGAGGCAGTCAAATGGACACTGTGGATTTTTGACCACTGAGCAGCAAAGACCTGGATGCCTTGAACACAAGATGCATCTAAAGGTCTACATTATCTTATATATAAAACCAACTGTATTCAACCTTCAGATTGGACCTTCAATGCTACAGACATCAGGATACAAACACACAGTATTTTCTGTTGATGGTGGTGGAGATATTTTTGCTTTAAATTTTCTTACTTACTTTCCTCTTATTTCACCACATTTCAGATGACAATATTTTACCCCCTTTTTTTTGTTTGCACTATATTTGTCTGGGAACAAGAGTTACTATTTGCTTTGCTAGTTGCATGCATAATTGTAACCTAAAATGAACAATATTATGGCTGGACTAACATGTTCGGTGGAGCAAGAGTCTTCTGTTGGGATCCTCTCCTCCTTCATTCTATGCCCAAGACCTAGAGATTAACCGGTCCCCTTTTGCTTTTACTACTGGCTCCAGGTTTGCTGTATTGTAATAAACACATCTTTATTCAGGGATAGGCACCATGCGAGTACAGGGTAACTAAACTAACAAAGGTTTAGACCTAAAGTTTGACTTTATCACAGGACCACAAGGATATGGTACAATGCAGGACCCACTTAGGTTGATAGTGTTCGTCAGGGGAATAAGCTCCTGAAAGAATCTGCAGTTAGTGAAACCACATACAACCAAGTAGCACACAGTGAACGTTTTCACATGATACCAGGCTGGGATCTGCAGGCTTGCGGCTGTCCTGTAGTAGATCTTGTAGATGTCCTCTTTGTAACCCAGCCTTGCCCAAAGGCATATAAGTAAAGAAGCATAATAGGTAGTTTTACTATACTTTAAGCACATTTTGTAAAAAATAGCAAAACATTTAATTGTAACAGCTACACTACAGCTTCTTTTTTTTTTTTTACTTCTTTTTAGGATCTGAGTACAGCTTTTACTTTTCTGACTCAATACAAACTTATTTTAAATAGGTGCACTTCTAAAATAATAGCTGTGAGAAAAGGAGGCCTTTGTTTGACCCACCAAGGTGAAGCAGTACATGTCAAGTGGCTAGTATGTAAATAATGTGACAGCAGAGTGCAGAGTGAAGTGAGGGGTTACACTGATTGCAACAGAAAACAAAGTGCAAGCACCTCAGTGGACAAACATAGTTCAATACATTACATTACATTACATTACATGTAGGTTATATGACTTTTAGCGGTCTCTATCTGTGGCCAGTGGGAACTGCATGTACTGTACTGTATATTGACACCACTTAAATACATATGCATATCCCCCTACAACATATTAATTTTCAACAAGGGTTAATTAAATTTTAAAAATAATAATAATAAATAATAATAATAATACATTAAAATAAGTCTGATAACTATTGCAATTTACAAATCTGAAGTCAACAAGCGTTATTTCAAAGGAGTTTCACATTAACCAAAAAACAGGAAACAGTTTTGGGATTCAATAATTCTTCTGCAAAAGCAGCAATTTTCTTTTGAATTTTTTTTGGTTTAAAAAAAATGTAATTACATTCTACAACATAGTCTTTAACAAAACTTTGACCAATGGTATTTTCTGTGCAGACTCTTTTAGAAAATGCTTATTGTAAGATTGAATGGAAAGCCACATCTAAAAGACTAATAACAATACATTCTTTCTTTGATGGACATTCATTCCAGCTGCCTGAAGACTTATCAATAGTTCTGCATTCTCAAACATCAGCACAATGAAGGGAGAGGGGTGCTTGATTACCCACTCCCTGTTTCCAGGCAACTGTGCATGTTTGTGGCCATATGAGCATTGAATGAGTAAGCACCCATCATTTTTATCTGGCTATCATAAAAAGTGTTCATAAAAAGTTTACACGTCAGGTATATTGACCATCAGATTAATCATTTAGTTAAAGGTTAGCCTGATCTGCCCACTCACTTAGCGTACATTATGTTTGCCACATACACTGACTCCTTATTTCACATGGAACATTAACAGAAGTCTCATGGGTGAAAGTCCTGCGTTTGCTCCACCCATCCTCTCCAGTGACCTCCCTGTGTGAATTTTCTCACCTCATAAAACATTTGCAGATTAAGTCACATGCTTCCTCTGCACAGTGTAAAAGTCAGTAGAGACTAATTGGTGTGAAACGACACATGAAAAGCAAAAAAAAAAAAAAGGTGTGTTATTCAGACACTATTTTGTCAGCATTATCATGCCAAGAACCTACAAGGGAAGAACAAACTGCGGCTTAACATTCCTTGAAGAGATGGAGAGAGAAGCCATCAATATATATATATATATAACAAGGGTGAAAATGCATCTGATCAGTGGCAAAAGAAATTTTGAAATATTGACAGGTCAATAGCACGTACATAAACACAAAGGAGGTAAAGGAAATAAAAAAGGATGCTGAATAGTGGTTTTTGTGGCAACAGGGAGGGTACACAAGTTGCTGGTTTATCACAGGGCACATTCACACCATACACACTCACCAATTAAGATTATGTCTTCGGACTGTGGGAGGAAGCCACCCCACAACACCACAGAGAAGCCTTTCTGTGAAGATTTGAACCAGGAACCTTCTTGTTGTGAGGCGACAGTGCTAACCACGGCCCAGGTTGTTAAAGGGCTATCTGGAGAAGGAAAATGCATTATTAAATTAGGCTAAAAAATAAATAAATAGTTGGTGATTTTTAAAAACAATTCTGCTCATGTTTGTTTTTGTTTTTTTTCCCCCCACTTTTTTTAATTGTTATTTTTGCATATACAAACAAAACAAGGAAGAATCTTCATGTTTAAAACTAATCCATTTTTTCTTACTTCTTCTTTCACTCTTCTTTCATGAATATTTCCTGTACTATACTATATGTAACTACTGACTCTGTCTGGGTGGTGGTCCATATTAGGCCATTTTAATCTGCTCATGTTTCAGTTTAAAAGGCAGATGGTCAACTTCCCTCCAGATCAATTTGCCCCTAGGTTGAGACAAGTTGAGGACACTATTTTCTGAATTTCTGAAGTCATATTTGACCACATACATTCTTACTGAATGCATTGATAGGAGACATCCTGAAATATGGTTTATGGTTTAATTGTCTTTGAGGTTCAATCCTATTTTTCTTTTGCTAGAGGGCACCAAACTTTTACTGTACTCCGCAGAATCATCTCAAATGTGTGCGAGAATAATTTAGTGGCCCATACTTTATTACTTTATTATCTGTGATATATCTTATATTATTATCTGCACCTCCTTCGACACCGCGGTGACGATGGAGAAGGAGGAGGAGAAGGAGGAGGAGGAGGAGGAGGGGGCGGTGGCGCAGGGAGCAGACCGGGCAGATGGTGCACCCGGAGAAGCGCCGCCGCTAGACTGCACAGGTGCTTGTTGTCATGGAGGAGCAAAGATGGCGGTCCTGGCCTATAGCCTGGGCAAACGGGAAATAAATCAACATTTTACCATAAAAAATGCCAAATTGATATCAATAGCGCTCGTCCTTTTGCTCCTCTTGTTTCACACAGCTTCGCGGTATTATGGAGGTAAGTGCTCTCCCGTTTTATTTTCACAAACTGTCGCTGCAGCCCGTGAAGCTCCCAAACACGAGCTAATGCTAACTAGCTGTTTGTGTGTGTGTGTGTGTGTGTGTGTGTGTGTGTGTGTATGTATGTATGTGTGTGTGAGCACTTCGGTGCAGTGCGCCGCTATCTCTGCCTGCTTTTGAAGGGTGAGACGTGCGGTTTGCAAACATTAGACAGCGCAAGGCAGATGGCTGCGTGTGCTCGTGGACTAAATTCACGAGTGGCAACTTAGCTGCACCAACTTAAATCGGCTTAGCTTAGCTGAATGAAGCTAACGCTGCATTTAGCTGTGTTTACATGCTCCTGTCAGGGCACGCTTGATTACAGCTTGTGTGTAGGTCGATGTAACTAACAATTGACAGAAGAGGTTTTTAGTGTTATGTGCCGCTTAAATCGTCAGTGCTGACTTTTAAGTTCACTGTTATAAACGGATACATGAGTGTTAGAAATGTGGCGTAGCGTTGTTAAAGCTAATAAACCGCAGCTTTGGTGCTTTTGAGCATCTGTTTCTGCGCACACCTTTCACGTGTGCAGGACTGGGTGTCATTTTGTTTGTCCTTACGACCAAAGACTGACAATGACAGCGATGGCACAAATCCCAGAGTTGGACTATGAAGAAATATTAGCATGGCATGCATCCACCTCGCAGCTGGGTCGCATAGAGTAGACTTCATCCATGAAAGGGGGATAGGAACCAGAGACCTCTGTGTACACACACTGAGAGCAGCTGCTTTGGCTGGCGATGACACTCCATGCCCACGTCTCTCGCCAGCCCTGCAGACCCTTCATGTTAGTCCATTTCTATGGAATGATTCAGTTGCAGATGGCTCCATTCAATTTGCACACAAATGAATAGCTGGAGAGATTTATGGCTGAGCTAAATTGCTGATGGCTTCATTTTGTATCCACCATGGCCCCAAGCAGAGCCCTGTATTGTATACTAGTCTTTTGACAGTGCTGAATGGAAATCCAGGGTACTATTGAGACAGCAGGTTTCAGTCATAGTCGCAGAAAAGCTGTGAGTGAAAGCCCGTGCAGAGTTTTTTGTTTTGTTTTGTTTGTTTTGTTTTGTCTGTGTGGTCTTACTGGTAGTTTCTCTGTGTCTTGCCTCCAGGCGGAGACTCATGTGAGTGGCTGCTGTCCAGAGGACGTTACTTGGGGGAGAACGTATGGCAGCCGTATGGCTGCATGATGCACAAATACAAAAGCATGTGAGTCACCCTAACTATGCAAGGTTACAATATGTATGTATGTGTGTGTTTGAGACAAAGATTCAAGTGTGTACTGTAGCTGTGATAGATGAGGTGTGTGTGTGTGTGTCTTTGTGTAAGGGTGGTAATTTGTGAGCCAAATAACCAGCTGAGGAGATACAATCACAGGGTCAGTAGACGTGTAATAAAATCTGCATTTGATTAGGTTATAAAATGAACCGCACCCTGCACATGAACATTTGCTCTCTGCAGCTGTTGGATGTACCGTTTTCTTCAGTCTTTTCTTTTTTTTTTTTGTCTTACAGTGAAGCCAAAACATGCCTTGCTGAAAAGCGGGTGGCCTTTGTTGGTGATTCACGAATCAGACAGTTGTTTTACTCCTTCATCAAAATTATTGACCCTGAGCGAAGAGAAAATGGGAACAAGGTAATTATGAGAAACGGCACGAAAAACAAAAGTGCAGACATCGTCATGCATTCCTCATCCTCTGCTGACGTCTTCAACAGTCTATAAACGAAAAGCATTTGATGGAAATAAGTGGGCTTGTCTTTTGGGTTTTGGGATCAATGTTATCTCATCATATATAGTCAGCCACTGGTCCATTCAAGATTCCATCAGAAGATATGTTTGGAAGACTTAGAGGAGGTATGCTTCAGGCATGATTGATTTTGAGGCAGGGCTGATTGTGTTTTCCTGGAAGAAGTATTCTTTACACAAACATTTCCCCCGTTGAAATTGGCCAATTTAGGATTTTGCCTCAAACATTTTCTGACTGGGAGAAACTTAAAACATTTCTCCTGCTCCTTGGCGTCGCAAAACTCAACTAACTGCAATAAACAATTAAGTTAATATCAAGTGGTTTGCACAAAAATTCCTGAAGAAAAAAAAAATGCAGCAGTGGAATGCATGGCAATTATGCAGAAGTCGTAACTATTTTTGGTATGATCTCAAGCAGGGAAAAGAGAGGGGCACTATCCGTCTAACAGGCTTTCTCTCTGTCTTGTCTGTCCCCATGTCTGTAATGTCTGAAGCACGAGGACATTTCCTTTGAAGATGAGAGTTCCTCTGTTAATGTGGTAAGCTATTTCTGGATGTGTTTTTCTCATCTTCTGTTCGCAGTCAAGAAAAACATACTCTGATTGGGGAATGAAAAAATAAAATTCTACATCCTCTACATCCTCTTTGTGTTAGGATTTCCTGTGGTATCCAGAGGCAAATAATTCAATGAAGGAGCGCTTGATATCATGGACCCGCGTGAGTATAGATGTTAAATTCAGTTGCTGACCAGAGAGGAGCGTTATTCCAAGGAAGTTTTGTAAAGCTTAAATAAGCACGTGGTTTGGGCTTGGATTTGTAATTGTAACTTCTCTCATGTGTTACAGGAAGCCTCAGCAAAGCCAGATGTTGTCATCCTCGGAGTTGCCACAGTAAGCTTGTAACTGAAATTTGCACATTTCCTGATAGACAAAAACAAGGTGGTGGATGAGTTGTGTCAGTCTTAATCTCATCCAGTAATCCGTTCACCACAGTGGTCCATCAAGTTGCACAGTGGCAGCAGCGAGACTCTGCAGCAGTACAAAGTCAACCTGACAGCCATGGCTGTGTACCTGGAGAGGCTGGCTGACCATGGAGAGGTGTACTGGGTTCTTCAAGGTAAGCAGCACTGCCTGTTCCCTTCACCACAGTGCTTCAGCCATCATGGGATTACAGTTAGAACGACTCAATGGTTCCTGCATTCAGTTAATGTTCATCATCAAGCACCACAGATTCATTTTATGTATGTTTTTGGTCACTCAAGATTATAGCATTTTTCTATATTTACCTTGTGATAAGCGAACATGTTTTTCAGTAAACAAAACAATCAAATGAAAACAAAAAATGTAAATGTGTGTTTTTTTTATGGGTTATTTGGTGCTACAGTTTTAATACTAAAGCCCACTTTTGTATGTATATAACATCTTTTCCTGTTCATTTCACACCTCTGTCCTCTAGACCCGGTAAATGAGGATGTGTTGAGTGACAACAGGAGAATGATCACCAACCAGCAGCTTGAGCTCTACAATGAAGCAGCAGTGGATGTGCTCAACAGCAGCAAGCATAACAGCAGGTCCCGGGTCAAGCTGTTGGCCGCTTCGCGCCAGGCTGCAATAGAAACGATCACCCAGTCAGGCGACGGCTTGCACCTGCCCGAGAGCACTATGAATGTGGTACGCAGGTTTTCGGTTGATTAAAGATGTTTTGTTCGTGTTAGATCGTTCTGTTCAGTGGTTAAAGTTCAGCTTTTGTTGCCTTTTATCTTGGAGCTTTACTCTTGTTCACCACCCTGTGCGATCTTCCTGTCAGGGAGCCATGGTCCTCATGAACTCTGTGTGCAATAAGCTGCTGAGGCCCATTGACGGTTCCTGCTGCCAAACATTACCACCCCCAAACCTCCTCCAAAAACTGTCAGCGTGTTTCTTCCTGGGCTCGGCCCTGATCTTCCTGGTCCTCCATGTCCTTGGCAACAACCGCCACCGCCGACCGGTGCCCCCAGACGTAGAGAACCTAGAGGAGAAGAAGCCAGCAACTGCAGCTGTCCCTCTCGGTCCAAAGGCACCTTTCCAAGCTCTCTGCAGGATGGGCATCATCATGGGTTATTTTTATCTTTGTGACAGAGCAGATGTATTCATGAAAGAGCAGAAGTTCTACACACACTCCACTTTCTTCATCCCTCTCATCTATATATTTGTCCTGGGAGTGTTCTACAGTGAGAACAGCAAGGAGGTGAGATGGCACTGTTCTTTATAATTAACAATAATTAAATATGTTTAATTATGTTAGTATACTTACAGCTTCAAAGTCCATAGTTATTTCAACACAAAATCAAGTCCAGTACATCCAGAGTTGGTGTTAAAAAGACCTTTTTGTGTATGCCTACCAGGAGGGATGGGAATTGCTAAGATTTTATTGATACCAATGCTAGTATCAATTCTGCTCATCAGTCTGATTCTTTATTGATTCCTATCCAATTTATTTTGTGTGGTTGTGTGCAGGGAACAAATTAGGCCTACACAAGTTTACAGCTTCAACGCAACTGTTTTATTATCTTGAAATATGAACTCTGCCTAATAAAACATTAAGCTGGCTGTAGCATGGGAACTAGCTAAAGCACTTTTCATTTTCATTTCTCTGCCTCCGTGAAACTAATGTAGGATATTTACCTTTGGACGGACGTGCCACTGCTTGATTATGATTGTGAAGCAGTGGCACTTGTGCGTAGCGTGTCGAGTACATAGCATTCCTGGAATTTGAGCCCAGAATACATTACAACAAGCACTTTTTCTTCGTGAAATAAAGTTAGCTTTCTCTGCCGCTTCTTTCTCACGGCCATAACTGTGCGCGCAGATGCAAGAGATTGATATCATAGTTATGCAATGCGCATATGCAACCATTAGAACAATAAGGTAAAGCATCAATAAAAGGTCAGCTCTGAGGCACATGATTCTAGTGGGTTGCACAATTTGGTGTTCTCAGCTGGAACTGGTTAGCGATTTCCATTCCTACCGACTGGACAAATTAATTGATGTGTGAAGTTTGAAATTATTTTGTGGGCGGTTCTAAAGGTTGGCTCGATGAGGCCACCCTGAGCAAACCCCTGCACCCCCAGCAGAGAGATAGAGATGAATTCATCTCGCTCAGAGTGTTTCAAATTTAGTCATGTCATTTTCTGAACTCATCTGACACATTTCAGTCGCTTCAGAATTGCCACTTACTGCTCCCAAGAGTGGATGTGGCTTTAGCGCTTTCAGTGGACACGCCCCCACAGTCCTGGAGCTAAGCTGCACCTTTTCACCTGATTTTGACACCTTATTTCAGAAACTTGTCGATATTTTTAATCATTCAAATTTAGCTGGGTGGTTAATAACACTTTCTTCTTTGGTCTGACAAACAGAAGTTTAGTAATAATATACCAAGTTTTTAATTAAAGTTTGTTACAATTTAAGATTTTTAAACTTCTTTTTCCTCACAGACCAAATTACTAAACCGAGAACAAACAGATGAGTGGAAAGGCTGGATGCAGTTGGTCATCCTCATCTATCACATATCCGGAGCCAGTGCTGTGAGTCCTAAATATGTCTTACACACATCCATTTGGGATTAACGTGCTGTGAGACGGTGTACACTGATATTTATTTGTTTGTCCTTCAGTTCATTCCAGTGTACATGCATGTGCGGGTACTGGTGGCAGCGTACCTTTTTCAGACCGGCTATGGACATTTTTCATTTTTCTGGCTCAAAGGAGACTTTGGACTGTATAGAGTATGCCAGGTGAGAGTACAGTCAGTTATGCTTTAACTAAGATTTTGTAATGACTCTTTATTATGACTACAGTTACCAATATAACTAAGGCTTTTATACCTGAGCATAAATACCATCATATTATTGATAAGAAGACAAACAGATTTGGATTGGACTTATCTAGTGTGTTATCATTGTGATACTATAATTGATAGTGCGTCTGTTTTTATATTCATTCCACATCAGGTACTTTTCCGTCTAAACTTCCTGGTCTTGGTGCTGTGTGTGGTAATGGACAGACCTTACCAGTTCTATTACTTTGTCCCATTGGTCACCTTCTGGTTTGTCATCATCTACGGCACGCTGGCCATGTGGCCTCAGATCCTCCAGAAAAAGGCTAACAGTAGGTTTTTCATTTGTTTAATTCACTTGTGTCAAACTTGCGTGGAAAAAGTCCGAACCTCATAGCAGCTGGGTTGCATTCAGAAAAACTCTTTCACTAATGGCTGTCTCCTTCTCTGAACAGGTAGTGGCATGTGGCACCTTGGGGTCTTGGCAAAGTTACTGGGCCTCCTGGTGTTCATCTGCTTCTTTGCCTTTTCACAGGTGTGTGAATTCAAAACATTTTAATCCCACCAGTCACAACTGTAACTCACTTTAGTTTTGGAGTTTGTCAAGTTTTTCAAAGATTGAAAATTGGATTTGATTTATATTACAGTTTTTATATTGATTTCATATGAACAAAAATGGGCACGTCAGTAGCTATGTATAGTATATTTGCAGAGTACAGTACGTTTGAACAAAAATGTAAATTTGTACTTTTAAATACAAGAATGTGCTGTGCTTTTTTTGTTTGTTTTTTTACCCAAATACACCAAAATGAATGAATATGTATTAAAGTTGTGAATGTGTAGTCAATCAAAGCAAAACAATTTGTCCCTATTTTGAGAGCTATGACACTGTTGTCATGCTCAAATGTCTGTGTCATCTTTATATGAAGCCCTCCTTATGTAATAATTATATTTTGGCATTGTGACTTCAGGGTTTCTTTGAGAGTATCTTCTCTGTGTGGCCAATCTCCAAGCTCTTTGAGTTGAACGGAAGCATCCATGAGTGGTGGTTCAGATGGAAGCTGGACCGGTTTGTAAGTCAAATGTGTTTCCTTCCTTTGCACCCCACTTTAGTAGTCAGTCTGTGCATTAATGCCACTTTTTGAAATAAATGTAACAGACGGCAGAGTAGGTCAGACGCTTATTTTATTACGCAGATTTTCCAAACTTTGTGAAATCATTTTGAATGTGGTTATGTGCTATTGCAGGCGGTGATACACGGTATGCTGTTCGCCTTCATCTATCTGGTGCTTCAGAAGCGTCAGGTGCTCTCAGAGGGGAAAGGAGAGGCTCTCTTCTCAGCCAAGATTTCCAACCTGCTCCTCTTCCTCTCTGTCGTCTCCTTCATAGTAAGACTCTTCACATTGGCCTTCTCAGACATGCTTTGCTCATATCAGTACTTTACTTTTTTAGACTGCTGTCATCTACTCAATTGTTTAGCGTTTATTATTTTCAAGTAGAAAGTCATTGCTGCAGGTCCAATAAAGATGAAAACAGTCTTTCAACAAGTTTCTGCTTGTAAAAAAACAGTTTTAATAAATGACTCTAATTGGCTTTTTAGTCATAAAAGTTTTATTGAGCACATGCAGCATGCATAGCTGTCATCAGTTCAAGTGATATATATTAGCTTCCCCTGGGTTTTCTCTCTCTGCCACAACATCTTCATTCATCTGTCTGCTGTGTGGTGGAGGAGCTAAGACATGCCCTCATGCATGGACACGGCACGGGAGAGGAAGACGGATTGAAGGCTGCATGTGTGATCATACATTACACTAAAATTAGTGTCAATGAAAGAACCGACCTCTAAAAATATTCCGCTTGTGGATCATTTGAAACTGGTCAATCGCACCGGGGCAGCCAAATCATTTTTCACATGGGGCGGGGGGAGAGCATTGTTGACAACAGCAGTTTAGGCGAGTGTGGTTACACAGGGAAGGGGTGGGTATTTACTGTGCACGCCACACCTTGTAGCTGCATTGGCAGCCACAATCTTCTAATCTTAATGCATCTGTGTATGTCTTGAGAAAGCTCTTGTTTGTATTGGAAAACGTCTGCAGAGTGTAACGTGAACGCAGCAAAGCGACAGTTTACTCCTCTCACATGTCTACCAGGTGATAAATGTACATTCTGTAAAAACTAAGGCAGCTCTCTGTTCTTTATTGACTCCCCCAAAAGCAGTTGGGGATTACAGCAGCTATTTGATCAAGGTCTAGTCGAACCAAGTCAACCACCACCTCCTCGTCTTTGTTGCAGCTCAGGATTAAAGCCTGTTACCTAACTTCTCCTCCTTCTAGACTTACTCAATATGGGCCAGCAGCTGCAAAACCAAAACAGAGTGCAACGAGATGCATCCTTACATCTCTGTGGTCCAGGTACTTTTTTTTTTTTTTTTTTTTTTTAAATATCCTCTTTATTTTTCTTTTCTTCTCCTTTCATTCTCATGGTGTATTACAGCAGACATGTCTCCTCAGAATCAGGTTGGGATAACTGTTAATCCTACTGCTTTGGCTTTTATGATTAATTGCACAACTGTAATTCCTCTTGGATTTGCCCTGAAATGTCATTATCCTAGTTACATGACAGTTTTAACAGTTTTAGTCCTATTCTCTGTGTGCGAGTTTAAAATGTACATTATCTTTTTTTGTTGTTGAGCCTCGCCAAAAGGATTTCTGTTACTATGCGACTGTAAAGGTTTCTTATCTTAACTAGGCAGGAAATTGAGTGTTACAACATGGGAGTGGTTTTCCTTCGTGGCTAAAGATAGTACCGGTTTCATGTTGAACAAATTCCCACTGAGAAACAGTTGGAAGTAGTCGAATAAATAAGATCACTAACAACATAGTTAAGCCATTTCCTCCTAAACTGACATAGATGCACATTTCCATCCCTAAATTGACCGACTGACTTTATGTCACGCAAAGTCGTTTTGACTTCTTCACTCCGACCTGCAACTGAGAATCTCTCCGTGTGTACATGCTTTTCACTAGAAATGTCTTCATTCTTGATTTTTGTCCACAGATATTGGCCTTCATTCTCATCAGGAACATTCCTGGCTACGCCCGCTCTATATATAGCTCATTCTTTGCATGGTTCGGAAAGATCTCTCTGGAGGTAAGATAGACCTGGCAGTGGAGTTACACTATTGTAATAAGAAGTTTAGTTATATAGCCCTCCAATAAAAATCTGCAATCAAAATGTGCTTTGAAAAGGGCACCATAAAACAGGAGAAAGGAGTAATCGTTAAAACCTGAGGTGAGGTAACAGTAATAAAATCTGGAAAATGCCAGTAATAAGAATATGACCACAAATAATGATCAAATGCTGCTGATAAGCCGTATCTGCTCTGTATGTGTCTCTCTAGAGGCAACCAAGTTAACAGGGAATTGCCACACATTACCTTATGTCCTACTGATCATGCGTCGTTTGTCTCCCCCAGCTGTTTATATGCCAGTACCACATCTGGCTGGCGGCAGACACTAAAGGAATTTTGGTCCTGATCCCAGGAAACCCTTCACTCAACATCATGATCAGCACCTTCATCTTTGTCTGCGTGGCTCACGAGATCTCCCTCATCACCAATGACCTGGCCCAGGTGGTCATCCCCAAAGACAGCGTGGCCCTGCTGAAGAGACTGGCGGCCATGGGGCTCTTCAGTCTGGTTGTCTTGCTGCTAGCCAGAGGCAGCCAGCCCACACCCGGCGCCTGAAGGACGCCTCTCGATCGGAGAAAGGGGTCAAAGCAGACTCGCCAAGCCCCTGCTGAATTTGTAGTGAGGTAACGGATCCCAACCAGGAGCAGGGCCCTTGTTTTAGCCTGCTGTTGGTCACAGGAGACGACCTCAGTTTGTGTTGAGTGCCAACACCAGGAGTCGTGGGAGAACAGTGTCTCTCTGCAGGACATGTGTGAGCAGAGTCTGTACTTTTTTTGACTGCTGTGAAAGTCGCACACTGAAGAAAAGAAAAATGCCCAAAAAAGGGGGTGTTGGGTCTGGGGTTGCTCCTTTTAAGGGCAAAGTGCAAATTTCAAGAAAGAGGAAAAAAAAAACAAACTAAACGCTCAAAACGTTTACATTGTGTGGATTCGTTAGAAGAACAGAGAAGAAATTTGGAGATGTGGAATCTTATTTCAAACAAACAAAAAAAGGAGGTCCTCTCATTTCACCTCATGCTTGCTATGTGAATTTTTGCAGCATCGCTTCTACTCTAGCCAAACACACCAATAAGAAGTTTATTTTGTCACGTACAGTACTTCCTGTTGTTGCTTCACTCTGGAAGGGTTCACCAGGCACACACTCCGTCCACATGGCAGTAGCAGCCGAAGATGTTTTCACTCAGGTGGATCCATAACCTACATATTCAGATATCTACAGTACAGCAAATGTTCAATCGTGCTGCATTTTATTATCAACATCACTTTGTACAGTATTTCTGGTGACTTTAAAAATAGTGTTGGATATCTAAATATGCAAAATATGGACCAACAATGACTTGAGTGATGAAAACGACAAAAAAAAAAAGAAACGGTCAAGATTCAAGTAAAAAATTTGGAGTGCAGTTGTTAAAATGTTGGACTATCCCTCGACATATTTTTGCAAATGTTTTTGTAAGTAATTTTAGAAATGTTTGCCTTGTGCTCAAAGGTACCGTGGTCACCTGCTGTAGCTCTGAAATTCTGTGTGATATGTACAGTATTTAATGATTTAAATTAAGCCTATATTTTATATGTTTTTGTTTTGTTTGTTTTTTTTGCTTTTTTTGGCTTTGTTATGTTTTGTATGTGACGCTCATGACTGCTGTTTGTGAAGGAAGTATTACAGACATAGTTTTGTACCCATCCCAGCATCTCATAGATGATAACCTGCCTCAGAGACACATTGCAGAGGTTGAGCCTTTACAGTCTGACCACCCATCTGTCCTACTAGCTCACTCCAGTGTAGTGTGTGTGTAACTTTATATGATAGAGTGTGAGACTTTATTTTATACAGCAATGCTTCAGCAGTGTTTTTACTCCTTTATCCTTCCATTGCCGTTAAAAAAAAAACATGCCTCACAGCTCTGGCGGAAAATGCGCTGGCTTGCACATACATATTATTGTAGAATAGGACTAACAGCTAAACACACATCCTCCCTTTGCTGTTACAGCCAGTGAACCTTTTGGTTAGTGAATGACTGAGTGAATTGTGAAGTGATTTCTCAAGACTGAATGCCTTTGAACATACAGTTTTTCTCAGTGGCTTATCCATTACAGTACTACATCTTCCCCGATGTAGCCTGGACTCACAATCTTCCATCTGCCACTTTGCATCAGAGCCACATCAACCTTCAAGTACAACTACTAGGTAATGCACTGACTGACCTGAGAAGACATATTACTGTTGCTTAAAAAAAAAAAAAAAAAAAAAAAATGTACATTTTGTCAGTTGACAAATGAGTGATGTGTCTTTGCCTATATATCCTCAAACATTTAAGAGAGATTAGCACTTTTTAATTTGCATTTTTTTTTTCCATCTTTGCAGTGAAATGCAATGTTAAACCTACGTTTAACATGGTACCAGCGCAGATACTTTTCTGTACTTTAGCACATTTTTATTGGGCAAATCAAATGTTTTGTCATTTTGCAGATATAAAAAAAAAAGTATAATGTAATACTGTAATGCATATTAATTTTGAGTTTTGCATATTTCATCTACCGTGGGGTAGTAAAAGATTGCGGTGTCAATCGTTTCTACACATTTATGTAGCTGCTTTTTGAAAGGAAAACGTGGGTCCACGAAGAATTCACTTTTCTTTACGGTGGAACAATTTGTCTACAGCTTTCGAGGCTTCTTCTCTCGTCATTTTTCTGATGATGTGCAGTTCGGGTTGTGTTGTCAAACTGAACAAGAGCCAAGTAAATTTGTAATTTCTATAGCCAGTCATCACCTCATTGTGTAGATGAGATATCCATGTTACAGTTTCAATTAATGGATGAAGTTAATTGCTCCGTTTTCTCGTCTGATTACTGATCAACAGCTATAAATTTGGTAATTGTTTCAGGCCTTAATAGATCTTTTTCGGTCGTGTAAAAGCAACAACTATTTATACCCCTGTGCAGGGCCTCTTTGAAATATGTTACATGTAAAAAAAAAAAAAAAAAAAAAAAAAAAAAAATTGTGATGTCTTAAAATGTGAAATGTATCCATTTTATTTATAAATGCCTTTATTCTGTTGTACATTGTTAATAATACCTTCATAAAATGTGCTGGTTTGGCTTCTTTTTTTGGACAAAAACATACCTTCCATGTAATTCAGACATTATTAGAGGTACTTACAGTCAATGCAAATTACTTGGAAAGAATTTATCATGTGACACTGTTACATATAATGACACGACAACTTGCGATGACAAGCGCTTGCTTGTCAAATTCCCTTTTCCTCTAAGAGGTCTGTTGTGAAAAGCAAGTAAAAACACATGTACACAAATATTTCAAAATACTCTAATGTATCTTCATAATTAGCTAAGCTCTTTTGTTCTCTTCCACACTCTCACTCCTTAAGGTGTTAAGTGCATATGGACAATAAACCTTTTTTAAAGACACTTCTGGGGCATGCAGATTGGCACAAATTTTAGAAAACAAACAAACAAACAAAAGAACAAGATATGAAGTCAGCTCCGACACTGGAGTCTGGTCACAAGTTCAGTGCTTCGGCCACCTTTCTCTCCTCAGGAATACCATTTACCTAGAATAAATACAGAGAAAGAACATACAACTTTATTGCCAAGTATTGGCATTGACGTTTTGATATGCTGTTAGCCTGAAATAACCTCGGCGTTAACATGAACTCTGACACAGACTGCAGCACCTACCTCCAGCCTTCGAAATGTTGACATGACATAATTTTCTCCTTTTGTTAGCAGTGAACAGAGAGAGAGCAGCAGGTTAGTGCGGGGACTGTTATGCAGCTGCGCACCATGCACACAGGAGGGCGCTCACACGCCAACAGCAGGAACGTAGACGTCGAGACGCCACTCGACAGGAAGTGAAGCTCTCGTGCCTGATTGCTTGCGGAGCCGTATCAAAATGATTTGCTCTCAATAATTTGTGTCCAATTGAATAACGTCTGGATGCTCGTGTTTTTACAGTGATGCAGGAGGACAAACTGAGGTTGTGAGCAACGGAGAAAAATAATTGTGACTCCAAAGCAGAAAGGTGTAAGAACATCCACCACAAGTCAAATCTTAGATGTCGCTCTGATGTCTACTCCTGTAACTAAGCCTTTATTTGTTATTTATTAAATAACATATGGCACATGCAGATGGAGTAAGCCAGACTACAAAGTTAAAAGAAATAACTAACCTGATGGCCGCTGCTGTGGTATTGTAATCTGGTTTTGTAGATTCCTGGAATTAGAAACAATGACATTATGTAAACACACATTCACATCTTTGGTCTTTAGCATCATGTGAAAGCACGTTATGTTAGCAAATTATTCTGACGTTCAAGCCCATTAGGAAAAACAATCATGGGATAGCTTGAACCTCTTAAGCTGTGGACGTATTTTTCCAAAGGCCTGACTTGCTCGCCGCAGCTTTAACTGTAAGCACGGCATTTTAGAAGCGCTGAAAACAAGATTAAACAATAATGGTATTGTAACGGCTTATATTTCCTCATAACCATGCCTATAAGCCATACATCTGCGTGCCTGCTAATGAGCATGTGTGCATTTAATGTGTGCGCGCACGCACGTGCCGCGTTTACCGCCTTCAACTCACGTCTGTGTCTGCATGAGGGGCATGCTGGTGGTCTCGTAGTTGTCCGGGTGGATGGGCGGCACCACCTCGCCGCTGACTGGGTTGAAGACCGGCAGGGTGGAGAGGGGCCACGAGATCTCCCGGTTCTTAGACATGCTCCGCAGCTCCTTGCTGGACTTCTGGATGGAGCTGTGGTGAACCAGCTGGATGCTGGAGAGACGAGAGGCAGCGACGTTAACACGCATGAGCTCGCGTTGCTTGCCGTGGCTGGAGGTGTTAATTTGACTCATCCCGTGTGCGATGCTCTACTTAACTGCAACACATTTAAGATATCTGAATATGCAGTCGCTTTGTATCTGCTATGGCGAGCTCTGCACTCGATTTCATGCAATGCTTACAGAAATGTAACATCCACCTTTACCTAGCGCTGTGATTTTGTCTGATTTAGCCTTCAGGATTTCTGCACTTTTTACCGCTACAGCATTAATTCTCTACATCTGGCCATTGAGTTTTTGAGCAGCCCATTGGATGAATGGATGTCAACACACAGATGAGCATATGAATGATTATGAGAAAGCCACCAATGACAACATAGATGACAAAACTGCGAAGCAAAGAGAGAGAAGGGGGGAGGGGACAGAAACAGACCCAAAATAAAGAAAAACACAGGAGAGGTAAAACACTTACTCTGGTGTTTGCATGTTTCTTTTTTCCCTAGAAACAAAACAAAATGGATGAATTAAATACTAATATTAATAGTTAAAACAGACATCTACACACAAGTGAATGGACTGTTGGGTAAAGACAGAGTGGAAATGGCGATGGGACGTGGAACACTGAGTGAACGAAGGGGGGGGCACATCTCTCCCAGCCTGTAAATGATAGAGAATGATGAATGGCTATCGATGTCACGGCTGTGATTCGAAACATCAAGAGGCACGTGACGAAATTAAGAAAAAGCTGTGACAGATATTCATGGAGGACCGTGATGTAAATGGACCGTACAACTGGATGGCAATGACAAGCTGCAATTCCAGTCCAGATTATTTCTCTCATCTAAAATATCCTGCACTGTCCATCCATCACATCTATTGTTTCTCCCCATTTGGCTGTCCTATACTTAAGTAACACTTCCTGCGCTTTCCTCAAAGGTTTGTTGGGGTGTTCGGTGCAATATTTACGGGAAAATATAAGACCAAGCACACTTACACCCCTTCCCGTCTGCAGCACATAGTGTAGCCGAGGATGAAGAAGAGGACTAGTGCCACAGCGGAGGGAACGGCCAGTGTGATAAGGAAGTCTGAAAAGTAGTCCCGAGTCTTCAGAGACTCAGAGGGGGGTTTGTATTCCCCAAATTCAGGCAGGATCCCGGTGCCGGGGTTGGGGCGGGTAATGTATACCGGGACCACTTTGTTGATGTCGACCTAAAGAAATAAGTAGGAGTTAATTCAGCACGTGAACAATACGTAGGTTGCGTAAACTACAAAAGGTGATTCAGTGGCTTAGTTCCTCTCTCGCCTCAGCGCTAAAGAATCTGCTCTGTTCAGTTCAAGGTAATCTGTACATGACAGTCCTCACCAGAGAGATCTTGCACCAATCGATGTGAAACTGAGCTCTGAACTTCTTGTCACAGCTGATGACAGGCTCCATCTCCTGACTGCAGCGCAGCTGGTTATGGGGGCTCTCCACCTCCCGCAGGCACGACGAGAAGGGAACGTCAGCGCCAACCATCACGTACACTCTGGGGAGGAGGAGAGAGTGAAATACAAAGCACGAGAGAAGGGAGGAGAAGAGAAGAGAAGAGAAGAGAAGAGAAGAGAAGAGAAGAGAAGAGAAGAGAAGAGAAGAGAAGAGAAGAGAAGAGAAGACGGAGCCTCGTTTATCCTGTGCCTTGTTACATTCAAAGCTTTTCTCCTCCACTGAGTTTTCCCGTAGATGCTTTCATCTTCCAAAACGTCAGCATGAATCTTTGATGCACAACTTATGGCAGTTCATGTGGGCTATTCCCCCGTGAAACAGACAAACTGACAGTGTTTGTCAGTGCTGACGGCCAAGTGTACTCATCATTCGCAGCGATCCCCGAGGTCCCAATTAAATAAAATGTCAGCATAATGTGAGTGGGCTGAAAATATATGCAGTTCGTTTGATTGAGAGGTCACTCATGGAGGAAATACAAAATCAACGTCAAGTTCTATAAGAGGAAAGAAAATAAAACCAGATTTCCGCTGGAGCTGCATCATTTTTGCTTCAACAGTTGTGAAACTTTCAGCATGTCTCACCCTTCCTTGAGGTTGTTGATGGGCAGGGGCACGCGGCCGCCACGGTCCAGCGCCGAGGTGATGTTGATGGCGTTGAGGCGCTCAGGCTGCCATACGTTCTTCACCGCTCCCAGGAAGTCCCCAAGCACCTCGCTGGCCAGCATCTCCTCCACATTCATGTTTTTGATGTAAAATTCTGCCTGGTAGGGCAGAGGGAACTCTGTTCACAGGGGATGAAGGAGAGAGTGTGAATGGCAGTAAGACCACGGGAGAGAGGGAGGGACGGCTACAGTGTTGCTGCGCTGACTAAGACACCATTAATATTTCATTCTTGCTGCATAGATGACGCTGATTTCGCCAGTCTGTCCAGCAGACGCTGGTTATGTGTTATGACTTTGCCTCCTTATGGGGGGCCAGATGGCGGATGACATCACAGTCAGGGAGAATGATGTCATGATGGCGCCGCAAACATCTGCTGAGCGTTCCAAACAGCTCGGCTCTTATTGTGCTGCATGTACTGTGACTGGTCGACGAGCCACTGCGCAAGCATACAGATGCACAGATGTGAGGTGTGGTCGCAAAGATGGAAAGGAACGTCTACCTTCCATAGATACACCGGAATAATTTATAACCATGACACATGACCCTGTGTCTACAGCAGCCACAATGTATCACAGCCGATAGCAGCAGATATGGTTTGGAAACTGACTTTTAAGTAAGTTAACCTTAAATAAAACAAGAAGAAATGCAATGTACCAGGTGAAGTAGTGACTCAGTAGTGTCAATGTGTTCATTTTATTTAGAAATCATTGATTGATTTTCAAATAATGAATGTACACTCGGGATTTAATCAGGGACGTCGCGCAGTCTGAACTCTGTTTGCTCTAAGCTCACATAGTGGCACCTCTTACCTTCTGTGCCCATGATGTTTATGACCAAGTTGTGCCGTGCCGTCTCGAAAGTGCGTCTGTTATAGGCAGTAATCTGCAACACACAGGGGTGAAAGTTTAAGCCCAGATCAGTGCGGCTTATATGGCAGCAGCCCTCTGGACAAGGCTGAGCTAAATACACTACGCTACAGGCTCTGTACCCAAGTGAGACGCCGTATAGAGGCACATGTGCGCCGCTGGGAACGTTAAGCCTTTTGGGAAAAAGAATTTCTACAGTAGCTTATGGGGGACAAAGAAAGCATAAAAAAAAAACATAATGGAATTTAAATCTGAGGACTCGGAGCGTAACATTACTAAATGCAGACAAATCTGCTGTGCTCAGTTAAATCAATTCAAATCTGTAACTACTCCATTATCTTTAAGTGTGCCTTGGCAAAGACCACCAAGTATCTGATACTGTCCTCTCTTTAAGTGACTGGAAATGTCTGACGCTTTTAATTTCATGCTTTGATTTATATTATAACAATTTTGCCACAACAGCAGAATTCCTTTCCTCCCCCCCGACATATTAACAAACGCCTTCATGTTCTTCTCTCTGCGCTTTGAAAGTCGTCCAACCACCCACCTCTATGACGGTGGCCTTGCCAACGTGCTCTGCGGTGGGGGAGCCGTAGAGCACTCCGTCGCTGTGAGGAGTCCTCTGGATGTAGCGCAGCCAGCCCGGCCTGTCGGGGTAGCCCATCAGGTTGGTGTTGAAAGTGATTGGGTCGTTACTGGCATCACCTGTCGGCAGAGCTGCTTAATGAGGGGTGACCCATTGATCCGTTACGGGTCAGCACCAATTCAATAATGTACACTTAGAGCCATTAGCTGAATTGTGGACGTGTTGCCAGCGGCGGCTAAGCAGTTTCTGCTTGTGAAATATGATGAATGGACGCACTACTCTACATTTATACAGCGAGTCTTTCCAACAACCGCCTGTACAAATGTTTGAGGGATTACATAATGAAATATTTCAACCCTGTGAAACAAAGTGCAGAAAATGTGAACGTGATGGTGTTATTACCTGACTTGGGGTAGGGAGGAAACTCTCCTTTGAAGTACTCTCTCTCCAGGACGTGGACGAACAGCACCCCAGCGGACGGGTAGACGTTGCGGTCTGCGTGCGATCTTGACAAGATGGTCACCACTGAAGCACAGATTTCAAACAAAAGGGAAATAAGCTCCTGAATGCAAAACATTTGCCTTTTTTCCCCCTGTGTTTTATTCATCATTAATGACCCGCTAGAAGCGCTAATTTAAAAAGAAGAAAGGAAGGCGTTAATAGAGGTGAAAACGTTACGGCTGACTAGTACCTGCTCACCTACTTTACACTTTGAAAATCAATACTGCTCGCAATGATAGATGTGTCTGCTTCTCTTGCCTGGCTTCTGCGTTCTCGTGGAGGCAAACGCATTCGCTTCAGGCAAGGATGTGGTGCGTTGAAGAGCCAAGTGTGACGGTGAAATTATTATCTGCCCGAAAGTCCATCGTGATTTTGTATATAGGAAGAGCAAGCCGCTAAACCACAACAGTGGCTTTCAGGGGCGAGCAGCTGAGGTGCTGTGAGTAAAAGCAGCAGTAATGAGAGTCATTCAGACTGTACAGAGACTGCTTTCATGTCCTCCTCCCACTCTGTCTCCATTATCCTCTCTGTTTAGCCCCACTCCATTTCAAACACAAACATTTTGTCTTTATTTGCGAAGGGCATCGCCAGGAAAATGGCAGCCCATTAACAGTGCCACAATGTGAGGACCGGAGGTGATTTGCCCAGCTCTCTCGGCATCTTTCTCTTTTGCCATTTCCTCTCCTCGTGCCTGTTTGTCGTCTTTCAACAACGTCTCTGCTATGTTTTCCTCATCTCACTTTTTCTCCCTCAGTGGGTGGGCACTCCATTTTTAATCACCATGGGAGACTGTGAGCGTACAAGGAAGATAAAAAAGAAGAAGGAGGAGGAGGAGGGTGGAGAGAACACTGGAGATCTGTGCTATGAAGTGCTAGAGAAGGAGAGTTTGAACGGGTTTCCCGCCTGCAGACGCGTAACTCCAGACACATTAAGCAGCCACAAGAAGACACGGGAAAGCTGCGAGCCTTTTCCTACCATTGATTTTCGCCATTGTTTACCTCAATCGTAGCCCATTGTAACATGAAGTGGGATCTGCAAAGAAAGTCTCGGCTGATGACAGCAATAGGGCAGGATCTACATTTTAATCCGTGCCCATGAAAGAGGAAGTCAGTATGTGATCTTTGGTTGTTAAGCGTTATCTATTACCAGGGGGCACAAAGGGTTTATTGCGAGATTAGGTGACACAGTAAGCTGCAGATTATGAAGTCCAGTCCACATCTACAAGGCCAAACTGTAATCTAAGTATAAAGTTATAGAACGGCCCTGTGTGTGTGTGTGTGTGTGTGTGTTAAACCGGGCTACATCTGTGGACACAAACAGAGACGCTGGACCGGCCATATGTTTGACGTCCCCAAGGGCTCGGTCACAGCTAGATACAATCAATAACATTTACTGGTCACTAAATGTGGTGTTGCTTATAGAATGGTTGGAAGGTTATATCCACTGCATCTCTTTCAAAGGACAGATTAAAGGAAACCACCTGAGCGCGACTAATGCATGCGATGGCTCCTCTTGCTGCCACTACTGCACCCATGACAATAAGATCTAGGTTATTCGGAGACCTAGTATAAAACCTCATTCAGTCTCAGCACACCGGTGGCGCCCTCGCTGATGACTTGAGTCGATCTGCAAATCCCACTATGAATGCACGCGCACTCGGATTCTATTACCCCGACCCGTTGGGCCTCATCAATTCTTCAGCACACAAAAGGACCAGGGTCACACACTCCCCGTCAAGGTCAAGCACCGGCTATTCTTTTCCCGCTTAGAGAGCCCGACTGGACATGGTGTAAACACTTGCCACAGATGAGACGGGCAGGACATAGAAGCGAGCCCAGATGGCCTGGTCTGAGGAATTGGAAATTACCTGTGGGATTTGAAATAGCCTCTCAACATTCAAGCTTTGATTCATCAACAAACATTTAAGTCTAACACACACACACACACACACTCCTCCTGGCTCCTGTGTTTCACCCTCTCAGCCAGAGTAAGTAAAGATCACTGGCTAAGCTACACCAAGGCTCTGCTAATAGCATTAGGTCTGCTTATTTGTGGTAGGGTAACTTCGTGCCAGGCCTTCTCGAGATGATGGACTGCAGCAGTCCTACTGTACGTAATACATCACCGATTAAAGGTTAATGCTAAACTGTCCGCTGAAGACTAACATGTCAGCGCCTGTCTGCTGCAGGACAAATGTTATGATGAACGAGTCCATGCTAATACACACAACAAGCTGCATTTCCCTGGTAATTGTGCCCACAAACACACACTAGCATGGCAAACAAGGATTCTGTACACGTTGCACATAATCAGAATAAACTTACACACATGCATATAAATGGCACAGTGGATCGCTAACAGGCCTTGGGGGGGGGGTTGTGGAAATGGCTAACCAGATTTTCTGCTTCTCTGGGCTGACCTTGGACTGGCTCAAGTCTCAGGGGTGATGCCTTAGTTAAACTACCCTTGTCTCCCTCTGATGGCTCTAGCATACTGAGACCTCTCGCACAGAGACAAGGGAAGGGATGTCCTCTAGTTCTGTTGAATCAGCTTCATATGTGCATGTCGCTCGGATCAGGAGGAATGCATGTGCTTCTTTGGTGTTTAGAGGGGAAGCACAGACAACAAGGATTGCTACTGTTTTGATCGCAGCTTTGGTATTCCGCCTGTGAAACGTTTGAGTCTCGCTGGTCTTAGCACAGACCTGGAAGTGAAAGTAGTCGGTGTCACAACTGACAGGAGTGCACAGGAAACAGGCAGTTCACTCTTTTAGCGCTCTATAAAAGGTAAGTGAATCACTGATTTGTCTAGAACAATTGTTGAGGAGTTCAGCGTTGAATCAGTGCAGTAAAGTACAAGTGTTGTGTTAAACAGGAGAAACAGAGCTTTAGAGATTTAGAATCAACTCTACTTCTAGCTAGACTTAGTCAAAATCTTAATTCAGTCAACTGTTACAGCAAAAGTAAGCGGGCAGGTCTGCAGCCGACGACTGAAAACAATAATGCCAGTATTAATGGGGAACCAGTTGAGCGTGTCACTGTGTTATGACTGTGGAAGGGGGAGGGGGACAGCGGGTATACACATGAAGTGCACCACTGCACACACACCCACTCACCATCTTTGTACACGGCTGTTCTGTGCTTCAGTCCCATGGATCTCTCCATGTGGACATTTCCTTCATGTAAAGCGGTGTCTTTGGCATCATAGGCATGCACAATGTAAACTAGTGGATCAATGAATAAAAGCATGAATGGAAGTGTGTCGTACTAGAGCTATCTGAACTACACACTTGGCTTGTTGCCAGTTTATTAGGTAAACCTGACTAAACAAACACATACAACAACATAACATCAGAGTGCAATAAATGCTTCCTCATGAAGGTTATAAAGTTCATTTTCTCTGTTTTAGAGATGTAGATTTATATTTATCCAAGCCCAGAATCATTATATTTAGGACATTTCATAGACCAAACAAATGATTAACCAAGAAAATAATCAACGAACTAAAGGTCCGGTATGTAGGATTTTGCCGCATCTAGCAGTGAAGTTGCAAAGTGCAACCAACTGAATACCACTCGCCTCTTTTTTTTTTTTTTTTTTTTTTACATGTTTTACATGCAAAACATGAAAACAAACAAACAAACAAACAAACAAAAAAAAATGCTATCTGCCACTGTTTGTCCTTTTTGGGCTACTGTATGTACATATCGACTGTAAATATGGTTTTCAGATAATTATACACTCCTTATGAATATTATATACAATTTTTACCTTATTCTGCCAGTAAATAACCCTCAATTTTACAAACTTTACCTTTATTTGATAATGAAAGTAATTATTAGTTGTATTCCTAGAATTTTTTTTTTAAAAAAAGGTGACAGGCTGATTTTAGAATTATTTGTTACTCAACATTATAACCTTCATTAACAATTAATTAATTGTCTATTTATGTGTAGAACATCATTTTAGCCATAAGTACTTAATAAGCTGGCTAGTGGGAGCATATATTTTGCTTTAATTGTGAGCACCGGTGATAAACAGCTGTAACAAACAGGATGCTCAGTTTTATTTCACATTGTAAAATCCCACATGTAATTAATTACAACTCGAGATGCTTAAATAGCATTAGCTACTTAATTAAGCGTTCATATGACACCTGCTGTACATACATAAACACAGGCCTGCACCAGAGGACCGTTTTCCCAAAGGTAATTAAAGCTCAATGACTGACAAGAAACTAGCAGGAGAAAACATAACCTCGCTGGAGATGTAAGGTACAGCACAAAACACACTTCAGAGGTTGAATGTTTAAGACGCTGGAGCCGTATAACGGTACAGCTGTCTATTGTTAGCCGTTTTTCCATGCCTCCTCCTCAGCCTCTTGGAAAAAATGAGCCGTGGAGCTAACCACCAGCAGGCTAACTAGCCAGCGTGCTAACTAGCGCGGATACCGCATCAAACGGCGAAACGCGCAGAAAAAATCCGGATATTTGCAAATGTAATCGATACATACCCGTACCGAGCCATACCGCGACAGCTGCAGCGGACATGGTGCATATCATCCTCGTAAATCTTACATGAAAAAGGATGTTTTATCTAACATAATCGCCGCTGGCTTTGACAGCCATAATAATAAGCATACTGCAGCATTCCTTCCTTCCTCCGCCTCCTCCTCCTCCTCCTTCACTGGAAACAGCACGACTCCTCATCATGCCTCTCATTGGCTGAACATCTGGATGGAAAAAGATGGTTGTCTCGTAGAAAAAAAAAAAAGAAAGAAAAGTGCCAAAACACGATGTGAATCAGAAAAGGGGTGACACGCCTTCAGAAAATATTCCTGTGGGATGTCAAATGGGAAGTTTAATGCATATAAACACAGGGAGTGGCTGCTGTATGCTGCTTTCTTATGGAGCTCTCTCCTTGTGATCATGTGTATGTCCTTTTTAATGTCACTATTAAAGCATCCTTCAATTGTTTTCCTAACTATTTAATAGTGGCTTCTCTAATTAATCTGCTCCATATCTTCCATATCTCAGGATTTGTGAAGACAGACACACCCTCATACCCACATGCATGCATAAACACACACACCATCACCTCATCAGGGCTTGACCTCCTAAGCTCAGCTGTAAGAGGCATGTTTGAGAGGTCCAATCTGTCCAGACCCCCTGCAGAGACAGTCCTAGCAGCAGCAGCAGCACCAGACAGATGGTCATGTTTTGGCCCTTTGGCTCCAAGTCAGGCTTGCTTAAGGGCTGTAGGACCCTTAATTCACCCCTCATGCCCCCTTGGTGTCAGCCACCGTTAAGACAGCACTTTGATCTCAGAGAAAAGCATCCCTAATTCTGGCTAACGCGCTGACAGTTGGTCACTGCATGGTTCTTGTTTGATAAATTTGAAACCAGTCTTCTTCTGTGGTGTTAAACAAGACGCCATCCATCCTCTGTGCTCTGCAGTGTGAGGCTGTTTCCTTCTCCCTCAAGAATATTTATAGGTTGCTTAGCAACATCTTCGCATAGCCGGTGTTTAGACCGAGTATGGATGTATCACAGCAATCACTATAGGTCAGTGCATGCGCTCCAATGCATAGTGATGAAGACTGGGAAAACACAGCGTTTCTCACCTGGCAGGAGGCTCAGATATCGGCCAAATGAGTCTAATTTAATGTTGATTTGGATTTATTTGTGTCCAATTCTGTTTCAGCAAAGTCTGCAGTAAGTTTCAGTTTACACTCTAATTGTCCTGAGCACTGAGGCAAGATGCAACAATCACAGCTTGTAAAATCTTTACATAATAATGTAAATCACATATTTTGGCAGAATATTTGACTGCACACATTTCTAAATACATTATAGGACTATAGGACAGTATGTGCATGTTTAATCTGCCAGATTCCACTTGAATAAATTATAATTCAGCTTTGATTTAAATTTTCATACATGACTTGCAGTTTGTGCCTCACGAAATATGCGTGTAAGCAACAATTCTGTGTATTGTAACACATCAAAATGAAGGTTATAACTCAGTGCTGTTTGTTTAAATATTCACAAATGTGCACATTAACAAAGCTTCCTTTCTTGTGCTTTATCACATGAATTCAGTCCCGTGTTTTAGTCGGTTTGTGTTGACTCCTGCGTGACTCCAGCTAACTACAACTTTAACACTCTGATCTTCTTGAATACAAGACTGTGAGAATATTAAAGCCCATAGATTAACTGGTGCAAACTTGAAGAAGCCATAGCATTATTAGATATGCATTTAGCATACAGTTTGCTGTGTTCAGCGGGCAACTTTGATATTCAGAGGTCTTATTTGGTTATATTTGGCTAAATAACAGTTAATCTTGCTAAAATATACAGACTAAATAATGCCCCCGCTGATGCAATGGACTGAAAAGATGAAGGAAGAAGTAAATATTGCAATTAATTATCCTTATTTCTCCTAGTAGAGTGATTTTTAACAGAGAAATCCCACTTAAACCTCACCTTTCTGTCTCTACCCTCATATAAACTCACTGAAGTCCTCTGGTGGTCATCACACCACATGTTAAAAAACCCTAATTTGAACACCCATCACATCGCTTGAGTGGTCCTTGACCCCTAAGCTACCCCACCCAAAGCCCCACTGCTGAACAATAAGCAGCCAGTGAAGTTACAGTTGCTGTGTGCTGGTATTTATGCCAGACTGCAGCTCACTGAAACCCCCTCCGCGCAGCAGATTATCGGACCAAACCATTGCCGCAGTTGAGGTTTTAGCACCTGTCACATGAGGCTTTTACATGTGCAAAAACACCGGCTACCATCCCAGCTAAGCGTGTTTACTTCACCCTGTCGTGCAGACGCATATCGGACGCTGGCGGCTCCCGCAAATCCAGCCACAGTGCAGCTCTCAGTGAGATGAGCTGCCAAACTGCACCGACACCCCTATAGTGCGACTGGCAGCATCATCCACTGCCTGCAATGGCGTTGTAGCGTCTCCAGTGTGTCCAAGCGTTTCTGTAGTGGCGAATCTGTCCCGGACTACACGAGCGTGGGGATAGAAATGTATTTTTTCGAAAGGTTTTGTAACGAGAGCATCCATATATCAAGCGTGTTTGCCCTCTGGATTACAGTTTATTCATATCACGCGTCAAAACGAAGCCGGGAGCCATGAATGTAAGTCTGACTCTTTTGTTTTTGTAACATTGGAGCAACATCGCCGTGGTTTGTGGTCAACTTACTGTTGTGGTGATCATAGAGGAAGGTCGGTGGGTTATATTTTGAAGCCTGTGTGGATGTGTGCACATTGTGAATATGCGAATAAGTGAATGTTTAACAGTGTCAGAAGGGGAGAAACCTGAGCTGTCATGTTGTGTGCGGTGTGGCTGATGTGCGGCTCTGCCTGTTTGTCTGATCCCACTGACACAATGTTTAAAAGCCTCAATTTCATCTTTCAGTCTTTCACCCCCTAACTTTATTCTCCTTCCAAAAGCGACACGGGGGTGTTCCTCAAGTTGAAACCAGTGGATTTTTCTTTTGTTTTATTTCTGTGTTTTGCACAAGGATTATGGTGGACCAGCAAGAGTCCAGCATGGTGAATAATGAATATTGAACCAGGACATGTAGGTTCTAGCCACTGCTGCTGCTGCTGCATCCAGACCATCCAGGTTGTGTGTTTCAGCACAATTTAGATTAATGGATCCTCTGTGTCCCAGATGAATGTTTGTTTTTTTGTATTTTTTTTTTTTTTATCTCAGCCTTATTGTGTCATATTTCATCTTTCCAAACAGGATTAAACATTAATGGCTGTAGGTATGGAATATTTAACTCCTAGTCTGTTACACTGCTCTAACCCACCGTTATTTGTAAAGACAGGGGCAAAGGCGTAATTCCAACATTCAAACTGCAACCCTTTCAGTCATGAAACGCTTTCTATTTTTGGCCCTCGGATGGTATCAACACATTTTTGGTGCATTCAACAGCATCTTCTCCGTGCAGTAAAGGTTGTAACTACCATGCAATGCTTTGTTTGTGGGCTAACATATAGTGATGGTGTAGAGAGATCTGGGATATGGAAGTGTACAAGGGTCACATCTTATTATAGAAAACAGACGGAGTGGGAGAGAGAAGAAGAAAATAAGAAGAAAACAGCAATGTTTTCTACGGCATAGCAGCAGTTCAAACATGAAGAGATTTTTTACACTGATGTCTACAGTATTGATTTGAGAAGGTAAACAGTGCAGCAATGCTGAAAAGACAATAATATCAGAGTGCTTTTAGAGTCCAATAGGCTTTTATAACTAGTTCTCTTGTACAAAGAGCTTTTATGTCATGCATCAGCATCTGTAATTCATATGGCCCTCATGTTTCTGAATAGAGATATTGATGGAAGATGAAAACAATCTCTTTTCAAGCTTTGTAATCATAGTTTTTGTGCCACTTTCAGTTTATGTGATGTTATTGTCTCTCTCTTGAACTCATGTAATCACACAGTGTTACAAAATGTTTTTATCTTCTTTTTTACCTCTGCAGGTGTGAATGGGTCTAAAGGAACTATAAGATCAGCTAGATCAGATTATTCAGCGCTGCACTAGGTCAAACGACACTCCTCACTTTCACTTTCTAATGAGGCCACGGCGATGCTGACATCCCCTCTGAATCCAAAGACATCATCATGCTGAAGACGGAGGCTTCGGGGGAGAGGACCAGCCTCCGGAGTGCCTCCCCCCACCGTAATGCCTACCGGGCTGAGTTTCAAGCCCTCAAGAAGGCCTTTGACCAGCCTCGGATCGATGGAGACTCTAAACCCAAAGACCTCGAACGGGTGAAACAACCGAGGGGCCGCCAATATGGCAGCCATGTCAGCCGCATCAAGGACATGTTCATGCAGATGGGCTCAGAAAATTCCACAGCTAGGGCCAGGGGTTGTGATGACTCCTCACCTCAAAAGCTGGTCAAGCCCACCAACTTCATCAACAAGGCTGATGGATCAGTGATAAAACTTCAGCATTCCTCATCAGCTGACAGGGTTGGAGGCGCTGGAGCAAAGTTCTCTGAAACCAGGAAACTGTTTGAGCAACAGTCACGTGACCAGTCCCAATCACCAGTTTTTCCATACGGACGTGATAAAAGAGGTTCCCATGAGCACCTTGATGACTGGCGAGGTGCAAGGTCTAATCGAGGCAGCACAGACTCCTTGGACTCGCTTTGCTCCAGAACAGAGGCGTCCTCGCCAACTGTTAGTCAACTCAGTGCTGTTTTTGAAAATGCAGACCACCATAACCAAGGTGCACCCTACAGAGGAGTCAGCAGAAGGGTCCTCTACTCACCAGATGGATTCCAACGTCATGGTGGTGACATCAGTGAGGATGATTCACGACAATCTCCAGTTCATGGAAGCTACCGGAACAAGATAGGGGGAAAGGTTCCCACATCCTCGTCTTCTGAGGACCTTCTGAGCCCCAGTCCTGGAACAGAGACTTCAGAGTTGAAATCAGCCACCCAAGAGGAAGAAGCCCAAGTCAAAGCAGACAAGGTTGAGACAACGGGTGGAGATCGCCCTCGTCTCTCTGAGGTCACCACCAATGGAAGCCAGGTCAATGGTTCCTGTGAAGAAGAGGAGAAACCTTCAGAAACAAGAAAACATATTGAGGACCTAGGGGTGTCCAAAGCCTCAAAACCTACAGATGACAAAACTTTGGAAGATGTAACCCCTGAGCCACTGCTGATCCCAACTACACCAGCTGGGGAAAGCCAAGAGGATGGGGATGGTTCAAGAGAAGACAAGTCCTCTGAATCTCCCAAGGACCAGGTGGAAGAACATGATGAGGATTACACTGGGAATGAGCGGGTGATTTTTAATGCAGACGGTGATGCCTGTTACCAGGGTTGGGGGGAAAGCTGCACGGATCCTGAGGATGACCTCTACGGAGACGATGAAGATATTGTCTACGACCCGGGCTCTGACCTGACAGAGATTCCTGGTCTGGCAGAAGAAAACAAAGAGGACATCCCTCCAAAGAGGAAGATTCGCTTCAGCACTTCTCCCATTACAGTAAGTTGGATTGCTGAACAAAACTGTTGTGGAAGCCTTAATTGTGTAAACACCCTGAACACAATCCAACATAAAAGCCCTTGTGCAACTCTTATCAAAAGTAGGTTAGAACAACAGAGAGCTAATACTGTATTCAGAGCTTCCTTTTTATGGGCTTGTATTTATATTTATAGCTTAACTACTCATTGTGGTTATCTTTGGTGTTTTCACATCTGTTTTTATGAGGTCATATGATCATAATTAAAAGATCTGACTTCAGCTATCATTATGCTCATGAGATTGTTTAGAGTCTACTTTCATTTCACATTTTCCTCCTTTAGTTTGGCTATAGGTTAGATAAAATATCATATGTATAACAATAGCTGTTGCTCTCTGATAGCGGGGCTTGTAGCTACTTTGTGATGCAGAGTTTGAGGGTCAAAGCATTGCCCTCTGGGAAACTGACGTGTTCATGAACAGAACATCTGTGCATGTGTTAGTCATGCTGGTTCTGCACCCACACTATTTTCACACAAGATGCTGTGTTTGTTTTTCTCGAGCTGTCCCATATCCATCTTTTAAATGAGGAAGCCTTTTATTGAGCTTTCGGGGGGCAGAGTCTACACAAATCTGTCAAATATACTCTATATACAGACTATAGTGCACCTAGAGAGTGTGTGTGTGTGTGAGAGAGAGAGTAGGATGTAACCTTATTGTGTCCGTTATTCTCAATGCTATCAGTAGACTTATGGCTCGAGATTACATACATTTTTTCTTCCATCCCAAAGGGATTTCACAGAGGCTGCTGAGGTGGTAATTACCACAATAATGTTTGTTTATGATAAAAGTTCATCGTTCCTGATGGAAATGTAGAAGTACACAAAGTTTTATGCTCATTACTTGTTTTTTTATAATTAATATTAATAGTTTTACCATAGTATATATGTTGCGTCATCAGTTGGACACAATACAGCCAGTGTTGTTGATGGATTTGGAAGATTACGGAAAATATTTTTCAGTCTTTATCCTCAACCATTTAGAACCAATGAGCTTAACGTGTGTAGTAGTAAACAACATGTTTTATGTTTTAGGGTTGCCCTTTACATTTTTATCCTCTTCATTTCAGTCAGTGAAATCTAATTTTTATTTATTTTAATTTTAAGATTTCAGCCTGTTGGCCCACAAGCGATGTGTTTGTGGTGTGTCTATATAACATCTGATTGAGAGAAAGAGAGCTTTACATAAGATGAAAGATTTAGAGCCAACACAAACATTCCACAGGTTGAAGATCAATCCTATTAACACGCTGTAGTGGACCAGAACAATTAGCCCAGTTATTCTTAGGAGAAAACGTGATGTTGGATCACTAATTATCCTGCACTGTCTCTGTAATGTGCGTCCTTTTGCTTCTTTCTCTCTTTTCATCCCTCTTAGGACTCACCACACGTGCATGAAAACGCAACTTACATTATCCAGTTTAAACATAGCAGATATAAATGTTCAAGTATATTTTTGATCATGTATTTAGCAAATACCATTTTATATCTCAGTTGATATCTACAAAATTTGTTTTTGATCATTAAAAAAATGGCTTTTCTTTAGATCAGTTTAGCAAATTTTACATTATAGCATGGAAATGAGCACTGCAAAGCTTGTCCCATTTAGGTCAAATGGGAGGCAAATATGCTCGTCTGTTGTTGTCTGTCATTTCAGGGCTTCTCTTTTCTATGAAAAGGGCCGACGCTCATTCATCATATGGAATATTCAATGAGGCACTGCCCCCCCTTTGCACAGATGCACAAGCTCAATTAGACATGCACCCCTCCCACTTCTCCATCATCCACGCCCCTCCTCTCGGCACACGAGGAACAAGCAGGGTTCTGTCTTTTGTTCGTCTATATAGTGAAAGAGACAAAGCTATTTTCTCAGCCCTCAGCCCCGCACGAGTCCAGCTTGACCCCCGTGGGAGGAGAAAAAACTGCTGTCTTATAATCTAATGCTTAATGCTCTCTCCCTTTCATGTAATATTTCTTAGTCTTGCCCTTTAAAGCGGATAAATAATTTCAACATGCCAGCTTTGAAAGCTTAATTAATTTAGAAATCATCATGGCAGCCACAGGGAGTAGATGACACACAACCAGCTTTTGGCAACATTTTGTAAACATGCACCCTGACTTCTGTTTGAGAAAATGAAAAATGGTTCCAGATGCTATAAGAAGACTATTACTGTGTTGAGTTTTCTGGTGGTGAGTTCGTCTAGTTTTTAGCCATGCTAGTGGCATGGATCTGTGGATGGCAGTGTTTGTTGATGTGACAGTCAAGCACTTTTATCCAGAGTGAAATGTCTCAACATCTATTGGACAGGCTGTTTGTACAATCACATTTTGTACATTCATAGTCCCCAGAAGATGAATCTTACTGACTAGTGAGCACCTGACTTTTCATCTTGCGCCACCTTGACACTGACATTTTTGACTTTTAGTGAAATGTCTTGACAACCTTGGATGGAGGGGATTAATTCTAATCACTCTGGCTGACCTGACCTTTCCTCTTGTTCATATATTGAGAAAAATATCTCAACAACTATTGTATAGATTGCCATGAAATATGGTTCAGATATTCATGCCCTCTTCAGGATAAACTGCAATAATTGCTAAACTAGTAACAGCCCCATTGGCCTTTCATTCTTTGTGTTTATTGCTGATTAGAAAATATTAGTATGCTAACACAGTAACTGAAATGGTGAATATAGTAAATGTTATGTCTGCCAAATATTAGCATTTTTTTTATTTTGTGCTTGTTAGCATGCTAATGCTAGCATGATGCTCAAAGTACAGCTTTACAGAGTCTCTACTGTGGCTTTAAACTTAGTGTCACTAATACACACAAGTTTGTTTGTTTGTTTTTTTTAAATTAATGATTACTTCCACATCCTTTCACTTAGCTGTAACATCCTGACTGACCCAGTGAGAAGTGACTACTTTGAGCTACCCAAGGCGAAGACAGCCTGCCTTCCCGGAGGCACTGACCTACAGAAGAGAATCAGATCTCATGTTCATTCCGGCAACTGGTTTTATCCTTGACATTAGTAACTCCAGTTTGGTTGTTTGGTCGAGGCATATAAATTGATGTTGTATTGAAGCTGATTCGGTCTTCTATCGCATTTTTGATGCCCCGTTGTCAGTAGTATGCAGTAGTAGTAAGTATGTTCTTTACAGCTGATATGACACTGAGAATACAATTTTTGATCTGAACGTATCACACCCATCTCAGCCAGTGTTCAGCTCCCCTTTTTATGGGTTTCACACGTTTTTAGAAATTTCAGCCTTGATCAGCCTTGATCGCAAACAAATCCCACCTCACACTTGTTGCAGTATTTCCATGCGGTTTGTTTTCTTTCTGTTTTTGTTGAACCGCGCCCCAGGAGTTTGACAGAAGAAGCCTTCTCGCTCTGCACGCAGTGTGCTGTGTCAGTCTCCTCTTGTTCTCCTCTCTGCCGCTCTACGTGAATGGCATTCATATCAGCTTTTTAATGATACTTTTTGTGCCTGTAAAGCAACCGCATTTTCATCAGTCGAGACACCGTGATATCTTAATGGAATTAAGCAGATGTGATGAGTGGAGTACCGGTTAAATGGCCGCTGAAGTGGCTCCGTAATCAGCCCCTCTACTCTGCATGATGTCTGTTGCTGGATCAAAGAGACTGCCGTGTTGTCCATTACATTGTGCTGCAGTGGAATACTGAGCAGCATGGATCTGAGCTCAGAGTCCTGATCAATATGATAGATGTGTGTCACTCTTCGCTGTCACAGTGGTTTTGTAGCTGCAAGATTTTCTACATTTTTATGAAGGGATGGTTGTGCTCAATTGAGTATTGTATTTTACTTATTTTAAAGCATGTGATTAGTATGAATATGAGGTCACTTATCTGCATTATGTGCCCCAGACCAGGGATGGGGTCAGTGCAGTGCCACAGGCCTCCCAAGAATCTGTTTGGCCATCATGAGTGTCGCCCTTACAAGTCCAAAGGTGATAGATAATTGGCTTATTAGTATCATGGATAGGTTACTGAACAGGCCAACTGGGTGCAGATCCCAGGCCCCTGGACCAGAGCCTTGGTGCTGTCCTGTAGGCTATTTGAAGTTACCATCCATTTCCTGTAACCGCTTACTGTAGCTTTATCAGGGTCATGGGGTGCTGGAGCCTATCCCAGCTGGCATTGGGCGAGAGTCAGGGTACACCCAGGACAAGTTGCCAGCTCATCACAGGGTTTGAGTTACCACCAGCAACTCTTTATTCACATTATTTCAAAAATAAACATTTTACTTTTTTTTTTTTTTTTTTTTTTTTTTGAGAATGAATTTATTATGCTGAATAAACAATCTGTTAAATCTAAGACTGTATTATTGCTAAGAACCATGGCTTTAAATCTGGGTTTGACTGTTCCTGCCTCAGACTGATACCTTCAAGCTTGCAGATTAGATACCACAACAAACACACACATTTGTCTTGTACCTTTGCCATGTAAAGGGTTTGTATCTCAGGCTGCAGTGCATCAAACCGTTTCAGAGACTCATCTTGTACTTTAGCTGAGCATAAAAGAACATAAAGAGAAAGTCGGCGATGCCTAGAAACAGAAAATGCCATCTAGCACCCTCTCAGTGCCAGTCCATATGCTTGCCAGGCACACAGTTATTTCCTTTGAATATTTGAGAGCTTTTTTTGACTGCCTGTAATACAGTACAACAGAGCCTTTTGTCAGGGGGTAACTTCTGCCCTCTCCTCCCACAAATCCTACAATTTTGTTACATACAGGCATCAGCAGTAAACATCTGTATGATTCTAATGTCCTTCTTATCTGTAGCAAAACCTAATACAGTCTTGTGCTCCACAAGCTCAAATGAGATGGCCTTCAGCCAGAAACTTTGACCGTGTTTTCAGATGGAAAAGGATTGCTCTACTTTAGGGCTGCCTGTCTTTCTGGCTGATTTTACTGTATATGTGTAACAGCATTGCTCAAAATTTGGAACCAACACTAACATGGACTTTGGCAGTAGTATTTAGGACTGGTACTGTAGGATTGCTACAGCTTAGCCCCCTTCAATATAGTCTAATGTTGCCGTCTCAGCTATTTTGCAGAGAAGTTCTTTCTGTTCCAATCATTTTCAGAAATTGAGTCGAGGTCCACAAAAACTTGGAGCACAGGAAAACTGCTGCTAAACGGTAGTTTGCTATATTACTTGTGCAACAGAACTTTCTATATATCTCTTCTATTCTTTACCATCCAGTTTAACTCTCCTCTTCTCTGAATTCCCTCTGCATGCTGAGCGAAGCTGGCTGTCAGCTTCCTAATTATGCAGTCTGTAGCTGGGCATAATGGGAGAGAACAGGATTTTGATGGGAGAGAGTTCCAACACAGCAGCTACGACAGCTGATATTTTGGTTAGACCAGCAAAAACATCGGCTGAGCTCAGTCAGGTTTTTTGGTTAAGCCTCTTTCGGGGAGGCTAAATCAAAAATCTTGACCAACAGTTAGCCTCCTTTACAACTCATCATAAAAGGGTAGAAACTTGTGTGATTGCTCTATACATATCCGTGCAGATATGTGAGCTAAAAGGTTGGTATAAACAATCCAGCAGTGTTAAACTTCAGTTTAAAGTATCGTATCAAATGGTGTTTTTGTGTAGTAGTCAAGGTATGAATGGAAAAGCACATCCTCATGACTCCAAGGATTCTTGCTTCCTGTCTTATCTCTGACAGGTACAACTTCAAACCCGGGTGTTGGGCACTAGATGTGTGTATTTTGTGCGTGCATGTAGCTTAGTCACTCCATTATTAATGCAGTGGTGTTTTTGTTTGCTTGTTTCTGTGCCACCCGATCCTCCCTGGGGGATGCATTTTTAATGATCCAGGAAATGTGAGACTTGCGGCCTGCGTTTTTTTTTTTTTTTTTTTGAGGCTGGTCAGTTGCCACGCAGTGGACTCTGTTATGAATCACCATCCAATCCCCACTTAATCAATCTGGTCCCCTGCTAATGATGTCATCAGTGCGATGCCAGCTTTTTTTATTGCAGTAAAAAAAAAAACTGCTCAGAGCAAAGTGTCTCACTGACACAATGTTCCCAGCGTTTGCTAAGTCAGTGCCGAGGAAGATTCAGACTACTGCACTGTCACCATGTCCTTGTTTATAGTGAGTCAGGAACATGATTAAGGTGAACTGTCTGAATTTAAACTGCTTTTACTTTCACAGATTCTGGAGATCAGTACCCCCAAGCAGAATTGTTGCCCATCACACAGTGTAGCTATTATGCTGTGTAGAAATATGAATACTAAGTGTGGTCCCAAACTCTGCCAAGTCATTGTTGCAGCATAATTACATAGCATAGCAAGTGGGCATTAGAGCATCAGTACTGTAACAAGCAACATGCTGTTCTTGTGTTACTTTTGATCTCAGCCTCCCACTCACTGTATATGACCAAGACAAGAAATAAAGCAGAGCATTGTCTGCGGCCATTCAGTTGCAGTTGTTTACTATGCTCTGCCCTCTGTTTAAAGCTGGCCCCTTTCTCTCACTCCCTCACTCTCTGTGTCTCTCGTCCTATAGTTGTCCAGTGGCTTTGTTTGTTGGTGGGAGTCATGGCACCCAATGGTATTGTGCGGACTGAAGTTCATTCTTGAGGGCGAAAAAAAAAAAACAGCAAAAACAAGCTGACAGAAAAAAAGTTGATGACAACTGAAAACACAACTCTGTAGTTAAATCTTAAATACAATTGCAAAGGGGTGGAAAATGTCCAGTAAATTTCCAAAAACTTTCCATGGGAAGTTAAGCTGGGGAATTTTAGAAATATTCCAAATCAGAGACTTTCCATGGAAATTAATTGGAATTTATGGGAATTAACTTCATGATAAGTTAGCCTCATAAATGGTCAATGATGCTAGCTATCTACTGTATGAATACATTTTCATGTGCTATTTACAAGTTAAACATTAATACCACCCATCAGATATATTTACAACATAATATCATCAAAGCTTACTTCACTTTATGTAGTCCACGAGCACAAGACTATTGAAGCCCCACATTTGAGCTTGTACACTACATAATATTGTTCAAGAAAATAATTAAAACTTGATAAAGTTCTACTTTCAAATACACCTGTTGAAATGTCTGCTTATGACAAAACAAAATGTTTATATTTATTGTTTGGATATGATACAGTTTGTTTAAATTACCCCAAATTTACAGTTAATTCCCATAAATTTACATGATTCCCATCAATTTTCCAATTTGGAATATTTCCTAAATTCCCTAGCTTAACTTCCCAAGGAAAGTTTTTGGAGAGTTTCTGAAAATTTACTATAAACTTTCCAGCCCCCTTTTAACCCTACTGAGGATTAACAGATATTCAAGTGTACTTGCATGAAATCTGGTCATATTAGTCAAGATTATGTTAAAAAATATATTTTCCCCAACTATATTTAAGTTCCTTGTTAAGGGCAAACCTTCAATTTAGTAAATTCACTTTTTTTTTTAAAGAATAGATCTCAGCAGTGTAATTCTATCAACAATCTCCATTTGCATGAACAGTGTGTGGGTCTACTCTATATGCAGAAGCTCCATGTAAAGTTAAAAAAAGAAACGCTGACTTGGCATTCCCCAGCGTGTCAAAAGTCAGTGTCACTTCCTCTTACGATCACGTCAAGATGTCACAAAGGTTGGTTTTGAATTGACTAAGTTCCTGCACGTAATCCTTACATAGAACTGAACACTTCTGTTTGTTTCTCTCTTTTCTCACTCTCACTTCATCCCATCTCCCCCTCTCTCTGTATCTGTCAGTCTCAGTCTGCTCTTGCAAGACATAGATTTATTTCGAGCATCAGCAACTGTCTCGTCCCCTCAACATCCAGACATTTTCAGCTCTCCACCACGGTGTTGAGTGAGTGAGTGGGTGGGTGGCCACAGGTAGAAGTAATGGAATGTAAATGTGCTGAGCTGTCGTAGCAAAGCAGACTGTGCGTGTCTATGTGTGTGCGCCAGGCTGTAGTTAATCCACTGCAGGGTTTACTGGGCTCCCGCCACAGCAGTAGGAACATTTCTCTTGGGTTTTCCAGCCTGTTATTGCCCTGGGCAGCGTCCACTGTCTGGAAGGCACAAGGGCGGGCGACGACACTGGCACCCACACACCGAAAGCCCGGTTTAATACCATCAGAGGCGGTTGGCCAGGCATGGGCGCCATGCCGTGACATCTTAGGCAAGGACTCAAACAACCCTGGAGCAAATTACCCCTTAGACTTGCCCGCTCCTCTGCTTTTCTTTTTTTTTTTTCGTTTTCTTTTCTTTATTTCTCTCTTATTGCCAGTTTCACTCCTCAATAGCCTCACTGTCTGCTGCTGCTGCTGAAACCCATGAATCATATGAGTCACTCTATTTCTCCCTCTCCGTGGATATTGCCTTCCATCCTCTGTAAACTCAATCCTTCCTTTTCATTCCTTACATTTTCTCATCATCTTAAAGCTACCTGCGTCTCTACTTGTGTCCCCTTGTTGCCCTCTTTTTTGGTCCCAGTTCACCATCCCGTCTCCCCTTCCACTCCTCACTATTCAAATGTTATCTCCTACCCCCATTTTCTCTTCTCTCTTTCTCTCTCTCCCTCCTGTGGATTGGTGGGCTCTTTGTTATCCACATCCCTCTGTCCCAGAGGGGAACCATCAGACTATCCAGACAGACATTATGTGGTTCAGAGGTTGTCATCTAGCGACAGTGAGTTGAATCTTGATTTGGGACCCCAGCTTGGCATGTGCAAGTATCCATGCTTGTGCAGACATGTACCCGCAATGAAATTTTAACCAGCTGCACACACATGCAAACAAAGCCTGCCCACATACTCGTATCTTCTAAATACCTGATGTGAATTTCGGCATTACATGCTCAAGCACCCATATACAAATACAAGGAGAGCGAGTGGCACTCATGCTGTTTGAGAGGGCTCGGCTTTAATCAAGTCAGTGGCTGAGGGCGTCTGCAAGCATCTGCAGAGTCACAGCTGCTGCAGCAGCAGCATCCGCGAGTGACAGTGAAACCGCATTTCATTTCAACAGTCAAACAAAACTCCGTCCTCCTGCGAGTCCCAGAGTTCAGATAACAAGAATGCCAATCTGTGGATGGCCAAGCAGAACTGCTGTCCACACTGAAGTGCCAGTAACTACGTCGTAAGGGGTCTGATTACTGACAAAACACAACAGTGTGTGTGTGTGTGTGTGTGTGTGTGTGTGTGTGTGTGTTTGTTTGGTGTCTGGGATATCGATTAGTGTGTTGTTTGGATGAAAGATGAGGACAAGCCGAGGAAGAGGAGAGATATTGGTTGATACAGGGAGGAATGACGAAATGAGTGCAAGGAGAGGCACTCATTATCCGACTTTACAATGTGTGTACTGTATGAGTGTGTGGGTGGATCAGAAGTTATATTACATTGAATGAGTTGCTGTAAGATGAGCGTATTACCAGTTCCCTGCTTAAGAGGGTGTTATGAACCCTACGTCGTATAGAAGGTTTTTGCATTCAGGTAGAAAGATTTATTCAGCAAACAACATTACCACATTAGAGTTAATAAAAAACAAAAACTTACATCCTATTTTATGATTTTAAATATATGCAGACAGCCTCCTGAAAATAAAGCACTTTTATATTGATCCTAAAAATCTGACTTTCTGTTGGCACAAGCTTTTTTTTTTTTTTTTCATCCAAAGTGGTGCGTTAAGCTTGGAAGAAAGTGCAGGCAGTGTGGAGGAATATATTTACATGTAAATGGTTGTGTGTTGTGTTTAATCCTCCAAAGGACTATTCCAATTTAATTCCAGAGGGGTGCCACATGGGGAGCCGGACCATTATACTCAACCACAGTTAGCTGTGCCTTCTGCCTTCTGCCTCTTCAATAAAAATGGAATTACAGTAGGTTTAAATGACCTGCCTCAGTGCACAACAACTTCACTTGAAAGTGTGAATTTGTAGCTGTTTGCAGTGTTGACGTGACGAGAGTATAGATTTCACACAGTTATTAAAGCAGATAAGGGTGAGATGCTCTGACATTGCTGTTTCCAAGGGATCAGTTGATTGGATTACGTGGGTCAGCATATTAATATGCATCATATTAGGTTTGATGGAGCTGTCAAGATATATTTTATCTCTTGAGTCATTCTCTACATACAGACAATGTTTGGTTATCATGTTTGGACCATGTTTGTTTACCTCAAACAATCTGAGAGCAACCTGGACTGAGAGTCTACAGCCATGTTACTGTAGGTCTGTGAGGCAGTACTTGATGGTGCTTTATGCTACCATTATATTTTGGAGTGATAGCACGCTATCTTTTGCTAGCTAGCACTAAACACAAAGTATAGCTAAGGCTGATGGGGATGTCTTTACTCGTATTTGGTCATAAACTTGGACAAACTGGGACTTCCATGTGATAATGGTGTTAGAGGAAGGGTCAGAACCAGCAATGGCTGTACCAGATTTCATGCAGTAGTTGTCGAGATGTTTCAATAACACAACAACAAAAATGTCAACCTCATGGCGGCACTAATGGAAAAGGCAGTGGATGTTAGCAATAGTCAGTGTTAGCAATCAGTTGCAAAGTTGTACAGAGATTTTGTTCTGAACCAAAAATGTCAACCTGCCCATTGGTGCTAGAGGAAACTTCTGGATTTCAACAAAGTCATTAGTATTTGAATACCTGTATTTGACTGCATGTTGAGATATTTTAGTATGGACCAATCGACCGCCAAACCAGTCTTGCCATTCCCAGAGCAATGCGGCCAGCCGTCTGCCATGAAGGGCAGACACTTATATATACACAGAGGTAATAGGTAATAATGTTGTTTGAATATAGCAATTATATATTATATGTGTGCTTGGCTGCAGCACAGTCTGCTCCACAGCTGTCAGACTTTTGGTTGCCAGCTGCAGGCCCGGGCCTGTACTCTGCCATTTTTCAGCTCCCTATAGCAAAAACAAGCAGCAGGCAGCAGTGTCCTACCATACTGCCAAGGTTAAACACAAGTGCGCACATCACTGTAGCCTGTTTTTTTTTTTTTTCTTATCTCTCTTCTGTTACTTCAAGTTGAAACTTTTTTTTTGGCAGAACAAAATCTAATTATTGTGTCCGATCTGAGAAGATAAATGTGAAGATTTTGTTAGAGATATAGAACTGGTTCACATTTCAGTAAGCGTTTCTATCTCTTTTTATCTTTGTTTTCAGGAAGGGTAATTTGTGTCCTTAATATTTACCAAATTAATTGAACGTGGCCTTTCCTTGCTGGGAAATCAGGTGGTGTTTGGACAATTTGGAGATATACCGGTAGTTTCTGTTTAGAGCCAGACAACCATCGGGTTTCTTTATCTTGTAGGTAAATACTTTCCATCCGATGGTGCAGTCTCTGCAGACTCTGTTTCTCTTTAACGCTCTTTCTGCCTACCTATTCTTATTTCCCCTGTGCAAACTCTTTCATTTATCTTGTCACTCGCTCTCTCAGTCACCGTTGTCCATCCTTTTGCCTTCGTTTTTTGGAATTCCCTCTCCTGCCCTTTTTCTTATCTGTCTCAATCACCGCGCCTCCTGCGCCTATTCTTCATCCTCATAACCTCCCTCCCTCTCTGACTGGCCTCATGCTAATGTGTTTGTAGACACAGTGACAGAGAGAGGCCATTAGAGAGTGTACTGACTGCCAATGGTAGCATCGTGTCCAGGACATCCAGGACGGTGCAAGTGCTGGTTTTAGCAGTCGTCAGCAGTGTGTCTTTGTGCATTGGTATTTATTATGTGTGTGGATGGAGACGTGTTTGTGTGCCTATATGTTTGCTTCTGTATCCTTTTTTAATGCTATGCATGACATTATGTGCATGTATGTGGATGAATGATGTGTGTGTGTGTGTGTGTGTGTGTGTGTGGGTGCAAGCATTAATAATGCAGGGCTGTTGATCACACTGAATGATTGATGACAGCGAGGTCATGGATAGAGCTCACGCAGGCTCACACAGAGGAAAGAATAAAAATCCGCCCTGGCAGCATCACGCTACATCAATGTGCCCAAGCTGTGTGTACAACCAGCACTGTGTCTCTTCAGCAGAGAGCCATTTATTTATTTATTTACTGTTGTTTGTCGCGTCTTTATCATGTGGTAAGATATTAGTCAAATCCACGCTACATCCGCGTGAAAAATGTGTAACTAAAAGCGCAAATCTTGACTTGACATTTTTCATGCATTTTTTTAATGCATTGAACTTGTTTGCCCCTTTTTGTGTTTGTCCTGAAAGAGCTGAGATCTCGTTCCATATCTGCGCACATTCATGTCAAGTGACAAACATAAATCTGGCTTTAGGCTTTAATCAATACATGTGATGGGACATGATGCCTCATTGATTTCTCCTGAGAATATATTTCCTCCTACACCCAGTTCAAAGAGGTCATGGCACGGAGATAGGAAGTGACCGACTTGCTCAGTGAAACGCTGCGTGGTAAAATGAGATTTGCACCATTTCCTTTTATCTCTGATTCATGTGATCACAGATGAGCAGCATCCAGCATAGTAAATAACTTTGATACTGACGTCACCGTGTTAAATGTGTGACATCCCCCCCCCCCCCCCCCGAACTCCTTGTTTGTAGGACACAGCACCATGTGGTTGAAACTGCTAGTTCTCAGATTTTAATAATAGCAGCTGCGAGCTGTAGTTGTCTGTCTGACTGTGAGACACACAGACACTTCATACCTTCATACCGAATGTTCACGTATACGCGTAAACACTTCCCTTATTCAGGCATCAGCAGCCGGCATTCTGCAGAACGCCGCGCTACTGACGTGACAACAGCGTGCAAGTTCAAGCCTGGTCGTGCACTGCTCTCTCACCTCCTCCCCTTCCTTCTTCGGTGCAGAGAGCAGTGGGAGTGCTTGGCCGGGATAAGATGTGAAGTGATGGCTGACTCTTGCTGTGGAGGAGAGGTTCCTATGAGGATGATACTGCTTAGAGGAGGAGAAAGGCCTCCCTCTCCCCCGTCACCACAATATGTTATTCTACAATAGTTTCCTGTTGGGTAATGGCCTGATTTGTGGTTGTAGTTGTGGCTTTGTTATTTACCACAGTGTTGTTAGCTTTGTTGTGTGGATAATGCATGGGTTGGGAACACAAAAGCTCTTATTTACCTCCATCCATATTCATGAACTTCAAACAGTATTACTCCACCTACAGAGCAACCAGTGTTATCAGAGAATAAAGGTGTCTTGTCATATTTGAAGGAGTTGATCAGTGTAGCCCTGTAAACTTTAAAACCTCTGTTATTTAAATGATTATGTACAATATCTTTTAGAAGAAAACATCCAGAATCATTCTGCTGAAGTGTTTATATCTCTATAACCAGAACCAACTGCTAAATTTGATATCTTCCGCTAACTGCGTGTGCTCCCTCTCCAGGTGTTCAACACCTACTCCAACGAGGACTACGACCGCCGCAACGAAGAGGTGGATCCTGTGGCCTCCTCCGCAGAGTACGAGCTGGAGAAGAGGGTGGAGAAACTGGAACTGTTCCCCGTGGAGCTGGAGAAAGGTGGGAAACCAAATTTAAGGAATTATAAGGAGGAGGTGGATCCTGTCAGTTATATATGATACCCAGTAGACAGAATCACCCACATATGAGATGTCACCATTTTTTTTTTTTAATGAAAGGTGTTATATTTCTGTTTTCCTTCTTTCTATTCAGGGTCTTCATTTTGTTCAGTATCAGTATTTCTTTATCCCTGTTCCCCTATTAGGACTCAAGGTTTTCAATTTCTTGCCCAACCATCAATGATAAGGCTAAAAAAGCATATTTTAATGCTCTCAGCACCTTATTTCAATGCAGCAGTTCACTACAAATCTGCTTAGATCAAATTAAACGACATTGTAGTGCACGTTTTTTCCTAATTCCCCAACACGAGCTATAAAGAGATGATATTTCATCTTCGTCACTTTTCCTGTTGAGGTTTTCCTGTGTTGCAATCCACTATTGTCAAGGCCCTAAAATAGAATGACCTCACATCGTAGGGTTTCACCATCCACTCCCTGTTATGTAACCCCGTCCAGTCGTGAATAATTAATGCAGGATGGAGATGGACGGTCGCTACACTGGAAGGGAATTTCCTATCGAGCACATTTCCTTGTTTACGGAGGAGGCCACCTTGACTACATTAAATATCTCTCCTCTCCTTCATTAATAAATCAGTTGTTCTTCTCTTTGAGTGTATTCATCCATTCATTTTTCCATGTATCCTTCAGCCCACCTGTCAGTTTACTAGGAGCCATTTTGCTTTCCAAGCTTAATGGAAGGTTAGGAAATGGAGGCCACAAACACACACCTTATCTATGTGGTCTCTATGTTTCCAGATGACGACGGCCTGGGGATCAGTATCATTGGGATGGGTGTTGGCGCAGACGCAGGCCTGGAGAAACTAGGCATCTTTGTCAAGACCGTAATCGAGGGCGGAGCTGCCGAGAGAGACGGCAGGTGAGAGCTGCTTTCCTATTGGATATCCTACACATGACTCAGCGATTAGAGTCTGGAGACACATTAAAGCAGATGAGAGCGCCTGAAAGCTCAGCATGTGCAGCACCAAAGACGCACCTATTACTTATTGTACAAAAACACAGACAGCAATTAATCAGCTATTTTGTTTCTGTTTACCCACCTTTTTGCGCACACACAAACACACACACAAACACACACACACCTAGCGTCACACTCTGTCCCTGTCAGATTTAGCAGCGGGGGTTCGGATTAGATCCACTGGGAGAAGCGCAGTCTGGGACATGAAGTCTCGGTCAGGACTATACAGTCTGTGAGTGTGTGTGTGTGTGTGTGTGTGTGTGTGAGAGAGAGAGAGACGCAGACAGTGCACTACAGTGTATTATGTCTCAGTTTGCAAAAGTTAGTCTGTAGAAAATGAGAGACTTTTTTTTAATAGTCTTCCAGATTCACAGTGTGTCTCTACCTTTGTCCCTGGATGATGTGTGTGTATGTGTGTGTGTGTGTGTGTGTGCGCAGTGTGTGTTGCTGCGAGGGAGAAACTGTGTGTTTGCGTTGTGTGTCGTTGTGCATTACCAAGTGTGAACAGTGCAGAGTAAGCACTCAGCCAGGGGTAGAAGAGGAGATGACATCTTCCCAGCAGGCGATCTGTGGTTACTCCACCATCTTTTACCTATTAGTGTGTCTGTGTGGTTCAGGTTCCCCATAAACAGATTAAAAACCAGATAGACACTTCCATTCCACGCCGTATGAGCGCAGTAAGTACTGTAAGCTCCTCACACACACACTGCGCGCACTAGAGTAGTTTGTGGTAGCTGTGTTTCCTTTGGGTATTATTTTTTTTCTTTTATGTAGCAGCCAGGCCTGGCATTTTCAGGAACACGTGAGAGTGAGATTAGTTAAAAACAGAGAAACGGGGGAGGGGAGTCTCCGTTAAAGGCAAGAAACAGCTTGTTCAAAAGTGACAAAAGTTGATCCTGTTCTAAGATGACAGTCGCAATGACTCCAAAAAGTCTTATTTTTGAGTGGGAGAAAGAAGTATGAAAGGTTGAAATTAATGAATGCCTGACACCTAACCATAATAATTAAATAATAATAATAATCATAACTAAACTATGTCTAAAACTGGAAAAATAGCACTGACTTAGGCTTTGATTCATTCATTCACCACAAACTCCTCCATACATGTATTTTGTCATGTCTGACTTCCTAGAGGACTTGTCATACATACAACATACAAAATACAACGTTTGTCTTGGTTTTCTCCTCGTATAACGATAGATGTGTTTCAAACTTGGTGAGATAAGAATATTTTGAAGTGGCTTCCAGTATATATGCAGAGTAATGGACACAGGAGTCCACAAATAAAGGGTTATCATTTAGGCCTAGTGTATAAGCTGATACAGGCACAACATCTCTAGTTCCTTTGTTTAACTGTTCTTTCTCTCTTCACCCAATATAAACTATTATATTGTTATATATTATTATAATATTATTAGAATAAACCTTTGCATATGAACATAATCTGTTCTTTAACCTAATCATCCAGTGATACTACATGTAAAAACAGTTGGACTTAAGTGTATTCACAACACTAACAAATTTCCAAAGTGTGTGAAATACTGCAGTTCGGTCGGGTGGGGTGACTGCACAGCTTTGCTGTTGCCCGGCTGTTTCTCTCAGTGATTTTCACTTTTCAAACTTACAAAGAAAGCACTACATTTACAGTTCAGTCAGTTTCAACTTTGATCCTATTTGCCACTGACAGAGCAGAGGAGAAATATTTCTCCTTAGCATCCTTTGAACTGTTTTCGCATATTTCAGTATAATGCAGAACAACATTATACTGCATGATTAGTGCCTCTGCCACTGTAGATGATGGGAATAGAATAATCCTTTTTATGGGAACCTGCCTGTGACTGCATGATGGATTTCACAATAAACCACATTCACAATGTGGGATAAATTAACTGAAGACTCGAGATATCAATAATAGATACTGGATAACTTGTGCACATTCATTCAACCTCTAAGCACTCACACACACACAGACACACACAGACACACACAAACACACAGACACACTAGGCAGAGTATAATTTTCTTCCACCGGGCTTTCTCTCTCTTGCTGAGTCGGATGTAATGGTCTGACGCACACACTCGCAGGCAGACAGATAGATGGCCTTGGCTGTTGCTCACTGTATTGTCTGGTGCAGATGACCCTAGGTTTGTGTGTGTGTGTGTGTGTGTGTGTGTGTGTGTGTGTGTGTGTACTGAGGTGAGATGATGGTGTTTTAGTTTATTTGTATTAATCTCCCTTTGTTGTCAGTTTTTCTTTCCCGCTGCCTTTGCTCAGCAGCTGTATGTCAACCAGCCTTCGGTCGCACAAAGCCAAATTGAGATGTTAGATGCCGCGAAGGTCAGAAAGGCGTCTGAGCTGCTGAGTGACAGACAAGCAGCTTGCTCTCTGTTCACCTCTCAGACTCTAGACTTCCATGTGACAGCTCTGGTTGATGTGTTGGTTGTCACGGTCATATTAAATCCTGCTTTGCAGCTGCTTTACGATGTGACAGGCTGAGACTGGAGCTGAAAGGACATCGGATACTGCAGTTGCAGATGCAGCCTTCGGAGATCACTGCTTGATTTTAATCTTGACTTTTTGTCCAAAACTTTAAATGCAGTCTGCAGTGGTTTTTCAGCGGTGTTGAGTTTTAGAATTACACATCTCTCGGGATATCTCAGCTTCTCCTGCACTGACTTTGACCACTCTATGTCAAGTTTATGGAAGCCTAATTCTTAACCACCTGGGTGCTCTTTTAATAATAAATTTACCTAAAAAAAGCTTGACGTTTTAATTATATTTTACACTTTACACTTCAATTGAAGTTCCATCATGCAAATTAAGACAAATTGAGTTAACAGGCTTGCAGCATTCATAAACATTTGCATCAAATACTGGCGAGTCAGCTTTTAGTTTGAATGTATTCCATTATATGTAGAAACTGCGCTTAAGGCAGACATAGTTCGTCTAAAGGTTCAGGATAAATGGAAGCTGTAGTGGTGCATGTTAAGTAGAAGTGGACAAAACTCTTATGAAACAGTGACTCATTATCCTCTCAATTCTCCTGAGGGCCATTGCTCTCCAATCTCCAGAGTAGTTGGGCTGGTTTGGAGCTTTTTGTATCATAAAAATGTGATAATTGGACAAGATTAAAGTGTAATTGAATTTTCTGTGTTCATAGATATTGAGGTCCCACATTTCTGCGGGCTCGTTGCACGTTGCTATTACTTGGACACTTGGACCGAGTAGAAGCAGGAGCTTTGCAGCAGAGTTCGACGTCATTTGTTGTAAAGAAAATGATGCCTTCAAGCAGTGAGGTGTTAGAACAGTACGCTGTTTTGATGAAAACTAATAAGACCTAGTTTTTGTTTTATTCATATGTCAAAGAAAATATTAGAAACACAAAATCCTTCCTAGTCTGTTTTTTTTGCAGATTTTTTTCAAGCGGATTTAAATTAAATATGTAGCAATGGTGTCTCTTTCAAGTCATTTGTTCATAGTTCCCCTGTCATGAATAGTGGACCATCAGTTTTCATGAGTTACAGTTCAGGTCAGGAACTGAACTGACCTCTCATCGTGTCCTGGGCAGATCAGAAATGCCGGCTGTGTTGTGGCCCTGGGAATGGCTCTCTGGCCTCCGCGTCCTCGTTAGCCCTCCCAGTTTGTTTTGAGCCTCATCTCTTCTGCCTCATTGTAAAGCAATAGTCTGGGGTTATTGCAGTGGAAATTTGTGACCTCAAGAAAGTCTGGTACTGTTTGGAAAATAATGTGAATATGCATGAAAGGTTAGTTTGTTTGTCCCCAGTCTTGCTGCATAAGTCTTAAAACTGAAGCAAAGACCGTAAATACGTGCATAAAGGGCTGTTGGACAAAGTGTTAAATGATGCTTTCTCTTGTTTGTGCATCAGGATCAAGGTGAATGACCAGATCGTGGAGGTGGATGGGACCAGTCTGGTTGGCGTCACCCAGAGCTTTGCTGCCTCTGTCCTCAGGAACACATCAGGAGTGGTCAGGTAAGAGAAAATTTGAATCTCCTTCACTATTAAAAGAATAAAACTGAATTCAAGAATATAATGAGAACAGAGTGAATTACATGGACACAAGTAAAAACATGGTACTCCCACCATCAGTCGAAGCTTAAACACTGAATAAGAAGTTAAGATTTGGCGCTTGATTAAATGTAGCTTCTTACATTGCATACATTAGATTTGCATGTTTTCGCCCACTGATGAAGATTACCGAAAGATTATGGAAACCAAAGTGTGTCAAGCTTCTATCAGCCCCAAGAACCAGACTAGCACAGTGCAGTATCAGACATAAGTACTGACAAAGTGAAGCCTCTAAAACATCCTTTAAATTCAGCCATGATCAGTGACGTCTGCGCAGAAGAAAAACGAGGGCAGTCTTCACGTCTCACTACCACTGCATGCTATAACTCTGAATGCTGTTCGTCCTGCTGTCATGGTGTAAAAAAAAAAACACAGGCGCTTTAAGCAGCCATGCTCGAAGAGATTTTGTTTGGCCGGTGTCATTACCATATCTGAAATGGGTGACGACAGTGGAACACAATACTGTATGTGACAAAAGTCTTGTGTTTTTGACAGTCAAGCAGTTTTTGGCAGGGGTCTGCACAGAGTGTGGAGCTGGCAGCACACACACACACACACACACACGCACACACAACATGGCAGGAAGGCTTTGATTTGGAAACCTAGTGCTATCCTTGGCACTGCTGTGAGCCTGTCATCTATGATTTCTGTTTTTTTCTTGCTCTTGTCTTTCCATTTTCTTGATATGGTTTACTGTAGTGTTCCTCTCCGCTTTTGTGCACTGACAGTCCTACTCCTCACTTTTTTCGTCTTCCTCCATCTCATGTGCTGCTTTCACACCTCTTTACATCCTTGTACTCTTCGATTTATGCTTCTATTTGTCTTAATTCATTGTTCCTTCCGATCCAGAGACACACGACACACAGTGAGACAGCTGTTATAATGCTGTTAAATAATCCAAGGCCTCAGTGCGGTTTTAAACTCCCAGCCTATTCTGGTCGACTCATTCTCTGTGGGACTCAGTCGTGGAAAGATAGATGTGTGTGTATGTGAGATGAGTATAGTGCCTGGGGAAAAGCTGGTGGCTGAACTAAGACATGTACAACAGTATCAGAACAGACTGTTGGCTGGACAGATGCTGTTTGCTGAACTAATATTGACAATGGGGGTTTTCCACATACCAGGATGTGGCTCTTACAGGTGAGGCCGCCTTGAAAAGGCACCATCTATCACCTGTACATCTATGTAGCAAACATAAAAAAGATTAGTATAAGCACCGCAGGAAACTTAATAGTCTAAACTGCCTAATAAAGATCTAAAATTACACCGAAATACATATCAGGTACAGTTATGATATGATAGAGTACTGTGACAATCTTATAGCAAGTTGTAATAGAATCGCCAGACCTATTTTCACTCTGCTCTCCCTCTGCTCTCTCACTATTTTCAGTCTTCCTCCATCACATCTCACCCACACACTCCTCCTCCTCGGTAAATCCTTTCCTCTCTCCGTCTGATCACCAGAGATTTTATGGCCAACTGTCCTAGATTTGCCATTTTAGCTATATTTAACCCCGACTTCCAGCAGCAAATTATCCAGGTTTTAGTCAGAAGCGTCTCTGTCCCCCTGACAGTATAAAACGCTGTGTAGTAAAGGCTATAACAAATACAAGGCATAACCTCATCTCCCTTTTGGAAGATGGATGTTGAATTTATCCCAACGTGATCTGATGCACTTTTATTGGCTATAAAGGTACTAATCATGTGAGTTGCACTCCATATATTGTCCACTTTTAAAGGATAAGGTTGGTGATCTTCTATATATGATTTATTGTCAATAAATCCCATGAAAAGGACAAAAACAACAAAGAATTGATCCCTCTGATGAAGAATTTGCTCCTTTGCTCCTTGCCATAGGCCTTCTTCCCGTTGTGCCAAAAAACGATTAAAACACACCATTGACACATGCTGAAATGTTCCTTTATTATGAAGGGCACTGTAGTTTATTTAGTGCCATCCGTATGTGGCATCATGCTCCTGTAAATACTCATTACGGCATATAATGTGTATTAGTCCGCAGCTGAAATAGTCCCCAGCAACTCTTCCTTGCATTTCATTAAATAAAAAGATGGCTTGTTACACAGAACAATCTGGAAAGTCATCACCGTCAATCTGTGCTGACATCCTCAAACTCTTGTCAAGCCCCTAATGGAGGAGACAAGAGATTGTCCTGGCGCACTTCTCCCAGCATCGCTTTGAGCTTTCTTTTTCACTCGTCACGCAAAAATTCGAAATGTTGTCCCTTCAAGGTCCTGTACAGTACTGTCTGTTTAACTTAAAGAGCCGTGTCAGTCTAGATTGGAGTAAATTAGATCAGGAGTGAAGGTTTCTGAGGCAGCGCTGTGTGTGGTAGCCCCAGAACAGTAGGAGACAGACTCCCCATGCGTGCGGAGAGAGGTTGTTTCCAGGTCAGCTGCTCCTCAGACCTCCCTGTTTTCCAAAGGCTTCTTACAGTACAGTACTTAGCTTAGCCGGAGCTTTCTCTCTTTTTTCTTTTTTTTTTTCTTTTTTTTTTTACTTTCTATCTCTGTTGTGCCCTTCAGTTGTTCCTTCACATGTAGATCAAATACGCCTCTCTGCTGGAGCGTAAGGCCTTTTCCACATCGCCTTTAGAAATATATATAAAAGAGCTCCCTGGAACTGAATTCACTTGATTAGGCCCTCTCTCGAAGCCTCTCTCTCTCTCTCTCTCTCTCTCTCTCTCTCTCTCTCTCTTTCTCTCTCTCTCTCTTTCTCTCTCTCTCTCTCTCTCTCTCTCTCTCTCTCTCTCTCTCTCTCTCTCTCTCTCTCTTTCTCTGTTTCTGTCTGTCTCCCTGTCTCACTCTTAACACACTTACTTGCACACATACAGTAGATGCGCACACACACACACACACACAGTTATAGAGCCCCTGCTGGGTTGGAGATTTCCTGAAATAGGTCTGAATAAACTGGAGATGATGTTATACACTTTCCTTTAAGTAGCAGCATTATTATATATTATTGTTTGCAGTGAAGTTACCATGAAAGACCTCTTATGATTTATGATAATGTAAATTATGTAACATAAAAACACAGCAGCACAAAGCAGGTTATATTTGGGAGCAAAATGATTTTTTTTATTTCCTCGTGCTCTCTCTCCTTGCCTACATTTAAATGTGAAATGTATTGTCAGTAAGTCCCATGTGTGACACTACAGCAGTCAGTAGTCAGAAGCTGTAGTCAGGCACAGCCTGTGGCTTTCTCCATTTAGCTCCATGCCAGGCTAATAACAGGCTGCCTGGTTGAGCTGACTGCCTTTTCACATTATTATGTGTATCCCGTCTCCAAGCCCGGCCCTGATACGTCAGCAGATATCGCTGTCATTGCTATGTGGCTGTGGGCCCTGGCTGCTGTGGTCATTTCACTGCACAAGTACACACATGTTACTAAAGGGAAAGGCAAGAAACTCTAGCTTTGTAATGCATGTCATAAGAATTTTGGCCCTTCAATAAAGAGGACTGGATTCAAAGTACCATAGATACAGATGACATCATAAGTTTTCTTAATTTCTTTTAATTGTTAGCATTTCCTCAATTTAAATATCACCACTCTGACCTGTCCCTGACCCTTGTTCTAGACTTCCTCTATTCACACATTAACCAGGACTTTACCTTATCCAACCTTAGCAGCAAAGTCATATTAGAGAAGTGAAAAGCAGAACATGTGAGAGTAGGAGCTCACGTACACATCATATGATTTAAGACATTTGAAACACAGCATAACACTAATCAAACAATGCACAAACACAGAACTGTCACGTCAGGTCCGATGTCTGTGTCACATTTATTTAAAGGTTGTGTCTCTTTTCTTTCAAATTGCATGACACTGTAAAGTGAAATGTTGCCATAAATAATCGGGCAATTGTATTGGTAGGACTGTTGATAACTGGGTGTGTCGTTGCAGGTTTGTGATTGGCCGAGAGCGTCCGGGCCAGCAGAGTGAGGTGGCCACGCTCATCCAACAAACCCTGGAGCAAGAGAGGAGACAGAGAGAGCTGCTGGAGCAGCAGTACGCCCAGTATGACGCTGATGATGATGAGGTAATGACCAGACACGACCCTGACTACCATACAGTGAAAGTATTATGATGCTGGCGTCTTGATAAGAAAAGCATCACCTTATATCAATAAATCTGATTATATCTGCATTTATTTGATCTGCTATCAGTGCACACACTTCACACACATGACACTGGTATCAGAGAAATGGGGCTTCTAGCTGTCACATAAATGTAAATCAGCTCCCTTCTCATGACAGTTGACTTGAAGTTTTAGCTTATTAACTCCATAAAAGTGACTGACAGTAGGGTTTGATGCTGGCACACAAAACACACTCACTCACTCATAGCCACACACCCACACACACACACACACACACACACACACACAGTAAGAGGATGCCATGTGAGCCTCAGTCCTAGAAAGCATCACTCAGCGCTTCCCCCACTGATTCTGCTGCTTACTCACAGCACATTTAATCCACCAGACACTGAGCTCATGGCCCTGCAACTCATGCTATTCGTGCACGCGTGCGTGTGACCTGGAGACACACTCGCATGTATATACACATGAAATCACCCACTGTAGTAATCTAAATCAATACAAACTATGCCCTCACTTGCACACACAGGACCAGATGCGCTCATGCAGAGATTTTACATGCCAATACACACACACAGACACACACACACACTCAGGCGTCCTCATCAGTTTTTCATTTTCTGGTGGATGGTGGATTGAGAGGCCTTCATGCATAAGAAACTCCTCACCAGGGTATAGAAGCTGATCTCAGCACTGCCGTAATCACAGCCCCACACACATGTAACACTGTCAGCTCTTATTAAAGTTCCTGTAGCGAGTTGAAACTCAATTTCAGATGAGAAACCTCCCTCCTTCTGCTTTCTTCCCGCTGTCTGTCATATTTTATATAATGAAAGTCTAAATAAAATTAGAGAAGCAACTTGAGGTCTTTTATATTGAGTGAACACACTGTGCAATGGGATCCAACACACGCAGAAACATAAGAAGAGTGATCGTGCTCAAATTGTTAATCCATACATAGATCACAAACGGCTGTAAAAACACACTTGAAATCTGCCACATTCGAGCACCAAACCATCCATAACTACCTACGTAACTGCCGATAGGGTAAACAGTTACAAAACCATTAAAAAGATCTATGAGGCAGTAAAAGGAGCTCATCAATATTAATATCTCTATAAATATTACAACGACTTCTCACTGGGTGGGCGGGGAGGGAGGTTATTTCTCACTCTGGGTACTGCCAGTGTACACGTGACAGACAGCTCTTTATCAGAGCTGGGGCTCCTGTCCCAAGAGGAAGGGACGCTCTATTAGTTAGCAATAGCCATCACACACACACACACACACACACACACACACACACACACACACACACACACACACACATGCCTCTCCATTAGGATGTTTGATTATATGTTATCTAACACATGCGTGCCCATCTGTCAGTGGTTAAATGTGAACACACACATGGGGAAAACATGCTGGCACAAACATGCTACAAAATATGTCTAAGTCTGAATATATTGATTAGTTTTATGTGATTCAGCACCAACATGGAGACACGTGAACACACACACACACATGCAATGTTTACATGATATGATATGGGACGGATGGTAGCGATGGGAAAGAGTCACGTTTCTCAAGATGGTTACATGATTGCAGAATTGGTTGTGTGAAAATACAGTGTATTGACATTTTAGCATAACATCCATAAAATTTGGGTTTAATTAACTTAAACAACACATTTGGGCAATGTGAGGCACTCATTTTATTAGCTTATTCAGGCTTTAAGCAACATGTCCTCAGGGCTTTCAGAAGAAGTGTTTTTTTAGGCGTAGTAACGATTTGAACGGTATACAAAATCTGCTAATTATGAGAACTCCCATGTGACATGAATGCTACAACATTCAACATTCAACGAGTTTATTGACTTTAATTTAAAAATATAACAACGAGTATTGAAATAAAAACATATTGCACTTATTGACTACTAAGTCAAAGCTGCACACAGCGGTCAGTCTCTTCCTCTACCGATTAACAGTCATTATGCCAACATCGCACTCGACAACAAGATTTCTCCTCAAATCGTCCCCTCCTCTCCTTCACGCATGTGGTCGAAGGTGATGCATTTATCATATGCAAATTGGTGTTTGACTGCCCTCCCATGTGTTCAGTGGTTAACTCCACCTTCAGCAACTGGGGCCGTAATGTAGGATGCTGGTAGCATGGCAACAAGCAAGCCTATTATGGAAATGTGACTCTGTGTCGGTCATGCATGCAAACAAATCAGGCCTGAGTGCCGTTGTCTGGGAGGGAGATAGATGAAGGGAAGTGCAGGGAAATAGATGAAGAGAAGATATAGGTCAAGATGATGAGAGAGGAGATGAGACCGTGTGTGTGTGTGTGCATGTGTGTGCATGTGTGTGCATGTGTACTACATGTGTATGACAGATCAGGACTGAAAGACAAGAAGAGAAGCATAGACTGTACATCGACCAATCTTGATAGACAGAAAGACGAAGTCATTGCACTAGTGACAAAAATCATATAATTTTGAATAATTTGAATTAACACTGAATAAATATTGACTTATGAATATTTACATGTAGATGGTAAAATTTATGGCTGGAAAACAAATCAAGTTGGACTAAATGTCAGGAAGAGAGAACAATAGAGAGGACAGGGTAGTTGTGTGATGTTTTCAGAGTAGCTCCACTGGAAATATCCGGTTCTGCTGGTCATCAGCCAAAGAGTGAATCAGCCGATCCATTTAGAGCTGGTGCCTAATGGCCAGTGCCAACATTCATTATACAGTATTTTGAGAATCAGCAAAGCAAAAATGCCTGGAATACATGCAGCATAAAGGATTGTATTAATGTCAAGTGACAAAGTGTTCATCTCAATCCTGTTAAACATTTTAAACCTGTAATAATGACTTGTTTCTGGTGACTTTTATTAGTCAGAGATTGCTAATATCTAGAATTAGCTCCATTAGACACAATTAAAGACTCAAAGCTTGCTAGATTTGACCTGTAACCTCCTTACACTTGGGGCAAGATGGTGACTAATGTTTAAAAATAATAAAAAGGGACTTTCTCTCTAGAAATGACACTCGTGGCTGACCTGGCTGTCAAAGCCATTTTCTTTCTTTTTTTTTTTTTCTACAAAGTTTTAACTACAACTAAGTGGGTTAACCTAAATCTTATATAACTGGTGGCATTAAAATAGCATTACTTATGCAAAGGAGAATATAAAAAAAAAGGATGGCATGAGGAAAACGGATAGGAGTATGCGACGGTGCTTGTCACGCAGTGTGCAGCAGGTGGTGCAGCCGGAGAGATCGGATATATACAGATGAGAGAAGATAGATGACAAACGGATGTTGTAGCTGGACGGCTGAAAGCAGGCTATCATTTCTGGTTGGCAGCTAATAATTTTGCCGGCTCAGATGACAGCCGCTGTTTATCAGCTGTCAATTAATGCAGTTAATTAAGCTAACATTAGCTAACTTAATTGGTTATCTTTTGCTTGCAAGGGATGCTGTGATATGCAATTGATGCTTTATGCATGATACTGCGATGAAAGATGGAGGGGAAAGCTAGCCCCAGTTTGTGCCTTACTGTACATGCATTACATTTGAGTCACAGAAAACATCTGATAACCCCCAAAAATACTGTGCAATCTTTGAAAAACCTAGAAAGTTGTGTAATATTATCATCATTATCATTTTGTTTGTTTGTTTTCTGAGGGTTATTTCCAGAATCAAAGACTCTTGTAACCATCTGGATGAGTAAAGATTCCTAAAGTTAGTTACTCCACTTATTTCTAATCCAAACAAAGATGGTAGCCTGAAAACTATATCTACATATCAAATTTGTACAACAACAACAAAAAAATGCCAGTTATCAGTGATGTTGATATATAATGATGTTTCTTTCGTGCAAAATAATGTTAATATTTTGCTTGTGCTTTTTAAAAAGGATGGATCAGGAATAAAAATAGTTGAGGATGAAGGATGAAGGAGAAAGTAGACCTCGCTCATATTTGTACAGCATGCTGTTTGTATGAAATGTGGCCCACATGACTGACTTTGCACTTCCTCTTACAGCAGACAGGAGAGTACGCCACAGATGAGGAGGAGGCCGAGACAACAGTGGCAGGTGGGGAGAAGAGCATCGAGGTGTTTGACTTGCCCGAGACGGAGGACATCTTGTCTCCCTCAGAGTTAGACGCCAATAAACTCTACCAGAAGTTCAGAGAGGTAAACTCCATTCACTGATGTTAAATTCCTCTCTTCACTATCCCCATGTGAAGTGATGGGAGTTTGCTCTGTCAGTGTTTTGAAGAATAAATGTAAAAGCAGTCAATATACACCCACTAGAAAAACTAAAAACACAACACAATGGAGTCTAGCCCCGCTGCTTACATGATAGAGCTTTATTCTTTTTGTCACTATCTAAGATCTGCTTATGCTCCCTTTTTCCTGATCTGGATGATTAGAGGCACGAAGACAAACATCTGTGCTTATCCCATTTCTAATTACTCGTGTTGAAACAAGATAGGAAGAAAGAGCTAAGACTTAAAACCTGTGTTTGAATCAACACGTATCCTGATCTTGGCACTTCCAGCCTCTAAGAATTGTTGAACTTCTGCTGCCACCACTCACAACGAACTCAACTTAAAAACTACAGCTTTAAAATGGAAAATGAAATCACTGGCTGTTAACTCGTTTATACTTTTTAGGCTGCTGAGGAGCTGATAGTATCGATTGAACACTCCAGCTCTGTTTTTGGCACCATAACACCCGAGTCTTTTGTGGACTTGCCACAATAGCTGTATGACACATTTAATAAATGACTTCAGCTGCACTGCAGGCACCGTTGGGGATATCGAGTGAAACTATAATGTAATCCCTGGTCACAGGATGTATACATTTGTTCCATTTTCTCTGGATCTTGACCTCTCTCTCTCACACAAGTGTAGCTTTTACCTTTTTCGTTTAACGGGCTCTCCGTTGCCACTTCTTCCTCATCTGTCTTTGCTGCCTTTTACACACCCAGAGAAAGAAGAAGCCAGGCAGCTGGGAAATAAGCCTTTTAATAAAACGACAGGAAGAAGATGTGATAGTAAAAAATGTTCTTGTAGTTTGACAGCGAACAAGTATCTCTTAAACCGTTTTATCTTCTTAATGGCCTTTTTAAAAAATATTATTCCCCAGCAGGCTGCTGTTCAAGTCCATTTACTTTTTTTGATGATGTTTTGAATTTTTCGTTTTGAGCAAAGTGTAATTATGAAGGCTTTAGTCAACACAGTGCACTTTTCTTGTCACACACACTAAATGCACCCACCGCACTTCCCATTAGAAACTGTTGAATGCTCCAGAAAACTGTGTGGTTTGCATTTTGTGTGAAGAATTTCAAACTTTTGAATTTTGAATTTTATGAGCTAAACTCAAACTGAACTTAAATTCTTTTTTTCAAGATATTTTTGGGGCTTTTTAAGCTTTGTTGGACAAAGACAGCTGAAGAGTGACAGGAAAGTGGGGAGATAGGGAGGGGGGATTAACATGCGGCAAAGGGCCACAGGTCAGACTCGAATCCTGGGCTGCTGTGGCAAGAACTGAACCTTCATGCATGGGGTGCACACTCCACCTACTGAGCTAACAGTCCTCCAGAACCTAAATTCTAACCAAGATTAGCAACATGAACAAAAATATGACCTGCTGAGCTATGAGGAAATGTGTTATAATGTTATTACAATGTATAATGTTGTAGCCAGAAGAAACATGACGCTCAGTTATAAGGATCATAAAGCTTCAGTGAAGTGTTGGACCAAGCAGATACATACTGTGTTACTTTGCCGTACTGTATAGTAATGAAAATGTAAGTCATGCCCACTTCGACTGAAACTGTTTTTCCTTGCTGGACTCACTCCTCCTGTTCACACTGTTTATTAAAGATGTCCTCGTATGCTGCATCTAATGAGAGTAACAAAATAGTCTTTGTTATGTGCAACATTACTTCACAAAGTTTATGTGACTCAGCAGTCTGGAAAATACCCATTTTATTTAACTGACTCAAAGTTACAGTCTTGTTTTCTGGTTGTTTAATTTTAATGATGAGTTTCATCTTTGGTTCTAAAGCTTGGCAAGGAGTCAGTCAGGTCAGGTGTCAGGATGGTTTAATATGTTTAATTGTTTTTCTAAGACTGTCCTAACCTTCACCCCTAATTTTAGAAGACACCAACTTGATTTGTCTCACTCACAAGTTTATCATAAGTTTATAATGTATTTTTGCACAGGTGAGGACTGATTTTATCCCCTAACTCTTTCATTGAAGGGGATCAGAACAGGAGGAATGATAACAACAATGTTCATACAACATTATATTTCATATGCGCTGTTGTTTTAGGACAGACTTGTAAAAACTGTGAACTTTTCCTTTACTCTGAAGAAAAGAAATATGGTCGTTGTTACGCTTGAAATTCTCCCGCTCAGAATGTCACTCCTTCCCTTTTTCTCTATTTCTGCCTCACTTAGCAGAGCCCTCGTTTGCTCCCATTTCCACATCTCTTGTTCCATATCCAGTCCTTTCTCTCCATCTGCCTTTTTATGTCTGCCCTGTCATTATCTCCCACCCTGTCTGCCTCTTAATGATTCCTCATCTCAACTTCCATCCATCCAACTCTTTTGTCGCTCTCTCTCCATTTCCAAATCTGTCCATCTGACATGTTACACTTCAGGAAATATACAAGCCTTTTACTCATAAGATCTTAAAAGTTTTAACAGTTTTAGACATTACATTGGAGAAAGTGAAATTTTGTTTTTGCTCATTTAATGCTATGTTAAAAGAATTTTTATCTATCTATCTATATATCTGTCTCTTGCCTTACTTTGCGTCTCCTCTGAGAGCGTGTGTCAGGGCTGGAGCTGGGATGCTGTCAGGGGAGGACAGGGTCGGCTGCCTCTGTCCGTCACACTGTATCGACAGCGGAGAGAGCCTGCGCAGCCATGCATTTGATTATCTGACCGCCCTCTCTTTTCTCTCCTGTCTTCTCTCTCCTCTCCTCCTGCTCCCTACAGCTCCAGATCAAACACACCGTGACTGAGGCCGAGATCCAGAAGCTCAAAAACAAGGTAAGAGATTAAAACTGTCAGTGCGCAGAACTGGTTGCGGGTGCAAATGACTGAAGTTTGCTGGAGTTCAAACAATTTGTAAGTGGATGTGGGACTAGTGTCAGGACAACATGGGGGCAGCGGTTCATGTTCTGTGGGAAAGCTTTAGGAATAGATTTTGTTCTTAAAGACAAGCACCTACAAATCAGGGATATATTTCAAAATAATCAAGCTTCTTGCAAGATGCTTCAATAGTTTCCTTTGCAGTTGAAATGTTTGCAATATGTATATTTCTGAATATCCTGCAAAATGTTCTCATCCTCTGTCACAAATGTCTGTAAACTAAATAAGAAAGTGAGAGCACAAACGGACTTTCTATTTATTTCTTTTTCTGCCGTTTAAAAGCTTTGTGTATGTGCACATGTGTGCGTATCTGAAGTGTATAATTTGTACACTCAGTCAAATGTTAATTGCCTCATTTGATTAATTCCTGTTGTGAGCTGTGATATAATGAAGTGGTTTCTAAAAAGCTTATTTTAAAATCTTTTGGTCTGAAACAGTTGAAAATTTTCTGCAAGGAAGCTGCAGACAGCAGAAATACAACTTCTAATGCTGTGGTGTGAGGGGACGAACTGTTATCTGCTTTTTTTACCTGGATTCATACTCAGTAATAGTAAATGTACTATCTTATTAAAAGGCTCGATGTATCTGAAGTTGTTTTTGTCGTCTTCCAGTTGGCGTCGGTCGAGAGGGAGAAGCAGCGCTGGGAGAAGGAGAAGAGCCAGTTGAAGGCCAGCATCGAGGAGAACAAGGAGAGGATGCTGAAGCTGGAGAGCTACTGGATCGAAGCGCAGACCCTCTGCCACACAGTCAACGAGCACCTGAAGGAGGCCCAGGCGCAGTACCAAACTCTGGAGAAGAAGTACAACAAAGCCAAGAAACTCATCAAAGACTTCCAGCAGAAGTGAGTGAACCTGGGTTGATCCGGTCGTCCTCATCTGTGATCGGGAAAGGAGGATTTTATGTGATTATAGGATGGATCCAGTCAGTTTTTTTTCCAGAGCTTTCAGTCACATCTCAAGTTTGGATGTAGTTTGTGGAGATCAGTTGTTTTTCCAGCGATGACAGGTGATCATGTATGTGGGGATCTGTCTGATCTGATGTGAACAGCCTCCTTCATCTCCTCTTTAACTAGTTTGCCCTGAACTGATGGTTGTTCCAGTTCAGACCAGACCAGTGTGCAGTCAGGAAACATCCAACTCTGTCTCCTTACTACTTACTGAGAGAGGCTTTGACAACTTGAAATTAAACATCTTTATATGTGGCACCCCGGTAGCTCATCTGGTAGAGCCTGAGGCAGCAGCCTGGGTTTGATCCTTTGCAGCTTGTTATCCTGTCTCTCTCCACCTTTCTTGTCTATCTTCAGCCTTTCTATCAAATAAAGGGAAAAAAACTCATTTATAAGTCTAGTATGACTCATACAATTGAACCATTTCTTAAATGAAGTCATTCCATCAATCCTGCCGCTAAACGTGCGCCTTAATAAATAATTTTAGATAAATTCCATCATTATTCTTTTTACAGCCTCACTTGCTTCAATGAGCAGAAAAGAGAATTACTTCTGCAGTTTCATCTCTGAGGCAGAGCGGCTCTTTTTTAAAGCCTTATCCCAACTCGCCAGTAAGAGCCGAGTCTCCATGCTAATGCAGCACAGCCCTTCTGCTTTTCAGTGCCTTGATCTCTTTGGTCAGTCCCATCACAACCTCTCCTGCACAGCTCCAGCCTGACTGCCTCTAATTGGCTCTGGCCCTGCAGGCCAAATGGATTCTAGCTGATGAAACAAACTCTCCATGCTGATCTGTGGCCTGAGCTGTAGAAGAGAGACAATTGGCCAACGGACGCACGAGGCAGGCACGAGGAAATTACTGAATTTAGGACATTTAAATTTAGTGATGTATATTCATGTGTTTTGTTTTTAGGTCTAGATATATATGTGTGTGTGTGTGTGGGGGGGGGAGTGTGTGTTCACTATGAGTCAGGATGAAATGTGTCACAGTCTTATTGCCACAGCTGAGCGAGGGGCAGGCACCGTCACACATGGTGAAACACGTGCACACAGACACACACACACACAGCAAGTGTATCTTGTTTTCCTGTGTTAACAAACACCTACTCAGCACATTACGCTTTTCCCCTCCTCCTCCTCATCTCTCCAGAGAGGTGGAGTTCATCCAGAAGGAGGATGCGGAGAGGCGGCGGCTGGAGGAGGCTGAGAAAGCTCACCTGGCTGAGATCCAGGGACTGCAAGTCAGGGTAAACCAGATCTTTTTAAGTTCACTGTGTCTGTCTCTCACCTCCATTCCCCTGTGCTTACCTCTCTGTGATTTAGCTGCTCTGTGTCTGCAAAATTCAGCATAGCGGCCTCTAAAGAAAACAGCAAGCTCCGATGTAAAAGCAATGAGCACTGTGTTCTTCTATGCATGTAATTATAAATCTTTAGGTTTTGCACATTTTATACGTTTATATAAGCCCTGTGATAAATTGTTGACTTGTTCAGAGTGTACCCCACCTCTTACCCAATGTCAAACATGATCATTAATCTTAAATATCTGTGCCACAGAGAAAGATTCCTCCTCTTTGGACTGTAACGGCACTTTTACTCGGTGTCCAGCGGCCGGTGGTCGGCTCTGCTGTGAAACCCTGTATTGATTTTCTGCTTTCCTAGTCTTAAAACATGACAGTTGTGGTGTTTTCTACTCAAGTCTCAGTTGAATGGGCAATCAACCCGCCTGTCCCCTACTATTATTCTGCACGCTGAGCAGTCATTCTCCCGCTGCGCTGCGCTGCAACGGGTGAATGGTGAAGTGTGGCACGAGAAAGAGCGGTGGAAAAATGGTATAATCTGGTATTTAAGTCAACCGCAAGACGGGAGGGTCATGCTTTAACTGAACTGACATATTGGATCAAATGTCAAGTACTATACGTCCAAATGCTTCAGTTTTTCATGTGCGCTTGGCCGACTTCTCTAGTTTAAGTATTTCCAAATGGAACTGAAAGATGAACTATGCGCTCCTCGTCGTGTAGCCCATTTATTTCAGTCCTTTAAAGCAGCTGTTTTGACAGGTAAATGCCTACCGCTGATTAATATTGATCGGTTCCTGTCCCTCCACAGATTGCAACATTAGAGTCCGAGCTAATGCAGCTGATGAAGCAGAACGGCATCCAGGTCAACAACAACAACAGCAACAGTGCCGAGAGGCTGAGCGCTCAGCAGCACAGCCCTAAAAGGGCCGCAGCTCAAGCCAGAGGTGTGTGGGCGTCTGTGAGAGGGACTGGTCTCTTTCAGGATCATTGTTATGATTATTTAAATGAATAGTTCCGCATACACCTTCTTGCTGAGAGTTGGATGTGAAGTTTGATAGTTGAAGCCAGCAGCTGGCAGGCTTAGCTCAGCTTAAAAGGTGAAAACCAAGGTACAGAGGCTAGAAACAGCTCGCCTGGCTCTGTCCAGAAGTAACAAAAATCAGCTGAACACCAACGCCTTTAAAACATTAAATCTCATTTGTTTTATTCAGACAAAACACAAAGTCTAAAACCAAATTCTAGTTATATTGCTGGAGTTCTTACACTTCCAGTTTTTGTCCTAACAGTGTGATGGCTCTAGCTTCATATTGAACAGACAGACATGAGAGTATTATTGATTTGTCCTTCTAATGCCTGACAAGAAAGCAAATAAGTGTATTTTCTAAAATGTCATTAATTTAATGAATGCTGTGACAGCTCAAATAAAAGAATTTCCTCGTATTTATGTCTGATATGGTCTCAAATGAACTTTCCTATTAATAATAAGCTTCCCTATTACATTTCTTGTTTGAATAAAGTATCTAAAGTACCTAGATTTTCTTTTTGTCCTTAAGATGACCCATGACGCAACTTAGAAACATTGCGTCCACTCCTGCTGTTTATTGACCCCTGTAAAGGACATTGAAAAGATTTGAATAAAAGTTGTTGTTGTGAACTCTCATAAGCCATATGCACACACACACGATGAGGCTTACACACACACATCCTCCTCTCCTCCATTGTCTTAAGCCTCACACACACTTCCCCTCTGACTGTAACCTCACTTTGGACCTCTGCGAAACAAAAAAAAACAAAACAAACATTTAATCCCCTTTTCGGCACATCTGTCTGGCTTTGTTCTCGGCGAGTATTTTTAAGCCTCCGCTGGCTTTATTTCAGTGGCTGCATCTGTCAGAACGGAGTGTGCACAGTGAAGTGCCATATCTGATAGTGTGCAGTGCAGACGGGATAACGGAGTGATTGGATCTGCACTCATCCGAATAACGCGGCACGTTATGCAATATTTAAAAAAAAAGAGGGGCTGAGGGAGACGGCTGGATATAGAGGAGTGAGAGAGACAATGTGGGAGGAGAGGACAAAATCTGCTGAATTTAAATGATTTCATTTTTTGTCTCATCTGACAGCGTCTCCTGTGCACTCAGGGAATGAGCAGAAAAATCATAATTGAGGATTGAGTTGATATAATTTTAATAGACTTATTTAATGGGCGTGTCAACACTGGGGTCAGGCTAATTTAATAAGATAAGAAACGAAAGAAACATCACAATTAATGAACAAATACTTATTATGAATAGTTATAAAGTACCTTTATTTAGCTTGTGAAGCTAAATCACACTTGTTTTCACTCTTTCCTTTCTTTGTGTTTGTGTGTGTGTGTGTGTGTGTGTGTGTGTGTGACACTAGACTTTAGGGAGGGCTCTCCCCATTCACCCAGCAAAAAGAAGAGCTACAGAGGAGTCGCCCGAGACAGCATCAGCTCCACCGAGGGAGAGGTTTGTTTTAAAACACACGCACGCACACCTGCATATTTATCTTTTTTTTTCCATCGACCAACATGTGTCTCCTCTTTCACAACATCTGCTAGAATATCGACCATATGTGATGTGGACAGATGTGATTTTCTAATAAAACAAGCTCCGTCACTCTCATTAGACTCCTCTCATGTTTAATATGTCTTTAATTTCACCGTGGGGTGTTTGATTAGCGTGTGTACGTGCCTGCCTGTTCGCGTGTCTTTAACCCCTGTCCATCCCACTTTATTTCTTTAATGGATTAATTGCTGTGCGTTTCTCTGCGGCACTAATTGAGACTGTCACAACTTATTGTCTCACCCAGCGTGATAATAACAGCCACAGTCTTTTTCTGGATGAAAGGCTCTCGTCTGGCTAATGCTGTCACTTAACTGAGCCAGAACAGGAATGAGTTCAGATTGGATAAACAACTTGAGAAAGTGTTTCATCAGAATTGGCAGGAACACAGAAACCAGGCAGAGTGAGGCTTCCAGAGGAAAAAGAAGGCAAGGAATTAGAAATGGTGAAAGTATGTCAAGTGACTTCTTTCAGATTAGTCTGCAGCACTGGCTCTTCAAATGAGTTTTTCTTTGATTGCACTTATTCCCTCTTTCCGTGACCACTTCTGAGCCTTTGCTCTCCTGTCTTTCAAATTGTCCTCCTTGCTTCTCCTCCATTCACTTCTTCTCTTTTTGTATCTTCACATTTGTCTTCAGGTCTCAGAGGGACACGGCAGTCCAGCACACAGTCGTTCGGGTTCAATTCGTAGCGTGGCCTCTTGTGATGCAGGCGCCGCGGCGCTCAGGACCCCTGGCAGTGCAGAAAGCTCCCCCAGACGAACACTGCACCCCGCGGGAGCCCTCCAGGACGGTTAGTACACCTACACCCTGTCTACATCCAGCACTAAATTTCTCTCACTATTATTTTTCTGTTTTGTTTTGTAAGCTCATGAGTTGAAGTAGGAGTAATCTGAGTGTGGGCCGTTTTTGATCACTTTCCATCAGGTCTTGAGGAACACAGACAAGCTCTGGACCCTGGGTAAGTCGACAAAGAGTGGAATGACATCTTTTCTTTTTCATTTGTAGACATGCCAGCTTTACAACATTTGGGAAGAAATTTGCCCTTCAGCTTCAGTTTTTTTCTTCACGTATTTGTTGTAAATATATTGGGATTGGTAATATTTCGAACTAAAAATGATGACAATTAAACAATAAAGATGACACATTTACATTCAGTGTTCAGCAGAACACACAACTTATTTAGGAGATCAATACTGAATAATTGTCCCTCTTTGTGAATAAAAATGATAAAGTAGTAGTGGTTCAGTTAGTCCACACTGAAACAAAGCACAGAGATTGTGGAGAATTGTCTCACTCTACCTTTTGTTCTGTTCAGGTCCTCCCTCAGGAAAACCAAAGACCCCAGAGCCTCACCTGGAAACAGGTAAATGACCACTGCATCAGCAGTTTCTTTTTTTTTTTTTCAATGAGTTTGTGTCAAGAAACTGTTTATGATAGTGTGCTACAGTACTTGCCACCACTGACCTCTGTTTAATTTCTCCCCCTCTCTCTCTCTCAGCTCCACAGAGCCGTCAGCAGAGGACAGTCCAGAGAAACTCAAAGCCAAGGTACATGACACTTGGTGACTGTGCTTCGGGCTACTAATGATTCACTTCACAGTGAGGACATTAAAGGACACTTTGTTTTGCCCTCTATAATTTAATTATGCAGCCTTTTGCCAGACCTACAGTATATACTTGCACTTCCATTCAGTAAGTCTAATGACAGGTTTTCTGATGTTATTATATACTGTGCTATTTCTGTTGAACAGACGTACCTTACATGGCCCCACTTCTTCTCCTATTCATATTACTTGGTATTGTATTCTTCTGTGTTTTGTTCAATTATACCTCAATCCACTGAAATGAAAATGAGTTGGTACTCTTAAGAGGTAAACAGAGTTTGGTAACACAGAGAATTATTGCACTGTAATCATATAAATGCATAATTGCACTATTAATTACAAGAAAATCAATGGGTAGGCATACGTAATCTTAAATGTTTCTTATAATCTTAATTATGTCTTTAGCAACACTGTAAAAAATGCCCATCTTAGCAATCATATGATCTCTCTTTAAGTATTAAATTTGTGGTAAGATCTGTGTGCAAATCGCTTTGTTTCACAGTGCATCTTGAATCAGATAAACGTCATATTAAAACAATAAGATTAAAGCTGTTAACATGGGCATTTGTTGCAGTGTAGGAACCTGCATAAAAAAAAAAAACTGCTTCTAATCCTCTGTAATATCATATCGGACTTAACAGAGATTATTTTTGATTCTGTGCCACTCCATTTTTCTCTCTCTCTCTCTAAGGACATGCTCTCAGCTTAAGATGAGTGCACATCACTAGATAAATCACTGTAAGCACATTAATAGTTATGTGGAGCTTTAAAGTAAGGATTCAGCCCAGAAAGCTGAACATCTGAAACTGCAAGATAAGTCTCGTTTTTACCTCCGACAGCACTGAGATTGAAAGGACTCCCTCCAGCTACAGTATATATCTAAATGTAAAACAAAGCTCTGTACTTTTAACTAAAACTCTTATATAAAATGTAATCTTAACACTGAATGAACGTCTTTTACTGAGAAGAGCAATGGAAATACTGAAATACTGAGAAAAGGAGGTATAACATGCTCTGTTAAAAGATGATGTTTTGACTTTAATCTGATACTTCTCTGGATGTTTGAGCACAGTCTTGAACCTTAATACAGTAACTCCATAAAAAACACACTCACAAGGAAACACAGAGAGAGTTTTTTGGAGTTGGTTAGCATCCAGCTAAAATGTCTAACCACTAATCACTTTCACGGTTTGTGCTATAATCTGTGTGTGATGTGCACTACCCTGCCTTCTTCCAATCAATCAAACATAAACGCATTAAATATGTTAGTCTAATGTCTGTCAAATATGAAGAAGAAGCACATCAATCTTTCTGGTACATGTTCTGAGGAAATGAGGATCAGTGCACTCCTCAAAGTCTCTCTCTTTAATAAATAAAAATAGGGAAGCTATCTAATCAACTAAATTCAGCATTCAGAGACAGTTGGCTCTCACCACAAGTCTTATAAGTGTGTTGTTGATTTCTCAGGGACCCGCTTTGAACGATGATCTGAGTGCCAGCAGCAGCAGCTCAGTGGAGATCAGCGGGCTGCTGAGTGAAGCCAAGATGTCGGGACGCTCGCAGACCCTGGTGCTCTCCTCTGATGAGGTACACATGCAAACACATCTTTTTTGCAATGGAAGTTTACTCATGGTAGGTGCTGTTAATTTGCAAGATGAAATGCAGTATCAGAACGCTTAAACAAATACATGAGATTGATTTAATCAAAGGTACAGCCCCCCCCAAATACAAGCTTTTTTTGACTTCACAAACGAATAAACAGGCCCCAACTTTGTTGAGATGTAAGCATCTGTCAGGTCATTTGTATAGGTATTATAGATACAAATACAAACGATAACTGAAACACAAAAATAGCCTTTTTATTCTATTTTTCATTTGTGTCATAGCTCTCATTTATTATGGATATTATTATGGATATCTCTGCAGCTTCTCTCACATTTTTTGGCAGAAAACAACAAGCTAAAAAAAAATCACGCTGCTTGAGGCTCCTGCATAGGAAGCCATGTTGTTTTCTTCTCTGTTAACAAGGCAGTCATCTTCTTTTTTGTTTGTTTGTTTTCAATGCTGACACATTCAGAGTCTGGATATGATAGATGATGAGGTGAGACTGAGGCTGCAAACCTTCAGAAGGCTGTGCTTTGCTGCATGCATGTCTTTGTGTCTGTTGAGACATTTTGTCTATGTTTCATCCGCATTCATCATTCATTGTGATTTTTTTTCTACGCATGTCTCACAGAGTTGTCACGATAACTCATTAAGTGTTCAATAAGCATCAGCAATCATTCAGCGTTCTGTAGAAGATACACCTTTGGTGCATGGTTATATATATGTATGTAATAAAAATAATCTGCTGCTGTGTGTATCCAGATCCTAGACGAGGGACAGTTTTCAAAGCCATATCAGTGGCAGAACCGCAGCATCACAGAGTGGACCCCCCAGCAAGTGGCCCGCTGGCTTATGGGCCTCAACTTAGAACACCATATCCCAGAATTCACTGCCCAAAACATAGATGGAGAACAGCTGCTACAGCTCGAGAGCCCTGAGCTCAAAGTGAGTTAAAACTTCAGGATTTTCCAGCAGATATTATGCTCATATACATACGTCGTGGAGAAGTCAATGACAAGCTATATTTCTTTAAACAGTTCCTTTCAAAATGTTTGTTTATGTTGTGTGTTTAATAAAAAGAAACAAATATCAGCCTACATAAAGACAACCAACACTTCAAACTCTCAAATATCGATATTTGTTTGTTCCAGGCTCTTGGAGTTACTTCTTCACAGGACCGCGCCCTGATCAAGAAAAAGATCAAAGACCTTAAAGTCCTGATGGAGAAAGCCAAGAGGAACCGAGAGAAAGTAGAGAAACAGCGTGAGAAGCTACGGAAGAGAGAGTTGGAGCAGCAGCAGAAAGAGGCGCGCAAAGAAAGCGCGGCAGAGTGAAGAGAATTGTTAGATCACCTCCCGCTTTACTGTAGCACCACACCAAGTAGCATCTCGAGGAACAGATCGTCAGTAGTCCCCACAAACGAACCCTGGGGGACGCCCACTCAGTGGTTCAGTAGTTCTCAGTGGTGGAGCGATACACCCAACTTTCGGAGATTGTTGAGTGACCTTTTCACCGAGCAAATTAAACCAAAACGAGCAGTTGGATAACAGGATGCTGCCCAGTTCATTTGCCTCATTTTAACACCCACCCTGTGTTTTTAGCCATTTAAGAATTTACTCAAGTCTATTTATTTTGCTGTTTATTGCTGTAAATCTGGTTTATTTATTCATATCCAGAGTAAGTCTGTGAAAAGTGCACCTCATCCCATATCATCTCCAGAGCCGTCTGTGTTACCCATCACAGCACCTTTTCGAAACGACGACCATGTACATGTACAGTGACGAATACAAATATGTCTGACGTGCCATTTTGATAGACTTGTGTATAATCTGTTCAGATACATAGATCAGCGAAATCGTTCTATTGCTTTTGACGGCGCACGTACAGGTCAGGCCTGCGTGGTGGAATATATGAGGCAGTATTCATCTCCCACCACCGGGTGTCCCCATGCTGCTTACTTTGACTACTGAAGAAGGCAACACTGGAACTGAAGTGGGAGAAACAAACTTTCTCAGTACCTGCAAGAACACTGGAAGTGCAAACACTGTAAATTGAACCTCCGTACTGGCTTGTCTAATGCTCCTTAGAGTATACATGTACCATACTAAATCAGTCTGAATGACGACGAGGACATACTGTACTCACTGGACTGGTTGGAATGGAGACTTCAGGTACGATATAATCACAAAATTTGTAACTTACCAAACCCGTACCACAAAAACAAAAAAGAAAGTTCCCCGCTTATATGCATAATGTTGCTTTGACTCCGCTTGTAACCTGCTTTGACCTCTTTTTATATTCTCTCTCAATAACAAAGTAATACCCCGCCGCTGCCTTTAGAAATTCTAGAGTAGTAGAATTTTTCTGAACTCTACCCGCTTCTGTGTGAGTGTGGAAACACATACAGTAGACTAAACATTTCTAATCCGTTTTCTTTTTTTTGTTCCATGAAGACTACAGGTCAAGGTTCACCATGCAAATGACTTTAGGAATGCTGCCATATAGATGGACAGATGCAGTGAGAAGTCCAGAAATTGTCTTAAAGATTATCGTTACACTGGAAATTGCGATAAATGCAATGTAATTTTAATTTTCTTACGAAACTGGTTCAGTAAGACTTTAAAACATTTTTTGATTTACTTGTTAGATTTAAAACAAATATATACCTTTAAAAAATTATTTTGACATATGTATTTTATGCAATCCTTTAGGATTATAAAGCTCACTGAGAGACATGTTCCCTGTGTTACTTCTTTATCATTCCCGAGAATCATTCCGTAGGTTTACATTAAATATAGAGACGCCAGTGTCACCGTGATAGAAACGAAGGCAGCTTTGGTTATGATTCCCTTTCGTCTTAAGGGCCGGCCCTGCCTGGTGCACTGTTAACAGGTTAAGAACCAGGAGAATAATAGGAGATACAGATACCTCCAAGCAATGCCACAGTAATACAGGTATCACTGATCTGTTAAATGTTATTATTTATTTATTTCTGTATTTAATGAAGCAACTGACTACTGTTTATGATAACTTATACAAAATAAGAGTATTATTAACATCTAATAATGATTTATCCAGAATTGTATGATTACTTCCTATTGCCAAAACATAATTAAAAACTGTTCGTTAAAAGTGATTTAGATTGAAATGGTTGTTAAATGAAGGATCTGATGAAAACGCAGTAATACTCTCCCATCGTGCTTGTGGTTTTCCTCTAATACAACCATAGTGCTGCTCCAGTGCTACTCCAATAAACCGCTCATGATGTGTTCTTATGAAATATTTTGTAACACTTGAACCTTTCTGTGAATACCCCCACCCGCCCCCTCTGTCAAGTCAGTCAGCCGACTGCACTCTTTTGACTCTTTTGTATGTATAGTAAAACACTGAGAGCAATACGCTGTTAAGAATCCTAAAGAAGCCTTGTTTTCTATTGTGTCAGTGTGTGTGCACAGTTTGTCTGAGGGCTGAGGAGGCTAAAAAGGTTTTTTTTTCTATGTGCTTGACTGAGCTTGCCTGGCATGATGAAACCAACGTATGGATGATGAGACCCTGGTGCTCCTGGCAGGCCAAAAACACAAATGTTTGAGTCATGTCTGGAAGGGTTTGTCTTTCGTGTACGTAAAGAGCAAAAGATAATCACCACAAACCGCTAGCCATGCTTTCACTCTTTAAAAAAAAAAAGAAGCTGTGCTTATTCTCCTCCTCCTCCTCCTCCTCCTCCTCCTCCCCTTTTTGTCATTACCTTGCTCTCTTTTTCGCATTCTGAAAAGTTTGAAAGGGCAGCTACCTGTCACACTGAATAAAATGTGCAGTCACTGTCCATCGTTTGCTTTTGTTTCTTCTTTTTTCACCACTTGACTGACTTCCCCTACATAATTTTAGTGGTCATTTGTGAACCAGACACAGATATCTGTGTCCCATGCTGCCAGAAAGTGTGTTAAACTTGACTGTTTTTGATTGTTCATTCTCTGTGGAAGTTCTCATAGTAAGCATAACAGTTAACACTTGTTTACTCTTAATCTTAATATGACTGAATCAAATCCAATATGGATTTGATTTGATAGAAGAACAGAATAGAAGAGAGTAAACAGCGTTGCCATTCCCATGCTTCGTCCACATGGCCTGTTTTTACCATGTGACCATCCACTGCATAATACCTTTCTTTCAGTGGACACCAGGGCAGACTGGCTGGCCTAGAGTCAGCCACAGTCTGCTCCCTCTCTCCTTTCTATTTATATCCAGCCTAATTTCACTCCACGGCTATTTTTTCACCCTCTGACAACTCTACTGTCACATGTTACCATGTTGCCCCTCTTCTTCTACTTCATTTCCGTCTTCCTTCCTCATACACCTCCTTGTATCTGATGGCTGGGCTTATGGAGGCCTTCCACTGTGGGTATGGTTGACACCTTTATTACTGCCATTTGTGCATTGATCTACAATCTCCTCCATGCTGTTTGGAGAATATTAGTGTCTGAGCCGCCTGGTTTGGCTGTGCCATACGGTGACCGGGGCCTTTATTTTAGGGAGTTCATGGAGGAGTTGAGCCCCAGACAACTGGCTGTCAAACAGCTGAAGCAACAGTTCCTGGAGGCCTTGCAGGCCAACAACACTCAAGAGGTCCTGCAGATTCTCCACGCCGGGAAACTAGACATTGACACTGTGCTGGAGGTGGAAGACCCCAGCATGGTACTGGCCTCATACAAACAAGGTAAAGAGGAAGAGATTCACATTTTATCAGCAGCAATAAACTGAACGGTGTCATACTTTATACTGTAAGCGTTTATGCCATAAAGGTTGAGTTATCACGTGAGTCCAACAACACAGAAACAAGATGTTATAATAGGAGGGAAAATATAATGTAAACACCTCCTGAATAACTTTAGCTCTGTAGATTATCCACTAGATGGTGCTAGATCCCCATGAATCCTAAAGCTGATATGACAGGATAGGTAAATGACAACAGATCATTCAAAGATGCTCTTCATTGTTACTTCTATGAATCATCAGTGACTAAATATCTAGTATCTAACAAGCTTAGTAATGGCATTAGATTCTGATTCTGATCTTCTTTTTGGTATTTTGATTCATTTTGTACAAACACTAAAAAGAGGAGTTGAATTAAAACACTAGAGTATGGTTTACATTTTGTACTATCTTATGTTAATTGTGAAAGGAAATGTTTGTATGGTCTTTAAACTCCTTTGGTCATTTTTGCTATAGGTTATTGGCTCCCAGGATACAAACTGGAGAGGTCTTGGGCGATGGGTATCCATGTATGCGTGATGCACAATGCTCTGGAAACAGCACTGGTGCTCCTTGAGAAAGGTGCAGCCGTCAACCGGATGCCCAATGGGAAGACGCCGCTGCACGTGGCCTGCGCGGTCTCCAACAGCGACTGCGTTGCCTTGCTTTTGGCTCACGGAGCAAAGGTCAACAGCCTGTCACTGAGCGGACACACACCACTGCACTACTGTATCAGCCGGGAGTCTGTGGACTGTGCCAAGCAGCTCATCCTTAAAGGTCAGGGGGAGAGAAGGGTGCATGGATAGATAGATGGATGAAATGCAAATACAGACAAAATAAACATTGTTTTTCTCCTCATGAAGGGGCAAAAGTCAATATGCCCAGCCACAGCAATGATGGGGAAACACCTTTACACACTGTAGCCAGATTGGGTGTCCCAGAGCTGTTGGCTCTCTACTTGGCCCATGGAGCGACCGTGAATGCAGTCAACTCTCTCCAGGAAACTCCCCTGATGACTGCAGCCTTCTGGGCTTTTGACGCTAAAGAGCAAATCTTCAGCCAAAACCATCGACTTGTCTGTCGCCTCTTGTTGGATCATCAGGCAGGTGAGTTTTTAGACCCATGACTTTCTTTTTTTTGTTGTTGTTGTCATTGTTGTTCACCATGAAGGCTTTGACGTTATTTCTCTACATTCTCCTTCTCCCCCAGACCCGAACCTCCAAGAACAAGACTTTAAAACAGCTCTTCACAAGGCAGCCTGGAACTGCGATCACGTCTTGATGCAAATGCTTCTCGAGGCCGGAGCAGATACACGAGCCATGGACATCAATGGCTGTGCCCCCATTCAGTATCTCCTCAAAGTGACTGATGTCAGGCCCATGGCCATACCTGAACTCTGCTATCAGCTGCTGCTCAACTATAACGCAGCACGGATCTACCCACCCCAGTTCCACAAGGTACAGAGATGTCGACTTTTACCCTTCAACTACAGGATCTATGGCAAAGTCCATGTTGATAGCCAAAAATCTTTGTGTTGTATAATGTAATGTTGTTTTGTGCAGGTGTTGCAGTCTTGTCACGATTACCCGAGAGCAGTAGAAGTCCTGGTCAACTCTTATAAACGATTAAAGCCCACAAAGAAGTGGAGAACTTCCATTCCTGATGAGTGCTACAAGGTAGTAAGATGATTTACAACACCTTCCCAACTTCAATGTAAACTACAATGTTTCTGTTTCTCTTTGCTTCCTCAGCGACATAAAGACTTCTACGACTCCATGTTTGCTGTTTGCAGCGACACCCCTCGCAGCCTGCTTCACTTGACCAGATGTACCATCAGATCCAGCCTGGGTGGGTTTTGTCAGAGAGGCGTAGCACAGCTGCCTCTGCCAACTCCCATGAAGAAATATATATTACTGGAACCTGAGGGGATACTGTACTGATGAAGAGCTGCTTCTAACAGGTTTTGCGTTTGACAGTGCAGAAGAATCGACATGCAAGTTGTCTTTGGTCACTATAAAACTGATTTACAGATGAAGGTGAGGTGGGACATGACTGAGGAAGCCATCCAACTAATTGCAAAGTATGAATCTATTGACTCTTCAACCATAAAAATGCAGAGGAGTGAGGGACAAGTGAGAAAATGGCACTTTGCTGAGAATTTATTGAGGATTTTGGTCTCCTGGGCCACATGGAACCACCATCCACTCACCCACAACCCCTCTTTCTGTAATCCTTGTCTTATTTATATCTTTCACCTTCTACTGAAGCCCCTTTTATATCTGTAAAAATGACATGAGTGTCACTAAGTATCGTTTGTCTTTTCTGCACTTACTTTCAACCAACTGCCTGATACTTGAGAGGATCCAAATCTACCTGGCAACCAGCCTCAATGTAACTCTCAAGCGCATGCTCTTGTGATACTTTCCTCTACTCTATTTGCAGAACAAACCCTTGACAAAGCCCTCCATAACAAGTGCTTATGAGTACACACAACCAGTGGTGGAGGATGTATTCAGATCTAATACTAATACTATGAACACACTGCAAAAATACTCTATATAAGAGTAGCAAAGTTAAGTAAACATCCTGTATGAACAATGTTACTTAATAAAAGTATGTAGAGTATGTACAGTATAAGTACATCAAATGAAATTAGTCAGAAGTACCTCAAATTTGTAGGTACAATACTTGAGTAAATGTATTATCCCACCACTGTAAACAACACAGCACAAGGAAGCACAAATAATATTTGAAGGTTTTTCTCTCAACCCTCAAAGCAGAGGTCCCTCTGCAGCTTAATATCAGAACCAGATGTTGCATTTAAACCGTTTCCATCCTGACTTCTACTTTCAAAAATACTTCCAGCAGTAAACACAGTAGACTGTCACCTAAAGGAAGACCACTAAACCACTATGAGAAGTCTCAAGGGGAGCACTGCTTCTGTCTGGTGGTCCCAACTCCCCCACTAGAAGTTTCACAGGGGGCCTTCTTGATTTTAATGGGTGTAATATATAACATCTTAAAAAATATGTATGGTAGGACTTTGTCAGCATATCATTCATTTCTGTGAAGATAACTAGTTTAAGTGCTTACTAGTTTTAGTTTGATTTGTTAAAGTATATGAACAAATCTCACAAGTGAAGACCTGAACATATATTCACAAAGCCTTCATTCTCAGTAAACAACCATGTTCTGCATTAAAAACTAACTCAGTTAGTTAGTTAAAACAACTAAACAGCTCACAGGAAAGTGTCAAATACTGAATTTGTCATAAAATAAGCCTATCAAATATGTATGATTGTTACAAAAGAAAATAAAATATCGACAGAGCATTGTATAAAAAGTTCCTAATACTGACTGTAATATAAAATATGGCTTAGTCAGGGGTAATCACTTTACACAATGATAGAAAAGGGGTCTCTAAAGGAAAAAGCTAGGGAACCAGTAATGTAGAAGACATATATGGAACGTGACATCAGCACAAGAGCATGCTGTAATGGTGCGAGCATCTCGGGCTATTTTATCCAGGCATTAAGTCTAATTTAACATGTAGAGATAATGCCAGTGTACTATAGAGGGAAGCACTCAGAGACCGTTGGCTATGACCCCCAGAGAGGGAGAGGTGCTGCTGAGCTATTAGCGTCTTTTTGTTGAAGAGAACTGGCAGCCTCAGGAAACACGAAGAAAAAAAACACCCTGTGCGACCCTGTGCATGTGCGTGTTCCAACAGATGCCAGCCTGGATGGGTTAAATGCGGAGAAGTAATTTCACGTTCAACGTGATTAATAAAGCTTCTAAAATTATAATTTGAAAGAAGTCATGCTGCAGGGTTTAATCCAAACATGTCCTCAGCCTCATTAATAAATCCACACTGTCAGTAGTCATCATGACTTTGCTACCTGCTTTTATGTGTGTGTAGCTCTACTGTACGTACTAAACATACATGAACTAATCTGGAATTTCGCAGCGTCACAGCACATTTGTACATGTATGAATGCTAGGAGATGATCGGATTCAGTGCTGGAAGATTTTTAAAACTGTTTGTTCTACCTTTAAACTGTTTACATTTTAACGAAACAAAATATCCACATGAAATCTCTGCCGTGGCTCTGGAGATCTGCACGTGTATCAGACATCTTCTGTAGAGGGAACACTGCCCGCTGTAGAGATTCTGACATCTCACTTTGACTTGCTGTTCTCTCATCTTTGAGAATGAGCTTGCATAGCGTTCTATTCTCACTGCTGCCATGTCATTAATGCTTCAGCAAACTGGGAAAACAGAACTGAGAGAGAGAAACAGAGAAAAAGTACCACGACTAGAACAGAGCGTGACATGTGGGCACACTAATGAGGGGGCAAAACAGAGCAGGATGGCCTGTCCTCAGCCCCTATTGGCAGCTGGCCATGAAAAGCCACTGGACTGTGTCTGCGACGGTGACAGACAAACAGAGCAAAGTTTCCTAAAACAAGCTGTGGAGTGAGAGGAGAGGGTGAGGGGGGTCAATGAGGGAACTAATAATCAGGACTTGCAGATCTTTGCGGTGCTAACTTCTGCGAAGAAATGTACCAGTTAACACTGGTGAGGGTTACCATGACAAAGGACATACAGTGATGTTACATGAGATTTTTATTTTCTACATTCACTGGTCCTTTTAGGGGTGAACCACAACTTCAGTGCAGTGATGTTTACACAGTGTAAAATGTTCACAAATCATCAAAAAAAAAAGTCTAAAATGCACGAATTCATATTTCAATCAACAAGTTCTCATGGCCGTTTTAACTCTCCAAACCTGGCGAAGGCTAAACTGAGAATAACAGCATATGAAAATATGCCTGGTACATTATGAGAACATGCAATATGTAATATTATTAAGATACAGATGAGGGAATATCTTGCACTGTCTGAGCACCAGTCTGTGGTGTGCATAGGTGTCTGCTACACTTAACTCAGTGTGTGGACCCTCCTCACGTGCTACACTAATCCGAGCATGATGGCTTACAGGATGTCAGAAAGCTAAAGAAAAGGCACCCAGCCCCTCACAGCCTCTGAACTTCAGTCTTAAAATGACAAAACACTTCGAGGGAAATGATCAAAGTCTAACAACACTGAACAAGTGTGTGTTTTACATTCTCCTGCGATTAATTTTACACAAGTTTTAACAGAAGATGATTGGTGAAGGTTGAGCTTAACTTGGCAGTTATTACATTTAAAAATTTTTTTTTTTTTACATTACAAGCCCACATATGAAATTCAAATATGCTGCAATACTGTGTTTTAACAATTCCACTTCTCTGGAAAGGCACATCTCATTTTTCTCTGTGGAATCAGACCCACATGTCTAAATATTACTCAATAATACATCTTTTAAAAATAATTTCAGCTTACATGTGTTGAAGGCTAAAAGGTACAAGGTAGACAGACAAGCAGAATCCTCCAGTAAAGCTGATTTTAACGTCAAAGCAGAAGTAGTTCACTTCTACACCTCGCCTCACCAGTGCAAAGTCTTCTTCTAGTATGAAAAACTGTAGTTATGTAAGGACTGAAAGAAATGCAGAAGTTGCGTGCGTGAAATTAGGAAACGGTGCAAGGACTCAAAACGTCTGTGTGAACAAAAGTTGGGGAACAGACTTTGCTCCCTTTGTTTACTGAACATGTTCCCATTCTCTTAACTTAAGTGATCAGACCGGAGCTGAGTTTTTCAAGGCGTGTACGCTAAACTCACCTAATACAAAACACAATGTTTCCCAGTAATTGAATTAACCAAAGAGCATCAGTCTTTAGACTGTGGGATTACATACTTTGAAAGAAAAAAAAACTGACATGAACACAAACAGCTAGCATGTATGTTTCAGTGTAACCATGTTATTATAACTTAAGTGAAACGTGAATGTAATGAATGGGGCAAAAGGAGATTAATACTTGTTTCATTACAATTAGCAGCCTGAAATCGTCGTATAATGAATTTAAATGTGGCGAGCATTTGTTGGCTTAAACTGCCTGGAGGCTGGCAGTATTAGTTCACCTGTCTTCATCCGATTCTTGATGCCAAAAATGCAATGAGTGTTTTTTTTCCATCTAGGTTTCTCTCTCTCTCGTGAGAAAGAAATCCACGAGTCCAGGTCCAGCAACATGCTGAAAACACTTCTCGCACTTACAGTACAAGTTGATCCATTTCTTCCAACATGAAGACTCTTTTTTTTTTTTTTTTTTTTTTTTTTTATTCAAACTATTTCAGAGAGTCCTCCACTTCCTCCCATTGGACCACCATTACCGAGTCCTCTCATACCTGCCCAGTTTCTTTGGATCCTTGCTGGGCATGCACCAGTCATCGGCCTCTGTGCTTGCCCGGTAATGCCGCAAGGCTGACTTGTTGAAAACAGGAAGTCTCTCCACTGACTCTGAGGACAAGGCCTGCAATACACAACAGAAGGGAACTTACTCGTCTGGATCCTTATCACACAAGCGTACAGCATATGCATGACTTAGAATCAGATCCAGGTCATTTCTCGCTGCCAATGAGAAAACCTCTGTGCTTCATTAAAACTCTGTACTCTGTAAGTAGACACAGAAAAGACCTCTCTGTTTTCATAACATGGAACATGTGGCGAGTTATAACATGACACAGATCAGTTGTTTGTTTTACATAATAACTTTACATCTGCCACCACTCAGTCAAACCCGCGCCTGTAGTTGACAGTACACATGTATGTGAACTCTACACTGACTTGACTTTTTTTGTCCGTGTGTGGCGGTCACGCTGTTCTCACCTTCAAGTATATGACAGCTGAGGTGCCGTAGCCCTCCATGGAGTAGAGCTGCAGGTCTCCCTGGAAGTACTTGGCATACAGACGAGAGATGGGAAGGCCGTAGCCAAAACCAGCCTGAATAACAGAGTTACAAATGAGTCTTTTTGGGCCAGATGCTAAAATATTACAAGAATAATAGATACTGTAGAGGGTTTGCTTTCTAGCAGCTCTTCATGCGTTTCTCATGTGGTTGCAGTTTAATCCAGTGAAATGTTGCGGACTGCATTCCTCTTTGTAATAAGCTAATTTGCAACCATGCTCAGTTGTGCGAGTCTCTGCTTAGCGCGGGGAGTTACAGTCTAGTTTAGTTTTTGTTTAACTAAAATCTAACATACTTGTAGTCTTGTACCACACATTGTAACTGACTGAGACACTCATCAACACCGCAGAGAGCAGCCAAGGTTCAGTCTCACCAGAGGTGCATTGCGAGAGTTGTCGGCGTGGACTGGGCTTGGGGCTGTGGAGTACATGTAGCTGAAGAGACGCTCGATCTTCCTCAGAGGAACTCCACCTCCTCTATCAGACATCTAAAAATAAAGGGAAGGCATGTTAGATATTCAAGGGTCCTCTCATTGTTCTGGCAGCAGGCTCATGTTCAGTGAGCTCATCATAGCGCAACAGTAACACAATAGCACAGCGCAATATTTTCTCCATGATGCTGTGTGCACAGTGCAAACACTGTGGCCTATCTTAACTCTCTGTGTCCTCATTTACCTTGATAGTGAGGTCCTCACTTCCCAGTGCGACTCGCACTTTGATCGGAGGCAACGTTAGACTCATCTCATGGGTCTCTACTGTAGCTCTCATGGCATTCTGACAGAGAACATACACAGAGGGTTACAAACATGGTGGAGATTAACATACGTCTGTTTTTTTTTTTTGGTTTGTTGGGTACTGTACTGTACCTTGAAAAGCTCAAACAGCATATGGTAGAGGTGTGATGGCACATAAACAATGTGGAGGGGCTGGCCAGGGTTTTTGGCTGTAAAAAAAAAAAAAAAGACTTGATATTAATTACATGGAAAAATGCACGACCCCGTTAACCTGGCTGAAAGTACACCAGCTGAAAATGTAGACATCTGGGACAAAACTGCATACTAGCCTGAGACAAGACAAACATTTTCAACATCAGCTGAAAAGACTTAGACCGTATCTGCCAAGAACATGCTGGCCACGTATGTACAATTCACATATAAAGTCATAGCACATGTTCTGAATGATATACTGCAACAGGAATTAGGTATATGGATTTGATTAAAGAACATATTGTAGTAATAACTACCACATTTTTCTACTAAACTACATCTTGTATGTAAAGTATTCAGTGTATTGGGCTTATTTAGGCTGTGTAATCATACTAACCACCGTTTTAAGTGCTACCCAACCCTATACATTTGAGCAATATGCATAAATAGCTTTCTTCTGGTCTATTCTAGCTACATTATATGGTTCAAATTGATGTCTACTGTAAAAAAATATCCAGATGAAACAAGAACAGTGCAGTATAGGCAGGAGTAACTTCAAAAATGAGGACAAACTGATTAAAAATATCTGCAAATGAAAACATTGTGGTTGTTCTGCATGACTTACAGTTGACTTGTGTGATCTCCATATCAGGGGAGGTCAGGTAATACTGCTCACAGAGCATTTTTGAAGTCTCATAGGCATCTGCAAAGTGAAACAAAAAAGAAACAACATCCGTTGTTGTATTTCACCGTGAGAAATTCAAACCACAAGGGAAGACAACTCATGCTGAAAATGGAGAACAACACTAGTTAGTTAGTTTTTGTCTTTTAGTTGAACAGTTCAACCCAACATTCAAAAGGTGGGTGTATTACAGCAATGAACATGATAACATGTCTCCACTTCCCACTCACTATGTTTACTCTAAAAAATATGAGATAATGAAAGGTCAAACGGTCATGTCTGTCTGTAAAGACAGCGGTGAGAAATAGATAACACATCCTGTGCGTGTGTGTGTGTGTATAGACAGCAATATTGGAACTGAGGAAGATCATTCATTACCTTTTACTACCTCTACAACATCACAGGTGGGGTCAATGCTGCCAATGTGTTTGGGATGGGCTGGGTTCACACTGCCTTTGAAGATTAATGCTATAGGGCACAGTGCAACAAATGCGTGTGAGTCAAAAACCTACACATACAGTTCACCAATAGGGGTTGTACATTTTGAATATTTTATCACATATATATATCTTGCGTGTTCTTCACAGCTGGAAACACATTTTGCCACACACATACACACTCTTGTCCTCAATGCTTTTAAAGTCTACCTCTCAAGCATCAGCAGCGCGTTGAGCTTAATTTAACGAAATGAGCTTCGAGTCTGAGGAGCTGTGTTGGTTAACTCACAGTCAATCACAGAGTGCTATACTGACTGTGCTGGTTCATGAGCATTCTTGTGGAGATGCGGCTCATGTAGAAACGGTCCAGGAAGTACTGAACGTTCTGGTTGGTCACGGGGTCCACGCCAAAGGCCTCTTTGTACTCCACCACACCCTGAGCCATGGTTGGCACCACGTTGTTGTGCCGGTTACGGACGTTCTCCACAGCCTGTATAAATCTGAGGGGAAAGACAAGATAGATTCGAGTTACCCAGGTTCCCACATGTTCTTAATCAAAATCAAGGATAATTTTTTGAGGCCCAATTCTCTAAAATTCAAGAACCCAACACAGCATAGATATCCATCTAGGTACAGATATATAAATCTGCGCTGAGAGTAACGTCCTTTATTTTCCCACCTCTGATTAATGTATTCTAAGTGATGATCATCCTCCTCTTACTAGAGGACTACTTCAAATAGGTACTGTTTGCAGAGCTAATGTGCCCACTGGTGGCTGCAGCAGTGCTTATTATAACAGTACTTATTCAATCATCATTTAAAGAACCCTAATTCAAAGCCATAACACGAGGTCTAGAGGTGGGACCTTTTAAAAGGTCTACACCCAAGTACCAGATGTTGAAATGTGTGCTGCTGAACAAACAAAATGAATTACTCTAAATCTATGGAATTATTGTTGTTGCTAAACTGCCTGAACGAGTGTGATCACACTACACAGAGACAGTCTTAAAAGGTCCATACAAACAGTACTGTACATGACTTACCTGACCAGCACCTCCTTGTTATCTGGATCTTTTTCTAAAAATTCTACAAGCTCCAACAAACTCTGTGAGTACCTGGCAGACACAAAGATAGTAGATTTGAAATGAAAATACAGAAACACAATCAACTTATGTTAGCTTAATTTATCAGAGTGACAAAGAAACTCAACATAATGAAACATCTCAAGATTACATTCATGTGAAACTGTGTCTTGGGCATTTAGATAACAGTCTTGTTTTATCGCACACTTCCTCTCTAGAGCAGTGGATGAAGAAGAAGTGCTGAGCTCATTGTGTCACACTGTCTGAGAGATCTCACACTATAGAAAAACTGGGTGAAAGGTGAACGGCAGCGTGATTTCTAGGTATGTGCTCCGTTTGTCCCTCAACTGACCTTCAAGCACTCCCACCACGCAAACAGATGCACATCTTGAAATAGATTATTCTGCAGCGTGCATATGCACAAGCTTGCCAGGAAATATCAAGGCGTCACTTCTCCCCCCCCCCTGGTCAACAACTTTAACAAGTTATAGATCAACTATTTTCCTGGCAATCCAGAGCAGAGTTCTGCAGTAGTGGGAAGAGAAAGCAACAGTACAGGAGGTGCATGGCCAAATATAGACACCACTGGGGCTCCTGTGAAAAGAGTGGGGGTGGGGTAGTGACCTTGTTAATATGTTTTAACATGACTTGTACACAAAACATCATCAACATATAATATTTATTGTAATGTAGTGATGAGATGACGCAGAGACATTAGCTTTAGTAAAGCCTGACTCATGAGTATTTCACCGATTTTAGAGGGGACAAATTCACAGTACCAGTGAATTTTTGAGCTGGAATGAAAATAGACCTTTTCTATGTCGACTGTGCACTGATTTTGCACCAATATGACTAATTCCCAGAAGGCTGTTTTCTTTAACAAATAATAAACAAACCTTATTACAGAATACTTAACTTAAAAAATTAACATTGAACATTACCATTAATTTAACATGTTAAATTGAAGTTCACTTTACTAAATAAACACAGCAGTAACATATTACAACAAGCATGTTTTTCTGCATTATATACTGGAGGAAAAATCTGTTCTCATATCAGTGCATATTGGATAACATATACACCAATATGTCTGTGACAGGCCAGTATTGTCCGACTGATCTGTCTGCCGGACTCTAATCTTTAGCACTTATTCTTTATCATATAAAAACTGGTAAAAGATAGGAGAATGCGTTTGAATGCAACATTCACCAGTGCCAACTATGTCATAACTCAGAGGCAATAATCATTACACGTACATGCCTGTACTGAGTTCACCTTCAGTGTTTACAACCTATCGCTCTTTAAGAACACTTGCATGGCGTACCTTGAAATGGGTGTGTGGACAAAGATTCACACATACAAGCGCTGGTGTAACTCTACCTGTCTGACGCATTTGATTACAGACAAGCAAAAAAAAAAAAAGAAAAAAGACTGTAACACTGGTGTGAAGTAGCATTCTTCCATCATTCAAAATCTGTGCTGCAGCTTTATGGTACAATGTGAAACTTGTGCATTTACATAATGTATTAGGTATTACATAAGAGTAATATATATAGACTGTAAGGTCAGCCAGGACACCGGCCTATCTAATTCAAACAAAGATCATAAAGCAAGCCCAGATCAATGAGTGCACAGAGGATAGCGGGGTGAGGCATGAGATCACAGCTGACTAGTCGAATGACCTGAAACTAAAGGCAGAAAGTTGCATTCAGCTCGGATCTATTATATATTTGAGGCTAAATATCAAAAGGTTGGAACACAAGAGGAGTGTGCTTTGAGAGATAATAAGGACAGGGCATAAATGACCCAGACACTCCTGTTTCACAACTATTCCCTGCTGAAATGAGAACCAGTCCCTGGAACCAGAACCAGTTTTGCTACAACCAGTTATAAAGACATGTAGTACAGTCTCGGGGTCCTACCAGCTGGTGAGTAGCTTAAGGGATGGAGTGCCGAGAAGCTTGTCAGGGAGAAAATCAATTTCTTTCATGATGTTGGCCAGTCTGACAGGAAGCTCCTGCCTCAGGAACACAAAAGAGGTCTTCTCACATGCATTGGCTGAGCCTGCAGTCACATGAGGGAAAGAGATAGAAGGGGGAACAAAAAGCCTGAGCAAGCATTCAACTTTGACCTTCTCTGTCAAAAAAAATAAAAAAAGGCAACCTTTCCTAAACATTAACATTTAGAGTCAATCTGTCCAGGATTTTTGAGGACAAGGTCTTAACTTTCCACTTGCAGTTTATTGCATTTTTTTAATCAGATGTTTTATTTTAATGTTGTTTTTTTGATTGTGTGCCATTTTATCTAGCTCTGTTACACACTTTTGTTATGACGCTGTTGCCCATAAAGTTGAAATAATTTTGTTTTCAGACACATTCCTCTTTTTATTCCTACACATCAGGTTAATTGCGGTTTAATGTTCACTGTGATATGTTTGGAAGAGACTGATGTATAAAGTTTTTAGAAGATACACTTCTTCACTACTTCACTATCTATCAAGAATAAATCACATTGTCACAATCATTTCATGAGAAGAGGTAAAAATATGTTATTCCAAGTTCATGGGCAACAGTGTATTAGAACATGTTGATGTTTTTGAGGGCTATTTTTTTGCTGATGTAGCAGAAACATGAGAAGTTGCATATATCAACACATCAGCTTTTGTTGTGTTTCTTCTGTTGGACATTGGAGTATCTAGTTGTGTCCACAGCTCACTGCTGCAGATCTATATATCTCTATATCACAATAAAACACCAGAAGCTGCAACAACATCTGTCTGGATCTGTATTATTACTGCAGCTGTCCGGAAAATGACCGTGTAGCCTATACACCGCAAAGTCAGCTGTCACCACACACAAAAAGAGCAAAACGTGTGTTATGCAACAGCCATGAGAGGGTGGGAAAGACTCAAGTAAACGTGCAATGTCCGAGAAAATCAGCACCTCTCTGGAGAGACACTTACCAAAGTCAATGAACTGCTTCATGGACAGGGGAGAGGGAGAAAACTTAGAAAACTTCTCCACTTGTTTGGGTATCCCAGCAACGGAGCCATTTTTCAGTAAAAACTGAGCGAACTTCATTTTTCCTAAGTGTCAGTGAAGCAGTCTCCTTTCTCTCTTTTTCCACTCTTTCTGTCTTTCTGTCTTTCTTTCTTTCTTTCTTTCTTCAGCACGCTCCAGTTTAAGGCTAACGTTAGCGGGGCTAACACAAGCCAAGGCTCGGCGTCATACAGGAAAGCCCTTTCGTGAAATAGACATGTAAAAAAAAAAAGGATGCTGGTTACGAGTACCCCATCACTGTTTTTCTCGAGCAGTTTCTTTCCATCCTGGCAAGTTGTTGAATGCCCTTCAAGTGCAACTTCCAGCCCCGAGCCGAGCGACGTGCTGGGTTGTTGTTGTTGGGAGGCGTGACTGACGTTAAAATCAACCAGTGAGAGACGAGACTTTACTGGAACACTGTGTGCCTGAAGAAAAGTGTTGAAATTCATCAAAAACATCAAAATATTCAGCTCAGTTAGGACATTATTGCTATTATATTGCTAATATTACACCTTTTTGATAACTTTAATACATAAAGGTTTAATACTTAAAGGTTTAAAGGTTTTTCTCATTTTAATTAATGCCCTCTATTTACAGAACCAGGCCGGAGTGCCTGGAGAAGTTTCAGGCTGAAGACCAATTTCCAGCCCATGGTGGTGGAAATTCGATAAACGAAGCAACAGTTCAGCTCTTTTGGTGTTCAACAAATTGAAATAATAATAAGTCATTTAAGCTCTCAACATCTGACTCACCTGTATTGTAGGGTATCAGCGGCGTCAGACTCTTAGTAGCTGGATTTGTTGGGAATGAGACCTCATGGTGGCCGTCATTGTCTCGATCATTTTCATTTTTCTGCATGGGTATCATATTGTTGTTTGGTGATCCTTTACTACACCCACTTCTGAGCAAACAAGGCATATATGTTTATCATGTACTGACTGCAAGATTGGAATGTAGCAATTACACCACTAGATGCAACTCCTACATCCTACACACTGGACCTTTAAACAACTTGTTTAAACTTTTAGATTGAAGCTCAACATGCAAACTTTCACACGCTCCACATCCAAAACTCATTCAAACTTTTATAAATATTCAGCTTTCATTGAAGGTTATGGATGGAAGGCAATTACAAAATCTTCAAATCCACTCAATGAATGAGTGGGAAAAGTCTAATTTTTTGAGCTTGAGTGGAAAGGAGCTCTAAGATTTTCTAGAAAAAAATTCTCTTCAACTTTAATTCTCATTAGTGAAGACATGCAGTTTATGCAGCTCTGGGTAATTCTGACGGCATTTCTCACTTTCTGAATTTTTTTTACAAACTAAACAATTAAATCATTAATGGAGCAAATAATCAGCATAGTAATCTTCAGTCCAACAAAACATAAAATCACACCTTTACATTAATACATGAGTAATCTGATGATATAATAATATAATTCAATAACAGTCACAGGGACATTTTTCTGCACGGAGTACTTTTGATACCCTCATTTTACTTTACTATGTTTCACTTCAGTCACATTTTCAATGCAGGACCTTTACTTGTAACAAAGTGTATTTACACTGTTAAAGAAAAAAACATGTCAAACAGTGTCAGGATTGTGTGGTGTAGAGAATTCAACGCACATAACAAACTGTGGGGGAGTGAGACACTGATGCCAATAGAAGATATGTTAGATGCAAGGAATGAAAGATAGATGTTAATACTGGAAAGGAGTCTGTACTTGATTGATGTACATTGGTTTCAAATAATATTCCTACTAATATGTGACTAGAAGATGCAAAATGACCATTATCTAGTCTTATGTAAAACAAACATTCATGCGTGAATGACTGAAATGGCTGGAGATGGGAGATAGATGTTCAGGAAAACTAAGGAAGAGAGTGTCCACCAGAATCAGATTAGTAATGGTAATATAACTATAGAAACATTTAATTATAAGATAAGATAAGATATTGGAGCAGTTGCACTGTGTTCCAGGCTGGGTTCTTTCATTATGAATAGGCGCAGTAAAAACATAATCTGCGTATGTCGGACAAGCTGAGGCAGGAGAAATCCCACTAAGTAGAAAATAGCTCCGAGTCACATAGTAAATTAATTTAATAAAAACAAAAGGGCTATGGGCCTGATGGGAAAGGGAGATAACATCTAAAATATGTTTTGGCTGGACAGGAGGTGAAGCAGCAAGAGACTGAGTAAGTTTTTGTCCTGCCTTTATTGAACTATACCTCTGTGTGTAATGGTTACTAGAAAGAGTAGATTTGGAAATACTTCAAGTTAAATCAAGAAATAAGAGTGCAGATTTACTGAGAGAGTTTTATAGTGGATGTAAATATACAGAGTATGTGCAGATATGTACCAATGACCTAATAAAAGATAGGGTTATAATAGAAGATAAAGTAAAGGGCATTGAGGTCACATCCTGCTCATATAGGAATTCTGGGTATTGAGGGAGGACAAACTAGCCAAATAAGCTGAAAACATCTATATTAAACTTTTAAAAAGAGAAGAGGGAGAGGACATTATTTAGAATAAAACAGAAAGTGGCAGCAACACTTGGATCAGGAGATGGCAGTAATGCAACAGCATGGATACCCACTGCTGTTAAAAGTGTCAAAGTGGTGTTAGGCAAAGGCAATAACAGGAAGGAAAAAACTCATCTGACTGAAGCATTAAAACATTATCAGCCAGAGTACACCAAGAAATATTGTATGAAAACCTGTTCAAAAACTCAAGGGTAGTGCGTCAGGGAAAAGAGATAGTATTCATGTGAGTGCCAGCACATTTTGTAATTGAAGGGGAATGAAAAAGCGCATAAGACTGCAAAAGAGGTAGTTGGAAAAGATGACGTGGAAATGAATATTAAACTATCAAAATCAGAGGGGAAAAGCAGAGTCTGGAGGGAAATAAATAAACAGTGGCAACAATGTCGGGAGAATAAGTCAAAAGGGAGAGATTTACATAAAGTACAAAGTGGAGTAGGAGAGGTAAGATGGAGGAATGGAGGTAACAGAGAGGAACAAGTAATCATGAGCAGACTAAGAATAGGGCACAGCAAATGAATAGCACACTTCTGACACATGTAACTAGGTAATGTAATCACTGTGGGGAGAAGGAAACAGAAGAGTGTGTGCTCATTTCATCAGGAGGTATGACAGAGAGTGGAGAGAGGCAATGTTTTCAGGGCTGTGCAGGCTGGGAGGAGTGGAAGCCCCTGTCTAGATTGTGGAGAAGATGGCTTTATTGATTCTGGATTACAGCTGGATTAATTAAATAATAATAATAGTCATAATGCTCTTGGAAACAGCGATGCAGTGAAGACCAGAAGGTGGCAGTAAATACAACAATAGGATGTTAACTGAAGAAGAAGAAGAAGAGCTCTCATCCCGTCTACCTTGCTATAAAACAACATGGTCCTTTACTACAGCATCCCCTACCGACGATTTATACCAAATACATTTACACTATTTAACATTTTTTAATTCCTTAAACGATAGTTTTGAGCAACGGTCGAAGACATTGGACCGGCCGTTGAGACGTTACCCTATTGACCATAGTACCTGCTTCACGCTCCGGCCAGATAAGTATTAAATGTCCGCTAATTAAGACTCACTCGGAGTTAAAGCGTCTTTAATTGTCTGAAAATAACACACATAGTGTGTACTATGGTAAACCAGCGTCTGAAAAGTATCAACATCTGTTTATTTATCAGTTTTGACGACGCCAACGTACTTTTTCAAACGTCCACAAGATGGCGGCGTTGCAACAGCCGTCAGGCGATGACGCTGCGTGCGAGAGGAGGTGGGATTTCCTCTCTCCTCAGCATCATCCAACTCCTCCTAGGGATGTATCGGCGTGCGGTGCACCTGTTTTCCGTATTATTTAGGTCATCGACCGCTGAAATGCTCCACTTTAACCAGTGTCCTCAGTAGCCACACGAAAAGGTTCAAACGACCTGTTCGGTGGTGCCCGGGAGGCTTCGCTTCAGTGCGGTTCAGACAGAGGATGTGTTGATCTTCTTGCGGGGTGCAGCAGTGAGACAGCATCTTTGCCGGCCGGGTGACACATCATTATCAGTGCGAGTGGACGAGGTACGAGTAAAACAATAACAGTACATCACACGGATATTTGCGGTGAAATATTCCCCTTGTTGTTGGTTATTTGTTATCAAAATTCACCATAGTGTTTATTGCAGGGCCTTAAACGCATTGACGTAAGTGGAAATGCTGTCAAATTTGTGATTAGCTAGCTGCTAATGTATTTATGCCCTGCTAACACCAGTTAATTAATATGCACTATATGCATATTTATCTATGTGTCTTGTGTTTTCTGTGATGGTTATACTGTACATGTGTCAGTTCCTTCTTTTTTATTTTAATTTCTGCATACATATCTTTTTTTCTATTATTATTTACCCATTTATTGCTCCAAATAGCTTTGGCAGACGTTAAGTTTCCTCTGTTCAATTGTGTGAGGGGTGTGACACTGGCCTAATACCCAGAAAATCACTGGTCAGGGTGCAGACTACTATAAATAGATAGCCCACTTTCTGTAATAACTCAGAGCATTGTCACTGAACCTGATGAAATATTAAAGGTTACATTTACTGAGGCTAAATTATACCTTACTTTTCCCATCAAACTGTTATAATACACTCACATGTGTCTTTTTTTTATATATATATATATAAGCCTATGGATTTGAAGAAAGGGACAAAGAAGTGAACTTTCAGTTAAGTTTTATTTGCAAATATCATACAGTTACAATCATAGTTAAATGAATTCCTGCCTAATTTGTTCAATTAAAATAGTATAAAAAATCATAGTAATAAACATAGAAAATGTAATAAATAACAATGGCTATTATGGAAGTAATGTGAGTAAATGAAAAAAGTAGTAGTAAAAAGTAATCTTAATAGTCCTGGAAATGAATAAGTAATAATACTAAGAAGTAAGATAATTATTCTTAAGGGTGTAGTCTTAGGCAGTGTCCTCATTTAGGGTCCTTGTGGCCTGAGGGTAGAAGCTCTTCCTGTATCTGGAACCTTCTTTGTGCTCACAGCAGGGAGGAAAGGTAGTTTTCCGGATGGCTGGTGTCCTTAATGATTCCCCTACCCTTATTTTTGCAGCATCTGGTAAAGATGTCTTTTAGGCAGGGTAGAGCACCACCTATTGTACATTCAGCCAAAAGAACCACTGTTTGACGCTGTTTCTGTACCACATTACCCTTGCCTTTCTCGACCAGGTCAGACCCTTTGTGTTGCTGTCCAACTCTCTCCACCGAGGACCTGTTGATGATGGAAGGGGTAGTTTGTCCTCTACCTCTTCCCATAGCCTATATACACTGGACTAGTTCTGCAGGAACAGTGTAACACCAATCCCTCTTGGCTCAGTATGGCCCAGTATTGACAAATGTTTAGCCAGTATTAAGTCCTTGTAACTGCCACACCCAGTGGGTTTTTAAAGTATCACTGATGGCTCACCAGATTAATCTATACTCCACTATACTACGGCATATCATGTAACAATGAAACCAGAGCTTTTGAGACAGTGCCTTACATAGCTCATTCCTGTTCAATCTCCTTCCCTCCTTGAAGCCCCGCTAGGACACAATGTCGGACAAAAGTGACCTAAAAGCAGAGCTGGAGCGCAAGAAGCAGCGCCTGGCCCAAATCAGGGAGGAAAAGAAGAGAAAGGAGGAGGAGAGGAAGAAGAAAGAGGTAAGGAAAAAAGTGAGTAAATTCGCACAACTTGCACTCATACTGTATCACACTCTAGTGTGTATTGTTTGTGTGTTCGATTGCTCTTTGTCAGGCCGTGACACATAAAAGGCTGAGGTTGTGTGTGTCCATACGTGCATACAAACATCTATGTGTGTGCAGAAGGTTGGTGGTGGAATTTTTGATCAAAATGTGCATGGACGTGCATGTTTTAACTTCAACTCACGTTGGGTACGCTGACTTTTCTCTATGTATCCTGAGCAGTCAGAGAGCCAGCAGAAGAGAGAGATGACTCCGGAGGATTCAGACTTAGACCGTAAACGGAGGGAGACTGAAGCCCTACTACAGAGCATTGGCATCTCACCGGAGCCTCCTCTCGGTACGTAATACTTTTAATGTATGTTCTTTTATTGTTATATTGTGATTGTGCTGCAAAAGGTTTGGTAAGTTGTTAAAACACCTACATTAAAACACACCTATCACAGCCCAAAAACATCTGAGAAAGTCTTTAATCGATCAGTCCAATCCTGCCTAACTCATATGAAATGATCAGATAGCTAAAGTAGGTTATTATCTGTGTTGTCATGACTCTGCATGATATAGTAGTTTTTTTTTGTTGTTGTTTTTGTTTTTTGTTTTTTACAAAAATAGTACCTTTGTGACACTTTATTTCATTAAGTTTCATCAGATAACATTCGTCTTCTTATCCTAAGTTGATTCCATTATTTGTTATGCACGTTGTGGTTGACCTGTGCTGAACATTTTTGTAATTGTTTTGATGTGTCAATTCCCTTTTATCATCTTCTTCTGTTCCGCTGTGTACCTTGAGTGTAGCATATCTTAAGAGGGTATTTGAACATAAATACTCTTTCTAGTTTGAAATAATTGATTAGAAATAATCAAATTATTTCTAATTAGACCACGTGAATTTAGAAAAGTGTGGTGCTCAAATATCTTTGCTTGTGCACAAATGTGATGGATTACTGTAGGTTGAATCACCAGCTTGTCTGTCACTTCCAGCAAGATTTTGGAAGCACTGTTCTCTAGTGGTCTAAAAATGTAACAACAACCTCAACACCTCAAAATTGGGTCACTGCTATGTCTGTTATTAGCCCAAGTTATTTATAATGCATCCACAAATGAAGCTGAGTACAAATAAATAACAAATACAAAATCTACAATGCATTTGATGCCCTGCCTTCCCTCTCCTTTCTTTTAATCATTTATTTTATTTGTCCATCACTCATTTTACTACTTGCTTTTCATCCCAATTCTTTTGAGCAGTCCATTCTTTGCAGCCTTTAATGTTAGATTCATGTTATTTTCATTATTTAGTCCCGACCCCTGTGTCCCCCTCCAAATCAGTGAGCACGCCCAGTGAGACGGGGAGCCAGGATTCAGCTGATGGTGGAGCAGCAAGCAGGTGGGTCACAGTCACACACTTCATACCAAAGTTCAGTGTCTGAAGGCTTTCTTGACTCATGAGTCTTATCCACTTCTCTCTTTTTTTTCACTGTTTCTCAGCTTGGGTAAAGAAATTTCCTGTTTTAATTTTTTTTAAAGCTCAATAGAAATAAATCAATAAATGCTCAAATTTTCAACTAGAAGGTTTTCCTCACTTGTACCAGGCATGCCTCTTTGAGAGGTTACCAGTAGTGTGTGTATGCCCGAGTCTTAAACTGATCTAAAAACTGATGAAAATGTAGAGTTGCTTTGGGCTGTGGATATTTCTGGATACTTTTGACATATATTCTGTCTCTTTTCTTGTCAATGGCACAACAGGTTTAGGTAAGGATGAGTGTGACTAATGGTGAGGTCGTGGTGCCTTATTAGGTTTTAAATGTGGTATCTGTCACTTGTCATGGCATCTGGTGTTTTGATGACCACTGTATAACTTGTTGCTTCTCATAACTAGTCCTTAGAAGCTATGTTTAATCTCAAGGTAAGTTTGTTAGCTTGAGAATACTGAGAGACGCAGTTGTCCAGATAGTCTATTATTTGAGAAAACTTCAGAAAGAAGCCATAGCCAGTTAATGGAATATGTTTTGAGTATGACACCTAATAGGCATCAACTTTAAATGTGATGTAAAGGCAAGCACAGGTGACAAAACGATAGCTTTCCCTCTTTTCACTGTCATTGCTCTGTAGAGCTTACTAGCTCATGTGTCATATATGCACCTGTCACTGCAGCATTTATTTATATGCTCATATAACCATAACTCACCAGACCAGTGGAGCAATTATTTACCTATAAGTTGTGCACATAGCTGCTCTGGTGAATTAAACCTGCATTTGAGAAGAGAGTGGTCATCAAGCGCTTTCCATTTGCTTTTTAATGGCGGCTGACAGTAGAGGTCAATGTGTGAGTGATGCCCTCAGGGGTCATTAGTGATGTGTTGTTCTGGTGTGGCCAGGGGTGGAATTGGGGATGAAAAATGTGTGGGAACTCGATAAAGTTCCCAGCAGAAATAAACTCTCCTATACTGTATAAGACTCTTTGTTTCTTTTTAGCTTTTACAAATTGGATTTTACAAATTGGTGAGTTAGTGCCTGGAATGAAAGATTTTGTTCCCCCCCAAATCCAACCCTGGATGATGGCATGCCATTTTGAGCTTTTCCATTTGTGGCTGTGTATGTGTGTGTCCCCTCATAGGTCAGGTTTCTCTAAAAACAAGTCCCAAGCACAGAGCTCAAGGTAAGCATTTTCACGTCAAACCCAGGACACCCCCCCGCCTCCCCCTCCCTCCCCTCTTTTCTTTAGTTGAGTTTACCCCTCATGTGAACGCAGAGAGCCACCCACAGTGTTGCCAGTGGTCCTAGTTTTGTGTTCCCATCATGATTTACAATATCAAAACTGTGCAGTGCCCCTCTGAACTGCGTTCTTCTGCTCTCCTCCGGTGACTTTCTGTCTGAAGCCCTACTGTCTCCCTAAATACCAGCTCGAAAGATTTCCGCTCGCATGAGTTGAGCCACAGAAGTCATTTCAGCCCTCACAGAGTTGACAATCTGCTGCTTAAAGTGTCATCGCTGTTACCGTAAAACAGCCGGTCTGTCAGGCTAAAGAAATGCCTTGCCACTCTCACCTGGTGCTGTGTGGCACAAGCTGAAGGTCTAATGGGCGTGCTCAGTGGCCCTAAAAGGTATCATCAAGTGTAGTGATGTTGGAAGCATTATCCTTTCACAGCTGGAAGATTTCAACCAAGTTGCCATAAAAGTCTCCAGGTTTCAGTCGCTGTTTGACTTCCCTGCAAGCAAGTTATTCTTAACTCCTCAATATAAAGCAAGGTATATCTGCTCAAGAACTATGCAAATGCACTGAATGAGCTCAGCAAGTTCCTCATCGGTTTGTCAAACTCATTGATCATGCATGGCAAGTACCTTGTCATGTATGTCGAGCAAGCTAAGTCTTTAAAAATGCATTTTGATTTGATTTCCATATGTTAAATGTTATCATGTGAATATGTACATGCTGTAGTTGTGAGGTGGTACGGAGTCCCAGTGTGCCCATAGAGAGAAAACAAAGCCACTTTTGAGCACAAAGTGCTCAAAATGCTATCGCAAATTGTATCTTGTGCCCGCAAATTAATCGGATAGTGGGAATGAATTGTATCTTGTGCACACACAAAAGCATTTCGAAAGCTTGATGTATTAACATGTACACACATATATAAATAGATGTACACACACACACATAGATTATATTACTTTCTCTCTTTCTCTCTATGGCCACTTTGGGGCTCTTTAAGGTTCAAATCACCATGCTGGATACATTGTTTATGGCTTTTTATTATTTTTTGGCACAAATTTGCAGATGAAACATCAAGAAGGAATGTGACACAAAAAAGATCAATCCTGTAGATGATTTAAAAAAAAAGCCTAATGAAGTTTTCCTGCATTTAACGGTAACTTTGTCAACTTGTTTTACCGCTGAGAGCAATCAATTCACACACAACATTTTTGTCCGTAAATGTAGCTGCATTTTCAACTTGAGGATTGGCAGCAGATCAAGAAATCTATTACAAGACATGAGCAGACGTCTTTAAATAAGCAGAGTACATTAAAGTAAATGAAATATAATGTCTCCCTAATGTATAGCCATCCCACGCCATCGAAACATTTTGACGTTAACAGTGCCTGCATGAAATTTGATGGGAACTCCCGTGTTAAGCTGTTCTCTAGATAAGTGGTCTGTGGGAGAGTGTGTGTGTGTGTATGTATACGGTGTATGTGCGTTTGTTGTAATGTGTCTGTTTGTAAACATGTATGTCCTCTCTCACCCTCCTCCCCCTGTCGGTGACATTAGGACGCTGCAGTGGGACACAGACCCCTCTGTGCTGCAGCTGCAGGCTGATTCTGAGCTCGGGTACATCTTCCTTCTCCACTCTTGGTCACTTTCTGACACAAGAAATAATACAGCAATACACCTAATTTGGGATTGCATGGCACTCATTAAAAGTCTAATTTAATAGTCCATTTAAAGGGTCAGTCACTCTATTGACCCTGAATATTAAGCTACAGACACGAGTCTCCATTTGATCTTCATTGTATTAAACTTTAAAGGAAATAGACATATGTTGAACTGTATGTAGGACAATATAACTATGTTAATAGGAACATCTTGTCTCTGTTACCTAGGCGCAGGATGCTGAGGCTGGGGGCTTCTAAGATCACACAGGTAGACTTCCTTCCCAAAGAGGTGGTCTCTTACAGCAAGGAGACACAGACACCAGTCACCGCCCACCTGTCTGAAGGTGAGTATTTCTGTCTGTGTGTGTGCATGAGTGACTGCTCTTGGTATTCCATATCATCTATAGTCTTAGTTTCAAGCTGTTTTTAGGGTCCACAGGGCTCCAGAGGTCACAGGAAGCAACATAAGGTTTCATGTTGCAACGATTGTCGTCGTTGTGTGGTTGAATTTGATACTCCTTCTGTTAGCCAGTTCACAGCCCGTAAACCTGGAGTGATTTAAAAACTGACAGATGAAAGTTAGCCAAGATGATTCCTCATGGATGTTAGAGCATGGCTGTGTGTATGTGTGTTGTACTCACACAAGGATGTACATTTGTGTATGTGTGCTTACATATTCTTTAATAACAATCAAATTTTCAACTTTTTAATTGCATATTTTGGTTACTAAACAGTGGAGAATCGCTGAATAGGAAGAGTCATTATCCATCATGATTTGGTGTGGGGAAAAGTGGTACGTGTGTTTGCATGTGAGGTTATGTATGCATACATGTGTCTCTGCAAGTGGGCATGCACATGTGTACTGAGCTGCAGTTACTAAACACATCCATATGGTGAAAGTTGAGGTTAGTGCTGCACTGGATTTAGCATAACGTTGGTGGTTATACATTTAAGGCATATACATTTGAGTGCTTTTATTTTTACTGGTTACAAAAAGACAATGGAGACATGGATGGATGACAGTTGTAGTTGTTCCACTAAATTGAACTTTAAGCCTTTGTTCTGATTGCAAATGCAGATATATCATTTGGAAATGACATTTTCACGTGTAAGAATGCGCAAATACTACTCCACCTACACACTCTCCATCCAAGCTGACTGTCAGACATACATTATATATATATATGTGTGTGTGTATATAACCACACACACATACACACTCCCTATCATCTTCTCTATCTTCCGTCTTTTCGTTGCCAAGACAGCTGGCAGCCATGTGACTGTGAAGGGGTTGTACTTCCTGCTTCCTGTCATTATAATAGATGGTCTGGTGTGGATTCCACTGCCCCCCTCCACCAGCAACCACCACGCACATACACACACACGTCTGTCCTGATCAGCATCCAAATCGGCCCGCCTCAGCTCCCCCCATTTCCTTGACAGAACCAGGAATAGATCATTTATTCAACAAGTGCACAGGCACTGACTCACACATGTGTGCAGGGGAGACATACACATGCATGTACACAGACACACACACATTCACGCCAGATTCAGATTCAGTTTTTTCTGCTTGTACATATAAGGACTGACTGGCTGTCGGTGTACCTACATGGAGCACCAAAACAACACATGCACACAAACAAAGAAACAATGCAGTTGCTGTAAACTATACAGGGTAATTAGTTTAAGAGATACAAACTAACAATTAAACATCCACACAAATAAACATGAAGTAGTAACTATATACAGGTCAAGTAGTCTGTGTATACATACAAACAAATACACACTCTGTGGCTGGTTATCGCCTGTAGCAATTCTATATGTCGGTCCATTTAAGTTTGTTTGTGTTCAGCTTCCAACAGCATTTTCTGGAGGTCCCTGTGGAGGTGTGTGTGATGCGTGTATGCGTGTGTGTGTGTGTGTGTGTGTGTGTGTGTGTGAGAGAGAGAGAGAGAGAGAGAGAGAGAGAGAGAGAGAGAGAGAGAGAACATCTGGGAGCCAGAGCAGTGCTGTGTGGTGGTCTACAGGGAGGTGACCCTGGCCTTAGGAGACCCTTCCTTTGCAGACTACCACAAAGCTTGTGTGTCTGGAGAAAGAGGCTGATGGTAGCACCTGCCTGCACTTCTGGCTGTGTGTTTGTTCAGGCCAGTTCCTTTTGTTGATTACTGAACATAACATGCACACATACACATAAACACATATCTCATTTTCAGGTTGCAGCTACAGGTTGTGCGCATAATTATTTAGGCCACGGACAGCCAGTCAGGTTTCTAGCGAAACATGGACTCTTTGTTGTGTTTCCAAAGGCTCTACTTTAATGTCTGTATGAGGTTTAACTTGACATGGTTTGCCTCCTCTTTTCTTTCTGTCTTCTGTCAATACTAGTTTTCTCTTTTGTTTCTCTTCTACTCTTCAGTTCTTTCCTTCTTCTTTTTCTCCTTTCCCACTTTCCCTCTTAACCTTCAGGGTCAGACCTAGACCAAACCGTTACGTCTGTGTTATCTTTAAACATATTTTATATATAAAGAAAGAAGTCAGAGTGGGATTTAGTGGAGGAGAAACCCAGCTGGCCGCTCTGGAGGAATGAACGGAAGAATAAATCTGTTGTCTTAATGATGGTGGTGTGTCTCAGGGCTGTGTAAAGCTCCATGGAGTGACCTCTAGTTGTTTAGATTTCTGTATCTGTTTTTAAACCTCTGTGTATGTGTGTGTTAAATAGGGTTATTGTGTTTAAGGATAATTTCAACAGTGGTTTAATATCTATTATTAAGATTTTCTTTTGGGTCACATGTGGCCAGCTGATGCTTTTTATAATCCAGATATGATCTCTATGACTAGATTCATTGTCATCTATTAATGTAAGAGTTGGTTTCACAATAAAACTGTAGTATTAACATCAAGTGTGTGTGTGTGAAAGTATAGTGATAAGTGTAGTCTCATTGTAATCACTTTAAATCATTAGCGGATGACTCAGGGATTCTCATGGCTTTTTCTCCTCGTGAACTTCTGACCTTCCCAGTTCCCATATCTACCCTTATGCCCAGGGGTGGCTGGCTGCATGTGCGTGACGCAAGTATGCTTCATAGGAGAGTGTGTGTGTGTGTTGGAGACAGCTTTATCAAATTGTATTGAGTTGATTTGACTTTGTGTGTGTACTTCTACACAAGAGTTTGTGTTTTAAAGCTCCCATGGAGTTTGTGTGTGTGTGTGACTCTCATTTAAACCAGTTAATGATATGGCTTTTCATTTCCGTACCCAATTGCCTTCTCATAACCATGATGTGTAGCTGGTCTATTCTCCCATTGGCTGCTCACTGATCTGTCTGTCCTGAGCGTCCATTGTGTCAGGCAATCGGATTAGCCCCAGTCACGGTTGGCTCCAGCTATTTACTGCCATCCTAATGGGTATGAATGGACACGCTTGTCGTGAGGGATGGATGCTTTGTCTAACGACATAGCAGGGAAATAAAGTAAGATCTAATGTGGTGTGTGATAGTAACCTAACCTACTGAGGTCAAACAAAGTGTGTGTTGGATAGTTGCTGTTTCATGCCTTTATCTTGTGCCTAACAATGTTGAGAAAGAAAAGTGGCTTGTACTTGACGATGTGCTTTTCACTCAAAACAGAATCTAATATAAATAAACACTGACTGTTTTGTTGGTTGGAACTCTCGGCCTTATTCTGCAAAGAAAGATGCTTTTCAGCTCACCTGTGGCTGAATTATGGCTATGAATTATGGCTTGAAGCTGTACAATATTTCGATAATAACAATGGATCAAATGACCGTGTGTAATGTGAAAGGAGTCACTCATGGTGATGAAACTACAGAGTTAGGATTAGTTATTATCTATCTGTTATTATCACTGAACTCTGCAGTTCCTCTCAGGTCTATGAAGCATTTTAGTGACTTTCAGCTCATTGTTTTGGTGCAAAGTACAAAACATGATGAACTCTGATAAACTGTACACCAGGGATGCAACATTACATTTCCTTTACAGTTACAAAACTGTGGACAATTAAATTGCATTGAATAGAGAAATTGATCAATTGCTGCATACATATTGTACACTACCTGACCTGCACCAAATGACTGACAAAGTTAGCAGCCAGCTGGTAAACATTGTCTCTCATTTAGCAGCTACATAGTCAGGTATTTCCCTATGGAGTTGGAGACCGAAACAAAGCTAAAAGGTAGTTTGAAGCAATGTTCGCTAAAACAACTTAGTAAGGTTTTTAGCTTGTTGTGTTGCCCCTAAGTGACCAAAACAAATCAACTTATCCATGTTTTAAAAAGCTGTATAGATGAAATATTAAAGCAGTTATTTATTATAGATATTAAAAATCAAATATGATTCCTTGAAAGAGCTGCAAACTTTACACAATTGAAAAGCCAGTTCTCAGTAGTAAAAACCCTTTTTGTTTTGATTTAGCATTTTTGAAAGTTGGGTTAGGTTGAGGTTGAGTTTTTCTGGCTTGACCTAAAGTTTACTAGTGACAGTCATAAATGTGTTACAGGAAAATATTTCCCTTTGCTGAATGGAAACTGTGCTATATTCTCACATTCTAAAATGTAATTATCACTGCTGAAACCCGTCTCGTGACTACTATTTATCCACAGCAGTGGTAAAATATTCCACCTCCGTTTTCCTCAGGTCTGACAATATTTTGTAGAGCCAAGTTTTAAACACTCTACACATGGGAGGAGTGGATGTGATTTCACATCGTTCCAGTAAAATGTGGGCAACCATTCTATCTCACTCTCTGTTTCTCCCGCCATCCCTCCTCTGGACTGGCCAATCCCAATTGCCTATTAATGTCAGTACCACTCTTTTGACCCACTCTTTTACTTTCCTGATCCCAATCTGAAGATAACTATCTGTGTGTGTGTGTGTGTGTGTGTGTGTGTGTGTGTGTGTGTGTGTGTGCTTACTTGAGATGTTGGCAAGAGCATGAAAGGTCAGTTGGGTTGAAGGCATTTGGTTGTGCACGTATACATGTGTGCAGGTTGGCATGGGTGGAGTGTGAGGCTGACCCAGTTTGTCGTAAATTGGTTGTGCTCAATGGAGCCTTAAAAGATCCATAATAAGCCCCAGTGGAAAGATAGCCAAAGAAATGAGGAGCAAATGGAGGGAACGGAGAAAGAGAGAATGTAAAATGTGAAAGAGAAATCTTTGGACATTAGGGAAAAAACAGAGAAATGGAGGAAAAAATAACAAGAGTAGTACAAATGGAGAAGCAGTGGAGGCCACCGGGGGATGTTGCAGCAGTTATGATATTACAGGAGTAATTGTTTGCAGTGAACCACAAGTAGGCCTTTAGAAATACAACTGTGAGTGTTTGTGTGTGTGTGTAGGTGTGTGTGTGTGTGTGTGTGTGTGTAATTTGATGTTGCAACTTTGGAAAACCCCAAATTTTGGGTTAAAAGTTCACAGGGTTAAGAGTGTGTGTGTTAATGTTTGTGCATCTGTATGCAAAATTATGTGTGTGTGTAAGTCCGTCCCCCCCTCTGTATTTTCTGGCCCATTAGTTTTCAGGGTCTGTACAGCTTGAGTGTATAGTTGGTCAGTAATTCACTCCTTAAGTATATTTACTGCAATAAGAGACTTTCTTTTGACGTGTGGTAGACTGGTAATGGCCTCTAATTACAAGAGAAAACCCATTTCCAAGCACTAATCTGAAGACACACTCGATATTTTTGTGAATGTACTCACACACATGCACATAGGCATACAGATTCATAAATGTAAACACACATGCGCAAACTAACATGCGTGCACACCCACCAGCGGAAATGTACACAGAAGCGCACATGTGTACACGGCCACACATGCACATAATGTCACCTGAGCTCCTCATAATTCCATAATGGAGCAATTAAGAAGCCAAACTGCAAATTGATGAAATGATCTAGACTATTGGCAGCACACTGGTCCAATTAGAGTGTTTACTTTTGTATATTTTTCCACAAACTAAATATATTAAATATGGTGCAACAGGTCCTGAACTGGTAGGTATTTGTGAACAGTCATACAAAAAATGTCCTGCAGGATTTAATCCAATATGCTGGATTTCATATTGGCAAAGAAAGTATTGGAATCTGCATCTGAAACTAATTACCACACGAGTTTCATCAGTGCAGTTCATTCAGTTTAAAGCACGACGTTATTGAAGTTTTTGTATCACATATGTGATGAGTTTGTCTGAAGTGCTGCATAACAGAGGAACACGGTTCACTGGACTGAGATCCATTTATTTTTTTTAATCTGATCTTGCACTGATATATACAACATATCGATACTGGAAATTTTCATATTAACATTGTGATATTGATTTCAACTATATTGCCAGTTCTAGTTACACTAAACAGACCCTAAAATCTTTTTATTACATTCTTTGGAACCTGATAAAACTTCACAGCCTTAACAGTCAAAATATAATAATGAGACTGAAGAAAGTAAGCTTTACGGGCTTTTAGATATGTAGCTCAAGCACAGTAACATTAGAGCTGACTATGGAACCTAAATACTTTTTGTTTCTGTCTGTAGTACCAACTATTGAAAAAACTGAAAGTTCGAATGACTGGTCAGATTCATAGTCTTGTTTAATGTTTCTTTAACCAGATATTTACTGTTTTTAAATAATATAATGTAATAAAATATTTTTTTTTCCAAATGTAAACTATTTTATTAGATTTTTTTATTGGAAAATTTGTGTACAAATTCTTTAATTTAAGCAACATTTAACATCTAGATGTTTGTGGCTTCTTTTGTTAAATGAAAAGTGTACTTATATTTCTCTGTGTAATTTTTTTATTGGTGACTCAGGTATTGCATTGACACGCAAAAATATTCAAATGATATCCAGCACTAAGTCACATATGTGGACTTCAGCCTTAATAATCAGAACATATTTTGTAAGCTATTAAAGAATTTGTGTTGGCAGAGTGCTCAAGTCAATAATGCAGTAAATATAGTCACCACAGATTAAAGGTTACATAAACAGCTTAGTGACACTTTTCTTTCTGATTGTGAGCATGTGAAGTAGCCGTAGTTTCTCCTATAGGACATCATCAGGAGTGTCAGGCAGCGGGGCTGAAGCTTACAGCAAAACCTCAGCTAATCTATCTCGTATCTGTCTTTGGCATTTTCGACAATCCAGTGAAGCACCGATGCATTCAAATCAAAACTGTGAATGTAACACACTCCCGGCCTATACGAAGCAGACATGACTGAGGGGTTTGTGGGCAGTCTTCAAGGTCCTGAAGGGAGGAATGTGGTTGCATGAGTGTGTGTTTTGCATGGTTAGGTACTTATATGTTTCTGTATGTCTGCATATGTGCGTATAGATGTGTATGCAGCCACATATGGAAGTGCTTGTCTCATACATTGTTGTTGTTCCAGCCAGGCGGCTACAACAGACTGAACAGACCAGAGGATGTGTGTGTGTGTGTGTGTGTGTGTGTGTGTGCATGTGTGAATGTGTGTGCATTTTCTAAAGGCAAAATTCAAGGCAAATAAAGAATAACCACACTGAGTGTACCCCGAGGACTCTGAACAAAATGTACTCAGTTGTTTTACTGTTTTCTTTTTGTACCTAAAGTGTATTTTAACATTGTATTTTTACGTTGGGCGACTTCTGGACATTGCCTTGAGGTAGCGACTTCTCAAGATACTATTTAAACCAAGCGTGCATGTCCCATTCGTGCATGTTCACACATAAACTCTTACTCCAGATCAAACTTGCGTCTTGCCATTTTGATCTGCCCCGTCTTTTCCCTGCAGACACACATAATCGGCCAATGCTTCTCACTTTCTCTCTTCATAAAGCAACTCTGAGTTTGGCTTTCATCATCATCGCCCTCGAAAGGGCGCAGCCTTCACTCCTGTTTCACTCCCAAAATTGATGCAGGGTCCCAAGCGATTTCTGTCAAAATGGCCACAGCAGTCAAAACCCCCCCCAAAAAAACTCTTGATATTAGAGAAAAATAATGTCTTTCGCTGTGCGTAAGGTATTCCAAGTGAGTCACAGATGATTGCAATTTTCCCCTATGACCACCGTATAATAAGGTACATGAGCCCCTTCTTCATCTCCCTCCGGCTTTCTCTCTCTCTTTGGCAAAATGGCCATCATCCAAAATAATATTTGCCATCTGATGAGTGCTTGAGATGAGTAGGAATACAGTTTCACGTGTCCCGTATTTCTCTTTTCAACTGTTTTCTTTTTTTTCCCCCCTTCACATTTTCTTCACATTTTCTTGAACTTGACTTTTTGACATGTGCCCCACCCTTCCCCCTCCTTGTTACATTTTTTTTTTTATACGTGTGTAAAACAACAGTGGGTCTTGAACGTTTGCTTGGGTGGTCTCCCTTGTACTCCGAGATTGCTTCGACTCTCCAGGGATTTTCATTTGAGAGGGTAGCGGTTCACTGCCACAGCTAGCCTGCAGCTCATAGCCCTGCTTCACTTTAGCAGTTTGATGTATTTTTAACCCTTTGTTCATTGTGTTTGCGCCTTCTAACTGTTTTATACAGTCAGTTTAAAGATTTTCAACACAGTCAATTAAACATACAAAAACTCCAAACATTATTTGTCAGGGTCGGTTAAAACTGCATTTGTAGTTTTGTTTCCAATTGTTCTTCAGTCACCCGTGGTAATCAAATTCAACAGCCTTTAAAATCAGCTTAGTTATTTTCGTGTTGCGACCAATTCAAACCTTAAATTTCCAGATCATTATCACAGTTTATAGCTTGTCAGTTGATTGAAGTGAAATTTGAGAACTGTGCTGGTTTTCTGTTTGGCTGCAGTGGAGCATGCTTTTCTTCATAACTCCAGCAGGGAGCACTCTTGGCACACATACTCGAGGGCCTCCTCAAAGGCTCGCCAACCCAAAGTGTCAGAGATTTTTATTAGAAATGAGAATCAGATGAAATTAAATTATGGTATTATAAAATAACAGTTTTACGATTAATCTCAGACATGTGTTGGCATAATTAGTTTGACAAAATCCCACTAGCTTGAAGGGCAGTGCTTTCCCTGACTCATATGCTGTAGGTATTGAGCCAAATATGGGTTTATATATTTATCTGACAATGTTACTGAGGTGCAGTGAATCATTTTGTCTATTTTAGTGCAATCCAGACGGATTCAATCCCAAGCATCAACCTTTAGCAGGCCTATAAAAATTGTTTGTCCCATCTGTACGTCCGTCCCTCATTAAAACAAAATGAAACACCAGCATCATCCAAGTGGCAAACACAACGTCCCATCACCATCTGAGCCACACACACACACACACACACAGATCCACACAGCCCGGTTTCTGAGTGACACAAATACCGGCTCAGATGACGTGTTGAAAAGTGAGTCGATGCCACAGCGGTGATTTTATGTAAGACTTTTTCTTTCTGTTGGTCTGTCCTGCGCTCTCTCTCTCTCTCTGACTGGGTTTTTGACAGTTAGGAAAGTTTGAAGTCATGGGTTTTAATCAGGGCCTTGCGGCCAGGCTCAGAGCATGGCGTGGCGTGGCATGATGGCTCAGTTTAAAGACGTGGGTCTGGGTCGGGGCCAAGCCTGGGTGGCACTGCTAGAAAGAGAGAGAGACAGAGGAGGGGGTTGAAAGAGAGAAAGAGATGGGGTGAAAATCTACTCAGACTGCACCCACAGCACACAGCAGAGTTGGCCGCAGACCCCCAAAGGCCTGAATGGGCTGCATTAATGAAAGCTTATTATGTGTGGGCATGCACGTGTGCATACGGTGTAGACTTGGGGAACATAGACTTGAACACACACACACATACACATGCACGTGCTGATGTTTGATCAGTGTGGGGAAGTGTGGTGAAGAGATGAATTAATCTAAGTCATCTTGCGGGTTTTAGCCTCACCAGTTTTACATCAAGTCCTGCTGCTAATGTGTGTGTATGTGAAACAAACTGAAGTTAAAGGGTTTAGAGGATGATCGGTGCCTGACATTTCTCTGAGGGGAAAAGTATTTTACAAGCAATTACTCAACATTTGACTTTGTAGGAATACAATTTACTTGAAAGAAGTTGCAACAGCGATCTCCCACTGTGGCACTTTTCCCTGCAGTTTCTGTCCTGTCGGTCTTGACCATCTCCAGATCACTGAGATTCTTCTGTAGGGTTGGACCGCCCTCTCACCTCCCAGCAAAAGATCTGTTCGACTTTACTGCGTGGCTGGCTCTAACCTATCAATTTGCTGTCCAACCTGACTAACAGAGGTCCCTAAAATGTTAGCTGTGTTCTTCTGTTTGCAGAAAGAGATGGTTAGAGAGGATTTCGTGTCCGGCTCAGTATTAAAAAAAAACCTAGTGATCTGCCTTAGTTCACCAAGACACTTGTGAGTGGGTAAAAGGCTTGCATGACTGGTGTAACTGTCAAAAGCATGAAAAAATAAGTGTGAGCAGTGTTTATTTTACTACACTTATGTGAGCCATGAGCTTGTTCCATATGGCTGAAAAGGTGATGTTTCTCCTCTAAAGCAAGCAAAGAAAAAGACTGAAGTTGTTTAGCTAAATGGTGTGAGAACCTGTAAGTGTGAGCCAAAGAACTGGATTCTTACTTTGCGTATTTCGAGTAGAGATTATCTTGTTTTCTTGATTTGTGCAGCATCATCCTATAGATACATATCTTTTTAAAAATGTTCCTGTTTGGTGCCATAAATAACTCCTTGTGTGGCAAGACACATTTAATGTAGACCTGTCATATCACGTTTAATTTATCTTAGAATTGCGTCATTTTATTTGCGACCTCTGTCATCATTTCAGTCGTATAAAATCATTGTGGTTATATAAATCCTTTCTTGATGCTCTGGATAACAAGGATTATATTACTGGAGACGGGACGAATAAAAATGAGAAAATTCCCCTGATGCCTCAGGTCATTTGTAATATATGCAGAGGTGAAGTGGATGCAGCGTGGGTATGTGTGTGTCGAGTCTTCCTCCAACAATAAGAGTTGTTCTCAGTGAAGTTAATGCATGTGAGTGTGTGTGAGTGCGTGTCGTGCCAGGGCCACATTAGAGGGGCCTTTCAAGTCATGTCGGCCTCCTCCTACTCCTCTGCATAGTGCTTGTGTTGTGGTCTGCTCAACAGCCAACCTCTCAGAACCCCTGCGAACTCTGCTTGTGTGTATGTGTGCGCCGTTACGAATGTGTGTATATAATGTTGTAGGGTTATTCCCAATGCGTGGGATCCCCCAAAATCCTGCTGGATTTGTGTGTTGTGTTTCCGCCGCCTCTTCTCTCTCGTATCAGTATCCCTCTTTCTTTGTGATTACTACAAAAGAGATCCATAAAAGTTATGAGTACTGTCAACTTCGATTGTGTGTGACTCAGTTTAGTAGTCACCTCCATACTGTTATGATAAGTCTGTAGTCCTGCCCCCACAGTGTAGTCGATGACAAACTTGGGGCTCGGTCTCATCCTACCCTCTACACACACACACACACATACCCACAGTTCTCTTTGATAACTATGCCAATCGCTTCAAGCATGCGCTAACACATTTCAGCACACTAGCACTTACTGTGGATTGGGTTCAGAATAAAAGGTTAGCTGATGCTTTGATCCTACCCAAACAGAACACATGCTAGCACATTATTGCCGTGACACACCATGCCATTGTGCTTTATGTGCTAGCCAAAGGGGGAGCAGAAGACAGTGTGTACATCTTTTATGTGCTGTCAGTATCTTTAAAACTCTTCTCTCCACATGCCCGATAGTAGCTGCCTACTGTGAAATAATACAAGATGTTTAAGCTAATGAAACTCTCAGCGGTGTATCAGCCTTCATTAGGACTATGTTTTCTTTATTCCACAAACAGATCAGCCCATTACTCTCACCTGAACTATTTCACTCTTCTGTAAGTCCATAAAAGGAATAATGATGCTTATACTGGCTAACAAGAGCCTCATGCACAGACAACATGTTAATAAAGTGTTAAGTAGCCTCAATACAGTAGTTAGTTGGAGTGCAATTACTAGCTAACCTTCTTGTCTGACTAATAGGGTAATGAGTAATCTTTAGAGGAGAGAAAAATCCTGTCCAAGTATAAGAACAAATAAGACATGTAACATTTTTAAAAATATTTTGGACAACAACTAACAAAAGAGAATAGTAATTTATTCTATATGATATTTGCGATGCAAAAAAGACATAAAGCCAAAGAAGGTTTTAGGTTTTTCTGTAGATATTAGTAGATTATTATTTTTCACAAAATGGCAGAATTACATATAATGGAAACAATTTTATGTGTAACACAGTGAACCGTGTTCCACTGTTACACACTACATTGTACAAAATTGTAGGGAAATTACTTGTTTAGATGATGGACAGAAAATCAACGACTATTTAAAAATTGCTTCATTGTTTAAATAACTAAAAAAATAAAGATTAACTTGATTTAGCTTCTGTAGTGTGAATATTTTCATAGTATTTGCAGTGGTATGGATCAATGCATCCTAGATGTATATGATAAAACTGAATTGTGACTTGTCGCAGACCTAACTGACATCATGTTGGCCAGCATAATACTTATGTCAGTCCGTCAGAGCATATGAAGCTATGTAAGGTTATGTTGGTTTCCATTCTTGTTTGCAGAGTGTAATGTTTTTTCTCTTTCGAACAATTTCACAGATTGAGATGTGTGTACAGGCCTCTCTTTGTGCGCTTGTGTGTGTGTGTGCATATGCATTTACAAACACCTTTACACATTTGTGTGTACTTGTGTTTGTATCTCTGTGTGTCTGCATACCTGCTGGGCTCTACTGAATTGACTGGGCCCGGTCAGCATGAGTAAGCAGCCAGGGGAAGATTGAGGCAGCCAGATGCGGCGACCCCAGGCTACCGAGGATATCATTACCCCGGACGTGTAGACGGCCAAAACGGGAGCCCCCAAGCGGAGTTTCATCAAGGTAGACCCCCGTCTGCGGCGAGTGGGAGGATACCAGTTAACCCGTTGTCCTGCAGTGAGAAGCGGTATTAAGCGGCAGGTGGAAGGAGAAAGCATCCCATGACTAGAATGAGGTGGAAGCAAGAAAGTGCGCGGATACTTACAGGGTAGCAGGCAGACACTCAAACTGTGGAAGATTGTCTCTTTTGATTTCCCTTCCCTGCTTCCTTTGCAACTCAACAGGAAACCCTGTAGTGCCCCTGTGTGTGTTCCCATGTACATTTTACATAAAGTTGTATATTATCATGTCAAATCTGTACTTTCCAGTGCCATTCACCGCAGTATAGCTTTTGCTTTACTTCGAACGCACGCAGAAATGCATCTCTGAAAATTTCCATTCAAAGGAAATATCCGGGATATTTTTGGTGCACGACTTTGACAGAACAACTTGATGCATGGCTGCTGGCAACAACATCAGCAGTATCTTCATGCGGGAATTGGACCGACTCCCCTCAGTGAGGTAACCCATAGGCCATGAATCACGCTGCCTTGCTCCAGAGTCCTGTGGTCCCGGGGGTTGACAGTTTGACCGCTCCTCAATGTGGTCTCTCTCCTCCACTCATGCTCCTCCCATCCCCATCGCCACACATTCCAACCACCGGACCGGTCACATAAGGTCAAGAAAATAAAATAGAGTAGAACAGAAGAAGATAGAGTAGAAATATCTTTTCCAATACTGGTTAACACGCCCCCCCCCCCCCCCCCCTCCCCCCCCTCCCCTCCCCTCCATTTGCTGATTCATGTCCTGTAGCATTTGCAGATTAATGACCGCAGTTTGTGGAGGGGATTAGTGACTGATGGATAACAAAAAAAACAACAACTTCAGAGAGAAATAAAGCATGAAGGGAGAGACAAAAGGGCCTGAAAGAAGGGTATTCCTGTGCGTTTCTGTTTGCAGCTTGTCTGTTTTGGCAGCTCAGACATGGAGCTAGTCTGGCAGTCTGCCTGTCTGGTCCTCTCTGGTCTCTCCTCCATACTGGTGGGTCACTGGTGTTTGGATCACTACAGCTGGCTGTTAACCACTGACTTGGACTGAGCCTCACCGCCATGTGTTTGATTCAGCTGAGTCATTTATTATATACACACAGTAAATTAAAGTCATATATCATGAAAAAACTCGGTTAACTGTAAAAAAACAAAAGGAAATACAAAGACAGGGTGAGAGAAAGATGCACCAGGAAACCTGAAATGATGGATAAAATAAGGCCAGAAATGATTGTAATAAGAATAATAAAATCACTGAAGTGTTGCACCAATTATAATCACATTTGTACCTTTTTAAACAGCAGCAGTGAGTTCATCAAAAGCTTAGACGAGTCCAAGTGATAAATGGACAGTTCATCCGGTGCAAGAGCAGCCCTTGAGCAAGTGGTTTTAAAAGTGCCCCAGGCCATACTCCAGCTGAGTAAAACACACCCCGACGTGTGTGTGTGTGTGTGTGTGTGTGTGTGTGAGTGAGAGAGAGAGAGACACGTCTGAGGGTGTGATGTAGTCATTTCCTCCCACCGGACTATGCGACTGTTGTCAGCTTGACCCTGCGCCAGTTAACCCCTCGCCACCCCTGGCACCGCGGGCGAGGGCCCCGGGTGTGTGTGTTAGAGAAATAGAGAAAAGACGGATTGTATGTGTGTGCATAGCGTGTGTGTTGGCAGACCACAGGTGTCTGGTCACGGTGTCAGGGTGTTAAGAGGTCTTCTGAGAGGGCCCCTCACCCCGCAACTCTCCGCATCTGTTTTCAGAGGGAGGGAGCAGCAGAAAAGAGGAGGAGAGGTTGGTGAAGGTTACCAACACATACCCTAAGGGGTGTGAGGGACTTGTTGGGGGGGGGCAGTAGCTGACAAGCAGGTGCCTATGTTGACAGTAACCCTTCATACTTGAACCCCACCTCCTCCCAAACACACACACACACACACACTGCACACACTGCACACTCTTGCAATAAATCCTGGGGACTGAAGTGTAATTGCACAGCCTGATTGGAGGGAATCCCCTTTTACACACACATCCACACACACATCACTGGATCTTTTTGCTTGGGGTCAAAGGTGAGAGAAAGAGAGAAGAGCGCACACAACTCTGACATTTCCTGCTGTCTGTGTGTGTGTGTGTGTCTGTGTGTGTAACTTGCATGCACAGTGACCAGTATGTCCACACATGCGGACCATGTGAGGATGGGAATGGGCACGGGCTCGTTTCCTGTTTATATTTCTTTTCCCAGTGCGGTGCATACTTAATATACATGTGCAGCAGTATCATATAGATTCTGCAGCATATATGCTTCACATCTTTGTGTCTTCTAGAAAAAAATTGCAAATATGAGTGCGTGTGTTTGTAAATGAAGCCCATTTGGACCAAATGTTAGTTAGTCAGGTGTACCGGTGCATGTCTGGGAATGATTATTTTGGTAAGGGGGAGAAGGCAGTACACAGCGGGAGGTTGAAGAAAATTGGAACAGCTGTTGATTAACATGAGTGCTCTCTCTCTCTCTCTCTCTCCCTCTCTCTCTCTCTCTCTCTCTCTCTCTCTCTCTCTCTCTCTCTCTGTCTTCTCTTCTCTTCTTTTTTTTTTTTACTGTCTCTCAGTAGAGGAGGAAGATGAAGATGAGGAAATGATGGAGGCAAAGCCGGGCCCTGAGTCGGAGCAGCAAGATGAAGATGACAACAGGGAAACCAAAGAAGGTACAAAGACGGGTGTATGATGGAAGAGTAAAAACAAACTTTTATTAAAGTCTTAAAGTCGGTCAGTTTCCTTTTCACAAATAAGCTTGGCTTATATTGCAGATGTACCCCTTCATTCTTTATCCTTCGATCTCCTTCATCTCTCGACTTTTCACATGTTGTTGGTCAAACTGTCACGAAATGCGGCCACTTGTGTGTGACACCCACATCCAGTCAGTGGGTGTATCAGATGGAAGGGTTGGGTGGGGGGTTAAGACAGATCCAAGCATATCAGCTCCATGGCATGTGGGGGTCAGCACTGATTAAAAACCTGTCACTTGACCCTCTGACCATACTTCAAAGTGAAGAGGAATGGAGAAGTGTGTGTGTGTGTGTGTGTGTGTGTGAGAGAGAGAGAGAGAGAGAGAGAGAGAGAGAGAGAGAGAGAGTGTGTGTATGTGGAGGCTTCATGTAGTAAATTTTGCAGAGAAAGCCTGGAGTGGGTAAAAAAAAACAAAGCACGTGATAGACACACAGATAGATAGGCATATTTCTATTCACTTGCATACACGATCCCGGCTGCACCAAGTGTGAGTCAAACACACACATAGACAGATGTATGCACACACGCACTCATAAACACACAGTCATCCGTCTCCTCTCCATCCTGGCCTATTAGAAGGTCTGGCCTTTGATCTCTGCCACTCGATTCACTGGGTCTTTTCTGACAACTCGTAAGAAATACAAAGGGATGGTGGGGGGGGGGATCAAAGTCAAGAGGCAGGGTAAAGGTCGATATATGTGTGTCTGTGCGTGCTTGTGTGTGTAGTATCGCGTGTGTGCTTGGGGACAGTGACTTCAAAAACCGGACGCCGTGCTGTGCAGCCATTACGTTCAAAGGGAGGCGGGTCGCTCAGAGGGCTTTGTTTTTGTCTTGTTTATGAAGTTCTTACTGTTGGGTTTTACTAGAAACGATGCATTAGGAACTGTTTGTAGTTTATTATGTCCTGGATGTGATTTTATAGAGATGAAGTGAATGTTAATCTGACATCGGAAGCATGTCATGTAATCTTTATCTTTTTTGCAGAAGCAGACATGACGTGTACTGTATACAGATACAGTAAGACATCTGTACTGTTGTCGGGAATGTAGAGTAGAATGTCACAATGTCTGTTAAACAGAAAAAGACAAATAGCTGTTTCTGATTTTGAGGAATGAAAGAAAACGTGACAGTCATTTCAACAAAAACATATCTAAATTTTGCAGGTCACATTAAATATTATTTACCTGTATTTACTTAATCTTAATTGCATTATTTTATTGTCACAAAGGTGCAAAACATACAAGAAATATCTTGTAATTAAATATAAGTAACTGAATACAGGACAAAGTGGAGATTCATGGAGATTTGATATCAAATACATTTTTAGCATTAGTTTGTTATAATGTATAAATGATTTAGATGCAAGAGCTTGTCTCTACAAAAAAAAAAGTTTAATTAAGTAATATAAATTATTTATATTCTTTATATTTTTGAATTATAAAGGAGAAAAGGGAAAAGCCACAACTCTCTAAAATAAACAGGGCACACTTATGTCAATTATTGTTTCTGCTGTTATTGTTTATAAGTACCTACTTGTTGCTTTTCTTTGTTTTATAATTATAGAATTATAATAAATGTAACATCTTTACTATTTGGATAACAGAAGACATTTTAAGATGTCACTTTACGAAAGTGTGACGGGCATTATTCACAACAACTTGACTGACATTTTATAGAACGAACAATAGTTGAGAAAATATAGTATAATATATAAAATATGGGAATTTTCTGTGGGTGCACTGTGTTTTTATCTTTACGTTCCTTCCACCAGGCTCATTTCCAGTACTGCGGGAGCTGACAGAGGAAGAGAGGCAGCAGATCCTGCACTCCTCTGAGTTTCAAAGCTTCTTTGACTGCAGCATCCGGGTGATGGAGAGAGCTCTAGCCGAAGACGGCGACATCTTCTTTGACTACAGCGGCCGGGACGTGGAGGACAAAGAGGGGTGAGCAGGGAAGAGGCAGGAGGAGACAAGAGGAGGGAGAGAGGGAGGGAGGGAGGAAGGAAAGGATACCGTGTTTGGATGTGAGAGCACATGTGAGTGTTTACTTGCATGCCTCAAACTAAGAAATGTGCTAAGACTGACTCATGCCCACTGTGTCACTCTTGGGGCCTGGAAGCTGCTTTGTTCTTCAGAATACATGTCTTCCTGCTGATGTCACACTCCAAGGGGGTGAATAACTCCTGTGAACCAAGAACCACCATGTCTTAAAAAGCATTGTCTTGCCATCTGAACCTTGCCTCCAAATGGAGGTTATCAAAGTGTTGGCTGAAGTTAAGAAGTCATAAGTGCAAAGCTGTTTTAGTATCCTGCTCTGCTATTATAGAAGAATGTTGCTTTTACCAGCTCACTTCAACTTTGACCACTGTAGCCTCAGAGGAGCATCAAGCCTGTGGTCAAATAGAGATTATGTCTAAAACAGGCCATGGCCCAGTGCTTAACATCGTCCTCTTTTTTAATTTATGAAGTTATAACAACATAACCTTCATTTCACTACCTTGTTTCATTCCAAGTGGATCATTTTCACTCATTAGTGTAGAGAATCTGTTGTAATTAACACTAAAATCGGAGTCTACCTACAGCTGTAGTTCTGGAAACTGTAGTGATGCAAGTTTCTAGTAGTAGTCAATGACACAACAATCTGCGTTGGATCTAGTTTGACCGCACGATGGCTGAAATGACTGACTCACTCGGGGGAACAGCCAGTCAGACAGAACTCTCGCCAAATTCCACCGATGTCAAGTCAATATGCTGAATCAGCTGGTGGCCACTGAGGAGAGCTGGCGGTGCCAAACACATCTCAGAAACTTTAGGAAACATCGACTGCCAACTGTCGACATGGCGACCCTTAGAGATCTCTTGTATATTAGATGACATTTTATTTCCATCACTGAGTTTCATTCATGCTTTATTTCTTAGACAGAAACCTAAAGACTGCTTTTGACTTAATCTCACTATAGTTATGGATTTTCAATAAATCTGTAAGTCATGATATTTGTCATGGTATAATATATGATTCCACTTTAAGCAATCTCTAAAGTGTAGTGCAGCTCTGTCACTGAATCTGTGATTAGCGTCACTGTTAAAAGCCCAATGTTTTAAGGTTAAAAAGCTTTTCCACTTTCTCTGTACTTAGTATGGCGAGTACACTTTGTGAATATCCAGATTGAAGGTACCTCAGCAGTGATCATAATTGACCCCTGCAGACAGAAGGTATTTTTTTCTTCACAGGTACCCATTTTACGGCTGTTGTGCGATTGGAACAAAACCATCGTCTTCAGGTTTGATCACAGTGTAACCTCTGACTGTTATCTCTCCTGTCTTTTCTCAGAGACTTGGGTAGCGGCTCCAGCCTGTCTCTCAGCAGACTCTTCTACGACGAACACTGGTCAAAACATCGTGTAATCACCTGCCTTGACTGGTCCCCTCAGGTGAGGCCCGCAGCCTTGTTTATGTCACTTTGAATGCAGCGGTGCATGAAGAAAAAAACAGGCCTCCCCAAATATGTCTGAGCACCAATTATGCAGCTGCTTTTCAAAAATTGAATGGGTGTTTGGGATCAGTTGTTTCCCTTCATTGTTTTGACATCTGACATCCCTCCCCCACCTCTCTCTCTTCCTCAGTATCCCGAGTTGCTGGTTGCCTCCTATAACAATAATGAAGATGCTCCTCATGAACCGGATGGTGTTGCCCTAGTGTGGAACATCAAATTTAAGAAGGCCACGCCTGAGTACATCTTTCACTGTCAGGTACTTGAGACTTACCAAACCTCACACGTATATCCAAAAAAACATAAAATGTGATGAGTCATGATTACAGGTTACTTCGTTTTGTGTTCTCGTGTTTCATGGCCCTTCAGTTTTATACTTGGTTAGTTGCAAATTAACTTGAGAACATCTGAAAAAAAAGTACAAAACATCTTCCTCTCATCTCTTTTTTTGCCTCTAAGAATTTACGGCTCAAAAGCATCATTCTTCTGCTTTATTTGTCTGACCGCCTTTGTTATCTTGCAGCCCATCCTGTAATCTACAGTTTTTTCCTCTTTTATATGGTACAATGACGGCATCTTTGTGACTGAAAAATAAAGATTGAAGCAAAGGGAAATGAAACGCAGCTCTACATGCCTTCATTTGACCCTCTAGATTGGATTATAGCTGAACGCTGCCACCAGAGGCCAGTTTTAATACAAGAAACTTTGGTTTTGGTGGGAAAGAAACCCACTGATGGGTGTGACGCTAATCGCAAATGACACTGAGAAAAACGGTAGAAGGAGGGAGGGAGGAGTGAAAGGATGGAAGGATTGGGTGTGAGGGCTTCACGGCTCCCATGAGACAGGCGAGGCCATATAGAGACGTCTTGGTAGTAATATGATGTGGCCTACCACTTCCTAATCCAACGCTGCCACATGTGTGTGTTAGCCCACCCACATTGTTGCTGCATCTAATGTCAGCAGTGCTGCGTCTCCCAATAATTTACATGTCTTCCTCGTGCACATGCAGAAATACACCTGTATCAGTATTAATATCACAGGCTATTACCTTGCCTGTTAGCAATAACGTTAGAAATGCTCACACATAATGTCACATTCAAGCTTCATTCAAACAAGGGAAGTAGATTTTCTCTCTTTTTACTGAAACATACAGAGAACCACATATTCCTGCAGACCACACGCTGCGTGCAAATATTTCGATATGTAGCTTGCCATATAAGAGCAGCGCTCCATAATGGATTTTTAAAGCACTCCATTCTTTCACTACACCATAATTTATACCGCTGCTGAAATCCATGTGGTCTTACGGATAGATTACAGCTATGCATCTTGTAGCTGTAAGATTCAGTAGTTTTTCCATGTGGCTCTCTGAGGAAATATGTACAGTACATCTGACTTTAACAATGTGGTTTTGCGAGCCTGCTGATCTATGAATTGTCAGTGTTTGAATATTAGACGTTTGGGATGAACAAGGATGAGCAAGCAGCTGATAAAACGCTCAGTTTATCAGAAGGGGCACAATCAGCTGCGAACGTGTACAGCAGAGGTGAACAGTATTCGAGTTTAAGTGGAGAGGCGATCTCTGGAAGAGAGAAATTGTTCTCTGTAAATAACACAAAGCATTGCCATTCGTTTTGATTCTGCCACATGTACAGACCATTTCTACGAACACAGATTTATTAACACGTGTGACATTTGCTTTAAGTGAGTGTTTACTGGAAAGATGTGCATTAGATGACGTGACATCAGACAGAGGAAAGACAGAAGAAAAACTGAGAAAGAACAGAAACTCCCAAGTGCCCCACTTTCCTAGCCTACACCCCCCACCACCATGTTAGTCAGTGACTTAGTGCGGCCTGGGGCTGTGCCACGGTCTTTTCATGAGGGGAGAAAGAAAAGTGAACGACAGAAAAACTAAAAACATGAAAAAAAAATGAGCGTGACTTATAAATGGAGTGTCCATATAAACAGTAGAGGGTAAAATGGAGTGGAAGGAGAAAGAAAGAAGTGGCTGCGAGTCATTTGGAATCAGGCGTGACTTTTTTCTGTCACTGCTGTATTTGGATGAAAGGAGCACAGGAGTGGTTAGACGAGATGGGGAGTTTAGAGGACGTTTTTCTTGCTTTCTTTCTTCCTTTTTTTTTCCTTTCCTTTCTTTCTTTCTTTCTGCAGGTCCTTTTGCAAACAGAGTCGCGACTCTCTAGTTAGCCACGGATCAGGTGGCTCTTAATGTGCGAGCATGTTCTGCCGTTTAACCCCCGAAAACCACAGGGCCGGGTGCCTCTTCCCCTCTCTGTCTCCACTTTCTCTGATATTTCTTTTCACCTTCCACCTCCCATCCTTAGCTAGAGGAACAGAGAGGCAAGCTCGCATCTGTACACGCGATGCAGACACACACAGACACGGGCTGGCACTCACTACTACTGCTGGCAACCCTGAAGAGGGTTTACCTGCATTTCAACTGTTTCCCACAGAAGCAGCACATGGATAGGCAGATGGCTGAATACTATCTGTGTGTGTGTGTGTGTGTGCACATGTTGCATATGTGAGTATTTTACACTCGTGTAAAGGCTGTGGCGTGTGCATGTGTGTGTGTGTGGAGGATACAAAAGAATGACAGTGCTGGGTCAGTATTGGAGGGTTGGGGTTTGTGGTTGAGGTCTGGTTCAGCAGGAGCTTTATTGTATAAGGCTATGGCTTATAGAAGGCTTCATGTTTCAGATGGGGTTTTGGTGAGGTCAGGCTTCTATATTTCCTGCCTGGCTGTGTGCATTTTAGTGAATGGGCTTAGCAATGCAAAACTGTCCTTTTTTAACAACATTCAACCACGTATTCAGTTTAAATGTTTTTGCCTTAACAAGGGAAAATTTTCAGTTTGGGGTTAGGTAATCTCAGTTGTTTCCAGTTCAGTTTTATTTGATTCTGGGCTTTTTGGAGCCGTATTTTGATATTATCCACACTTATAAAGATCTTGTGTATTTGCATTGGACTCTACGTTATGATATCTTGAAGAACAATTAGCTATTTATTCACTTTGCAGAAGGGTTGCAGGAGTTTGTGTCCTTGACGTGCTGGTGTGCTGTAAAGTGAAAAATGTAAAAGATGGTGTTGGTTTGTCTCAGTGGGTCTGACTTCAGGCAAGTGCAATCTGGGGATTGTGCACCAACATTTTTGGCAATATGCAGCAGTGTTGTAATATTGCATTCTACTGTATTGCAATAGTCAGACAGACAGGTCCCGGTTTGACAAATGCTGTTCCCCTTGTGGACTAAACAAATGTGACAGTTATGCCTTCAGCATTCTTCTTTTTCGTCTTCCTGCTTTGCTGGATCTTTTCCTCCAGTCTTTACACTCTTATTTCTTTATCGCACACTTCTTTAGTAAATGTGGTCTTCAAGGTTGCTGTCATTTGTTGCTGGGTCAGTTGTTTGCAATGTTGATAATGAAATAAAAGCAACTCTAAGTCCAATTTCGGAGTAGTTTATCTGCAGATTTATCATGCAATTATAGTAATATGTTGTCTTTAGCTCGGCAGAGTTCAAAACAGTTTTCATGAACTGCTCTATACAAATGAGATATATCATTCCTGTCTAACTCTTAACGCTTAATTCTGAATGTCTGAAATTAAACAGTACCTTAGTATTGGTCCTCTTAATGACCCCTGGCTGTTTCATGACCCCACTTCAGGAGCCATTGATCTGTAATAAAGTGCATGCTTCATCAGTGTGTGCTCCATCTGTGTGTGGGTTGGGTTTGTATTCAGTAAAGGGGCTGCTGCTTACTAGTTGAGCATGCCTCACCTCACCACGGCCGTCCCAGCAGTTGGACCCATCATCGCCCCATCCCAGTTGGGTCCAATCGTGTAACATCACACCAGCTTCTCAAGTGGGCGAAGTCACACCACATTAAAGAGCCCGTTTGACTTAAAACCTCTGCTGAACCCCCCAAACCACACGCCTCCCTGTAGCAACCCCCGCCGCTACTGTCATATCCCATTGGAGTCAGTCATATTTTTATTAATATTTCGCTGCCTCGCGCCGGTCCCTAGGCCTTTGGCACTTCCAGAAAGGTTGAGTAAGAGTAAGCAGAGCAGGAGGAGAGGAGAGTGGGAGGGAGGACGATGGTAGAGAGAGGTAGAGAGAGAGAGGACCATGCAACAGCATTATTAACACTTGTCTAAGTTGGAGCCCATGTGAAACCGTGCTGGGTTAAGACTGTGTAACTAAATTTGATTCATAGAAGAGTAAATCTTTTTGTGGTAAATATGATTATTTTGTACAACTCTGACTGTGCTGATAGGAGGTTGTTTTATTGGCATTATATAGATACATTAAAGGCAGTCAGTCTTTCAAGTGTCTCTTTCTCAACTTGGTATCGCTGTCACAGTTCTTTGACTTCTGATCTAAATCGGAATTTTTATTTTAGACTATTTAATTTAGGTAGTTTGGCTAATGCTTTTAAGCAATTAGAGTTAAAGTTTTTGGCAATATGCTACTTCAATGCTAACGAGAAGATTGACAGCCAGCAGATGGTTAGCTTAACTTAGCATTAGATCTGAAAATGTAGAAATGGCTACCTAAAATCCACATACCACTGTTCCTCTTAAGCTCGCTAATGAACACTTTGTATATCATTGTGTTATGGCAGATTACTGCATGTGTTAAACTATTTCTTACAGGTATCTTCTAGTGTCATCACTGTAAGGTTGCGAGGTGGAGTCCCTACAACTCTTGGCAGAAGAGCAAATACTCACATTTTCCAAAATAATAAACCATTCCTTCAAAAACGCTCTCCAAACCAGCGTATCAAAAGAAGTCTTCTTTTGATATCAGCTACATTTTATGGTATTTTATGTTTATTGATAGAAATTTCTTTAGAAAACAGACCTGGGGAAGAACTCTAAGTTTCAATATCAGAATAGAACAGAATACATTATATCTACGACAGGAATCCAACATTTAAGCCACAAACCAGCAAAAGTGAAAATATGAGCCAAGCAAACAAACAAAGATATGGAAAATAAAGCGAAAGAAGTGTAGGAGGCAGAGAAAGGCCTGTTTGTGTTCCCAGAGCCTCCTCCTCGTGCTCTTGCTCCGTCAAACCCTCATTCTTTGCCTGGTGAAATTGAGACTCGGCTTGGTATTTCTCTCTCCTTGCCAGAAACCACAGAGTGACAAAATCCGTGGGGTGTCATAAACGAGCGAAGCCAGGGGGAGAAAGGGAGGAGAAAGGTGGTTGGGAGGAGGGGGGAAGGTTGAGAAGCGGGGATGCAAGGGAAGACAGTCTGATCCATCTGGTCCTGATAAGGCAGAGTGGAAAACAGATGAGTGCGGTGAGCAAGGAGGGGAGGAGGGGGATGGAGAGTGGATCTACTTGGGAGGATATACTGTCTGGCATGCCCTATCAGCCCCCCACCCCCTGTTTTCTTCTCACCATAGCACTCTCACTCCATTTCTGCCTTCCCAAGCTGACTTAAGCAACAGTTTGTTGCCCGAGGAAAGAACGAAAGAGAGGAGGAGGCAACAAAGGAGGGAGTGTTCGCCTCTCTCTAGCTTTCTTTCTCTCGCTGTCATTCCTTCGAACCCCCCTAATCCCTTGCTTGGTGCCATCTTTCATCACGGCCTACCATGTGTGTATTATCCTCTACAGAACACTTCCCATTAATATAATAAGGGCTGCCAGAAGCACTTAGCCTTGTGAGCCTTGTGTGAGATATGGTAGACGATACTTGTGTGTGTGTGTGTGAGTTTCTCCCTCATGTACACACACACAAACACACAACAGACCTTGCCCGAGGAAAGAAATGAAACCCACCGTTCTGACTGCGAGTGTGTCTCCCTGTAAAACTTCCACAATTTATCTCAGCCCCAATATACCAAAGTGACTCTCTCCACTGCTTTTTCTTCCGGGAGCTGTCACTCCCCACATCCTCTCCGTCTGGGCTGGCAGGAGATGACTTGGCAGGTGTCTGACCCGCACTGCATGCGAGATGAGAACCATCCACAGAGCCACTCAACGTTTGGAAATGAAATGTCAGGCTCGGTATCCAGTCAGGCCCGATATAGAGATGCAATCATAGCAGGAGTATTGCCGACACGAGACTTGTTGAGATGTTATTTAGACAGATGTAGCGCTCGTATGACTGGTATGTCCAGACTTATGAATGTGGAATGAAGAGGAGCTGCAGGGGATGGGAGGAATGTGGCTGCATTTGATTTAAAGGAAAAGTTGGACATTTTGGAGAAATATGCTTAACTTTCTGCCCAAGAGATAGATGAGAAGATTGATACCACTCAGAAGCCTGTATGCAAAGTATAAAGCTACAGTCAGCAAAACGGGCTAACGTAACTTAGGACAAAGATTGGAAACAGGTGAAAATCTGTCTTGTTTAGTTAAAGGCCCAGTGTGTAAGATCTGTAAGTATTTCTTTGCAGAAATCTAATATAATATTCATTAGTATGTTTTCATTTGAATATAATAACCTGAATATAGGAATCATTTTTGTTGTTTTAAAATAAGCTCTTTATATCTACAGTAAGAGCGGGTCCTCTTCCATGGAGTCCACCATTTTGAACTGCCATTTTTGTACAGTACCTCAGAACAGACAAACTACAACTGATCTAGATATGACCTTTATGAATTGATATGAATTTCACAGCCATGCTTGGAAGGAGAGGGTGACACAGGAGAGTATTCATTTGATTGCAATCTGTAACTTCACTGCTAGCGCCACTAAATCCTACACACTGGACCTTCAATGCATAAAAAAGGTGTTAAAATATCAATTAATCTTTTTATGGACTATAACTCTGCAATTTTCTCTGTCTCTGCTGGTTGTCTGAAAACTGCTCCTGGGGTAGAAATAATCCAGTCTTGGTCTTTTTTCCTCCTCCAGCATTAGCTTCATATTTACTGTGCAGACATGAGTGATATCAATATTGTCATTTAACTCTCAGCCAGACAGTGAATACATGACAAACTTCTTCTTCAGAATAATAGCTGTGCTCATAAAATATTTCATGCAATCATGTTAACACACTGTGAAATAAATTTCCTCTAATAGATGCACAAGCTGTATTTTAGTAACTGATGGCAAAGACTCACGAACAAATAAAAAGTAGACAGAAAGACTACAGAAATCCAGCCGAAACATAATCAAGCTCCCCATAATTCAGCTTTAAACTCAGTCATTAATTTCCTACATGACATGCAAATTGAGAATCCGCTTTAGAGTGTCAAGCAATTCCCCTCGAGCTTAAATCATAAACTTCCTTATAGCGCAGGACAAATTGATCTTATTTCAGCACTAAATGACATACAGTGCATTTAAAAGGCATATAACTCCAAAACATATGTGCTGATGTGACATTTGATTAGAAGCATTTAGGGAGAATGTCTTTAATGTTAAGTCCAAGTCGCTGCTGGCAGGCGCCTCAAAGTGCGCCATCGGAACAAAGTCAGGCTAATTTTCAGTAGCTCTTTCACTAAGCCTGACAGTACATGAGGGGAATGATGGCATAACCTGTGGTTTCTCAAAGAGGGGATTCAGAGTTTAGTCAGGATTTTTCCTCTTAAGATGGGGACACTGATAGGGCTTAGGAGTTAAACTAACATATGGAGCAAATAGAGGGCTCTTGATTTGATTTGGCTTCTCTTTGTCATTACTCATGTGGGGTAGGGATGTTTACTTAGGGTGATAACTGGTGGAAGAACGACAAGAAAGAGAGAGAGAGAGAGAGAGAGCAGGGATGTTTTCAATTTGCTTGTGGATTTGCGTGTTTATTTTTTATTTTTGATGGTGTCAATAGTAAAAGTAGGGTCATATTAGTCTTTACTGGAAAGACCAAAGACATGAAAGTTTCTGCAGTGAATTTGTAGATAACAATATTAATATATTTGAGGTAGTAAACAGCCTATGTTGTACTCCAGATTGTTTCAATTTAACAAAGATACGGAAAATCCAAATGAGCAATGACAGTTATAGCAGTCTTTTAGTAGTTCTTAAGTTGTTTTTTGACATACATATGGAGGAAAATGAGTGTTAAAAGAGTTAAAGAAAGAGTTTGAAACAGTTGCTTGTTTGATGAGGAGATCAGTACCACTCTATATATTAGTATAGGTCACTGTATCACTGTAGGATAAATAAGCTACAACCAGCAGCAGATTAGTTAAGCTTAGCATAATAACTGAGAACAGAGGAAAAAGGCTAACCTGTTTTTTTTTTTCGCTAAACAAGACATAACGTGGTTTAGACATTGTTGGAGGTGAATTTTGTTACCTTCAGACCACTGACTGTATAAAGAATGGAGGGCACATGCATGACGTCACCCATAGGTTTCCAAAGAGTCGCTTCAGAGCTCAAAATCTCTGGCTCTGTCTGACCCCATGTTATTTGTCGTGCCTCTACTACCTCGTGGCTAATCTAAAAGATGGCAAAAACGTGGATCATCGGTGTGCCAAATGATGCCTGGGTGCTGAAAAAATATAATTTGTACATGTGAGTTAAAAAAAAAATAAATCAGCCTCAGTACAGTTGTCATGAACAGAGCTATAGAGACCAAAACCATTTTTTGTACCAGACTATAAACATGTTTTTCTTGGACATTGGACATTTTAATATGGGGGCTTGTGTAGACTGACCCAATCATTTTTCGAGCCAGCCTGAAGTGGCCATTTGAGGAATTGCAGTTTTTGTATTACACATTCACATTCGCTTCACTTCACAACCACAGAGGTTACTGCTTCCTTCGGACACAGTCAGGTTAGCTGTCTTCCCTGTTTTTCCATTCTTTATGCTAAGCTAAGCTGTTACCAGTAGTCTTTTATTTAAAATATATGTGAGAATGGTATCGACCTTTTCATCTAACTCTAAGAAAGAAAGCAAATATGCATATTTACCAAAATGTCAAACTATTCTCCATATAGAAGCTTTTATAGCCATTATATATTGTTTATGCTTCCTTCACTCCGCTTTGTCTCTCCCAGAGGCTTTGCATCGTTTAGGCTTTCCCTACTTTTTGAAGACTGATGAATGGTTGTGGTGGTGGAACCATGTGTGTGTGTGTTGTGTGTGTGTGTGTATAACTCTTTGGTGGATGTGTGCGTTTGTGTACAGAGATGACAGAGAGGGCAGGACGTGGGTTCATTAGCCAACTGATGGAGTCTGATGGAAGGGGTAACAGACCTCAGACAGCAGCCTGTCAGACAACCACAGAGTGTAAAGGTCATCCCAAAACTCGAGGATATTAGAAGTGATCTAGTTGAAGGCATACTCATTCATGTGTGTTTGAGGATGAGAGCTGTCATTTAAATGTTAAAAAAAATCCTTATTATCCAAATACATTTAGAAAAAAGGATGCAATAATTGCAATTTTGTCTTGTCTTTAGACAGTTGCATTTGTAATTTACATTGTACATTAATGTGCATATTCCATATAGTCTAAAGCTTGCACATTTGAATGTGAAGAGCAGCCTACAGCCATGAAGTCTCAGTTACTAATACATGCTAATAAACCTTAATTCCCTTTTTATCTGACTGTAGATAAACTTTCACAGAGTGTCTCCTTGCTGGCTGACGAGCGACTTTATTTTTACCACCAAAGTTCAGTTTATTTTAAGTCCTGACATCTGAAGCGACTCCCGAGCCGTTCGTCTGAAGGCCGTGACTCCTCAGAAGAAACAAAAAAAAGAGAGAGAGAGAAAGAGTGTGCAGTGTTTTCTTTCTCTCTGGTTTGTTTTCCAGTCTTCTTTCAAAATGAACTGGGGTTTGGAGTTGGCTGCTTCACACATGGTGTGGCGGCGGGGACAGAGAGAGAGAGAGAGAGAGAGAGAGAGAGAGAGAGAGGGACGTGAGGGAAAGAAATGAAAAACAAGATAAATGTTATATTATTGAATACTGACTGAGTTCACTAGGGTCTTCTTATTGGGCTACTGTAAGCAAGAACAAATGGTTGTGACTGTGTGTGAACTTTGTGTTTGAGGCTACCTTAGCAGAGTTTGGTTTCAGTGGATTTAAGTTAGTCAGTAATACCTCTTTAATAACATGGAATAACTTGAAACCAGTAAAAGAAAGGTCATGAAGGCTGGTATATTAGAAATCAGTCAGTCTGACCTTCATGGTATTAAAGCACAACTATGTAAGTCCTGAAATTAGATCAAGACAATAATCTTCATGAGCAATAAAACACACCCATGCTCAGTTCAACACCGTTAGGGCTTTTGTTACTACAGCTTCACTTGGTCTGGTATGACCAGAAGATAACGGTGGCTAATGTTAGCAAACTTCATCTAGAATCTTGCTAAAATGGGCAATATATATTGCCATGTAACTGAGATTACTAAGTGAGTTTGCTGACTTTATGACTATATTTGTGCTAGTTTTACAGTATGATTTAGCATTTAGCATTAGCCATTATCCCATAATTGCTACTCATGGTCACAGTGGCCACTGTAGCAGCAGCAGTCTCACTTTAAACTAACATAGCCAATCTTTCTAAGCATTATCTCTGTTTTACTGGTGTGCACCATTAAAATTACAATTTAAAAGGTTGTTACAGTTTGTCTGTTTAGTTTTATTGGCATCATGGGGTGTTTTTCCTAAACATTGATAGATTCACTCCACAACAGCTGCTGGCCATGACTGCCAGTAGTGCTTTGTGTCTCAGTTCTCAGCAGTTTATTCATATACCATAATTGTTCACCAATATTCTGTATAAATTGGACAAGGTGTTTTTAAAGAGGTCATTCCTATGGGGGAAGTCAGTAAATAACAGTAATTAATTCATTTGGAATTTCCTTAAAATCATATTTATTGTAGTGTTGATTTCCATTAAAACACCAGTACAAAGTAGCGGTGTCATCAGGCGTTATGCCAGCAAGCATTTACAACATTTGTAATGCATATACTGTAAATGTATTCTCATAAATCTTACAATCATTGTCGTGTTAATACAGCGATTCAGTTGGGAGGATTGTGATTATTAATGACGAGCTTCGTCACAGAGCTGTTGTTCCAAAAACAAAACATCTGACGTGCTGTTTTCAGGAACACTAAAACTGTCAACGACGCTTCTTCCAACAAAATCTACGACCGCATTAGGCAACAATGCTTTTGCGAAATGCACCCTGCATGTTTTTCTAGTTTGACTGTTTTTAATTGTGCTGTGAGCTTCTTGTTTAACGCTTTCTTGGCCCCGTCTTGCCTGTAAATTATGGTTCCTCTCAACACGATCATGCTGCTTTACTAGATGGATGGATGGAGGGATGAATTTGTCAATGCGTAACACCACTTACCCTGCCGTAGCACTACGATGCTGAAACATTTTCTCATAACTTCGCAGCACAGATGCTTCATTGGCTCTGGGTCAGGAGAGGCTAGCTGCTGCACGCAAAAAGCCCATATGGGACAAGCACTGAAGAGGAACCAAAACTCAATAAACACGGCATTGGGCAGGGAGGGAGTTCAAGGGTGCGCTTGTCATGATGGAGGCTACAGTGAGCGCTCCAGTGGCTGCTGGGGTTTTGATGCTGTAATGCGAAACGGCTGGGGGAAAGAGGACTACAATTCGCCTCTTTGTCTGGTCTCCGCCCCAGTGTCACCCCTCTCTCCTCTCCTCGGCAGACCCTCATCATAGCCAAGCTCATCATCATCCCTCTCCGTCTATCTCCCCACGTCCTGCCACCCATCACGCTGCCTTGATCACTCGTTCTCACTCATGCTCTGTCTAGCGTTACCGTTTTCGCTTCATATCGTTCTTTGTTTTTGCCCTTTTCTCACTGTCTGCTGTTTTATGTCCACATTTCATCCGACCAGACCATTTCGATTCTCACCACGTTCCATGTCTTTTCCCATGAATATGCATTATGATTCTGCTGTCTCATCCTCTCCCCTTCTCCGTCTTTCTCTTCCCCCGTCAGTCTCCTGTAGTATCTGTGGGCTTTGCCAGGTTTCATCCCAACCTGGTGGTCGGGGGGACTTACTCGGGACAGATTGTCCTGTGGGACAACCGCAGTCACCGTCGGACCCCCGTCCAGAGGACTCCTCTGTCTGCTGCTGCGCACACTGTAAGGCTGAGTCCAGTGCAACAATACAAACAGTCAACACACAGCTGATGTTTTTAGTTTTGACACATTTACAAAACATACAGCACACAACAATGTCACAATAATTTTCTTATAAGCTGTGTTGGTTTTACTACTGAAAATATGACAAATCAATAACATTTTTTATAGTTTTTTGCTTCTAGTGAATCATTTATCGAGCAATTAATGCAAGTAGCATTATTTGCTACTTCTAGCTCCTAAAACAGGAAATATATCCTATCCATATTATTTTGAATTATTGGTAAGATGATCTTAAGGCATCACAGGGGGCTCTGAGAAATCGTGACAGACTTAGTTGCCGTCCTGGTGAAATAAGCTGTGACCTAAATGAAAAAGCTCCCTGTTGTGCTTTGATCAGCTACATAAAATAAAATAATTCTGGAGGATTTCAGGAGAGTTTTTAATGTCATATAAACACGCTGATGTACACACAGCGTTATATTTTCACATGATACTGGCATGACCCTGCAACTTTGAGACTGATTATTTTTTCCATAATAGAAACACACACACACTCTAGTCATGACTGAAAAGACAGCTCAGACTCTCCAGTGAACTCGCTGACCCCCAACGAATTACTCACCAATATACACTAGTAATATCTTAAGACCCGGGGCCGCTTATAATCACAGCTACAGACACACACACACACACACACACACACACACACACACGGCCACATGCCATCCGTGCTGTAAGTTTAAACCCCAATAATAAGGCAGTGGCTCTCGTTCTCTCCAGTCAGCGAGTCCAGCCAGCTAGCATGGTGCTGATTGCTGAATGGATCCTTTGTGCACCGCGGTACACAAATCAATTACTGCCCAGTAATGACATAATGCTTTCACACACTGCTGTGGATTTGCGCAGCATGTAAGGAAACGAAACATAAGGAGCGGCTGCACACTGGCATGTGAGCCGTCTGCTGCATCCGTCGGTCTAATGATGTCAAATGACATTATCATTTCAGGGCCATGACTAAAATCTAATATTACCAATATTAGCGTGTCAAATCATTTAAATAGTTTATGTTACTGACAGGCCACTATGAGTAAAATGTTTAATATACAAGATGTCACATGTGTAGTGATTTTGTAGAGCGTATTTGTGGGGATTTTTTGAAGCATATTACAGTTGAGGAAAGTTATAAAGTATTTTGCATGTGTGTATCTCCACCCGTCTCATCCTTTTTGCCTGTCTGTGTGTCTTTATCTCTCTTTGTGTGTGTGTGTGTGTGTGTGTGTGTGTGTGTGTGTGTGTGTAGCACCCCGTGTACTGCGTGAACGTGGTTGGCACCCAGAATGCCAACAACCTGATTACTGTGTCTACAGACGGCAGGATGTGCTCCTGGAGTCTGGACATGCTCTCCCAGCCGCAGGTACACGACACACCTAACACACTGTCCACACAAGCTGCCGACAGCTCAGAGAAAGACTCAGTGAGTCACGCGTTGAGTCTTTAAAGATGAAGAATATTTTATGACTCAATATTGGATCAGATAGAGAGTTTTAGTGTTCATACATCTGGGATTCCACATATATTTATCACTGTGTATAGGCTCACATTAATGCTTTGCTCTGTGTGTGTGTGTGTGTGTGTGTGTGTGTGTGTGTGTGTGTGTGTGTGTGTGTGTAGGAGACCATGGAACTGGTGTACAATAAATCCAAACCTGTAGCAGTGACAGGTATGGCTTTTCCCACGGGAGACGTGAACAACTATGTGGTTGGGAGCGAGGAGGGCACTGTGTACACTGCATCCAGACATGGCAGGTTTGTGGGCAGGCACACACACACACACACACACACACACACACACACACACACACTCCTTCATCAGTTCAGAGTTGTTTTTCTAAATGTGATACATTTGAGTGTTTTTGCCTTGTTGCCTTGAGTAATGAAACAAGCAGAATTAGAATCGTTTTCTAAAAACGATTATTTGGATGCTGGATGGATTATTTTCTCTCAATTTACGGAGTTAATTATTTCACTTTTAATCAAAGCTCCCTGACTGTGCTACAGATTTAATTCGAGCGCAAGCGTCCTCAGCAAGGCACGAACCACTTCACTGCTTTACATTTAAACGAGCTGAAGACCACTGAAACACAGCAGAGCTGAACCTCCCGTGTCTTCCCTCCTCAGTAAGGCGGGTATCTGTGAGATGTTCGAGGGCCACCAGGGGCCCGTGACGGGCATCAGCTGCCACAGCGCAGTGGGCACCGTCGACTTTTCCCACCTCTTCATCACATCCTCCTTTGACTGGACCGTTAAACTCTGGAGCACCAAGGTATGGTGTGTGTGAGAGAGACAGAGAGAGGGTGTGTGGGGGGTTGATTGTGGACTGAGAAAATGTGTGTGTGTGGGAGAGAGAATGAACTAGTTAGTGAGGAGGTAAGCTGTGTCCTGTAGGGGAGCAACTTCTTGGAAAATCAGTCTTTCTCTTACTACTTGTGTGTCTACGTGTGTGTGTGTGTGTCGTGATAAGTCAGGTAAGCTCTGTTACAGGGTGTGTGGATGCTGTGTGGTTCTAAGTATTCAATAGTAGAGTGACACAATTCGGGTGCACAAGCTGCACTGATTGCTCAGGTAGCCCACAGAAGAAGGCCGGACAACATCAGAGAACAGTTTACCTTTCGTTCTGCCTTCACAGTAAAAGTAGAACATTTGTCACTGTCGCTTCAAGACTAAGAATAATCACTGACGCTGATGAGTTTAAGCTGCAACCATATTTCATTTACTAAAATCTATTTGTATCATTCAAACAGTGCACACATGTAGCACCTTGTAGCACCATGCACAGAGGCTGAGTCCTTGCTGCAGCGACCCAGGGTTCGATTCCAACCTGTGGCCCTTTGCTGCATGTCATCCCCCCCTCTCGCCATCTCCCCACTTTTCTGTCATTCTTCAGCTGCCACAAATAATTCAAAGCTCCAAAAATATTTTTCTAAAAATGCCCAGAGCTCATTGAGAATTTCAGTGTTTTCACCCTGTTATAGTTGAATCTGATCACTTTCTGATATCCGTCGGTCTTCATCAGATCTTAAGCATCGTGAGACTCACTGAGGTGCATTCAGTTTGCCTCAAACACACTCTGAAGCACTCCTGCTGTCAGTGGTTTTTCGAGTGACCCCCGTCCACTCTGCGCATTTGTTCTCTTTTCAAACCGACGTGGCGAATTCCATTTTAGCGGCAGCAAAAAAGCAAACTGTCACCGTCAGAGTGCTGGAGAAAGGAGAAGCCAGCTAATACATTCAGAGACACGATTGTGGGGGCGGCGGCGAGACGCGAGACGAGCGTGGCGAGAAATAGCGGCGCAGGTGATGCGGACTGCACGCAGGAGAAAGGAAGGGAAGAAAACTGGAGAGAGGAGTCAGCAGAGAGGAGAGTGAGAGGAGAAGAGGCCAGGAGGAGGCATTGTAAAGACAGACCGATTTCATGTTTAATGGTGGAGGTGACGCTAACGCTGGAGGACAGAGAGATCAACATGAGCAGGGCGTCGCACAGCAAGCGCAGCCAGAAATCAAAGAGACCTATTCAATATGAGGAAAATACATAATGCATATTGCATAATACCTTCAGCTTTATGCGAGATCCAGTTACAGCTCTCATACTTGGCTGTGACAGGCAGTAAAGCACTCTGATGAATTTTAGCTCGTGTTTGCATGCAGCCAGTCCATAAGTCTTATTCGAAGGGTCCCGCGACACATATTAAAACATTTCTGCGGATTTTCATCAGAAGAGTGTGTTATTTTTCAGGATTTGGGAATTCCCTTTCCTTTGAGGGGCACCGCAGGAATGCGTGTCTGTCTCTTATCCCACATAACCCATATTTGTGTGTGGGCAGGCAGAATACCTGAGCGTGTGTGTATGTGTGTGTGCAAATATAGACACACACCACACATGCCTCACGTGCACCTTAAGCAAGCTGCCTTTGCTTACCTAAAATCCCCTCGAGGTTTGCCTTCAGCCCAACTGTTGTAAAACACACACACACACATATATTTGCAGTGAATTCTCTTTGCATTCGCACACACACACACACACACACACAAATACACACGTTTGCCCTCGCAGTTCAAAAAGGCCGTCGCACAGAAGTCTGCTGATGTTTTCACACTCAGCGGTGCAAATATTGTGGTTAGTGAAAACATTTAGAGTCGGCCAGAGTGCGAAGACGTCGCGACAGCTGGGAGTGGGTTCATGATTGTGCATAACTTGAACCGTTCTTGCTCTCTTGACCCCGAAACCAGCATCTGCTAAGTGATTGGATGAAGCATAATCATTCCACTTTCGCTCTCTTAAGAAGTTAATTAAAGGCCTACATCTCTGTCAGTTCAGGTGATTGATACTGAGTGTCTGCGTTCTGAAAATTGAGATCTTGATCTCCAGTGAAGGATTTTGACGTGTTTTTTTCTGTTTTTAGCGCTGTTTGCGCTAAACATTTTCTAATTTGAGGACAACATCTGAGGGGACAGTGTGCAGTTATTAAATCTGGGGTGAATCTGTCAAGCCAGTGGGATGTTTGTGATGCAGATGCAGCCAGGATGGAACCAGTGAAATTACACGACTGATGCAGAGACAAGATGGTTTGGATCCCTCTGAAAGTCCAAGTCACGAGAGGTTTTCTTTAAGACTCCGCGACAGTCTGAATTTTGAGATAGCACATGCAAAAATGAGAGTGACTGTCGCAGGCTGGAGTCTATTTTCTAATCAAAAGCGTCCGTCCATTCATTAGTTTTGTAAACTTCGTTATGTCAATGAAGTGGCATCTCACCCTGATGATAACTATCTGTATCAGTGATGCTGTTCCAGTTGAAACGTGCAAGAAGCTCCACAGCTTCTCAGCGCAGGAACGATAATGACAAGCAGTTGCTTCACATGCGGCGCCACCAGGATTAAGCTTCATTTAAAGATTAGTTTTAAGACTTGTTGCTCCAAATCACCTTACTTAAGACAGGTAGATTATGGACAGACTGCAGTAAAATAGTAGTTTACATTTTGAATTGTCTGTAGACACAAGGAGGACTTTATCCATCTCATCTCTAATGTGATGTGTAAACTTGAAGCGTATGGCCAAACACAGCGAGAGATTCGAAAGATAGCTTTAAATTCAGCAAGGCGGATTATCAAAATGAAGCAGCGTTTCAAAGAGTGAAGTTACAAAGTTAACTAAAACAAGAAGAGGATAAGAGCGAGAGGGAACATAAACAGAAATCTCTCAGCTGATCGAACGCTGAACTGTGAGATGGAGTAAAATGACCTCTGCTGTCACCCCACCGGCTGGAAAACAGGTTCAATCGAGGCTTGAAATTGTCTCGGCTCTGTTTGTTTGTGTTTGTGTGTTTATATTTGTGTGTGTGTGTGTGGTGGGTCTCACAACCTTTCAGAACAACTGTGGAGTGAGAGAGAGTAAAGGTGGCAAAGAAAAAGAGAAAGAATGAGAGCAGGAGGAGGAGGAGGAGGAGAAAGAGGGACTACATTCTTTCATTTGCTCGTCCAGCCAACCTGTCTCCTCTCCTCCACCCCTCCCACTCTACCTGTCAGGAATGCAGTTTGTAAGCCTCTGGAATCCTAACAGCCGGTCAGAGAGACAGGGACACACACACACACACGCACGCGCACACACACACACACGCGTATGAAGCCATATTCCCACACTCATTTAATTCACCCTCTATCTTTAATTGCAGCACAAGCAGTAGCCTTCAGCCAAGTCAGCGCAGTTCAACCATCACCAAGAAAAAAGAACACACCACATTCACAATTAAGGAGCTTGAGATTTTAAGATTTTATCATCCTGCTCTTTTATTTAAAGTAGATCTACAGAAAAACAGTGCAAACACATATTCAATATTACCGTCTGATATTAGCTTATGACAGATATATTGATGTTGGTGTATATTTTGTCTAAAGAAGAAGAAGAAATATGAAATAAAGAAAAGTTTCACACAATGTAGACACAGTGTCACCATTAAACAGTCCACCAGAGAGCACTGACAGGTTTATAAATTCCTATTTTAAATATAAGTTTAGAAAAAAAAAAGGGTCCACTATCGGTCAGACTCTACACACACACACACACACACACTCATCCTATTTCCAGCTCCCCTTCCTCTCCGTCCTTCGTCCACCCCTCCCCTTCTTCCTCCCATTTCCACCTCTTCCCATCTCTCTCTCCCTCAGACAGCTGTTGTGTTGAGGTTACAGTACACCTTGTGGAGGGGCCCTCCCTTTCATCTCTCCCAGCGGTTTTATGGTGCTGTGTGAATGTGCGAGGCTTTTTAATTAGACTCTGCACCCAGACAGGCCCCAAGGCTGAGGCAGCGCCACTCTGTCTGAAGCCCGCTCACTCCCTCTCTCCGTTCCTTCTCACTCTCTGTCTTTCTTTTCTTTCTATCTCTAGTGTGCCATCTACTGTAATCCATAACTGTCTCTCGGCTGCGCTTTTTCACACCATCTCAGTCGTGCACTCTTACATAGATATCCTCTCTTCGTCTCTTTCAGCACAACAAGCCTCTGTACTCGTTTGAGGACAATGCCGACTATGTGTATGACGTCATGTGGTCGCCCGTGCACCCCGCGATCTTCGCCGCCGTGGATGGCATGGGCCGCTTAGACCTGTGGAACCTCAACAACGACACCGAGGTGTGTGTATACAGTGTGTGTGAGAGAATATAGGTCATTATGGGCGTGTTTTCTGTGTCATCTCTTTGTGTGTTGATGTGCGTGTGTGTGTGTGTTTGGTGTCCTCAGGGCCTGTTGCTGGGCCTCAGCCCGAACCACACAACCAAACACCCAAGCTTTTTCCCCTCCCATCAACCCCCGCCCCCTCCCCACCGCCATCGCCAATCCCTCCACATCCCTCCCTCACACACACACACACACACACACACACACACTCACACACATGAAATCAAGATTCCCCCGTGGGCGTTTCCCACAGCCCTCGCTTTAAATCAGACTTTAGTGACATCTCCTCATCCCGGCTCCCACCCAGACGTCCCGCTAACATTCCTGCAACTTCTGTCCAACGTTCAGGCAACCTCAGGACCCCACCGCCTTTTCTCATCTGCCTCCCACACTGTGTCGCATCAGTGAAGCACACAGATGTGCAGATGCGCATGTGAGACCACGAGCGGAGAGCCCCAGCCCTCAGTCCGCAGTCCCATGCTGGAGATGAAAATAATAAAAGGAGAAAGTTCAGGCCAGGAGTTGAGTTTCTCAGTACTGTGGGGCAAGATTTGTATTCAGAAGAGAGCATGTGAGGTCAGTAAAGAAATATAGAAGATATCATATTAAATATATAATATGAAACACAACAATTCAGTTGAGTAACTAAAATGGTTTGTAATCTATTTTATGGTCATTTTATTCTACAAATCATTTAAGTTTCTTTTTAAAGAAACTGATAGCACTTCCACACTGGCTTCATTTCCCAGCACCGGAGGTTGCTGCTTGGCAATAACTAATTAATTTGTGCTATCTTCACACAGAGACAGGATATCTGGTTACACTGTCTCCAGTCTTTATGCTAAGCTAAGCTAAGCTAAGCCTCTCCACACCGTAGCTTCAAATTTAGTTCGGTCTTCTCTAACTCTGAACTATTCTTTTAAAGGACCAGTATGTAGGATTTCATGGCACCTACTGATTGCAACCATGTCGCCTCACCCTCTACTCCAAGAAACTACAGTGACTGCAAGATAGTTTTTAGTTAGTCTGTTCTGGCCTTCTGTAGAAACATTGCAACACTCAGGTGATTATACACTAATGAAAATATAGTTGCGCATTTTTATATTCCATTTCTGCCATATTCTGTAATCTGACACAATGGACATTCGAGGAAGGAAGTTGAAGTTGCATTATGGGTAAAAGATATGTTCAGCCATGAGTCTGCAAACTATATTTTTTTTACAGCTCTGAGAGTGGATACCAAACCTTTGATCACTCAGGTAAAAGTAGGGATAAAAGGATTCTCTATTCTCCTCCTCTCTTGGTTTCCATGGAGACAACACCCACAGTGCCTTCAACCTTAATACAAGTCTGCATCTCTATAGATGCTCTCCTCCCTCTCCCATAACGCTCCCTCACTCGTCTTCTCATTTCCTTGCAGCACATTTTTTTTACGGTCCACATATAAAATTGACAACTCATCTCCCAGGATTTTATGTCACATCTCAGTTCTCACGTCTCGTCTTTTAAACCCCCAACACTCACTGATCCCGTCACCGGCGTCCTCCCTCTGCAGCCCAGATGACAAGTTTCCCATGGTTCCCCCAACAGCAGCCTTTTCACCGACAGAGGAAGAGTTCATTATCGAAGGCCTAACTCAGCTAACAATGTGCTTTATGAGAAACATTTGCTCAGACACACACACACACACACACACAAACGGATGTACCAAACACATGCACAGTCAGTCTAATAGCAACAGACTTCCATTGTTGCCATCATATTAAAAACACACAGTCATAACGACACTAACGGAGCAGCGCGGCGCGCCTGGTTCTCATTTCCAGCTTACACACACACACACACACACACATGCACACACACGCACACACAGACATATACAGCCAATTTAAAGCGCTCAGTTCAGATCCACTCGGGCGGAGCGGTGGAAGCTAGCAGGCTAATGGCAGTCAGTCTGTGGTTAGCGCTGCTTTAAATACGCAGAAGCTCGGTGTGTGAGGCGACATGATGCCAAGGCCCTCTGTCTCCACTGGTGACATGTGTCAGACTCGCCTGCCACATGTCAGGAACAGTTTATGGAAACACTGCAGATGGTTTTAGGTTTTTAAAGGTGCAACATGAGTACCGCTGTTTACCAAAAAAAAAAAAAGAGCATCAGCTCACCCACAACAGCAAACATGGACGCTGTTATTATACAGTAAATAGCCTCGTGTGTGTGTGTGTCCACATTTGAGGGTTTGTAAATTTGACAGTGATGTTTTTCTAACCTCGTGAGCATTTTTTCGGATGAAGTTGTGCCTTTTAATGTAGTAAACTTGTTTTGTGAATGAGACTATAATGGGATAATGCTCCTATTTTCCAATAAACATTAAGAAGAACAGCTTAAACAGAAGTTAGGCTCATTAAATAAAAATAAATAAAGACTAAAAAGACATGGCATGGATGTGAATCATGCTTGATTTGGTTAGGAATGGACTAATTTAATATCCAGGAAATTGGTGACATGCTATTTTAGATGGAACTGGTTTGTAACTAACTTACAAACTCACTCACATTCAGCGGGTTATATTTATCAATGAGGAAAACATAAAATGTCAAATGAAGTCGGACACAACAAGCTGTAACAAAAAACACTGTTCTAGCAGCAGCAGCCTGCAGGCGGCAGGCTGGAGGTGTTGTTGTTTTTATGGATATATTAGAGGGTTTTATGAAGGTTTATGTGCCTCGTTAGAGCCCACATAGCATTTTAACTTCTTTAACACAATGTGCTGTAGGTCCTCCGGTGGAGTTTTGATAGGTCTCGTCAGTTCCTCATCTCAGTGTGTTGTTTATTAAACAGTTTACACATACACGCCTGAGTGGCATTCATGTAATCTGATCTATACATGTAAGTTGAGCATCTAGATTAATCCCGAATGGTCTGTTTAATCCTTTGTCCACCAGGTACCGACCGCCAGTGTGACCATCGAAGGCGCCTCGGCTCTCAACAGGGTCCGCTGGTCATCAGGAGGGAAGGAGGTGGCCGTGGGCGACTCAGAAGGCCGAGTCTGGATCTACGATGCCGGAGAGGTACAGATGATAGGAGATCACATCATTAAAGTGAAGCAGAACACTCTGTTCAGAGTGATGTGTGTCTTAAAATAATAACTGTGACATATTAAGTGGTGTTGTACTGAGGTGTTTTTTAATATGATGTTAATATTTTGGCAGCCCGCTCTGGTTAAAAGAAAAAAATGGGTGGAGTACATTGTTGTTGGATTCACTTTGAGCGCTGTGATGCATGCAGCCGGTGGTTCTCGCGGGTTTAGTTTTCAGACAATCAAGATTTAATTACACCCTAGGTGCCAAAAGCATGACTGAACTACAATGACCAAAATTTATTGCACCATTGCAATTAAGTTGTACTACAGGCAGATAGAGAGATTTTAGTGCCTGGAAGATGAGTTACCGGCGTCGCTAAATGAAACATCAGTTAGAGCTCATCAGTAATACCTCCCTCTTGACGGCGTCTACCAAAATAAACCGTCATGTGGTGAAAGTATGGATGTAACTTACTACTTACTACTACTACAGATTTTACAAATATATACAAACCTCTTGTTGTGTTTCATGTATATTTGGTCCACTGACTTTGGCGAAAGGCACGTACTATAAGAGCACAGCTAAGTGCATTTTTTTTTTTCACAGTGAAACCTCCACATGTGCCACAGCCGACCATTTTAGGTCTTTTAACCCTGTATGTTTACCCAACTGTCAGTATTGCCATGGATGTATGTGTTTTTTTTTTTTCCTTTTCCCCTTCCCTCTTTCGTGTCCCCCTTGTAAAATGGCCTCCACATGACTTTGCCATCACCACAAAGCGGCCAACCACCCTGCCTGAGCCTGTATGATCTCTCATGTTAGCAGGGCTCTGGTTAGGATCCCCATGTGAGGCCGCGTTAGCCTAGCCGCTCGGGCTAATTTTAGCGTCTTTTTGTTGTGTGGTGAGTTTAGAGGGAGAGACTCGGGCTGACTCCACGCGGGGTTGATGGTAACGAAGAGTCATCAATAAAAGTGAGCGGGGTTGAAAGGTTTTTTACGACTCCAAAGAGGAGTGTGTATGTGGGTGTATGTGGCGGTGGTGATGGGGGTATTTACTTCACTAGAAACTACCCCCACACAGCTAAAACTAGGAACAGTATGAGAAAAAAAGACATGCCAGGAGTTCCACAAGACCAACAGAGACCTTTGAGACGGTTCCAGGAAAACAAAATACCAAATACTTATATTTCAGTCTTATTTTACTCGGTACAAATTAGTTTTGTGTAATTTATCAGCAGGGATTAGGACTGTTTTGATTAGTCCTCCACTGGTGTTGCTCTGGATGGAAAGTCCAACTCATGAAACAAAAGTCTCTCGAATGGCTGCCATGAGACAAAACTTGAGCAGATCAAGGTTAGCGGCTTAATGCTGCTCCGTGACATGAAAATGTTTTGGCCCCGCTGCTTTTAAAAGCCTGACAATACAAAAATCCAACCGTGTTTCTTTGACACTAAATGCCAAAGTCACTCAGGCACCGTATACATGATGTTCTGGCAAGAGACCCCCTGCTGCGGCCAGCCCAGCTCTGTGGGGGGTTTAGGGGTGGGGTGGGGGGTGGGGGGGGTTCAAAATGGCTGCCTCCCTCCTCCTGGTTCCTGTTTAATTACAGCCTGGCCACGCAAAGCGGTTGCAGACAGCTTGGGTGGCGGCCGCAGCTTCTGTCCCACTCATTCTGACTCCCACAGTGCACGACTGCAGTTACACACTTAAAGAGGAACAGTTCGACATCCTGTATGAGTCTCATGGTCACTGCAGTTCATATGAGGTATTAGTCATGACTCTCAGGATGACCACTTTGATTCAGACTGAATTATCTATGCAGATATTTCATGGATCGTTTTGTAGTTTTGTATATTCATTGTCCTCAGAGGATGAACCCTGGTGATGTTAGTGACCCCCTGACTTTTCATTCAGCGTCACTGCGAGACTGTTTTTGGTACACACATTCATGTTCTCCGCAAGATATGTCGTAATAACTTTGGTGACCAAGAAACAACAAAAGAAACATCAGCTTGGCGCCTACATACTATGTACATGTGTCCACCCAGCTCTTAACGCCACCCGTGTTTGTCTGATGTCTCCTCTCAGCTGTCGGTGACTCACACTGATGACTGGGGGCGCTTCGCTCGTACCCTGATGGAGATCCGCGCTAACCGTGCGGACGGCGAGGAGGAGGGGCCTATGGAGCTGGCTTCATAGAGCAGGACTCCAAACCAAAGCAGAAGAAGAATCAAGAGACCTGGTGTGCTTTTATTGGTGTCACTGTAGCATGTGCACTCAGTTTTTTTGGTCTGTTTTTCGTTCGTTCACCTTCATGTACAGCTCCTGTCTGGTTCAAACTGTTAATGGGTAAACCTCTACTGATTTGTCCGCCCCTATTTATTTGTTTCTTTAAGGTGTGTTGCTTGCAACTCGTAAGCCTTCAGTATATACAAAGTGGCAGTCTTATAGCCTTATGAAGTTATGTGTACTGTAACGATGCTTTGCACTACCGTAAAATATAAAGCAGGGTCCATAGACTAATCATGTATTGTTTACAAAATGTCACGTTCACTTTATGTTGTGCTTCTTTTCTCTGTATTATGCCTGCATGCGACACATTCCTGAAATATTCCAGATGCATAAACATGGGCGTTGTTATGGTAACGTTTTCACACGTGGGGCTTCGTGGCTGCTTTATGTCAGTGTTTCAGAGTGTCAGAAACTAAATCAAGTGTGGTTATCGGCACTTTGTCTATTGTTCTTGACGAGAGCGACAACTGTATATTCTTTAACGAACCAGAGCAATTATCAAGAGGTATATTGTACTGCAGAGCGCTCGCTGTTAAACCCGCTATGTTTACTATTAAAGCGTAGCTGATGAACGTGTCGTGTCGCTTTTTCCCTCGCAACGACTGTGAATGAAAATTAAAAAAAAAAGAAACATACAGCACACATCTGGTTTACTAATATAAGTTTCTCTTTACTATCAGTACACACGTTACAGCCATACATACAGTAAGGCACGATTATTACACACCATATGTAACTCCTACATTCTCTGTACGTCCAAATTTAAATACTCAGTCGTGACACGCTGCAGAAGTGCAGTCGGTGCCAGCTGTCTCTCAGATATTTACACATCTGCTTACATTTAGACCTGAAACCAAACATCTTTACAACAGTAAACATTGTGTACACTCGTTGTGTTACACCGTGTCTTTACATTCAAGTACTTTTTGGTCGTGTTCTCGTGGATGCATTTGATCAAAATCGGCACGCTACTGAACGAGCAACTCAGGACCAAAATAGCTGTAGAAGATATGAAAATATGTCTCTGGATTTCTCATATATACAGAAGTGCCACACGTATGAGCGATCTTTTTTTTAGTCAGCTGTATGATCAATATGAAGAGTGTGCTTTTTATTAGAAAGCAACGTAAGGAAGACACTGGAATAAGCTGTGACTGTATGTAGTTTTTTGACAGTATTTTCCCAAAAAAAGCAAGCAGTTAAGGTGTGTTTGAACGTCTGCCAGCCCTCCTGCTGCCTGTGTGCATATACTGTACCAGCTGAACTGTATGAAAAACAAAACCACGATATAATACAACTCTATACAATGTCAATCAAAGTAAAATAAATACTGCACGAGTCCTACAAAGAGTGTTCTTGAGTACTCATGCTAATTGGCTCACTAATCCATATGGTCGCATATAAACTACCATATATATGATTCTAAGAAGAAAAATGATAAATAAATAACTTAAAATACTACAAACTTGATGGAAAACATTCAACCCTTCTCTTTCCCTCACTCCCCCACCCGTGGAGGAGGTTCAGGGGCTGCTCGCACTGGAGGCGGCTGCCGCCACCGTGTAGCGTGGGAGATGGAGTCCAAACTTGCTCTCAATGCCAGCGAACGTGGCCACGGCCAACCTGAAGCCTCCGATGTGGTCGGGGTTGGGCGCCGGCAGGCTGATCCGAGACTTGGGGGTGGGCTCCGAGCCAGCCGGCTTTCTGTGGTGTGTGGAGAGAGAGGGAGAGAGAGAGAGAGAGAGAGAGAGGGAGGGAGGGAGAGATAGAGAAGGGGGAAAGAAAGAGGAGGGAGGAAGCCAGAGGCATAAAGAAGGGGGGAGAGAGAGAGAAAGGTGAGGAGTGGTGGAGTAAGAGTGTTAAACAACATAAACACAGCGCAAGATGTTTTAACCGAAAAAGGAGGAGGAAGGGAGCTCGCACACGGAGTTTTATTATTATCTTTCATTAATATTATTTGTTCACCACTGTTCACCACAGAAATAAACATCTTAATAAAAAAAAATCCAAGTGGGATGTTTTCTCCCTTAGAGCAGAACTAAATCAAATCCCACGCTGATTTCACGTCGCGCTTTGCCAACAGGGACAGCAAAGGAGCACAGATGAACTCACTCAAAAGCCACAACACATCTTCATGGGATCTGCTGTTGATTTTGTTTCACTGCCAGCCTCTGAGAGCGAGGCAGCTACATGTAAAAGTCATGAGCCATCCAGCGAATACATGCATGTGCAACACAGCTGTCCATTAAAAAAGAAGCATTTTTCGGCGCTCGCTTTTTTCGAGAGGTTCACCACCTCTCTTTCCCCGCTGGACCTTTTTTAACTTCAGAAAAAAAAAGGAGTGAATTATTCCTGAGAGGGAACTATTTTGAGGAGGGAAATGAGCTTGTTTCAATCTCTGAAGTGAAATGTGCAAGTACACATGAAAGTACGCGTACAAGTCAAATGGGTGCTGCCTGGCCTGATCAGTGTGCGGTGCTAAAACTCTTGAGTTTTGAGAAAATTGTCACATCCAGAGCTTTGAGTGAGGGCTTCAGTCTGTCAGCTAACGTGCACAGAAATTATTTTTGGTCTTGTGGCATGTCTTTCTCTCTTGCAGAGGAGCGGGGACACACACCGGGAGCAGCTACCGTTTGTTGAAATTAACACTATTGTTCTGGAAGGAGACGTCTTTGATAACGAGATGAACTGTCTTCAAATATGGTGTAAATTAAGCAGTTCTGTCATTTTCGCAACAACAAAATGAAAACAGGAAGCTCAGTTTGGTGGAAGGTCAGTACGGCCAGGTGAGACTCACTGTCCTCCAAAGTCGACGTAGAACCAGCGCTGCAAGAGCTCGTAGGTCACCAAGGTCACTCCAAACTGAGGCGAGGATCTGAACACACGAGCTGCAGGAAGGAAAACAAATGTGTTTATTACGTTTATATGGACCAGGGGACGATATATATACCGGTATTGACAATAACTGTGATATTTGAAAAATGAAGTGATACATCAATAAAACATGATAATCGTGTAAATAATCCAATGACTCTTGAATCATTTCCATCTGTTTCCGTTCTTGCTTTGTGGTTCACGGTCAGTGTTGTCAATTGTTCTTTTGTACAGTTTGATTTTCTATAGAAATTGTGATAATGTCAATATCGTGCATTCTTTGTGCCACTAGTACAGTGAAAATCTGATATCATGACAGCTCTAATATAGACACTAATCTACACAAGGTTCAATGTCAGAAGTGAGAGGGATACAGAGTCAAAGGTTCCTCTATTTCTCTATATTTCTAGCAAACAATATTGATGGTGATTGGTTATCATGCTTTCTATAATTGTAGCAGTAGTAGTAGTAGTTTCATGTCATGCCATTTGGCCCATCTCACATGGGATTACAAGGCTCTATAACAAACAGCTCTAACAGAAGTCCTCCGGTTATACAAAACCAAAAGAAACTCATGTTATACGCACTCTTACATACTTAAAATAACATGTTAAATATTTTGAATAAATTGTACATTAAACAGCAGAAGAAAAGAAATGCTACGAGCCTCAAGTTTACCCTGATGAAGAGATTTTTTCCTCATCTCTTTCAATCCTAGCACCTTTTCAGGACAATATTACCTGTGAATAAAGATATAGATCCATTTTTTCCCCTGGAAAACATGCAGAGGTGATGGAAGTACTCCTTACAGGCCTTTTCAGTTTCTGCAGTCTCTGCTCAGGCTCCACACGACCCAACAACCTCCACCAGACAGGGTACAAAGACACGGCAACATGATTAGATGTTGGCCTTAGTGAACATTACCTCCAGCTCCTTTCCAGAAAGCCCGGGGTCCCTCTTCTCTGAGAATCTTCCAGAAACAGTCTACCAGGCCGCTGTAGGTGGTCTGACCGGCACGTGCCGCCACCTGTAGCCTGGTCTTGATCACGTCAGCTGGGGTCACCAGAGAGGCCGCTGGCATGCCTGCAGAGAAGAAAAGCAGAGAGCTGTTTAGTTGTGTGACGCATTTCTTTTTTTTTTTTTTTTTTTAAACAGTTGTATATGTTTGATTCTAAATAGCACAAATTTAAAAATCAGCCCCAAACAAATGAAATGATTTGTCGAAAGCAGCCATCAGCAAGCAAATGAAATCTCGCATATCATCGTAACTGCATCTGATAGAGTGGTTTTAGCGTTCTTTGTTCCCCCCCTTTTTAAAAACGCGTCATCTTGGATCTTGACCATCTTACAGCAAGTCTGCTGCATACGTACACTATACACAAGTAGGGGCCAGTTCCTATCAATTCACCATCAACCAATCCATACCACCAGCGAGGCCATTATTTAATCTCTACCTTTTTTCTCCCTTTCCTCTCTCTCCCACTTTCTTACAACCGCTTGAAAGGGGCCGAACAATGGACGGTAATGAGAGCAATGCACACTGTGCCCCGTGTGCCGGGCGAAAGTGACTGGCTGACTGAAGGGAGTGACTGCAGAACCCTCTCTCCAGCCACTTCAGCCATGAATGGACTCAATCATTGATGGCTCGGTCATTACCATCAACTGCCCTCTTGACGATTTACTCTGACTTCTTGGTTTTTGTAACGGCCAAACGAGCTATTCAGCAAGCCTAATCAACTCAGCATTAGGTAGCAGACTGGCACCCGGTGGAGACTGACCACCTGCGCTGAACTGAGGGGAGAGGAGAGGAAGAATATGAGGAAGCCTCCTGTGGATTTTTGGAGGAAATGTGGTGAAGGGTAGTTGAGAAGAGAAAGTTGAGGAACAAGGGAAATAAGGTAGAGCTTATTATCCTGTTCATATAATACCAATTATGCAGTCTTTTTAACATGGTGAAGTGTATTTTTAACATTTATTTCACACCTTCGAGGTGTTGTGGGAGAGTCCTGAGATGAATATATACATCTATAGGGCAGAAACTATTTTTATTATATATTTTCATGACAGATTAATTATCTTCTCCTCTTAATCAGCAGATTGTTTTGTAATTATCGTGTTAATTTTGATCTATATAGCCCAATATCACAAGGGGATTTAAAATTAGTACATGTAACACCCTCAGACCATCAACTTGGATGAGCAAAACCCTTTAACCGTAGAAAAAAAAATTCAGAAGCATCATTAAGAGGACCAAAATTTAGAAAAATACGTATTATAATTTTCTTGTCCGAGCAACAGACAAGCTTTCAGATTTTCAATGAAAGTTGTGCAGCTGTGCAGTTTTTTTGTAAACAAAGTTACATTTACATTCAGTATTACAGTGAAAACCCCACTGGGCACATCTCCGTTCTCTGTTTTGGTCCGTTCTCCACGCGACTTCAAACCCCAAAAATGGAACAGCCGCATATTCTCGGCGGAGCCGAGCTGTGACTCGCCTCTGAAATGGACCACAGCGCTTGAAACAATGACTAGAACGGCACATAGAACGGCCTTTACTTCCCAAAACACATTTTGAAAAAGCTAATATTTTGAATATTTCAAATCGTGTATTGTTGACGTGTTCGCTCGCTGGCGGCCTTCTTCATCATTTCCTTTAATGGTGCATTGCTGCGCTCCTTGACGTGTTACTGTCACCAGTTGTTGCAGAGCGCAAAAGCTTGAAAGCAGAAGTAGGATGTGAATCTGGTCATCTGTGCGCACCTTTGTTCACCTTTGTTCACGACCTGTTCGTAAAAACATCGCTCTAGACCAGTCGATAAAACCTCGACAGGGGACCTTTAACCCTGATATAAAATGGAGAAACACGCGCAAGTACTCACATTGTTAAATCAACTAGCTGTTTAAGCTATACATGACGAAAATGAAAACATTAGTGTACCCTGTCAGGGACAAAAATGTTTGACCTGACCGCTGTGCTATGCTTAAGCTAAAGGGGTTCACCAAAAATATTCAAATCATTCTCTGGAGATTAATATTCATGCCAAATGTCATGGTGATCTGACCAGCGTTGGGATATTGATGAACAGTCGGCCTGAACGTGGATATTCCGTACACCCCACAGTGAATCAGGCCAAAAACTCCCTCCATAACTCTTTCTCACATACAGAGTTAATGCGAGTTAGAGATGGCCAACACCATGTTCTTCACAGACCAGAGTAATGCCTAGCTAAATAATGCTGTGCAAACTGAGCGTGTAATTCAATTTCCTGTGCTGACTGTAAAACACTAATTGCCAGAATGCTGTAACCGCTGATAAATATATGCGAAAGAGGGATGATAAATGTGTCGCAGTAACGAAAAAAATAAAGAAATCATGAGGCTCGTTTCGGCTCGGAGTATGTGGGCCGTGGCTGCCAGTCTTGTGGTGAGAAAACCGGAGTAAAAATGGTGGAGGGAGGCAGGATTTATGATTTTTCCGTGTTGTGCTGTGCCTCTGCGTCAAAAAGAGAGAGCTGCTGACACATCTCTGAGGGTTCAAAACAAATATTAAGTCTTTTATGCAAATGTTCTAAAGCCTTTTAACTTGGCAGGGGAGTGCTGGTCTGTTATTACTGTTTTCTTTAGGGATGAATCCAATATTAAAACTCTGCTTTGGGTAGATCATATTTTCATGCAGAGGATAAAGTTGTTAAGTCATCAGTGGATGTTGGTCCTCTTTGCCTCACTGTTATGACTAACCTACAGACAGGACTGTATGCATTCTTTCAGGGTGAACACACATAAAGTATGCGCAGGCATGTTTGCCTTCATGTGCGTTTGTGCATGTACAATATTATTAGGATTGGAAAGCCTCGCTGGCCCGCTTGGCAGGCATCTGAGGCGCTTCCCTGCTGCAAAGCTCCAAAACCCCAGTCCCCAATCACTGAGCAGCGCTCTAATTAGCAGCTACCGCCATGGAGCCTGCGGTCGGAGGCTGCCTGGCTTCCAAACTCAGAGCTCTGCTACTGTTACTGCAGGTCTGCGGAGGTCTGAGGCGAGAGCAGAGTGAGACCTGCTCTCACACTTTGCTCCAAAGGTTTCATTTCATAAACTTCATGTCTGCAGGTTGCCTCGGGGACAGGAAGATTTTGGCTTTTTGGCTGTCTTTGAGAGGTCAAATGTTTTACAAGACAAAACACTGTTTTTGGAGTCATGGACACACTAAAATAGGACTGTAGAGTCCAAACATGGCATCACGAGATCCACTCATACTAACAGTGATGACAGGTAAATTGGAACAGACCTGATTACAGTGAGTGACTTTTTCTGTTTGTTTTCTGTAAAAGATCTCGGACAAAGTTTCACCAGAGGTGAACCCAAAATTAAATTCTTTTTTTAAGGCTGCTGCAAGCAATATTTTCATAGATGGATCACATGACTACTTGCATGCGAAAGGGGTCGCTCATAGCGATGAACCTGCAGAGGAGTGTAACCGCACTCTGCTGTTTATCTAGGAGCTTTAATGCCTTTCAGCCTTGTGTCGCCTGGTTTTATGGCCAGTTACTTTATTGTCCGGGTTCACTCTCATTCTCTCATCAGTGTAGTTTTCCTCTAAAAATTCACTTTACGTTACCTGACACAGTTAACTCCTTCAGGAGCTGGTGGAGACCAAAAACAGAGCTATAATGGGAGTCAATATTGGAGGTATGTTTGATTATAAATGAATGATAATTGATAATGCTGCTGGATTTGCGGTTTGCTTGTTTACAAAATCAACTTTATAAAGGAGATTTTATGAGTATACACAGTATGTTGCTGGCTTTAAAAACACCTTCCCAGAAAGCACCCATAGGTGTTTTGGATTTTTAATAAATAACCCTGCAGGTGAAATTCTCAGTTTTGTTAATGTTAAAAGTTACTTTTTCGATTGGAAAAAATAAAGTTTAAAAAAAAAAAAAAAAAAAAAAAAAGTTACTTTTTCCACTAATCTTCATACTAGTTCTTTAGTTATTTCTTCCATTTTTAAGGCTGGCAGGATAGAAGTATTTTACCTGCCAGTGCTCCTGCAAACAACATCTTGACTGGCCCTATCCGTCCATCCTCCTCAGCGAGATAAGCCTTGGTGTGGGCGTAGCAGGGGAAGTAGATGGCTGAGAAGGGGATGTCCCGCAGGAAACAGGCCTTGGAACCCTGGAGAACGACAGCCGGAGTGAAAAGGAGATGTTTTAGGTTATAATAATGGGTTAAAGAGAAAGCAAAGACAAGGATAAACAGAAAAGAGAGCATGAGTGTGATGGGGCTCCGGGGATTTAAGCCTTGACTTCTGGCTTCGGTCTCTAAAGATGGATCATTTTTTTCTGTCCGTTCACAAACCGGCTATTCAAGCATCAACTGATGTTACCGCCAAAAACTACTTCCAAAAAACTTCTTATGGCAGAGTGAAATATCGGCCACAACATGACAGACAAATCATGTGTCTCCATATGCAAACGATCTGTGTCCTCAGCAGCAGGTGAAGGAGGCAGCTGAAGAAGAAAAAAAAGTGGGAGAGAGTGGGAAACGCAGAGAAAAGACAGACTGGCTGACGAAGATGACTCCTTGTCTGCCACTGTAAACAACACTATATCATCAAGCCTATTGAGTTTCCTGCTGAAGTTCAAGCCTGTTGGCCCGCTGCCACCTTCTCAATACAACAACTACAGTCAACAGAAAGCGTTTAAAGAGCTGGGCAGGGTCTCCCTGTTTTGGACAGGCTTCATTTAACTCCTTTGGGATAATCCTTTGGTTCCTACACACACACACACACACACACACACACAAACAGACAGAGGATTGGCAGATACCTGGGCTATCTTTTTCCCTCTCTTTCCTCTGGCACTTCTTGTCTGCCTGTCCGTCTTACTAGCTGGCTGGGGCCCGAGCGGCTGCTGAAAGCTGGGAGATTCTATCGAGGCAGGACAGACAAGCAGCGTCACAGGGACTGGGACAAGGAGTCTTATAACTGGCTGAGCAGTCTCTGAGAGAGAGAAAGTGTGTGTGTGTGTGTGAATGTAGAAAACTTGAACACCAAGATGAAATGTGATTAAATAACTTGAAGTTGAATAGAAAAATGTCTCTGATGTACCCTGACTGCGAGAAAAAAAACAAACAAAAAGGTAAACATCATGTGGGTCGATATTTCTACACTGACATCTTTCCCCCAGTGATGAATGGTGGCGCTAGTGTGTTAGCCACCCTACCAACCGGTAGCTCCACCAGCAGAGGGTGAACATCAGGATAATTACCCTGACAAAGGCAGCTCTGTGCCTGGGTGCAGCCCCTCCGGAGCCAGCCCGTCTGGGGCTTGCAGGCTGGAGCTCGTCTCCTCCCCACCTCCTCTCCAACACCACCACCGCCGCCGCCACCACCGCCGCCAACACTGCTACTGCTTTCTCAATGCACTTTGTCTCTTCTCTATGCGTGGACCAGGACGCGAACACAATGAATACCGCGCACGGGCATGCACACATATGGGGGATGCAGCATTGAACGGCATTCTCACAGACAATTGACAGAGTCTCCATAGTAGCTATAGGGACACACTGACAGAGTCATAAATCTGGGCAGGTAGACAGAGACAAGAGGAGGCTCCGCAGTCTATTACAGACTTACTAACAGAGCCAAAACATGGAAAGCTGCCTGTGCTGACAGGTGGTCACATCAGCAGATGCAAAGAAAAACAAACCTGGGAACATGCAGTAAAAAATATTATCAAAAGTTAAATCCGGTCTGAAGAAGGCCAGATATCACTGAAAAATAGTTTACAACTTGGAGTAAGTGCCATCATCTTACTTGCAAATTAATACAACCACAGGTATGAGATTGACATTTTCACAGTTGATTGTGTTTACAGTCGGAGCAGAATCTCCCCTGCTAAGCTCCATTAGGACCTATTTATGTAATTTAATTAGACATGCTCTGTTTCACCCTGAGGGCTAATGTCCTCATCCAGCCAGTTAAGCTGTTAACGTTAGCGGTAGCCGCAGCTCATTCATTGATTCCTATTCGGTAACTAACTTGTGGCATCCAAAGAACACTTACAGAGGGACGAACAGACGGTTAGAAGTCACAATATTTATAAGAACAATGATTGCGGAACTACAGAAAATATTCTTCAAAACACACCAACGCAACAATTTTTATATTAGCCTCCTTTGACACTATAATCTTTCACGCTTGCTTTACAATGTGTTGGGCGCATAATATCATACAGCTCTAATATGTTCAAACAGTGCACTGTAATTTTTAGCCCGGTGCCATTGAAAAATACCAATTATGGCAATTAAGGTTAAATACAGCTTTTAGCATAAATTGTGCCTTTTCTTGTTCTTGAACAGAAGACCACATGGAATTGTTGATTTAAATGATAGCTGATGTGGGGTAAGGTAATATGTATAGTTGTACAATAGTTAATAGGGAACTCATGTGATTTAGTCATAACAGGAATGAGAAATAATGGACTGTAGTCTGACAGTGATTAGCAATTTAATCCAGTGGCAACAAATCCAACTTGAATTCAGCGTTACATAAAATATGGCTTTGGGCTTCCTCCACAACGTTACTTTTTATTTAAAGAGAAATGTGAGTGGAAATCCCAACATCCTCTTACTGATGTGTAGTAGTGGACTCATTTCTCAAGCTTCGTGGAGAATAAAATGAGAGACCAAGAGGTTTTCACAGGTTCTCATCAACAAATTAAACCCCGACCCAAATACGCTGAACAACACGACACATTTCCAAAGGGATTCTGGCAATGATGGTAGGCGAAGTTTATAACTTTCCAAAAATTATGTAACTCTCCTGACTGATCCTACTGGGAGGTGGACAGAAAATGAGAGATGACTGAGAATACTGTATTTAGTTACAGCACACTTTAATGCAGCATTTAAGTTTGCAAGCTTTGATTAATGCAGCTCTTTGTGCAGCACTATATTTGGTAAGATATGAGACTTAATATCTGTTCATCGAACGGTTCAAGCCTGCCACCAAGACACATCAGAAGAACTAAAATTAACCACTGAAACTCTAAAGATATCGTATTTCAAGAAGATAAGCTGTATAATGTTGGAGAAATCCATCTGAATCAGTTACACGTGAGCCTTTAGTGTCCAGTTGCATTGTGTGTATTCATCTATACATGAACCTCTGACCCCAACGACGTTTCTCACCTTGTAAAGCCCAAAGAAGCCGAGGTCCCTGATGACGGACAGGGCGCTGACCCTCGGCCCCGTGGTGATCTCTCCGGCTACCTGCAGACGGATCTTTACAATCTCCAGAGGGTTGGTGAAAATCACCTGAGAGCCGCCAGCCTGGAGGAACAGGAAGACAAAAAGAAATCAATAAAAAGAACGTCAAGAAGGGACAAAGTTAAACAAGACTACTGACTTTAATATATTGGCTTCAACATTAGTTCATTTTAATATTAAGATTCTTTAAGATTCTGAGTGTCTCAGTTCCACTAAAAGTATTTATTTCAACAGAGCACACTGATTAAATTAAGAAAAACATTATGATACATTCAAGATTGAACTATTATTTTACTTGGGACCGATTGCAGCGAGTGATGCAACCTAACAATAGTGCTGCCTCAGCAACCAGCTGCAAAACAAACATGTGGAGAGGAGGAGAGTGCAGGAGAGTACCGGGAAATCCAGCTGATGCATTCGAGTCTGTCAGCTGTTTGTCTTCATCACGCAGACCCCGCGGCTACTGACTTCTCCTTTTCTTGCTAACCTCTCACTTCACGCCATTCTCCAAACCTGTACTTGTGAGGGGAGGGCAACAATACTGCCGCATGTCCAGACTGGTCTCTGTGCCTTTCAGGTTGGCCGGGCTTTTAAGTGTAAGAGGTGGTGTTGCTGTAGTGGAGCTGTGGCAAGACAAATGGTTAACTTTTGTCTTAGTCAGGGAACATGACAGCATTTCCAGACTCCTTCTTGTGTTTCTCTCACTCTCCTTTCTAATACCGTCTCTCTCCCTTTCTCGCTCTGACCTCCTCTCGAACAATCTCTCTCATCTTCTCTAATACTGTCTCACTCTTGCTGCGGTTGCCAGTGGTTACTGTAGCTACACGCAAAAGGGCGGCACATTGCAATTAGATAGCAATCGGTTGCCATGGTGCCGTTTCTGTCTTAAATAGGCCTGGTCTGTTTGTTGTTGTTTCTCGCCTTGTCTCCCCCTCCATCATGCACTTCGTTATGAATGATGGATTGTTGCCTTACGGGAAAGCATCAAACTCCAATCTGCAACATGGGCATTTTTTTTTTTTTTTTTTTTTTTTTACTAAATGTCCCTCAGTTTTAAGTGTTACCATATATTGCCTAAGAGAGGAGAAGGAGGAGGGAGAGACAGAGATCATAATAGTCTCATTGAAGGTGTGTGCAGCCGCTATAGTGGACTACAGCTTCCCGTCCAAACCCAACGAGAGGCTGTGAATAGCAGGAGGGCTCAAGCGGCTAAATCGCACAGCTAACTCTTTATGACTTGTTTTATGGAAATAATCTAGTTGATTACATGCTGGCTAATAGCGTGAGCACTAAGAGGCTATTGGCTCCAGCCCCTAGAAGTGTTGGCTGCTTCAACTGGATACTAATGAGACTGGAGATGGAAGAGATGAGAGATGTTGTTTACTCAAGGAGAGTAAACAACAACATTGTTCAGACGAGACGAGCTGACAATTAGACCTGACAACATGAGATAAAAGGAGTGACAATGAAATTTTTTTTTTTTTTTTTTGTGTGTGCGTGCTCTGCCGTCCCACATTCCTGCTTAACGGTGGAAAATAACTTGAAAACTTTGAACATCCCGGACAGAGGACAGAGGGGTCTGAAAAAGGAGAATGGGACAAATAAACAGAGTGAGCTAATGAGAGAGAGAGAACGATGGTCAGACAGAAACAGAAAGAGGAGTAGTCAAAACAAGAGAAGTGAGGGAAGGTCGAGGCTGAGGCGGAGAGGTTGAGGGTTGTGATTATGGAGTGACAGCGTCGGCGGCTCTCTCATGATTCCCAGGTAATTACAAGGCAAGGTGATCCTTAGAAACCTGGGACGTCAGCACCTTATGCACGCATCACAGCTCCTGGCGGTGTATGTGTGTGTGTGTGTGTGCTGCAGAAAGCGCTTAGTAAAGTTTGAGGCCCCTCCCGCCCTCCCCCTCTGCAACACCAGTACGCATGCCAACCGCTCACTTACGGCAATACAGCAGATTAGCACCCCCTGAAAACATTTGCCGCTATCCATAAATAACAATCACATTTTCATTTGTGCTTAACACCCTTCATGCTACATGTGCATGTGTGTGTGTGTGTGTGTGTGTGGATTAGATTCTCTGATAATGTTTTCATAATTCACATCAGGCCTGAATAAGAAACTCATTACAAAGACTTAAACCAGCCATGCAAACTGTGATACATTCACAGTGAACGCGAACAAAGTATTACTGTTTTCTGACTCTCGGTCTTACCCCGCTCCTCCTCTCAGCAATGACCCAGTAAGTATTTTGTGTAACTTAAGTCCTAAAATGCAGGCCAGTAACTGCCAGATAAGCATCCAGCCAGCTCAGTCAACGGAGCATGCCATTCTTACCAAATAATCATTAGAAACTGGCAACCTACGCTGGAGCCTAATGGTGCTGAGCCGCAGGGTTTAGAGGGAAAGAGGAGGGAGGAGGCGAGGAGAGGTGAGAAGAGGAGAGGTGCGGAGAAAGGGATGAGGTAAAAGAGCACATTAGAGGAGATGAAGAAGTTGCTTTAGGTACGTTTAGGAACATATAAGACAGTCTGTTCCCTCCGTCTTTCTGTCTTTCTGTCTTTTGCTTTATAGACTGTGGACCTGAGGCTGACACTGTGGTCCAAACCAACACTTTCACAGCTACCAAATGATATAAACAGATTTCATGTGCTGTGGCTGGAGCCTCACTAAAACAGAGTTCAGGAGGGTTTCTGTGTGTGTGTGTGTGTGTGCGCGCGCGCGTGAGTGTGTGTGTACGAGTGTGTAAGATAAAGTGGCAGGCAGAGTGCAGTGCCAGCACTAACACTGGGGCCTCAGCCAGGATGAAAGGAGCTGTCACGATGGCTCATGGAGGAAAAGAGGAAAAATCCATCCGTCCACGCTCCTCTCCCCTACATTTATCCTCTTCACTCCTGATGCATCTGTTTTGGTTCTGCTTCTCGATCCATATGGCTCACATAAAAAAAAAAAAGAAAAAGAAAAAGGCGCCTGCTACTTTTCACACCCAGCACAGTGCCTAACATTTCTTCAGTACATTTGCTTTCCCACTTTTTTTAAAAAACTTTTTCTCAAAATCACTATCCAAAATGAAACGCTAAATTTAAGTTGTAGCAAATGTGCCGTGCTAAAACATTTCTTAAACATATTCCGAGAACTAATAAGGTCAATTGAATGTGCCTGAGTGGAGCTAAACCCATAATAACTTGTGTATCCTGAAATACTTTGCTTTAGTGATCAGCATCAAAAGAGGGCTGAGTGAAAGACTTTCTTTCATTTGCTCTGGCTAAAGCTGCCGGCCTTGGTGGACTCGCAGTATGTGTGTGTGTATGTGTGTGTGTGTGTGGGTGTGTGTGTGTGTGTGTGTGCATACATGCGTTGGGGGTAGACTGTGACAGCTCAGTGATCAAAACCTATGATGGGAGGGGAGCAGGTAACAGACTGGCGGTGGTGGTGGGGTTTCAGGTAGCAGCCGCTGTCAATCTTCGTCTCCTATCTGTAAGCGTGCGTGTGTGTGTGTGTGTGTGTGCACCTGTATGCTCCTCTGTTTGTCATACATCCACATGCTCCTGCGAGCATGTACAGTATGCGCGTTTGCTCTTTCATGTGAGATCTTTACACGTTCCGTCAACAGACGGAGACTTCTGGCCTCCAAACAGGTCCACGTCTGTCTGCTCAACTGTCAGAGGGGCGGCACTCAGAAAACAGGTAAACATAGTTAAGAGATGTGTGCTGCCTCCGTTACTGTATACACTGTCTGTGTAGTGCACAGTGTCATTTAAGCACAGTGCACTGTGAAGAGCCACGGTGGTGAAGAGGGAGAGCGAGGCTCCATGTTTGGGCTTTTATGGAATAAATAGTGAAGACTGAAATATGTAATGTGGGCTGTGTTTGAGCAGAGCACTTGCAGACAGGCTGAATATCTGCGGCCGTACTCACGCTGACAACACTCTCACAGAACTCGTAGGGAGAGATTTGGGCTCTCAGAGCGACTGTGAGCTGAGGGGAACCTCTGACTTAGTGAAGAGGTGTGACTGTTCAGCATGATTAAACACTCTCACCTGATCAAGAAAAATTCTCCTCACTTCTGTTTTAGTCATCCAGAATTCACATATAGAACCAGACGCTATAATTACATATAGTCTAAGTCAAGTATGGTTAACTTTTTAAATCTTAAATGAACGCTGAGAGCAAACTAACACTTCTGAGTGATTTAAAACATCTTGGCTTTGCGAGATCTTATTTTTCCACTTCACTACTATACATCTATATATTCCTCTCTCCACTTCTGCTTTTACCTCTCGTGCCTACGCTGCATAAAATTGCATTAATGTAAAGCTATAATATTCAAAAAACGGTGTGGAAAGAAGTGCCTCTCAATAAAGAGTGTCAAGGCCTTACCTAAACATTTCCTCCGCACGTTTTACACCACAAGGCACAAATGCTTGAGATAGAGAATCAAGTTTGCTGCATTGTCTCTTTGCAACAATTTCTTTTACCTACAGTTCCAATATTACTGTGCTTTGTTGTAGATCTTACATTTTATAACCAACACTTTTTTTTAAACACCTCAACAGGGAAGGCTGCAGCAGCAGTGTCACATTTTTTACACATTTTCTTTCACACAGAACAATCTGCCAATTATTATGAACAATATGATATGACACAACCTTGGACTGGATTTGACAAGGTGCATTCAAAACTGAAGCCCTGCTGGTAAAATAGTACGGATAACTCACTCTGAGATGAAGGTCCACTTAAATATTAACCGTTTAAATTGATTTGTCTTTTTAAAAGTTGCTAGGATGAAAAAAAAAAGTTCCTGTATGCATCACTCAATGGCCTTAAATTTAGCCCAGTTTTACTAATGACTTTGCTTCACTTGTAAAGAAGTGAGTAAGTTCTCCTCACGAAATATGACTATTGACGTGAGACTTACGCATCCGCCTGCCAAGATCTCAGCTGCCAGCGGGACTGTGCCATCTTTCTGTCTGGTCTTTCCTCGCACAAAGTCATTCACCTGGAAACACAAAATCAGGCAACGTCTGGCATCATGGAACATGCTCAATAAACAGTGTACAGTGTGTTATATAAACCTTGAAATGTAATAATTAGGAGAATAAATATTAACGCAATTCCAACTGCAGTTTACATCTGTGGTATTGACAGACTGGCAGACATTTGCTGCTGTTTGTACCACAAATAATAACTGTTTTAGATGTTGTTTATTAAGATGTTTTACATAGTTTACAAATGCAGCAGTACAGGAAGGTTAAGCAGGTTATGTGCTTGTGTGGTATGGGTGTAGTATCACACATAAACTCCATCCAAAAGATGGAAGGGATGGAATAAGCTCATGAAACTCTGCCTGTGTGTCTATGCGCTTTCTAACGCAGTGACTTACTGTGAGCTTTATGGCTTTCTCGGGCGCCACACCCAGTAGCTGTGGTACAAGACCTATCATTAGAAAACGACGAGATGATTAGAAAAAAAAAAAAAAAAAAGAGTGCTGTGGTACCCCTACTCACTCGCACACACACACACGCACACACACATACATGCATGTACATATACCACTTCCACACTCCACATGATGTGTGGCTTCCCGCCGCATGCGTCCAACCCTGCAAGATCCCCCAGACGCTAATGAAATCTATTGATGTGGAGTGTGGGGACATCAGAGTAGCAACAAGAGAGAGAGAGAGAGAGAGAGAGAGAGAGAGAGAGAGGGGAAGAAAGGGGTAAAGAGAGGATCAAGAGAGAGAAAACTGCTTCCCAGAATAGGAAAAAAGGGCAGAGTATAAAACAAACCAACCAAAAGTTTATGCAGACCTCAATTACAACCCAGAGCAGGATAAAAATAAACAAAATAATCACAACAGAGCACAATGAAACTTGGCCCCCTACCCAGCCTCGAGGCAAGAGGCGCACACACGTACACACAAATGCACATTTCACGTTAAAGTAACAAACACAGTAAATAATCTACAGTAGTTTGTGTGTAACGAGACCACACACACGCACGCACATAATCACATACTCAATTTGGAACTTGGACCTCATAAAAAAAATAAAAAAATAAAAAAATTCTTGAAATATTTTTTTACAGACACAAAAGGACATGGGAAAATACACCTAATTTATTTTTGGTAAACTCATCCCTGTGGAAAAAAAAAAAACCTGGAAAGATGCTCCTGTTTCTCTTGTTTTGTTTAAGAGAGATCCCGGCTTCATACTACATTAGTAATTGTGCCAGTTTTGCGCTGCTGATTCCACATTCTTCCCTCAGCAGATTTTTTTTTTTTTTTTTTTTTTTTTGAGGTTTTCAGTGAAGGCACTTTCAACTTATATTATATAACTACAGTTTGGCTGTCAGGATACCTGTCTAGCGATCTATCTGGAGCCAGACCTGTCTGTCTTTGTGTCTGTGAAGCTATTCCACTCTTTTCTGTCCTTTTGTGTTTCCCACAGAAATCCAAGCATTCAAGTTTCCTCTCTGGAGCCCAGTGCTGTCAATCAAAATCATGGGATTTTAAAAAGGCCCCCGCCACCGTTCAAGTGGACTTCTTTTTTTTTTTTTCATTCCGACCCCAACAATACCGACACAGACACCGTAACCTCTGTTTCTGAAGACAGGGCAGGTAGTCATTAGGGATGTCGTGCCCTGGTATGTGTGTACCTGCATGCCCAAGAAGTCGCCTTCATGTCGGTGTGTGCATGCCTACATACTTGTGGGTCTGCTCAGTGTCTGTGCATGTGTTTGTCTGAGTGTGTAAGTCCAGACGTGCGACATCGCCGCAACGTGACACAGGCCTAAAGGTATGTGGCCTTGCGTGTGACGTTCATTGTCCTGCTTTGAAAGTCCCCAGCCAGCCGGTAATCACTTCAAAGGAGACAGGTCAACAGAGAGGTGAACTCACACCGCCCTCCGTCCGCCCTACACTTTTCTTCTCCTCTCGTCTCCTCTCTTTATTGTCTCTACTGCTTGCTTCTTCTTTCTTCTCTCTCATCAGAATCCGTTTTGGGGCTTTGACTGCCTTGTGAGTTGTTTTTTAGCTGTTTGAGAATGAATGTGAGGATGAATGATGAATGGCCTTTTCTTTTTAGTTTTGACTTAATCATATGTGTAGTATGTTAAACCGTTCAATAGTACTTCACACGATCATGGTAACCACCATGATGTTTTCTACATAGAAAGATCTGGAAAGTGCAAGTGATGCATTACAGTGAATGTATAACAAACCAATCCAGCACATATAAGCTGCATGGAGAGCTCAGTGATCACTTACTAGGAGAACTAACAGTATTTTGATATTTGACATCACACATTGAAGCAGTTTTAAAAATGTGTGCTTGCTGCATGCTGACCTCGGTAAAGGCCGAAGACTCCCTCGTAGCGCACCACCTTCTTGAAGCAGTCGAAGCTGTTCTTGTACATGAGCTCTCCCACCAGGGAGCCACTGCTCCTCTGGTTTTGCATACGTGTCTTCACCAGATCGATGGGGTACACAGCTGTGGCACCGACAGCTACAGAGAAAGGAAAAAAAAAAAAAACTTATTTAGATACTGGTCACATGTCCTGAGCGCAAGTGTTTCTTTATTTCGATACGCATATTCAGTTATGTGGTTTACTGTCATGACTGCCCCACCATTGTCCTCCCCCTTGCCTTAAACAGCATGCCACCCTCTGCCTACAGTACATCTTTTGCAAGTGAAGACAACAGCAATAAAAAATGTTGCGAAATGCTACAGACACAGAAGAGTAGGAGTAAAGAGAAAATAGTGCTGTTAGGGTCATGTGGTATGACAGATAACCAATGAGCGATTTGAAAGTATGAGGAACAACGTGTGTGAAGTGCAACTGGACATGTGTATTAAATGGTGGGTTCAGCAATACAAAGTGTAGTTCTTGAGCAGAAAACTGAACAGAGACAATCTTGCACACACAGATTTCTTATAATGATTTAAGAGCATTCATCACATTCATCTATTTTCTTGTGTTTGGACTTCACGAGGGGTCCAGGCCTTAACACTAGCTTGACTGCAATGAAGAACTGCAATGCCTTAATCTTTATGAAAAATATGATGGCAAAGAACTAAAGTAAACTAAACATTCATAACCAGATTTTTTGAAGTGGCAACTTAGACAGTTGCTGTTAGAAAAATTAAAAATCATTCTTCTTGCTATTCTTTATTTCTGTCACAGCACTGATATCACGTCATTGGCAGCTGTATTAATATTTCCTAATCGTTTCATGTCTCCTAATAGACTACTGACACTGCTAAAATCGTTCTGTTTTAGTCTGCTGATTTCCAACGGCAGAACTTGAAGCTCTGCAGTGTGAAAGTGTTCTTTTTACTCTTTTGGTAGCCTTTGTGTGAATGAAACAAATCTCATGAACACACACCCACTCGTGAACAGGTGGCATTCATCAGGTTGAAACTAGCAATTTATGACAAGTTTCTGAAGTTAAGAAAGTTTGGTGATGAGAATTGGAGCTGTGGTAAGTCATCGAGGTTTAGAATAAGGAAAGGAATAAGCACTGCAAATTCACCTCCATTATAATATATATATTATTATATATAACTACCTGCTTTGCTAAATGCTACTGATGATAGGTGAGAAAATAGGTCTTGCTATTTGGGTGAGGTGACCCCTTAAGAGGAAGAAGAGGAAAAAGGGCGGAGGAGGAAGGGGAAGTCTGTGGGGTGACGTGAAAGACGTTGAAGTGTTTTGAGTCCCAGTGTCTTCGGCCCGTCAGACGGACACAAACAAAAAGAACCGACCCAAGGCGACAGACTTAATTAGAGAGAGACCGAGAGAGAAGAAGGGATGGCAGACCCATACCTCCTTATTAAGTTGTCTCCCTTGGGATAGAAGGAGGTGGAGAAGGGAGGAATGAAGGAAGGGAGCAGGAGGAGGAGTAGAAAAACAGTGGGGAGTCTGAAGACAAACACAAGGCACAGGCGCCGCCCTTCACCCCCACCCGCATCCACTTCTGATCACTCACACAGGTACAAAAGAATCCTCACAGGAGGGTTTTCCCATGGCACGACAGGACAGAGGGATGGTAAAGAGCAGGACAGAGATAGAGAGAGAGAGATTGAGCGAGAACAAGAAAGAGAGGGAGCACTTCTCCTTAAGCAGGGGAGCAACCGTTGCTCTTGTAAGCAAGGGAGAGGGCAATAGAGGGGCCATTGTCCTCTCTCTCTCACCCTGTTCTTATGAGGACAGCGGAGGGGGGGTGGGGTGGGGGCAGGTCGGCACGTAAGCAGGTAGGTGAGTGGGTGGTGGGGCAGTGGGGTGAAGGTATGCAGGGAGCCAATGGGACGTGACTCTTACCCCCTGCCACTGAGCCAAGGGTGAACCTGTAGGCCGACTCTGCCACCTGGATGAGGATGGGGCGGGAGCCGTCACTGCCCAACTGCTGCTCACACAATGGGAAAGAGACAAAAAAAAAAAGAAATTAGAGCACAAGTGTAACGCGACAAATTAAAACAGTTCGACAAAGCAGCTGGAGAGAAACATTACTCTAGACAAGCCACCGTTTCAGACATTGATACTTAACTGCTTCTCATAAAACGCTGCATGCCACACATCTAATTCCACCACCCTGCAAGCTCAATTACACGCTATTGTGTCAATCATTTTTCACACCTGCTGTATCGTGTTTGACAGCCAAGTCCTAATTTCACGACGGACATTGGTATACAGTGTAACGGTCATTTAATTAACACTATGCTGGCATGAAAGGGGGAGTGGGAAGATACCTGAACATAAGAGTAAAAAATATCTCCATACTAGTCAAGACATTCAGTATTTGATTATAATAAACCAGTATTATAATATAAATATAAAATCAGGGCTGCGATTAATAAACAAGTAATTAAGTCAACAGTTTAATAATTGCAGCATTAGGTGAAATAACAGGTGAAAGCAGCACAAAGCCCTGCACAAGGTGGTAGATTAGTAGCTGAAATAGTCAGAGTTAGTGGATCTACACATCTACTGCAAGTGATGGTGTGATGTAACTTGAGTTATAGAAGTACAAAAGATATTAAGTTTTTTTGTTTTGACCAACAGACTGCTGCATGAAACATTGTTAAACTATTAACTACTTGTTCATATCTACTGCTGTTTGATAAAGTAATCTGATCAACTTTTTGTGTAACTGTTGTGCGTGTGTCTCATTGCTATAAGTCATTTTTTAACATTTAATTGTATAATATATAATTATATGTCCCAAAGTTCATTTCGGGTGTAAATACTCAACATAATTTCAATTATAATCAATTCTTTCAAATACATGTGTCCCATTAATTCTCAACCTGATCTAAGTATATATGCAAAGCTGCTTATATCATCTGTTGGCAAATTCGACAATCTTTATTTTCACTGTTAGAACTTTTCATTGCTCATTTAGATTGACATTAGTCTCAGAAAATTCATCATGTAAGAGTGTTGGTCGACTAAATCTGTAATCAAAGTGATCTTAGTACACCCATGTGACCATCACCACGCTATGCAAAGAGCAGAAGAGTGTTAGTAGCCAGCATTAACTACACAGTAACATTAGCCATACTCCCCCCTCCGATTGAGGTACCTGTTGCCTTGTCTGGTCTGCCCAGCCCTGGCCTCTCGACCCTGGGGAAAGGGGGGTTGGAGGGTTGTAAGCATGTATATATGTGTGTATGTGTGTCCATGACTGAGTGTCTGAGGGGGATGGGAGTCTCTAGAACAGGTCCACCTGTCAGAGTGAACTCCCACCTCACCCCACCTCCGTCTACAATGCAGAGGTTTCTTCCTGCACAAATGTCTTCTTTAAACACAACCTCCTCCACTTCTACCATCCTCCTCAGCTCTGTCTGCCTGAAGACTGGTGAAACTTGGCAATACTAGCTGCCAGGATGTTTGAGGGAAAAAGAGGGAACAAGTTAACAGGATATAAAGAGACAAAAAGGCGAACCGACAAACATGTAGAGAAATAAGAGAGAGGGAGAGAGAGAGAGAGACGTAGATCAAAAAAGGAAATGGAGAGAACTAGTGAAGGATGAGAGAAAGCTCCAGCTAGCTGGCGGCCAGCCTCTGAGGCCAAACCACAAGGGCCTAAAGTGGCTCATTGTGGTGGGACTGGCGTCTGTGTAGTGCTGGGCCCCTTTGCTTTCTCCCCTTTGGCCCCCGCCTGCTCCACTATGGCCTGGCCAAGCCTTCACTGTAGCGCTGGAACCCACCAGGCAACACAACTCTGACCAAACAGCTTGGGAAGGAAAACAGTCATCTGCTCATCTGTCTGGCTGTCCATACGTCTTTCTTCCTCTTCTTCATTACAAATTGCTCTTGTTTGCTGCTGCAAAGTCTTCACATCCATTACTTGCAACATGAAACATGTTTGAGGCTCATTAAAGTTTGAGGATGGCTCTGCTCTGGATGCCTCTGGATTTGTGAGTTTTGTGTGTATGTTTTTTTAAGACATCAACCGCATGTCAGGGAGAGGTCTGGTGGTGTTTTCTCTCATGAAAGTTTCTTTAAGTTTGTGATGGGAAGTTACTTGGACACACAACTTGGTCTGAACCTTAGTATGAACTTTTGAAAATGAACAGGGCTTGACGATTACTGGACGACTGGCATTCTAGGGGTAAACGTTCCACTTTATATCTGACAAAACTTGTTTGGATCTGTGTCTCCAGTCTTGTGTTTTTCTTTCATTTACACGTAAGTCTGAAAAAAACGACTCAATGAATTAATTGTGTAATTCATGCCGAAGTGCCAAATCACACAGATGCTTTGTTTTGAGGGATTAATTACCTGTGAACAGGAGATATCATTATAGTTAATTATATTATAAATCTTAGTAATCTGCATGGTGACATCTAGCCCCGGAGAATGTGCTGAGGCGAAAAAGAGCTGCCGGTGTGGAAGAGGAAACCAAATGCATCAACAAGTCTTCATATTCTGTACCTGTCTCTGGACCTCAGCCAAGTTGTAGGGCAGGGCGCCTTCCTCCAGTGGAGCGATGTTCTCAATGTCCACTAAACCAACACGTCTGATGAAGAGAGAGAAAGAGGTTTCAAGTAACTTTCAACTGTTGTAAAAACTCTCAGAGGATTATAATATTTCATCAATGAATCACTGAGTCCATGACCTTTGGAAGCACCATCTGTCAGTGTGATGTTACTCAGAGTTTACGGATACTTTGCCATCTTTCCATGTGAAAATATTGTGGCATTCAAAAATCCAGACCTGTGCTTGGCATGATTGAGTAAGACAACCGATCTATAGGAACTGACAACTCCCACTCCTTTATCCTGTCATCCAAGTATAACAAAGATATTTAACCTTTGGATGTGAAACGACTGCTTTTCCATTGCATCTCTATGACGGTCCCAGATTTCCCAGGCTGAGGGAACGGGGAACGCCAAATCCCCCACCGCCCCCTCCTCTGAATATTGGGGCTATTATCTCCCGCATCTCCAATCAAGGGGAGTGGAGAGGGCTATTAAAGTATCCCATTGCCTAGAAATAATAATCAGGTGGTGTCTCAGGCCGGGGTTAGAAATTATGAGCGAGCTGGTCGGGCCGCAAGGCAGACGCAAAGGAAGTGGGGGAATGTGAGACGCATACAGTTGTTGTGTGCAGTGGATCATAGGGACTTGAGTTGATCTTTTTTTTTTAAGATAAATGGGAGTTTGAATTGGTTTTGGACTGAAAGAGGATTCTCTGGCACTGATGTAGTCATGTCTGATTCTTTTGATCTCTTGCAGAGAAGTTTGAGTGGGAAGAAAGCGCTCGTCTCTCTGAGGTATGGACCCTGGGGCTAAAGGTGCACTTTGGGGGGCAAATGTGGGATAAACTTACTCTGTACAACTCCCTGACGAACTGATGCTATGGCTCTATTACTGCCTATTTGCCTGTCCTTAGTGAAACATGCAATGAATGCCTTCATGGCCATGATATCCATATTTATAATGATTGTTTCCTCAGAGATCATATTATACACCCCTTAGACTACATTTGGAGAAAGTTATACCCAAAACACTGTCACATTACCAGAATTAAGGTATTAAATCAAAGCGAACATGATTTTTGTATGTGCATTTTCTCTTGTTTGAAGCATTTTTGCCTATGCACTTACCCACGGGGCTCTGACAGGTCAGCCAGCTGAAAGAGGATGTCGACCTCCATTGGTGTCACCTGTCCAAACCTCTGAGCTGCCACAATGAACTCCTCTACAAAGAGAGACAGAGTTTTAATTAGTTTTTACTAAATCGATGAGCGCAACACCTTTAAATGCAAACCAACATTTACAGATATGCACACAGAAACCAGAACAAGGAAACACAATAACACTACAAACACTGACAGAGAAAGCAACTCAACAGATGTTCCAACAGAAAAGACGTTTTTTCTCTTAGCCACATCCACCGGCTCGACCTGGGGGATCCTGAGATATCCCCAGGCCAGATGGGATATATAATCCCTCCAGCGTGCTCTGTGTCTTGGGATCTCCACCGCGAGGCACACAGGGAGCATTATTAAATGCCTGAACATCCTAAAACATCCTTTCAATGCGAAGAAGCTGTAATGTCAGAGCTCCTTCTGAATGTCTGGGCTCTCAGATACCAACTAGAACCTCATGACCGCTGGGATGTAGATCAACAGGTAACTTAAGATACTTGTGTTCAGGCTCAGTTTCCATATCACCATGAGAGTATAAGGGTAGAACATCCATAAAAATGTGGACAGGGCACCAATCTGTCTGTTCATCCCATACTTCTTTATACATACCCTTGCAACTTAACTCAAGGCAGCAACTCTATTGTAACCAAAGTGGGCGATTGGTCTTCTTCCAGCCAAAAATTTGGAGGTGCTGACAATGATCTTCCCCAGTGCATGCTGGAGGTCAGGCCCTGATGGAGCCAACAGAACTACATCATCAGCAAAGAGGAACGCTATTGAGATGTCAGCAAACTGAATCCTCTCTACTCCTTGGCTGCGCTTTGAGATTCTGTCTGTGAAAATTGCAACCAGAATAGGTGACGAGGAACAGCCTCGGTGGATCCCCAAACCCACTGAGAACATGTTTGACCTACTACGGAGAATGCAGACACAGTTCTCAGTGCAGTTATACAAGAACTGGCACTATATTGTGGCAGCAGTTCCCATGCAAGAGTGAATAGCCAGTCCACTGTTTCACAACCAGGACGGAATATGTCTTGCTCCACCTAAATCCAAGACTCAATAAACAGCCCTTCAATATTTTTTTCAATTCAAACTCCAGGGATTGCTATATGTTAAAAGTATTTTATTTATTTTTCCATGGCAGGGGAACTTGACAACGCATTCATCCATTTTAGTCGGTTTGTCATGGCTTTGGTTTGGCTTTGGAAGCAGCAAATCAAATCTGGCCTGGATTAAACAAAAAAAAATGTATCAATGCTATTATTTCACTCTATAAACTACAAGTGGCTTGCTAGAACAGTGCCACACATTGCTTTTAATGCCTGTTTGTGGTTGGTACGCTCACTAGGTAATGATATATTTTCATTACTGTGTGATATTTTACACACTGTTATTGCAACATAAATGAGTCAAAATATGAAGTACAGAGCTGAATGAATCACCTCAAGCCACAATGTGTTATCACAAACAAGAGCTGTTTCCTGTGACTGACAACTATGACTGACATCTCTTTTATTAAGCGTTCATGATACTGCATCACAGAATCAGTATTGTCAATAGATATTATGTCACATACAATTTGCCAACATAATAAAGTGTTCATTTGCACATTTACTGCTATTATGATGCGCAGTAAAAACTAAAATGTACAGTTATATACATTATTTGTGCTTGTCAGCAAGTTATTTGTGACTCTGCTGTGTCTTTAATTCAATCATTTTCATTTTTCACTTTTCACATTACCTGCCTCTGTCTACATCAGTCAGTGATTTCCTGCATTTCCTGGTACGACTTTTGACACAAGAAGGGACCTGCTATTTTCAGTCTATAATGGGCGTTTTCCATCGACACACAGAAAGATGGCACTGGATAATGCTCTTTGGTGAACTGTTGCATTTCCTTTTTGCTCCTGTCAAAGTGGAGGAAAACATACAGAAAGGAATGTGACAATTAAATAAAGTCCCAGCATGCAGGATCTAATGCCAGTCCTTGTTTTAAATGTCACACTATTTTATGATGATTTCCCCTGAAGCTCTGTCACTCACACCAGCTACTGTCTGTGACTTGGTTGTAACTTACAAGTGAGCACTGTCAAAGCAAGTTGAATTCATCATGAGAAAATAGAGGAGAATATGAATATTGCCAAGGAGAGTTATGGACCTCAAGAGTTCTTCTGAGGCAGCTTTAGTACGGCGTAACTTGAGACCTGGTCTATTGTTGGTGGAATAAAGAAGAGGTTGACTGTAGGCTGGCTTACAGTGGAGGAGTCAGCATTGTTTGACCTGCTTTATTCAAGGAGCAGCAGGCTGGGGTTGTGACAAAGTCGTCCTACACTGGAGCCATTCACCCCGCCAAGGCTCAGCTTACCCCTGAGGCATGCTCTCTTTCTCTTTCCCTCTCACACACACACAAATACACACACACACACATCCATGGGTACATGCAAGCAATGCTCACAAGCATGCGATAGAGCATACTTACACTAAAGAATAAAGTCACACACACACGCACAGGCATAGACAGAGTTCTGTCAGGGGAGATCACAGATCACAATGCTGATAACCCGTCTACCTGTAATCACTACTACACACATGCTTATACACACACACACGCACACACCTGACCTCTATGCACATTTTATAATTACCTGCCTTTCTGTGAAGTGCCCATAGAGTATTAAAACAATACGCGTAGCTGGACATAGCTGCTGACATTTCCGGGCTGACACAAGCAATGACACAACTTTGATTAAGAGCATTTAAACAGCTAGATATTACAGAGCTATTTTAATTAAACTCTTCCTGCCATCCTTTGTTAAGGCAATTGGTTCTCTGCTGTTAATGAGTGCCTAATGGAGGTCTGTTCAAAATATTATAATAATAATTGTTATTAATACAGCACTTTTGAAAAAACAATTACAAAGCGTTTTACAAGTGGATAAAAAAAAAGAAAAGAAATAAAACAACACTTTAATAGCAGTCCACAGTCGTGTTAGCAAATCTGTGAGGCGCTTTGAGCTCAGCGCTAATGTCAAGGTGAACTAAAGGCTCTTTTTATAAAAGTATGTTTGGAAAAGTGATTTAAAAGATGAGTCTGCCGCCCTGATCAGTGACAACAATAGCAATGCACACATGCTGTATGTTAGTAGATTCACAATGTTAATCATATTACCCATCTTAGTTTAGCATGCTAATTAGCAAGAGACACAAAGTGTGCTGTGGCTGAATTGAATGTGATAAGTTCTGCAGGTATTTGTATATAAACCAAAATACTGGACAAATTATAAGTTTAGCCTGATGTTAAAATGTCAGATCAAGTAGTTAAGGAGGAAACAATTTAACAGTCATCCATCCAGTAGTTATTCAGACATTTGCCTCAAAACCACAAATGTCATGGGGGCGCTAGACAAAAAGTCAGGGAATCATCGTCAGGGGACGTTGATCTTAAGGTTCTCGGCAATCTAGCCAATATTTACTGAGATATTTGAGTCTGGACCAAAGTTGTGGACTGACAGACTGACATTACCATCCCAAGAGCCATGTCACTTAAAATGATTGAGGAAAAACAACCTGTGATTGTGACGTGGTGAAGAAACTACTGGCAAATACCTGATCACTGCAATTTACATGTCAGAACAATCATTTGTGTTTTCCCAGGGGCCTTCAGAAGTGAATTGGCTGATATAATCAATACTGGTGCTATCCAGTAAAGATGTACGTACAGTATAATGTGTTAACATATCATCAACACACACCTGATATTAACCTGTTCACAAACATGCACCATCATGATTTTTCTTGAGGCGTACACCTCAGGCTCAATAAAAGGTGTGTTTGTTAAAGGTCTTCTGTGCACATACGCACACAAACACTCACACACACGTGTGCACTCCCCTTTTGTGTAGGCGTTAAGCACTGTAATGGCGTCCCCAAGGCAAAACAGTGGCCTTGTTGCACATACGGAATCAATCAGGATTATTACGCATGTGTGCATGCTTGGCTGTGTTAATGTATCTGAATGCTGTGTTACAAAATACGCACACACTTGATCCATGCGGGTCTGTGTACAGTATGTGTTTGTCGGCCAGCCAGTTGTACATGGAGCCGAGCACTTGCAGTCCCCAAGGAGGCCTTAATGACTCAGGGAGTGGAGGGTGGATGGGTGGTGGCTGTGGAGGTCTGGCTGGCTATGGGCCACCACGGGTCGAGCCAAGCCCAGCCTCAGTGTACCCATGGTGGGAACAGCCTGGGGAGCGTATGGGTTCTTGGTCTGGGTCGGCTATGGTCCACACCCCTGATAAGGCTTCAGATAGCATCATAAGGCTACACTAGTGGCCCTCGGCCATGTAGAGAGAGGTCAGAATGGTTTCTTAAAGACGAACACAGCAAGAGAGGGGGAGTCAGAAAGAAAGACACAGAGAAAGGTAGGAAGAAAGAGAAAGCTAAGTAGGCTTCCTGCCAAGTACTGAGGAAAGGAATGAGAGACAGCAAGTAGGGCAAGCGAGTGAGACCGATAAGGATTGAAAGAAACTAACCATGGGAGACAGGGACATAAAGAAAGGGCTGTTGGATCAATAGATAAAAATACCTCATTTTCATCACATTGCTCCACAGTAATTTAGATTATTTAAGAGTTAAGAAAAAGTTGGTTTTGGTTGGTTTAAAATATCTAACATGCACTACAGGGTGAGACGACACCCCATCCTCAAATAGGGAGCCCATGACATTGACAAAGCAAGCATTCTACATTTTTGTCTTCTTTTTTTCCCTAAGAATTACAAATCTCATTATCAACCAAAAAACACCCCAGGACAAATAAAGCGGTCCTCAGTTCAGTGCCAGGATGTCTAATAGACAAGACAGGCTCCATCAGGGATTGTGGGTATGCAGTACGTGTGCTGGGTGGGATCCAGCGTGCCCATTTAAATGCCACCGGGAAGGAAGAAAACCAAACAAAAACAAGTTTCCACCCTTCCACGTAAATACATTATCTGGAAAACACATTTATTACCGCCTGTAGTGCTGGATTGTATCAGTGTGTGCTTGCATTTGTTTACTGAGTGTGTGTCCTGTATGGTGTTCTTCTTCTATCACATATATGCAGAGAACGTCACTGTGCATAAGTGTGCATCTGTGTTTTGGCTGCTTGTGTTAACATATACGTCCGTGCAGGAATTTTTGTGGGCTTTCACCTTTGGTGACTTCCACATCTCGGCGGTGGCCAGCCAGGGTGCTGTAGATCTTTCTGATCAGCTCCATGTTGTTGAGGAGCGAGTTGAAGCCGTTGAAGTACGAGAAGCTGACCTGGTGAGACGTGCTGCCACCCGCAACCTGGGCAATGATGGAGACATGTATTTTAATGTACGTGAAACACAATCACAAATGTTTGAGAGATGCATGTGGATCTAACAATTACGTGCAAGTACACGCTGAAGAAACATGCTAAAACATCACACGTCAAGAGGAAATCTTGACAAACACCGGTGGTTAATAATCAACGTTCCTCTTTACCATCGCTCCACAGGGAGAAGTAAACCTGCTTCAACCGCTGCTTTTTCCATCGCGAAAACAAACACACTCAGGGAGTTTAATTAACTTTCTTTATGAGGTGGAGGAAGTGGTAAAAGTACAGAAAATAGAAAAAAGGTAATGGATTAAAAATAGTCTTGAGCTCTTGAGGACATTCCAGACTGCATACAAACCCTTTTATGTGAACCAGCGTCCCATCTTTATCTAACCAGGCTCTCAAAACTCCTAAAGGGAGCAACTCTGACTGCTGTCTGTTTAGAAATGTGTGTTTGAGTACCTTTCATAAATGCTGTTGCCTGTTTTGGATAGCTTAGACCAGAGTATCAGATTAGCCTTGAGGCTTTACAGCTCTTTACAGTGCTGAGGGTTGAGGCAATAAAAAAAAAATGGAGCTTCCTTTCACTAGATGGCACTGTTTGCTTTACAGACACATTCAGGAAGGTTGCATGCAGCTCACTGTGTTTGCAACAAGGGGTGGAAGCTCAGGCTTGGATGAAACTGCCCTAACAGAGAGACACTTTTGTATTTGTCCATATCTATGAGCCTATAGACATGGATCTTCCCACCATATGTAACAGAAGGGGAGAGGAGAATTTTTGTGAAAGGAGTGTGCTGCTGGTCATTTACCATGTTTGGTGAGTGAATTAAAGGTTATTGTTTCACTGCTTGTGTCCTGGCATAATACCGCCTTTAATGTGTCTGCGGTGTTTATGGGGTTTTTGATATGTGTGTGTGTGTGTGTGTGTGAGTGTGTGAGTGTGCGAGAGAGAGAGAGAGAGAGTTTACTAACAGCACACCAAGATGTCTGGTTGGTGAGGTAAACACAGCGGAGAAAATGACAGAGTCTACAAGGTGTTTATGAAATGGGGCAAGACACGGACACAGACACAAGGCACACACACGCGCAACAAAAACACTGACACACATAAAGAAAAGACAAGACACACACACAAAAAAAGGCAAACATCTCGGAGTTCAAAACAAATAGAGCACACGCGCACAGCTGCTCACACACAAACACACACGGCCAAACGATGATGGACTGTAAAGCTCCAGTCGCCATCTATCTCTGTCTCTATCTTCCCATTCAGCTGGCCTGCTTGGCTTTGACACTGCCAGAGAGGTTAGACTTAATGACATGTTGGGAGAGAGACAGAGACACGGGGGAGGGAGGGGGGGAGGGGTGGCTGAGAGAGAGAGAGAGAGAGAGAGAGAGAGAGAGAGAGAAGAGGGAGAGAAAAAATGAAGGGAGGGAAGAAGAGAGAGGTGACAGAAAAAAGTAAAGAGGAAGAAGAAGGAACCAGAGATGGACAGCTGTAGGGAAAGAGAAAGCCACGGTGTTTGGTTGTGGGGGTGTGAGAGAAAGAAGCGAACACAGGGAGGAGAAAAGGACAAAAAAGAAGCGGTGAGGTGGAAGAAAACAGTCTTGTCTTTAACTCTTTTATGGAGAATAGAGTAATGTTAGGTTGCTAACCTTCCTAGCTGGCATTAGAAACTGAATCGGTAGCAAGCATTGCTTACAAAGTGTACATGTAGGGGCACTCCTCCTGTATTTGATCAGAAATATACATACGCTAACACATGATGAACATAGACGTATCATTAAAAAATTGCAGCCAAGATGTGAAATTAAATCTCGAGATGACAGAATTCATGATTAAGGTGCTGCTGAATAAATAACACCCAATTTGTACGATTCTCTTAACCTACTATAGCCAAATCACCATAACCATAATAAGCGTACAGCAGTGATCGATCTCGACATTTTTTCTTTCTTTTTTTTTTAAAACCAGCCTGATTTTGGCTCCTGTTGGATGAAAGTAAAACAAATGGAGGAGAGAACCGCAGAGCCAAACAAAAACCCACCGCCACGAGGCATTCCTCCACGAAGGGTGTGAGCATGTGCGGCCGGATGGTGACCATGATGTCCCTGAAGTCCAGGGCTGACACGGAGCCGCTGTGGGCTTGGTCTCGTTGGATGAAAGCCTGCCGCGCATGTTCCAGCTGCATCTCCTGTGAAGAGGAGAAAGGAGGCAAGTTTAGGTGTTAGAGCATACAGTAAATGCGTATTATAGTACACATGTGTGGGTCATACACCTCTTTAAGTTGCCTTAGTAAATTTAAATCCACATAAACTCACTCATATAAACACGTATGTGTAAAAACACAGCATTTGCGTTGATGGGCCCCCTGATGCCATCTCCCCCACTCAGTTACGGGGAGGGGGGGAGCCAGCGTTTGTCCAGGCTTTACTCTCGACAGCGGCCTGCCTACTGTGAGGAGTCGCTTGGGCTTTTCACACCCTGCCCAAATACACATTAAACCCACTTGAGGGAGAAACATACAAACACACGCATGCACACACACACACGTGCACACCCAGGCAAGACAGCTAATCACCCAACTGCTCACTTTGTCTCTCTTTTTGTGCACACATACACACAAAGGTCTACAGGGACAACAGCAGGCTGCGGTGGGGATAGATCCCACAAGGCCTTTGAAATTAGCAACCATTATCGGTACCTGTAACCACAAGTCTATAGAGAGAGGCTGTAAACAAACCGCTGCCACCGGTGCTTCCTCTGTCTTACAACAAGAAAGTCGGTTACAGCCCAAGACAGGGATATCAGAACAATAATAATCCACAAAGAGTCATTGTGAAATAGAACCATGAGCTTGAGGACAGCAAGCTTGGTCTGGCTGTTTGACTCACTCATGGCCTTCATGTATTTTTATTCATGAGGTTTTTCCACATATGGTGACACAATACCAACAGCCTCAGTGACAAATTCAAACACATATCAATGTGTTTGCTCAACGGAAACATCAACAACAACCAAGACTTTTTGATAGCTTTTTCGGAATTCTCTTTTTCAATTTTCCACATACATGAAGAGATGAAACAATGAATTAATTAAGTGATTGACAAGAAATGAATGTGCAACAATTTTAAAAATTTAATCATCTTAAAAAAAAAAGGTGTTGAAACTGTTTCCAGCTTCTGAAAAGTGAAGATTTGTCGCTTTTCTTTGGTTCTGTGATAGCAAACTGAATATCTTGGATAAAACAAGTTGTTTTAATGTCAATGAGCATTAGCAATTAGCATTATCATAACTGTTTCACATATTTTATAGACCAAAAGATTAATCGATTGTGAAAATATTCAGCAGATTAACTGATAATTATAAATATATAAATATAGAATAAGAATGATAATAATAATAATAATATATATAATAAAAAATAATAATATCTAATAAAAATAATGGTGGTAGTTGCACGCACAAAAGGCATCAATCAATTTAAATATTAAGTTAATTTATTACACACGCAATCCAATGAATATCAAATACTAAAAAGGTGTGAAGAATGAATACATGTCAAGATTTTGCATGAACACAGAATCACATCAGGGAAGGGTTTTTTTTTTTTTTTGAGTGAGGACATGTTAGTAGTTTCAGCACAATGAGCAAGTGAGTAATTCAGTTCAAAATAAATGATTATCAATTTGTCCAAGAAGAATGGACATTCTTTTTGAAGCCACACACGTCGGACAAAGTCAAGATTAAATCTCGAACATGCATGGCATTATTCAATTGATTGATTCAGATGTTATTGTTATAAATGCAACTCAAAAAAGTGTTATTACCACAACACAAAACCCTATGAGGCTATGACTTATTGTTGTGTTGAATTTGAGTGATATTTCACTGACAGCATAACTGATCGAACTGTAAATTTGCAGCGCCCAAGAGAAATGACTGGGGAAGAGTGACATTTACACAAAGCTGAGTGGAGACCGGAGGGGAGTAAGAATAGACATTGCAACAAAAGAGCCAGATTTGCAAAAACAGCAAATGTAGCAGCCATGTGTCAGTATCACCTATGAGCACAGCAGGGGCTCCAGAGAGTGTATAAGTGAAAGGAAGGCAAGGAAACGAAAAGAGATTGATACACGTAAACACTCCCAAAGTAAATAAGGTGAGATATTTTGGTGTCAGCATCCTGAGTGTCGTGACTCACTTCTCCGGTTGGTTGTGAGTAGGTCAAAACACTTTGCTGTGAAATAAACTGAGAAGAGGAACGGGAGGAGGGTATTTAAAGTCAAAACAAAAAAGGAAAGTGATGAAGAAGATAATGTTTTGTATGCGTGACTGCGCGCGGGTGCAAAAATAAATGTAAGCAGCATTTATCTGTGTGTTTGTGTCCATCTGTAAATGAAGGAAAAGAAGATTAGGTCCTGCTTCTCTGGACAAGTCGAGCGTCTGAAAAGCCACACACACCAACCACACAGAGCAACAAAACAACTGTGGTCCAGGGGATGGAGCAGTTTATAGTCTCAGCCTCTTAAAACCTTAACTTGTTGCAACCGTATGAGTGTTGCAGGGACATGGTTTTTATTTGGGAGGGGAGTGAGGGAGGCAGGAGACATAAAGCTGGGGGCTTAAGACAGCCAACAACCGCTGAGGCATTTGCAGTGCCTTTAATTGTCCTTGGACGAGAATAAAAACACACGACAAGCCACCTCTGTTTGTTTTCAACGGCTGTGACCCCCCCCTCACCGCTCTCACTCTTCAAAACTTAAACAATAGATATGAGTGGAATAGGATTGTTTCTCTCTTTTCTCTGCTTCTCATCAGCACAGGGCTAAAGCTGTAACAAGGAGAAGCTTAAGCACAACTGCTATTTACATGTGTGCCAGTGAGCCCTCTACACGGTGACATTAAGGGCTGCCCACTGATTCTTGGGAGAGTCAAACATATAATTGGGACTTTTAAAATCCACGCAATGCCAACAATTCTTTTTTTTTTTTTTTTTTTTTTTGAGCACTTGGGAAAGAAGTGGGACATGTGGTGTCCCCTCCATGTAATTCAAGCCCTTTACTTGCCAGGATTTATAATATGGGCTACTAGGTGCCACTATGTGCCACTTCTCTGGACATCAGTAATACCATTGCCAGAGTGAACACCATACTGACAGTGCGAGCTGAGCCTTGGCCGGCGTCCACGCGTGAGACGGGAAAAATGCATGTAATTGGTGAGAATCTCTGGCTTCCATCAAGACAGTAATTGGCCAGAGAGAGCCCTTGTGAGAAATATGCGGTGCAAACGTTTTCCCCGATAATCCCATCTTGTGAGCATCTGGCAGTGGCGTGGTTACAATGGCAGAAAAACACAATAAACACATGCATGTATGGCAGGAAGAGCGGGAAATAAAGGATGGGAACATTCTTGGGGGGGAAAGCTGGGTGGTAGGAAATTATAAAAATAACTGAAAAATATTTAGCGTTGGTTTTCACAACTCTCTGAGAACTTTCATAGCTGAGGAGCGTACTTTCGTCTTCTTTTTTTTTCTAGCTGACACTCACAAACACTTGTCTCTTAATAAAAGTATCATAACAGCCTTGGGTAGTAGTGCAATCACAAAGTGTGTAGTAATTGCACAGGTTTAAATTCTGATTCAGGAAATGTTGTTGTGCCTATCCTAATTGCCCTGTCATCAATCACTGGAGCAGCTGACTGCCAATACCTGAATTTTACTACCATAATTGCGGTGACTAACACACCATCAAAGTGATATTGATTGTGACACACTTTTACCAGAACCCATGATAGCATTAGACCTTAAGTTAAAATATTTAGAGGATTCTTTATAATATTTTTATTGTATTACCCTCAGGAGATCAGTGAAGCAAGTGCTAACAGATGAAGTGAAGGACAACACTTTAAATAAATTCTCTGTTGAACATCCCTCACCCTTACCTACCCAGAGAGGCATCCTACATTAACGAGAAATTCACTTTCTTCTGTCATTTATTAAAAGCATGAATCAAATGCTGTAAGAAATGATCAAATACAGGGAGAGTAAGCAGGAAATGTGCATTTCATATTGAGCAATGAGTGCGGCTGGCTGCTGGCCTGCTGCTGTGAGGAGCTGGAAACCACTGAGTGACTGACTGGGAGAGAACCGGGCACGTTGTCAATGCAAAAGTACAGCGTCCACTGGCCACAACGCCACAGACTTGCGCGCGCCCGTGCACACACACACACACACGGGCACAAACAAGCACAAACGCAGACATAAACACAGAAGCGCAAAGCTTGCATGCTACTGCTCACACACACAGTAGAGCAGATAAGTAAGACGCACACTCGCGTACAAAGGATCACACGCAGACACACATGCTGTGTGTTCAAACCCATGCACACACGTACACATAACAATGTTCCAATATCCATGCACTGCTGCCCACTGTGTGTAAGCCATCTGGTCTAAGTTAAGTGTAATATAAAAAGCTCATTCAGATACATGGTGAGTGTGGATGCAAACTTGGCACAGCTCAGGCTCTCTCTCCCACCCCCTCTACCACCTCTCCCTGCTTAGACCTGATTTAAGTCTAGACATCATATTGGAAAATAGCTCACACGCCACAAATACACTAGAAATATTCCAGCTAGCTACTATTTATGGAGGTAAAACTGCGTCTCTACCTGCTTCGGAGTAGGTGGAGCGGAGAAATGCTAGGTGTACGTCAGTTAATGGAAAACAAATGCAGAAAACGTCCCAAATATATAACCGCAGTGTTTCATTAATGACTAATCTGGTCAATATGGAGGGCTGTGTCTGAGAGTGGAAGGAACCCATATGTGTCTCTATGCGCACACATTAGCCTGGCCAAGTTTAGATAAGTATCTGGCAAAACAGTTACATGACAGGACTGTGTGAACAGCCTGTAAACAATATGTGAGGATAAAGCAGCGTGTACAAGCACATAAATCGGTTGATAAAGATTTATTGACTATCACTGATGGTCACTGGATGATGAAAACAAGAGAGAGTTACTTTGACAGCATGACAAAAAAGGGCTAGAGACAGAAACGCAGGAAGACAAAGCGGGAAAACAAAGAGAGTGAGAGAAAGAAAAAAAAAAAAACGGCACGTGAGAGACGAGGAGAGCAGGTGATCTACATGAAACCTACCAGCAGAAACTGGGTGAACTCTCCATAGCTGAGCTTCTTGTCCCTCTGTGTGCCAAAGTGCAGCCGTATGAACTCGCAGTCCCAGTTGAAGGGGATGTGCTGGTGGATGGTGGTCTGGTTGAAGACCTGCTTCACATCCTCTGCAACGGAGACAAAAAACAGACAAGCTGCTTTAATTATGACTGAATGATGACAAGTTGTTCTTGACAGCCTAATAACAAGATGCAACGACTCAATATGGAAGTGTACCGACACCGCTTTGCAGTGGTGAAGGAAGTATTTCACTTAGTAAAAGTACACAACACATTACAAGTAAAAGTCCTGCATCAAATACACTTTAAGTACCAAAAGTAAAGATAGTAAATATGATGGGATAATTATACACTGAATTAATAGATTATTGTTACTTATACATTGATGTGTACGTAGCATTTTACTCTTGTAGCCGGTCAAGCTGGAGCTAATTTGAACCACATTATATACTCTTAGTTTCCTCATGAAATACAGTGTAGTGGAAGTATAAATTAACAGGACTCAGGTTAAAATTGTACTTAATTACTTCAGTGACTGGACATTGTTACGTTCCACTCCTGATTTCCTTGTTGACGTATCTAAAATATACACAATTTAAACAAAAATCAGTAAGCAATGAGGCTAAAACAAAACAGTTTATCTTCAAAGCCATTATAATAATAGAATAACAGTTGTGTTTAGGTTGTACAGATTACACTTTGCTTTTAAGGCTAATGACCATACATTAAGCATGTACGAGGCCTTCACCATCATTACAATCCTCTCCACGTTCTCCTTTCTGTATGTTTCATAACAAACAATTATCAAATCCTTCTTCGGTCTTAAGTTTTTAGTTTGCTCTAATGAAGACCTAAAATCTGTTGCTACAAAAGTCTTGTGAGTCAGCTCTTAACAAATAACATGTGTTTTCTATCATGTGGTTAACATTAGTAATTATTTGATTTTGGAAGGGGGAGAAAAAAAAAAAAAAAAGTCTGCGACTGTTTGTGACAAAATGTCAACGTCAATCTCCAGAACACAATTCTGCTCTGATTGAGACTCAAGTTCCTCAACTCTAAATCAGTCTTGAATGACACATGGCAAAACTTGTTTGAGCTGTGTAGGCTCTGTATTCAGAAGGAAAGCCTTTTCTTCTCACTCATGTTCCTCTGCCTGAACCCTCTAAGCCTCTACAGCCAGTGGAGTGGAGAGACACTGAACATGAGTCCTAAATTACAGCCTTACTAAAGAAACAAAAACAAACCAATAGAGCGACCTGTTTCTTATTACCAAACAAGCTGCGCCGAACGAGTGGAGAAAGGAAAGGAGGAAAGAAACAATCTTTTTTTATAAGGACAGAAACTGAGGGAAAAAAAGAGAGACAGAGAGAGAAAGGTGATATTTACTCCAGCTCAGTCTTACCTTGTGAAGGAAGACAGCTTGTGCATTGTTTTTTTTTACACTTTAATGAGGCAATAAATATACAGCCTTTAACTCTTTAAAGGAGAGGCCGCCTCAGAGCCCGCCGTTTATATTATCAGCTTTTATAGACCTGTCAACACTCAGTCCTCTTTAGTCCTTTCTTTTTTTGTCTTTTCTGGCTGAGGCACGACTGGATTTCATACGCCGTGTTACGTTGCAATTTTTATGAACTCGACATTCCACCAAATTACACATTTATTTTTCAAGTGCTAAAAATTCAGAGCACTCTGCCGCCTCTACTTAACAGAAATTACTCAGGTTATTATCAAATAAAAATGGCTTTATAGAAAAATGAAATAAAAAGAAATCAGAGTACAGACGTTTATTGCAATGGAAAACAAACGGGCCTTTAATGCAATGTAAGCTGCAGCCATTAATGTTTTTAATAGGTAATAAAGGAGGGAGTTCTTTATTTTGTGCCTCGTTTAAGCCCTTTAATCTAACGAACAGCAAAGGGAAAAGGAGAGCAAGGCAGAAAAAGGGAGAATTCTGTAATGTATCACAATAAAGCAACTTTGACAAGTCTATAATCTGAGTCACAAGTTATTCGCTTTTGGTGAAATGTTAGCCCGATGCAAGTGGCAGACACTGTAGCCAGTGTTTGTGCATGGCGTGATGTGTGTTATGTTTTTCATGCAATTTTCCACTTGTGTATGAGTCTCATAACTCACAGGCATTGGGATATTCATTAACCTTTTGGAGACGCAGAAAAACAGCAGACCTTTTAATTGCCACCAAGACAACGTCACTCTAATTGATCCTTTTAAATATGAAAATTTACATATGTGCATATATAATCACCCGCAATGATCTTGCACCCTGTCGACAGCAACAATTAAAATGAAATTCACTTACTCTTCCCTGTTTGCGAGCGGGATGTGTGCACTGCATTTCAAATCAAGCCTAATGTGCTAACGCCTCGCACACCTACAGAAGGCTGGCATTAGACTTGTTTAAATCAATTAGGCAAATGTGAAATAAGCAACGAGTACAAATGTCTTCCCTTTTCACCTCGGAGCTTCCAGGCATCAGAGTAATGGTGCCAATCATTCACACACATACACACACGCACACACACACACACACAGAGCTACCCACCCCCTCTTCTGTCTTCATCTCCATCCTTTCGTTGCCACCAGCCCTCTCCACCTCCAAACCTAACCTTATCTTCTTTACAGAAAAGATGCAGCACCACGAACTGTATTTTTGTTTGTGGATGGAACCGTAACAGAGAATAGATGAGCGGAGGTCAGACCCTCACGTACATAAAAGAGGAGTTTGTATGAAAACTTCCTTAGTGGCGCATTTAAGAGGAACAGGATCTCTGTCAGGATTGGCTCTTTGTTAAATGTCAAACGCAAAGTGTTTCAACTTACATATCAACATTACAGATATTAATTAATTACTTGACTCACAACTTCCCTTTTAAAGTAAGAATATGCATATCTCTATGATCAAGTTATCTTTATTTTTGAGACAAAAAGAGACAGGCCTACAGTATGTAAGGGTAAAAGTAACAATGCCTCCACGTGACTGCAGGACAAACATTATAAATACTGTGACGCCAATATTTTATAGATTTTTTTTAACACAAAATTGGTCATGAGTTTCTGGAGTTTTTAGAGGTTTGTCTATAATTCCAAGTCTCATGTAAAACTTCACTGCAGCACCCACCATATACCTGCTAGTGTGCAGTAAGACACCAAGTACATCTGTGCAAACCTGACTACAGTATTATTTTATATAACCCCTGCAAATCAGGTGGCAGAGTTACTTACCGAAAGTGGTCACTCCATTGCCTGCTTTATCAAACAGCAGGAAGGCAACCATGAAGAGGGAGTCTGGGGCACACAGCACCGACTCGAATGCCACAAACTCCTGAAAGGAAATCAACCTGAGAGAGAAGAGAAGGGTAGAAACACTGAGGATAGGTTGGACTGTAAAGGGTTGCATCATTTGATTAATTTATTAACTTTGTATTCATGTTACAAGCTCCCTGTAAAAATAATCAGCTACACATGTGAGAGACTTTGATATTCGTTTGGTCATATAATACTTAATAAAGACTAAACCTTAGTTAGCAGACTAATAAAATAGAATATTAAATTAAAAACAAGCTATTTTAACACTGCATTAAACTAAAAACTTCATTTTAATTACTGCCACACAGTGGCAAACCAGCACACTTAGACAACCTATCAATCTGCACTACGCGTAATTCAAGCAGCCCTTTATCCAGTAGTCTGTTATTCCATATGTAATGTCATAAACTCATCGAGTGTGACAGTAAGAAAATAAAACATTTTAAAAAGCTCAGTGTGTGTTCCCAGTCTGAGCTGGCAGCTAGTATAGAGAGGGCCAACTTTACAAAAAAAAATGAAATATGGAGTTTTATATTTTAGTGTGCCATTTTAAACAAGTAGACAGGCAAGGCAGGAGTAAGGAGCCAGTTAAGGAAATATAATTCCACTCAATATAAACGTACTACAATATGCGGTTTAGAGCGAAAGTCAAGAGAAGCCAAGGTGGAAAAAAATTAAACTGATGGAAATTGATTTGTCTGCATCAACGCTGGAACAGATTAGTCTCCCCTTCATGTCACTTCCTCTTTTTTGCCCGTTCTGATAAACACAAGTTTATCGCGTCTCTCTGCATAGTAACACAGATGCCCACGTGCATCATCAACAAGAAATAAAAAACAAACAAACAAACAAACAAACATACACATCGCTATTGTGTGAACCCACTGAGAGCCCCCATGGGAGAATCCTGCTGTGGGGAACTGGACCACGCAGTCTAGCCTTTTTTTAGACCCTGGTTCACAGTTGCCACAAGTCCATTACGGATCTCACAAATGGCTCCGATAATTACAGGAGGGGTCAGTGCTAATGAGCCGTCCCCGAGCATCCATCTATTAAACCTATTTCAATTTCCAATGGGGGAGGATGGGGAAGGGAGAGGATGTGTGTGTGGGGGGGTTGGGGGGGTTGCTGTAATTAATTATGGTACTGATGAAATTTAGAGGTGTTTGTTTGGATTTGAAGTGTTTCATGTTTGCGTGTGGGTGCTTCTGTGCATCCTTATGTGTACTTATATGCAGAAAAAATGTGTATAGATGCAACAGACAGAGAAGGAGAAAAGGTGTGCGCTGACAAAAGTGCTAGTTATCAAAATAATAACAAGGAAAAGGGAAAAATTCTTCAAATTGACAGGTACCAGAGATACCTGATAAAGGTTGAAAAGCATGAACAGATCACTGGCTGTAAAGTCTTTTGAATGTAGCTTGCAGAAATGTTAGTCTTCACTTCAACCGTCCAAAAGGAAGGAAAAAAAGAAAAACAAGAGGCCAAAACAGTCAGATTAATACTTGGTTTCAGTAAAAACTCGGAAAAACACATGGGTATGATGGCATGTGTTGGAGAGAGAGCTACAGAGGAGCTATGAGAAATATGGAGGCAATAAATGTGAGCATGCGGCTTTCTTCGGCGGCAAATTGAATCAGCTGTCATTGTTTCAAAGGCAAGACAAATTGTTTTATTAACTAAGCAGGTAGTTCTTAAGAGCAGTGCCCTGCTGATGGCAAGTAGGTGGAAGGGGGCACAAAAGCACACTGCTGCGACCGTGGATCCACTGTTAAAAACAAAGCCGAACGCTATCGTTGCAGACGCTGCTGGAATATTATCAAACTCTCCAATAATGATCATTCTTTTGTGACAGACGTATGGTACACTCTCAAATTATACCTCGGAGAGGTTAATAGAGGAGTTTAAGCATGCATGGGGTTGCAGTGCAAAGATTCAGAGAGCACTAGTGTTTCCCAGACTGAACCGAGGGAAAAAAGTCAGATCTCTTCTTTTTCACACGCATTGGTTTACATGCATGCGGGTCGTCCTGTCTGTGTTTTCCCAGACGTGCATAATCAGCATATTAGTGTAACCGAGAGGGCTGTTGATCATGAAGGGATTGGACCATGGTTTAGACCAGGGAGTCCAGACAAGATCCAGGGGGCATCTCCATAACACAGGCACACACACAAGAAACATTCCACGAACTCGTAAGCATTTACACACAGCTCTGTAGCCGGGGATGAAGCTTATGATGGTTGATTAGCAGCGCCATGACGGCTGCAAAATGATTACCATGAGAGGGGGAAGCCATCGTTTCTTGCTATGCAGACCCGACCCCAACGAGACACCCAATAATCAAATCAACCGACAGCATCTCCCAACCATCAACTGCTATGGCATGTGTCCAGGGCTGCCCGATCCGTGTATGCAGCCCAGGATGAACTTCGGAGACAGGGCTAATGTGATACTGGAGTATGGCATCCTTTCAGTGTACTCTGTACTTACTTTACTCTGCAGGATTTTGTTAAATCTTTAAACATGGGCAGACATATCCGTGACATGTATCAGACAAGAAATGTCACGCACGAGACATAACAAAGACTTGATTCCAGTACAGGCTTCTAGATGACAGCTGAATGATGTTTTTGTTAGGGTGCCGATAAAATGCAATTTAAACTGTCTGAGATACGTCTGTCCGACATAAAAACTCCACCCTATATTCCATATATTTTTGTTTGTTTTTCATCTCATCTTCATCACCTGGCTTTTATCTCTGTCGGCTCTCAGCGGGCATCTAAATACACTCCTCTGAACCGAAAACCAAGCTTGGAAACATTGTTTACAAGTAACATAAATGCATGGTGTTGGTTAGGCCGGGCTGATAGAAAGACAGCTCTCCTTCGTTGATAGTAGTAGGAAAGAGGGGCCTAGAGGGGCTTCAATAATCTCCTGTCCCTGGCATCTTGGCATTGTTACTGACAGCCTTCCACCCACCTAGAGCGTGCTTGCAGACGCACATACACACCCCAAAAACTCAAACACGCGTGTACACACATAGGTGAGTGCTAGCTGCCAGTATCTGTTCGGTTTCTGAGAGTGGACACCCACCAGTCCAGGTCTAGAATGTCCACAGCAGCTGGCAGACTGCTATTTTCTCAGCACGCTCCCTTAACAAAGTTTTTTTCTTTTTTTTTTTAAACCTCCAAGAGTCTATGAGGGAAATGGGTTTTTTCACACTTGAACAGATGCTTCTATCAAAATATCAGAAGGAAGAAGGAACAGAGAGGCAAGGAAAGGTAGAAAGAGCCAAGAAAATGAAATGGAGGTAGCTCAGAGTGCATTATGGTATATGAGAGAGGTGATGAGAGCGGAGGACTGCAAAGAAAGTCAGAGAGGACATAAATAAGTCGAGTGAAAGAGGCAAATCTTCAAACCACGTTGTAGTTCTGTATGCCAGTGCACACATACACAAAACATTTGATTCCTGGAAATTGAGATATCTCCACCCTCCAAAGCCCCGTCTCGTTTTCTCTCTCTCTTTATCTATCCATCTGTCTCTCTGTCTCTCTGTGGGAGCAGCAAGAATAAGAGGGAGAAAAGTGATTTCCACATAACAGATTGTTACGACTGTCACTATATCCCCTGATTTACACAGTCGCAGAGGGGGAGGCAGACAAATGCATTTTCACTGTTTACATCCCCACATACGCTCACATACACACTCACACACTGGCATCTAAGTAAAATTTCTCTCACACAGACACACTCCAACAGAAAAGTAAGCGAGCATGCTGCCTGCCATCCGACCCCCTGCTAAATCTATTACCCCTGACTCATCTTGTTGAAATGGAGTCCTACCTGGCAAAAACAGCAGCAGGCGCACTGGCTTCAAATATACTACACTCATACAGCAAACCAAACTTATTGTTCGCAAGCATATTTGCATGAGATCGAGCAAGCCGGCTGAAAATACAACCACTAAAGTGGTTTGTTTTGTCTTGCGCTCGTTCTTTTCATAAGGCCTGCACGGATGAGCGCTTGAAAAACAATGCATTTGTGTTCCCAGCTAGGGCCGACGTTGCTGATGCTGCTGCATCTTTACTTTTTTGTATCCATCTGTTTTGTGTTCTGCAGAATAATCATCTAGACTGTGTCTCATCAAATCATTTATCTATCAAAGTTCAGGAGGAAAATAACACATCACAAAGTATGAGCATCATAAGGCCTTTACAATGTCAACTGTAAAAAAGCGAATCACATCTAAACAGACTTTTTTTTACCCCCTGTTTTGCCCCCATATCATTTCCATTCCCCTCCACAAAACCAAAATGAGGTTTAGATACAAAGCCTGGGCCATGGGTTCCTAATAGATTTACCCTGATGCCACGGCCACCATTTATCCTGCTCCAAAGCCGCACAATGCAACGGAGTGCTCCTGAATAGCATGGGCAATTACAGTGCGTGTGTGTGTTTTTTATGTCTGTGTGTGTGTGTGTGCGCGCACGTGTGTGGCTGCCTTGCTCTCTCTCTTTTTCCAATTCCAAAACCCCCACCACTCCACACACACACACACACACACACACACACACACACACACACACACATACACACACACCTTAAAGCAGATGTAATAACATGAAACTACGCAGCCATGTGCACTTTGCTCTTTGTAGAAGCCCAGGTGGTTACCATAGCAACGTGTGTTTTTTTTTTTTTTGGTATCTTTTTTGACTTACCCTAACATTTTATTACCCATCATTATGTATCATTAAATACATACATATTAATGTAAAAAACAGGGGTGATGGAAATGGGGGGAGGAGTAAGTGTGAAATTGGGGGTATATCTACAAAGAAGGAAACACCTGAAAGGGTTCTTTGGTGGTTTGATGTCTCTTTACTATATAATTCAAGTATGAACATCCCTCTGTGAATTTTTTACACCAAAGGATTCAGTCATAGGATTGTTTATAAAATGCAAAATAACACTAGAAAGGTAGTCACACGAGATCAAAGGGATACATAATACACGTACTGATAGCTTTGATAAGAGTCTTTCATAAGCTTACTACTTAGCAGTTGGCTTGATATTAATGAGAGGAGATAAATTTGTGGCTTCCAGAGAGACGAAGCACAGCAATTTCACAGTCAGATCAGCAACTTCAGATATTTTCAAACAGTGATGATGTCAATCCTCATGAGACACTCTGTTGTTGATCATCATTTTGCAAGAAATCTATAGCAATATTTGCCTTCTATCTATCACATTATGTGTAGGCATATCCTTCCACCTACAGTAGAAGTTATCCCAAAAATGAACCCTGCAAGGTGCAACAATTATCATTCCAGTTTCAGAGAATGCAGAATACATACATTTATCTGCAACATCACCTAGTATTAAAAGACAAACATCACCAACACCAACCCATCTTTCTTCTGATCCACCACTCCAGCAAGCAGCTTTGTGGCCTCGTCCGACAGCCGGATGTCTGTGTGGGCATGGAGGAAACGGCTCACAAAGTCCTGCGGCGACATGAAGCACTCTTCATTCTTCTTGACGCTGGCATACTGTAAAGAGAAAAAAAGACACGAGACACAAGGACACACGCTGAGCTTTAGAATTTGATCGAAAAGAAAGAAACATAAATCGAATGATGAGTGAAAAGTTTCTTTTATAAGAGGCAAACACAAAAGAGAGAAAAAAAAATACATAGGTAAAATCTTACCTTTTCAAAAATGGCTTTCAACTCAGCAGGGTCGGCCCTCCTAGGCAGAACTGCCTGCAAGACAATAAGTGAATATTTTTTGAATATAACAATTCATACACGGCAAGTGAACACAATGGCCTGCTTTGCATCGTATATTGTTTGTGTGACGCAGTAAAGCGGTGGTTACAATTGTTTTGAAAATGTAAACATATTCAGCAATTCATAAGTGGACGAGAAAGACTACAAGAAAACTCAAACAAAACAAAAAAATCAAACATAATTCTGAGCTTGAAGATCCATTTTTGACTTCATATCTCAGATTAAACATTCAAAACTCAGCTTCACTTACTAGTTGTTTAACTTACTAGTTTTTTTTTAATGGAGCTTTTGACTGTATCCCTCTGTTCAGGTGCTATCATGTAAAGTTCTGCATTAAAGTCATGTGGTAACAAAAAAGAAAATGTGGCCTCCAGGAAGCAAACTATTATCACCTGTGCAAATAAAGTAAAGGCTTTCTACACAGATCATCAGTGGCGATATTTGGGACGGGCTTGCTTTCATTTGGGATAAACTGCTCTTTGGGTTTCGACATTCAACATCTAGAGATATATTAACACAAAATGGCTTAAGCAGGACCGTCAGTCTGTAGAAGAATGGTATGATACTATTCATGAATCTTTTCCTTGTAATGGAGTAATAGATAACCACCTTTCTTCTGTTTAAGTTTTTGCAATCTCTTTCTCTTCTTAACTTGTCTTATTATTTGTGTTAAATGAAACACCCCATGTTCTGTTTATATTTGTCTTTTCTATAAAATTTGTAAAGATGAATCACTGTCTAATATCATCAAACAATGATATCTGTGTCAAAGGTTCAGTGTCACTTTAACCTTTCTAGTGTAAAAGAGAAACAACACTTGAAAGGCTCTGTCTAGAGTCAGTATTTAGTTTGTCTGTTCTGGGCTACTGTAGAAACATAGTGTTTCAACATGGCGGCCTCTATGGAAGAGGACCCGCTCTCACTGTAGAAAAGGCTAATTTTAAAGTAACAAAAACAAAAAGGTTCTTATTTTCTGGTGATTATACATGCATGCAATCCTAGTTATGAATATTATATTCCATGTGGGACCTTTAAATTCTTTAAATTCCAAATAAAAGAAAAGAAAAAGGCAGCAGATTCAGAAAGCTCCAGAAAAAGCTAGTAAGTGTGAGTTGCTTGCAAACTTTGTGTATCAGAAGCTCAAGTCCTCTCACGACCCTACAGATTTATATTGTGACCACTTAGTGGGCCCCAAACCACAGGCTACAGACCCACAGTTGCTGGTGTGATATTAACAAATAAATGTTTAATTATCTGAATTATATAAGCCGTGTCATGTGTGAGAGTGTACATTAAACTAGTGTTTATCTGAACATACTGCTTGTACAAACAGTGCAGCCATGTTTAAAAGTCTCCTCACACCCTGTAGAAACTTCTGGCACCTGTGTGACTTTATAACAGGGTTTCCACCACATTTAGCGGGATGCTAATGAAGGTTACCGGTGACTACAACCGGCATTTTTAGCAGAGACACACCGGTAAACCGGAGACTGGGCCTAAAAAGGAGCAGGATGGATTAAAAAGCAGTGACAGTATCGTTAATGTTTGATCACAGCCAGGTCAGTTTGAGTTAGAAGCCGTACATTAAGTTAACGAGCTAACCGGCTACAGTAAAGCTTCAATGTCATTGCCCAGTGTTAACCTCTATAGCACATCCTCTTAGCAGGCTAACCGGCAGTTAACGAGCCCTCCGTGCCCGAGCAGGAGGAGACACACGCCGGGAACGCACAAACCGCTGACAAAGCGACAGCTCCCTCCGCATAAACAGGAGAAACTGATGTGTAAAAGTCACACACACACACACAGCTTACCTTTGCTGCCATGCTAAGCAAGCTCACTGTCAAACGGTCCCGTTCACTTCCTCCTGCGTGACGACGTTCCCATGGAGATCACGCGCCGGTGCAGTGAAAGGAGGATGAAAGAGGATCAACTGTGCACGTGGTGCGGAGGTACGAGAGGTCAACTGGTCAGTGTCAGTGTGCATGGCAGATATATACATGTATGTATGTTGTGTGTCAGTAGGACAGAGAGTCTATCTGGTCCAGAGTCTTGTGTTAAACTTAATGCCATATGATCCCTGTCCCACTGTGGGACAGCTCCTGTCCCATCCATGGATATGTGCTCATTATGGATGGGCCTACGAGACACAGGCCCAGGGGTGCAACATGTCTTGGGATCTCTAAGCAAGATCTGAAAATCACTATAATAAGCATTTCTCATTCATTCAGGCGCATCAGAGCTAAGGACCCTGACAACTTCCAGGGTGATGCGGTGGAGTTGGTGAAGGACTACAGGTACTACAACACATCTGTAGTATTCCTGATTCTTCATTATTGAGCTGATACTGAGCCTCATCTAGTATCCTTGTATTATAATTCCCTAATACAGATGTACAGTTCTTACTTTAATATTAAAGTAAAGTAATTTAAATGATCCTGCTTGAAGAAATCTACATCACAGGTTTCTGCTGATGGTTTCTTCTGACCCTGATTCTAAAAAAAAGGTCAGACATTGAGGAAAATGTGAATAAAAACAGAATCCATCAAACCGAATACTGAGAAGTTTATTAGTTTGCCTGTTTTCAATTGAATTTAGGTCAAAAAGGCTTTGCAATTATTTGCAATCACTCATGTTTTATTTAAGGTCCCAGCTTTTTTTGAATCAGGTTTGTATAATATTCGGTATGTTAGAGTATTTTATATCTGTGAAGCGGAGTGTCAAGGCGGACAAAAATTATATTTCAACCAGCAGCAAAATGTTAGGAGTTAAGATTAACGTGCCTAAAATACTATGAAAAACAGGCAAAGCGACTGCTAACAATGTGGGAGGTTACTCTGGTATTAGGAGATGGGGTCTTTTACATGTCTGTGCCCAGGGGCCATCCACAGTGATCATGTAAACAACTTGGCCACTTCCTCCCTTTTGAAAAACTCAGTATCATACTCAGCAGTGCTTGTGTTATGGCACTTAATTATACTTCCTGTGGTATCACTGTGATATGATTTTTTGGCCAGTAGCAACATTTACAAGTTACTTCTGCAAAATTCACTCCAAGCTGTATTATATATTATAACATGACAACAGAGATTGGCTGTATTCTTATGCACACTGAGTCTCCACCATACTAAGAAAGAGGTCTGTAGACGTCAAAATAAAAGCTTAAATTCCTTCCTCACACCTATTCTTTCCTCGCGGTAAATGGTTCCTATACTTTATTTCCAGTTTTTCCAGCCCATCTGTGCTTTGTGCCAGGAGGAAAAAAGGTGCAGAGAGAATTTTGTGACTACAAAAGCAAAGGTTAACATTACTCACAGCATAAAAACAATTTAAAAGGGAGCAAAAGGGCTCTAATGGCCCGACAGTCTTCAAAGAAAATGTATTTTGCGCTCAAAATAATTCATAGCTTTTTGCCGGTGGCTTTTCAGCTTCCCGGAGACCCAGCATGAACCACTGTATTTTTCCCAGCAGGCTCTCTGCTCCTCGCAAAATGGCCTTCGCTAGGGCATACCTCGCATCCCCTCCAAATATTGACAGCACTGAGTCCATTGCTTATTGGAAAAATGGCTGTAAGTAATGTTTTATCAGCCGATGCAATCTCCACACCTGTATTTTCCCCTGTCATATGACAATATTTGACAAGATTAATGATTTGATCCTATGACATTTTATTTCCCATCACTGTCAATCTGCCCGCAAACAACTCACTTACTTGTGGCATTTGGTGTAGGAAGCATGTAGCAGCATTTGTTTTGCTCGTGTATTATTCATGAACTGCAAAATTTACTTGAGACATGTAAACTACAGTGTCTAGCAGCCTTCACATGAAACTCTTGACTGTTTATGTGAATGGATTCTTTAAAAATTACCTTCCGTGAAATGATTTTGCTTTTTTAGAACAGCATTTCAGCTTCTATTTTTAGCAATCAAACCAACAATGACTCTGTCAAGCGCCGCAGAGTAAGTGGGTAATAATGATAAACCTTGCAACCTTTGAACTTCAGTGGCTTGAGGGGTCTCCTGCCCACATCCCCAAGGGCCCACGTGTCCTGACAGCTTGAGTGATGAGTGGCGGACGCCTGTCTCAATTTGCCTCCTCCTATTTTTAACCCACACTAAACACAGGGCTTCCAAAATAGGCCCGAGCTCTAAACAAATGATTAATAGGGCACTTAGGGTCTCCCCACTGACCAGCGTGTCCCTATTAACAGCCAATAACGGAGGCCCTCTGAGGTCAAAAGGTTTAAAGACTTTCTAATAAAAGTAACAGAGACATGGGGATGTGTTTTGGAGGAGAAAAAGTTGTGTCTCAGTTTGAAATGCTGACAAGTTAATAATCCCTTCTCAAATGGCCCTACCGCAGTAAAATGGCCAGTTTGTTCTTACTTTTATTGCTATCATCTGTCAGTCACTCACATCTTTCCCCTTTTTTTTCTGCCTCTTCTTAAGTGGACTGAAAGAGCTAAAACAGCTTTACAGTAATGTTCTCGCTGGGGCTTTATTCTCATTCCCCACTCTTTCTTTTCTTTTTTTTTGCTTGAATGTGAATTCTCATTGTAGTTTTAGGCAGGAAATGCCTAATGGATTCCCAAAGACGTATTCATGACATGGTAATGAGATTCAAATTTGTAAGACATTTCTGACCCGAAAAAAGAGGCCGCTTGTGGCTTTGTCCTGTTTTCCACAACTCAAGAATACTGTTTCTTAGTCACTCTCGCTATTCCTAATGTCATTTTAACATGTAAGGGACGGAGACACAAAGCCAATAAATTAAAGTTAAAATGTGCAAATTAGTGAGGAATATATTGATTTGTCACTTGCAAAACGGGGTCTCTTAGGGTTGCTGTAGAACGTGGGTCAATGGCAAGAAGCATTGTGTTACATATATTGTTTCACTGTATTATCCTGCAGCAAATGCCTCATGTTTAAGGTGCAATTTCATCTACTTTCATTTGCCAAATGTGTATTCATCCACTGCTGCAAGTTGTCCCAAACAAATTCATTGTTTACTGCTATTTGTGCAACATTTGCCAAGAACTGCACTGGCCATCTGTTTTAGGATAGGAAGTACATATTTGTGAGAGTGCCACAGATATGCTCGGTCTGAGATTTGTTTGCAACATGAATACTTTGAAATAATATTAGATTTATCTCTTAAACATTAGTCAGAAAATACCAGGATGCAGGGTTAGTCAAATCAAATTTGGACAAACAGGAAAAATGTGTGAAAAAAAATTTATGAGCTTTTTTGCCAAATATGTGCTGAACAAAAATGATTATGACCCTGTGTTTGTGACTTTGATTTATTTAACTCAGTGAGCACAATTGTTCTAGTAAAAGTGGTTAAAAGTGGGGGGTTCTACTATCAGATAGGCAAAATCAAATTTTATGTCCCCAATTGGGTGGTCATGACATAGCCCACATCTGAATTCTTCCAAGAACCGCTTTTTTTGTTTTGTACAATTTCAGCTGATGTTCTTAATCAGATCTGTCGTTTGTGAGACGTTGAATGTCTTGCTCAAGGAAACATCAGCAGGACGCATGGCTGCTGATGGACACAGTGGCTACAAACCTGCAACCACTTGATTACAACCACGTTACTTACCCCTCTAATTAAGTATGTTTCATGTAAGACCCAAGATTGATGCCAGAGCCGCTCCAGTTGTGCTCAGCGTTTGAAAAACACAGAATCAGAGATGAAAACAGCCATTGTGCAACGACAAACCATTGCAAACTTCACACTTGCCAAAGTGGGAATTTTATATAACTCAGAAGTGTCACCAAAACCACACAGTAGACAGCCTGCCCAGATAGTGTAGGACGACTCAGACAAATCTGTTTTGCATAAAGGACAGGAAGGTGTCGAGAAGAGGAACTATGACAGAAAACAGCATGGTGGGGCCATTCTTATGAAACCAGCCTTCTAATTCATCTAATACGCTGTACGTGCAAGACAAAAAAGTACTTCTTAAATATATTTTGACATTGTTCATGCTTCTTTATGGTGGACTACCTCCTCCATAAGAAAAACACTATTTGTGCTAATACATAAAAGCTATTATGGCCTTTCTTTATCAGTCATATAGGGAGCCTATTAGCAAAATAATAGAGAGTTCGCTCTGTTTGCATAGTCTCTGCTGTCTGTCGAACAAAACAATGCCTCTTATCTACTTTCATTTCTCCAATCAGTCGGTTGTCACACACCATCTTTAATCATCATACATAACATGCAGTGCATTAAAGTGGCATTCTTGTAAACACCATATCTGTAATAGCGTGTGACAAGCCGCCTTTGTTTACACCATAATAACTGGGTGTTTGAATAACTTCTCAATGACTTTAAGTAACCAGCCAGACTCACTCTGCTTCCATTCAGCTGTGCAGCCTGATAACCCGGACTGACGTTTGGCATGGAGTGGACTGTGGATTATACCAAACAGGAGGGCTGAATGGACCTCTCAGTCATTTCACCTGCGGTCTTGAGACATGGGAATGCATTTCCTGCACACGCATTTCGGATGTAGTGTACATCCGCTTGTCTCATTATGCAAATGTTGACGTGTGCATTCATAAACATGTGAGACACCTAAAGTTAAAATCAGCCACCCCCGCCCCCCACACACACAAACACATTTATTTGAAGCGCCAGCTTCCTCTGTGGACTCTGCCTCTTTTCCATCTGCCATGAAACTCTCCTAAACCTCAAGTTGGGCTGTCTTCGCTGTAGCTTCTGGATGAATCTGTTTAGCATCTTTCAGTTCGGATGAAGCGCTACACTAACCATGCTTCAGGGCATCTGGGATGGGCCGGGGGCCTGGCGAAACAGGGGAAGGGGTGGATGGGAGTTTTGAGATGGTCCAGACAGGCTAGCGGGCTCCTCAAGCTCCTCTCTTCCACAACAACAAGGACCCACACTGAAGCACGCTCAGACCCTGCAACCCGAGAGGGCACAGGGGTCCTCAAGCCTGCCTGGGTTGGGATAAATGAACCCAGATGCTTCCCGCAAATGCACAGCGAACAGGCTGAGGAATTGAAAACGGGGGGAGTAGGTTGTAGAGACAGAAAAAGAGGAGGCTCTACCTCGCTTTTTTTTTCTTCTTCTGCCCCTGGTTGAGGGAATCTGTCAGATTCCTGCGCTTTCTCATAACCACTGATCACAGAGGCCTCCGTGCAAAGAGCATTGTGGGAAATTATCAGAGGGGCATTTGTCTTTGAAGGAGAATGAGAGCAGCAGCAAATCTTTAAGTCCTTTCCTGTTCCTCTTCCTGTCAAGCTGCCACCTGGACTGAGAGAGAATGATGGTCGCATTTGTCCAAATGACTTAATTGAAGTTCAAGTTGGTGCAGGAAGTTTTAGACTGTAACATGAAGAGTGTGATTAAATGTTTTTAAAGAATTTGTTTTATAGATGTGGGTTAGCTGTTCATCTTTACAGCACACTTGACCCAAGATGTCATCCTGCTGGTGGTTGCCATCTGTAGAACAATACCAGCCTAAGGAATAGTTTGTTTCTTGCTGAAAGTTCGATGTGAAGATTGATACCACTCTGATGTTTGTAAAGTAGTGACAGCCAGCAGCCAGTTAACTTAGCTTAGCACAATGACTGGAAATGAGGAAACAACTCGCCTGGCTTTGTGCGAATTTAAGAATATCCAGCACATAACTCCCATGAAAACACAGCATGTTGTTTTTTTTCTGGATGTTCTTAATATTGAGTAAACACACAACATATAACCTGTGAATTAGTGAGCTTTAGAGGTGCTGGTAGGCAAATTTCACTTGAATCTGGCTAGTTATTTCGCCGTTTCCAGTCTTTATGCTAAGCTAACCAGCTGCTGGTTACCCTACAAAGAAAGTGATATTGATATATCTCATCTCAGCTCAACTACGCTTGTGTGTTACCACGTGTTTTCTCAAAGCGCAGAGCCTTCTGTCAACAGCACTGAAACGTACATAAAACATAAATCTTGGGGATTTTCACTCAGTGATTGGGGCATGGACTTCACTGCGTAGCTACACATGTCTTGGCTCTGTTTCCTTGACTTGATTTTCATTTGTTTGTCATTTGTGAACTAACTCTCACCAGTGGTCCACCTGCAAAGTGCAACTCTATCTTCGACCAGAGGTGGGTGGTGTTATAAAAAAAACTTGCTGGATGAAAACATCGGAATGCAGATGCGTTCTTCAGTGGCGCTTCAAAGCTCCTTTTCCACTGCAGACTGCAGCGATGTGTTTCTCACCAGGGACCTCAGGAGTAACCTGTGTCACTACCAATCTGCCAAGCTCTCCTGATGCCATCCAGATGCCCCATCCTGAAACACACACCGGCCTCTTTGTTTGCTCCACTTGAGGTTTAGGGCCATTTTTTTTTTTTTTTTTTTTCCGCCAAGTTGGACGTGCACTAACACATATACAGACGCACGTGCGTTTACACCCATTCATGAGAGCAGATACACACTTGATCTTGGGTTATGGACTCAAACACACATGTGCACACACCCACACTAACACACACAAACCACCCCCTGTTTGAGGTAGATGCAGCAACGAGGAATAAACGACAAATTTCCTATTTCATTTCACTAATTCTTGCCTGTTTTAGCTCACTCCTAACCCGCCTTGCCACGTCGGAAGACCAAGAGTTAAATTAGAGAGGACTAAATTTCCTGAAATGAAATGACTGTCAACTCAACTTTGCTCCATCATTTCGGAAGATTGCAAGAAAAATGCCCCAGTGCTTCCATTCTGTTTTTAGGGTAATGAACAGCAAACATAGTTTGAAATATCAAAGGCAGCCGTGATAAAAAGGCATCACTCTCAAATGAACTATGAAAGAAAGTTGAGTTGTTTTAGTCTGTCTTTGATCTCCGAGATTTGTAGTGAGCCAGCAACATGCAGCTCCTGTATATGTCATCATGACCATTAGAAAGTGCTGACATCTATATGATTAGGATGACAAAACAGCAAGCACCTGTGTGTGTATGTGTGTGTCCATGCATTGCCAAATGTCATCCACATCTGCTTTTGAAAACGTACATGTGCTTGCATTAATGTTCTTTTTTTGTGCGTGCGTACATTCTTGTGCATTTGAGTGTATTTGGAAGTGTATGCATTTTTGTTGTTTCCACATCTGTGTGTGTGTGTGTGTGAGAGAGAGAGCGAGAGGATGAGAGAGTGCATGCCTGCGTGGTGTGCTGGCTGGATGTCCTGCCTTGAGGGGAGATAAATGGCTGAGTGTTGTTGTTGTCCAGAGAGCAGACACTCAGACAGCCGCTCACACATGATTAATTGTTTCCTTGTTGGGACTGGGACCAGTTGACTGTGGCTGGGCCAAGGCCTCCCACCCAGTCTTACCAGACGTGTGTGTGTGCAAGAGAGAGAGAGAGAGAGAGAGAGAGAGAGAGAGAGAGAGAGAAAGAGGGTGATGAAAGGCAAAGACAGCAAAAGAGAGAGAGAGAGAATGTTATGTCCTATTTTATGAGTTAGTCTGTCATTGAACTCTCTTTTTAAACATATGCTATTGTTTTGAACCCGGCCACACAGTGAAGTGGTGAGGTTTTTGGTTGAATGTGGTGAAATGATCGATGTGAATTGAGGGGATGATTTGTCCTGCAACCTTTTTATGTTGACTTGAATTGGATTGTGAAATGTTAAAGGTCTATAATGGACTTTTTCCTGCAATTGTTTCCCTCCGTTGTGCAGTTGCGATACAGATACTGTGACATGTAATTAACCATGCACTAATTACTTGATCCAACGGAAAGACGCTCGAGCTATTGCCTTGAATCGTGGCTGCACATTGATTTCTCATAGGTCAACACTGCTCAGGTTGATCTACAGTGATGCAGGGTTTCACAAGAGTGCATGAGTGAGTCTGATGATTGATTAATTACAATTATCAGAGGCCTGATAATTCACCAGACATGATAATAACATCAAGTGTGCTTTATTGCTCTGGCGGAAAAAACCTCCGGTGTCTAAATTGTCCCCCCTGTTAATTTCTCTTCCTTCACTGTCCAATGCTTTTAAGTGCAGCAGGACAGGTGGATGGCTGATCCGGTGTGCTCAAATATTGGAGGTTTGGGAGGGGATGGGGGTAAAAACCGGGAGCAAAAATAGAAAACAAACTCCCTAATTACCAGGTATCATGGGCGTACGGGAAGGAAACACAGCAGGGGGTGTTGTTGCCACAGACGTCACAGTTAAAAACACGCTGCCATCCTCGCAGGGCCATTTGGCTCGGTTGCACATTGTGGTTTAATGATGGCATGAGGATGACTCACATGCAACACTGATTCACTTTACATTAAACTCTTAATCACAGCAGCTATTATCCCCCCTTTGTGTTGATAAAAGTACTGGACTCCACTAAGACTTGCGTTAAATAGATGCAAAACATTTACTCAGTGAGATTTTCTACTTCAGTGATGTGTGTTATTTCACAGCGTACTATCAGCCTGGGAATAAACAGGATTGCTTTTTGGGCGGGTATTACCAAAATCCATATTGTGTTATTTTTTACTAATGCTGATCACATAACTCACATTTACAGCCTTACAAAAACAGACAGCAGTAGTAACTACAGGACCAGTGAATCTGAGAAAAAGGTTTAGAAGCTTGAAGGCTGTAACAGATATATATGCTGCAAAACTTGAATTGTATGACTTTTAGGGTGATTATTAATCAGTGCCACAGACATAAAACCTAAACCTTTTGATATTGCACTTCTCTGTATGTTTGGACAATCTAAGGGGTGCAGGGAAAAACTACAAGTTCTGGTTTCTTCCTCAACTAGGTAATTATAAACAATCAATGAATCTTTAATTAAATACATTCCACATATATTTAAAGATTTAAAGGTAACTTAACCACCTCAGTTACACCTTGCAGATTTTACTGAAGTCTGGAGGCTGCAGCCTGTGGCAGTTACTGCTATCCTTCTAAGCTAGGCTAGTAAACTTTGCCTACTGCCTTATTTGTTCATGCATAACAGACTGAACTACTAAGATGCTGGAGCATCAGAGCTGATTATTAAATACAGCTAGCTCATCTGTTAGTCATAACTAGCTGGATCACTGCAGTTTGGTGAGTTTCCTCTGTTTTCTAGTTGTTGTAAATGTGTATTCTGTTTAGTTTTTCCACAAATATTACACATTGCTAGGGCATAATCATGTTATCATGTTCAGGTAATCTCCTGGTCTTTACGCAATTTTGACCAAACATGTTGTTTTTGGTTTGTTCTCTGTTTTCCGCCTTTATGAATATATACATTCTCCTGCCAAAGACCCGTGAGATGGATCATGTCATACACAGCATGGCTGAAACAGGGCACTCATAATTCGTCCTGACATCAAACCAGAGTCTTGTGTTTTCATAATGACTCAACCACCAGGAATAGCGTTAAACTGAAACATACCCATCTGTTTCTTTCTGTGTGCCAACACGTCAGATCGGGTTAAAATCCGGGCAGGTTTAAGTGACACTGATGCAGTGGCGTGATCCCATACTGTCTCAACTATCCAGTGTCATGTTCACATGCTCGAATGAGTTTATACTCATTTTCAGTTGAGCTGTGATGACTCTCATAAAACAGATTTGGGAGCAAAGCATGAAATATAACCCAGATATTGTTAGTTGTATGTGTAACTAGGTGGGGTAAAATATTTCGATTTGAGATATTTATGTTCCCCATAACCACAAGTATGACATTTGGGGTCAAAGTACGGTGCTCGATGCTCACTGCAGTGTCAAAGTGAGGATCAAAGTAATGGTAGTGTCAGCATATTTTTTAGATTAAAAGGCAATTCTACTTTTGTGGCTCAAGTTTGGAATGATGTGTGCTGAATATGCAGTGACAGAGCAGGATTTCTGAATTGAGAATATTCTGGGAGGTATGGTCCTTTGCGGAAGATTGATAAAACCACTCCTATATCTTCGCTAACTCGGGGCCAAGAAAACATCTGACACATGACACAAAAAACAGGGAACTGTTGTTTCAATTCATGAGCTTTTGAGGCACTAGTTCCTTTTGGACAGAACCGGCAGGCTAGCTGACTCTGTTTCCAGTTTTTATGCTAAGCCACGCTATCTCTAACTCTCCGCCAGAAAGCAAATCCACATATCTCCCAAGTTGAAGCCGCTGATGTAGTAAGGATGCGGGAGTTCAACTGACTGGGTGACATGATCACACTAACAAAAACAACATGATTAATACTAATGAGTAAATCAATAAAACTGTATACAGTATGGCATTTTACATCCACAATCGTGTGCCTTCAGGTAGACTCATCCATATATTCTCACCTTATTTGAAAGGCTGTCGTCTAGATTTAATACATCTATCTTAAGACATTATCTGTGATTACAATAGATAGAGAACCCTTTGCACTTATGCATTAGTGCTTACTTGCACACGTACATGGAGTAAATGCTGTCTTCCTATTTCTGAATTTTACTTGGTACTATCGGTGCTGTATGTTTTTTTTTTTTTAGATTAGATACATATTCTTAATCTCTTCTGATCCCATAGAAATGGAGAAAAATATTCAAGACAACACAGGATCATTTTGATGACAATGAATAGAGCTACAAAAGTAGCCTGTGGTCAATCCATACTGGTTAATTGAGGCAGTTAGGGTAGAAGCGACTTAAAAGCCCCAATCCTCCTTGACACTGATGGCTGTCCTATAAGGGACCCACAGTAGGGCCCTCAGGTCTTTTGATAGGGCATTCGCCAGCGTCCTTTGGGGCTGCTTCACCCCCCACAATAAACAGGCAGCCCTTTGTCACTGGGAGTAGGGGGGTCTGAAGGGTTGCTCCTCGTTATTATTTTCTAAAGTAATTATACCTTATTATCTGTGTTTACTTTAGCGGGGGTGCGAGCGTGCAGGTGTGGGCCATTCGGCAGTGGGTTGGCAGTCTCACTGGTGAACGCACCCCGAGTGTCTTTTTTTTTTTTTTTTTTTAACTCTCTCCCCACCATCTTCACTTGGAGGTTTTGGGGGTTTTAGTAGTAGTATTGTAGCCCCGCCGCTAATTTCAGTTCAACAAAAGAAACGTGCAATTAGGGCTATTATAGTAGCAGCTGCATGCTTCCTAGCTGTGCGGCAACAGCTTCGTCTTCTCTCTGGCTCGGTGGTGAGGGGATTGGAGAGGGGAGAAGAGCAGGGCCTGCAGTGGTGGGGAGAGAGCTGGAATGGTCACAGTAGCCTCCAGAGTCTTCAGAAAAGAGAGGAAAATATAGCCTGGGAGGCTGGTGTGTTTCCTCAGTGTAGACACAGCGGGGACTCTCGCCCACAGGCTTGTTGGCCTTGAGAACAATGGATCTGCCATCTCCCAACATGAAGTGTTATGAAATAGTCCTCGCCACAGTTCCATTGGCTGCTCTCTTGCATGAAGTCATGTGGTCTCAGAACTGTGTGGGCCGAGGGAAAACAATTTACAAATAAGAAAACGCTTTTTGAAGAATCTAGGCTCTAAGAATCAGTTTACAGGATTTGCAGCATCCACTAGTTCCCATAGACCGATCCAGAATGTAATCTGGTGAAAGTATTTCACATGGCTTGGATTTCTGCATAAAGACTGAACTTTGCCACGACTAAATCAAAGATCGAGAGCTGCCCTTTAAAAAAAAAATAATAATCTGTTGTTTGAAAAATTGAACACGCAGACAAAATATTCCCCCAGCAGATTTGTTATTCATGTCAAGTCAATATCAGCCACAGTGAACCTTCTTGCACATGTCAAGGTGAATCATTTGGGTCATAAAGGAACAACAAAAATGCTTGCACAAATTAAAGCCAGGATTTAATGGGATCAAAGAAGAACTAGCGCAGAGACACTAAAAAAGCCGATGATCTGCGTGAGGATGAATATTGAGGGCCCATCGAGGCCCTCATGGCGTCAAACACAAGGGACCAATCTCATGCTCTCAGCACAAACAAAATGGTCACAAGTCCTCCTCTGTTGCTCTCACTTACCGATTCTCTCACTTCACTGACTTCCCAACCCTTAGAATAATCATCAGGCCCAGGGCCCTTGGTTTCAAGGGCATAAACAGATTGGAGTATCAGGTATGGATGAGCTATATCAGAGCTCTTGGAGTTCACTTCATGAACATGTGACCCTTCTTTATTTCCTGCTGTACTTGCCAACAAAATATTTATTTTCTTTATTGACACGAATATCAGTAGCAGCTGGAGCATTGTATTTCAAGCACAATATGAGCTGCGCACTCAGGAGGGCGGTTGGGCCGTGATATGCAGCTGATTGGGATAATAACTGGTAGTAAACAAGGATTTTGTATTTTCCCAGAAGAGAACGAGAGACTGTCAGATGCTTGTCAGCATGCTTTCACTTGCCAACAGTTAAACGCTTGACCTGAGCTAACAGATTTCCACTTCCACCTTTTCCAGACTTTGGTGCCAAAATCTGAGTGTAACGCTTTGAAATGCAGATTGACTCTTTCCAAATATAAACAGCAAATAGTGCCCGTAAATCAGATCCACGAGAGGAAACACACAAAAGCTAGTAAAGAATGGCCACCCACAAACAGAAGGCAGCGGTGGAAAGAATATTCTAAATGTGGCAGAAATGATCATTATCATAGAGGAACAATACTTACATTAAAGGCTGGCTGCATCGTCACTTTCAGTGTTACATTTTTGTTGCACGAACATTTCATAGGATTTGTAATCGCTCATCATTTGTCGTGTTATGTTATTACGTGTTAAGCAAGTACACACAGAGTGTTGGGCATAATTTCCAATATTGTTTTCAGAACAAGGATGGCTTTTCTCATAGAATCAGTTGATGTCTAAACTATCACTGCAAACTAAGCAAATCTGTAATGTTTATTCAGTTATTCATTTTTTGTTTGTTTTTTGTTTAATTTTTCATGGTTCTAGTTCAGTGACCTTTCAGATTTTTTCCAATTTTCAAAATACAGACGTTCGATTCTGGGGATAATCGAGCGGTTTGTGATATTGGAAACAGGTTTAAGGTACTCTCTGTGTAGCTTTATTTTTTGACTTGCTTATGGAGAATAAAAAGATTTTTAGGACTTGACTAATGGCAGAAATGACTTGATAAAATGGGTATTTTTAGCTGAGTATGAAGTGTATGTGAAGCCAAGACTTGACTGTCACACAATGCATGCAGCTCCATAAATCCGATATAGCGGATTAAAAACCATGTTTTCATCTTAAATTAGCACAAGTTGCACACATTTGAAATGCAAAAATCATAAATAAATACAGTACATGAGTAAATGTTTTGAGGTTGCTTTCCACTTCTAGAGGCAGAGGATGGATGTTGTTTTCAGGATGAAAGCTGCTCTTGCAGCTTTGGTCTTACTGGCATCCATTTCACCTCATTAGGACCCTGGGACTGAGAGTCGACAAAACACTGAGAGAAATCATTTTGCCGGGGGAGTGTGGCGGGGATAAATTGGCCTCTGGTTCAGTACGGGAGTTCCCGCTGTGCCAAGCGGAAGAGAAGGGTCTGGCTGGCAGTAGGGGCAGGCCCAGGCAAGGCAGGCTGGGAGGCCCCATGCTGAGACCCCCTCCCTGCCTCTGACAAACACGGCAGTGGATAATCTCTCCTTCAGGGACTCGGCCCAGCGCTGTGGGGCTGAGAGGGAAGGGGGCTGTTATACAGCACAGTGCCTCTGTATGTGTGTAGCATGCATCACAAACACACTTACACACACTTGTTTGCATTGTGTGTACTTCCACTGTGCACTGCTTCTGCACATCTCCATTTCCCCCTCTGTACACCTTTTCTTCTCCTCCTCTCATCACTTTGACAGTTTCAATAAACAGAGCCTTACATAAAAGTGCGGCTGCTACAAAATGATCACAGATATCAAACTTGAACTTGAGTAAAATTCATGTAAGCCCAAAAATAAATTCACAATGTGTCAGAGGGCAATAACAAGCCATTACAGGTAAATTTGGTTGACTTGGCAGGTGTGACTCGGAGGAGATCAACAGCTCTTACAAAGGCTGTAATTTGGACATATTTTAGCCAACCCTGAGTCATGTTGAATAGAAAAATTTATAACTTCAAAGACAGATTTAGTTTATGTGGGAAAGAACAGCACTTAAAGCATGAAGTGAAACAGGACACAGGCTAGATTTCTGGTAATAACTGTTCGAGTTATCAGTTACATTTAGCCACTGGTTACGCTGCTTGAATTGGAGACATGATGGAAACTGATGCTGCATTCATTCACCAAAACAACTTGTTCTTGTTTGGTTACAGGAATGTTCCTGTGATTATTTAGAGCAACACTGTTTAACTTTTCTACCATAAAATAACAGATTTCAAATCATATCATAACCTGATCAGGTAAATGGTGAACTCTTCGGTCCGTACGCCTGTTTTTCTAACTTTGGGCTTTGTGTGTGACACGTACATAACACTTTCTGGCACCGAGTATTTCACTGCTTTTGGTGAAACTAGATCAGTTTATAGAGAAAATATTTCTCTCCGATGTCCTCTGGCTGCTCCGCACAACTGTGATTTACACAGTTTCCTGATTGAGAGTAATATGCTGTGAACTATAGCTGCTGTTAGCTTCGTTTGTTAGCCGGGGTGCTCAGACTGTGAGGTCAGAGCACCAGGAGGAGTGCTAGTTTGTACCACAGATGTTTTGGACCACTGGGAAGAGAAGGTTTTCTGGCCTGGAGTGCAGCTAATACTAACAGGGAGTGACACTAAACTAAGAAAAGCTAGTTTTTCATCATAAGTAAAATTTAAAAAAATGCAACCCAGTGTCTTCCTGTTGATGACGAGGAACAGTATGTAGATCAGATTAAATATTACTAAGTTGAACAACACCCAAAAATGTTCAAATATTCATCTAAACATTTGCAGTACAGTTGGTCAGTAATAACACTCAACTGTTTTCTCCAAACACTTTACTTCCATCAATATTTCTTACAAAAAAAAACAAAAAACAAATCAACATCCTCAAATCTCCTCCGGTGTTGCAGTAATAAGCCAGTAATATTCAAATATAAATGTCCATATCCATTGTCACCAAACACTGAAAGGCCTTGTCAGCCGTTATGACGTCTCCATCTTGTAGCCATGTTTTTCCAGCTCAGCTCTGCAGGGAGGAAAAGGAAAATAGAAAGATCAAGTCAGTAGAGATGATTACAGGTGGGTGGTTGAGGCATAAGTACCCTCTGCTATTGATTGTGAGAACCATTAAGAGATGGGAGTGAAAAAATATATAAATATTGCAGAATGCGTGCAGCTATGGATTTGATGATTACATACATGCTATATATGGCAGTCGTGCCCTTTAACAATAATGATATATTTAAGAAACAACCTAATAGCATGGCTATCATAATTGGCCTAAATAAAACAATAGCATATTACTGTCTAAAGTGTACTCAAATAAAAACAGACCAGCCACTTATCTACCAACAGTTATTGATTATTCAATGCGAGCATGAGCCTTGAAAGCATTACTGATACTGGTAACTTAAAAGAGTAACACTGTCAAACTCAAGATAATTATGGTAGTTGTTTGTCTTCCTTATGTTTGTGTTTATGGCACAATTTCAGATAAAAATGCAAACATGCATAAGCTGGATGTAACAGTCTGTAAAGCCTCAGAGCAATGAGGGTGTGACACTGGGACAGAACTACAGAGTTAAGCTCTGTTGTGGACCTGAAAGATGGCAAATATTCATATTGATCAAAGACCAACCTGAAATAAGCAGCTTACTAAAGGGCTGTTTGGTGTTGCAAGTTCTGGACTTGATATAATATAATTCAAGCTGTATATTGGTGTATCCAGTTTTATTTGGAGGGCACTACAGAACTTCTAAGGAAATTATGTATTTTTAAAACATTTAAAACTCACTTTGCAATCACTATTTGGGAAAAATGATCATGGCTATAAATCATAAATGTGGCAGTGATGTTGAGTGATAAACCTATATTAATAGATAGCAATAAAGACAATTACTTTAGTCTGCCTTTAACTCCTATTCATGTAAAAATGATGAGGCCTGTTGCTGTGAAACAAATAGCACATGCCTCACATCACAAAAAATGACTTACAGCTGGTCCTGTCAGAATATTTAATAATGTTTAAAACAACTTAATCAGTAGAATTGGTTTCAACATGCTGCATGTGAGCATATTTTGATTATTGACTTATTTAAGCAATAAGTACCAATACAACAACATGCCCCCTTGGCCTTTACAGTAATATGTCACAGTACACAATAATAGTCAACACCAGCATGGATCAAGGATTAGTATCTTGACATTTGATTTATGCAGTGGAAGTGTGTGTATGGTCGGTCCAGTGTATGCCAAGTAATTCAATAAATAGAGTGTATGTAAGATTTGGCCTGTAGTTAAGGCATCGAGTATAAGATCTACACACAAAGACTGACGACAATAACTTTGCATCCTGTTAAAGTCACAGCATTCATGAAAATAAATCACTCCAGCTGTGCCCAGCATCTGACCATCTGACCTGCTGTACCAGATACACTGACAGTCTATAAGAGGGCGTAGTTAAACACTGTGAATGTTAATTGAATGTTGACCTGAGTTGATTTGAGAAATCATCCTCTACGTTGTCATCGTCCCAGTTGTCTTCCCAAACATGAGCATCTTCGTCCTCATCCAGCCCCGTCCAATCTACGAAAACAAACAGAAGGGTGTCACCAACCATTTAAAACAAAAGTAGACAAATTAGGACAGCTTCGTCTCAAACTGTCAGACACAGAAGACACAGTGTAAACATCCTCTTGAGCTTAACGTAACTGTTTACCTGACGGCTAACACGTTAGCTTAGCTCGGGTTGACGTTACATTAGGTGGCACACGTTAGCAAGGGGCTAAGTTATGAAGGCTAGCGTGATAACGGAGAAGTAAGTGTGAAATAACAAAACTACAACGACCGTCTCATAAAAAGACACGCAGCTCCATCAGTCAACTAATTGTATTAGCTCGTATTAATTAGCTGTTTGTGGCGCGTTAGCGGTTAGCTGCTTAGTAATGCTAACTGCTAATATGACTCGGCTAGCTGAGTCACTGCTGCAGGGCCCGGCGCAGAAAAAGAGCCGTCACAGTTCATAATGTTCAATAAAAACAAAAAAAAATAAGAGCAGCACGGATTTAAATGATGTCTGTATTATTTACCCTCAGCTGGGAATTCTTCAAACTCATCGTCCTCCTCCAGTAGACCCAGGTCCACGGTCTGTTTCTTGTCTGACATGTTAGCTGTGTTGTCGCTGTGTTGCTGCCGTGTGATGATGAATGAATGGCCGCTCAACGCAGGACCTGCGGGGCGATGAAGATGTTCAAGCGGGTACAGACTGCGCAGGACAGCGCAGCAGTCCACATGCTATATGGCAGGTCAAGACAAGGTACGATTATTACTCAGACAATAGCACACATACAGTAACTTATCATAAGCTTGATAAAATAGTAACGTTTGAAGATAGATAGATAGATAGATAGATAGATAGATAGATAGATAGATAGATAGATAGATAGATAGATAGATAGATAGAGTGTGCACCAAAACACATGAGTACATAAAATAATAATACACAAAGAAAAATAAACATAAACTCTGCACAGTAACTTGTGCAAAAATTGACATTGTGCAGTCTTGGTCAGAATGTCAGTGTCTTAATTTACTTTTTTTTTTACAGTGAAGTTTCAAGAGTCTTCAACTCAGTCTGCTCTGTTGTTTGATCAGAAGGTCGTGTAGTGGATATGAGTTATTAGCCTTACAGTAATCTAGACTGTTCGAGATGAACGCATGAACCATTTTATCATATAAATCCTCTAAACCAATGTTTATCAAACTATGGTACGAGTACTGCTGTTGATATGTGACCTCTCTGTAGTGCTACTCCACTACTAAAAATTTTCTAATTGAAATAAAATCATTAAAACACATATTAAACTATCAAAATTATACAAAATATCTCATGTAAATAAACTATAAGATGACTGGAATGTAATTTTCTGAAATATTTGGTTTCAATATCAGCCTGCTACAGTCACGCTCTTGCCCGTAATTCGTGTACATGAGCTCAAATGTGACAAAAAGATAGTGAGCTCAGTGCAGTCCAGATCAGCAGTACAACAAGGTAGCTCTGGTTATTGCAGTCCCATTAAGGATTCAACAGTCAACAATAAATAATCTTAATATGAGTGATAAATACGCTTTCCACATGCTCTCACGCCACTTGTCCGTCAGTTATCAAATAGTTTTTGACTGACTGTCTCAAGTTTTGTGAGAACACGTCTGACAAAATGGCTTCATTCTGTGGCTCTTCTGGCAGCAGCACAGCGTCTCCACCTCCCCTCTGGTACTGTGAGTTACTATGGTTACGGGAACGCCCTGAAACTTTATAATGACTCTCAATAAAATCATGAATGTAGCCTGATTGTTCCTCAAGCTGAAATCTTGTATTATAACATACAGTAAGTGTATGTGACAAATCTGAAGCCAAATAAAAAGGAAGCCTCAAAGCCTCAGAACGAGATCTGATGTTAGATCATTTGTCCATCTCTGTTGTGTGTGGGTGTTCACAACAGAGTTTTTTGGGGCCACAAATGAAATCTGGCTTAGGGCCACTAATTGCCTAGGACCGGCCCAGCCTATGTACACTGCAGCTGAACAGAGTCGGCATACACTTTTTTAATGTCAGTCATAATGGTGGTACTTTGAGACCGTAATATTTTCTGAGTTTGTACGTGGTGAAAAAAGTTTAAGAAACTTTTTACTAAACTAAATTGAAACTAAATTGTCAGCAAAGCTACCCTGTATGTTACTGACTTTTAAGGCCTGAAGTGTGAGTACAGCCGTCACTTTCTGTAACTGCAAAACAAATATGACATCCAGTAGCCTATCTGATTTCATCATAACTTTATTGTAGATGGTTGTGTTTGTGGTGTCATGTACATTTTGACATGTTGTATGCTGTCCTTCGGAGTTTTATCAGTAGCAAAGTGGGTGCTAATGTGCAGATTGATGTAGCTGGTTTATTGTGTGGAAATGCTATTTCTTACATAATTAAGTTGCTCATTATAAATTAAACATAGCAGCATAAATCTTAATGGACTGGCTCCAAACTCTAGTTTCTTTATAATTTTCTTGTCAAACCCCAACAGCAAAGATGAATGCATGAATTTGATTTGATGTGAATGTTACAATGAACTTAAATTCTGTGTTTTTAAATGACTGTTGTTGTACCTCTTGGATAAAAACATGCAGACCTTCATTGCAGATAGGGCTACTGTAAAGCATCTGTTTTCTGTGTTTTCAGCGTGGATGGTTTTCAATAACAGTGGTTTGACATCGAGAGGGTGGAGCAAAGCTTAGAAAATACTTGCAAATATTTGGGAAAACAGAAAAGTCTTTCTTTCTGTCCCTCTGAATTTCTCCCTGTATGTTTCTCTCTCTCTCCCCGACACACTCCCTCTCCCACACCACCACAAAAGCTTCGTGCAGTCCTCTTTCCTCAAAACATATGCACTCAAGTCAGTCAAATTTCAGCAAAGATTTTTCATTTAGGAACAAATGCACATTGTAACCCATGTGGCCTGCTCAAATAATGAAGCGGCAGCCACAGCTTAGGATGTATTTTAGATAAATGAGAGCGCACATTTACCACAAAACCACCCGTGCCACAATGAAAATTGCTTTGCAGCTGTCATATGTTGACAGATGGAGCAAACCTCAACTTAAGCTCAACACACTTATTCTATTTTCAAATTATTTTGTAATCATCCTAAGCCTTTACACATGACAATGCCACAACATTTGGAGGAAAGAGGAACAAGACATGGAGAGAAAGTGCAGGAAGTAAATGCCACTGTGTTTAAATAACCTCATTCCAGTTAGACGTAGAGATCCATGCTTAAAACTACAGCGTTTAGTTATATACAAATTAAGAATTAAAACAAGTACTGTTTTAATTTGAAATAATGAAAGAAGGAAGTGTTACATGCTTACTGATACTTTTAAAGACTGAGTTTCATCCACCAGGCCATCAGGATGCTGAATTCCCTTCCAGCACTGCCCCCCAACCCCCGTTAATACTGCTGCTATTTACCATATTTATACTGTCCATTCTGTTTATACTGATATATCGCCATATCATACTATTTATATCTTAGATTGCCATATTTATCTTAGATCTTTTTAACTTGTATATATATTTTTATAGTTTATATTTCACATTTTATAATTCATGTTTTTTGCTGTTTGCACCAGGGATTGGGAGAAACGCTATTTCAATTCTGTGTGTGTCCTGTACATATAGCAGCAATTGACCATAAAGTTTGACTTGACTTGAATTGACTTAAAGCTGCACCTAATGATTATATTTGTCAGCAAAAATAAACAGATCATTTTCTCGATTAATTGGTGATTTATAAAATGTCTAAACTTATTGAAAAACTTCTGAAACCCAAGTTGACAAATTAAATGTTTAAATGTATTATCAAAATCCCAATTTACTGTCACACAAGACCAAAAAAAAGCAGCAAATCCCCACAGCTGAGAAGCTTGAATGAGCATTTTTGCTTGAAAAAATGATGAATCAATTATCAAAATAGCTGCAATACACATGATAGCTCTTTAGTTATTAGCTGCTCTCCAACAATATTTCTGACAACAGAATAAGTTTGTGTCACTGTGTCCATTTTTAAAGAGACAACAGGGTCGAAATGATTGGCGCAATCAAATTTAATTAGGCTGTAAGCTATAAAATGACAACCAAAGAGGCAATTTCATTCACATCTTCAGTTGGAGAATTTGATTTGTGAATGATAGTCTGTCTTTCTTTGAGCTGTCCTCCCTGAAGTATCGCTGATCCTGGTGCCCGTGTCATTCTGTCTCATGTGCAGGTGAAGCCCTGGGAAGTGGCTGCAACGTCTGCCCAGCATACCTGAGACTGCAGTTACACCGCGCCTGGCGCCTGGAGTCTCTCTGCTCAGGTAAAATAGGAGGAGGAGGAGGTGGTGGTGGTGGTGGTGGGGGAGTGTCATAGAAGGGAGATACAACATGGCCGGCGCAGACAGACTCCACCATAACTTGTGTCTGAGTAGCAGCATCACATTTCTGTCCTTTCACAAAGCCCTCTGGGAAAGGACAAGTCGGCAGCCGCTATAAGTACACTGAAAGAGACAGACAGAGGAAGACTCCAGCTGAAGCCTGCCCGGCCAGTCTGACGGTCTACCACCCCCCCAACCCCCCGCCACTACTGCCTGGCTCTTTATCACAGGCCCCTGCTCATGATATGGCCGAGAGGCAGCGCACAGTGAGAGGTGGATGGATGGAAATGGGTGGAGATTTGAAAGAGAAGAGAGAAGTTTGTGTGTCACCCCCCCCCCCTTTTTTGAAAGATAACAGACAAGACCTCCACATGTCAGAGAAAGTGACAATGCATAGAAAGGCTGCCGGCTGTCTACTGTGTCATCCAGCCGTATACTTGCTGTACCTGTGGACACGTTGTCTAGACACCCCCCTCCCAACAATTATACTTTGCATTGTCATTTTCTCAGCCTCAAAATGGAGGCTTCCTATGGTGCCACTCAAAACTGAGCGTGTGCATGTCTCTGAAAGTTTAGTTGTGTTTGAGCTTCATTTTGTTGTCAAAGCTGTGAAGTATTAAGACGACAAAAGTAACGGGATATGTGAGCTTAAAGAAACACGCTAAGACATACAAGAAAGTGATCATCGTGGATTAAGGGGACTTAACTAGCCAATTAATGAGGCAAATCCATGAAAAAAAAACATGTAAGCTTTGCTCCTAGGAAATCTGCAGAGGGAGCGATATGCTTCCAGGATATGTCTGTCAAGATCCTGTATTAAATTTAATCCCAGCCAGTCAGTAAGTCTACTCCATTGTGTGTTGTGTGGAAACCAAGTCTTTCATTTCGTAGAAATACTTACATCCAGTAGAGAACAGTGGATACTGATTAATTCATGCAAAAAAAACCCAACGCAATCAGTTAAATTCCCATAGGTGTCAAATGAAGAGAAAAATGAAAAAAGAAAGCATCTTTCCATTGTTGTTTTGCTTTACAAAGTCATTTTTCTGGGGGTCTCATTCATCGAGATGTCTGTCATGACGAATTTAAGTTTCATATTTTCCTCCCTGTCTGTCTTGAAAAGGCCTGTCATCTTGAGCTTGAGGTACAGTTTGCCAAGAGGCTAATGGCCCTTTATGACAGTACAATCTGATGCCTGTCCCGGCTAGCCTCCAGGTAATCCTGTCCACCTCGGCGGCTTAGTCCTGCTCAGGCTTAAGTTGCATATTTTGTTTTTATCAGGACACTGCTGATAAATGCTATCAGCGAGGGAGAAATGAAATATGGGGGGTCTAGCTCCATTTTGCCTGAGACCCTAGTTGAAATCTTGAGTTGAGGAACAATGACACCTCTATTGGTGGAGCTCAACAGTGAATATAGGGTTGGGATAAACAGTATGTAACTCCAAATACTCATATAGTTCTTTGACAATGCTGTTCAGTATCATTACCAACACTGACGTGGTACAAAATCAGTGCAAAAGCTTTGCAAACCACATTTTTGCATAAATGCATGCTGCTCAAAACACTTACAATCACAGTTACAGCTGCTGTACTTTTAGACCTCCAAAATATCATTTAATAAAATCATAAAATTACATGCTAATTTATTTCCAGTAATGTGCGCTAATAGTGTTCTACCTCTGTCCATGGTCCAATGCCATGGACCTATGCTGTACGTGAAAAGCACTTACACACTCTTACCATAGGTGATAACCCCCTCTGTGAAAAGCACTCTTATTGGAAGTACCCATTATCTGCAAAGTCTATCCTCATACTGACACTAAGTCATTAGCTTAAGCTGTTCGCTGTGTAAAATCGTTGTTAATTTCTTTGGCAATAGCACATGGTGAATTGACACATATTTTCATTGACTGCCGCAAATAAATTACGGATAAATGAAGTAGAGCAACCCACAGATATTAAAAAAAAAAAAAAATTACACCGTATATTCATATTACAGAGCTCCGATGTGATGTTTCATAATTCCACTTGAAAAAATGTTTTTGTTAAAACAAATAATTTAACAGCAAGATGGTAATAATTTTCTTCATTTAGGCCAAGAGGGTAAAATGATACATGTTCACTCTCCTTCATGCTTATTGAGCCTTTGGTAATTTAGGCCTGAAGTGCATCTATTGTGCTGTGACGTGTCCCAAGATCAGTGCCACAAAAGGGCTTTGTGAGAGATGACACATGTCACATGTCCATGGAGAAATGCTGGCTACCTGGATTTCTAACCATTTTGCTTTAAAACATCTTTCGCTCTCTCCTCCCACATATACACTTTATATACTCCTTCAATGTTTTGTATGCTCGATATTTTAAGAGGATCATTACATATTGTTTGTTGCATCCATATCTATCATCACCCGTGTATCTCCTCTTCTCCCATTTTTCTCCATTTTCCTCTGCCCAGTCATTTTCCAGTTCTCCATCTATCACACACAGAAACAGACACACCTCCCTCTCTCCTGAGTTATAGTCATGGTATATCAAAGCACGCTTGTCCCACACAGCGGGGGGGGGGGGGTGGTTGGCGAATGAATGACAAGACCTGCTCTGCTCCTCTCTGACACCTGTCAGAGCCTCATCTGTCATCTTTGTGCAGAGATGGAAATGAGCAGGAGTGACACAACATGCCAGAGGTGATGGTGACGGCTCATCTCTCTCCGCCGGCTTCTAAATCAGTTGCATGGCTCGCAGCTCGTGCGGTGGCTGGGTAACAATAATTATCTACTCCAAGCTTTCAGATGAACCTTATTTGTAATGCAATGATGTCATACCACTTTGTAGGAGTCGCGATGCTGTGGACGTGGCGTGAGAAACGTGCACGATGTATGTCCATCTTCATGTTTGATCATCTTAAGCTGTAATTGACCTTTAATTGTACGCTGTCACATATACACAAACTTATAGATGCTCTAAGCTGGCGTAAATCTGAATAACAGCCTAATTCTACCTACTACAAGTAAAAATCTGTCTTTATGAGCAACAAAATGCACCAATACACTCAGGGGGTTTTGCTGTTACAGCCTTACTTGCTCTGGTATGACCAGTATGGTCATGATGACTAATGTTAGCAAAACTTTGATACAAATATTGCTGTATAAGTTTTTTGACTTTTTGACTCCTCTTTATACTCATTTATGTTGCAATTACAATAGCTATAGCTCCTATATCGTCCTTTGTAGGTGCAGTGGCCGCTGTTTAGCGAAAACGACATGATACCTACAGCGCATCAATCCAGCTGCAACTGTGTAATCCAGCTCTTTTCATTGTTGATTTGCTATAATCTCTAACTGACTAACTCTCCACAATTTGGTTGTACTGAATTCCATGTGCCTAATCCCCAACATGTGGCTGTCCCTAGCCCCGGAAAAGTCTGTGATTGGTCTGATTGATAAATGAAGCCCTCCTCATGCTTTTGGGCGTCCGTTCGAAGGGGGCCTCAGTGGGTCTGGACTATGTCCAGGAAACCTGGGACAGCCACTTATTAAGTAGTTAGACCCTCAAGACGAGGCTGCAGACAGGGACCGCTGGTGGTCACCTGGGCTTGGATTTAGCTTTGGCATCCCTCAGCCATCAGTCAGGTCTGGACGTCTGACTGTGGTTTCGTGTCGTGAATGGGACACAATTCTCTCTTCTGCACTGAGGTCAAAGGTTGTGTGTTTGTTCAGGCAGGTCCGGTAAAAAGATGTAATTATTAGCACTTTATCAAAACAACCAGGAAGCCAACCTGTGTTTTTTAAAAATTTGTATGACACTACTTTGTCCACAAAATAAGACAATATGAAGTCTAAATTTTTAATCAAGCATTATTATGTTGTTATTTGTATCGGGTGGGGGGGGGGAGTTAATGATAAAACAGAGAGAAAGGTATGCAAGAGTAAGCACTGAACTCCCCCTTTGGTTAAGTCATTACTGTTTCTTAATTGTTCCTTCTCCTTCAGTGAATTGTTAAACAAAGGTGCACAGTGTGTCTGCTCGTCGTCAGTCTTAGAAGTTTCAGGGAGAAAAGAGAAAATGAACATCCTAAATTAAGCAGAGGAAAGGCTACAATATGCTACACATACATGAAGTAATTGTAATGACTACTTAGTTTGGATTCATTCACATATTCCAAATTCAGAGACATTTCAAGACACGCATGGTGTATCATTTAAGGCATTAATAACACAGAGTCAAACCTTGCACCACAACAAAATACCACAGTTCCCACATACTCTGCCAGTCTGCATTTTCAAATTGCGGTAACAGCCAGTGGTAGCAGTAAAAGTCAGTTTAGCAGAGAAGTCCAGGCAGGCATAAAACCAAAAATGTTTGCTTGAGAATATGGCCATGGGCGAGGCTTAAGCGGCTCAGCCAATAATGTGGCACTCAGGATTGGAGCGGAGCACCCTGGGTAGAGCCCAGATGAAACACAAGGAGGTGAAAGAGAAAGTGGTGATTTGTCATTAAGACTTTTCAAAGAAAGGCCAATGCCACGGGTCCAATTTATGTTTGTTATAATTTCACCCCTATCGCTTCCTCATGCGCCTAAACACATTCTTCTTCTTCTTCCAGATAGCCAAAACACGCCACACAAGCGCAACTGGACGTATGATTAAATGCAAAACTATCACATTCCTCGGAAGAAAAAAAAAAAAAATGTTTTTATAATGTTTCAATAAACAGCCTGCTTGGATTCTTCATTAATCATATTGACAGAAATATTTTTAAACATTAATTGTTACAACCAGCCTCTGTTTAATGTGATGGAATCCAGTTCAGCGTGTTTTTCAGCAGTATTTGCGCCCATGTTTGTCATGCAGTGTTTTTTGCAACTGCCTCACGCTGTATGTAATCTATTTTGGCTTTGAATCCGAAGCCGTTTCTGGGCTCATTAATAGCGAGAGAAGGTGAGGAAAGCCTTTCTCAGTGTGACTGCCAGGTACAGTTTCTTTTGGCTCTTGTGGCATTTGTAAAACATGCTCTCATAAAAAGTGAAATCAAACGCTCCAATTCTTGAATGGGATGTCGGAAAATTATTTACAGGCAAATAAAAGTTGCGTGCGACCATGTAAAAAGCCGCCCAGTTTTGGTGTATGGTTCTGTTTAGCAGAAATCATTTTCACTCCAAAATTTGGAAGCGTCGACTGTGTTTTGCTGCAGACTCTTGTTAATCCCTTGCACACACTTGAAAGTTGATCATCTAATTTAACACAGCTCTCGCCTTCTGCAGACGGCAACATGATTTTTTTATGCGTATGAGTGCATACAGTTGCTAGTTTGTGTGTAAAAAGCGTGCAGCGTGTAGTGGGAGATATATTACCGTTTTATTCAAGGAATTCAGACGAGGCATGCTGCTCGATACCTTCCAGAGCACACATACAGACACACAGATGTGTATCATCACTGGTTGATTGTTGGTGACCTTGGCTGATTGAACTGGCAAAGGGCAGCAAGTTGTGCAGCTGGGGCTGGCTGTCTGGCCCTGGCCAGGGCAGCGGGGAGCTAAGGGGAGAAATGGTAGCGTGACTGTGAGGGCCTGCTGAGCAGCTTATCATGACCCCAGCAGACACACTCCCAAGTCTGCGCACTGTGCTGCACTTGTTTCCCTGGCACAGACGGCAGAGACGAAAGAGCAAGGAACTTCCCCAGACCTTCATTTGGGGTGTTTGGACAACTCTAAGGCCCCCACAGTGCCCCAAGGGGGCTCTCAGCTGGCCCGGAGAGTGAGAGCAACGGAGAAATAAGGCAAAGCAGTGAACACTGAGCAATTAAGAGGGGAAGTGTATGTGTGTCTGCAAGTGTGTGTGTGTGCATGTGTGTGTGTGTTATGAGCTATGGGGCAATGAGGAATCTATGACATCATTGTTACAGGGAATTTATAAAAGCCATTTGTCATATAAAGCTGCAGTGATTCAGATTTCTAATTAGAATTTACCAAATCGTGAGCAGTAATTGAACTGACAAAACTGCAGTGTGTTTTGTGCATATTAATTGACGACATGTATTCAGAAGATAAATCTTGCTTCTGTTGTGTTAGTTTGGGAAAAGCCTTCCTTTTTATCGACTTGTGTCTACGACTTTTATGGACACATAAAGTCTGTTCTACTCTATTATTATCGCTGAAGTATACAGGAAGCGTGCATAAAAATCAAATATTTGTTTAGTTTACATGAGCAGGATAGCCATATCCAATGTTTTATAGAACTATGACTCATGGTTTCTCCATTGCATGTTTATTTGTTTATTTATTTGTTGGCTATATATTTTGGTGGATAATGACCCACCTCAGCGAACCACATAAAGCAAAAGGGGGGAAACATTTGTAATGGCCAATGCACAGCTTATTTTTCCAGCAAAAAGTAAGGGCCAAAACAGTGAATAAAACAGGCTGCTACAGAAACAAAGCCATCAGTCAGGAGAAACCTAAGCGAGCCTTGTCCCATGGATGTCTATAAGTGTTTATAATTATCCTCATATGGAGAGGCAGAAAGAAAACAATTGTGAAGCTTTTGGAAAAGAGACTGTTGTGAGTCGAGATGTCGAGGCTTCAAGGAAGCAGTTGAAAGTGCGAGTCAAAAAGTCATCAAAAGAGGTTTTTAGCAAGGGGGAGAGACAGAGGGGAGAAAGGTTTGGGTGTAGTTACATGAACGCAACTTGGCCTCGTCGGATGACAAATTGTCCTGCAGTGGGACAGGACGGTTCAGCCAGCTGGTTGGCCCCATCGGCGGGTTGATTGATGGTGTTGATGTTCTAAATCGGCCGCCAACACACCGAGTACAGGAATCGTAATAGCGCAGCTTTAGATTGGCCCTGGAGATAGCAGGAAGTGGATGGGGGGATGGAAGGAGGGGGGCACGGCAGGGGAAAAAGGACAAGTTCCCATGCATGCACACTGGAATATAAGATGTGAACTGCAGCTGCTGGTTTAAAGAGTCCTACAGTGCGCATAGGTGAACACACTGTGTGCGAACAACATGGGTTACAGTTAGTGAAACTCATCTCTCTAACTGTTTAACCATCCCGTTACTAGCCGCACAAATGGTGTGTTGTATGTCATATCACCCAAGCATCTGGCCCAGATCTTGCTTAGTCATGTCCCAACAAAATACACGCAGGGTCATCACTTAGACAAAAAAGCCTGGGGTCAAGACGCGATCATTACTGTCAAACAGAGGTCAGAGCCGATGCTCTCATGTCCGCAATCGCCCGACCAACGCATCTACAAGACGAGAATGGGGCAGGCGCAGTGGTGAAAAACATACAACTTCCCACTAATTGTAACAGGAGTCCCTTTATCATAGTTTCAGGCTCTCTGAATAACACACTGTACCTTTGATCAAGGGCAAAGCAGTCTGGGATTGTGTGGGAGGTTTCTCAGATCTCGACACACGCAAAGGGGAAACACAGGGCAGTTCAGGGCTGCACTGGATCCTTTCCACCATCATTGTAGATGATGGTATATAATGAGATTTTCCTAAAAGTTCAAATTGTGCTGAAGTAATTTTAGAGTAAGATTATGGTTCATTATTAGCAAAGAAGTTAATGGGGCCTACCCACCTGCCTAGGAAAGATGGTTGGAGAGGATAACCAGGTCTTTTGATCCAGAATGAGTCAATTAATCAACATGAACGTGTTTGTTTTGCAGCGAAATCATGTCAGGAAAAAAAAAAAGCATTTGTAGCCACGATGCTCAAAGAATGCCATATAAGCTGACTGAAAAAACACTTCTTCTCTAAGGCTGCAGAATCAGCTTTCCCACCAAACACAATCATGTGCATGCAGGTGTTTCACAGTAGTTTCCCAAAAAAAAAAAATCCTCTCATGTAATAAAGTGCACACTTTTTAAATGCTTTTAACGGTGAAGAGATGTTAAAGAGTTTAAAATGGTGTAACTTTGAGTTGACCCGTTCAGTGAAACACCTCTTCTCTTCCATTATGTGAACATCCACAGCTTAGAATAATAATTATATTAAAAAAAAGACACACACACACATACCTGGTAATATCACCATAACACTGTACAGAGCAGCAGTGTGAAGAGGTTAGCCTCTAGCTATAATGAAATAAAATCCAGCTGATTCTGGATAGTTATAAAATCACATGACATTAAAAACTACAGCAACCTCAATCATGTTTAATTACGTGATTCTAAAGGGTATAAAACATCACAGAGCTTTACTTCGAGAAACTTTGCATGTTTATCGCAAATCGACCATATTTCTTTGGAGTGGGCCAGGAAAGTGCATTACTTTAAATGTGTGCTATCATCTGCAGAGAGCGGTTTATCGCATCAAGGAGGTAGGCTGTCATTTTCAAACTATGAGCCCGATGATATCTTTGTGATCATCCTCAAGTTTTGCTACTGGGTCTATTCATTAGCCTTTGTAAAAGGCCAGTGAACACAGAGAAGTTCTGGCTGGCTGGTTGGGGGAAGATAATGGGCGAGAAGCCAAGAGTCGTCTGTATGAGCTGTTGTTGAGCCAACGTCCTTCTGGCCTTGGGCCGCTTGCAGTGGCGTCTCTGAACCGGTCCCATTGTTTCCAGCCTTACATGTGCAGACATAGGCCTACACACACACATACACTCTCAGACATAATGGCCGTGTCACGTGTGCATGCATATACAAGCAAGTGAATGTCTGGCACGAAATCTACACACACATTTAATTAAATTCTTAATTAAATGTACACAAGGAAGTTACTAGTAAATCGACTCGATCTATTCGACCTCTTTAAAAAGTAAATACAAATTACTCAACTGAAAAAGTAACTGGAAAGTTGCTTTCTGTTCCTCTGAATAGCTCCATCAGAGATATATTTAAACAACCCCAAACTCCACACCCACACACCACATCTTCTGTAATAATATGTGACATTTATTTACAAGCAGCCATCTTGAAGTCTGAAGATATTTGCTGACCATTGACAGCTAGCTTAAGCTGCAGCTTCACACACCCAACAACTCAGTTTATGAATTCATGTCTTGCAGCTTTACCAGTGGCTAGCTAGCCAGCTGAGAGGAGAGGAGATGTCACACAACTATACTAGGTGGCACATATCATCTCTTTAAGTTGAGGGTAACCACCTGCAGCCTCAACGCCAAGCTAACACGTCCTCGACCAGTATCTTCACTGAGCACACAGAGACAAAATTAAGGATGCCGTGTGCAGTATTTTTGTACACAAAGAAGAGTTATGTTTACATGCAGTGTTCCTCATCAAAATGCATTTAAATCTTGCATTGTTTATATTTATGGTTGCTTGCAGTCTTCTTGTTGGTGCATTGCTGCGTATTTACCTGCATTCACAGTATCCACTTTGAGTAACTAAAGAATAAGTACTTAAAGTAGTTTATGAGAGAGTATCAGTCTCTTGTATTAGGCCGAAATCTGAGGCATCATGTTGACAAACACACAAATGAATAAAGTGACACTGTCTGATCCCACACACACACACACACACACACACACGCACCTACACACTGTCCTCCCTTTTTCAGAAGGCTTTGCAACCACCCGGAGTATGATCCACTCTCTGGACATGTGTGCAGAGGTATAATTTTCACCCTTCCCTCCTGAATTAGGACACCCCCTACCACAGACACACACACACACACACACCATTCACCCTGGATTCTTGGATAATTTTGGTCACTTTTCACCCTTGGCAGACTAGTGCTGTACAAATGACAGAGGCAGAGCAGGCCTTGCAGCTGTGTTTCGGAGACCTCACCCACCCCCTAAGAGGTACGCATTCACACACACACACACACACACACACACACACACACAGACATCCACACTTGTTCACACGTACCACCTACTGGCACAGCAGTAGAAAAAAGAGAGCTGTGGTTTACCTCACTGTTATGTTCGGTGACTATTGTCTGTGTGTGTGTGTGTACACGTGTGTGCTCATGTATGTGTGTGTTTGATTGTCTCTTTCTCCTTTATCTCGTTCTCCCCATGTCTCTCTCTCTCTCTCTCTCTCTCTGCCCCCTCCCTCTCCCTCTCTTGTCCTCCTCCTCTCAGATCCTTCTTCCTCGCCATGATTTCACAGACCTCCACTTACTCCATTGTGCCGAGAAACAAAAAATAAAAGAAACACAATCGCCTTGTCCTCTTTCTCATCTTAATAAGCAGCTCCAAGTTTGATAATTACACGTTCAGCCCGCCGCATGAGTTTCTATGCAGTGTTCACATCAGGGAGAAAGCCATTGACTCCGCTGTTGAGGGGAGCAACTATTAGGAATGACTGACAACTGTCCCCCTCCCCCTTCGGTCGTGGAGGCTGTAAAAGTGAGAACAGCGCCGATCAATTCTGTCTCCTCGTTAGGGAGTGTGTCCCTGAACACCACCATGTAACCATTGGAGCAGCCAGTGGACCACATACGTTGCAAGGCCCATAATCCATTCCATAACCTATCGCCATGTGCTGCCGATTAATGGGGTTTCTGCGGAACAAGCGCCGAGGAGACGGCCAGACTGAGGGTTTTCTTCTGTGGCGGAAGCCAATCTGTTTAGGATTAAGGGAATAACTGGTGTGGCTGACACCGAGGCATCCAACATACAGGGCTGAGAGGAGAAGAGAAAGGAAGAGGGGAGAGAAGAGGAAGGAAGGAGTGCAGTGAATGTGTTGACAGGGAGTTGATTGTGTTTTGGCATGGGTCTGATCATTGGTGATGGTTTGAATCTATAACTGGTGATTGTCTTGGGAGTCCATGGGAGAGCCATCTGTGGTTGTTTAGTCCACTGAACCATATTTAAAGAAAGCATCTTCGTCCCTGCAAGAAATTATGTTATGTTAATTTCCATTTTGGCTGATTGTTGCGACCTTCAAGTGTTCGTACATGGAGTATCATCTTATCCGAGATCATCAAAATAAAGGAAACCCTGTTCCCCTCTCTTCTGTTTCCAGACTGTTTGAAGCAGACACCTTATCTGACTCCTCCACATAGAGAGGCCTTCTTTTGTGAACCAGTGGCCCACTCAGCCATTATGATGGCAATCTTGATGATTAAAGACCCGTGGAACAAACTGGGCTACCTGTTGCCATGATGTCATGTCTAGTCTAGAGCAACTGCAATGATTAAGATTTAAGGCCACTAGAAAACTTTACTGGATGCTGTTTGTGGAAAAATATCAATTAGCTCTTGGCTACAAAAAAGCGGTTTATGTTTTGGATCTGAAGTTCTGGCTCTTAGTGAACATTTAGGGGCATATAGGTGCAAATGTTGGGGTAAGTGATGCATAAGAAACAGCTGTTTCTTGAAACCGCACTTTTGTATCCAGACTTGACGCAGCCCATTATCACTCTTGGATTAAAAGGATCTGCTCTTCAGCTCTTGGCTCTTGTGTTAGTGGTAGATGTCTGGGTTTGGATTCAATACCTCAGTGCCATATTAATCTAACAGAGCACAGTTACAATTAGTTTGAGAAATTGGGTGCATTTGAACTTATGAAGTCTATATTTCAACCATTTTCCAATAAAGTTTTCTGTCATTACTGTCAGATTGATTGAAAACAGTAGTTACATAAAACAAATTTCATGAAAAACATGCAAGCAGCTCTAAAACAGCTACTGTTGAAGCTGCACTAATGTGTATTTAATGGATTATCAATGGAAGAACAAATGGAGAATTATTTTTTTCAGCTCCCCTCAGCTCTGCACAACATTTAACGTCTTTCATAAGCTACCTGTTCAGTGACAGTGGATGTCGTATTTGTAACGTCACCCACAAGTTTCTGAGGAGCTGATTTGAAGCTGCCATGTGGATCATCAATGGACCTGAGGCAGGCCCAAATGACGCCTAGGTGTTCAAAGAAGCTGTAACCCAGCCACCTCTCAATACATGGGGGTTTATGGAGATTGACTTCTTCTGTAGCCAGCTTCAAGTGGCCATTCGAGGAACTGCAGTTTTTGGCGGTTGCTACTTGTACCTGTTCAGCATTAAACAGCCCAACTGTCAAAATTAGTGACTAGTTAGTGAACATAATGATGCATTTAGCAGCCAAAGAGCCGGATATTTCATTCAGGAGTTGGTGGAGACCAAAACAGAGCTAAAAGGAAAATATTGGACTTACATTTACCAGATGTACTGACATCTAAATGAGCTCTAAATCACTGCTCTATGACTGCTGGATGGGTAAACGGTTTGGTAATGCATTCATCACATCAACTCAGTAGGGTTAAAATGAAAGAAAAGATACATGTAGAAATATGTTAACTGTGCGCACAGCATTAATCACATTTCTGTTTGTATTATACAATTTTTAATGAAGGCTCATACTGGTGATATTGACTCTATGTATGTTTAATTTCACTGCAGTATGTGTGTTTTGCAGCACAGCATTACACATACACAGCATTAACCACTATTGAATATTGAGGATAAGATAGACTTTATTGATCCCACAACAGGGAAATTCACTCACATTACAACTTCCCCGTGTGTTTTTCTGCCTTTATTTGTTTTGGAAATATACATGGGTGCACAATGTTAAAAGTGTGTGAGTCAAGCAGGCTAACATTCGTTAAATAAGAAAACTAAGGTGACTGAATGCGGAAAATAGAGCGAGGAAGTTGAAGAGAAGATGCAGAGCAAACAACCATTTAGCAGAAAGGTTGTTACAGGTGTGTAGAGAGACACACACAGCGCTCTCTATGTGCAGGAACCCCAGTGATAACTTATTGCTTGTTTCCTCACATCGCTGCACAGTCATATGGGTTCACAGGACCTGCTCAGCCCTCCTCGGCCGTCTGTGATCACAGTTTGTGACCTCCACCTCTGCAAACCACAGTGGCAGACATCCACATGTATGAGCCAACTGACAAATATAACACAGAATGAATTGTTTTTCTTTTCTAGTCTGTCTTTATTTTATTTATCTTCCATTCACCACCTCTCGTTTCCCTGCGTCCCTCCCTCCCTCCCTCCTCCTCAACCTTCTCACAGGTGGCTGAGCCCCAGCCTCGCTCACATGGAAGCAGGCTCTTCTCATCGCCCGGGGGCCTCGGCCTCTGAAGCGCTCCTCTGGGAGATTCCACCAGAGACCCAGGCTTGCACTCTTAATGCAAATGTGCAGCCACACTTGAATTGAAAATCTGAGAGACTGTGATCCTTGGAACATTTTTTTTTTCCACACAAGAGACACACACACAGTATGTAACGCAGATACCTACGCATGCAACTTAGACACCCAACAAAGCACTCGCCTTCTCCTCCTTGGTGCTCCATCCTCCCGCAGGGCGGTGTTATTTTTGGCTTGGGCTGGGACATATGTCACTGGGGAGCATGTGTAGTGCCTGGTTAATTAGGGCTAGCTCAAAGAAGGCATAAAAACGGAGGCGATATTTATTAGGCAGCGTTTTAGCTGCTTGTCAGGAGTGCGTGTCAGTGCTGTAAAACAAAGTTTGAATGAGTGAGTCAGAAAATGTTCGAACTAACCAGCGCTACCCTGCTGCTCATGGAGAGATTGACATTTCAAGTTTCTTTGCTCCAATTCATAAATACATCCTGGTGCTTTGCTCCATGTACTCTCTCACGGAAGATGTATCCCTCTTCCACTAGTATTTATTTGTTATAATCAAGCGAACAGAGCGATGTTTGTCCCCTAGTGCTTGCTGTACATGGCTCCTCTTACAGCATATCGAGGTACAACACTTTTATACACCAGGAGCGTCTGTTAATGTGTGATAATTTACGATGGCCATTTTGAGGTGGTTATGTAAAAGCAGACTTGTTTAATTTTGCACTGAAAGCTAATAAATCCCAGAGGTAGTGTGAGTTAGTGTTATTGTAACTGTTGTAGTGACAAAAATTAGTTACACACAGTAGGTGTTGATACACTTTACAAGTGAAAAGAAGTGTGCTGAAATTAGACTTCACGTATTTATTTCTTCAGAGGGGTTAGAGTGACAAGTAGACAAGTTTCCTGTTTACAGTCTTTGGATCGGCACACAGCAGAGGGATATTTCACTGTAAACTTGTTGAGGTGAATGTGGCACCCATCCTCCATTTTTTCCACAGAGCTTGGGAAGGCTAAGGTTGCCCAAAAAGAATAGCCCTTCTGCCCTCTTTGGCTGATCTGCCCCTCTGGAAGAAAAATAAAGAAAATAATTGTATTATTTTTGCTGTTGTGCTTGTGTAACAATGGTTACTCTCTTAACTATAAACTGTTGTTACTGAATTAAATTACTTCCAGGCTGTGGGTCAAGACAAAGCAGGGGAATGGCTTCTTTGACGTAAATGGACTGTATATATAACTATGTCTAGTCTTCTGACTGGTACTGGTACTGGCTGCCATGAAAGCTGGCCGCCTCAGTTTCAATTCACACACACCGATGGCACAGCCTTTGGGAGCAGTTTGGGGTTGAGTATCTTGCTCAAGGACACTTTGACATGCACTCTGGAGGAGCCGGGAATCGAACTGTCGATCATCTGAGGACCCTCTCTACCTCTTGAGTCACAGCCGCCCACTGTAACAGTACGACACCTCACTGTTTTATCTCATGTCACTCCACCAGTCATAACCATCACTTATATTACAGTGAAGATGTTCCGTGATATATGGTTAATGTTCCAAATGAAGCAACAGATAATCAACAAATAGTTATAATTTAATTAAATTATGCCAGTTTTGTCACTAAACCTGAGAAAAATAAGGTAATCTATAAAATGAATCTTCACAAAAATAAATCACATTAGTCCCTCTCTTCAAATTAAATGTCCTCATCTCAAAGGTTATGATAAAAATAAATAGCGTTGCATTATGTCATATCATCCAATCATTTATTGCTTTTTGATAAGCCTCTGTGGGACAGACATGCTGCGGCGTGACGTGACGTGACGTGACGTGACGTAACGTAACTCGACTTGACGTCACATGGCGTGACCTGACGCACAGCAGGTGAGGCTGTCGTCATGTGTGCTCGGTTTGCCGTGTGAGTGCTCCGGAGCGTCTAGGTGAGTCTCCTGAAGTTATGGTAGTAATTAACGATGAATGCTTTAACAAATGAAAGGCCTGTGAATAAATATATCCACATATGCTTCTGAACAATGGGCAGCTGGTCACGTTTGCGTCACGTTTCGCTGTATTGCGTCATTATTGTATACTCACGTGAACTAGCTAAGATAGTTAGTTAACACGTCAGCAGCAGGCTACATGCAAAATGACTCTTATTTTTGAGCAGTAGATTAAATGTTTGGTCTTTAGAGGGAAAGGGAGGCAGCATAACTTCACACAGGTGGATTCAGACTACCAACAGGTGAAGTGTTATAATAGTTCAGGTGAACTCAGCCGGTGTTTTCTAGGAAAGTATGTTTATCACATTATTTAAGATGAGGCTCCTGACCAGAGAGTGAGGGAGAGCATGCTGAACGAGACATCAGACAGGTACACATGAGGGCGGTAATGGCAGACTGTGAGTAACTTAAAAGGGCCGTGCCAGTAAGAGTGGGATAAAGAGAAAAATGCATGCTTTTGACAATGCTATTCATAAATTCTGAAACTTGTGCAGAACTATATTGAAACGTAGCCTTTGGAGACCGCTCCATCACCTGAACTTGCTGCCGAGCTTGCACATACCTTGATGGATAGAAGCTAAAATGGCACATGAAATTCCGTCGAACTAGTAGCAGTGATAGCACTAACCAGGGCTAGCAAGGGTCTAGCAAGAACAGGGTGTCTTGTGTTGCACTTTGTCTCATTGACATTAAGGAGCATCTCTTCTGGTTAGCTGATTTTTTTTTTTTTTTTTTTGAGTGACACATGACCTGGACAACCACCCGAGCTGGGGGCAGTTACTGTATAGTATATATAGACATCACAACTTTATGGAGCTCATTTAGCTCATTTAAAGGCACAGTTTCTGAATACTAGCTGTGTACAAAGTATTTCGATAGCACCTAGGCCCTTTATTTTCTTCAAATCTGTTATTTCACGCAGGCAAATGCAAATGTGTGGTACCTCCGCCATATGTGAAACAGGATTGAATGGAATATTTCCGATTAAAGGAAAACAAGATTCACTGTTTTGATAGAAATTTTTCATCCTCTCTCACTCATTTAGCAGATGTAAAACACAGGAGGATTCACTTTTCATTTTCTCTCTCTCTCTTGAGTGGATTTCCAGAAAGAAGTAGTCCACCCGAGGAAAAACAAACATCCAGCACTTTCAGCACTTTTTTTTTTTTCAGACCCTTCAGTATGACATTGATGTAGTGTGTCACGCACAAACTATCACCTGTTTGGCTTCCTCCAGCAAACACAAAGACTATTGTTTTTGGTTGTGTATGGAGTATTTCGGCCACTTCACACCTGTCATTCACATCTATCCCAGCTTGTCCATTCAGCAACGTGAAGGGAGGGTCTTTTTTTTTTTTTTTTGCCTGTTAACTGCACTCATTTTCCCAGTGAATGGACAAATATGTGATTGTCCAGTTCATACAAAAGACCAACAAAGACAGGTTCATGAACAGCTACAGATGTGCTCTTCCAAGCTGAATTGTCATGTCCAAGATATCTGAGAATAGATTGTTGTATAATACATTATTGCTCCTATAGTGTTGTAGTGTCAGCTGGTTGATTCAAGGGTTCTGGTTTCATGATTCTTGGCCTGGAGGAGGGCGGCTTGTGGTTAGGAGTGAGGGTGCCAACAGAGGCCATGTGATAGGCATTACCTCAGAGTGAGGGTCTATGGAGATGATTACATTTTAAGAGCTTTTTAATGCTCATTAACACTTCTGGCTCCTCTCAGGCCTGAGTTTAAAACCTGGCTACCTTTTGCTGACATGTAGCTGTATAAACTAAGGGATTAAATCAGCACAACAGGATCAATTTTTTAAAACAGTGCTTTAAGGAGGATTTCTGTAGAAATTTCTGTGACGTTGTCATGCACAAGTAAGCGTGTATTGTTGTGTGACTCACCTGAGTCTCACGATATCTCGATATTATCCAGACGCTCTTAAGCCTCCATAAACATCAAGTTAGTATGCTGCTACTGGCATTTATATAAAACCACTTAAATACTCAGCACACATTACATTACACATTAAGCACAATTTGTCAAAGAAAAGACTGAAAGCAGAGCATTCACTAAGAGCTGTAAACATGCTTCTTTTTTTTTAAAGCTACATTACATTCAAGTTTACTACACCTCTTCTAAAGTTTTAAACAAAAGTGGCAGCGCACCATGCGCAGGTTGTTCTGCTGATTTTCTCTGCAAGTTACAATAATTTGTTGTTACTGGGATTAGAGGAAAATATCAAACTTGCTGAGAGTTGTTAGGCTCATGCAGTGATTGTTAGTGCAGTACTGTCGTAATAGACTTACAAATAGATATTTTCCACCTCGCGTGCATGAATTAATGTGATAATGTTGAAAGCAGCATGGTCGCCTACTAGAAGTAAACATAGCTCGCTATTGCACTATTTAAAATTATTACTCTGTCTCATAATTTTATGAGCCACCGTTCAACATTTTTCTCCCGTTTTCTCCGCTTCACTTTGACTTCATACCTCCTTGGCACTGGCAATTTAGCATAAATAATTTAGTGATCCCGCATGCTTCACTGCAGAAACATCAGAAAGTTGGAAAGAAAGCTCTATGCTGGTTACAAACCCGAACACGGAGTTGTTGAAATGGAGGACATAATTCTGGTTGATGTGTTACATATATGATTCTTCATGCCGTTCTCAAACCTCAAAACCTTTTTCCTCGATTTTACAGCAGTAGCCATCTTGGTTTTTCTACTGGCATCATTTGGTCTTCACAGATTGGTTTTAGCGTATAAAATGAGGCCCGTAAGTGCTGCCAGACCCGAAGAAATTGAGACTAAGGGCTTAACCAAACCATAGCACTGACCCAGACACTAATCATGGGTTGCTAAACCAAGTCTTGATAGGTGGTGTATTTATGAACGTGCAAAATCACCAGGAGACTAAGTGAAAATAGTCGGTTACCATCTACTTCCTCTGCCCATTTTTTATTATCTGACACAGAGATTCATCTTGTCAGCTGTCAGTAATGCCTTATGTTTGATGGTGTATCAGGTGTACCTTATGACGCATCACTCGTGTTACTTGATATCTAGGAGTAAAACGGAGTATTCTCAATTGATTTAATAGCACAGCATTCCTCAAAACCATGAAGATTTCCATCTCAAAGAAATATTTAAACATTTTAGGAAATGTGCTTACTTGCTTTCTTTTAAAGAGCGTGGATGACATCAGTCAGAGGTTAGGCTCGGACTGGAAATCTGATCATTTTGGCAAATGCTAAAGGCCACCAAAAGACATGAGGATCATGAAACAGAGTTAGAATCGAAAATACAAAGAAATAGATCAAGGGTAGGAAAAGAAGAATCAAGGCTGATGTCGCAGAATGTTTTAAGCTTTTGTTATTCAAAAAAAAAGCTACATAGGTGACATCGCTGGTGCCAGCTCATGTAGTGACAGTGTTAAGTGTGGATGTTGTGGGGAATAATGAGGCTGATCCAAACAGAAATTGCCTGGGGTGAATTTTGCTCCCTAACTTAGGATAAAGGCAGGAGACACAGCTAGCCTGTCGTATCTTGTCTGTTTGTACATGAAGTGTAAAACACCAGTTTGTGATTTTAGAGTCACGTGTTGGAGTTGTTTCTTAACAAAGCAACAGTTTATCTGCCTGGCCAGTATAATTCTGATCAGATTCTGCATAGGGTAGTTTTCTTCATCTTTTTGTTAGCAAACCTTCAACACACAACTCCCACTGAAACCACAAATTGTCCTTCTTTCAATTTATTTACAGGTTAAATGTACAATGTTGTGTTCATTAGTCAGCTTTCGAGCTCTTGGTGGGCTTATTTTTTCACTTTGGCCAGAGCCAAGCTCGCTGTCTCCAGCTTGGCTAAACATGTTTTGACTCCATCTCCGTCGAACATATCCATCTTTTCAGGGCGCTCTTGGAAAGATAAGCATGATTACAGAGCCGTTGGACCACTCATTAAATGTATTACTAATGATAAAGACTTAAACCCGACTTCTGTGCGAAGAACTCTGAAACAACGGGATCTTCCATCATCACTTGGTTTGGTTTGTGTGATTAATACTTCTGGGGTTTCCATCAAACAGTGGTTTACTTGAATATTTATGCAACCTCTCAGTGAATTGCAAGGGCCTTGCAAAACTCCCTCCAGTCTTGATTAATTTGATTAATTGATAACACAGCCGAGTCGGAGCATGCTACAGAAGATTTATTCAACACAAAGGTCTAACATATTATTGAAAAGCTACGGCTGAAAAATGGCAAAGGGACACATTGGTTTGTTTTGGCTTGGGAGCCTTGTTTCATTCTACGAAATGGGCTTGCAGACTACTGGTGTGGAGCCGCTCTCTTTTATTTGACTATGTGCCTCGCTGTGAGAAAGGAAAAAATGGCTTTGTATAATCACCAACCAGCCATATGGCCCCAAAAAAGGAAAAAATGTTGGCAACTGTTTTTTGTGCAGAACATTAAAAAGAGAGCAAGAGAGAGAGAGAGAGTGAACGAGAGAGAGAGAGAGAGGGGCAGAAGGAGACGTTTCTGACCGCAACTCATAAACCGCACTTTATTTAGACTGGCGTGCACCCATTATTTGTTCACAGGGGCTTTCAGTCAGTCTGAGGGAAATATGTTCCAGCATCTGTGGGGGGAGAGAGGGAGGGAAAGGGGGATGATGGAGAAGAGAGAGAGAGAGAGTGAGAGGAGAGAGAGAGAGAGAGGAGGTGGGATGAACTCTTGCCAGGTGTCGGCCGTTGCCATGGCGTTCCATCAGGCGACTCCATTGCGGCTCGGCGGGCTCATCAGAGACTGAATGCCAATGGGAGGGCGTTTGCGCCGCGGACAAACCGAAAGTGGTTCTAAAGCACTGGGCTCAAACTAGCCCCCCAACTACTCCTCCTCATCCTCCTCCTCCTTCCTCTCCTGGCTGCCACCCACCCCAACCTACGGGAATGTATAGTATGTGACCTGTTTGTGCGATGCATGATTGACAGGGAGAGTCTATATAATGCACTCAAGGCTGGCGTTCTCGGTTAAGTGTGTCACTGCGAATTCAACGTTTTCTGTGTGAGTTGGGTTTAAAATACGGCCACATAATTCCTGTCAGGGGGGGGGGGGGGGGGGCGATTTGCTGGTGAGCAGACAGATTTGCATGATTTTTTTTTTTTTTAATGCATCCAACCCAAGACATTCCAAGAACTGGTTGTATGGCTTCATTTTTTCATGTGTGAGAGGGGAGGGAGTGTTCGGCAGGACGATATGCTCCAGCTGCAGCTATGGCAAGAATCAAGATGTCATTTTTACATCAACAAAGCATGATTTGCTTCAAATCCCAAATATCAGTGACATTTAGTCTCAGCCACGCTGCTATGGCATGAATGGTTTACATTATTATCATCATCTCTCTCCTACTACATGGTTCCTAGCCGAGTTTCCATGTTCATGAATATTATGCGGCATTGTTGGAAATGTCACCATCATCATCATTGATACACAAAACAGCTCTATCTCTATTCACCTATATTCCTGCTCGGCAAGCGACTGTACATATTCACAAACTGAATAGGCCTCGCTCGCTGCAACTCTTAGCAACTGTTGCTATGTGTAACATTGTTGAACTCCACCTCTCGCTCGCTCTTCAAACGCGAATGACTAATCCATCACGGAGCACACTGAAAGCTCTTGGTGAGGCCTCTGGAGCCGCTTGACGCCCCCCGTGACCCTCTCCTGGATGTTTCCTCATTACTTTATAATGTATTCACGCTTATGCTTCCATGGCGCTCGCCCTGGCCTCGTAATGGGAGGAAGCAGTGAGCTGTTCCAATGCATACGAGCCCGGCACAATTTGCACTTCATTTTATTAACAAAAAACAGCCAGCCCAGCTTCTGGCGGTGCCTTGCCAAAGCTCACCAGGCTCCAGCGTGCACTGCCGACAAATTTCCTGCAATGTGACGACAGGATAGAGTCTCTCAGCATCAGTGGGGTACCTCCGCTGGCCCCCGGGAGATGCTGTCATTATGCGTGTTTGCAATCATGGGAGCTGAATACCTTGGCTGGAAGTGAGGGAGAAGACCGACGGAGGCAGAGGGGAGAGGGGTGGTGGGGAAGGGGGAGAGAGAGAGAGAGAGATTGAGAGGGAGAGAGAAGGAGAGAATGAATGTTTCGGCTCCTCTGCGGTGTTTTGAGCTTTCTGAAATGCATGTGCTATCATAGCAATGTTGTGTTTACCACAGCAGGAGGCAAACACAGAGTCACAGTGGAGAGGCGCGGAAACGCCAGACACAGTAAAATGAGCAAAATACATACATTAGGACTCTCTGTATTCACTACACACAAGCCGAGCTGAGGGGGGAAAAACTCATTTCAATATAAATGGATGACAAGCAGGGAGTGTGTGTCTTTATATCAGCTTTTGAACATCTCTCTCGTGTTTTTTTTTTTTTTTTTTCTCGCTCACCCCATGGAAATATCCAGCAGAAGCTCTGGGACGAGTTTTGCTGGGAAGTCAGGATGTCAATGTTAATTTTCTTCCCGTTGCTAAGGAAACTCTCTCTCTCACAGAGGCCCTGGTTCCCTCCCCCATGGTCACTGTGCTTTCAGTCAAAGAAGCCTTTCTGTTTCCAGTCTTCTCCGTCGCGCAATCAGACATTGAGGAACATCTCCGCATCAGGCTGCTCTGTGGACCGGGAGACCCCAACATCTGGGGGCTGTATTGATTTCTAGCTATGTGTGTTTGTGTGTGTGTGTCTCCCCAGTGAGCTATTCAGAGCAGCTACTTTAGCACACATCCAATCTTCTGCTGTGATTGTCATGCCGATGTTTTGATGGCAGGGTGCAGTAGCCGCTTGTCTTACACAGGAGTAACACAAGCAAGCACTTTAATATATCAATACCATACCCCCCTTTGAGCCGTAGACTTAGCTGGTAGCCACATCAAGGGGAAATTGCTAATGTGAGGACAAGTTGCGAGGAAAGCATTGTAAACACTGAACATTTTAGTCTGTCAACGCCTAGTCAGAAGTGGAAATCACTGAAACAAATAGCTGTAGTGTGGCTGCCACAAAATGATCCCTCTCAGCCTCCATAGTCACCTTTCCAACTGACACGCTGTGCTAGTTATCATGTAACACATCAGGAGCTTAAGGGGGGTTTTAGATGATATGCTGTAGGCTGTGGTGTACACACACTGCCAGGCGTAAACCCCTTTTCACCTTACTGAGCTTGACGTGTCCCCGCGACTGCACAGAAACTGCAGCTCAGGTCATTCAATCATCTCTGGCTCTGCTATCATGCTCTGAGCTGCCTCGTCGCTGAAACATTTTCACATTTTTGAGTTGAAACCAATCAATCACGAGAGGAGCTCCTAGTATTAGGGTGCGATGGTAACTGCTCAAAGTCTGGATTCATACCCGATGTAAACCTCCCACAGCATCATTTCGTTGTTTTTTTTCTTCTCGTCCTCCTGAAAATCTTTCTTCGTGTGCTTCCTTTTAAAAATGTCTGCAACAAGTTCAGGTGCGGGCTGTCTTTTGAAAATTGACCTATGTTTGAAATAAACACCAGAGAGAGTGAGTATTGGAGTGGATGCTGGATTTTATTCAGTTTCAGACAGTGATACAACCTTGTTTCATTTGCACCTGGTAGAATTAATTACAAATTATTACTGCTCTAAATTATTGTACTCAGTTTGGCACAGAGTACAAATTTGTGTAAATTAACTCAGTATTAGAAATACATTAGAACTCAAAGCCATTATTTTACACTCAGGACTAATTATACTCTAGATTAATCATAAAAAGCCAAAAAAATAGTGAATAAATGTCCATCACAGTTCCCAGAAAGCCTAAAGTTACATCTTCAAATGTCTTGTTTTGTCCAAAAACACCAAAATATTCCATTTACAATTATATAAAACAGACAAAAGAAGCAAATGCTCACGTTGTAAGAGCTGCGAGCCAGTGAACATGTGGCGTTTTGGCTTGAAAAATCAGTGAAAATTAATGAGCAACCATTTTGGTAATCCATCCAAATAGCTGCTGATCAATTTTCTGTCCTGAGTTTTGATCCATCAAAATGTTTTATTACACATGCAGAGCACACACAGGATGTCAGCTGCACACTTGCCTCTAACATGGAAATTGCCCAAGCCATAAGGCAACATCTTAAACTGATTTCTTCTAAGTGCATATGCAGGCAACAGAGTTGCTGGCTGAGGCTAAACAGGAAAGACAAAAATGACGAGGTTCTGTAGTCCTTTAGCAGACCCACTGACACATGAATGAGGGCAAAGAGAGAAAGGAGAAGAGAGGGAGAAGAGCGAGGAGGGAGGAAAAAAAAGAGTAGACAACCAATTTGGGAGTAATGCAACTAAAACTGACAAGTGTAATTTCATCCATCTGGGCCGATGTGTAAAAAGCGCTGCTCCGAACATTCCCCATGATTCCCCCTGATTGATCTTCCCCTGGTCTGAAACACCTATTATTAGCCACGAGCCTAATAGCACCAGGATGGCTCAGCGCTCTCCCAGGGGCCAATTCTCCGGTCATCTGCCCCTCACTCACCACAGCTGTGGAAACCAACCAGGGAGAGGGAGGAGAGATGGGGCGAAGGGAGGAGATGGAGCTGCCAAGAGGACGGAGGCGTACCTATAGAGAGTAGGCGGGCGAGTGAAGAGGAAAAAGGGGAGAGAGAGGTGCGGGGTTAGGGAGAGGGAGCGAGGTTGAGGGAGAGGAAGAGAGGGGGTAGAGTGGGTATGAAGAATATGGAGAGAGGAGAAGAGGGACTGGATGGAGGTGAGATGGAGACCAGTGGCTGGACATACAGGAGTGGGAGAGGGGGTGCATGAGAGGAAGGTGGGCGTGATGGAAGCCGGGGAGAGATGTGGAAAGGAAAGCAGGGTTAAGAGGAGGAGGGAGAGGGGAGAGAAAAAAAGTTATTCATAAGCATTTCTAAAAAATCAATTTCACCTTTGTGCTGATTGAAATTAAAAAAGCATTTACACAGTTTATTCACTCGCTCAGCGCTCATTTTAATTATTCGGATGGGGGGGTAAGAAATGTGTGTGGCGATCACCAGGACATGATGGCTGACTCATGTTCATCTTTCAAGTTCCCAGGTGAGAGCTCACATGCTAATACTAGAGAGCTTGACCAGAAGGCACAATGAGCTTGTTTAAACTGAGGATTGCAGGCCATACAGACATTTAAGGTCTAATTGTATAAGAGAGATCAGTTTTTTTAAATTATTTTTAGCCATTTTGGGGCATGGGTTTTCAATTTTTTCTTTCGTAAGCTCATTTTAAAACAGCTGAACACTTTAAATCCTCCTGTTTGCCATTTATTATCATATGAACATTTAATAATTGGTTTATAATGCATTATAATGAATGACAATATAGTAAAACACAGTTGTAATACTATAAAATGTCTTCATAGGAGAAGTTAATTGTTTACTTTCATAAGAACTAAAAATGTTCTTATATCTGCTTACACCTATATTATAGTGTCATAAACAATTTATTAAATGTTTGTATATTGCTAATAGATGCTAAATATGGGAACCTCAAATAAAGGTTCACCAATTAAATTGTGGAATTGATTCATAGAAATTAAGCAAGCCAAAATGACAAACAATAATAACAAAACACAATGTTTCAGGTCCCAAACTCAGAAATGTCATTATGATGCCCAAGGTTAGATGTGAACAATGAAAGTTTTGCAACCTGAAAGTGAGTGAGAAATGTTGATTGCTGTCTGAAGTAACACCCAGGTGATTTTTTTTTTTTATGATGGATTAAGGTCAAGGAGTCATTTGTTGTCGCCCCTTCAGTCTCTTTGATTGAGTGAGCCCTCAGGTGAGGCGTAATGCATTTTCAAGGGCAATGATGACAATAATTGGCTACCTTCACTCCACCAAAATGGACCAAAGTCCTGAAAAAAAAATCTCTCCACTCGAATCTGACAGTTCAGAACAAATGAAAATAAAGGCTCGGAGGGCTTTCCAGGCAACCAACTGATAACTATGATATCGCCGAGGCTGGCTATAGACGTGATCTTTTGGCCAAATCATTGAGCTGCTCTGTGATCTATGTGGCATGTTAACTCAGAGGGACCCTGGACTTGTCACCATACGAGTGTTTCACAGCAGTTTATATGATCCGTTAGAAAGCTCATGTTTTAATTAGGACCACCCGAGTGGTGTTTGAATGGTTTGATTCACTTAATTTCAAGAATGAAACATTTGTCATAAACACTGCAGCTCTCCAAATCTAAAGGGCATTGAACTGATGAGATTTTGTGTATTTTTTTCAATTGTTTGCATCTTTATTTTCTGCATTTTCTCCTTTCTGCTCATCATTTGAGAGGGATGATCATTTATTAGCAGCTTTTTAAACTGTCGCGATGACGCATCAGGCTCCCTGATTTAAAAAATAGGTACTTTTCTATGGGTACTTCATCTTATAATCCTGTGACCTTATTTATGGATTTTAAGCGTGCCTGTGTGATGCTCAGCGATGACTTCATCCTGTCATTTATTTTAAAACCTCAACCACCACATTTTTTTATTTTCTATAAAATAATATTTCTTATTTTCCATGTTCTATATTTTTACCTTTTTCACAGTATTGTTTTTAGAGTAGCAGCGGTGTAACCTTGTAAATACGAGATCTGAACACTTAGAGCAAACTGGAGATGTGATGAATGTAATGATGATGATGATGATTATGATGATAATAGCAGCAGCAACAACCAAAATAAACTTATCAAGAGCCCATTTAATAATGGTAGTAATAATAATACACTAATGATGGCTGGCGATGATGATTCATGTTAAGAGCTGTGAGAAATAAATCCAGTTATTTAATTGTTTTTGAGCGCAAAATATATGTTGACTAACGTCCACAAAAGCTGCTTTGATAGATTTAATATTTTGCATGATAGAATAGATAATAAATAGTGGAACAAATAAAACCTTTTCACAGTGACAGCCAGAAGAGATTGTTCTTTCTTTTCTTTGATGCAGAATATTCAGACGTTAATCTAAACTTTGGTTTGCAGATTTTTGCTAAACACCACACATCATTTACTCAGTTGCTCCAACATTCCAGTGTGCAAAGACAATGACTCGAGAGGGCAGAGCTCAAGCCAAAACCCAGCACTGATCAAATGCAGTTTCAGGTAGTGTCTTGAGGTGCTGTAGACAAGGTCACAGCTATCACCCTGGCTGTTCTACAGCCCACAGCTCTGAGAATTGAGCAGCGTCTGAGCGAGGCAGCTGCCCCCTGCACCATATTTCTGGGTGTGACTCCTTTCTCTTCACTTTCTTTCCTTCACTTCACGCCGTGCTCTTAAATTTCAAGCTCTTTTATTTTGCAGTCAGTGTTGGCTTTTTTGTGTACCAGCACTTCCTCCAGTGGGGCATTCATTCCTATGAGAGCCAAGACTTTAACTGTTGGAGAACATATTTTGTTATTGGTTTGTTCTGTCGAGGGTGTGTGTGTGTGTGTGTGTGTGTGTGTGTGTGTGTGTGTGTTTATAGGTGTTTCTTGAATTCATCTAGAAAATATTCCCACCAACAGGATTTTTTTTTTTTTTTTTTTGCCAGGTTGGATCCTGCATGAGATCAAACTTTCATGTAATAGCAGTCTATATTTTCTCTAGTACGTTTTAAAGCACTTCATGGAGGTTAAAGTGCTCTTTCTGTGTTTATTTCTCTTTTATGAGCTTCATCTGGTTGCATTTGCAGATGAGCCCCTTGATTGGGCTTTTAATGGGTCAGCAGTGGTACATTGTTAACATATGCTCACATTTTAAGTCTCACTGTCATTATTATCCTATAAGATTATATACACCTTTGCTCAGGTTATCACCTGTAAAATGTGCTCCTGTCCCAGTCCATGCAGGCCTTACAAAGCACATATAACTCAATTTATATATAAGAAAAGGGCATGATATTTGACTTTAATATTACAGGATACATGTGTGGTGTGAAGCAAATAGCCTACACCCGATGAGTTTAATTGCTTCCTCACTGATTCAGTAAAAAACATCTTTGAATCCCTCGCATGTGTGGAGCAGATCTCTTGATGGATAACCACACCTCATTAAGAATCCAGCCATTTTAATCACTAATAAATTTGACACTCCTGCAGAGCTGACACATTTATGATATTTAATATACTTCCACAATTTATTGTGATCCTTCAGTGTTTTCGGTGTGTCACTGCTCCATCTATATCAGGGCTCCACATGCAGCGTGCGGCGCGCACTGGAGGCGCGCTAAAGCGGAGCCTGTGGAGGGTTTTTTTTTTTAAACCACCTGCTCCGGACACAGACAGTAACCCCATACTCTCCTGTATACTGATGATGGCCTCATACAGGATCCGTCTGTGTCACTGATAAATAATCCCCAGATTGGAGTTAATTATGTCCCCTTAACGAAACATCCCTACCAGAGGCCTGAAAATATCCTCCATCCTGATGTTATGCGGTTTTGTTTAGTTTTTTACATCATATAATAATATTATATAATATATAATAATATTGTATAATCATATTTCTACAGGATAATTTGGGCATGTATGCACAATGAATTTAAACAATTACGTTGCTGTGTGATTTCATGTGCTTTCGTAATATCAAAAATAAGCCCAATAATAAAAAGTAATGGTGATAATATTTTTTTGAATTAAATCAAATAAATATCAAGTATTTTATGTATTCTGTGTGATCAAAGTTAGAATAACAACCTTTCATAGCTTTCTAAATTCTGATAAGTCTCCTCCTTTAAATATTGCACCTTCCTCTCCCCCTCACTGTGACAGTTCTTTGTTCATTTGCTTAATAGTTTGAATGCTAAGGAGTTTTTCTTAATGCTCCTCGTTGTCAACTATTCTTTCTTAATTTCTCTCTCTCTCTCACTCTTTATTTTTTTTCTCCTCCTCTCCGTCACGACAGATGAAAAGCGCTCTAATTATTCCAGGAAGTTTGGAAATAAATGATTATCTTTAAGTAGGCCCGGGCCTTGGACTACATTAAGCCAAGCATGTGATTTGCAACTGTTGAAGTAAAAAAATACTCCGCTGCTGCTGCTGCTGCTGTTGCTGCAGGACAAAAAAAAAAAAAAAAAACGGAAATGAGGAGGGTGGTTCTCAGCAAAGAAAATGGTATCTTTGTTTTCCTTTGTTTCAGATTCTCTCATTTTCCTCTTTTTTTTCCATTTTACTAATTCATTTCAATAGCTTAAACTGGAAAATGGAAATGTTGCTCCTGCCCTCTATTTCAGCGGCAGCGTCAGCATGACAATTTCTATCATCAGGGATAAACGGCATCGAACAGTACATTCTGATAAAAAAAGAGCCCATGATTGCTGGCCTTCCTGTCTGTCATCTATCGACCAAATCCTCTCCTTCAAGACCGACCACTGTGCTGTCAGACCTAATAATGTCGCGTATTAAGTCGAGAGAGAGGGGGGGTGGGGGTGGGAAGGGGACCAATGTACACCCCGGCACTCACTAGTCTTATTTGTCACCAACATAAAATTCAGATCAACTTTTTTTGGATGAACCTCCTTTGTTATTGAAGCTTGGTATCCGAATATGGCGTTAGTCTGGCCATGGCCATGGCCTGTGGATACTTATGTGGATAAAACTGCCAGTAGGAGACAACAGTATGTTAATTTCTTCATGTAATGTCTTAATACTATTATTAAGAAGGACAGAAATTTAGGACACTTGTTATTTCCCTATCTTTTCTGCTGTTTTGCTCATATTCTGCTGTTACACTTCACCAAATTATTTGTTATATGTATATATATATATATATATATATATATATATATATATATATATATATATATATATATATATATATATATATATAACAAACGACTAATCTAAAAAAAAAAGAAAGAAAGAAACATATTCCTGGTGCAGCAATCACTCTGGTGGAGCTTAATATGCAGCGGGAGAAGGCAACAAGAGAAACAAGCAGTCTTAATTAGGACACAGGCCCTGAGCGGGACCAGTGCAGCTACAGCCGTGCCAAATTAAATCCATTAGTCCATGAGAGGCTGTGAAGACTCAGTGGCGCAGGCCTTTTGCTTATTTGTGGTCATTTAGCTCCACTACCATCACGCTACACTGGGTCCATCTGAAGGCCCTTCGCCTTGCACCTGGGGCCATGCATATGCCAATTTTGCTATTTACTCGAGAGATAATGCAATCCTAATTTATGATGCAAAACTTATTGTAAACAGTCGTGTGCCTTGGAGCGCGTGTTGTTTTTTTTTTTCCTTCTTCTTTATGACCAAACCGCACTCATTTTTTTTCTCGGTGTAGTTGCACGCTTTTACAAAACACATCAAAGCTTTGCATAAGTGGGTTTACATTAGTACGCTGTGCGCAATTTATGTGCGTAAAAGCGGCGCGCCACCATTTGGGCACGGATGAATTCGACTTGAGCATTAAAGGCTGATCGGTGTTCGTTTTGGGGCTGATGTGGATGTGTGTGTGTGTGTGTGTATGAGAGAGAGGGAGAGGGAGACAGTGAGTGAGAGTGTGTGCGTGTGTGTGTGTGGGGGGGGGGGGGGGGTGCTCCCTCTGAATCTAGTTACAATGGTTATACTGACAGCTGTGTGTAGTATGCATCTGCGCTTCTCCTCGCCACTTCCCGCCCTTCGCGCGGCAGAGATGGAGAGCCTCATCGACGCGCCTGGCTGTCTGTGCAGCGCCAGTGGCTTTACGTTGTGGAGAATGGGAGACATGCTGTTTAAGTGGTGCAGTGACAAGCCTCAGCGTCCCCAACCGCCCCGGGTCCCCTGAGCAGCCAAGGAGGTGTCTTTCCATTGCGAGCCAGTCAATAGCTGTTAGAGGGACAAACCGGCCACAAACGCCCAGCCACTCGCTACAATTATGACCCGTGTCTTTTCTGCGTTTAACGCACAGATGTGATTAACACATGTGGCCAGATAGACAAGAAAATCCGCGTGGTGTTACACGGAGACAGAAGGAGAGAGGAGAGAGATGACCAGTTTGTATTTATTTTAGATCTGCACCGGCGTGCATAAATCTGATCTGTGTGCGTAAAAGGAGCTTGGCTAAGCGCACACTGATATTACCAATTCTGTCCTCTCCCGCCTTAATCATATTTAAACCGACTGACGGTGTTAACCGTAAAATAACGCCAGGTTACACCTCCAAAGCGCGAGGTACAATATTCTCAGTTTCCATGTTATCAGACAGTGGACGTCAGGGAAATCCCAGGCCTGGAGTGATTTTAGAGAGTCATTCATCAGCGTTTATAAGACAGCTGGAAATAAAGACCACTTCTGTTAAACCACCACGGCCATTGATTGTGCTGAAGGTCAATCATCTACTTAGGGACAAAGTGATTTCTAGATTCGCAGCTGAACGCTGTTCATTTTGTGATTGACATTTTGACGAAGTGAAATCTAAAATAATTTCTCTCCAGAATGAGGCTATGAACTCCTAATAGGGCAGAGTACAACAGGAAGGTATGAGAACGCAGGTGGAGTGTCATTTTCTAAATGTTAAAAACATTTTTTTTTTCCTGCACAAAAACAAAATGACGGTTTATGAATTCTTTCCACTGATAACATCCTGTACAGGCCGGTGGTTTCTCCATACAATTAGACACGCTTGTCAGCACGCACGCTATAGGCTACATCTTAAACATTTCAAAAAGCACCAAGGTCGAGCATGTCATGTTCTCTCTATTCAAACAAATCCGCTCTTTCACCACTTCACTTAATCTCAGCGTGTCTAGAAAAGCCTCCAAACACGCCTGCGGGACACCAAGACTTTTCACATCCCGCAACTTTAATAATCCTGCGGTGGCACACAGATGATGCTGGAAAAAAAAAAAAAAAAAAAGAATGAAGATGTCTCATTCAATCTAGCCAGGAGATTTTTTTGTGTGTTTAAAGCCCGCGGGGAGGAAGCAACTACCATCGCTGCAGAGCATGTATGTCTTTGTAGTGGCACTCAAAGGCGATTAGAAAAGGTATAGGATCTGGTTTCTCTTCTGCGTGTCCAAGTGGAACACGGGCAGGGGAATTGGCCACTATGTTAGATCACTGAAGGGTGACCAAGGTGTGCTGACTCCTGCAAGGTCTGCGTACTGTGTGCGTAAAACACAGAATTATCAGAGGCAATAAAATCATTCATCAGTGTCAGTGAACACAAAAGAAGCTCTTACCTGCAGCCATCCTGACGACAAAAGAAGCTCAGATTTTTTTATATCCCTAACAAGAATTTAAATTAATCTAACAGAGTGTGGAAGAATATATGTTGGAGGGGGGAAAAAAAGCAATCCATGTGGATGTCTTGCGGCTAACATCCCTCTGGCTCTGTGCTCCTCTCCTGGTCCGCTGCTGTAAAATGATTATCCGACTGGGTTGTGCACTTTTTAAATCCCCACAAAGTAAATAACAACCGTAGCTGACGATAATAGCAAGGTACCAAGTTCTTGTTACAGAAAAGGAGAAAATTGAAAGTAAACGCTGCATTTAGACAACCATTTTTGATAAGAGGATAATTGAGGCGACACTGGCGTATAATTAGGGGATAATTTATGCTATATCCACTTTTATTCCACCCTCCCAAAATAAATCCAGTCCATAATCATTACAGGCGAATTGTTCTTAATTTTATAGCTGCAATTTGAGTAAAGTGTGGCCGCTAATCAAATAGGTTTTCGTAGTAACTTGATTGCAACCATAATTATTTTTCATCTCCCTTTTTTTGGGTTGAAATCGTTGAACATTGAAAAAAGAAATGTGGTGAAAGTGCTGCAAAACCTGATTTGAATGCGTAAATATGAGCGGAAATAGAATTTTGTTCTTATTTGCGTATCGAACACCGCAGCCCTCACAGGCAAACTGTATAATTTACATATATTGAGGACCGTATCAGGCCTCATATTACAACAGGAATAAAAGACACTGTCAGTTTATCTCGGTATCCACCCTTCTATCTGCAAAATAACCTATTGTACCTCAGGCATATTGTTATTTGATGTGTCACATGTGCTGTATTTTGAATTGTCTGAAGATCCTTAATCATATGGTCAGTAGCCCCAGGAGAAACGAACAGTTATAATATATGTTACTTTGAGAGCGGAGGGTGGGGGGGCTTAAAAGTGGGGCTGCTCATTAGGCCACATCAAAGCAAATACAAGACTTCTTTTTTTTTTATTCTTTGTGGAATAAAATGTACAAATGCACAAGTTCTAATTTGTACATTAAAAAAAAAACAGAGACCATTTTCATTTATTTCCAAGCTGCTCCACCTGTTTCTGGACTTTCCTTGACATAAAACAGATCACTTCTCTTGTATAAATAAGTATAATCTTAAAGGGGAAAAAACTTTCAATGTATATTTAATACGTCTGGGATTATTCTACGCTCATTTGTAAATGTTTATAAATTTGATTTAAAAAAAATATTTTAATCCTTTTGATAGATGACAAGGTGTGACTGTGGATATTTCTCTTATGTGGGGTTATCTTGTAAATAACTGACTGATATTTGCTTTGAAGGTCAGTTTCCTTTAAAATGATGTTTGTGTGGTGCTTTTCTATAAGTAATTAACGCCGGTGGAGAGGAGGAGTTAAAAACTGAGAAGAAGAAGAAAAAACAAAAAACATATAGACTGTTGGCTCATCAGGCTAAATCAAAGTGCGCACTATATGTTGTTGCGCGTCGTGCGTAATTTGGGGGTTTGGGTAAAAAAAAAAAAAAAAAAAATCTACTCGGCAATTCCAAAAGAGCTGGTTTTGCGTGTGAAGCTTGTCTGTAGGAATTATGCGTCTTTCCCACCATATATTATTTCCCCCATAGTTGTGGTGGTGGGAGCTGGTAAGGTGGGTTAACTCCAGCTCAAGTCTCCGTGAAGCGCAGAGCACTGATGACGTTGGGTTGGATGACCAATCGGGAGGCGCTGCCCTTTGGAGACAAACCATTTTACTTGTAGTGTCTGCATCAAGTCTGGAAGCAAGGGCTCAATTTTAACAGAATCCACCTAAAAATCTCTCCCTTAACTTATGCCTACCTTCCGGCACTTTGAGTGAGAATATCACAGGACAAGAGAGGTGGGGGGGAATAAAGACGCCTCTGGAAAATTCGGGTGTTAATAGGACAATATCTGTTCGCGGTGGAGAGGGGAGAGAGACAACAGCACGGCGAGAGAGAGAAAACCGATTTGGTCTTGAGAGAGAGGGGGGTGAGTGCTCTCAAGGCAGAAAATTCGATGATGACCATGACTACGATGGCTGACGGTCTGGAGGCTCAGGACTCGTCCAAGTCTGCTTTCATGGAGTTTGGGCAGCAGTCGCACTCACAGCAGAGCTCCCCGTCGATGGCCAGCGGCCACTACCCGCTGCACTGTCTCCACTCCGGCTCACACGCTCACCACCAGCACGACAACACCCCGTACACCGGGACCAACACCTACAACAGGTCGTTACCCTACCCTTACGTGAGCCATCCGCACCACAGCCCGTACCTGCCATCCTATCACAACAACACGGGAGGACAAACAAGGTTAGACGGCACAGGTAAGAGACCCCCTTTTCACCAGCCAAGTGGAAAAAATGCGCACCGCGTCACGTCCATTCCCGGCGCCTGCCCGTGCCATTAGCGCTTCTTTTTAATATGGGTGCCCCCCACGGTTGGGGGGATCAAACCATACTCCTTGCCAGTGTTGGTGTCATGCCCAAGTCACCGCGCGGACACTCCAAATTCGGACGAATGATCTTTCGAGCGTAGGTGGGCGATTACACGGAAGAAAATTCGTGCGTAAATGGCACCGGAGAAATCGAAATCCAGCCTTGCTACTTACTCTCTCAGCCTGTTTTTTTTTTTTTTTTGCTGTCCCATTTAACACTCGCACAAAAAAAACCTGTTTTAATGCCCGGTGTGTGATCATCACGACCGTGCAATCCTCACCAACTACTCGTGAAAATTAGGCAGCCCGCACGTCTTGAATGTTGTAATTAGCATTTAATTGACATGTCATTACCAGCAATATTCTAAATATGACAGCGTATGAGGATTGTGGCTGCCTCGGAGCTTTAAGGCAATATGAGATGTCAACGTTTATCAGGCTGAATTTCAGCATTTATACACGGTTTCATTCGATGCGTCTCTGTATTTAATCTCCACCTTTCCCCCCGGAATAGTTGAGCACAGAAAAGATGATGCAGGCTGCTGTTGCTGGTGGTGTTTTTTTTTCTGAATAATAACATTGATTGTTTTTGTTGCAGAGCAGCAGAAGACGACGGTGATTGAAAACGGGGAAATTCGTTTTAATGGGAAAGGCAAGAAGATTCGCAAACCTCGGACAATTTATTCCAGTTTGCAGCTTCAAGCACTGAACCATCGTTTCCAGCAAACACAGTACCTCGCTTTACCGGAGCGCGCCGAGCTGGCTGCCTCTCTAGGACTGACACAAACCCAGGTATGAGGATTTACACTCTGGACTTGAATTTCTGGAAATCATCGTGTGTCCTATCGTAATAAAGATCATGATTATTATGCTTTATGTTTTTGATTTGCTGATCATTTTTTGGAAACGTTTTCAGCCTCTTTGTCCACGTGTGCTTTTACTAATTGCACGTCATCTGCCTGCAGGTAAAGATTTGGTTCCAGAACAAGAGGTCAAAGTTCAAGAAGCTCCTAAAGCAAGGCGGCAACCCGCACGAAAACGAGCCTATACCGGGCTCCATGTCCCTCTCACCGCGCTCACCGACCATCCCTCCAATATGGGACGTCTCGGCCTCTTCTAAAGGAGTAAACATGCCGGCCAACAGCTACATGCCCGGTTACTCTCACTGGTATTCCTCCCCACATCAAGATTCAATGCAGAGATAGACTGACGAGGCAAAGAAGGTCATGCGAGCTGTCTGGAGGCCTCCCCGGATCTCCGCCATGCAGTTTCCAACGTAGCCTACAATTTGTGTCAGCGCAGAGACTGGATGCTGGAGGAGGAGAAAAAAAACCCCTCCGCTGCTCCTCTGCTGAAGGATAAAACGGCAGCCAAACCTCGGTGTGATGACACAAACAAGGGAACTATTTTTTTTTTTTTTTTTTTTTTTTTTTTTAAGCGTACATGGCTGTTCAGTGGGCTGCATATTTGTTATGCTTTCATTCATGTCAACATCTGAACGTCAATATACCAAATATTATCAGTGACATTTTGGCCACTTTTGGGGGGCAAAGACACACACACACACACACACACTCCACTGCGCTGTGGCGCCCAGAACCTTTAGCCATGATGGACTCCTGACTGCTTTTTTTTTTTTTTTCTTTCTTTCTTTTTTGTTTTGTTTTTGTTTTGGTTGTTTCTCCAACATGCAAAACCAAGCAAATTGTCTGTCTGTAAATATAATCTGCGATTTTAGTTGTACATACACTTTTTATGTTGTCAGATTGAGTAAACCGTGACTCAAAACAGATGCCTGCTTTGTTGCATGATTTCAAAAAAAAAAAAAAGAAAAAGAAAAAAAAGAAAAATCCAAAAAAAAAAAAAAACAACAACAAAAAAACCAACATTGTAAATAGGTCGTTTTTTATGCTTCATATTGGGCCAACATCATATCACAACAGGCCTATTTCCCGTCATCCTGGTGCGCACAAGCTCCAAACAAACACCATGAACATAAGTTAATGACACAGTGCTGCAGCGAAAAGCTCATTTCATCAGAGTAAACATTAAAAAAAAAAAAAAAAAGAACAAAACAACACGCCCAACAGCTGATGTAGAAATCGACAGTATATAGATTTATCAAATGCACTCAACACCGGAGGAAATTAACTTACCCTGCCCCGCTGCTGTCTACATTCACCTCGAAAGACATTTGCTCCAGGTCCAGCTTATCTTGTCATTTCACCCTCAATTATTAGAAGTATTGACAAAATGTTTTCTCCCTTCTCTCCGTCCTAATGCAGGCCGTTAAATGCCAAGCTCCACGGGATCGATGTTGAACAAAGCAGCCAGCTGCAGTGGCGTTCAATATGAAGGAGATATTTGGGACAATTTGTGGGTTTTTATCCAAGTGAGGCTTTTTTTCCATTCTCATAAATGCAGGCATAATTAGGGTAATTTTTGATGTAGCCCGCTGATTACAGCGTTTTTACCGTCAAAGATAATTACCTGTAATTTTCTACCACTTTTAATACTAAAAGGCATCTTTATTTGGATTTGAGGTAGCACAGATGGAACAAAAGGGAAAATTATTCGGTTATTCATATACAAATTGCTGAGAAGAGTGAGCGCTCGGGATATTATCTGAAATTACAACGCTGAAAAGCTTCATGCAGCTGTCAAGTCGCGGATGTCCCACTGGCGCACATTGAAGCCTGTATACCTGGGCCCCTACCGACTGGGGGGGCCCTAAGACTGCTCCTGGGCTATGTGCACCCTGATCTGCAGGCTGCAGGGAGCCCGAAGCAGCAAGTCGAGTAAACATCAACAGAGCTCATAAATACACAGTTGTGTTATTCATCTCCGAGAAGTGACACGTTTCATCATGTTTTGCAAATGCAGGAAAGGCTTTGATGAGCTAAATCAGCTGCGTTTGAGACTCAAGATGGATGGATGGAAGGATGGATGGATGGATGGATGGATGGATGGATGGATGGATGGATGGAGGTAGAGATAGAGGTAAAGTGCAGCAGAGTGACAGATATGGGGGTGGGGGGATGCAGGGAGGGATGTGTCACTTCTTGCTCTGTGTGCTCTGTCAGAGCAGTTAGCTGATGCACTCTACAGCAGGCTTCTCTTCATATAAAAGCTCCAAGCACCTGACAAGATTTCACACATCACCACATTAACTGTATACCTTGTTGTGAACAACCCCCTCATAGACACATCCACAATCCAGAGATCCTCTCCAGCAAATGATGATAATAATAACAATAATAATAATAATAATAATAATAATAATAATAAAAGGAAATCAGATTTGAGAAAAATGCGTTTTCTCCTCCATTTTTTTCCAGCCATAATCCAGACTCCAAGATGAAGCTCGGAGCCTCCTGATTTTGTAATTTCCAAGCAAGAGTCGCAGTCTCCTCTAAGATCAGGAATAGCCACGGGGAGAGAGAATATAGAAGACTCATCCTTACCTTACCTTTCTGCGCTTCCCTACAGCACAGACTCACCAAAAAACGCTCTGCACGGTTTTACTGCTGGTGGTTGAATAAGCAAATCCAGGTGGGAAAGTGTTTGCACACCCCGGTAAGCTCTTATATATTGCCTGCAAAATTAGCTGTTATTACTGTCACTGTTTAGTGATGGCGAGCTTGAAAAAAAAAAAGAGCCCTCTGCAATCAAGAACCAAGCGCATCTTTGCAAATTATAGGTAATTGTCAATGTCCAGATTATGATAATGGAGGCCCTAATCCTGGAGAATAATTATTGTGGAGTGTTACAGTTGAAGCTGTCCAGTAAAGCTAACTGTCATTATTTAGACTCGATTTGCAAAACGGGGGGAAACTAGCTGAGTGGAAAATGTTCGGTTGGAAATAAACGGGGGCTCTCGATATAATGGCACCACTAGTGTGTGTGTGTGTGTGTGAGTGAGTGTGTGTGAGAGAGAGAGATATAATATAAAGGCCTATGTGTGCTACCGTGCACGAGAGCTCGTTCGCGCGCACGAGTATGCTGTGGAGCGCGTACACGTGCCATGCGCACAATCCCAAAATTTCTCGAGTGACCCGCGCGCAATTGTAATTACGTTTAGCCTACAGCAGAAATTAGGGCCGACAACAACAACAATAACAAGAAGCACGAAGAAGAAGAAGAAGAAGTGTGTTTTCTGCAGCATTTTGCACCAGCATGTGTGTGTGTGTGTGTGTGTGTGTGTGAGAGAGAGAGAGAGAGAAAGAGAGTGTGTGAAGTGTATTCAGGTTGCAATCAGGAAGAAGGTTCTGTGTCAGGTGGAAATGGTGACATGCATGGGTCAGTGTGTGGGTCAGATGCAGTAGTGTGTGCGTGCGTGTGTGTGTGTGTGTGTGTGTGTGTGTGTGTTAGAGAGAGAGAGATAATTGGAGGAGGAGAGAGAATTTCGTGCAACATGTTTGTAAAAACTCACATCTATAATCTTATTGCATGTGGCCGGGCTAAATTCAATTAGATCCATTTTCAAATCCTCCATGTTTCTCACAGTGTTTGTTTAGCGGTTTTGCAGCAGGCAGCGCTGGTATTACTGCCTGCTAATAACACGGTGATATTGTGGAAGATTTTTTCCTTTCTTTTTCTTTTTTTTTTTTCTTTCTCCCTTTTTTTATTTTACCCGGAAGGTGGGCTGCGGCCGGGAGTGGCAGAGCTCTGGAGCCGGTCTACCCCCACAGGAATGCGGATTGTCTCAGATCTCCGTGCCGCCCCCCTCGCCTCCTCTCTGCCATTCAAAGCGGCTAATTGTAGGGGACACAAAGCGAGAGCGACTGCAGACTGTCTGCAGCAGAGGAGCAGGCATTTTTCTCTCTCTGCAGACGAGCTGGAACCGACTGAGAGGCTCAATCAGGTTCTCCTCTAAAATACAATGCGAGTGATAAAAAGGTGATCATGCTGGAGGTGATCAGACGCAGCAGTGAATATAATAATAATAAAAAAGATTATCCAGTGATTTCTTCTTATTAAATCTGAGTCAAAATAGGTGGGAATATTATAACATTGAGTTAATTTAAAAATAAGGACGTTTACAACAATATCAGGGTATAAAGCCTATAATATCACCATGGAAGTGAGCCACTATGACTTCCACAGACACAACATAAATCTATAATATATAAGATTATTATAAGGTTGATCTGCAGACTCACAGCAGTAATATTAAAGGACAAATCAATCCAATTAAACCGGTTTTCATTTCAGGGAAATGTAATTATTATTGCAGGTGAAGGCTGACCGTGGCACATGGTGGCCATGCTTTCTCAGAAATATAATAACAATAGCACTTATTTTAATTTTAGTCTTTTTAATAAATGACAAAGAGATTCTCGAGATTAAGCTGAATCTGGCCACAAAGGGGAAAAATAAAGGCATATTTCTCAGGAAAAAAAGATATTTTTTCATCCTCATCATATTACGTTTGTCTGTTTTTAATAAAAATACAAAAAATTCAAAAAAAATATCACGGTATATATAGATTTGTGGCTGTTATTGCGGATGAAGACTCCTACGATTTACGGCATCTTAATACTGAGCAGCTGTGATTTAGGACCTGACGTGGAAATGTCACCTGAGGCTCACAAACATTATTTATGTGTGTGAGTCTTTGTCGTGATTTTCAGTGTAAATAACTGCGGGTTAAAATAACAAGAGACTGCAGTGAGGCCGGAGGTTTTCAAAGATCCATTGTCCATTTAAACGTTTAATAGTCTTCCAAAATGCAATAAATTACATGCACACATTTACACATTTTACACGTTTCTTCTATGACTGTCATCAAATACATTGCATATTCCTCTGAAATTTGAACACGAGTCCCATAGAAGTAGGAGGAGAAAAAAAAAGAAGATTTGAAATGAACAACAGGGTTTTTTCAATATAACGTCCCCGCTCCGAGAGCCAAAGAGTGCTGTATTGAGTTAGGGGTCTGCAGGTGGGGAGCCATGGAACTGCCGGCTGAGGTGTACCATGACCCCGAGGTTTCCAAAAAGTTAGAAGCGGTCGTGTTGATGTTTTGTGGCTGTAGGCTGTGCGGCCTGGAGGGGCCCTGTGTGTCCCAAACGGCCGGGGACTGTGGTGAGTTGCAGGCCATGGGGTCGCTGGAGCTGGGGCTGTGCTCCGGTGGAAGTTCACCATTTTTCATGATCTTCTTCAATTTTGATCTCCTGTTCTGGAACCAAATTTTGACCTGGAAAAGAGGCGAGGAGCAGAGGCCATTAAATATCTCATATATAAACCTGAGAAACAATAGATCTGGAGGAGGCGCGGTGCGTAAAGGCGCACAGAAACAACGCGCAACGACGGTCGTTATTTTTAAGGAAAGGGCATTAAAAAACACCGAAAATGGATGAAGAATTCATTTGATTTGAGATCCCCACCTGTGTTTGCGTGAGCCCCAGCGAGGCAGCCAGCTCGGCTCTCTCAGGCAGGGCCAGGTACTGTGTGTTCTGAAACCGCCTCTGCAGGGCGGCCAGCTGGAAGCTGGAGTAAATCGTCCGGGGTTTCCTCACTTTCTTCGGCTTGCCGTTCACCATCCTCACCTCAGGCTCACTTATCTCTTTTTCTGTGAAAATAATTAGAACAAGAATAAGCACGTGTGCTTATCTCAGCGTGCACTCTGTTTTTAATATCCATTTTATATGCACGTCTTTTAAATAACAAGAAAATCCAGGTTCATAAACCAAATTAATTCCTTGCTCATAAAAAAAGAAAGCACGTGTCTTCACGTGAAACTAAAAAAAAAAAAACACAACATCTAACCGAGTGATTTGAAATAAACATAAATTATCATTTATTTCTATTTTTTCGTTTCATTTCAGAATGCACATTTTTTGATTTTTACGCGCGTGAAAAATACCGAAACATTATAAAATAAGATGAAAAATTTGACAGTTTGGTTATATATTTAGTCTAGGTGATTATCCGCTGATGATCTGTTCTCATTATAATAGAAAAATCTGCGGCCCCTACCTTGTGGACTCGGCTGGGCTTGCACTCTGCTGTAAGTCCCAGCGTACTGGTGGTAAGCGGGGGTCGTGTACGAGCTGTAATCAGTGTAGGATTTTGTCGAGTAATTTCCAGCGGATCCATTTACACCCGGGTACTGGTACTGGTAGGCATTGAGCGGCTTCCCGTACGAGGTGGAGCTGGGCGAGCAGTAGCCGTGAGTGACTCCAGCTGCGGGACTGTAGTAGCCAGAATCCGTGGCGGTGGACTCGGGTAAAGTAGGAGATTCCTGAGACGGATGGTGCATGGTGGAGAGTTGAAATGAGCTCTGGAAATCTGCAGGTTTCACACTCGGGATCCTCCGGTCGAATACTCCAGTCATACTTCGACAAGTAACGCGTGGGTTTGTTTTATTTAATTAGCAAAAAACGAGGCAGTCTTACTCCAAAGTGGTGTGAAAACTACACTGGCATTGTTGAAAGGCTCTCAGGCCGTCGGGCTCTGGTGAAGACTGCAGCCAGCCCCGCAGCAAAGACTTGGTTAAATCCTAAATCGCGCTCTTACGCACTGCAGGGAGGATCTGGTTCCATTGGCCAAGGCGCACACAGACACAGCTACACCCAATTCACTCAGCCAGCTTTCTTATAGGGGGAAACCACCCGGGCTATGTGGCTGCATTGTTGTGTTTTTATACTATCAATCAATGGGAGCAATTAAAGTGTTGGCCGTGTGGCCAATCGACGTTTTCAGAAGGATGAATTAGAGGGACAAAACCTCATTACCAAAAAGGCCTCCTGCTGTAAAACTGGCCGATTATTACGACTGTCTTCATTATTCTGTATTTATGCATTTTATTAAAACAGACTCAGCGTTGTTTTATTAACTTTTTAACACCAAATAACCCCACAAATGACAAGAAATGTTTAAATTATGTCAAATTAAAGAGAAATAATATCAAACAGTGTTAACATTGAGCTCATTGCTTATCAATTTTAACAGTCACGTAAGGTACATCTGATTAAATATGATATATAGATCATCCCTGAGAATATTCTTACATCTTACAGTATTAAATCTCCAATATATACAACATATAATCACCGGATCCATTATATTTAACGTCCTAGATGTGACACATTCTATAACTAACAATATTTCCCTCCCTCATGAGACATTTTTCTGAATCCATCCGACTGCTCTTTGATTGACGTGTATGATAATGTCAAAACTGACCAGCTTCCCCAACGGGATCATTAAAGATTCATGTTATCTCTTATCTTAAAACCTGCTGTCCAGCATGTTTAAATCAACGCCGAGCGGCTCAGTCTACACATTGAGTGGTGAGCAGCGCCGACTAGTGGGCAAACTGGGGCGCTGCGGTCCAGACTCTGCCTTGTGGCAACACACAAAGAGATATTTAAAAAAAAGAGAGAGATGATGACATCATATAGATTGGACTCTGTATCCAGTACCATACACACAATATATAGGACCAGGAGATGAGATAATACTTTGTTATATCATATATACCGTGGGTATATATCATGACTGCATATGGTGATCTCCCCTTTTCTCTTCTCCCTGTACAGATCAGACTTCAGACACAACACTGACAAGCTGTCAGCTGAAGCAGTTCTCTGATGATACAGCCATCTTTGGACGTGTATCAGAAGGAAATGAGCAGGACTACAGGGGGCCACCACCTTCATATAATTGCACATCAACACCAACAAGACGAAGGAGATAGTGACGACTTCAGGAGGAAGACGCCTCAGACCACACCGGTGAACATCCAGGGATTAGATATGGAGATGGTTGGAGCATACCTGGGTGTTCACCAGAATAATAAACTAGACTGGTCGGACAAAAGTTAAAAACTTTCTATGACACTGTTGTGGCATCTATGCAGTCGTCTGCTGGGGAGGGGGAAACACGGAAAGGGACAGAAAAAGAAGAAGGCCAGCTCTGTCCTGGACTGCCCCCTAGACTCCATAGAGGATGTGGGGGAGAGGAGGACATTACCAAACTCCTCTCACCCCCTGCATGAGACTGTGGGGGCCTTAAACAGCAACAGATTGCTACTCCCACCATGTAAGAAGGAGCTCTACCTCAGTTCCTTCATTCAAACAGCTGTCAGACTCTTTAACGGCAGTCATGGCTTCACGACCTTTTCTATATATTTCTTATTTATGAGTATTTCTTATGAAACTTGTGTACACCAGCTGCTGTGACAAGTGAATTTCCCCAATGTGGGATCATTAAAGTTCATCTTATGGTATCTTAAGATGCTTTTTGAACTGCATTCATATTTGCAATAAGCCTGATGCTTTCATTGTCTGTTCTATAAGCTTCAGCTACAACAACCGATAGCTAGATAGAAAAATGAAAGATAGATTATACATAGACAACAACCTGGATGAACAATTAGGCCTCAGAAACAAAAACTTAATCAAGATTAATCACTTTTCTGCTTTTTTTAAATTGATTTTTTGACTTTGATATTTCTTCACAATTTAAAAATGTATCTTCTCTTCTCTCTCTCTCTCTCTCTCTCTCTCTCTCTCTCTCTCTCTCTCTCTCTCTCTCTGTCTTCATTCCGAGCTGGACCTAATTACTTGTAGAATTAAAAAAATATGTATTAAATTATGTATAGTCCATACATGGTCTAAATTTCATTATTTTTCTAGTGAAACTACTCTGCCTTGTTGAAGATTCTTTCTTATGATTTTCTTATAGCATTGACTGAACTAATAAACAGCTCTAGGTGTCGATAGATGTTATTGTTTTTATCTTATCTAACTTTAGTACCCCGGATATACTCCCCCCCCCCCCCTTTCCGAGGCCACATATTTCTTCCTGTGGTGTGTTTGTATGAAAAGTTTTTATGAACTCTGTTTGTGCTTCAGATTTTCTTAAATCCGATTAATATTTTTAGCCACATGATACAGGATTAAGTTTATTTTATTTTATTTTATTTTTAAACTACCTCGGTTGTGGTTACACGATGTGGGTCAAGGCTGTGAGCGCGCAGCGTGCGTCTGACGTCACAGAAAGAGTTCAACCAGCAAGATAGTTCCCCTCCTGCGTACGTCGACGTGAAACCGTTGGTCCTAACTGACAAAATTACAGCGTTTCACGCATGTGCGGCAGTCTAAAATTTAAAAACTGATAAGCGCGTTAAATAGTATGTAAGTGTCAGAAACGTTAGTTCATCTAACTATTAATTTATATAGATACGACAAACATTGTACCTGCAAAGTATATGTTCTTGTTTTTATGCCTCTTACAGAAATGTCACACTTCAGTAGATACAAATATTAGCCTTTTGATAGCTCGAACCGTCGCGCTGGTGGGTTAGAAATGTCATTTATGACTTGAAAATGAAGAAATTTGAAGATTTAGGCTGCTTAACGGAAGGCGTCCGAAGCCGGAGGTAGATGGGAGGGAACCATTCCGCACTGCTCTTCTCTGTGCTATCTTTCCTCTCGTCTCCCGTTTTGTGTGTTGGGGGGATGGGGCCGTGCCGAGGATGAGACACTCCAAATATTTACCACTTGGCTAACTAAATATCTCTATTTCCAATCTGGGCTTCCTTCTTCGCTTTTGTAGATATAAATACTTTTCGACCACGCATGAGTTTGGGTGGAATTTGGCCAAAATAAAGTGGAGTATCTGTACGTCCACGACACACGCTCAGAAGTCGACAAAATGTATTCCTCTGCTGGAGGTAAGTGCTAACGTTAGCGGCGGCTAAGTGATGCAGCTAGCAGAAAATTAACACAGCAGTTGCAGCATTATTTTCTTACTGCCGTGGCATCGAGCCTTTACTGAAACGCAGACTCGATCCATGTTTCATTTAGCTGGTTATCACAAAGCTCAACCAATCCTTTTGATCAAGAACATGTCGTCCCGTTCCTGAGTGGAGGCATTAGTAGTAGAGGCAAGCTTAGCTAGCGTGCAAACAACAAGAAGCTGCTGTTAGCCAAGTTAGCTTCAACGGCAACTCGCCGCTGAACTTGTTGGTAGTTAGTTAGCCCCCCGACGTAAATTCACGAAATGCGATCGATTGGGGTGTATTTTCTTAATAAATCACACAATGATGCACAAACAGATTCAGTGTGCCTCACGGTTTAACACCAAGTACAGAGTTAAAGCTATATGTAGCGGCCGACCATGCTATCTAATCTGATCCAACAGGGACCAACTAACTTGCTTACTACTGTTTTATACGTTTAGTTACGTCTTATTAGTATGTTGCACACATTTCCCGACGCCGTCGTGCAGCTGTGTCAGTGTAGCTCGTACTTCATGACATTGAAAAAGGTTAAACATGAAGTGAGCATATGAAGTTTGAGGCTAGCTACAGTTTCAGTGAAACAGTTGACTCGTTTGCCAAGTTGCTTAACATGTTGGTATCGTTTGTGGTTGTCATGCGTGATTTTTCTCTCTCTACCATTGGCCTTTTTCTAACCTGAGCTCCTACATTACTAAGAAATGTAGTAACTCCCTTTTGTTTCTGTGTTTTGCTGTATTAAATATGAGTTTGTGTGCAGCATTAATCTATTTCCAGGAGACTTGGGCGGCTTCAGCAGAGTTTAGATTGCCAGCTTGCTTGATTCCTCCCTGTGTGCACATTGATAAGAGTTTTTTTTTTTTTTTTTTTTTTTATAAAGTAGTCCCTGATTGTGGATGGTGGCGTTGTGGAAGCGATAAAAGCAGCTGGACCTGCTGAAGTGTGTGTTTGCAATTGAAATTAATGTACAAGTAAAGATGGGTAGCACTCTGTACTTTGCCTCTTCTGTGCTACAACAGTTTGTGTTCAATTGTTCAGCAGTAAACCAGGATGCCTGTCCTCAAGTGACACAAATGTATGTTTAAGTACTGTGTGTGTTATATCAAAAGGGGTTTTTGAGCATTCATAACATGCCATTTTTGTCATCTGTAGCTTCTGAGATGCTTGAGGGACCCCGTTCCTCTGGGTCAGCAAGCTCTGGTAAGATTTCCCTAAAGTATATTTGGCCATTTAAAGCCTTAAACTGGTCCCAGCATTGGTCCAGTGTTAAATGATGACATTAACCTTCTGACTGAATAATGAAATTTTCCAGGAAATTGGACATTTGCAGGCTGCGGAAACAAATTTCCCCTAACGGAGTACAATAAATTATCAGTCCATCTAAAAAAAAAACGAAATTGGCGCTGCAGGGATAGGATAGTTAGTTTCCTCTAAATGCACCTCATTTTGTGCTCTAAATGGCGGTGCACTTTTACACACCAAAGGTTATTCAGTAGTAACCACCATATAGTTACTGTTTTATGAGTGTTATTCTGTTTGAATGAACAGAGCTGGAGCACAAAGATAAGGCACTGAAGGGAATGGAGAGTCTGCCCTGACGGTCTCACTGCAATATCTGAAGTTGCAGATATGGGGCTCCTTGGTTTAGTATGCCGACGGTGAAAGCTCGGTGCAGGATAATACAAAGAATAGAGGAGGATATCTCAAACAGTTTTTCATGGTATAAAAAGAACAGAGTGGTTCTGATAACTTATCAAGCCAGGCCAACTCACACGTATGTGAGTGTGTGTATTTATATATATGTTTCCGAAGAATGGTGAGTGTGCCAGCTGGAAGCCAAAACTATCAGGGAACTGGTTAATTCACTGCATCTTAAATCTTTCTCAAACTTGTGAATAACTCTAACTAAGTGCTTCGGATGTAAAAGGAGACTCGACTCTAACTTATTAATGCGCTCACGTCTCATGTTCCTTTATTTAATAGGAAACAAAGATCAAGACTACCTTGCAAGTGCCACGTGTTGTCCAACAAAGGGTTCACGACAAAAGAGTAGTCATGCAGTTGCCATGAAATAGTAATTCACAGCAGCTGTGGACGATGATTAAAAATGTGTTTTACAAGCCTTGAAAAATGACCCCTTGATGACAATTGGGGTTTTAATATCTTGGAAAATGTCAGCTGTCTGTATAATGTGTTCCTAATTGTGAACTTTGTTGTTTCCCTTCATTTGACACAACTGTTTTAGAGCCCCCATCTTCACCAGTGCCAGAATATGTGTTCAAGCCACCATCACGGCCGGACTTCGGCACCATGGGCAGGACAATCAAGCTCCAGGCCAACTTCTTTGAGATGGAAATCCCCAAGCTGGAGGTCTACCATTATGACATCGACATAAAGCCTGAGAAATGCCCCAGGAGGGTCAATCGGTATGCACCTGTATGCTTCATCAGCAGCTCCTATACATTGGTTGTTGTGGTTGCGGTTTGTTTATCAGCTTTATTTTGTTCCCAGTGAAATTGTGGAGCACATGGTCCAGCACTTTAAAACACAAATCTTTGGTGATCGAAAGCCGGTATATGACGGGAGGAAGAATCTCTACACTGCCATGCCCTTGCCCATCGGCAGAGACAAAGTATGTATTTTCCAGGACTGCCTGCAATAGTGAAATCTCCACTTTTGGAGAAGCTGCATAAACATAAATATGGCTTCAGTGTATCACAGCATCTTCTCTTGTCCCTTTACCACACAGGTGGAGCTTGAAGTAACCATTCCCGGTGAAGGCAAAGACCGCAGCTTCAAAGTATCCATCAAGTGGGTGTCGTGCGTTAGCCTGCAAGCTCTGCATGAGGCATTATCAGGAAGGCTCCCCAGTGTCCCCTTTGAGACGGTCCAAGCCTTGGATGTGGTCATGAGACATTTGCCCTCTATGAGGTGGGTTTCGTATTTGTTTCCGTATGGTGTGACAACTTGTAGAGACTTGAAACTTAATTAAAATAGATAATCTATCATGGTACCTTGTAGAACAGCACAGCAACATCTTTGTGTTCCTCGTATTGAAGATCTCTTTTTCTGTCTTTAAGTGTCTTTCTTTAATCCAGTTTATTGAGTCGCTTTTTTTCTCAGAACACGTTAATCAGGTTTTCACGACTGGCTGTCCTCTTTTACAGGTATACCCCAGTGGGCCGCTCTTTCTTCACTCCCTCAGAGGGCTGTTCGAACCCCCTCGGTGGCGGCAGAGAGGTGTGGTTCGGTTTCCACCAGTCTGTCAGGCCTTCCCTCTGGAAAATGATGCTCAACATCGATGGTATTTTTTCACGTCGATCAAGCACAAGTTGTACGTGAGCAAAGTTATTTCTACGACTCTCATCTCCATGTGCCTCTCTTCTTTGTAGTTTCTGCCACTGCGTTCTACAAAGCCCAGCCTGTAATTGAGTTCATGTGCGAGGTCTTGGATTTCAAAAGCATTGAAGAACAACAGAAGCCCTTAACAGACTCTCAACGAGTGAAATTTACAAAGGAAATCAAAGGTAAGTAAAGCTCTGAAGCTCACTGAGCAGTGGCCATAGAACTCTTTGACAAGTTTTTATTTGCCATGAAACATTTTTATAATTTCTAAAAAATAATTGTATTTTCTATAAAGATGGGAATGTTAAGATTTGACGCAGTTACAATATCTATAAGAGTTTTTAGAGTAATGTAGACCTTAATCAGTGTTCAGTTTAGTCTCATAAAAGATGAGAACCTTTATTCGAAAGAGTTTTATACTTCGACAATTTAAATATTTCTTTCTCAGTCTGTTTTGCTCCACCATGTAGGGAGTTATTATCTATGTCCTTAGTCACATGGCCATTCAAAATCGACCGCGGTCGTGATATTTTAGTTTCGGGGTATTGTTTTCAAATCTGTTCCTTTTCTCGTGATTCCGTCACCCAGGCTTGAAGGTGGAAATCACCCACTGTGGGCAGATGAAGAGGAAGTACAGAGTGTGCAACGTGACCAGAAGACCAGCCAGCCACCAAACGTAATGAAGCTCTTCTATCTCGTCTTCCTTCACGTTGTATCATTGTTAGTTGCACTGTTGGGTCTGGCAACAATGCATAAAATGTGTGAACGCAGACTGACGTACCTCTGTGGCGTGTGCTTCCTTCAGGTTCCCCCTGCAGCAGGAGAACGGCCAAACTATTGAATGCACAGTAGCACAGTACTTCAAAGACAAGTACAAGCTCATCCTGAGATACCCCCACCTCCCATGTCTACAGGTGGGACAGGAGCAGAAGCACACCTACCTACCTCTAGAGGTAAGCATCACCAACCGACCTATTTTCTTTTTTATTCAGACTTTTTGAGAAGTTACTCAATTCACTAAAATGTTTTTTTTTTTGTTTGACGTGTCTGTCCACTCCAGGTGTGTAACATAGTGGCAGGACAGCGCTGCATCAAAAAGCTGACGGACAATCAGACCTCTACTATGATCCGTGCCACCGCTCGATCAGCACCAGACCGTCAGGACGAGATTAGTAAATTGGTAAGTTATTGTGAGGTAATTATTAACCGAACGTAGTACAGAAGTTTAAACCTCAAAACCCCTTATCAAACACTGGTTTCCACAAGCTTGACACCATTTTGGCAACAACGTGAGACAGTAAAAGTGTTATTGTTCAAATCAAGCCATAGATTTCAGTCATTAGTAGTAGTAGTAGTAGTAGTAGTAGTAGTGGTAGTATTTTACATGGCCTGGAGGTGAGCTGGCACCTCTCTAGCTTCCTGTCCATCGCTGTATCGACTGGTCCAACCCTCCACTCCCCAAGCTGAGTCCCCATTGACTCAGCTGCTGTTGCCCCTAATAGTGAATCGATGGTATTTGTGAGAAACTATAAACATGTAGTGTACAATGTTTCCAGCAAAGTCCAAATCCAGGAAAAATATATCATTTAATCAAGGTAAGGGCATTTGATTTAGTCACCTGTCAGTGCCGTCATATGCCCTTTACCCTCTCCAATTTGTTATAACTTCAGGAAAACATTGGATACATCAGAATGAGGAAAACTTGAATACAATGCCTCACCCGTGAACATGATTTCTGCCTGAGTCACACCAGATAGATTTTCATTGGTGGTGGCGGTTGTTTAGCAATGAAGACAACAACTCCCATGATCCCACACTACTTCACAACGTCATCAAACTATGTCGTTTGTTATTGTCCTGATGTGAGAGACCCCTAGCGACAGAAACGATACACTGACATCACATCTTAACTTATCTAACTGCTGCTGTTTTGTTTTATTCAGATGAGAAGTGCCAACTTTAACACTGACCCTTACGTTCGCGAATTCGGAGTGATGGTGAGGGATGAGATGACGGAAGTGAACGGCCGTGTTCTACAAGCACCGTCCATTCTGTATGGAGGCAGGGTATGTTGGTTTTGTTGATGTTGGCCTGGAGTTCATGTAGCTGCAGCACAATTCATTTATTAGAGTTTTTTTTTTTTATTGGAGTGACATGCACTAATGAGGCTGCTGTCTTCACAATTTGCAGAACAAAGCAATAGCCACACCAATCCAGGGAGTATGGGACATGAGGAACAAGCAGTTCCACACTGGCATTGAGATCAAAGTGTGGGCCATCGCTTGCTTCGCACCACAGAGGCAGTGCACTGAACTCCTGCTCAAGTAAGTGAAGTTCCGCAGCACATATGTATTTCACATGTATTAGACTTTCCCATGTCCGTCTTTCGGACTGACAGGGTTGTGAATTTTCCTCATAATCGGACACTTTCCACGTCCACACCGCGTGACGCAGATGAAGGATTTTTACCTCCTTTCTGCCACTTGCTTCCCCCGCACATTAGCTGGTGCTGGCTGATAAATGTTATCAGTGTCAATGGCTTGTCCTTCTCCACTGCACCACTACCTCTTTTTTTTTTCTCCACCTCCTTTATCACCTACGTCAATTATTGGGCTTTCTGAAGAAAGAGATAGTACGGCTGTGTGGTGATATAGCCCTCCAGTGTGATGGCTACAGCTCGAAAATGAGGGTACTAGACAATAGCTACTTATTATTATGCACACTCGGCATCAATTGGACAGGAGGTCTCTTCAGCCTGCAGATATTTCCGTCATAGACAGTTCAGTCGGTGACAGAAAAATATTGTGTTAAAGCAACCCCTTAACATATGCCTTACACATAGAAGTACACAAACACAGCGATACACTGAGCTATGAGCTGGAGATTCAAATGTTGCAGTCACAGAAACTGCACAAAGCTGTCATATTTGATTTGTACCTCTGAGTCTTTCACAGCTGCCATTTTCTCAAACTTTTTGCTGTATCGCTTCCCTGAGGACCAAGGTATTTTAACTCTGCAGGGCTGTAGGAGTGCATGCTGTACATACAGTACTGTTGATGTAAAAATAGAATTTCAGTAGTTCAAATTCTTAAAAACACTTCAGTCAAGATACACAAGGTAGTTCAGGTAACCTGTTGGGTATCGATCTATATCTATGTTTCTCTTTTGGACTTGTTTTTGATTTTTCCTTTGCCACTAAACTGTGAATAATCAAGTCCCTCCTCTGTCTCAGAGCATTCACAGATCAGCTGAGGAAGATCTCTAGGGATGCAGGGATGCCCATCCAGGGTCAGCCTTGCTTTTGTAAGTACGCCCAGGGAGCAGACAGCGTGGAGCCCATGTTCAGGCACCTCAAGTACACCTACCAGGGCCTCCAGCTGGTTGTCGTCATCCTACCGGGGAAAACGCCCGTCTACGGTGAGGGATCCGCTCACACACTGTTCTTCTTGATTTGTATTTCTCTGTTTGGAGCTCTGATTGGCTTTCTCCGAATCAATTTAGCATCCACTTAAAAAATAAATAACATCACAGCATACAGTTAGGGATAGACCGTTTAAGTTGTTAAAGGGGACGTGTCTGCTAATTGACATTACAGACAAGTTGTTTAAAGCAAATGTTTTTGCTGTGGCAAGGCGTTCCTTAAAACAATCATGTTTCCAAATCAGTATGATTAGAGAGTGTTACATTTGCATCTCTGGCAGTCGATCTGGTGTATCTGAACACGCCTGCTGAGCAAGTTTTACTGCTTCTATTTTTGCTTTAGGAATTGACCACAAAGAAACGTGGGCCAAGTAAAGCGTTCTGCATTCTCGCGTTGGTTCATTCGCTTCCCACCTCGCTCCGTCATTTAACCGTGACGTATCCTGCCCCACTTGTAGATACCAACCAAATTAACTTCTTACTTCTTAATAGAAAATAAATCAATGTTACATTTTGACGTGATGCACCAGAGCAGGAACTGTTGCTAACGTGTGTCCTTATCGTCCTGCTGTGTTGTAGCTGAGGTGAAACGTGTCGGGGACACTGTACTCGGCATGGCCACGCAGTGTGTGCAGGTGAAAAACGTTCAAAAGACGACACCTCAGACTCTCTCCAACCTCTGTCTGAAGATCAACGTCAAACTGGGCGGCGTCAACAACATCCTCCTCCCGCAGGGCAGGTTAGTCCAGACACTGAGAATGATGTCCTCAAATTGATCAGTGTGTATATCTTTGATATGTGGCATTGTTTGGATTTATTTGTGCCTAATATCATCTGTGTCTGCACATCAGGCCGTTGGTGTTCCAGCAGCCGGTGATCTTCCTTGGTGCAGATGTGACTCATCCGCCTGCAGGAGATGGAAAAAAGCCTTCCATCGCTGCTGTAAGTCACACCACATGAACATTTACTCCTTCTGTTCTTTGCAGATGTTAACTTGATAAAGAGTAATGGCACAAAAGCTATTAAGACACATGAAGAGCTTTAATTTATTACTCTTGTGTCATATGTCATTACACATTTATCCTTTTATTTTATACTTGAATGGTACTGTTTCCTTCTCAGGTCGTTGGTAGTATGGATGCCCATCCCAGCAGATACTGTGCCACAGTCCGGGTGCAGCAGCACCGTCAGGACATCATCCAGGACCTGGCCACCATGGTGAGGGAGCTGCTTATCCAGTTCTACAAGTCCACCCGCTTCAAGCCCACCAGAATTATCTACTATCGCGATGGCATATCTGAGGGCCAGTTCAACCAGGTGATGCTCATATCAGGCATAAACTATGAAATATCACACAGAAAATTATGTATTTAGAACTTGGTGTAAAAGTTATTTTCTGTGTTTGTGTCAGATTGGATTCATCTATGCCTCTTTTCACCTGTTAATCTTTTAATATCTTTTAATATGAACACACGCAGGTGCTTCAGCATGAGCTGCTGGCGATCCGTGAGGCCTGCATAAAACTAGAGAAGGATTACCAGCCCGGCATCACCTTTGTGGTCGTGCAGAAGAGACACCACACAAGATTGTTCTGCATGGACAGAAACGAGAGGGTCAGTATCGTCGTCTTAAGTAATTTGGTGACACTAGAGCAACACTAATACTTTAAACCACTACTACTACTATGACATTTCCATATCTGGAACTTTTGTCTTTTATAATTTACAAGAAAAAAAAATTGTGCACAGGTTAAGTCATGCATTGCCATTGCTTCCCACAGTATTATTCAAATTATCCTGATTCTCTAAAGCATTACTTGTTGATTTTTGCAGGTTGGAAAGAGTGGCAACATTCCCGCAGGCACCACAGTGGACACCAAAATCACTCACCCGTCAGAGTTTGACTTCTACCTTTGCAGTCACGCTGGCATTCAGGTAAGAACTGATAAAGCATCAACTGTAATTGAACTAACAAGTTAAACTGGCCAAGTGCCTGCGGAATATAGATAGATCAGATCATCAGTAACAAAAGAGAGTGGATAGTGAAGGTAGTGTTTCCCCCTCGTGGACACAAAAGCAACACCTGTCGTCCGTTATCACTCCTCGCAGGGTACAAGCAGGCCGTCTCATTACCACGTGCTCTGGGACGACAACCACTTCTCTTCAGATGAACTGCAGGTCCTCACCTACCAGCTATGCCACACCTATGTGCGCTGCACCCGGTCAGTTTCCATCCCAGCACCAGCTTACTACGCCCATTTGGTGGCTTTCCGGGCTCGCTATCACTTGGTGGACAAAGAGCATGACAGGTAAGAACTCAGAGCCACTGAACAGCTTTGTGTGCGCGTGTGTATCGTTGTGAATCGAACCTAATGAAATGTTTCTAATGTTGCCATTTCAGTGCCGAGGGCAGTCACACATCAGGCCAGAGCAACGGGCGTGACCAACAGGCCTTGGCCAAGGCTGTCCAGATCCACCAGGACACCCTGCGCACCATGTACTTTGCCTGAGAGCACACAACCCCAGGTCGGGGTGGGTGAGACCCCACTGATGAAACACACTACCCCTCGCTGTCTCACTGTCAGCTGTAGATAGCATTACAGTGGTTTCTCATTGTGATCTCCCTACCTAGCAGACCTGTCAGTCACCCATATGTCTACAATTGTACTTCAGCCCCTGACCTACCCAAACCAAGCCAGCTATTAGACTGTAAGATGCAAATGAATCCCTCTTTCTTGGGGTTTGAGCAAGGAAGAGGTTTTATTTACATGTTGTGCATTAGTGTGTGTTTGTATTTGTCGTAGGGAAATATGTTGCAAAGTATGAAAGGAAAAAGAAAAAGTTTGTACACTGATGGATGAAATCTACCATTTCTAAACTAGTGGGCAGCATCATTCTACATTGGGGTGATATATATAATTTCAAAGACGCTGTTCACCCTCCTTCTCCTGTTCCTATTGTTTGTTATAGTCTTGGTGCTTGAAGGGAGAAGGTTCAAATTCATCAAAAGATGACGGGGGCCTGTTCACTGTTTATATGCCTAAAGATTTGCTCCTCTGACAAACATTATTTATCAGCCAATCAAAGCAAAGTGCACTGACCAGAATGGGTACTTCAATCAGGACTAAAGTACTTAATATATTGAGGGTTGCGTGTGATTTTTCACATAGGGCACTATGTGATGAAAAGTGCCATTTGAGACCACCTTTCTGTTGTCATTTCTGTGTAAAACTATGAATTATTAGGCCCACGTCGGCTGGGTTTTCAGTATTTGTCCTTGATTGACACTGATGACCATTTTATGCCAAATCTGGTGACGGCTTGCTAAAGGATTCTTTTCATCAGATTTGTTATCACCCCTTGAACCAACACTTAGTTTATTCTAGACGAGGGCTTTTTAGTGTTCAAATAGAACGAGAAAGAACATCAATTCTATCCTTCTCTGCCTCTCTTGTTCGTCTGAACTGCTAGAGTTGCACCAGTAACCTAATTCCCATGCCGAAATGATCTATTGGGACTGGTTCCCAACAAGGACACCTTTCTAATGTACTCTGAGCCGTGTTGATAAAGACACATGATGTAGAACTCAACATAGAGGGGAACTTGATGAAATCTCTTCTCCCCCGCCCCCCCTCTTCAGTTTTTATAGTCTAATTTAATTTCAATCATTTTTGTAATGAATATGCATGTAGCTGACTCATGTTTTAGACATTTAGGCATTTGTGATACCTGTTTTTATTTCTTCCTTTATACACATTAACCCTACTTCTTATGTTTTCATGTATATAGCAGCAGGATAGTGTTTTCTGCAGCGTCTTTGTCAGAGCGGGATATTTTTGTGTGGTGTTTTTTGTTTTGTTTTTTTTGTTTTTTTCTTTTCTTTTTTTTTTTTTTTCTCGATATCCAGGCATTCGGTACAGTGGAGTGAAAGCTGCAACATTTTTAGATGATTGAAATTTTTCCCGAAAAAGAAGAAAAAATCTAGTGTTTTTTTTTTTTTTTTTTTTTGGCTCCACGAATTTGGAGCAGTCGTCGCACAAAAGCTTGGGTTTTATGCAAATGACTTTTTGTGAGTCTTTATACTATATAGTAACGTTGGTAATAAGGTATATTTTGAATAAGCTTTCAGTGGAGGCTGCTGAAAATATTATTAATAGAGACTTTTTTTTCTTTTTTTTTTTTAAATAACCGCCCCACATGTAGTCTAAATTAACACTGTCTATTTGTATACAGATTTTAAGTGCAAATATTCTCTTGCCTTCTAAGACTGTTACAGTCTTACTAATAATTCTAGACATCTCCTAACATCCCACCTAAGTTTTACTACTAAGTTAAGCTGGCGAATGTTCTCATAGTCTTGATTGGAGGCGAGTAGTCTACATATTCTAACTATGCATCATTTTTAACCAAGAGATTTAGCTGTATCTCATATGAATTTGGGTCATTTCTAGAGGTAGATAATCAGGGCTTTTATTTTGTTGTTGTATTTTTATTTTTTAGCATGTTGCATTTAGTGGCGTTTCTTAGTGCTTATCGGCGTCTTCATGCCTTTCTAACGGGGATGAAGTATTTATGTGGTCATTTGTAAACATTGTAGATTTTATAGCCTAAAAAAATTGGGTGTATCCTTTGTAACACACAATCTTTCTTAGCCAAACAAGATTACAAACTTTTACATGATTAATATTCAAACAACGTAGAAGCACAAAAAAAAGACATCTTGATTCTAGGTGCTAGAAGTTTTCACTGTAAACCACCTTAAATCCTCACTGGACTGGTCAACAAGGCTTTTTACTTGTATGTTTTAAACAAAAAAAAAAAAGAAAAAGGAAAAAAAAAAAAAACAGATGCTTCATCATCTTGAGGATCTTTTTCTCTCCCTTCGACGACCTCTCTGTGTTACCCTTTTTACTCATTTACCTGTAAAGCAACTAGAAATCCGACTGACTGTGTTTGTGGGGCATTCTGAAAAAAATCATGTACTTGATATTTACTGTTATGATGTCAATATTGTTCTTATCGGTGCTGGTCTCACATCATGTAAATTTGGATGCACTTTTGATAGCAGAACGTTTTTGGTATGACTTCTATAAAGATGTGTGTTCCTCAATCGAAGCAGGAGGCTCGGCCATATTTGCGTGACACTGGTGTAATTGTATGGAAATGGCCGTGTGTTCTACCTCTTGTTACCTGTTTAAGTGTTATGGTAACATCACACTGCTGGCCATTTCTGTATAATTACCCCTGCTATCTAATCTTATCTAATTGGCATTGTTTGAGTCATGCATTGACAGTAGAGGTTTTAAACGCTTGGTGTGCATGATGGTGAACACGCTTTGTAGTTGTGTGTGTGTGTGTGTTTTTGTTTTTGTTTTTTCATAGTTTTACTCAAACTTATAAGAGAGAATGTTTGTTTTTTCTTTTAGTAGTTTTGAGCGTTTGAGCTGTACGACCAAATTCTTGAAGTGTGTTTTTTGTATTCACACACAGCTTTCCTTTCTTTCTTTCCTTTTTTATTCTATGCACCAGTGAAATGACAGACTTTGTTTTAACACCTTGTTTTTTTTTTTTTTTTTTTTTTTTTTTTTTTACACCTGAGCAGTAGAACGACGAATGCAAAGCCCACATCAGGTGTGAACTCTGCTATCCCCGATTTGGAGAAGTTGTGGTGGCGTCGGACTGTTAGGGTCGCTTCAGAGTTAAAAACAAAGACAAGTTGAGCACATTTTGAACTCCGCGTGAATCTCCGAACATTACGAGAACATGAAATCTTTAATTCAAGTTACGGGGGTGACGGGATCGGAGCGTATGAATTTTATGGGCGTCGTTGTTGCGTCTGTGCTCTGAAATGTGGATGTGCTCGGAAAATGCCTGTCATACACGATGTGGGGGACGAGAACAGATGTCCTAAATTAGAGCTGTGCTGAAAAAAGTGTCTTTTCAGGAGGCGGCTTTGTACTTGTTGTTACTGCTTCTTCGTTTTTTTCGTGTTTTTACATTACCGTTTTATCAGCACCTTAAAACAGCAGATCACAGCGGCGTTGCTTTTCTCGGAGATGAAACTCAAACATTTGACAATGTTGTTTTTGCACTAAGGATGGACTACAAGGATGGACTTTTGTAGCTGTTGCAGCATTGAGAGTATTTATCAGGTGGCAGACTGGCAGCCTCTCTTCTTTTTATTTAATTTAGAAAGAAGCCGTTGGCGTTGGTAGCTTTTCAAAATAAAAGAGGCGCAGCCAACGGGGCCCTCAGAGCCTCGTCGCATGTGCTGCGCTCAGCCATTCAGATAGCCACACCTGCTGATCACGAGGTATTCTACCTAGCCGACCAGCTTTTCAGCCTGTCGTCTTTCAGAAATGTCCTCATGCCTTTTTTAAAAATGTTAATGAAAGGGTGAAACGCGTAACCGCGTGGGTGGGTTGCCTTTGTACAGTGACGTGGGAGGAAGATGCTTTATGCAAAACAAACTGACAGATGTTTAAAAAAAAAAAAAAAGAAAAGGAAAAAAAAGAGCAGATTAGCCGTGGAAAGTAAGATTTCTGCACAGACTCGGATGCCAAAGTGCTGCGTGCAGTGAAGGAAGGTCTGACTGGACTGCAGTGTGCATAGAATAAACAATGCTTACGGTAAGGCCTCTATAGATTATACATATCAAGGTTGAGAAGAGGCTGTTTGATCCTAAAGAGCTAATTCAAGAATGTGTATGGAACAAACAAACGAACACACCAGCCTGGATGAATGTGGCACTACTTTACTCGTTTTAACGGTGCCCAAGGTGCTTCGTTAGGTATTCAGAAATTACGGGATACTTGTTCGCAGATTCGTCTTGGAGGAGACACAGCAGGTTCTAGAAATGTCTGGTTTGTAAACAGCATATCACAAACTAATTTAATTTGATCAGTTCTTTTTCTTTTCTTCTTAATTCTGCTTTTAAATTTAGAGTCGAAAGAGGCTGAGATAAATCTCCTCCTCGTGTAACGTTCAGCCTGTTTTTTTTGCTTTTCGAATGGTCTTGGAATAAAATAGCGCCCGGTAGATTTCATCCCATACATCATCTTATTCCAAACCATTTCTCTCTGTTGTAGTAAAGATCTCCTCTTTGCCTCTCATCCATCTCTTGTAGAGAAACTATTGCTGACATAAAGAAACCTCTCGTAGAGTAGAACCTATTTTCCTAGCTCCAAATAAGAACGATGAATGTACTTAGAGCCTGTGTGGTTTGTAATATTGTATAGGCTATCCATCCAGTACATTTATATTCATGTTTGCTTCTTGTGTACAGCCTTTTCTTTTCCCCTTTTTGGTGTTTTCTCCTATTTATAGGCTTTAATAATTGCAGAAAGTATTATGTTTTCCTTTATTTTTAAAAAAATCTTTCATTATTTTTAGATGTTGCCCGCGTCGCCGCTGATCTCATTTCATCTTTTCACTGATTAACAGGAGATACACAAGTCTACAGTTGAGATGTCTTTCTCTGGATGTTGGCTACTGTAGTTTTTAGGAGACAAACGTTTCACACTGGTGCAAAGGAGTAGTCATCTTTTCTGTTCTGGCCTCATGCTTGTGTGAGGTGCTGTAACATAAGAGCTGTGTGTATGTGTGTATATATATATATATATATACACGATGGTTGCTTTGGTGTGTGATCTTTTTTGCCGTTAGATGTTTGGCTTCTGCTTAAGCCCTCAGTCTGATATTCCTGCCCCCCCCCGCGAGTTCAGTTCACTAACTCTTTAGCGCAGTGCCACTTGAATGCAGAGAAGCTATGGTTTTTGTTTGAGTGTTGCTTGTGTTCTTTACTTTTGGTGATTGTATTACTACGCAGCTGCCCCCCCCCCCTGATTTTTCAAAGTACCGTTTATGATTTACAAGGCACTCGAGCATCATTTTCTGGTTTTTATTCCTTGATAAACCTTTTCTGAAGCGTCACTTTGTCCTTGGCAGTCAGTCTTTATCATGCCAATATCCACCCAATTATTCATGTAGCCATGTGAGACTGGTGTGTTGTCCAAAAGGTATCTGTAGTTAACAGTTAGCCTATATGACTGTTTTAGCTACAAGTCTGAATTATTTAGATAATGGGAGTTCTGGCAGACCCGAAGCAGGAACGTTAACGTCCACTGGTCGCAGCTACATCACATTCAGGTCATGTCTGATCTTGGTTTCAGTCTCCTCTGGAAGCATCTTCAAGTAGTCCCATCTGTTGTCTGTTGTTGGGACAGCTTTAGTGCAGCTCTACAGATAGAAATGCTGGTCAAGTTTTGGTTTATTGGATGGATTGCCATTAAGTTTTGATTTAGGCGTTCACAGTCCTGAGAGAATAGCTGGCGATCTTTCTTTTAGCGCCACCAGATGGATCGGCACAAAACGCACAAACATTCACAACTCCCAGGTAATAAATCCAAATAACTTTGTCAATCCTTTAACTTTTCATCTCGTGCCTGGCCGCCATGACCGAGCTAGGACGTAATGCAGCTGCTTCCAGTGGACGTTCATAGTTTAGGCTTGGTTCTGTAGTAAATCGGACCTAGACTGTGGAGAACTGTTACCAAGCTTCACCAAACCAAACTCATGCCATCCAGCTGATCTACATGACTCACACGACTCGTGAGTATTTTTGTATTTTTTTAAAAGGATTTCTAAGAATGACTTGGCTTTTTATTTAGCAACATGGAGAAAAAAAAAAGAAACTACCTCAGAGCAGTGTCAGGTGCTAGCTAATTTTAGCCCTAATTTATAATAAATGGTAACAAAATCAAAAATTGTTGTGACCAAACCAATACAAGCCAATATCATGTGAGAGTACTGCTCTTTCCTTTTTAACCTTAATAAATGGAAAACCAAGTAATCATGTATGCCTGGTTGGTTGCTTTAGTTGGTTACATTTTAGGGGACCAAATTTTTGTAATTGGGAGTTTCATTGTTTCATTCTTCATTTTTTCCAAAAAGACAGTGAGGGGAAAAAAAAACAAACCCAGCACAATCCAGGACTCGAATCATGTGGTGTAATCATGACCGGATCATATCGCTAAACGTGCCATCTTACAGTCATTTCTATTCACTATGACGATATATATATATATATTAATATTCCAGTAAAATGTTGGCGTGATGGAGGAATGTTTGTAGTGGCAGTGAAGGTTTGTTGCAAAGATGTATGTACAGCAATAACGTCGGTGCGTGGGCTGTGGATCGTTTTGGTCATTTGTCTGTCCTCTTTGTGCAGGTCAAGGCAACACTCGATTTAACATTTTAGACTTTGCGTTAGCGGGACGATACCGTGTCTCCGTATTCGGAACCAGCTTTTTCTGTTTTTTTTTTTTGTTTGTTTGTTTTTACCAGAATGTTGAAATATTATGGTTTCATACTGGATAGAGCCACTCCACGTGATCAAATGCCTATATTTCTCTGCCGTGTTAACCCAGTACTGCAATAAAAATCAGGGTGGATGTCCCCTGTCTCATACTCAGCTCATTTCCGCCTCTCCTACGATTTAGCCAGACTCGAGTTTTTAAGGGTATAGGATGTAGTTTTGCATGTGACAATTTACAAAGGGAATATACACATTTGAACATGCTTTACAATGCTATCCGAACATTGTAAACGTCAACGAAAGGTACATATGAGGTTGTGTGGCAATTAACTACAGTCTGTTGTAAATGTAGTTGAAAACATCCAGCGCGTTCGTAGTCGTTTTATGTGTGCCTTTTGTCGGATCTTCTCCATCGACCCCAACATTCGGGTTTGTGAGTCCTTAACAACAATAAAAGGTTTTGACAAAATCCACAATCTGCTGCGCCACATAATAATAATAATTTTTAAAAAAAGAACTAATTTCCATTTTTAATTATCATGCAACCTTGCGTTTAGATGCTGCATAGAACGATCAGTATTTGTGTTTTGCACTTTCAAAGCAGTCTCAAAAAAAAAAGAGCCCACTTTAGGTTGGGCGGAAAGTAAAAAGAAATAACTGACGAGGTATTTTATGCTATCAATAGGAATTATAAGGAATAATATGACTTCGAAGAGCTTTTCTAAAAAGGTTGATATATCTATATATATTCATGAAGTACCTCATAAGCCTGATATATGCTGCATTGACTTTTTTTTTCTGTAGTGTACTTCATATTGTCCAATAAAATTTTAATTTTCCCCTTTTTTTTGGGAGGTTTGAATGTCACTACAGGCTGTGCACATGCCATAACCAGTAAATCTGATCGAGTTCTGTTGTAACAAAGGAAGGAGTACGTTACACCTTGTGGCCAAATGATAGTGTCATTTATGCAATTTATACGCAAATCTTTCTCAGCTGTAGCCACGTCATATTTCTGTCTTTCTTTTTTTTTGGTCTCTGTCTGTGTAGCCAAAAATATCGGGTTTAGTTGACGAAGAGTTGACGTGCACCAAGCGTCCTGCGAGGCTCTGTGGTATAACACCACTGTTGACTCAGGTATTGTTGTGAAAAAAAAAAAAAGAAAAAGAAAAAAGGGCTGTATCTGCTTATCCTGTCCCAGACACCCCCCCCCCCACACACACACACACACCTCGTCCTCCCCTCACCTGCACCTTTGTCTTAAAATAGCCTTAGATCTACACGTGAGGTTCCTATTTGGCCTTAAAAGTTGAACAAATTATGCACTACAATTTCACAGACTTGACAGAGCTCGATTCCCATTCAGACACTTTTTTTTTTTTGTTTGTTTGTTTCATTTCTTTTCTTTTCTTTCGAAGGGTTCGTGTCATTGCCATGTTATCTACCTCCTGTGAATGTAGGGGCTGTCCTGGAGTTGTAGTCGACTGCAAAACCTTGTTGATTTTCTCGCTCGTTTTTAAAGGAAAACAGACAATCATCTGTAGATTCTTGAAAACTATAAAAGATATTCCCTTATTCATTCATACATAGAACTGATTCCAGGACACTCCAGGTTTTTCTTGATGTTTTTTTTTTCCCTCATTGGCCATTTCCTTTTTATACATTGTGCTTTTTTTTTTTCATTGTAAGCCATGATGGAGAAGCAAAGTGACCAAAGTCTCTTGGCATAGGCAGCCCTGCACAGCCGTGTGAATTCAAATCTCCCTTCATTTGTGTCATTTTGAGCTCAGTTTTTGAGTCGTTCTCTTATTTTTCTTTTTTTTTTTCTTTCTCTCTTCTCCCTTATTTAAACCACGACATGCCAAAACTGAATTTGCTGTCATTCCTGTTCTGGTGAGGGTCTTCTTTATGTTGCTGATTTAATTTGTTCACATCCACTGCTAAGCTCCTTGTTCTTGTTGTTGTAAAGTTGTAAGCTTTGATTTCTATTTTACATTTCCTTATTTTTGTTAACAATTATGCTTACAGAACACAAGATATGCTGTAAACCCTGTTAGGACATAATGTGAATACGTATCACTTAATATAGTTCACTCTTCGGCTTGACTGTAAGTTGCGTTAATTAATAAAAATGTTTAAAAAGTTTCCCTGTTGTCCTGTTTTTGTTTTTATCCTCAGATTTATCCATTGCTGATTCACTTACAGCCGCTTGGCTGCAGTTCAGGGGCTGAAAGTAAACTGGATGTATCTTGAGGCCGTCTGTACTGGAACAACATACAGTTCTTTGATTTATCTTTACATGTGTAGTCTATTTTTATCAGTCTAATACAAAATAAATCTGAATAATACAATTGAACATTCTGCCCACAAATGTCACCACACAAAATTTGCCTCCCATGAGCAATGTCCAGCTTGCCACAGCGGCCCAGCGGGTTTGAATCTGTCCTGTGGCCTCTTTCCTGTCACTCTTCAGCTATTTAAAATATCTAAAAATTACATAGTAGTTCAAAATTGACCACTTAAGTTTGTCGGATGATGTTTTCCCCTCTTTCTGACATCCAAAAGGTCGATGTTATGTCTCTTTTAAATAGAAATATATTAAATATAAATATAAATCTTTGCCAGCATGTCTCTCAAAGAAACTTGAATACGACAGAATCAACATTAGTGTTTTTTTTAGACAAGTCCAGATATATAATATGAAAAGGGTCCATGGAGAGAGAGGTGGTGGTTGTGGTGCTCAAACCAACTTGGCCAGTCTCTACCAAAGTAATGGTTACAATGCAAACCTCCAGACTCAGGGTTGTTGAGTGCTCATTTTTAATAAAAGCCTGTTTTCATTTGAAAACTTGATTTAAGTTTGCAAATCAATACTTTGGATACCTTTCATAAGGTTGATACCCAACCTTATGTGAGCGTTTGCCAGTAAGCATTCTTGTGAGGTGTACATTAAAATAGTATACACATAATTCAAAAAAGAAACTATTTAGATTTTTGGTTTATTAAAGTTTATTTGTCTTAACTTTGCAGATAAAAATGTAAAAACAAATCTGTAGACATGAGTTTGATGTGAAAACACTTCAACAGGCTCTAGGATCTTCTCTAAAACGTGTGCTTTATATGCACACATGTATATGTATTCATAGTATATGTACATATTGCAAAGAATATCCATGTACAGGCATTTATTTGGGGTTTAAATGTGTTTTCCTGAAGTTCAAGACAGTTCAGGAAATTTCAGACAGACAATAGTACTGTTTTTATCCCTTTGGGTTTGTTTGTATTTACCATCCAAAGTCATTTTAAATGATACATTTATATCAGCCTGTAGTTCAAATACCAATCAGATTTATAAACCTCAAACTTTATTTAATAATCAGGGCTTTGGCATACTGCAACACTGAAGATAAGGACCATAAGGACGGAGTGGGTTTGTGCCACATTCACATTTATAAAACATTAACAAATTGGCTTATGTAGACAGTAACGATGACGGTCAGTGATGATGTTGATGGCAGGATAATTAAAAACAAATCGGAAGGATCATGTGTGACAAAAACACTAGACTCTATAAATCACCACACTGATTTAAAAACTACTTCAAGAACACAAAAACTCAACAAAATCAACAGCGTTTGATCTCGTCTTGAAAAAGTACATCAGAACGTCGATTTTCTTTCACATACTGGAGCTGTTTGTGCACAAACTGGTCTTTTAAACTCTTCTGGACTTCGAGTTTATGGCTGGCTACGGGAAAAAAAAGCTAAATGATTTATTGAATGATTAAGACGTGAAAGTAAGACCATCTACGCAGGTTTCTCAGACATGGCAATGATGTGCGACACAGACACTTGGACCATGACTGCTCAGAGATCTTCTTGGAGGTCACAAATCCTGGATGTCCGTGAGGAACGACGGACAAAAAACACTTGAAATTAAAAAGGGAAACGACTACAAAATAAGACGTGTAACTACAATACAATAAATTAATGCAAAAATATGGCCCAAGTAATGAGACCAGATTTTTTTTTTTGTGTTTCATTCTCACATTGAATAGAAAGATCTTTCATAAAAAGTTATAAAATAAATAAGCACTCTTTCCCTTTGAGTTTTGAGTAGAAAAAACGTTGCACGGCGTGCAGGCCCAAGAGGAGAAAGAGCGATTAGAGAGATTTTTTTTTTGTTAATTATTATTATTAGTTATCTGCCCTCTTCTCCTCTTCTTTGGCCGTCGTGGTCAGAAACACACACACACACACATGCTGGTGGGTCAGCGTGTGACCCGCTCAGAGTTGGTCTTCAGTACACCCAGTTCACCGGGACCCACTGGGGTTCGCTGCACAGTTTGTCCACGGAGGCCTGTAACGTCTCAAAGGCCTTGTCCAGGTTGTCGTTGACGATGGTCAAGTCGAAGTAGTGACTGTACGCCCTCTGGATCCGGGCGCTCTCGTCTACCGTCTTCTTCAGGTCCACATCCTGCCAACGTACAAAGGACAGGTGAGTTTTGGAAACATACAAGCTATATGCGCGTGACTGATTGCGGCGCTGGTTGTAAACCTACCGTGAGCTGCTTTGTGGTGATGCCTGCGTCCACCACAGCTTTGTGCATTGCCTTGAGAGTATCAAAATCAGGCGCCGCAATGAACACCACGTAAGGCATGAACTCTGCTGTCTTCAGGACCTTCAGAGCCTGAGGAGAGACACGGTAGGTGATATCGCATGCTGCCGAAGGACCCTCAACACTGCTGACCCTCTCTTAACCTCCTCTCACCTGTGGGTTGACGTCCAGGATGCAGCTGCGTCCTGTGGCCACCACCTCATGGATGGACTCGATCTTGGTGCCGTACAGGTTGCCGTCGTACTCGCCGTGCTCCAGGAAGCGTCCGGCCTTCACGTCCACCTCCATCTCTGTCCTCGTGGTGAAGTGGTAGGAGTTGCCGTCCAGCTCGTCGTCACGGGGCCGCCGCGAAGTGTCTTAACAAAGAAGGCCAGTTAAATGTTTGATCGACTTTCTTTACGAATACAGACAAAAACCAAGCGTGGCGTACATGGTATGGTGGTGCCAAAGCGCGTGGGGTGGAGGACCATCAGTCGGTTCTTCAGGCTGCGTCGGCCAACGCCCTGAGCACCGATCAGAACCAGCGTCTTTCTCTGGAATGGTGGCACCTTGGCCACTTCTTCATAGATCTGCAGCTCATGTCTGTCAAACTCTGTTTAAACACGGGCACAATTATTAACCGATGAAAGAAAACGATGCTAAAGACGTCAAATAAAAATCCACAGCATTAAAAGTGTCCTGACCTGCATTCTTGGCTGTCAGGTACATCATCTTCTTCTTCTTTTTCCCAGCTATGGTTCCACAAAGGATCCCTGCAAAACGAGACAGATCTGTGCTGTTACAACATGTGGCCACAAGATGGCGTATGTGAACCATTTTCCAAATGTTGGCAACATCGGTGCCCAGGCCTTTTCACTATAAATCAGTTTTCAGTGGTAAAAGTAGAAGAAAAGTGGCAGAAGGCTGGCAGCAAACCAGCCGACTGACTTCAGACCAATCCATCTTTTCAACATCAACATTACGAAAGAGAGGAGCAGAAAGCTTTTAGATGGTTTAGCTCTAACCAAAGCAGAGAAACGTCCACGCTAACATACCTGATCCATCAAAGTCTCGAGGGACAAAGGCTTTCCTCTTCTCTTCCAAGAACTGACTGGGTATCAGTCCCGTAGCGCCACCGACCACATGACATGCCTGGTGCAGATTACACGTCAGTTCAGTCGAGTCTTGAAGTCTTTATGTCTTTGTGATTTTTAATAAGGAGCATTGAAAATGAAAGCTCACCTGCCACCAGTTGGGGTCCTCTCTGTTGACAATCTGAAGGATGTCACCTTTCTTGAAGGCCATCCCTGCCTCTCGACACGGGATCAGGTTGTCGTTAGTCGGGTTGTAGTCAAAGTATGGCCGCACGTACACCTGTTACAAGCACAAACACAGTTTTGAGTCCCTTGCGGGGATGAATTCCGACTTATTTGTGGGAGTTTGTGGTCATGGTAACGGCTGTGGATGAAAACACACAGACACACACATGAACGAAAAAGAGACTCGAACTCAGCGTGCTGTCTCACACACTGACACACTAACTGTGGCTCATTCACACCCATGACGCCCCGACGTCCCACACTGCACCCAGTACAGCTGTTCCCGCTGCGCCAAACAGTGGAGGCTTTTGCCAAGAAGGGTAAGTGCTCTGGCCAGTGCATTAGATTAAACAAGCAGCCAGAGGAAGCAATAAAACAAGCCAGTAAAATATACTGTGCTGCGTGCCTCGAACCAAAGAGCCGGATGTGATTTTGCGTTATGTCTCATTCGCTTTTACCGCTATTCATTCAATTTGAGCCTCACAAGCGTTTCCAAGTTTATGTCTGTTTGTTCAAGATGCACAATATGTTCAGGTTTTTGGCGTTGAAGATTTTGTGGTGCACGAATGAGGGAAAATATCTAAAAAAAATATTATAAATGACTGTACTTTCCATGTGAGGGAGCATGTTTGTGTGTGTGTGTGTGTGTGTGTGTATGTGTGTGTGTGTGTGTGTGTGTGCAATATAACAGCTAGTGTGACCCAGATAGCATGTGGAGTGTTATTAATAGGGATCCCAGGGTTCACATTCCTGCACAGGGGGTTGTGGGAGGGCCGCAGGACAGATGACCAACCTTGTACCACAGCCAAACATCTGCCGCTCATTAAAGTGTGCATTCTTGTGTTTACATTAGCGTCTCATTAGACGTTTCTGCGCGTTTCTGTGTCTGTACCTGCGGAGGTGCCGGAGCGTCTCGGTAGCTCGGCAGTATTTTCAGCGTGATACCTCCGCTGCAGTCTTTGAGCATCTCCTGCAGCTCGGTGGGGTTGTTCCCGACGTCCTTCCCGTTCACTTCCTTTATAATGTCGCCCACGTGGAGCAGACCCTGCCTGTCAATCATGCCGCCGTGAAGGATTCTTGCAATGACCAGGTCATCTTTCTCCACACGAAATGTCACGCCCTGAGAGGAAGGAGATAGAGAGAGAGAGAGAGAGAGATGATGCTTATCCTCTGCTGCTTACCTACACCCACAATTCTATTGTTCTGACATCTACACACTCCCACAATGATTCATTCGATCGCCATGTCCTCAAACACTTCCCTGCAGCAACATCCACACCGTCTTGTTTTGCTCACCAGGGGCTCTCCGGCCTTCTTTCGGATGCCGATCATGCGCACGGCATCGGCCTGCATCAGAGCGTTGTTCACCGCAGCATCGTTGGTCATATCAGGTGGGGGCGGGACTTCGTAGCACTTAGAGGCTACCATGTCGTGTGCCTCCAAAAGACACTGAAAGAAAGGGAGGATGGAGTGATGACGATTAAAGCGACAATTACAAATTAAAAGTTGATATGTGCACTTTGCTTCAAGTCAGTACATTTGGTGGTTTTGCTGTTTCAGCTTTACTTGGTCTGGTATGACCAGGAGCTTTAGGCTAATGTTAGCACCCTTTAAAATAGTAAGATTAAAGTAACATTACAGAGTCAGTTCGCTGACTCCAGTTATGGTATGTCACTTGGGGCCACAGTGGATGCTGTTCAGCAAAAGTTACACAGTCTCAGCATAAATGACGTCAACGAAACTTAACTTAATATTATAAAGCATACTTGAGAGTATGTCGACAAATGGTCTGTACCAGTTTGTGTACAGATGCTGGAGTGTCTTCTGCATTTGATTTCCCCAAAAAATAAATAATTGATGTGTCAACAGCAAGCTGTTTAAACACTCAACTATGCTGAGGTTAAAAAAAAACACACAAAAAGTAATCATCTAATGGCTCAAATCCCAAATATGGATTACCACCAAAACATAATCAATTAATTCGTAGTTTGATGATTATTCATCCATTAATTTTCCTCCAAGCCTGTTTTTTTTTTTAAACCAGCACTACTTTTTAAAATATTTTTCCAACTATTAGACAAACAGGCAATTTACTGGTAGAAAACAGGTCTGTAAACACTTAGCATGTGATGTAATATGTTTCCCTCCCAACCAGTCTCTCCCTCCCTGTCTCTCTGTCTAGTAGGTCAAAAGGGTCTTATCCTTCAGCTTACAGCACAGAGGGCTCTGATTGGTGCAGAGGCTTCGCCGGGCTCACAAGTCTAACTCCTATTGGTCCAGCCTGTGTAATGCCCCTGGTAGGTCCAGGGATAAAGGTTAATGTCCTACTGATGCATGAGGACGGCATCCAAAGCGTTGGATCTGTGCTACTGTAACTACAGTCAAAACATTACAAATCTAGGCCGAGTTTAACATGCTCTAAACATTTGAATGAACAAATATCAAGGCTAATCTCCAAGTCACACATGCACACAGTGACATATTACGGTATTCTGGCATCGCGGGGATCTTTTTAAAAGCCAACTGCGAGCGGTTAAATTCACGCTAGTTAAGTGAATCAGCAGTGTTGGATGCAAAGATTTGACAAAAATATTCACCTTCATATTACTTTCAAAAAGAGTTAATATTCAGTCCACTAGCAGGATAATTATGTCCAGAAATTACGTCGTCTTTATTATTTAACCTGCGTGTGTGCAAGAGATTACCTGAAAGTGTGGCTCCTGGAGGATCCTGGACAGTTCGGCCGCGCTGTCGTCTTTAACCTTGAGACTGCTGATGTCGCCCAAGATCTCTGTCACCAGCTCCACGTTGTTATCCTGCACCGCCTCCAGCTTCACTTCCTCCAGCTGTTCGTGAGCCTGAGGGAGAGGGGAAAGACGCTCAGAGAAGGTGGTTGTGTTTTGCTCTCGTATTTCTTACTCTGTGTTGTGTTAGTATTCATTTGGACGTCTGGCAAACTGACTTTTATTGCACAGTAGCTGAATGGCTGATTACAGTGGGTTCTGCATATAGGTAAGAGCTTATTCACTGTGGCTTTATTTTGCCCTGTAAGCAAGCTGTCAGCCTCATGTTACAAAGTGAGAAGTCAAAAGGAGTGTTTGTTAATGTTCAGGCGACTGTCATCATCACAGCCCTGTGGGGAGCAGTTGAATAACGGAAAATGACAATAGCCCGTGTAGCAGGAGTTACAGCTGTCCTCTCACTGAACTCGCTGATGTCCTGCTGCAGTGCTGTGAAGATGTGTGTTAGAGCAAACGGTTTGTGTGCAGAGGTGTCGTAATACATGCACTGTCAGTAAAATAAGCAGTGTAAAGCTGCATCACTCGGACAGTATGTGTGCATTTGTGCAAGTCCTCCGAGCGCTCTGTTAGTCAAAGCCTTACTGTACTTCAGCTCCTCAGCCACAGCAAAGCACTGCTGGGAGCAGCGCAGGTGAGTGTAGCTCGGAGCTGTCCAGCTGTTAGTCTGCTGTTCACCCCGAGCTATGTATGTGTGCTACCTTAGCCAGGGAGCGTACAGTGGGACTTTCCATGATGCCGCGCAGGAAGAGCAGGTCGATGTCTTTGGCGCCCGCAGAGGTGGGAAGCTCACCCAAATTATCCAACACCTGCTGCATGGCTGGGTGGACCGGGGGCGAGACAAAGACAGAGAGAGAGATAAGAAGAGTTAGCCAGGCGTGAAAGTTATACAAAGCGTAAACACACACATAACAGTGTGAGAGGGAGAGAAGTACACACACTGAAGGTCAGTACAACCTCTTTCAAGTCACGCAATTAATGGAAAACTAGGCTAAAATACTTCAAATTAATAGACGCATATCATGTAATTATTTAATATCAAATTAAAGCTCCATCTGGAGGTTCAGTGAGTCTGAGAATGAGACCAATTACATACGTTCTCACGTCAGACTCCCACATGGACCATACATACATAATTTGTATATGCTCAGGCGCAAAACACTTCAAATATTCTCAGCTATTAGAAAGAATCTTAAAGACGACTGCTGAGTTTTATATTCTGTGCACACAGACAGAGAAGGAGAGGTGTGGACAGGCAGCTAACGCCCTAATGCCAGGGTCCCAAAGCCTGTGTAAGCCCATTTAAGACACTTAAAGCCCTGGGAACATGTGTGTGTGTGTGTGTGTGTGTGTGTGTGTGTGATTGTGTGTTTCTGTGTCATTATACACTTATGTGGGTAGTAAATAATGTCCAGTCAGCACTTGTATGCAGTTGATTCACAAAGTGATGATGCGCAAAGTTGAGTCACACTCGAACACTTCAATCTCCCGTTTAGAAAAAAAGTGTTGTGTACGAAACTGCTGCCTTGAAAAATACTAATTATGAAACACTGCTGTTGTTTGTAGTGTAGTACGGCGATAAGTGAACTAAAATATTTCAAAACATCTTACAAATAAGCTAACTATATCACACACAGACCATAAATTCACAAGTGCGTGCATGCTTATCTCGCATATTTCACGATAATTTCACATAACGGTGTGATTCTTGGAGATACCACAGACTGTGAGACATTATGTTCCTACATGTGAACATATAAATGTGTTTCTTCTGTAAGTGCTTGGTAGTATTTTTCACCCAGAAGGAAATGTATTCCTGTATTTTAGACTCTCATTTAAAATTCTACTTTTTCTGGGTTGGAGCACGAAAACGACCATATCAGTGTCATTTTTTATTTTATTTTATTTTTTTAACCATTCATCATGCATCCGAAACTCACACAGCAGCATGATTAAGGAGGAGGATTGGTGAAAATACAAGACCTCGCTGTGGCTTGATATGAGAGCGCAGACAGACTGCATAAACAGCACAGTCTCCATGCAAAAGCACACCTTAAATATTGATGATCCCCTTAAAGAAGGACTAAAAAGGGGGAGGGAGGTTGCACTGCAGACAGTTAAATCTCTGTATCCATAAAGCAATACAGTTATTGCAGGACATAAACACAAATTCAGATATATAGTGTGTATGGACAGGTTGTTTTGTTCCTGTGGGGACCCCACACTGTGTTTCATGAGCTCGAATAAACACAAAGTCTGAGAGCAGAGCTGTAATTGGAGTGAACACATAAACTACCATTAAAGCACCACCTTGATTGCACTACACTCACTCAATCACTCACTCACTCACTCACACTCACAATTAGTCACGGTTCAACCTCCTGATATTTGGAAAATAATGTGTTTTTTCAGTTCTCTGGACTTTAAGAGCTGTAGGGGTTCCTAAAATGTGCAACGCCGCCCCGTTTTTTGTGAAAGAAATAAAAGAGCGAGCCTTGCGTAATGCAACAAAGACTCGTTCAGTGTTAAACTCGCATACTTACTGACCACAAACCCTCAAAAACACACCAACATAAACACACAGCTGGATCCCGTCGTACATCTGAGGGTTTTTTTTGTGCTCTCTGCGTTGACCTTTACCCACTTGGTCAACTCATAGTGTCACTGTGTCCTCGACCACAGGAATGTTTGCTCATCCCAGACTTTTCCGCCCCCTGACACCCCACCCCGCTCCTGCCCTGCCACGTGTACGCGTGTGTACATTACTCATCCCAACAAACAACCTCGAGATGCTTTTCTATCCAGTGAGAGATTGGAGATGAGCTAAAGCCTCCTACCTAAAGTCTCTATAATCCTATGAAATATGGCATGGAGATACAACCACCTACCAGCCTCATGCTAAGCCTGGAGAAGCCTGAAGAAGTTGTTAAAGACGAGAGATTACAGCACTGTTACAGTGGAGTGTTTTTTCCCCAGCTACTTCATTCATCTATATAATGAATCGTCCTCCTTACCTGCTTTTAATTCCTCCCTCTGTGCCACCGGTTTGTCTGCAGTCTCTCTCACCATCTAACCACTGCCTCTGTATGTACACCTACCGGCACTATGTGTGCTGAATGCCAATGCAGTGTGCTTTAAAATTCCTACCTCTGTTTCTCAAGGAATGCGACACAAATCCCACGAGAAACGACCTGACAACCTGTGTTATATGTGGTATTATTTTTTTAGTTTGCACAATAGAGATAAGAGGAACACCTCGAGTGGCACAAAAGTACCATCACCCCAAATAAAACATATTTCAGTGTATTTCTCTCAGTGGTGTGGGTTATGAACCAAACCGCCTCCTGGGCGACTCTAATGGAAAGTCTCACAGCAAGCCGTGACTCCATTCAGAGGTTCTGGAGTTGCTAATTTGAAAAAAAAAATCATTACATTACACAGTTTGAATAGGAAAAAATACTATGTATTGAGTCAGCTAACTAGCAAGCAACTAGTCAGCAACTGAAAACTAGCTCATTGACAAGGACACAGAGAAGTCTAAACAGTTAGCTAAAAGAAACTAAATGGTTGAAATATTTAAAACTAAATGTTAGCTAAAGGTAGGCTAGGTAAATAGTGGAAACCAAACAACTTTTAGCTAATGGTTGAAGTAGTTAACATTAGCTAACATCAGGTAAAAGTAGGCTAATGAATAAACGGTGGAAAAAGTTTTAAGATTTTGGATAATAGTTTAAATAGTTAGAAAAACAATTTTTAGCTCATGGGTAAACAGCTGTTGGAGTAGTTAATGGACCAGTGTGTGGGATACAGTGGTATCTAGCAGTCTATTTGCAGATTGCAGCAAACTGAATACCCCTCACACCTTCACACACACACACACACACAACATCTCCTATAGGAGTATAGGAGGAATTATGATGGCTGCAAAACTGCAAAAGTCTACAAATGTCACCATATAGACCCATTCTGGATAAACATGGTGGTGCGATATGGCAAATTCTGTGGAAGAGAACCTGTGTTGTCTATAGATATAGATAACTTGCTCAGGAAAAATTACAGAAACATAATGATAAGGTGATTACATTATTATGATACACTAATGAAAACATATTTACACATATTATATTAAGTTTCTGCCATATTCTGTAGAGCACCCTGAATCTTACACACTGGACCTTTCATGTTAGCTAGAGGTAGGTTATTGGATAAAGGGCAGAAACAGCTAAAGGTTTATGATAATGGCTAACAGTTATAATATGGTTAAACGTTGGATTAAAGTTGGTTAAAGCTAATGAATAAATGGTTGAAATGTTCAGTTTTTACCAATGGAATCTTAATCAAACCAGCCTTTACACCAACTGTTGTTTCAATTATATGAAAATATCATCTTGTTTTAGATAAATAATAGTGCTATATGATGTCAGTTTACATGACAACAAGTTCATCTGACAGGGCTGTGAGGATACATCAGACAGTAAGGGTTTGGAACTGTTGCTCATACATTTGAAGATAACTTCAAAGTCTGACAACCACTGCACCCTGTAGGAGTTACCTGACAACCAATACTGCCTTCTGCTGATTAGTTTTTCATAAAACTGCTCCATCAATCCCAAAAAACTAAATCAAAGACTACAGTATCTCTCCATTCATCTAAATATGTGACACCCCACCTCTTCCTTCTGCTTTCCTCACCTCCAGACGTATCTGGTTCCTGGGCAGACTGCACAGCTGGGGGCCCCTCCATGCCAGGCTGTCCCGGGGACGTCATCTCCTCCTCCTTCTCCCGTACCCCATTGGGACAGGCATCCTCCATAGCTGTGACCATCGCCAATCCCTCCTTCTTCCTCCCTGCTGCCACAAGTATGCTAAGGCTAACCACTAGTAAACCACCAGTAGTTCGGCAACTATGTCTTCTGTCCTCCAATCGTCTTGTCTGGCACTGCTGACCCTCTAAACTCCCAAAAAACAAAGAGAGAGAGAGAGAGAGAGTACTAAGGGGAAAGAAAAAGAGATTGAGGACGGAGAATGAGAGAAGAGACACAAAGCTAGCGACAATAGAGTGGGATTAAGATCAGGGGATATTAAGAGACGAGGAGGGAAAGAGGAGCAGATAGGAGGAGGAAAGACGAGGGGAGGAAATGTAAGAAGAAGGGAAGAGGCTGATGTGAAGATAAGTCCAGAGAGACAGGCATGAAAAGAGACAGAGAGAGACAGAGGTAGAAAGCTGAATCGCATACACAGATGTGGACATGCGTTCAACGCTTGTCAGTCCCCTCCTTCCACTCTGGCTTTAATACCTTCCCAACCCTCTCACACACACACACACACACACACACCCCGCCTCTCCCTTGATAACACACACACACACACACACACACACACACACACACATAATCCCACAATCCTCTCCTGCTGTAGTGGACACACTGGAGTACCCTTCCTCTTGTTCCCCCCAACCCTACCCAACGTCCACTTGTCCCTCTTGTCTAGACGGAAACACACACACACACACACACACACACACACACACACACACACACACACACTTGAATGTGTTATTATGTAAGTAATCTTACATAAGTAAGTGTTACTGAAGGGGCCTGACCCTACATTCCCATTCATTTGCTCGTTTTTTTCTCTCATTCATACTGTTGATGGTTTGGACGCCCCGCTGCAGCAATGTTCAGAAACTCAGCGCGTGCAGATCGTGCTCGTTCATACTCCCTCAGTGTTCGTCCACCTCTTTACAGCAGCATGTGTCACTTTAATTGGAGCTTTTTCTCCCTTTCACCCCTTCTTTGGTGCCTCTTCCTCCTTAAATTAATGTGCCCTTACTTCTCGCTAAGTCAGTGGACTTGAGGTGCTGACTGGATTATGCACATTTTGGGGCTGCAATTTAAGCAGCTTTGTGCGCGCGAGTCTAAATAATTTTTAGGCAAGCTACTGGGTGCAGTACTTTCTGCCTCATTTTATATGGAGATGTTGGACATGAATAATCGCTTCACATAGAATAAATGCATGAGCACTTTACATCAAGGCAGTCTCGGAAATAAACAGCAACAACAGTTTTATGGCTACGCCAGCAGCTCTGTGAGGCTGCACTGAGGCATGAGCTGAATGCTAACGTCAAAATGACTAACGTGCTAACGTTTAACAAGAACAGTAAAGTAAAGTTTACCATGCTCGACTGACAGCTGAAGTCGGTGGGTTTGTTATTAGCTTTGTAGGTAAACCAAAATAATACTGGACAAATTTTGCTTTTGACCTGATGATGGTGCTTCGAGAAAAATCACCAAAGTATGATCCAGTGGGAACCTTGAATGTCTATACGCTGTCATATTTTGGGATGAATTCACAGAGAATGGATTGTAGCTGCTGATAGCACCATGAATTACACATCACTTGCAACCGCCATCTGCTCCGTCTCGAGGTCGTACTCACAAAAGATATATAGCACTAGCGATATTACAGCGCAAACAAACGCGCAAAGTTTTGCAGCTGAGTGCAATTTGCTTTTGTTTTGTATCTCTTAAATGTTTCAATTGCGCAGCAATATTAGTTCTTAAGGTGTAGCATATGATATTAGACGGCTAAGCTACCATTCTTTCTTGATAGGACAACTAAGGAGAGACAGGAAAGCAGGGGACGACATGCTGCAAAGAGTCAGCAAGGTCTCAGCCCTTCATGTAGGAGACGCATGCTCTACCTGTTGCACCATCAGGGTGCCTCAGAAACTTATTCTTATTATAACTATTCAAACTATCTATGATTATCTGTATTTTGTTTTTGCAGCTGCAAAAGCTGTACGATTCTTTTGTCAATTTGCCCCTTTGTGTTAACCCATCCAGTAGATGTTGAGATATTTCACTGGTTAAGTGAGAAATTTGACCTCATAAAAAGTCAGGGGATCACCAAATTATTTAGGATTTATCCTCTTGGGAGAAAGAATGCATGTACAAAATTTCATGGCAATCAATCCAATTGTTTGATATTGTACAGATATTTCAGTCGGCTAACTAAGCAACACTGCCATATTAGCACTGCATTGCTAGCATGGCTAAAAGCCAAGAACATTACTACACTATTAACATTATATAACAAACTCTTGAAAGCTCTGCAGAAATTTTTTGAGACGCAGAGGAAAAACAAAAGCGGCAGTTGATACATTCCAGTGTTAAGAGTCATCTAAAACAGGTTCCTCCCCTTCAGCATCCATCAAGCGGCTCCCACAGCGACACAGCTGTGCAAAGAGCAGATCTGTCGGATTTAATCCGCCCCGCCTCCACCTCCTCCTCCTCCTCCTCCTCCTCCCTAGTCAACCCCCGCCCCCAACCCAGTACACGGGATTGTAATCTGGCCACGAAAGCAGCTCTCCTTCTCTCACCATAGCCAGTGTTCCAAACATCTCTACATGGCATGCATTTATGTTAGCTGAAATTAAGATAAACGCTTTTCACAGTTTGTTTATCACATATGACTTTCCTCTAATTGTTCCTCTTTAGAAAGTAAAGAGATGAGAGCTGATTTCACACAGAGTTTCACTGAGGCAGACTGAGACCAGCTGCGTGAGGAGAAAACAAAGCTAAGTGCTTTGTTTTGGAGAAAACAAAGCACCATGGGAAGTTAACACAGATTTTAAGAAAATAGCAAGCTCCAGGCTATAATGAGCAAATTATGATTGTGCTCCATTTTATTAAAATAATAGGTTAATTATTCAGCAATAAGCCAAATAAAATGGCACAGAGTGAAAGTACATTGGTGTTTCATGAGTAAAAATGCTAAGCAAAGCAAAGTCGAAGTCTGACAATAAATTTCATAGTTTTAGATTAATATTAGCACAGCCCATGAAGCACTGAAACATGATCAATCCATACGGACATGCGGAAAAACCAGCTGCTTCCTTACTTCCTCAAAAAATATATTTTTTTAAAAGCAGTGCTGAGCACAGTCTGGCAGTCGTCCCGCTGAAAATCACGTCCCGCAATCACATTTTCCTCAACATCACCAGTGAGTCAGTACTGAGGAAGAGGTGGGGAGGAAGTTGTGTTTACCTGTGCTAGTCGGTGTGGCTCAACACCAGTCCTACTGGCTGCACATCAGTCAACTGTGAAGACCTAGAGAGGGCAAGACAGAAGGTCTGTGAGATTTTAGAAGACATGAATATTCAATCCTACTTTTGTTCCTGCATACCAGTTTTCATCATTCCTCACACACACACACACACACACGCACACCGTTGGTTCAGTATTCAGATACACACTCGTGCTTATCCCCCACAGACTCACTGAGTCCTTCTTTTTCCCTCCGTGGATTATTGGTTTCATCTATCAATGTTAGCCCAGTCTATAGCAAGATAGGAGTCTCGTCTGCAGACTGGGGCCGTTGTTCGCGCAGAGTGATTGTACAGAGTCATCCAGGACGATACATTGTCCTCAGCTATTCAAAGATGCCTGCATCATCAGCTGGCACGCTGCCATCAGTGTAGTAAATGGCAACTATTCTCTGAAAGCAATGACAAAGCAGTGTGCATTAATTCCCAGAAACTCTCTCCACAGTTTCACTTGTGAACTCAAGCACACACACACACACACACACACACACACACACACACACACACACACCTTGTATGTGTGTGTCATGTAGAAGTGGACGTGCATATTAGCATATCAAGGTTGTTTGCTCATTCAAATATCAAGATTGATATTGGAATCAAACATCCAGTTTACGTCGGGCTAGATGATATTGTTTAGCACAGATATTTATTGTCTTCTGCAGGGCTTGAAATAACAGAAAATGTAGGAAAAAAACCTTTATCATGAAAACCAAGATCATCAAAACCAATCCTTGCTAAAGATGTGAGTTTATGTGACAACATAAAAAAAAAAAATCAAAAATCAATAATCCTATCAGCAAAAAACATTATATGAATTAGCGAACAAGAGAAATCTCATAACAAGGTCCACTTGTTCTGGAGCTTTTGACTATATCACATGGCCTTCACCAGAAAACAACTGTCAAACTAACCTTTATGTCAATATGTACAAAGAGCCCTGGAGGTGCACAAAACCAAGTTTCTCCATCTACAGTTCCTTGACATCTGATACTGTATCTGCCGGTCAAGTAAGTGTACCTTGACATGAGAGTGCTTTGGCAACTGTTATTCCCAAGGTGAAGTATGAATTCAGCTAAACAGAAATGATTTTACTCGAGTATTACTATGTGCAGTAAACCATTGTTTCAAATACCATTTGTTTTTCTTCTTCTACACTGGTTTCTATTCATAAGTGACTCTAAATGTGGACAGAAAGGACCCACTCTGCTGCAACAACCCAAAACCCCACTGTACATTATCACAATGACATCATCCGTCTAATAGAAAGTCTCTGGCAGCGATAAAACCATTCACGCTGCTCTGAATGGCCATTGTGAAATGGACTATTTGAAAATGCAAGCCAGCAAAAAAAAAACAAAAAAAACAATGAAATGATGTGATTACAAACAACCGATGCCTGCAATCACCCACAATACAACAGATTATCGCTCTTCCACGCTTCATTTCGCTCAGCCTCTTTCTCCTTCCCTCTACTCCTCTCTCTCCCTTGCACCGAGGAAAGGGAGGACTGTGTGGCAGCTGGGAAGATCGTCCAATTAAGAACACACGTTCTACCTGCTCACTCAATTTAAAGTCTGTAAAAGCATCTGCTAATTTTGTGTTGTTGTTTTTTTAGCATATTTTCTCAGACACAACTTCAGACCTTAAGCTCTTCTCTACTCTAGATCATACCAACTCAGGCTCCACTGGAAACTATCAGTGTCCAAGTGCCAAAACATTTACAAGGTGATTACAACACACTCAGGAAGTCCGCTCATCACTGGTGTGCCATTATCCCTTTTTGCTGTGCTGGGGTCTTTTCACACATCATGCTAGAGCTAATCGGTCCTTTATTGTGTGGAAGAGAGAGAGAGACGGAGAGAGAGAGAGAAACAGAGAGAGCAAGAGGTCGATTCATTACACAACACAGATTACAGTCAGGCTCAGCACGTTCATTGGAAGTGAAAGATATCCCTTGGAAGAATGTTAATGGAGGCAAAGCTACCATGCCAGTTCCTCTGCAAATCATCTGCACTGTGGAGCAGGAGCCCTCTCGGGCCAATCAAAGGTCCAAACAGGGAGGGAGGAGCAAATAGATTAGGTAAAAGGAAAAGGAAGGAAGGAAAAAAAAAAGATTCAAAGGGCATAACTTGATTTTAGAGTCTAAAAATGGGCAGAAGGAGTGGGAGAATTTCAGAGAGGAGACTCAGAGCAAGAGAATAAGGTAACAGATAAAAGGCACATTAGAAGTCACGAAGGAGGGGAAAAGGAGAGAGGAATCCTTAAAGATTAGACAGAGTTGTGGGAAAAGCTTCTCAGGTCTTGGGAGGATAAGATGTGGAGAGAGAACTGATGAGAAAGTCTTGAGAGAGAGAGAGAAAAGGCTGGTGGTGGTAGTGGCTGTCAAATACGAACACCTTTATAATCTGTCGCAGTGTTTCTAGAAACTGTCAGTTAACTGTAGTTCATCTTGTGATAGGTGCACCAAATTGTAAACTCCTTGTATCCAAATATCCACGAGTGCTTTCGGAGAATTTGCCTAAAATAGGCAGGGAGTTTGTGTATGCACCTATTTGCGTGCAAAAGCTAGGTCACCTCAAGGACTAGGAAGTGGGTTACGACACGATTACATTTTTCCAGGCTAAGTCAATCTTTCTGTGATTGATTTAAACTCAGCATGAAATGTCTTTTCATCACCCCTGCTGTCCGCTCCTTGTTCCTCCACTTGGGACAGAGGGGAAAATCACAGGAAGTGTGTCATCCGCAGTCTTCGTTGTCATTGGCTGGGTGTGTAGGAAAGGACGAGTCAACACAAGCCCTCTGAGTGCCCCCCTGGTTGCCAAGCACTCAGATGATGGACAGCTCATGGAGGGGGGATTATGGAGGGATCAGAGGGTTTGTTTTTGTACTAAACATCATTTCTGTCTCACACATGCAAACGTGTGTGTGTGCGTGCGTGTGTGTGTGCTCTTAAAACACACTATTAAAAGACAGACAGGCTGTGTGGTTTTAATTCCTCCGGTTCTAGTCACGCTAGCAGGAAATATCACTCTACCTCCGACTCAGCGTCTCAACGAGCACATTTTGTGAATTTATAGTCCTGAATGGAGTACAGTGCTACATCCCTCGGGTCATGAAACGCAAATAGACACACACAGACTCGAGCCCATGAGGCATCTTTCGTGAAGAAACCATTCAATTTGTGTCTATATATTCTCTTCACCTCTATTCTCTGCTTGACGAAAATGTTGTACTCTGTCTCTCTCTTTCTCTGTACTCTCTCCTGTGCACCACAGAGCCGGCGGCGGCAGGGTCTCAGTGCAACCTTCACTCCCTGTTCCTCTCAGTGACTTGAGAATTACAAAAGAGACCAGTGAGCTCTGTCTTTCCCGGGAGCCCAGATGTTGCTTCATTGGCTGACTCCAGGGGTAAGCAGAGGGCAATTACTAAACTTTGCTGAGCACTGAGCTGCAGCGCTCCCACAAGATATTCGAGGAAGCAGTGTGTATTTGTGGAATGAATGACTGGCTATTCATATAACAACACAACCCCCCCATAAACAAACCCATCCTTCCCTGCCCTGCCTCGCACGCCCATCACCCTCTGCCTCCAGACAAACCCTATGTAGGTCACTCTATGTGTTAACACAGTCGCTCAATAAGAGGATTACACTGCTGCCCCCATAATGGCCATCAATAGTCAATATCTGAAGAATATTAATCATAACCACGTTTTTTTAACACCATTAGTCTACCTAAAGTTTCTCCAAATCTACCACAAATGATGGGTATGCAGCTTTCTGCCGATTCATGCTTACCTCTGCTTTTCACCTGACTCTGCAATCTAAATTACCACCATTTAAAACAAAGGCATCAATTGTTGCATCACTGCACTTTCCTCTGCATCACCAAAAATGACATCATTCTCTCTTCTTTGTGATGTTCCAGCTGGTGGGACGTCTGTGTTTTGCCACGCAGCTCGGGACGATATAATTACACGGCCGTCCACAGCTCGTCAAAAACCCTTCGGCACTGAACGTGCAGTGATCTCAATAATGAGCACCCCGTGAGTTAATCTAACCCGCCACATGGCCGTGCCTGCTTCCTCTCAGCCGCTCTCCCTTCCCAGCCTCCTGTTACTGATCATTAGTATTAAGGAGGAAAAGACAGGGGAGGGGGGTGTGTAGGGAAGGCAAAGTGATGCAACAGCACTTAACATGACTGCAAAGTTTAAAAATAAGAAAAAAAGTGGCGTGTGTAAAGTGGGATGTGAGAAGAGAGGGAAGAAGAGGTAATGAAAAAAAATTAGTCTCAAATGAGTTTACCCAGCGTGTTTGCCTTTTTTCCCCTCGGTTCCTCTTGTCATATTTTTGAATATTGCCGAAAACTACAAACGCATTCATCTCCTTCGTAGAACAGGAGCTATACAACAGTGTTATACAAGCTGGGGCTGCTCAAGTACAAAATAATGAGACATGATGACCTTAAATAATCTGATTGTGGGCAAGTTTTCAGCAGAAAACATGCTGGTTATGTTTTGCCATCTCTTCCAACTTCATCAGTCTGCGAAGTTTTGGAGCGTCGCGTCACAGATTCAACATTTTTGTCTTTATTTAGGTGATGAAAGACAAACCAGTGTGTCTTTCACTTCATGCATAATTGTATTGTTTATCTGCAGTGGGATGCCCCTTTAAGACCTTAGTGATGGATGAAATCTGGTGAATCTGCACTAAACGCTGAAGCAAAAACAGCAAGACATTCGCCTTCACTTGCCTCGAAGCGTTTTCTTGACAGTGATGCAATTATTCTCACGACAGGGTCAGTTACGTGTTAACTGTAGGGAGGTGCTGCCTGGAACGGGGAGGGTTGATTGTAGGTGTGCAGATACAGTAACAGCCTAGTGATACATGTGTTTTTCATAGCTGGGAGGTTTGAGTCACTCAAGTCTGGGTGTGTGAAAGTGTGTATGTGTATGTGTGTGTGTCCCTTTCTTTATCGTCTTCTTGCTCAACCCCCCCGTACCATCTCCCCTCGTAGCTGTGTATTAATAATGGAAGAGTAGAAGCTTCTGAGTGTTGGGTTTGGTCTCTGACTCACGGACAACTCACATATTCTCCAACATTGGGAGCTCGTGTTTGACTTGAAATTCATGTTTTCCTCCAACTTGCTGACAGGAAAGAATATGTATATGAGGGCTGACAAGTCTCACTTTGTGTTTTATTCCACCTACTTCAGCAGAACAATAAAGGTCATCCTGGAGCCTGACTCAAAAGCCTTACTGGATATCCCTGCTCAGGGACTGAAGATTTACCCTAATGCACTAAAATGTCTTGGTCTCCTTCCCTTCCTCCTTTTGTTCCTCCTATTAGCTCCAACAAATTTGATTAGGGCTTATTATACGATTGAAAGGAAGAGAGGAAGACTCATAAACTCTAACTTAGATGAAACAAGATCCATGATGCCCCTCTTAGTGGTCTGGTGGCCTATGTAGCCCCTCCCTAGCAGGATCCCCAAGGATGTTGCGTATATGCATGGGCTTCCCCGATCACGTGCGCTTAGAAACCTTGCCAAGTGACCCCATGGTCCTCTGAGCAAGCAAGTCCAGAGATTCATTGAGACCTGCACAGTCTGTTGTGATATGCAAGTGGTTTTATGTTTCAATTAAGAGCTCACATAAAGTGGTTTGGACATCATGTTAGTGCATTATTATTAGATGATGCACTCATACATCTGAGTGGGGGACAAAAAATAAAAATCAATATGGATGTCTGGCTGAGCCTCCGTTCAGTCTGCCTGTGCCAAGCCACTGTTTTGCCTCTGTTTTCACTCAGGATCAGCTCAATACAAATACAGCTTTGTTGATATTTGTTGTGAAAGTTTTTATAGACGACACAAGAAAATGTTCTACCCTGTGCAAATATGTGTGTGTGACTTAAACGCACTCTGGCTTTTCTCAAGCCCACCACCTTTTGCTGGTAGATGTTACAATCTATCATTGACAACCTCCTCATCCTGTCACCACTGTGACCTGCAGCTCTCCCCTTCATATCTTCCCATTCATGGATCGACGCCACGGTTCTGACGCACGGCCAGATCCGTGCGCTTGAACCCGTGCGCCAAATCCGTGCCAAACGTTTGCGCTTTTTTTTTTTTTGTCTGACCTGGCAACTGTACATTCACGCCGATCTCGCCACACGTGCGGCCATTTTTTGTTACCCATCCCAGCCATTGTGGCGTGCGCACACTTACGACTACAACCCACCCGCTGTATCCTTCCTCATGATATGCAGGAAAAGGCTGACTCTACAATAGACGGCCAACACATACTGGTGTGTGTCCCAATAACGCCTGCTCTCACAGCAGAGCCGACTCTATAGGGGGCAGACCTCCCCTTCTGTCAAACTCTACTGCACCTCAAACACGGGAAAGTGTCTTTGTCTCCCGTTTGACTGCCAGCGCATGAATTATTTCACAATCCCCACATCACAAATACGATCACAAGCCTCGACTTACCTCTGAATCGTGCGTGTGAGTTCACGGTAGTCCCTCAGACTGTCCCGGTTGGACATTCAGCCCCCCCTCAGCTGTCTGTCCTGGTCCCGCAGCAGACTATCAGAGAACACGACGCCAATCAAACACACACGCCCCGCCTCCGCTGTCTGCGTCATGCGACACCGACCAATGGGAGCTCAGGTACAACCCTCTCTAAGTGAATACGTTGTGGCATAGTATTTTTTTCACATGTGTCCATTCATATAAATACATGTTAGCACATTTCAAATGCGTCATATAGGATGTGTACACTAATGGGGGTTATCTCAGAAGAAGAACAAACCTAACTAGGACGCTGTATGCTGCTTTTATAGCTTCTATTTAATTTAAAAGTATAACAGTGACTCAACATCAAATATAGTAACACAAGGCCACATTTATGCGAACACTTAGATATCTGAAGGACAAAATGGCCATTCAAAATTCACTTACCACTCACCATAATGGTGATATTAAATGATATAACATTATAAATATAAATTATATAACATTATCTATTAATGCGTTGAGATGCTGCAACAATAGCTAGCTAATGTGATGGTTAGCAACGGTCATGCTAGCTCACTTAATGGGCTTAAATGGTTCCCATAGCAACCTACAAAGTTTTACCAGACTCCACGTTGTGTCCACGTTAATTTCCCATTTAATTTTGGGCAATTACCATGTGTTACTGTTTTACTAATGGTTGAATCGTTGTCACACACTGTGTAAAATACCAGATACCGTATGAATACCAATAACTCACCCTCTGTATGTTTTTTTCATCTTTCTTTTGGTTATCTTGTTTCCACTGCAGACTGTCTGTCTACAGCAGCTCTTAGCTGCTTGATTTGTGCTCTGCCGGGCTGATACGATGTCAGGTTGCGGTAGACTAACCATTCGTATAATTGCAATAATGCTCCTGGAAATTCCATTTCTCCCTTCATTTACTTTCAGAGAACAGGCACTTATCCTTATGGCCACAAGAGAGCGCCATTAGATACCCAATTGGCAGCTTCAAATTGATGTTTTTCTGACCATGTAGGCTTTTTACTGGACCATTCATGCTTGTTAGACCCAGTTCAAATGTACTTTTCAGGCACTTGTCCCATTATCTAGAGACGTACAGGTACAGTAACTGGTACAGTCATGTATGTGAAATTGGAAGCAAGGTGTGGCACTGCAAGTCCAAACTTGATCTCATTATGAAATACATAAAGGGTGCATTTAAGATCAGGTTTTCTCTGACCAGGCAACTGTGTGACTCATATCAAATTATTAATCACATAATAAGCCATCTGTCTTTGCTGCATTTCCCCCTTAAATCTGCTTAGGTGCATGTTTTGGGGAACCTGTCTAATCTGATTGAAATGTGATACATTTATCCCGTCACACACATGCAAATAAATACATTTCTTCAAACAATTAATCTTTAATAGCACAATTATACAATACAATCAACATGCCCTCCCCCACTTGACTTTTTCACAGATGATAACTCTGAATAAACTATTTACAATTTTATGGCACATACTATAAGCAGTTGTGACTGTAGCTGATGGCTAAGGGGCAGGGGGTTGAATATATGTGGTGGCTCATAGAGGTAAACGGAGAGCAGAGGCAGGGTGGTGGTCTGGATCAGGAGGGTATGGAGGTATGGACGGATGTGCAGAGGTCAGAATGTCAGCGGTGGTGAGGTGGAAACCAACACTGATGACAGCATCACCACAATGATGGGTCATATCTGCTGAGAGAGCGAGAGAGAGGTAAAGGTCATGGTCAGCTTCCTGTGAGGGATGCACCAACGTGGAGCTCAGTCTTACAAACACATACCTCGACTGTGGAAGCGTGTCTGTGCTCTCCTTCAACAGCAGCTCTGAGACCAGTGTGTCCAGAATCTCAGGACTGGACCTCTTTCCATACCTGAGACACACAAAGAAGACACACAGGGAAAGGTGAGGGTAGATTATCAAGCTGGACCTTTTTGGTTGTCAAGTGAAAGACATCACAGAGGGAAACACAGCTGAACTTATTACTCTGCATGTCCTCTGCATGTCCAATTATATCAGTTAAGTCTGAACACTGAGAGTCAGACCGAGACCCTGCAGGGGCAGACAGGAGTTGCATCGCAGGTGGTCATATTTCCCTTTCTGTCTCTCAGATGATAAGCTGTGTCAGCGGGCTTGTCCCTCTGGGTGGTTAAACGCCTGCAGCGTCATCCAAGCCCCTGACATTCAGAAGAAAGCTGAAAACCGTGGGCGATTTGACACAGCATGTCAGCCGTGGCAGTCACTCCTCCTCAGGTTTTTTTTTTTTTTTTTTTTTTTACAGGTGGTAAATGGGTTCCCTGCTTTGTAACGAGGTGTGTGAAGCTGCAGATAGATCTGGAATACTTTAGACTGACAGCTCTAGCAGGGAAACCTATGAGTGGACTTGATGTTGATGACAGAATTTAGTTTTTATCATATGATTGCTATGTCAAGACCCTGAAAGAAAATGTTGAGGAAAGTTTCCTATAGCGACAATTGTTGACTAAAACAAGAACTAATACCAGAGAAACATAAGAAAATCTAATATTTTATACCTAATTTAAATAATTTTTGTGGCACCTGGGAGCTTCCAAATTAAAATCCTGCCTTCCTATTAACATAACCTGGATCTAGTACAGGGCAATGAGAGAACATGGTTTAAACTTGAAGAATATACTGAAGCAAAACTGAAAGTACAAGCATGTTTGACCAGATAAGTCTCATTATATCCAGTGGCTACACATTTGTACAATTGAAAAGAATAAAATTGGATATATTATAATGTGGGGAAGCTATCAGAAAGTGGACTATTATTACCAATCCAGACATGTAAGGAGAAAAACTGCAAAGTAAACTACTCATTTGTTTTTTTATGTTATAAGCTTTATAAGAGAGGTGTAAGGAATCTACCTCTGTCTTGTGATGAGGTTGATGTAGTGTCTCAGGGCTGAGTAATACTTGGCCAGCTCCTCCGCCGGGGCATCCTCCCCGGGGTTCTCCGGTTTCACCGGGTATCCCTCCGTCAGGGCGCCCAGACAGAGCAGCGCCCAAAGCAGGAACCCCAGAGTCCCCAGCCAACTCATCAAGTTAGGATGCATCTGACAGAGCAAAGTAAAAAAAAGTATTAGTCCATGGCACATCACTGGACACCTGCCCCACTATGCTTTACATTTTAAATGAATTATTACTAAACTAAACAGGACTTTTTGCAGCTGCAAACCAGCAGAAAACCACCAAAACTCATGTCTAAAAAGTTGAAATATTTCAAACATTAAGATACTTACATTTCCCAGTGGATCAGGGGAAGATTTGCGCGCTGTCTTGAAGCGTTTCTTCTGCTCTTCTGGGCGCTTGGTGCGCGGTGGGTTTTATATCTGTGTGCGCAAGAGGGGGGAAAAATATACGCGTCAGAGCTGCGCTTCGCTTAGCGCAAGTCTGTGCCTTTCTCCACGTGAACGTCATTGCTGATGCTGTCAATAAATGTGTTTGGAAAAGAGGCATTTGTTTAAAAAAAAAACGTAAAATAATAAGGTAAACTAAAAATAGAATGAGCTAATAAGACTTGTTTCCACTGCGACCAAGATGGATTAGGGATGGAGTGTGTGTGTGTGTGTGTGTGTGTGTGTGTTTTAAGAATGTGGCCAATCAAGCTGTTACAATGGCGTTATAGGATACTAATCTAATAAAACGACCAATATAGGAACGTTACATGGATATTACAGTCATAACATGAGCCTATGGAAAGTATATACTCACTCAAAGTCACCCTTGAGCATCTGATATATACTTTTCAATTACTGAAAGTAAGTTACTGTGTTGTTTATGTAACAAACATTATATTCTATTTCTCAAATGCTGGTGTGACTTGGCACAAGAGACTTGGCACAAATACAACCTCCTAATAACATCACATTCAAGCACACACTGTCAAACAGATGCTGAGTGAGATGTTTTGGTGTTTATTCAGCTTCTCTATGAGGAAGAAGGTGATGAATTATTTCACAATTAAGTAGTGATTCTTCTGCATAATGAGTTCAATAATCGCATCTGAAGTCACAAAAGAATGGTAGAAATGTAACACTGTGGGCGAACTTCAAATGAGTCTTCTAAAGCAAAAGAAGCTCCTACGAAGACGCCTCGGGTGGTTTGGAATAAAAAGATTTCTAAACAGACTCCCATGTACATGAAGCTTATTTTTTCACACGCTGTTTGACTGAATCAGTCCACTAATTTCATTTTGCAGTTCACTCCATCAGATGGAAAGAAAGACTGGGATACTCAATGTGAACAAAAGACCTAAATGTGAATATGGAGACATGTCAGTCAAAGAAGAGCCCAATCTCCAAGAGCTCCACTTAATAAGAAAACCCAAATAGCACTTCAAATGAATCTGTATCACTAAGTGCTTCATTTACCTCCCATTCATAATCCTTTTGTATACCAGCACGCAGCCATATAATCTATCAAAATCAGTAGTCTTCAACAGTGCTGCTTTTTAAGTTGCTGCAGAGGATGTGTTAAGGGCTTTTTGTATAACACAGGATGCTAAGAGGGAGATGAGGCATGAGACACAAGAGAGAGAACGTGGAGCGCAAAGTCATGACCGAATCATGATGAGCATTGCCAGGAATCAGAAGTTCTAGTCCTCTTCAGGAGACACACACACACACTCAGTGACTCACTTCAATAGGTGTAATACCTTTTTTAAGCAAACAGCTTGAGCCTCCTACACGTGAATGCTGGAGTGTCTGGCATGTGAATGAAGCAGATGTATGAAGCACGTGGGCAAAGTTGAGAGGTCAGTTAGGGTTCGCTTAAAAACAAGACGTGACTTTAGACTTTGTATGATCATTAGGGATAGATGCATCAACTCCAGTGTTGTCGACACAGGTGATGTCTTAAGATCAGACTAAATGTGCCTCCTCTGAATGCACAACTCATCGATCCTTGAAACCGATGAGCTAAAGTAGAAGAGGCCATGTTGGGCTGCACTCAAATCAGCTAAGAGTGAGTGATGAGTCATCCAATGGGGAACATGAATCTTTTCATGATAGTCCAACTGAAAGACGTTGAGACAGTTCAATCAAAACCACCAAATGTCAATATTATGGTGATGCTAGTAAGTAACTAAGATTCATCATCTGGGAACCATGAATGTCTGTATACAGTTTCATTGCAATCAATCCAATAGAGATATTTCAGTCTGGAGGACTGTCAATCAGTAGGTCAGTCTAGTGGTGGACTGACTGACCTACTGATTGACCTAGTGACTGACCTTCATCACCATTCTAGGAGCCAAGGTTGGATGGATAAAAACTAAGGAGTTCCCCTGTGCTGCCAAAGTGGCAGCATTTCAATTTACTCTTATAACACTTGTTATAGTTTTTGATTTCACCCTTAGGTGGAACAAAATGTTAAAACACAGTGGATAAATCTCAAACCAAATATGCTAGTCACACAGTGGATTAAGAAACACACACAGACAAATCCATGTCTTTAGGGATGCATCTTTGCTTTTTGAACAACATGCAAGTTTTCCACCAGGAGTCAAACAGCCTTAAAACAGCCAGAAGACGAGGCTTAGTAAATATTTAAAACTCTGGGAAAATAAAACAAATCAAGAACACAGAAACACAGCTTTTTGTATCAGTGTTGCTTCTGCAGATTGATGGAAACATTACCAAATTTTATGAAAGGTAATACATGTGACTTATCAGCGAATCACCACATTCATTAATGTGAACATATACATTTTACACTATGAATCCTGGTGACATTCAGTATTTTTCTTAACAGCAAACAAACACAGTGAGACACATCACTGTGTGTACTCATTCACATGTTCCGTCATTACCATAAACATGGGCATTGTAGTTCATTTCAAGTAAGTCCCACATGTACCGACCTGCGGCTTAATGATGCGACAAATGTGTATTAATTCACGGCTGAAAATAGTCTCCAACAAACACAGTTTACTCCCTCGTTTAGGAACGCTAGCTAAAGACTAATGTGTCTGGTATGTTTAGGAAATTATTGAGCTTTTTTTCTGCTTTGGAAAAAAAGAAAACTACACATTTGTGACCTGTTTTAAAGGATTTACATCTTTAGTAGGAACAAATGGGTGTGAGTGCTAAAGACAGGGTAGAGAAATAATTTCTATTGCGAGGTGGACTAACACATTCTCAGTCTAATCATTGGCTCTGCTGACAGTAAGAATATTATCCAATAATGATCTTATCCTTTGAAGTATATGTTAAAAGGGAGTTACAAAACAGTAGTAAAAGTTAAAATAAAAGGTTAGGTACAGGGCTTGTGTGTTGGGCAGAAAGGCCAGTCACTGCTGGTATATAATCCAGACTGATGAAGTGTTTGTAGGTAATCAACAAGGTCAACCATACAGCTGGACGATGTTTTCTTCTTTGCAACTTTAGTCTCTTAAACTATTGTTACAGATAAAGCGGAGTAGTCCATGCTTGGGGCCGTATCCCTCTCAGTTGGTACTCTATTCATTAAATATTTATAACATGTTCTATAATTAAAATGGCTCTGACAACCAGGTCAGATTCTGGAAGAAATCTGCTGGATTTCTGTGTAGTACAGAGGAAGAGGACGGCGCTCTTCCAGCTCAAGGGGGAGACAAATGGCAACATGACAGGGCAAATGGGGTTCAATAGGAATATGGTCATTCATTTTGATCAACATCCACACTAATACTATCAAAGCTATTAGAAAGATAGCAACTGCAGTTCATCCCCGGTTGTTTACACTAATTAGACAAATCAAAATACCCACAATTAATATGGCAATTATTGATGCTTCAAATGTATCACCTTTTACTGTATGAGAGAATTTCTTGGAGCTTGGTTTGTCATTATCAGACATCATTTCTGTGGAGAACGACTCCTTTAGAGAGCAAGCTGTTAAAATGCAAATTTGTTTTCCCCTCCTCTCATCAGCCTCCTGGTTTGGACAATAAGTTCTCTCATAGATTTGCTAAGATGAAAAGGCTTATAATTTTCCGCCGCTGCGAATCACACTTTTCATATTTACAGTGTGTACGACTGCAAAAAAGGAAACACCGACAAGCAGGCTGCCTGTATCTTCTCTATCAGGGGGTTGTATAAAAACGGACTGGGAGCACGAATGAAAAAAAAAAAGGGAAAATCTCATACAGCTTTGGTGCTTTCTTGGCTATTACACCATTTTACACATGAGTCTGACATCTAAATTGCTACTTTTAACTATACTATTGTGCTATGGTGACAATCTGTTACTTCTGGTAAGCAAGCACTACTATTACTTAGATACAGCATCGGCAGCCCCCTGTTCGGGTACGTGGGCTGAAGCTTCAAACTGAAGGTGGTTCTAGTAAAGAGGTCCTGATATCATATGTACAGTGGAGGTTTAAGGATGTGAATCGTTGATTATATTATATCATAAGCAATGATATTACCTGTTTTTTTTTTTTGTTTGGAACTGATCAATTTTATATTTTATTAGTGATTCTGTGTAATTTGGATAAATACATTAATAATAATTGGCCTGTTTTTACAGTGTACCACAGGAGACGTATCATTTCTGTTATCCACTTCTCTAAGCTGTTAGCTAACAACACTTCAAAGCATGTTCCCAAATTCTTCTTCTTTGTTCTGTCGTTGACATTAATTGACAGACTTTGCAAGCAATTACTAAACCATATAACATCTCAGAGAAGGCGAGCTTTTCTCTACTTTCAGTTCAGAGTAAGCACAATACTGACAACTGCTCAATGAGGAAATCAGAATGTCCTTTGTCATTCTCTCACTTGTTCTCGCTCTAATTAAGCCGCCACTGCTTTAAGAGTCCTCCTCAGTATTTACCTCTCCACTCACTGTGTGTATGTGTGTGTCTGTGTTTAAATGTGTCTGTCACATCTGCTCCTGGGGTGAAAGCAGCACAAACGTCATGTCAAGAGAAACATCATATAGGGTCTTTTGATTGACAGATGAACAGAAGGTCAAGTCGCCAAGCTGTGACAGGTCAGTTCGGCTCAGGTGTGCTGTTCAGAGTCCCGAGCACTGATGTTAGGAAACCTGATGAAAGTTATAACCACGTCAAAGGGCGCTAAACTTTATTTCATAACTGTTGTGACCTATGTGACACCAGAGAAGACTGCCTGTGTCTGGCTGTCTGTGTGTTTGCTGAATCTCAGAAACATTCAATCTTAAAAACATTACCTGTTCATCAAGCATATGAAAGTGTTGTTTATCAGTACATTACAAGTCCTCGTAGTATTCACACTCAGTTTAAACTCATATGTTTTAATTTACCGATATTTCTTGCAGTAGGATGCATTTCTTTTTGGACGAATCTAATGAAATGAGAGCATTTTGAGAATGTAATCAGATTATAAATACAATCTTCTTTAACCACAAAATTGGTGTTAAATTGCAGACTATCCTCATAGGTTATGGTGGATGTTGTGTCCAAACACATCAGTTCTGATTTAAATAGTCTATCACATGCAATCCAAAAATAACTGGAAACGCCTGTTAGTAATCTTAATCCTTCAACAAGCTCTTATGTCTCTGGGTAGATTAATCAATTGAACATGCAGCATACATTATCACTGTTGTGGTTTAATATTTTAATATGTCTACTGAATACACTTCTGAAAGCTCTTAGACAATGCCATTTGGGATACTGTAAGTCTGAAGGGTAAATTTGATAACCACTGGTGCAGCCAGGTTAAATATATTACCAGCATATTAGACACCATACTAGACGCAGCCTTCGCCGACGAGGAGCCTAATAATGAAGGGGAAATGTATGCTTTAAGCAGTACTGCTAATGCATTCTAGGCATCTGAAAGCATAATTTCTCAGGAGTGTGCTGCATTCATGAAAGAACACATTTTCCCACATGGCTGTCAATCAGCCATTGCCCATTGAGTGTGTCCGCATACTTATTTTCCAAATTAAAGACATTTCCAGATTAATGTTATTATTCTGGTAGCTGGTAGAAGCCTGAATAATGCTAAATTTATGTGAGCATACGCAGTTACTCACAATGACATACTCACGCTGCACTCTCATACTGAAGCAGCAAGGACAGATACATTTAACATTTAAGAATAGCTCTAAAAGGGTTTAAGTTCTAAATCATGACAAAATGTATTAATGCTTTACTGATTGGTGACTGACCTTTCAAATCCAATGTGCAGGATTTAGTCTCATCTAGCTGTGAAGTTGCAGATTGCGACTAACTGAATACCGTATTTGAGGAAGTGTTTGGTTTGTCCATTCTGGGCTACTGTACAAACAGTTCAACATGGTGGACTACATGGAAGAGGTCAGTTCCTGCTGTAGATATAATAGTCTTATTCTAAGGTAATGAAATTATGATTTATATTTAATTATACAGTAAATGAAAACATATGATCATGAATATTACAATTCTGTCAGTAGATCCACCTTTGTTTTCTTGCAGGGAATTAAATGAGAAGATCAATACCACTCACATACGTGTCCATTAAATGTAAAGCTCCAGCATGCAGCTTGTTATCTAAGCTAGCATAGAAGACTGTAAACAGCTTGCTTGGCTCCATCCAAAATCTGCACTGCTGAATCTCACTAATTAACATGTTAATTAGTGAGATTCAGCAGCTGTGGCTAGCTAGCTTGTAGACAGAGTCAGGTTAGTTGTTTCAAGTTTCTTGAAGTAATTAATCTTGCTTGATTCTAACAGATGTAAAATTGCTGATAATTTCTGAAAAGATGGAAGGAAAGATTTTGTTTAAATCCACCTCAGGAAATGTGAACTCTAGACCAAGTCCAGTCTTTAATTAAAGGATCCACTTTAGCTAATTTGTCTTTGGGAGGCTTTTTTGATGGCTTATTGAAAAATGGAAACACTACACACCTTTGTTATTGGTTCTTTAACAGAATGATAACTTATTGACCCTTGTCTTGGTGCTAAAGGCACTGATCCACTGCTCTATAACAACAAGAATTATAAACACTAATTCCTTTTTTTCAAAAATACAGTACTCTATGAAATGTGTCCATGGTCCATGGTCCATAGACATGAATGGGTGTGTGTTTCTACATGTGTTTAAACACACTAGTATTAGTCAAACATTACTATTGATTTAACGCTGCTATACAACGTCCCTCTGTGTTCGTTATCACTGTGCTTTGTGGAAAAGCAAAATCCATTTCTCACGACTCGCTCTCCATCCTCCTCCCCGATTCTGTCGACACAGGAGGGGATCGAAGCAGATTCTCTATGAAGTCCTTACACTGTCATTTTCCCACTGTTTCTACCACAAAAGAGAAGCAGCGCACACACACATCCAATGTGTCATACGTAGGATTGTTCTTCACTTTTAGGACATTGTGATGTTTTTTGTTTTTTTTTTGTTCTTCATAGAAACAGAACGAGCTGCATTTTGTTTGAGAAAGATTTGTCCTAAGTTGAAGACAGGCTGATTATTCTGATAATCAAGACTGGATATTTGGAAGGAAAGATAATTGTCTGAAACATGGAAAAGTCTTACAGGTCCATTTTTCCCACTGAAAAGCTGACCAAAGTTTGATAACCTAAGAAAACTATTATGACTGTAGACTTTAAGTATATATGTCAATATATTGTGTTGTGCTGGAAGGAGAGGCTCTGAGTAAAAAGCATATATGTCACAGCTAGCATTGACAAAGTGACACATAGTTGTTATCCACCAGTCGGTGGTCATTGATAGCTTGTCTGTCCTGGCTAGCTTGACACCCTTCTTCTCCTCAAAGTGGTTTTTAGTTTAGGCACAGTAGCTGTCGATAGCTCAATGTATACAGGCTTGAGGTACCCAGTTGACTCTTTGAATCCCTCGCCCTCTGATTGTCGGTATATCAGATGGCTACCTTGTGTCAAGGGGTGAGTTAGCAAGCTATTAGCAGAGTATGTATGCAAATTAACATATAATCTTAAATGCATAACTGGTCAAAAATATTCTTACTGGTTGAGCGATTGATATGCAAGAACCACTGACATCCCTAACCAAAGCTGCAAAGTTGGACCAAAACAATTGGCTAAAAGATGCTAAAATGCTGATTAGAATAGAGGGGAAGTGATGAATTGAGACTGATATGCTTTGAAATAAAAGCAAAGACACAACATATTACAAACTACATTGATGATGAATTTGAGCCTATAGATTAGAACTCAAAGACCATTTGTTTTTAGCTTTCACTATGAAGTAAGTAAGGCTGTATAGTAAGGGCTATACAGTACACACATGTATAGCTACAGTATATTGCACTATGAATGAAGTGTCCAACAGATGTTCTTGTCCTTCTTTTTTGAATTTTGGAAACTCTATTTCAAAGTGTATTTTCCCTTGTAGTAGTATCTGATTGAGAGTTTAAAGTGATTTGTCATTACCTGTCAGTCTGTTGTGGCACTCTGTGCCCCGGAGTTTTTGTTACCTTTCAGTCTGTGGGGGAAATTAGGGGAGTGTGTTCTTCGTCTCCACACACTGTGCTTACCCTAACTGTCAAGGGTAATTAAGCGTTTCCTTGTGCAGTAATTGCCAATTTAATCTTCTGTGCTCATCCCCTGATTTGTAGTGGCGGATCTGTCAGTCAAGCTGGGCGTGGTTTCCATGGGGATAAGGGGAGTGTAGTAGTCATTCACTTTAACCAATGGTCAAAGTAAATTACCTGTAGCCTCCTAAATGGGGGTTGCTATGGAGAGGCAATTACCCTAAATTGTAATTGTGCCATACTAATGTGTCAGGCCTTTACCTCTTAAATTAATTGGGTTTTTCTCTGTGAGAAAAAATGTCCAGGAATAAGCAGTGGAAACAGGTCAAATGTTTTTTTTAAGGATGCTTGATTGTAGCAGTCAACAAAACTCTTCTGAGTGGTATAGGATTTGAAGTGCATACGTGGCAGTGAATGTGTGTGTACATACTTTATGTTGTGGCAACGTGATACTGTGGTCATCTTAGATACACACTGAATCTGAAGTGTCAGCTTTCAGATGGGATCCCTTCCACTTGCTTCCTCTTCAGTACTCGGCTGCAGAGACCCAGGTGCATCCATGCCATCCTTCAGGCGTAATACTACTTCCTTTCCCTCAAGAACACCTGTTCAGCTCACTAACACACACATACACACACAAGTTCCTTCAGGTAATGTTTACATTACGACACAGGGGACTTGAGATGCATTGGCTAGCACCAGCGTAGATGCTGATTTAGTTTGACTTGCCTGTCCTCACAGTGGAAACATTTGAGTGGGAGTGAATCCTTATTTAGATTCCTGTTAATTCTATTCCTAAGATAAAGATGCTGGAAAGCGGGCCGCCAATGGAGAAAACATGACCTGCTTCAATCTCCATTCAGTGCGTGGATTAAATCAGCTCTCATCACTGCTGATCTGCCGTGAGGAATGGGATTAATCAATCGGAGACAGTACATCAATCTGCAAATTAAAAATGACGCTCATCACTGAACACGCAGCTCCATGGTTCTGGTGTTATTTTGGTGACATGTTGAGCGGGCGGCTTTCTCTCAGTAAGAGAATAAAAACTGTACAAAGCTCAAATGTGTAAGCTGACGAGGTTATGGAAAGTGTATCAAGCAGTGAATATGAGGCATTCCTAGAAAATGGCAATAAACTGGCAATAATAAGCCCCCAGGTTAGGGTATTATTATATGACAATGAGGGATTTTATAGTGGAAGGTTTTCATAGATGCATGAAGCATCCAGAAACACTACAGAAAAAAAAAACAGATTCCTTAACCATGCTTTACTTACAAATGTGATAAATCCACCATTTTTTCATGCCTTTAAATGTATGTAGGCTCTGTCAAACTGTGACAATGTCAAGTTATGTCTTAAAAGTTAACTTAAATTTCTAAATCTGGATCAGCACATTAATATTGCCAATGGCTTCCCACAGTCAAGCCTCTGATTGGATCAATATGATGTCCATTAAATGTTTGGTTGTGAGGTGGGATTAATCACTACTGTTGCTGACTGTTGATTATACCAGTGTCACGACACTGACAAAGACTGACAAACAGGAAACAATGGATGTGGAAAATTCAAAATGTTAAGCTTTGGACAAGATTAAAGGTTACATATCAGAAGATATGTATGATTTATTTGATTAATTTCAATTGTCTCATATTTCATGGATGCTTTGACAGATGGGGTCTGAGAAGATCATTGGATTTCACTTTGTTGGTCTTTCTCCTACAGTGAATCAGAGCTAGAAGCTTTAGTCTCCCTGATCCTTGATGCTGAGCGTCTCTGCTGGCAGCCATCTTCTCTGTCTTGATCTGAAAAAGATGTAGCAGAGATTATGAAAATCAAATCTGACGGGTACCAGCAGTGGAAGTTGTGTAGCCCACCCCCAAGTATGGAACTAATTTAAAATCTTGTTGGGTGAATGAAATGTAACAGAATGTCACTCCAAAGGTTTATATTATATAGAATACATACATATGCAGACATAATCATGACCATTAATAATAAAATCAATGATTATTTGTTCCAAATTAAGAATTAAAACATATATTGACTGATAACTTTAAAAGGGAAGTTATGATGGGTACATACAATCTGACGTTGTACCTAACGGTATTTGGTGGAGTGACTGGTAACTGAGTACCCCTGCCTACAGGTTCACAAAGCAAATGTTAAATTAAGGAGTAATCAGTCACAACAGCTCATTAAACCATACATAATTAAAAAAAAAAAATCAAGCTAATGTTGCACATTTGATCATTAATTAAATTTCCATGCTTTTCAGAAGAAATGGAAATGACTTCTCAAAAGATGCAGGAGCCATAAGCATGAGCCATGTTCTCTTTACGTGTAAATTATTATGACATATAAATATACAGTGTTGCCCATAAAGTTGGAATAAATTTGTTTTTAGACACACATCACTTTAATTATGGTTTAATTTTCACTGTGATATGTTTGGAAGAGATTGATCAATAAAGTTGAGAAGATCCACTTTATCTATCAAGAATAAATCTCATTGTCACAATCATTTCATTAGAAGAGGTAAAAATTCCAACTTCATATATATACCCATATATACCCATGCTGATTTTGACTGTGCAATTTTGACTTGAACAAATCTCTGCAGACTTTGTTTATTCAGCACAGACGCTGTGTTGCTCTTTGCTGCCCTCACATGCCTCTTTAAGGAAGTTTCTTCACCTTTAGTGCAATGCATGCACACACACGTCAACATAGGCCCTGATCACCAAAACAATGACTCCTTGAATCGAAGAATGTCTGAGCTGAAAGATGGCTTTTATTTGTTCTTGTTGGGAGATGATGCTGCTCCACGTGACTCGACATCTGCATGAAATGTTACAATACTCACATAGTACACAATTGTTTGCATAAACACATTTAAAATGGATTCTTCTGGATCACATGTAAACTACATATCTGATGCTCACCTGAGCCACTGGCTTCTAACGCGAGGTAACCATCCAACAAGGAGGTGAACCCCGTCAGCCCCCCCATGGCTGCATAAGGGACATCCCCGCCTACGGGCCGACCACGTGCCTCCCTCTCTTGTTTTGTCTCAACCTGGAAATTGTGCAATTTCAATGTGAGGTGTGCAACTTTATGTATGTGAACAAATGGTAGCAATGTAAATGTAAATCTCTGTCGAGCATTAGTCCTGTGTTTGACTCTATTTACCAAGGTCTGGTGGGCAGAGCTGGGCTGACCACACCCACAGGTGAAGGGGCTCTGAAACCCAGAACAGGAAGTACCTGAAAAATGAGGACAAAGATCTGAAACATTTACTGTATATGTGACTCCATCTGGATAAAATAATTTAACAAGTGGTTTGAGACTCACACTTTTTACACATGTGGTCAGTATCTTCACTGTGATCCTGAGGTAAGTGCTTACACCTGCAGCGGACAGGGTTGGGCCCAATGCAGGGAACATACTGGTAGGCAACACAAATACATCCTCTGACCCGGCATGGTAGGGCGAGAGGTCGCTCAGAGGGAACCACTTCAAAGTCGGTCTTATGTTCCTTATACCTGGACAACATCACATCACTCACAAATGTGGTTATTTGTGTGGATTTATGAGCAGGGAGAGTCTGTTTTCATGTGTTATTGAGTAATGTGCTACCTATGTGCACAGAAGCACTGCGTCTCAGGGCCAATGAGTTTGCAGTCGATACCTCCTGGCACCCCAAAGCTCACATACAGCCTGTTTTTCATTCGTTGAGGGAGCACCTTCCTCTTGTACTCCTCATATTGCTCTGGAGTGAACAGTTTGCCTCCATCATCATCACCAACAGTCCTTGAAAAAGACAAATAACCAATGAAAACAGTTGACACCATGACTTGTCTGCCAATAAAAAAATGGGTAATATGTTATTTCTGCATATGCATGATAGGTTCAGGGTTACAGTTCTTTAAACTAGTTGTGACATGCTTGCTCCCAACTGTTAAACCTCTGGATTAGCTCAGATCCGGAGAGAGACAAACCTTCTGTACTCCCAGTAGTCATCCACTGCTTTTAAAGATGATTTGTCGAGACATATTCTCTCCATTGCCAAGTATCCAAAATTGATATCTTGTGGGTTTCTTCCGTCTTGCACAACAAACAACTAGCTACTGTTTGCCACCAGCTTTGAGGTTGCCATGGAAATGGTTGAAGGTGTCCCTCTAACGGTTGCACAGGGAACTACAAACACACACACGCACACAAATGGAAGAACACAACAACAGAAGAAAACCGTTAGCTTAGCTAAAACCCTGAACACTCTGTTTCCACGAACGTTACTAGCTTGTTTTATTATTTTAATTAAAACTGCTTTGCTGTAACTTAAAGGTTTTTCTGCACTTCATGTTACTACTTTTTTTTTTTTAGAACGTTCTCTTTCTCTTAGCGTAAACGTATGACTACATTTCCCACAACGCCGTCGTAATGACGCACGCAGTAGACGTTCAGGGGGGAAACCATGACAGTCTGTCAGCACAATTGCATGCTTGGAATTTTAGCTACCGACTTTTGCTCTTGAAGACCGTGGAGCCAGAAGGCTGAAATGACTGCGAGAGTGAGCGGACACCTCAGCATGAAGCCCGGCAGCTAACTTTTGCTACGCAGACACCGGGCTGTTTGAGATATTCATCTCAGCGATAGCAGCGACAGCCCAGGGTTGCCAAACAACAAGCATCATTCAGTGTCAGCCAGCCGTAGCAACTGGAGCTGTTGGGCGCCTCGTCCCTGCTTCAGAGATCGCTCATTCCTGCTTCAACCTCAAGGTAGCTTCACAGATAACACACTTGGGTAAACTATCTGTTTGTGATGTGATTTGTGCTACAACTGCAGGTCATATTTTGCGTTTTTGTTGAGTTAGCGTTGCCGATTGTCAAGCTAACATGAAATCTAAGTGTAGTTGGAAACCGCTTCAACTGAGCTTGAGCGCCTGCTAACAGTTGTTCAAAACACTAATTTGGCTTTAAAAGTCTTTAAATGGAGTATCCGAAATCGGTGCATGTTTAATATGTTATCCATTGCCGCGTGAGTGTTAGTCTGTTAGCCTACTTTTACACTCGTGCATTTAGACATTGTGCAAGCATAACAAGTTCAGCAAGTCGACGTGTTTGTTAGTTGAGTCCCTAATTAAGTTGTCCCTCAGCAATTTACTACCAGGGCTCTGGTAATAAATGTTAGAGTGTCATATGATGCACAGTGTTTTGTGTTATATTTTATCTTTTACACCCCCTCCACCTTATCATTATTGATAGAGTTTTTGGTTTATGCTCCAAAGGTTCACTGATTAGGTGAGTGAATCCTGGATGACAGCTGTCGTCAATATGTAAACTCCAGATTAAGTATTTTGACTGATATCGTGTGCCTTATCACTGTCCATCCTCCCATTAGGTAAACTATATTTAAACCGTCCTCTAAACAAGTGGAACAATCATTGTCTGAAGTCTGGGCCTAAATGGTGTGTGCCTTTTCCACAGAACAATCAGGCCACGTGAACGTCCTGACACAACAGTGTCTGAATACTCATAGTCTTCCAGCTGTCATCGAGCATGAACGCTTTGATTAAGAATGATGTATGTGAACTGTTGACTGACACGTGGAAAGCACAGAAAACAAGCCTGAAAGTTTATTAGGGTGGGAATCGACTGCCCATATCTGTTAACAAAGCACCCTCCACAGAAAAAAATCCAGCTTGAAATATTATCTGTACCTGATTGTGCACGATATCCCAGCGTATCAGGCATTGTGTGTTTTTTTGCTTGGTTTGGATTAGTTGTTGTCTTGTCTTACAGTTACAACACTTTGATGTGCGGTTCCTCTATATTCGTATCATGAAATAGGAAACATAGTTCAAGAATTTGACACATTTCAAATTCCCAATATGATTTTTAAAAACATTTTTTCAGCTGCATTTTGAGACTAGAAGCTAAAAATTGCAACACCTAGAGTGGGTGGTAGAGGTAGCTGACTGCTGTCAACTGTTACTTTCAATACGTCTCTTCACATTTGCTTTCTCTTTCCCCTCAAGTGCTTGCTGCTAATACGTGGTAGCACCCAGGTCACAGGAGGGCCGTGTGTGTGTGTGTGTGTGTGTGTGGACAGAGACTGGGAAGCATCACTAAAAGGATTTTGTTACCTTTCTTTTCATAATTAATTCCCTCAGTCACTGTCCCCTCTCTACCCTCAATAGGAGGTGACACTCCCATTCCCAGCAGAGACGCAGAGAATAAACTTGGTGACAAAACTGTGAAAACTGAGAAACGATCTCCTAATTTCCTCAGCATGTGTACAGTATATTCACAGGCTATTTGTCAGTCAGGTAACCTTTTGTGGTGGTGGGATTAGGGAATGAATGCCTTCTCTTCCTCTGTTTGTTGCTGTGCCTCCCCATCTACAGCTGCAAAGTGGGTCCCATGAAATCTAAACTGGTAATCAGGTTTCTGGGTTAAGAAAGAAGATGAAAAACATTTGTTGATGAGTGGGTTATTGTGAACCCTGACCCAAAGCCTGTCTTTAATAACGGCTAAATAGTCTAGAAAGCCACTTTGATGTAGCCACTAACTTCTTGCCAATAATGATGAGCTGTATTTTGTTCTTCATCCAGCACATGCAGTGATGTTTGTGCGTCTATTGGAAAATCTCTGTGCGTTCATCCACACAGAAATCCTCTCAGTCATTATGAGTAAAAAAAAAAAAAAACGCCACAATGTTCAACAGTGCTCTAAGGCCAATATGAATTTACATAGAAGAGTTGCAGGAAATACCCTTGAAGTGGTCTTTGTTAGTGGAATTATTTTTAATTTATTGCAGCATTGCATGATTAAAATGTAAGCATCATAAAATGATCTCTGAAAGCTCTTTCTTTTTGTTAATTTTATGTCTTCTGTCTATTTTGGTCTCCTTCTCCAACACAGTCAACAATGTGTGCGGACTTCCTTCCTGAACACCCAGTCTGCATTGGTGATTTGGAGTCCGACATCTTGCAGTCAAAGCACCTCTCCAAAAAACCCTGACTGCTGGCGTTTGAGCGTCGGCTTCTTTCTGGTTCTACTTCCTGGCACCTGCTGTTGCTCAACACTTTCTCACCCCCTTCTTCAGTGCTGAGAAATGAAAATGAATTGAAATGTGAAGCAGAATGTTTCTGTGGTTAGAGAAACTCATTTAGTTGCATGGAGATCAGGCAAGCACATGTCCTGCTGGATTTAACTTAAGTAAGCCACTGAATACACACCAGCTCTGTGTGTGCTTTGTAGCCAACTTTGGCCTCTGACTTCTCTGTGGATACAGACAACAGAAAAAAGAAATTCTCTGCAGGAATCATAAACAACTGCTATCAAATTATTGCTATATCCACATTCAAGAAAAGACTTTAATCCTCAGACCGGGTCTCTCCAGCTCTCCCTCCCCTTTGCCACCCACAGTACCATGCTGGGTGCACTTCTGCGGAGGAACATGTCCCAGAAGCTGAGTGTGTTGCTGCTGGTATTTGGCCTGGCGTGGGGACTTATGCTGCTACGCTACACTGTGCAGCAGCCTCGCCATCAGAGCAGCGCTGAGTTACGCGAGCAGATCCTGGAGCTCAGCCGGCGATATGTCAAGGTCCTGACAGAGGAGAACCAGAATGCACCAGGTGGACCGCAGGGAACCTCCATGGCTGGTTATGGTAAGAAGTCAGGAATGCTGTGCATAAGATTACATCCTACTGTATGAACATTGCGTGATTTTAATTGTGAGAATGCATACTTAAGCTCTGATTTGTGTTTACTTCCCTTCACCTTGCACACAGCTGATCTGAAGCGGACCATAGCTGTGTTACTCGACGACATCCTGACGCGGCTGGTCAAACTGGAGGGGAAAATCGATCTGGTGGTCAATGCCTCCTCGACTAACACCTCCCACACAGCAGAGGGCGTCCTTGCCTCTGCTTCCGCTGCTCTACAAAAATCCTCAAAGCAAGAGACACCTGGCCACCAAGGGACATCACGCCTTCACCCACATGTCCCTAATAAGCTTCGGCCACATCAAGGAGTATAGTCTTAATAGAAGTATTGATTTTTTTTTGGTTTTTTTTTCAGCACATCACACTTTTCCAGCATTTATCACTGATGTAACGGCATCAGAAAAATGAAAAGCAATAGTGAGACGAGGACATCCAGAAACTTCAAGTTTAAGATGCGTCTCAGAAATGTTCAGCCAACTCAGACGGAAGAAGGAAGACTTCTTAATGCTCTGTCCTATCATATGCTGATATTTATTTATTTTTTATCAAGACTGTCCAGCACATGTTTTTATATTTGCATTGCTGATTTTATTTGGCTTAAGTTTTAGCATTTTTTTTAATTATGCCATATTTGAATCTCTGACTGTTAAAGCAAATGCAAAGAGGTGGAAAACCCTCTTGGAACTGATCCTGATTCTTATACGCTTTGTCATAAAAATCATTTTACAATACTGCTTCAACATATCAAGATGCTGAACTAAACTGTAGTAGTTGATACTTAGGACAGCTTATATAGTTGTGTAGCTCGAAACAGTTTTTAGCTGGCTCAGTTGCTAAATACTGCACTGCAAGAAGATTCTACTTTTAGCGTGCACATATAGTTTTAAGGATAATAATTAAATAAGTCTATTTCACTCGTAAGAGATAATCCAAAGAATGTCATTTGCACTCCGTCTGAAGGGAGTATAAATGTGTGTTCACAGGTTTATGCAGAATACGATGGGATGATGCCCATTTGCCACTGAGAACATGAATGTGTGTGTGCGTTGGTCGGTTGAACTCCGATGGTTCCCTTGCCTGGTCTTGAGAAATGTTTTAATGTGGGCGTGGAACAGATTGAATGTACTGTGTAGTCAGTCTTTAGCGATGCATTGCTGTTAAGATGACTGACATATTGCTTACACATGTTCAGGGTTCATGTTACACTGTGACTCTATAGAGAATTTCTAAAAATACTGGGTGCATCCAACTTTGACTTAAGGATATTTTAGGGGTCTGCTTGTCAGGCTCTGTAATATTCAATCTGCCAGGCTTTCTGCCGGTCCAAAAACACCTCACACCGTCCTGCCCAGAGGAAGAAAATCTTAAATTTGCTCATTAACATGATGACAGAAGAAAAGGTTGTATAAGACAGAATGGGTGGCATATGATGAAAGAAATTCATAATGTTGCTCCTCATAACAGAAAAAAATAACTGTATATGAAGGAGGCAAGGCTGAATTATTCAACTGTGGTCTGACTGTATGTACACTGAATGATGCCATAAATGTACTTTGCTTCATAATGCTGAAGAAGAAAATATGATGAGCCAGTCAGCTCCTGGGAGATAGCTTTACTAATAAATTGACCTCATGGTTAAATTATTCTTCCACTATTTAAATTAATTTTATATCTTATCATTCACTTTAATTGATTTGTTTTTTTTTACATGCATTTCAATAGGTTTTAGTTTTGACACATGCCTCACAAGTAAATAAATCCAGTTTGATTTGCTTCTTTTCAAATGTTTAGCCAGAGGTTCCAAAAGATTTGTGAATGTATAAAAATGAGTTTTGGGCTCATTCAAGTTTTGCTGCAAAACCCTGAGGTTGTTCTTAATGTTTTAACTCACGAGCCAAATCATATCTTGCCATGAACGGAGGTGGAAAGTAACTTGAGTGTGTCCATTTAATGCTATTTTCTCCTCCTGCTCCACAACAATTATTTAACACCTGTCAACATAATGGATACAGATTTAAATATATGGAAACAGCTCATAAAATATGATCCATCCCTGCAGGCTGAGCTATATCCATCAATATATAGAGCGGTCAGAATGAGCAACATTTAAAAGCAGTTCAAAAGAATAACATCTTTGCCAGTAACATACATCATATGACAACTATAACACTGAATGTGTGAAGTATTTATATATTTGAAAATTTGAATGTAAAATTTGAATTATAATAGAGTTATTTTTACGCTGTGGTGTTGCTCCTCCTCTCTGATCATGGGGCACACATTGAGAAAAGTTTGTAGTGTGTGTGCGCTTGTGTGTGGGTTATGAGACGTTCAAGGACGCCAAGTTTTTTTTCCGTTAAAGAGACACGACGGGACATGACGTCAGACTTCTGCAGCACATAAACATACCACCCACCTCACGCGCCATCTTCTAAAGCTAATAACCGGCCAGAATTAAACATTGTGTGAAACACCTCGGTGCAGTTTTGTGTCAACACACACACAATACTGAGCAATGAGTGACATTGAAGATGGAAATTACGAAGGACGGGTAAGTAGTTACATCGAGCGATATGAAAATATCTCCCTTTCTTCCTCCTTCCGTGTGGCTGCCGTTAAGAGACACACTGTAGCTAATGTAACCGCTGCATTGGAGCTAATGCTAATGTAAGAGCTTCACGTTAGCTTCACACGCTTTGTTGGCTGACGTTATTAACCCGTGTTAGAGAGGCGTTTTAGTTTCACCTCAAGCCAACAATGTTCACCAGTGTTAACGTATGAACGTTTCCCGCTCTGCCTCAACCAGACTCATTGTAACAGAAGCTAGCTTTTTTTTCAACCCTTGATATTTGCAAATTGTCCCCTTTTTGGGTTAGTTAAATGCAAAGCACCCGACTCGTTTGCTAAATTAGTTACGAGCCATGTACAATGTCTGTATACCGTCCTATTGTGCGGATATATAGCATGCTACTGCTGCAGCCATTGTTGCACTTTGGCAACCTGAGCGTTTGTTTTTCCTCATTTAGAGTTTCGTTATATTGAAGGTAACTCATGTCCTAGTCGAGCCTCTTCTTCCTTTTCCTGCTTTCACGCTCTTATTTAGCTATTTGAAGCATTGCTACAACACATATCTAAGCTCTTTACTTGTAACCATGTAGCTTAAATTGTGATAACTTTTGCTCATTTGCATATTTTCTGGAATATTCAAAGTTAATGTAGCCACAATGTAAATGTACTGCATTCAGTGTTTCCTTTTCATTTCATTCAAAATATTCTCCTCTTTCTCAAACCTATGATCTTAATTTTATTGAATGTTCTTTTTTCATTAAGGTTATTGATCGTGAAGGATTTGAAGAGTTTTATCCAAGAATGATGAAGAAAAATTTCAAGATAAAAGAAGGCTAATGAAAACACAATGTACAGAGCAGAACATAGAAGTGGAAAGGGAGGAAATGTGACGGAAGAATGGTGTCAGATAGAAGCGCTTGCAGTGTAATGGCTAAAATGAAAACTGGTTACAGTTTGGGGTGAAGAGAGAAAAACAGACCTGGAATCAGAAAATGAGAAAACTGAAAAAAGAAGAATGAAGAAGGATAGAAATCCTGAGAGAAGGGAGTAGCGTGTAAAGAATCTGGAAGAATGAATGTGTCCCTAGGTTAAGTAAATATACTGTTTGTGTCACAAATGTCTTTTCTTTACCATGCTCCTTTTTTTGTAACATGAAAATGCATGTTTTATTTTTTCCCTTGATGGCCCAGGTGGACGTACATTTGATTTATATGCTTAAAAATTCTGAACCAAAGATAAATTTGACATTTTAAGATTACTAACCCTTTCCTCCACAGTACATAAGCTGTGCATTTTAGACAGGTGTACTGTATGTGCCCAACATACTCTACCACATCACACTATTCTGTGCTTGATTGTTATTTCTGTATAAAGAAATAAATACATTTGTCCGTGAGAAAGTTGTTAATGTGCTGCTGTGGCAATAGGGGTCACGCTCCCCATCTAAATCGGACCATGGGAGTCCAACTCGGGACAAGTCGGAGAGCAGGTCCGGCTCCCCGAGCCCATCCCGAGCCTCCAAACGCTCTGAGTCCAGATCCCGCTCTCGATCAAAATCTAGGTATGTTACAATATAATTTTACTTCTCCTTTCTGTCACTGATAGTCATCTGTTGTGTACGATTGAACTCAGTGCCTCTTCTCCTCTACTGGATCCTTTTCAGGTCTCGTTCTAGGCGGCACTCAAACCGCCGCTATAGCCGCTCACGCTCTCGGTCCTATTCCCACCGAAGGAAGTCCCGTTCTCGCTCCTACAGCCCTGAATACCGCCGCAGGAGGAGCCAGAGCACTTCCCCTATGTCGAACCGGCGGCGTCATGCTGGCAGCAGGGTGAGTGCGATGAGATCAGAGGATAGGGCAAAGTACAATAAGGCTATAGGAGGAGAACTAAAGGACACTTTGTGTATGCACACACACATTTATATGATGTTATCCGTACTGAGATTTTGAACATGTGCAGAGTTTGGGGAGGTGTTTGGATCTAAAGCTGCCATATGGTTTTGCGTTCATCAGGCTAATCTCGAAACTGTTTTACTTGTAATGTATCACTTTATATTTCTCAATTATTCTTTTTGTTTAGACAAATCAGTGACTATAAAAGCATGATGACTTGAATGTGTTAAACATAATGTGTATACAATGTTTTGGTGTTGAAGTTGGATAATTAAGCATAATTACAAGCTTAGTTTAAAGTCAAGCAAGTGAATTGTTTTCTTTTTTATTTGTGAGGAAGTGTAATTTTTCAGACACTTGTTGTTAATGCTGTGGGAAACCACTTGGAAATGACATTTAATAACCCCTTTTTTATTAACCTCACCCTCCTTTCATTATATCAACAGAGCCATGACTTGACAAAAGAAGCATACAGTCATGGCGGTGATGCTGATGTTAGGGTATGTGTACCTTTTAACATATTCTGGGCAAGAGCAATGTAATGTTTGTGTGTGGGTCAAAGATACTGCTCCTGGTGTAGTACTAGAAATATGGGGATATTATAACCTGATGGAGATTTAATTGGTATAATCAGACCATGGGACTGGTTTGTAACCAGTGGCTTATTGCACTAATTTGTAGCTGCAATGTGGATCGTCTACCAAATTAAAGTACATTTAGCAACATTGGTGCAGAGATGGTATTACCCTGCTAATCAAAACATTACAAAAAATGTTTAAATTACTGTATGTAATATATTTTATTGCTTAAATATAAAATGTGGATGTTCTTTTTTTTTTGTCTGTGTATTTTGGTTATAATGTGTTGTATCTGTTCCATTAGGACAACTAGCAACATATGTATGGGCAAAATAATATACTAAATATGTATATTTCTTAAGTCAGTGCATTCTCAAACTTTCCTGTAACAATGTGACTGATATTTTTTGCAAGGAAACCTTTTTAAAGCTGTGATCAAACTGCTCTGAGCAAATGCAGTATCAGGCAAACACATTTACAAAGGGAAACGTTGACGTTTAGTAATAAGTCAGGGCAGGTAGTACTGCGTAAAACAGTTTTTCTGGCAGCACCATGTTAGACCAGTTTGTGTAATGTCATAAGTGTTTAGTGCACTGCTGATTTAAGAGATCCACGTGATCATGCAAAGCAGGAATTAAATGAGGATTTTCAAAGCAAGCAGGAGGAAAATGAAATGGTTTCGTACTGCACATAACCGTCCCAGGGGCATCTTTTTGAAAGCTATTTAAGGGGTTATTAAAGCTGTCATAGTTTTCCCACTAAGCATTTGCTGTTGGACTGGTACAACTGGAGATGCTTGGAGGGAACGGTTTAGGTGCCCCGTTGTGAAAGAAAAAGTACATAGATTCTTACCTTTTTTTTTTAGTAGTAACAATAATTGCTTTAGCTGTAAGCCAGAAGTCATAATGTGAGAGCAAGTATCCAGTGTAGTTGGATTAGTACCTCCATAAACAGTGAAAAGCTAATCTGAAGCAGCCAATATATAAATAAGGAGCTTTTTAAAAGGTCAAATGAATCCAAGATATTGTCTTGGTGCAGTAAGGTTCTCTGTGTCTGAGTTTTGGAACAATATACTTATATAGTATGTGCCCAGTATATTAAACATGCAAAATGCTGTCATTTGCATGAAGAAGAGCATACTCAATCCATTTACTGGATTTAGTATGCAAAGCATTGGATGGATCAACTCTGACCATTACTTGTTGACCCTTCCAGGCGAACCCAGACCCCAGCACATGTCTGGGGGTGTTTGGCTTGAGCCTGTACACCACAGAGCGTGACCTGAGGGAGGTGTTTTCACGCTATGGTCCTCTGGCAGGGGTCAATGTGGTGTACGACCAGCGCACGGGTCGCTCCCGTGGCTTTGCCTTCGTTTACTTTGAGAGACTCGAGGATTCCAAAGAGGTATGGGAAATGTTTGTGGTTTTATTTCTTGGTCAGAAAGTCAATGATCTTCTGTTCTGGTTCCAAAGACTTGTTTTCTGTCTTTTCATGTAGTTAATTGCATTCATCTGTTTTTTAAAATGTAAAATATTTCCTGATTCAACGACTCTGAAAAGTGACATTGCTGTAGGTTTTGTATAGACTTACAAAGAAGTCTATGCGTTGACGGACACTTTTTTTCCCCCTAGTTCTCTTCAAAATATGTCTTAACCTATAAATAGTCTGCATCCATATACATCATTAGCAACTACATTACTTTGCTTTTATAGTAATACACAGTTTTGAAGGTCTTTCCCATCAAATAAAGTCACTCATTTTTTTTTTTTTTTTTTGGTGTGATTACATGAGAATGCCACTAGGTGTCTGCCTTGCCACAAAGTCCATCACAATGCATCCCATAGCAAGGGGGTTACAGTATGTAATGTTGGTGGGCCTTTGTGAAATAAATCACTAGAACCAAAAAGCTTACATTAGTCTGATAACATCTTTTGTCTTCTCCTGCATCTTGTGCTCCCAAGGCAATGGAGCGAGCCAATGGCATGGAGCTGGATGGCAGGCGCATCAGAGTGGATTATTCCATTACTAAACGTCCCCATACCCCCACACCAGGAATATATATGGGCCGACCAACTCAGTAAGATCAACACGAATGTCAGATCTTGCATATCAGTTTCCTTAACCTATTGTGTGGCATTAAATATTCATCACAAATATTGATGATTGAAGCTCCAGTGTACATTTAAGCCATGGAAGGAAAAAGTAGAATGGAGTAGAATGCTGGCATTATTTTATCCAATTGTGAGATCTTTCTAGAAACACATTCGTGACTTGTAGTAATTTTATATTTGTTTTGACACGGTGCTGAGTTTTTCAAGACATAAGACACCTGGAAGTCAAGGCCTTGTTTTTCTTATTTCAACAGCAATGGAGGCAGCGGTGGTGGCGGCGGTGGTGGTGGTGGCGGCGGTAGTAGCAGGAGGGGGAGAGACTCGTACTATGACCGCGGTGGCTATGACCGCTATGACAGATACGACGAGTACGACTATAGGTATAGGTGAGTGATAGTTTGAGTAGAAAGTCGGTGTTACGATTTGTTTTGCTCACATGGAAGGAAATTGATAAAATTGTCTTCATCTCTTTGCAGTCGCAGACGCTCTCCATCGCCCTACTACAGTCGATACAGGTCTCGCTCACGGTCTCGCTCCTACAGCCCACGTAAGTGTGAAGAGAAATGCATACAATAGACAGCTTGCCTGTTTTTATCATCTTCATGAAATCAGACTGCGGTCAGTATGCATATTTAAACAGATTTATATACCTTGATCATTAGTGAAGGTGGATTGATTGATTTATTGATAGTAATGTATTCAACTGGACTAATCTTGATGTCACATTTTCTTTTTGCAGGGCGATACTAAGTTGCTTCTACTTCTTCCAACGTTCAGCTTCCCTCCAATAATTGATGGTGTGTGTGATTCATCAAGGTGTTTCTGAGGGGAACATTTTGAATTGGCATGTCTATATCAAAAGAACTCTTAAGTTTGAGATAGTTCTTGTTTACATGCAATAGATGTCTTAATTTTTAGATGTTTTCATGCATCCGTGTTGAGTGTGAGCAAAGAACGCAGCAACTTGTTACTGTTGCTTCATTCTTGGGCGTCCTTCCTTCTTTTCCTCTTCATCTTCTAAAGCAATGATGCCTTTTTTTCTGTCAAGTGATTGTTAGAGATTTTTTTTTTTACACTGATCACTGTTAATGTGGTTCTTGTCATGATAAGGAAAGAAAACTGGGTTCTAGCAAATAATGGTGACACTTAATTTTACAACCTGTATTAAGTAAGTAAATACAAGAATATGAAAAATAACAGATTAATCAAACACCAATTGAGCTAACTGGTAAGTAGCAGGTAAAATGGGCTGTTTTTAAAAGAAGTGTTCTCAGTAATAAGGTTGGTTCTGTGCTCACATTCAGTCACTGTATTCTTTTTTTTTTTTTTTTTAAGTCATTTGAGTTTCTCCAGAGTTTTATTATTGTGTATTACATTTTTTTTATTGTTTCTTTGTATGGAAATACAAATATATGAAAACTCCAAAGTTTGTAATGTGTTTTTCTGACTTAATGTGCATGAAATTGAAGTTGAGCTTTAGTTGTATTGGTGGGAGTTAATACTTTGAGTTGAGTAGGCGAGGTGGGAAAACAAGCTGGGAGAGTTTTACAGAACAAGACCAGTGCCAAGATGTTTAAGAAGTTTATGTTCACACAATTTTTTTTTTTTAAAGCAGTTGATCTGGAGACAATCTCTGAAACCACAATTCTCCAAAAGTCTGAGAGTTTTCTCTCATTCAGGTTACACCAATGAAAACACGCAAAGACGGACTTTTACCAAGCCTTTATTGGTTGGCTTTCATTACATAAGATGCAAAGTTCACATGTGAGAAAACAGACTATTAGACAAGCATTCTTCTGGTTGTTCAGAGACATTTCTCAGTACATATTCACTGTAAAAACAAAACTGCTTTGCTCAAAATTCATTACCAAGTAACCTCTTCATTTTCATGAGATTGATATTACTCACCTTTAATGGCATTACTAGAACATCTGCATGTTTGAAGCAACCAAATCTATGCTTTGCATTATGAAAGATGGCCAAGTTTGTTCTACGTAAGACAAGTTTACCAGTCCCATTTTCCTGCAATAAACAAGTTCTTGTAACTTCCATCAGCCCAATATGATCAATCTTTGTTCAAGAATTGACTGGGTTGAATGAAACAAGATCTTGAAACCAAGTGACTAATCACAAAAGTAAACCTGAAGGAGTGGGGGGCTTTATCTGTAGACCTTAGCCTCAATAAGGCACTTCATTTAAATGGGGTTAATAACTTTTATCATGTCATGGGGCCCCTCGGAGTTATGCATTCATTCACACCGACTCAAAGATAATTTATAAAGTTCCAAGGTAACCACCAGTGGAAGGATACAAGGTTCAAAGTATGAGGTCTATCTCAATAAAGACTGAACACTCAAAGTCATAGTCCGATGTCTATCACCTTAAGATTTTTATGTTAGTCACTGATGTTCCTTCTTGTGTAAGTTTGTATAAAAAATAAACTAATTCATAGTCTTGTGTTAGCAGTTTTACATCGCAGAGAACAGATGCAGGCTGAAGAAAATGCAGTTAATTCACTTGATTTTATGGTTACACGTGGTTGTGATTCATGAATTTAATTTTCTTCAGTGAAAATGCATGGCAAGTCAGGTATCGTAGCGGGGGATATCATCCAATAGGTTGACCAGTAGGGGACAGAATGGGTATAGTTTCATATTAATGGGATTCCATGCAGCGACCGTCTCACCTATAGAACTTGGACTCAAATATTCAGAAAGATAAACACACACGTTACTTTTGTGGTTCAGAGAAAGGACAACATCAAGAGTAATTTCAACAATTTGCACGAAGGAAGCAGTCCACACCTACTTCAAAAAAAAGAAAGAAAAGATGAGCTAAATCATTGTTACACTGAGAGAAGACATATGTAGTCTATGTCTGACCCTACATAAAATATACTACTTCCATCTTTTCTCACTTTTCCATCAACTTTATCATGTAGCTGCTCTGTGGAGGTTTTCTAACAAAGATCACATAGCTTTTTCATCATGTATTTGTGGACTCCTCACATGCAGGACAACGTCTAAAAGTTAACAGCCAACAGCATGTTCATGTTTTCTATATGGTTTGAACGCAGGGTGACTGGTAGGAGGGGAAGGGGCGAGGGCTTAAATTCCCCACCTCATAAATTGTTCAAGTCTGAGCAGTAAACATGAGGCTCCACTTCATGTTTGTTCATTCACAAACATGAGCAACTGTTTGCTGGGCATGAGATGGAATCAGCACATGTTGATTATCTAACTTATCAGAGTTTTTTTTTAATTTTATTTGTATCATCAGTAGAAGTAAGAAATATCACCTGATCCTTTCTGTCATTTTATTTTGGTCTTATGTAAAGTTCTTGATCTTAATCAGTGAAATATGTTATCTGAAAATGACTATTATGGAAGTTAAACACATTTATCTGTTTATAGCTAAAAGAAATGTGTCCAAAATCAACCGAAAAACAGTTATTTACTGTGCCAGATATGTGTTTTAATTGTTTTTTTAACCAGCCTTCCAGTTTGTATTGACACATTAAAATATTTCATTAGCAATTTAAAAACTATTTGCAACTTGTAGACAATGTTTTGCATATATGTACACATCATATTTTAACACAAGTTGCAATCCTCAAACAGCAGAAAAGTTCATTTACTGCGCATTAACAGTAGAAAATGGCACTGGTTCTAATAACCACATCAGTTCTTTACTGAAATTAATTACCAAAATCATCAGGTTGATTAACAACATTCACATACAGTAAATAACAGAATTTGCAGAAGTTCAAATCATGCCCTTTATTTTGCAATGAACAGAATCCACTATAAAACTGCAAAAGTGTGAAAACTTGAGGCAAAACTAACCATGTGCTAGAAAAACGAGATATTGAAGAAACTGATTGCTTTTGAGTTGTTTCAAGAGAGATTTTCTCAACACCAAATCACAGTGCAACTAATCAATCAAGGTGCTGAAACCAGTAAACAACAACAACAGCAGCAGCAACAGCAGCAGCAGCAGCAGCCAGAAGGGAAGTGTTCACAAAGCTACATGCTAAAAGCATGGCCACACAGTATAGCTGCAATGTGTGACAAAGTCTGCAAATATTCATGTGACTGTGCCTGAAAACACCCACTTTCATCAGACTTTTTTTTTTTTTTTGCAATGAACATGTCCAAATCCTCAGCAACAATAAAAATGCCCTCATGTTAGGATCACTTAAAAAGAAACACATCAATCAACAGATGTTTGTTAGGGGAGGGGGAAAAAACTAGATTTTTGTTGAAATAATGACAAATAAAAACAAATGAGAATTTCAAGCTATCTCTTTCACACGCCATGTAGGGTTTGAAATGCAGTGTGTGCAGAACACGCAAAACTTGCAATTAAAACAAATGGTTTCACTAAAAAAAAAAAAAGAAGGAAAAAGCAGGGATAGTTTTCTGCCACTTGTGAAACGAAACAATAGTGTGACGGTGACGTTTTGGCTGCTATTTATAACTTTTTTGGAGTTGTTTTTAACCAAACTATATGCCAGTTATGTCCTAAAAATATCCTTACATTTAAAGTCATCTTTTCTGTGCATGTTGATCCAAATTAAGTTCACTCTTTCATGCTATTTTCATTTTACGTTTGTTTGGAGGAGAAGGAAAAAAGTGAAAGTGACAAGATGAAAAAAAGCACGTTGCTTCACTGCTTCACTTGTATCATTCTAATATATATATATATATATATATATATATATATATATATATATATATATATATATATATAGCTTGAATATGTTTTAATATTTTATAAGTTAGCATTAACTCGTTATTTACTGTTAAAAAGAAATAATCCTTGGCATGGTGTGTATTTGAAGGGGGAACAAACCGCCATTTTCTAATGAGATGAAGGGTGTCACCCCACAGGAGAATCTGTGGAGAAAAACACATCCAATTTTGGGGGAGCTTGCATGTAACCTCTTGATGTAAATAGAAAACACATGTCAGGACCCAAAAAGAAAAAAAAATAAGAAAGAAAAGAAAAAGAAAAAGATGAAGATGAGGAAGAAGAAGGAGAAGAAAGGGGAGGCTTGCATTAACAACGATAAGGACATTGTTTCCATCAGTTAATGTTACTGTAAGGCTCTAGATTCTCCTCAACATGGCGTTCACCACCACACTGTTCCCTGACTCTGTCCGAAGCGGTCAGCCAGTGGATTTAGTGGTTGCAACTCAAGTGGAAAGAAAACATTGTTAAAGATTAGAATCGCCTGACAATAAATAAAAAAATAAAGCAATCTCACCGGAAAACAGAATCCCTTGATTCAGTGTAGCCTAAAGGGGTTTGTAAAGAAGCCTTGCGCTTGGCGACGTAGTCTATCTACATCTTGGAGTGAGGCCAGCAGCTCAAAGTTGGGCTATAAGCTGCGATTTAACTTAAACAATCTACCTCCTCCCTCTCCTCTCTCCTTCTCTTTCTCTCTAGAAATATCCCAGACTATGTTTAACCAGATCGATTTTGTCAGTTCTTTTTTTTTTTCCTACACTGACATTAACCGCAGCAATCTTCCCACATAGGATGCAGTCTAGTCTGAAACTTTATGTCAGTTTGCCCCCTATGGAATTTGTCCATAGCAGAGGAGTCCTGAAAAACTGGGGGCGGGGAGACTTTCTGTACATTCCTCAGCGATACATTCACTACTCCTCCTGCAAGAGCCTGCAGCCACACACGCAGACAGGCTGCAGCCATGCATCAGTTCATTTAAACCGACACAAAAAGTCAGGCGAGCACTCCCATGGCTGCTCTCTATACGTTCAAACCGCACACATCTACCGCCTCTGCAAGGCATGCAGGACATGTTTAGACCGAGTTCCTGCGTGTGCGTTTCGTTATTTCATTAGCAGTGGAAATCATTGAAGCCAAATAAAGTAGGTTATAAAAAATTGTATGAGCCTAAATAGGCCAACGGAAAGCGCCCAGGTTTAATAAATCCCTTATATTGGTCCATACAGAAAGAAAATATGGATCTAAGCACTGAGTGAAAAGTTATTAAGAAACTTTTCGGGAGCTGAAACTTGAAACAAATTATAAGACGATTAAAAGTAAGTATGGAGATCACTGAAAGCGATTTTTGCACGCTTTCTTTTATTCTCTTTTCATTTAACCTAGTTATAAGAGTGCTCCATGAATGTAAACACAGCCTAAACTCCCTGAAAACATGGAGAAGAGTTGTAAAAAGCGCCGCGGATTTGCCCACAGCCTCGTGTTTCGTTACATCTTTATGGCTTATGACAAAGCCCAGCAGAGGAAACATGGGGAGAAATGCGTAATTGGCGCGCTGATTCATATAGAATAGTCGAGCCGGAGAGCCAATGAATGAGCGCGTTGAGGCCGAGCCAGCAGCAGTAGTACGGAGCGGGTCTGCAGCGCCGTGATTGGACAGACCTCCCCACCAATCAGAGCGCTCTGTGTGTTTGTTCAGCAGTAGAGGAGTAAACCCACTGGGATAGCCATGGCCCCAGTCTGAGCCAGTGGCTGAAGGGCCCACTAAACCAACACTGCCTTTGTAACCTGCTTTACATGAGCATGCACACCTAGTTCTATTCATTAGCAAACACTGCAGGGACACAGTACCATCATTTCAGCTCAAAGCATGCCTCTTTGCACTGGCAATTGCAGGGCTGCAGTGGAGGTTACACCCACCTAAGCTTTTCCAACACTTCTCTTTTTTCTTCCTGGTTTGACCAACTTTTGAAAAATCCAGCTGTTTGAAGGCTAAATGACAAACAAAATATGTAGATTGCAGTGAAAGACACACACTCACAGGGAAAATCAAATTGAAGGTAATGTGCTATTTTGTAACCTTTTATAATTACATTTTTGGCTACTACTTTTGCATTTTAATTGACCACTCATAACTCATATAGGATAACTCATATAAGATAACTGTAGGAATTACATAATGCCCTTACATATGTCCACACAGGACCCTCAGAGAGACCTCATATCTCAAATTATTATGAGATATCATTATTATACTGTCACACAAGCTGTGTTTTGAGCACATGCGCACCGCGTATGAAGTCGTATCTTCGGTATGATTATGTTGGGATTAAAGTTGAATAAGTATAAACAGATACACTTGGTTGCTAGTCTAAAAAAATCTAAAACATGCAGTCCAACATATTCTACCTTGGTGGAGTTTATAATGTTACAGTACTCGTTCAAACGGCTGATTCGACTTTTAAGGTCATCGCTCAGTATCACACATACATACAGTTAACAACATACAGTTAACCAGCCACGTTGACTCTGAAATATCTGAAACATTACGACCTTCATATTTAGATTTCTTTACATTTTAGGAACTCGTTTCTCTTTTCTGATATATCGGCAAGCGTGAAACAGCGTGTGTATTTTAATTTTGGGGTCCTTGGTGTTGAAAAACTTGAATATATTACGCTCTGACAGTATATAGACCTCTATGCCATCAACAGGTATGTATTCAGCCACCCGTCAGCCCTGCAAAGTAGCTGACAGTGTGCCATTCTCTGCACACTGCCCTACGCGTAAAATGTCGGCCTTCGCTTGTGATTTACAAAAAAAAGATCTTATTGGTAGTTGTGTAATATTTTTAGACATGTATTCTACACGTGATTAGATTGGGCTGTGCTTTACATAGACGCTAGGGGCACTTTAGTGTAGGAGACCCCTCCCTCTTCCAGTAAATGCAAGTCCATGCCGGAGGTATAGCAGAGAGGATTCGCCATGTGCCTTCGCTCCACATGGCCACGGCTTTCTCGTTGTGCCAAAACCTCATGAAAGTTTTGGAGGAAAAAAAGAACAAATGGCATGGCAGCACTCATCTCGACCCATGAAGACACCCCCCTCAATGTCATTTTGTGTGTCCACGGGCAAGTCGGGCCTGCTGTTGGACTTTGAGTTGTGGATCAGCGAGGGCATGGCTCCACTCTAGTTGGGAGAAGATGGATGCCGTCATGTGGATAGGAGTACGTGTCATTCCCATATTGCGCGAGGGCCCGGGGAGCGGCGCAGAGCCCTCCCATGTCAAGATTCTTAAAATTAAATGTGTCCAGATATGCAATTTAACAATATAGTGCAACATCATTTATGAATGGCCCCGCCCCCTTTTCCTCCTACTGTGTCATCAGTACAGCGCACTTAGCACAGCCGTGCGCACAAGCCCCCGCAATATCAGCGTCTGCCTGCTATGGGCGTGCGTGAGCGCACTGCCGTTTACTATTCCTCCGCCGGCCAATGAGAATCGAGGCTTTGCAGAGAAAGGCACACGAATGTGATTCTAGTAAAGATACACTGGGTTCTCACGGAATCCCTTTACGCACATAGCTCGCCAGGTTTTTTCCCCAACGCCAATCCACTCATCCCCTCCTTTTTTCTCCACTCCCCTCTGCTGTCCCCACCCCAGATTCCCGTGCAATTTTCCCCAATCCCAAACACTTAATTGAGCAATTGGGATTCCTCACGTGTGGTCTGATTTGTAGTTTGAACACGTGGCTCATTCAAAAAAAAAAAAAAAAAAAAAAAAAAAAAAAAAAAAAAGCCGGAATAGCAGAGGATTTTTTTTCTCCCCCTTCTTCTTCTTCTTATTCTAGGCTCTAGACTTAGAGGCGGGCGCCAGCCTTACCGTGTGTGACATTCTCTGTCTCTTTGCCAAGGGGTTTGGAGGAAGACACAAAGTAGTTTCTCCTCCTTTTCACCCAGCCCGCCATCGTTTGGAGACACGAGATTAATAATTGAGCATTTATTTATTGCGCGATAGAGACAGAGGGGCGAGGGAGAGCAAACGCACTGTGAGGCTGCCAGTTTAAATCTATCTGTGGCTTGAACGACCGGGAAGCACGCCACAGCCACTCCGTAGTAGTAAAGGCGATTTAGGCTACTCCAAACACTGCACATCCGTGAGAGCAAACAACTATCTCTCCCTCAGCGTAAAGATTGTCCCTTTTCGGCGCAGAACATGAATAAGCTATACATTGGCAACGTGAGCGCTGAGGCGAGCGAGGAGGACTTCGAAACTATCTTTGAGCAGTGGAAGATTCCGCACAGTGGTCCATTTCTTGTCAAAACTGGCTATGCGTTTGTGGATTGCCCGGACGAGAAGGCTGCGATGAAGGCCATCGATGTTCTTTCAGGTGAGAAAATTTGGGCGAAAAAAGTGTTATTTGGTAAGACGCACGAGCTGCTTGCTGCAATTGCGTGAAGATTGCCTTTACTTCAAGCCCTGTAGGGTGGGGGTGTATCCAAGCATTTCTTTCTCTCACACAACCTTTACTTGGCCTTTTGACACCGTGGGCTCAGACAAATAGCTGTCCTGGGTTTGAGTGAAATTCACCTCTTGTAATTTCACTGAGTTGACAAAATGGTCGAGTAAACACAATCACGAAGGATGAGAATACCAAGGCTTTTCCGAATGCAGGTTATGTGCCGTTCAGGGCAGCGAAGCTGTGGACGCCGTGAAGTGAACCTTATTGTGGGCTTCACACACACACACATAGTCCACTTTGGCACGATTAGAAGCAGAGGCCGTGGTGTGTTTGCTGCTTTTTTTGTTTTTACCAGTTTCAATTTGAACTTGCACTCTTATCCAGGTTTCAAACTATAAGGCCCTTCTTCTGTGGCCACAACTCGCTACATTGTGAAGCCATTTCGCCCATGCTGACACACCAGGTGGTTTAATTGTGTTGGTCAAATGTAGGCCAACTAACAGATCCACACGACCATTCGCTTTTGTGTATTATTCCCTCCGTCTTTTGGTTTGTTATTAAATTAAAGTTAGGCCTGCACGTACAGGACGCGTAACAATTTAGCCCAACTCGTATAATTTTACGTGTTGGGGGTGCTCATTTGTATCCTCGTGCCATTAAGTGGCTCACACACACACACTCTCACACACACACACACACACTTTGAGCAATTTGAGTTGCTAATATCACACCAAGCTGAAAATATCCAGGACGATGCCATGTGTACATGCATGCATACATGCTTGTATTTATATTATAATCCCCCCTGCGTTAAAGGAATAGTATACACAAACCTTAAACACACACCCAAAGGCATAAAACGAGGCCTGTATTTAGGAGGTCAAAGACTTTATGAAATTAATAGTTGCAATTTTGCCTTTTGTTTTTTTTTTTTTTTAGGTAAAGTTGAACTTCATGGGAAAGTTCTCGAAGTGGAGCACTCGGTCCCTAAACGTCAAAGGTAGGTCGAGTTTTATTATATAGTGCTTGGTTCAACTCGTGGGAGCTCCACTTTTTTTTTTTTTTTTTTATTCTTCCACAAGAAGGCTATTTTTTTATTTTCTACCATGTGACATTTCCCGGAAACCTGCCTTAACGTTGCTGTTGAGTATTAATTCAGAGTTGTGAGTATTTTGCTTAAATGAGGTGTCTTTCTTTCTTTTTTCTTTTTTTCCCCCCCTGAATGCTCTGGGGTCAAATGAAAGGGGCGTATGGTGGTGTACTCCCTCCTCTCGCCATGACTGTGGGGTGCTCCTAAAACCGTCGTGCATTTGGGTTTTAACCAGCAACATGCCTGCATTTTCTCGCTCGCTTTTATCCACTTGCATTGTATTTTTTTATTTATTTTTGGTAGTCTCCGTACCACCACTTTGATATTATTTGAGCTCCAACCTCCAGGGCGATTAGTTGAAGCCTGGTGTGTGCTAGGTTGAAATGGTGTGCAGAGTGTGAGTGCAGGCAGGCTGGATTTGAGGCGTTACAGGCCTTGTGGAGTCGTCCATTTGAGAAGGATCTGCCCGTCATTCTCCCTGCCTGCCCTGCGCTTCCGCCCTCCTCTGCACATTGTGCTGCTGTTGCATGAGATGGACTCCCAAACGCGAGTGGAATGGGAGGTTTAGGGCCCAAGTCACGGAAAACCTTAGTTTCCAGAGTTAGACCCCCGTAGCCACACTTGGACTGTCACGTTTCAGTGAATCATTTCCACAAAGTGTAGCTTAAATATTTTCTGCAGCCTCTACGTAATATGTGCAGAGGACGTAAAATACTCAGGCTTTTTCACATGCTGTGCGTATTTTTTGGTGGTGACGCAATCCGGCCATAATTAACGCTTTTTCTGGAATTTAATTAAAATAGCTGTTGTTTGGTAATCGTCCTGAAGATTTCTATGATATACTACACGTAATATGCATGGTCGAGTGTTTAAAGTTGGAATAATCCACTGGGTTTTGTGTTTTGTTTTTTTTTCATTTATTTTTTTTTATACGCAAAGTAGCAGCCCACATTTGAAATTCGCAAATCGAGCTGAAACATGAAAGCTCTTTTAGAAAAGTGCTTGGACGTGAATGTGGATCAAGCAGAAGAGAATTTATGACCTCTTGACGTGAAATGTATTTTCAATCTGAAGGTCATACACGTTTTCCTTGGCAGCTTTGTAGGCTTTTATAATAGTAGCTCGGATAAATAAACCAGGTGAGCGAGATGGGAATTTTGCGTCAAAATCTTGAGACCTTCCCCTCGCACCCCCCCACCTCAATTTTTTTTTTTTTCCCTGATCACGAAAAAACTGGTGACGTTGCTCTGTCTTTTCGTGCAGCCTGCTGTGTTGGCCATGGCAGAAAACAGAGTCGAGTTTCAGCCACACTTCAAAAAAGTAAAAAACGTGCCCTCCCTTTACAACATGGAACATAGCAGTAGTCAATGGGAACAGTATTCTGAGTGTACACACACACTTGTACACAGGGGCCCCTCTTTGCATTCCAACCTGTAAATATCAACTGAGGGGGGGAGGCTCAGCCAATCACCATGGTTTAACCTTTGAACCCTTCAGGAAGGGGAAGTGCTATAGCAGACAGAGATCAAGGTGGGGTGGCTACAGTTTGGGTCTCCTGGAGATAAAACAGCGTGGGGGTGACATGCTATGAAATGTTTTGTTTCACGATGGCCAAAATACGTAATGCAATCCAACATTTTTCTGTACATTCCTCTGAATTTGTCATAGTTTTGGCCGAAAGCACTAAAATGACCTCCTGTGCATTGGCAGAACGTCTCCTGCAAATGTACTGTGTGCATTAACAACATAACACAACAAAATTGAGTTAATTGAAAACATCTTGCCCACAGACGCATTGTATTCTTTTCATAGTTATTAAACCTTTCAGCCATCTTATGGACATTTCACTGAACCTTTCACTAACCTACTTCTGAAAACGTTTTGTGCTTGGCATTTTAAAAAAATTTTTTTTTTTATAAATCTGGCATTTAAAGATGACACCCACACGTTCTTAACAATGTCTTGCGCCTTTTTATTTTTTAAATTTTATTCCAAGAAAGCTTGTAAATTGTACAATAGGATATCAAGCATGAATCAGAATCTTACAGGTGTATTTACATTCCCAGTTAAAACAGACTTATTTTTCCAAAATTGACAGAAGTGTTTAAAATGGCAATTATATTTTTGCTTTTGACCCGGCTTTTAACAAAAGTGCACATGCATGTACATAAAATGTATTTCTGCAAACAGTCACTAATTGGGCTTTTTGTTTTTAAATTTTCATTCCACATATATATATTTAATTTCACCCTTTTAATTATATGTAAAACTGTTGCAATCATTGTGAAGTGTCATTGTGTACACTGATTTGACTTCCTGGGTCAGGTTCTGCTCCAGTTATGGCTAAATTAAACAAAATAAATGCAGCTGGCTCTTCCCCACATGCACATACCCGCTCAGTCACATGTACAGAAAGAGACAAAATGGCATGGCGATAGGAGGGGTGGCCCCAAGTGTGTGTGTGTGTGTGTGTGTGTGTGTGTGTGTGTGTGTGAGAGAGAGAGAGAGAGAGAGAGAGAGAGTGAGAGGAAAACGGACGTTAAACATGTGCACAACTTTGACTTATTTTACCACATGTATAGCCTAGCAATTGTTCTCAGTGAGTGGTGTCACGTTTCAACCCCCTTTGCCTTCCTTTTTTTTTTTTTACATAATAGTTTTTTTTAATAATATAATTTAGACCATGCATCAAAAGAATATCTATAAATTGAGACAACAGTGTAGATCGTATCGGTGCTGTTTGTAGAATGGCTCCTGGCTCTTATTACAAGAATTCTGGGTCACGGGGTCACTGTGGGGCCCCCACCTGCAAACACAGGGATTTGGGACGGAGACTTGGGGTGCCAGAGAATTATGAATGTCGTCCCTTGTTTTACCCAGACTGCAGGCAAATGTTCCTTAACTCTCCCTCGTCCTGGTCTCAAATCAGGATCTCATTGTGTTTCTGCTCTCTTTATTATATATAAAAATGTATTTTCTGTGAGGCGGGGAAGTAGAGACAAACGTAATAGCCTTTGCAGAAGTTGAGTCATTTCTAACTGTTGATATTCAACTCATTGGAATTCTCTGTGGGAATTCCACACCAATCTATCCAAACGCAAGTGTTGAATATAGCTTATTGGGTGCACAGTGTGCATATAAGGCCTGTGAGAGGGCAGTGGAAACCAGACTGCGTGGAGTTCAGTCATTCAGAACCTCTGCATACTGAGTAGTCAGTGGCTGTGGACGGGCGTTGAGCACACATCTTGTGTGTCCCACACCGTCCCCTGATGGTGTTGACGTGGAGTCCTTCGGTAGGGTTGGACGTTTAAGAAATGGAGATGAATACAGGTGTGGTGCAGTCTCTTGGTGCTTGCATACGTGTCTCTACACCCACTTGTGTCTTCACAGTGCAGACCCATACAGTCTGAGTTGAGCAGTGAAAGAAGGGGGTGAACATGTAGAATATTGCTTTTTTTAAATTTTTTTGTTTTTTTTAAGTAAATAAGGAGCCCGGCCTCCTCCTGGCCATCACATGATGAGCCAACCCCAGTCACTCCTGGCCCTTCCCGTCTTCCCTCCCCCCTCCTACTTTTAACCCCGCTCTACATGTTTCTGTCAGTGGACTTGTCCGTGTCCATGGCAACAGGGCCCCACCCCCACAGGGCAGAGAGGGCCCTTGTTACCCTTGCCTGAAACAGGGCTATTGCCCCCCCCACCAAAAAAACACCACACCCCACTCACACCCCCACCCACCCTAAATCAAAGGCTGGGCCTAGGGAATGTATACCACCCCAACCCCCACCTCACCCCATACCCTGGCTGACTTCTTCTGTGTGTGGACCTATAGGTTAATCCGACTGGAAATGCTTGGTGCATTTGCACATTTCGCTTGGCGTTCCCACCGCAATGCAGAGCATACAGAATGTGTGGGGAGAGAGAGAGAGAGAGAGAGAGCGGGGGGGTGGGGGGGGGGACCGGATCAGCCAGGAATGGCACAGTGGGCCGGAAAGGGCTGGAATTCCTCTTGGAAGTTATTTGGGAATTTTCTTTACAATTTGAATTAAGTAGTTTCCTAATGTCTCAAATGAAATATGCTGTTGAACTGTTGTTGGCTTGATTACGGTCGTAGTGGCTGAGGAATTTCAACTACTGCGGCCCTTGTTGCACATGTGCAGTATATTTCACTGCGTAGATGTTAAAAAAAAAAAAAAAAAAAACCTTGCTTTGCTTTTTTTGTTTTTACACTTGAGTTAAAAGTTAAAGTTTGTAAAAGCTGCATGTTGTCAGGAGTTATCTTCTACATAGCAAATTACAAAACAGACATTAGCAGTGTAGCAAGTAGATGAGCTGCATTTTAGATGTTATTTAACAGTTCAGTGAAGCTTTAGGAAAAAGAACAAGAGGGGTGTGTGTGTGTAGTGTAACTCTTTACCTTTTTAAAAAGTTCTTACACAAAGCAGTAAATTGTGTCTACAAACTATATGACTTAAATTAGCTGCATATGTATTAGGTATGTGCAGCGTGAGTGCAGGGCTGGTGTAGAAATGGATCGGGGTCAGAGTTGGTGTTTCCACATTGTGTGTGTGTGTGCGCGTGTGTTCATGCTTCAGCACTCGAGCCATATGTACATTTTGTTCCTTTAGGCTTGTGCGTGTCAACAGTCAAGGGACTTTGGAGTGACCTGCACTCTTCTCACATTTTTATACAACATCCACATGCAGGCGGACACTTGTGAAACTCTGTGACTCATTGATCCACAAGTTCCATTGTCTGCATGACCTCCACACATCACCACTATGCTCATGCTGCTCCACACAAACTGTAACTAAATTGGGCGAACCTTCAAGCTAAAAGGATGAATTGGGGATGTCTGTCCTGGTTGTTTCTAGTGACGGAGCACAGCAGCACCATTGTAGCTGCTAGTCTCCAATTGCTTCTGCTTGTGTCCGCACTCTCTACAAACAGCCACGCAATTTTGATTCTTACCATTTATCGTGACGTGGCTGGTGGAGATTCCCTCTGGTTTCTGTTGACACCTGCACCACCCCCTCACATTACCCCCCCCAACCCCACCCCCTCCTTTTTTTTTTTGACACAACAGCTGGATGCTCCTGGATAAAGTGTCTATTTTGGTTAAAGAGTGGGCTTGAGTCTTGCATTTGTTGTATCCTCATGATGCCGTGCTACAGGGCATGTTTGACTCAAATAATGTAGACAAGACGTTCTGATATAGCGTATCTTCGCCTTTTCAATCCCCTCCTTTTTTTTTTTTTTTTTTTTTTTTTTTTTTGGTCAACCCCCCTGTGCTCTCTTACTACTCTTTTCTGCAGCTTCACTTGTCCTGTTTCTCTTCCTGTTCTTGTTCTTCACACTCAGTGTGATACAATTGGTGATTTGGGACAAAGGGCGTGGTGCAGTTTTTAGCTTAATTTTAATTTTGAACACCCTCAACTCATTTAAGACCACCCAGCGGTGATTCCAAATCACCCCTTTGCCCGCTTTCTCTCCATCACTTCTCCCACGTTTTTTTTTTACCCACGGTGTCTCAGTGCACCTGCTGGTTGGGGAATGGAATTAAAGCAGAAGTCATATCTGCAGCTTATCCACCCCGGTCTGTCTCACTAGATGGTGAAGGGGATAAATACCTGCTTAAAAATATATTTTTTGTTCAAATAAAATGCCTTTTCTATTATTTACATCAAGTGTACTTGGTATTTTCAGCTACTAAATGTCTTACTCCCCTCTTCTCTCCCATCTCTCTTCCCATCTACCTTCATCAATTTCTTTTCTTTCCTCCCTCCTCCTTTATCCATCCCCCACCCTCTTCCTCCCTTGTTCTCTCTCCAGGAGCTGTAAGCTGCAGATCAGGAACATCCCGCCTCACATGCAGTGGGAGGTGAGTGCTAACAGGCTGCTAACTGCTTCCAGGGTGGGGCACCATCGGGCAGCCCAACTGGGCTCTCATTTAGTAGCCTCTGGAGTCACCTTGCCTCCCTTTTTTGTGGGGGGTGGGGTGGGGTCAATTGAGCAGGCACTTGATGATTCGTTTGAACAAGGGTGCAGCTCAGGCCAGTGTAAGGCACCGACCAGTGGGTGGAACTGTGATTGGTAGAGCAGAAATGATTGCAAATACCACTGGAAATTTGATAATGTAGATTGTTAGGTTGAATTTGTACAATTTAGCCACACAGCAGATTGGCGAAGCCAGGACAGATTGTCATGGTATACTAAACGTAGATATCGGAAGGAAAAAGATTCAGTCTCTAACAAAATTAGGATCTCTGGGTGATGTGGCAGGGTCAGGAACACGGAGATACAAAGTCACGTGATCTTTAAGCATTATATGGCTACATGTGCTGGCTACATACTTTTTTCTTTTTGCTTCTGCTGTTGAATTGATTGTTGGGCTACACATGATCTTATGTGCTTTAAATGGGAAATATGTCATGGTGTGTAAAAGCATTCAAAGCCTAAACTAGCACATGTGGTCATTGTTGAAAGGCAGAAAGTGTTTTCTTGGAGAAAAAAAAACTTGTGGAAATGAAATAAAAATAAACTTAATCAAGTGTATTGTCTGAGGGGTTGTGAAACATTCATGCGGCAGGGGGTTTGACATGCCCCCCTGGCCAACTCGAGTGTGCAAATCATATCCGTATATAGTTTATATTTCTTTTTAGAAAGCTAATTGAGGTGTTCAGGACTCTGCATTGTAGTTCTTTGTTTCATTTACGAAATGGGTCTTGAAATGAAGAGATATGAAAATATTAACGATTGCACACGTGTCAGCGTTTCCTTGACATGCAGAGGGTGGATAAAAAAATCGGCAACCTGTATGATTTTAATGCACTCCAATACACTGACCATGCAAGAAACACTAAATGTTGAGTCTGTAAGAAATGTAACACTTATTTTTAGGACATAGTTTGTAATGTCTAAGAATATATTATAAAGAACTTTAATGGTTAATTTGTAACAATAACACAATCCATAAATGCCAGAGCAAACTACACCTCATTACTTTAGTCGTGACGCTGTTGGTACAATGCGGTGTAAACTCAACAAAATGTTTTACAATATAAATGACATACAGGATGATAACCTGAAACAAGTGCTTTTTATATTAAGTCTGTTATCTGCTGCCACATTCATATAAATATATAAACAGCTTAGGGAGAGGTCACACATGAAGAAATCTAAAATAAAAATTCACTACTTGCTGTTAATCGTCCTCAAAATAAAGACTGTACACACTATTCCAACGGAGGTGACTTTTAAACTGCATTAATTATTTTGACTGATCTTGGATTAAGCCTGGACGTGAACCTTTGGCATTTTAGGCAAAAATACCACCCACAAATTTTTCTGACATTTCTTCAGAAAACCATGTTCGAACATGCAAAACTGTCCTGAGTTGTATAAGTTGGATGAGTTCAAGTTTTAGTGTCTACAATGTCTCTACAGAGGATTTAAACTGAGTTGACGCAGTAAAACTGCTCAAGGTCAGTTATTTTTAAAAATCTAAAATACAGACCACTTGTTTTTGTTTTCCATAAAGGGTTAAAGGGCATAAAAGATGTCATGTAGAAATGATTAATATAAACAAATGGTCAGCTGTAACATGGTCAGATTTCAAGGCCACCTCCTGATCTAATGAAAAAGTCTTGAGCAACAGTCGTGTGTGTGTGTGTGTGTGTGTGTGTGTGTGTGTGTGTGTGTGTGTGTGTCCGTGCATTGCACGTCTTGCTTTCTTTGCATGTGATAAGCATTTAATTTAAAACTCTGGTATTCAGTTGTCGGCTACACATTCTACTTTGATTACATACTGATCTGCTGGGCATGTACGTTTAGCTGCACTTGAACATTAAACCAACATGTCAGAGTTGTCTGACAGACCTCAAACAACACAAGTAATTTGTGAAACTAAAGATCCTACTGTTAACTTCCATGAACCAGTAACACAGCTTTTACGTGACCTTTTTTTTCCCCCTCCTCCTCTGCAGAGGTTTAGCTGTGATAGCGTGTGCTTGTGGTGTTGTTCAATTTTAATTTTCTGCTCTGTAAAGAAAGCCTAATCAGAATTGTCTTACTGAATTGCACATTTAAAAAAAAACAAAAACACTGTAAGGGTAATGCATGGCTTTAGATTTCAGCCTGATTCACTCACTGTGATCTAATGGCTACGCACGGGCTCAGCGTTTTGTAATGGTGGGCTCGCTTTGCCTACACATGTCCCTCAACTGCAGCTCCAGATCCACCCATGTTCCTAGTATGTATCGAGCGAGCTGTTTGCTTTCGCAAAAGGTGACATGGAGGCCCCCCCCCCCCCACCCTACAGATGGGGGAGGGGTTAGAAGAAGAATGGAGGAACAGAATAGAAAGGGATCTTTTGATGCAAAGGCCTTGTATGTATCTTATCAGGTAGATAAGACAATGGGTCATAGTGTTTGTAGCCCTACAGCGAGAGAATAGTGGCGAGAGTAGTGGCGTGTTCACAAGCTGTAGTGGGTGGGTGGGCCTGGTCTGTTTCCCCTTCCCTTCCATGTGCACCGATTCACAGAATGTGTAGCATGAACTCGCACCCCTCCCCCAGCCGCTGCTTCCTGCTGGAATGTACCCCACCCTTTCCTGAATGGCCTGGATTCCCATTGGCCAGGCTGAGTAGACGGACAGGCGGCTCATCCAGCCAGCAGCTAGCAACTCTTGGCTTCAGAGAACTCATATCAGAGCTGGAGCAGCTAATGATGGGGAGTGGAGATGGCAGGGGAGGCGGGAGGTTGCTTGGTTGGTGGGTTGGTGGAGCGAAGGGGGGCAGGGACGCACCGTTGTTGGCTAGAAAGTGGGGTTGAGCTCTTAGGGGGTGTGGCCTTGCGTTCAACTGAGCATGGGAGGATGTCTTAGCTTAGCTTAGTACCCTCGCTCCCCCTTTCGCTCACATTTGATCACATCTATGAATTGAAGTTTTGTGGTCTCCAGATTTGGGCATGTGGCCATTGTAGTATGGCTTTCTTTTGGATTGATGAGGGGAAAAAAAACAGCAGCTTGTGTTTGCATTAATGTGCCTTTTTTTCCATGTAGGCATGATTTTTAAAGTGTATTTTCCCAATAGACCTTTTCATAAAAAACAAAAGCAACTGTAGCTTTATGAATTTGTTTTTTGAAATCAACATTTTTTTAGGAATCCTTGTGAGTTTACGAACAGCCTGTTATTCATCTCTTATGTATTAATTTATTTTTTTTTAGAAATGGTTGTTCTGCAATGAACACACGGGTGCTTTTTGAAATAAAGACTTTTATAAATGTTATAAAAACCTGCTCAGCACCTGGAGCTCCATACAAGTGTCTTAAGGGGAGAGTCATAATTTGAGGAAGACAGGCTTTTACAATAAGGCAGCAAATTTATCCACGTAACAACATTGAACTCGGGTTCAGAATTAATGGAATGTGTCCTTGCAGTGAGCTGGGCTGGTTCCCATAGATAGCTTCTGCTCAGTGACAGGTTCTGATCAAAAAGTCTGTGTAATCATAGCCTTTCTTTCTCTTTCTCTCAGGTTTTGGATGGTATGCTTGCTCAGTATGGTGCAGTAGAGAGCTGTGAACAAGGTAAATGCATACTTGTTTGAGCTTTGTCCCAATTTGCTCAAAATTGTACCACCTTGCCTCAACACACACCACGTACCGCATTCAATTATTTTATAACTATATTACAATCTTGTTTTGTTTTTGTAAATAAAAATGTGTTCTTGCAGAGTAGCACAGTGAATTATAATTGTTTTTAACCATGTAAAAGTAGTCCACTGTGGTAAATTGTGTCACTGACTGCGTGTGGCTTGACTCTGCCGTGTGTTCTCCCACAGTAAACACTGACATAGAGACTGCGGTAGTCAACGTTCGATATGCAGCCAAGGACCAGGCCAGGCTGTAAGTACACACACACGCGCAGTGTATTCACATCATTAACCTCTAGCTCATCTGTCTGTGATATGGATCTGCTAAAGTGTTGTTTTTTTTTTTAACTTTACACATTTTTTTTTCTATCAGACATCAACTTCCTTTGTGTAGTCTGTTTTACAGTGCACCTGATTCCTCCTTCCTAAAAACCAGTCCAGTTTAATTTGACGTGCAATGATTGGGAGGAGGGGTGTGTGTGCATGTGTGGAGAGGGAGGGGGGGTTAAATTAGCCATCTGGTGCCCCCTGGTGTACATGAATCACACTGCAATGTTGCTCTCAGCACGGGCGGTTGTTGAAGTCTCCAGGCAAAATTGATTGTTTCCCTACAAAAATAAATCCATGAGGCTGTCTCGTGTATTTGGTGTGAATGCCATCTTGAGGTTGGAGTGACTTTTTCATGGCTCCTGAGAAGTGGCGCTTGGCCACTACCCTTCGGGGTGTTGGGCTTGAAAGGTCTTACCACCTGGTCCCTTGTGCCCATTATTTGAGACGTGAATCGTTTCAATTTAGACTGCGGCCTCTTGATTAAGTTTTAACGTCCTCACTCTTTGGATTCTCCCATCGATGAGGAGATCGGGAAAGGGATCGAATGGGGAGCTTTATGTTGATTGCCTCAACAGAAATTTGTTTGGCAAGTTGATCCACTCAGCATTTCACTCCCAGCCTTTGTGTGATTTTTATTTATTTATTTTTTTTAAATCATGGCCACTCAGTTGTGATCAAGAGTTTTTGAGACTGAAATTTCTTATGTCTCCCAGGGCAATGGAGAAGCTGAATGGATCTATGATGGAAAACTATGCCTTGAAAGTGTCCTATATACCAGATGAGACAGCTGCACCAGAGGGTCCTTCAGCGGGAGGCAGGAGAGGCTTTAACGCCCGTGGACCACCTCGTTCTGGTTCTCCAGGTCTGGGTGCCCGGCCCAAAGTGCAATCCGACATACCACTGCGCATACTGGTTCCCACACAGTTTGTAGGAGCAATTATCGGCAAGGAGGGTGCCACTATCCGCAACATCACCAAACAGACCCACTCAAAGTACGTACACGGAGGTCAGGAATTATACTTAACATTGCCAGTGTTCTGTGTCCTGTCCTTTTTTTTTTTTTTCTTTTTTTTGTACTGCTGACGTCCAGCGTTAGAGTAAGCTGAGTTCTAAATCATTCACTTCCTCCTACAAAGGTAAATGTAGTCTCTGGTAAGAACAAAAGCACCATGGAGAGATGCCACAATGGTAAAGTGTACTTAAAAGCTGAACACCAGTGGTGTTAACAAATTTTCAGGTTCATAATGACATCTATATGAAATCTTTGTCTTGAAGTCTTTGGATTTAGAAATAAGAAATAAAGGGGAGTCCTTCTCTGACATAATTGACAAACTGTTGATGCACCTGCTTTATTCGCTGTCAAACACTTCTGTGTCAGTAGTCCCTGAACTTTTGTCCGCTAAATGGTACAATGAATCCGCCTCCTGCTTCACTGATTAAAATTCAACATAGATGAGCTCTCTTCCTAAGTAACACACTAATGAACATATCTAGGGCCATCTCAAACTTAGTAACTAGTAAAACTGTTCACAAAGGCTGTTTTTGTACAGTGCCACACCCTTGAAATTGTTCTGACATAGTTGTGTGAGGATTTCTACCACACTGCAACTGAGTCTGCTCTTGTAAGGGTCTTTGAATGGCACCCGCTTCAACACAGATGGAAAAGTTTCACTTTTTTAGTCTTATACCTCCAGAGCTGTATTTGGCACGGTGAACCATAAACTGGTTTGACTCGGATTTGTGTTGATCTGTGGTTGTACACCTGAGCTTGGAGTCCTCCAAGGCTCCATTCGTGGGCCTCTTGTGTTTAATGTTTACATGCTCCGACTAGTCTTTAAAGCAGATGACAGATTTCTATAACAATACCATGGACTAGGGCCTAAAGGTTAATATTTACATTTGGACAATTAGATCAGTCTAGGATTGCCTCCAGAATATATCAAGAATTAAAGGACTTCAGCCCCTTCAGGATTTATAAAACTTTGTCCTTGCCTTTTATCTTCGGTAGGCTTGACTACTGTAACGCTGTCTTCACAGGTTTCTCTAAAGTCGATCAGCTGCAGCTGATTCATGCTGCTGCTGCACACTAAGACCAGGAGACTGACAAAAGGGAAGCCAGAGCAGGGAGCTATAGCTGGCCTGATGTGATCCAAAGAATTGACTTAGTCTGTTGGATTAAAGCACAAAATTGTTTTATGGCCAACATGTATTTCTGCTCTGCTAAGTTATGAGCCCTCAGACCCTCAGATTGTCTTTCCCTGGACTCAAAACTAAACATGAAGTAACAGCATTCAGTTTTTATGCACCACATATCTGGAACAAACTCTCAGAAAACTTGTGTTCTGCTCGAACTCTCAGAAAAGTCTTAAGCCCTGATTTTTAAGAGAACTGTTTGCTGTATTTTAAGTTCAAACGTTGCTGTACTTTCACTGTTATTTTTTTATTGTTAAATATGTTCTGTTTTGGGGTGTTGTTTAGCTCAGTCAGTAGAGCAACCGCCCCATGTACCAAGGCTCAGTCCTTGCCATGGTGGCTCAGGGTTTGACTCTGACCTGTGGCTCTTTCCCGCATGTCATTGCTCATCTCTCTTTCTCCCCACATTTCCTGTCACTCTTCAAAGCTGTCTATCAAACAAAGCTCAAAAAAGCCAAAAAAATATGTTCAGTTTTGACATTTTAATCTGTATTACTTTGGTTTAAATCCTCTTAAGTCTTATTTGTGTCTTTATTGCCTTGTTTCCTTTTTATGTTGTATTAATGCCCTTGTTTTATGTAAAGCACTCTGAATTGCCTCCATTGTTGAAAGGTGTTATACAAATAAATTTGCATTTCCTTGCCCTTCACTCTAGGATCGACATCCATAGGAAAGAAAATGCAGGTGCAGCAGAGAAACCCATCACAATTCACTCCACCCCTGAAGGTTGTTCGAGTGCTTGTACAACCATCATGGAGATCATGCAGAAGGAAGCCATTGACACAAAGTTGTGAGTTTGTGCCCAAACAAAATGAGAAACAGAGAGAATATTTGCCATAGCTCAACTCAATTTTAACAATTTATCATTTAGGAACATATGATGGACCAAAAGTGGTCATTTTGTTAAACACACCTTCGGCCTAATCAGATTTCAAGTGACACAATTGTCCTAAAATTCCTAAGCTCTTTATTAAAATGCCATCTGTAATTTGTTTTACTTTTACAATCCCATTAACATGAGTATGGATGGTAAGTTACGATGCACAGTTGCTGTTATTAATTGCCGAAAGTTTGACTTGTCTTGTTAGTCAGGTCTGTCTATAAACTGTATGGATTAGAAACTATTTCCCAAGAAAATTGGCATTTACAGCTTGTGCATATAGTATAAAAGAAACATAATGTAACATACTGACAGTTCACAACATGCAGACAAAATAAACATTGGTGGAGACGTCTGATCTGAATGTTTAGTTACTGTCGAAGAATTTAACTAAACACATCTGTCTTGTGCAGTACTGAGGAGATCCCACTGAAGATACTTGCACACAACAACTTTGTAGGAAGATTAATTGGGAAGGAAGGACGTAACCTGAAAAAAATCGAGCAGGATACAGGGACCAAGATCACAATTTCATCGTAAGTTCTGAGTTCACTGATGGCTCTTTTCTTTTTTTTTTTATATTGACGCTATTTGTTGTCTGCTACTCAGCTACTTGCCTTGGTGTCAGACGTTGTGCTCTGACACAATTGTTTTCATGTCTTCCTCTCCCTCTGCTGTTCTGTTAAGTCTCCAGGACTTGACCCTGTACAACCCAGAGCGGACCATCACAGTGAAGGGCACCATCGAGGCATGCTCGCAAGCCGAGGAGGAAGTGATGAAGAAAGTCAGGGAATCGTACGAGAGTGACATGGCTGCTATGAACGTAAGCATTTTCAGCACTTATGCAAAAAAGTAAAATGCCTTCAGATGTGTTTGAATGTTTGAGTTTTCATTGATTTTAACTTCTTCAAAAGTGATATAGACTGTCTGCTACAATAGATGAGTACTGTGACTAAATTAATATTAGAATACTAAAATTATTTTTTTTAAAAATTAAAACTAAAATATAATAAAAACAAGCAATCCAACAACCAAAAAAACATTCCTAGGAAGTGAATCAGATAATGCTGTTGACACGCAAAACAGTAATCTGGGAACACAGCTGCCATAGCAGCACTTTCATATCCTGAATTGTCTTTATAAATAGACGCGCTTAAAAACCTTTGCGAAACAATATAAATTTACCAGCGTGATTGTATTGTGTCAACCAGGTTTCTTTTTAATTTCTTAAGTTGGAAGAAAATAATATTGGAAATTGGATATTGAGGAATCACCAAAAATGAAAACGTTCAGACTACTTAGACTCTGCGACCACCATTCATTCTCAAACGTGAGCTTACAACTTTGAACCAATGGGGATTACACCTGGAACATAAAGCTGATTAGTGTTTATTGTGTTTACAAGCTGGAAATAATAAATGTGAGACTATCCAGAAGATGTACTCAAGATTCTGGAAGTGCACGCTCACATTTTGATCATTTCACTCAGGTTTATTTTTAGTTCCTATCTGAAGGTGTTGTGTGTGGAAACAGGTTTGATACCAATTTTCTAGGGAGTTTTCGCACCACTGATTGTTCAGAACACTCACTTTTTTTGAAAAAAGTGTTGCCAGTGGAGGTTTAGTACATGTAACATTGCCCCACCAACTTTCTTTTTTAAAATTTGTAGGTCTCTTATGTCAGGCTTAGAGTGTGGGTAAAGGAATCACTAATTTGAGGCAAACTGGTACAATGAACCTACAAGCACTTTCAGACTCTACTGAGAAGGTGCCTAGCCATACTGTCAGCCGTGTGCATCACTTTGTAATCTCAGGTAAAACTGTTTTGGATCGACTTGACCAATGACAAATTTTATAATTTGCAGATGTTCCTCTCACTTTATAATCTGAAGTGTAGATTTTGGAAAAAGTGGTGTTGATGAGCAAAGCGTACATCTTGTGATGAGTACTGTGTTTATTAAAAATGTTCTTGTTTCTCTCCAGCTCCAGTCTAACCTGATTCCAGGCTTGAATCTGAACGCCCTGGGTTTATTTCCCAGCGGCGCACCAGGCATGGGTCCCTCCATGTCCAGTGTCCCACCTCCTGGAGCTCATGGTGGATGTTCATCATTTGGAGTAAGTGACTTTCTTCTTGCTGCGTACAGTACATTGGTTTGCTCCACACACTACCAAACCCAGGACTGCTTGTGTTTTTCCATTTTTAAACTCTGTAAGTCTTGGGTCAGGCTGGTGAAAACTGCAATTCATTAAAACAAAAGCAGACATTTGGTCTTTAGCAACTCAGTTTCATGTTTCTTTTTTCCTTTAGTGCAGTCCTTATGGGGGTGAGGGGCCAATTTGGGCTTCTATGCTGTCGGCGAGCAGCCAGCCCCTTGCTGTAAGTCACCCGTCCCAAAGTGCTTTGCACGGCTTGTGGCTGCTCGCTCCGGGATTAGGAGGGGTGCAGGGTTTGCTCCAAGTTCATCTCTAGCTGCCCCCTTGGTCTTAACGTTTAGGCAAACCCTAAACTGTGTGTGGCAGTTAACCTGATGGAGAGGGAGCCGTAAGCGGAAACGGTAGTCGAACGTTTAACAGTGTTATTTCTGCCAAACATGCCACATTTGCAGGTTTTTCGATTGGCAAGTTAAAAAATCTTCAGCACCGCAAACCCTGCTCCAGATCTGAAGACTGCCAAGACAAGTTGTTAGCGTGCCCTCAGCTGACACATTGACTGGAATATTGGACTCGATCCAACATCAGCAGTTCTACTTGTTGTTCCTCTTTGATGATGTAACATCACACACTTATGTACAAGTGTTTTGCAACAAGGTATCTGTAAATACAGTCTTCTCTAATAAGACATTGCATCATTTATGGGGGGTAATGGCAAAAACGTGAACTTCATATCCAGATATCACTTTCCACCTGATGGTTTTTCAGAAAGAATTATTAAACTGATGCATGCGGCAAACTCTGATTGTGGCTTTTAATAACAGAATTAAACAGAGGACTGACAATGTCTCTGGTGCTTTTTACATGGACGGCATGAGCTCCATGGTAGCCTTGAAGAACTGACCAGCTTTTGCTAGATCCACTGTCTGCATTTGTGCATTGGTGGCAAGTGGTCTGCAGTTTTGTTGTATGTGTGTGATCTCCTTGGTCAACTGACATGTTTTTACCCAGCAGGGACATCCAGAGTCGGAGACGGTTCACCTGTTCATCCCAGCACTTGCAGTGGGAGCCATCATTGGAAAACAGGGTCAACACATCAAACAGCTGTCACACTTTGCTGGAGCCTCGATCAAGGTAAGTGACGGACAGGAGGTGAAGTTCTGAATCTCAATGATAACGTGTCGATGCTGGCTGTCTACCTGTTGTCACTTGACTGATAGGAAGTGGAAGCATAAGTGAAGGTTGCCGTTCTGTTTTTCTGTTGTGTTTTTCTCATAAATGTTGACTGTCTGCTGTCCTTCAGATTGCCCCTGCAGAAGGAATGGATGCCAAACAGAGGATGGTCATCATCATTGGGCCGCCAGAGGCTCAGTTTAAGGTGTTGTACTTCTTTACATCCATAACACATAAAACACTGTTGGTAGAAATAAAAGAATGGAGCCACATAGTTAAATTTGATGTTAGCAGCTGTTCAGTAGCTCTTTGGATTTATTTTGCAGTCTAGATTTTGTTTTATTGGTATTTTAGGTCTAAAGTATTTAACTGTTTTTTTTCTAGCCAGCACAGAAATGTTTTTTTTTTTTTTTTCTGTTGCATGTTTGCTTCCTTTTTCTTTGGAGAAAAAATGTCCCATTTCTTAAGTGCAGCAATGAGTAATCTGTACTCCAACCTGTCTGGCTGCAGGCTCAGTGTCGCATCTTTGGCAAGCTGAAGGAAGAGAATTTCTTTGGACCCAAGGAGGAGGTGAAGCTGGAGGCTCACATCAAGGTTCCCTCCTTTGCTGCTGGACGAGTCATCGGAAAGGGCGGAAAAACGGTAGGACACTGTTCGACAAGCCAGGATATTGCAAAGCTTAATTTGGCACTAATAATATGTTTATTCTAACAAATGGAGGAACAAAGGTTTAAATAGCGGTGGTCATATCCAATGTTGTGCAGGTAAACGAGCTGCAGAACCTGACTTGTGCAGAAGTGGTGGTGCCCAGGGACCAGACACCGGATGAGAACGACCAGGTTATAGTCAAGATCAGTGGACACTTCTTTGCATGCCAGGTGGGTTTCTACAAAGAGAGCAAAGATGCCATGGTACCTTTTGGAATTAAATCAAGATCAGATCAATTTAATCAATTTCTAGCATGTCAGCTGAAACATAAGATATCACTTGATCGAGGTCATGGGATCCTTTTTTAAGGACTGTTTTTAATTTGATAATTTTGTGCTATCTTATTTTTCTCATGTCATCTAGCTGGCCCAGAGGAAGATTCAGGAGATCCTGGCCCAGGTTAGGAGGCAGCAGCAGCCTAAGCCAACATCTGGAGCCCAACCTCCACTGCCCCGCAGGAAGTAAAAGATCCAGTGGATCTGGAGGAATGGTGACCGAATCTGCCAGAAGACTCGACAGATGGACAGATGCAGCAGAGTCCAGGGGGAGAAGAAGACAAGGGGTCGTAATGCTCATCTCAGGGGTCAAAGGTTATCAGAACCCAACCAAACATCCACCCCTCCTTGTCTTACTTGATGAACTTTCAAGTGTGGCTAATAAGAGACCCTACGCCTCTAACACCTCCACCCACCTCACCTCTCTGCATCTCTGTGAGAATGTACTTCTGAGGGCTCCCAACGTTGTCACCTGCCCTCACATGTACACGCCCCTCGACCGCTCTCCTCCTCCCCACCACGGGTGTGTTAAATTTTTTTTTTTGGTCTTTTTACACTAGAAACACAGAAGAAATAAGGATCCCCCCTCCTATCACCTCCTTGGTGTGGTACTTCAAACCTGACAAGATGTTTTGGTTGACTTCAGATTTAGTTTTTTTTTTTCTTTTCTTTTTTTTTTTTTTTTTTTTTTTAGTGTTTAATTGGTTGATGAAGCTTTCTCATGAGTTTTCTGTGGAAAGGAAAAGGCATTGCTATCAAGGTCCTGGTCGGACCAACAGAGAGGTTTATTTTGGGGGAGGGTTGGCTCAGATTGGGTGGGCCATGTTTAGGGGAAAGATTCTTGTTTCAGGACGGGACCCCTGAAAGGGTGGATTATATTGGGCGTCCTGCCCTTGTAATGATAGTGGCATTTTATAAATTTGGATGCATTTTATAGATAGACCTATATACATAGATGAATATATATTTAGAGGTGAGGGCAGCGCCATGACTGACACTTAGGGAAACGGTGCCGAACTGCTGCTGCCCAGGAAAACCAATTTAATATGCATTTTACTTAACTACCTCAGGATCTAGTACCTCAGAAGAGAAAAAGAAAATGATTATATATATATGAAAAAATGTTCCTTTCTTTTTTATTTTGCTTTTGTGGTATTTTGTATACTTTATAAAGCTGATAGTCTTTGAACATTTTTATTTTTTTAAGAAAATTTAAAATTTGGTCAGCTGCCAACTGACCTTGCCTTCAACTCTGGTGCTTTAGGTGGCATTGTTCATGTGTATGTGTGACTTAAGATGACCCTGTACATAAAGTCTATTTGTACATAGCAGCCCCGGAGCAAGAGTTGGCGCCCCCTCAGCTGGCGGCTGACAGGAGTATCGAGAGAAAAATCGCCTCAGTTTTTCCCCTGAGGGTCCACCATCTTCTGAAAAAAAAAAAAAAAGAAAAAAAAAGTACAAAACAACTAAGACATGCAAATAATGCCAACCGTACATAATTGCAGCAATGCCATTTAGTTTTGGGATTGACATTATTATTGGTAATGGTACTTTAATTTGTCAAAAAAATTTCCTTTTTGCCTTCCTAGGAGGGCTGTGGTCAGGGCAGGGCAGTGTGGACTGTAACAGTCCTCTTTCTAGCTGCTCTAGAGTCAGCAGAGCGTCTGTTTTTTGTCTGTTCTGTTCCCAGACCATCTGCCACCTTCTTTTGAAAACGATGGTCTCTTAGTAAGGTCCAAGCCCGACTAGGATTATTTTCATAGAGCAAGCTTTGTCAGTTCGGAGTGGCCCTTGTAGCCAGGCCATCAAGTCAATGTTAACGTTGTTCACTGCATGGTGAGGGTAGGGGGAGTCACACTGATAGATGCATTTTTTTTTTTTTTTTTTTTTTTGCGCTATAGGAAAATGATTTACGAAAAGATATTCTCTGTAACCCACAAATGTAACTTGATGTTTCAATTTGTTGCTCATACAGGGAAACCAAGCCAGAAAAGGCACACAAGAATACTGAATGAACCCTGACTGGGGGTAAGAAAAGAGGAAAGGAATCCAAAACTTAAATATACAATTTATTTCATTTGTCTCTTCATGCCGAATGTAAATATGTTGATTGTGGTAGAAGTGCTCGTATCCATGCTTCCACAGTAGAACGCCGTCTACCTCAGCTGAGGGGGTGGGGGGTTGTTGTGGCACTAGGCACCCCGCCCTGCCCCCACTGAGCGCCAGCGCGCACTGATACCTCAGTCCCCCAGAACACTTCTTTCTACATGGGCGTACCATCCTAACACCGCGCTTAACTGAGGGGCACAAGTGATACTTAAAATTATCCCCGACACCCAATTCCCTGCCTCCTCGCCAAACCACCCTTCCGTGCCCCTTTCCCCTCTTCTGCAGTTTGTTTTGATCTACCTCTTTAGACACGTATTTGAAGTAGAGGCATTCTTCTATTTGTTAGAATTTAGCCCCCCCCCGCCCCGCGCCCCTCTTTTATGCCTCCCCCATGCTTCCCCAAATATGATCAAAAACTTAAACTAAAAATCACGTACTATTTTAGAATCGAGTAACTGAAAGTGATCAAAAATATTTTCTTTTGCCAGTGTTTATATATATATATATATACTCTTTTGGCTTAATTGAAATCTTTAAACGCTGGTTATTTCTTTCTGCTTTCTAGTTTTGGTGGTGTGGCTTACATGTATTTGAACTTTTGCTTGGGTTTTTTTTTTTTTTTTGGTGAAAAGGTCAAATCACGTGTTTGATTTTTTTTTTGCATTCAATAGTTAAAATGAGAACAGGTTTTTTTTTTTTTGTTTTTTTTTAAATGGCCTGCCTTCTTTCATTTCTGGTTGTAAGACTTCAAAATAGATACAAGTCCTGTTTTTTTTTTTTTTTTTTTTTTTTTTTCCCCCCCTTTGTCTTTCACGGATGCTACACTCACTCGCTGATTTGGTAGCTGGTTTCTTCTGTTAGCATTTCTTGGCTGTGTAACGTGGAACATCCTCTTGATATGAGACAGATATGAGGGACTGGGTCTCTGAGTTTTTTTTGTTTTGTTTTGTTTTTTTTTGGTTTTTGTTTTGTTTTTTTTTCCTTTCGAAAAAGCGATCTTACTTCAGCATGATATTCCCTCCTCCCCCTCTCTGCAACCATGCTTGTGCCCCTTCACCTCCCTTTCACACACAGCTCCACTTGTCAAATGCCTCTGAATAAAACAAAAAAAATAATTAAATTGTGGCGTGTTCGTCCTGTGTTTGAACACCTTTTTTTCTTACTGTAGTGTGAGTATATCATCGTTGGAAAGTTCTCATTGTGTATGCACGCACAGGCAACCAAATTTATATCGCTCGGTCATGACTACAACTTAAATTTTGTAGACACTTGAGCTGCTAAGGTGACTGGCATGTTTTATATTGTGAGTCAGGTCTGATTGATCAACTTGATTAAATGTAAAAGTAGATTTCTTTATGGTACAAACTAAGAATATGTTGATTAGCTGATAAAGCAGATTTGTCTGTCACTAATTCTCACTTTATAAAATAAGTTTGGACTGGTAGACTCATCAGATAAGAAATCTATGCTGAATGTTTCATTTGTTTTCATATTATGGATGGCAGTCAATATCTATGTCCAAAGATCTATCCATACATACAAATTGTACACTATATGCTACACTTACTATACTACTCTTTTTTGCAGTCAAATTGTCTTATTATTCTTGTACACTCGTACAATCCAGTGTGAATTTTTTCACTTTGACAGTCAGAGAGGTATTAATGTATGTTAAGGTTGTAATTTGCAGTAGGGTTAAACTGGGCAGCATTCTATTGAAAAGTGTTAGTTCTGGCCACCCCATTTACATACATGAGAGGGCCATACTTTTAGAAACACCTCAGCATAATGCTGTTCAATTCAATACTACTGCATACCTGAATCTCAATGGTAAACTGTGTTAAATTAACAAAAACTGAAAAGTTATAAGCTTCGTAAAAGTCAAATCTTTGGGACAACTTATGAGGTGTTGTGTTGGATCACTTATTACATTATTATACTAACGGGCCATGATATGATATGTGCCATACAAAAGAATCACACTGAAACTTTAAAATGTGACCCCAAATTAAACTCCACAAAGAGACAACAGAATGTTTTACCAAATTATATTTTTAGTTTTCTGAGACCATCATCCACAATAAGTACCAGTACAGTGTGTTGCTGTCCTAGGCTTTCAGTAGCTTCAACCTAAAATTGAGTGGCAAATGTTAAATGTGAGCATTTTTTTTTCTAATAACCAAACCTTGAATTACCTGCGGGTCATTTGTACTTAAGGAAGATTGGTTAAATAATACATATTATGTGGCTTGACAGACATGTCTTCAGAACATGAGTGGTTAGTTTCAGTATAAGGCACAGTGTTGAAAAGCAGTACTTGGCACAAAATCTGCCCAAAAGTATTTCTTTTGATCAAAAAAGACATAACTTGAACTCAATTCATCTCCTAGCAACTACTTCATCCAACGATGAGAAAAATCAAGGAGATTAAAAGGAGCAGTGCATCACTCAGACATTTAACAGCCTCTTTAGTAAATCTTACCAGTCATATACTGCTGTAGCATTAGCATTCACTGTAGCCAACACTTGTTTAGCAACTTAATTAAGACACAAAGACAGTATTATTATTTACTAATATTTCTCTACAGACATGAATGTAATCCTGCTATCTTCACTCTTTAATTATACGACTTACATAATGCTTAGATTTGCATATGTCATCTGTGATTTTCAGTATTTTTGCCATTAAAGGGCAGAAATCCTTTGGTGTAGCTCTTTACAGCCTACAGGGGGCGTCTCTCAGTCAGCAGGTGATGGCTCTCCTCACCGGAGGGGAACAGTGCCTCCTTCAGACGAACCATGCGACCTCTGACCCCAGCGTGGCCGCAGGCGTCCTCCACCAGTGACCTACGGATGGGACGATACACCTTGTAACGCCTGGGAGACGGGAAAAAGTGAGATACGGGGTGAGAGGATGGAAATATTTGGGCGGGGGTCAAAATAACAAGAAATGACACACATTTTCATGTCTTAATGGTACAGGTATGCATGTCACGGCTACTCACTTGCAGACCAGATAGGCAATGAATGCAAAGACAGCCACCAGCACAGCAGTAGATGAGAGCACCACTACTGCAGCATTAGAAGTCTTGGACACTACAGGGACACAACCAGAGAGACAGAACAATCAGTCAATCAATCAATCTGTCCACTGACTACAAAGCTGAAGAGAATAGATTTATATTCATTTGTGAACATGTGTAGGATATGAGAATACATATCTTTGTGTAACTGACTGTGTGTATCCTGGGACTTGTTGATGGTGACAGTGGTGGTGGTCAGGGCCAGGCTGCTGGAGTCCTCCAAGGTGATGTTAACACAGTAGGTGCCGGGCTCCAGAAACGTTCGCCTGAGATGCACTTCACACTCCGGCGTTGGTGGCACGTCATCGCACATGATGTTACGTACCTGGGTACAGCTGGGGTCTGACACAATGGTGCAGGCTGAAGTGGGGACGCTGAGGACAAGGGGTGGAAAGATGAGGTGTTAACTAAAATTAACAAACCTTTCTTTGTCTTTTTTTTAATATGCCATAGCACCAGAGATTTTCAACTTTGAATTATTTCATGATTCAATTAGATTATCTAATAAATCTCTAATTTCCTTGACTGTGATTTTGTATCACTAGACTCGAATAATTTTCAAAAATATAGATTACTTACTAGGCATCAATCTGTGTTTTTGATTTATTTCTGAGCTAGAAATGTAAATAAAAGCAATTAAAACATATTCTATATTCCCTTAGAGAGGAAAGGCTGTTTTCTGGAGATACAATTTTGGATTTTACCCAACAGCAGTCAAGAAAAACACCGACATAAACTTAAAATATAAAGTGAACACTTATACACTCACTTTCCTAGACACTTCACGAGGAAGCTGATGTCAGTGCTGGTCACTCTGGAAGCCGACACGCCCACAATGCGACTGTTTGGCTGGCTGTTCAGTGCGTGCTTGGGCTCTGCAGAGGACACATGAATGCAGCTGGTTTTAGGTGTGTGATGAGGCTCAAAGTATTTCAGTGGAGGGTGTTGCGTGTGTTCTCCACACTCCACAAAGACAGTTTTGGGGGGGATGAACAATTTTGATATGAAACCTTTTCATATGACATCCATTGCCTGGATGTTCATCCTGCTGAAAAGAGGGCTACAGCTCTGTTCTGCTCAGTGGAGCTGACTTTCCTTTAAGAGCTGAGTCTACCCCATGTTGTAAACTTGTTTAGTTGAAAACGGAAATAAAAGAAGTACATTATGTTTGCATTTTGCAGTGGTAAATGTTTCACTACATGAAAGCAATCATGTATCCTTACTACTGAAATGGTTTTGTGTTCTCCTTGTGGTTACAGACCTGCAAGTGGCTGTGTGCAGCTGTTTAGGCACTTTAAACTAAATGCTAACATCAGCATATTAGCATGTCACAGTAACAATGCCAACATGCTGATGTTTATCATGTCTACAATGTTCGCCATCATAGATTAGCGTGTTAACATGCGTATTACAAACAATAAACACAAAATACAACTGATGATGATGAGGATGTATTGGGCAAAAAACACTTTAACCTAATGATGACGCTCAATGAAAAGTCAGTGGATAACCAGTGATTAATTCTGTGGGGGATGAACGTCTCTACAAAATGTCATGGCAATTCATTTAATAGTTGTGAAGACATTTTACTCAAAACCACAAATTTCAACCTCATGATGGCACTAGAGGAAAAGTCATTAGGATTCATTCTCTGGGCAACATAAATATCTGTACAAAGTTTCAAGATAATCCACTCAGTAATTGTTGACATTGAAATTTGAACCAAAGTGGTGGAACCAACCAACCAACCAACCAACAAACAGACACTGCCATCCCTGGAGCATTATTGGCTGAAATGAATAAATAATTAAGGAGAAAGTGAAAATTTGAGCTGATCTATTATTTTATTTTCATAAAGGATAATCATTTTTTTTTTATAATAATCAAAAGCTACACTAAGTGGACCTTTTAAAAAATTTCTGACTTTAGTGCCATCTTGTGGCAGCATCACATAAGACACTGATTTATCCAAAGTAGTGTTAAACTATATGTATCTCATCAGACTACACAGTGAAAAAAGAACTTTAGCCTCCCACCCACCAATAATGGTGATGTTGCCCACGAAGGTCCCATGGGCGTAGCGGAAGCACTCATTGTTCTTGAGGCGCCTGGTGTGGAGCCAGGCCAGAGTGGTAGGGTTGGTCTCTGGCATTGAAGTGGACACCGTTGGGGCGAGGGGCTCCGTGATGGGCATGCCTGTTGTAGGGGCGGAAGAGGGGAGGGGTCGGCTGGTTTTGGGTGGTGCTGAAACGGGAAACAAATGTCAAGATACAGACTGAATGATCTGGATGAGAATGTGTGTAGGTGATGCATGCTAGCATTTTATTTTCAAGTATTCATTAATATTTCATGCACTCCTGTTCAGATACATGTACTTCCTCTGTGTCTCGCCCTCTTATAAACACTGTTTGTAATTGAACTCACCCTGTGTGGTCTCCACCTTGATGGTACCAGCATGAGTTCCAGGTGGGGGTGTTGGACCCACTGAAGGACACAGGAACACAGTAAGACTCATGTGATTTTGTCAGGTAAGACTTCAATGATCTGTGCTGGGAAAGTCTCCATCTGGGTCAGACTGGAAGACCAGATGTGTCCAGTGATGCAGTGTCCAGCCCAAGGTTAACAGCATTCTCATTTACCTCTGGTTGTATGTACCATGCAGATAGTTTTGGTTTTATTTACCCATGGTTTGAGAATACCTTCCCTGAGATGTCTGCTCCCACGTGAATAAAATAGAGGTGAACATGCTTAAGGCATTGAAAACTTACATTTAAAAATTTAACAGCAGCTCGTATTATTACTAGAAAGTAGTTCAGTGGAAAAAAAAAATCATCCCTGATATCTTAAAACCTGGGAAAATAAAACTCACAGCTAGATAGCAGTATGTGATCTTAGTACTTTGATAGATAGACTTTACCTACTAGACCATCCTGGTCTAGTAGGTTTAAGTTTCTGAAAACAAGACTATAATGTTCTGCAGGTGCCATCACGGTTGTCTCAGCTTGTGCTTAGAGGCATAAAATTCTTGATTTTAAATTGGGAGCCATTTGAAAGATATAGGAATTCACTGGGCAGAGAAGGTCAAACAAATGTTATCAAGTTTCATTGAGGGAACTTCAAGATCCACCATTTTTACATCTAAAAGTCAGGATATCTAAAATACTAAACCACTGGATTAAAAGCCTCTAAATATGAGCCTCAGTTAAGAGGACATAGACTGCAACAACTGCCACAAGTATATATCTCTGTCCAGTACCTGTGGGATGTGATGGTGTGGAGGTCTTCTGAGTCGGGGTGGCAGAAGTGGGTGGACACTCTATAGGGAACGCTGCCTCCACCACCAGCTTCACACTCATGTTCCCCAGGCTGCTGTAGGTGTGTGTGGTCACATCACGGTGTGTTACCAGCTGGTTGCCATCTCTGAAGTCCCAGATGTAGTCAATGGAGGATGCGGTTTTGAGATAGCCGCTGGGGTCATGGAGCTGGACTTTGAAGATCACATCCTCACCACGAAAGTAAACATTCTTAGTCTGGTTGACCGCGGCCTTCTGGGAGATGTTGACGGCCACTGGGATCTTATCTAAGAGAGAGTGTGTAGGGGAGTCATACATAATTAATTCTCTTGTGCTTGTATTAAGTTGTACACGCTTGTGAGTTTGTCTTCACCTGTGACGTAGAAGACGGTGTTGTCAGTGGTGAGGGGGCTGTACTTCCTGCGCTCACGTTTCCTGTAGACCATGACCTCCATGACATCTGCCCCCACAGGGATGTTGGTGGTGTTGATGGTCACGCTGGAGGAAGAGCCGTCACATGTCTCATAATACTGACCTGTGCCAAACAGAGAAGATGAATGGTGAGAAAACCTGGCACTTAATTTAGTTTTTGAATGTACATGTGTGTAAACTGGTAAACCAGTGTTTTTTTTTTTTACCCATTGTATGCCACACGTAGACATAACTCTTGTGTCTCCAGTCATTGCTCTGAGGGAAGGGCTTCCCATCAGGGAACACATTGCATTTCTTTAGGTCTATACACTTTCCAAAGCCATAGTCATCCAACCAGGAGGTCCAGTTGTACACATAGCCTGAACGCAATTGTCCATTGGCTGCTCAGAAAAGAAGAGAGTGAAGCAATGTTATTAAAAAAAAAAAAAAAAAAAAAACTTTACAAAATAACAAAATAACTTACAAATAACTTGTAATGTGAAAGAGGTTCCTTAAAGTGACAAATCTCATAGACAACTATCACTCAGCACTGCATTTTCCCTAAGCTCTATGAGGCATTTTAATCTCTTTTAACTAACTGTTTTGGTTTTATGGCCAGCAACTTTATTATTCTGGTTTGTTTCTAGGAACAGTTATTTTCAACCAAATATCTTCAACAAAAATCCACTGTTCACTACCTGTTCAGTACAAAACACCAGACAGACAGTTAACATTCACCCGATGGAGCATTTAACCAAAGATTTAAATTAAATTTAAATCAAAGAACCAGATATTTCCCTCCTGAGTTCATGGAGACCAAAACAGAGCTAAAAGAAGTCCAGATACAGAGCATTATCAATCACCACATGAACAGAGACATGACTTCAAATGATTTATAATGTTGATCTTTGTCTGCTGGATGTATAAAAAGGCAAATATTTCATATTTACAAGTTTGTTCATCATATCAACTTTATGAGTTGATAATATGTCTACATTGTGCTGCCCCCAAGTGGCCAAAAAAAGATTCAATATTGCTTTAAGTGTACATGTGAAATAATTTATTATTACTATGCTTGTGTGACATTTTTTTGTTCGATGCATGGTGTAGTATGGCTGTGTAATATGGTGTAGTGGTGTTTTGTGGTGCGGGCCTGGCCGGGCTTTTTGACAGCACCTGAGGCCTCCAGCTCCGTACCATCCTCACAGTGATCATCCCATACAAGGTCCCCATTGGAATCCTCCTTCTGACATGGAGGGTACTCCAGCTTTGCAGTGAAGGAGATGCAAGAGCCATTGAGAGCCGGACTGTCGCTGGTCAGACGGACCTTGGGTTTACCTGCGGAAATGTGGATATTCCAGGTGAAAAACTCAGATCATTGTAGGAAGATTTCAGAGGAGAAAAAAAAGACAACTTCACTCACCTCTGTGGCGTGTCAGCTCTTTTGGCTTTGGGTTTAGTGGAGGGTAGAGATATTCATCCCATGGGTTGGTGTCAGGATCCCAACCAGGGATTGGTGGAATTGGAAATGGGAACTTTCCAATGGCATGTTTGTGAGGGAACATGTCACCATATGCTGGAGAGAGAGAACAAAGCACATTTGAAGATCCCATACACTTTAAATTATGCTGAGGATCACTGAGGGAAACTGACTGTCCAGGGTTAATTGTGCAAATTTAAAGACACGTGGGCTTGCCTTCATTTCTCCAAGGTAATTTAATCCTAAATTCAAACTTTTAATTTATCATCTGGAAAGAAATCATCTGACATTAGAAATTTACCTTTTCAAGTTCAGGTTTCTGAATAATAATGATGAGATCAGGATTTCAACAGATAGTAGTTTTTTTTTTCCTTAAAACTCCCTCTAAATAAAAAGCATGAAAATATTTGAAATAACATTTTAACACCAAGCATATCTGTCCTGTGAAGAAAATAATTGGAATTTTGTCACCAGATGATGATATTTGACTCTACTCTATTTATTATTATCTTGAAGGAATTAATCCTTTGAATGTCTTTTAATCGTTAATTATATTTCTATTTATAACTTCAGCGTTTGTTCCTGGCATCTGTCTTAATTTACTTCAGCGTGACTGACATATTTAAGGGTCAGTGGGTGGCCGAAGAAAACAACAAATTCCTTCAATGTGATTTGATTACAGGAAAAGGGTTATCTGTCTTTGTGTAAGCAGGCATCTGTGCTGATATTCATCTCAAAGGTAAAACAAACGAACAATTTAAAATAAATGTAGCTGTCATGATTCATTTTCTTGTTTTCATATCGATAAAGTTTAATTAAATAAATTCTTTGAGCCTTTGGACTCTTATATGACTTCATTATTGTAAATAAAATAGGTTAAGCCATTTGTAGTTTAAGATTTATTCTATTTTTATGGATGTAAAATAGTTTCCTGCTTTTGTGTGGGTAAGTTTCAGTCAGGGCACACGCCTTAATTAAGCTCATGGGACTCTGAGTGCAGACAGCTGGTGACAGGACAGGTATTAAAGAAACTTTGAGACAAATATCGAATATTAAAAATCAGTTTCACACTCAATAACTCCTGCGACACAACTATTTTAAAGTAAAAAACCGATGAGATAAAAGATTTCTGTGATTTCAGTGCGGATGTTGAAATTTAGGTGGGTCATTGAGTATATATATGATGAGTCTGTTATTAATATTTCTGTGCCGGATCTCGTCAGACTTTTTTGTTCAAAATATTGGCTTCATAACAGATCAGCTGACAACTTTAAAGCAGCACTACTTACTCTTGCGCCCTTCAGCCTGATGCACAACGCAGACACAAACCAGGAGAAAAACACATCGCAGGGCTTCCATTTCTATCAGCAGGAAGGGTAAAAAAAAAAAAGGTTGATATATTTAAAAACAAAAAGCCAATCCACCTCCCAAAAATAGTCGATCTCTTCACCGTCAGAGCTTGTCCCTCTCTCTGCTCGTCCAGCAGTACTTCCCCCTGCTTGTCCTGGTGTTCAGTAATTTAATCTGGGGGCCGCTGAGCCAACAAACATGTGATGTTTCCTAACAAGACGCATCTCATCCCTCATTAAGTCTCCAAGACGCAGGGAACTCATGAGAGATGAGATGCGCACGGGCATGCGCACGCCCCCCTCTGCCTCTGATAAGGAATGATTAAGAGCTGTTTGCTGCTCAACATGTGCTTCATGGTCACCTCTCATGTTTGCATGTTTATATATTTATTCGCCTGTTCTGACGATGTGATAATAATGTTTGTATAATGTCTTGTAGTATGGACTACGATGTCCATACTTTCTTTTTTATGTTGAGTACTTTGCCCCCCCTTTTTTATTTTCCCCTAACTTACAGGATTTGATTCTGAAACTTGCTAGACTTAAAATAAATTTTGGCTGATTTTTTTTTTTATCTCCAAATAAAAACAATTTTATTCGAAATTCATTCGAAAAAACGGTTAATTTCGATCAAATCTCTGCCTGAATAGAAAAAGGGACACAGATTGGTGCATAAATGTAATTATAGAATTGCATTATAGAGGTGTACTTTGATTGTGAGGTCAGTGCCTCGTAACCTTAAATGTCCAGGTGCGACAGCTGAGCACATGACTGCATTATTTTGGCACATCTGCCTCATTCCAGCTGTGTCACGGTGAGACGTGAACTTGAGCCACAGCTGCACAACCCGCAAAAGCAGAAGCAAAAAGCGTGTGATGCGCAGCACAAGTCCTGCTCGTTTTCAACCAACATGTGACAGACGTCGTTATTTCAGCGGGTCTTCTGCTGTCACAAGGAGAGTTTGGAATGAAGTCACAAACAAATCTGAAAAACACTTCAAGATATTTAATTTTCAAGCGGCTTATTGAAGTGAAAATTCGTGCGCACAATGCTGGGGATGCTTCGGAGCTGAATGCAGATAAAAGGAATGACTGATTTCTAATATTAAAGAACAAAACAAAAGAGGAGGTTTTAAATGTTCAGACAGCAGATAGCAACTTAATATACCGTATAGAATTAATTCTAATGCTCTTAAAGACTGGCAATATGATGCCCTGAATTAAAACCAAACTATGGATGTCTGAAATTCATCCATGACTTTCATATTCACCAGGAAAACTGAAGGTGATCATGTGTGTGTTTGTGTTTGTGTGTGTGTGTGTCTCGGGCTTCATGATGCCAGATGATAATCCGTTTAAATGATTACTTAGAGCCTCGCCCCTCACGCAGTCTAAGTGGTCTAGCTGTTTGGAAATCAAATCATAAAAATTTGAAATCATATTGTAATCATCAAACATCGACCGCGAGGTCTGATAAACTTTATTGTTGGCATTTCAGTAACATTTTCATGAATGCCCGATAAAGTCAGTCAGACTGGAGCAAAACACCAAAGTTGTTTTCATATGTGATCACATGTCATCAATAAAACGGTAATAAGTGAGACACAGTTGAGTTGAGTGGATGCATGAAACAAAACATCTTTTTTTTCCCTAGTTTATCTCCATGGCGACCGCTCAACAAAACCTCATTCACTAATGAAGGCCCCGAGATGTGACGGAGAACTCTAGTCATATAGTCGGTGGATCCTTTTTTTTTTTTTTTTTTTTTTTTTAATTATTTATTTATTTATTTTTGTCAGTCATGAAATGTCAGTGAACATCATTACAGCTCATCCTCCAGTAGAGGGCAGCACCACTCCGCAGCTCCTCGTGATGTAGAGCTGGAGAGGTTGGAGCTCCTTCAAGACATGTCTCCCAGACACCTCCCATATCAAATCAGTATTAATGTGTTCATGTTAATGTTACATATTATGTTTATATACATATAATTACACATTATACTGTAATTATATATTATAATTATACATTATAATTGCGTATACTTGGGAGATGAGTATTTTTACAAGACAACACAACCAAATTGACAACTAATACTACAATTCTACTACAATTATAAATTATAATTACTATAATCCTTTTGAACATATGGCTGCATTTAACTTGTATTTTTATTATTGATTACCAGCTGATTATTACACAAATTAATTGATCAATCTTCCAGTTTATAATATGTTCACCACAGTTTCCCAGACTCTCCAGTGTGATGTCTTCAAATCGTAGACTAAACCAGCAAATATTCGCAGCTGAGTAGCTGGTATCAGTTAATTATTGGCGTTTTTTATTTCATAAAAGGGCTCAAAATCATGAATCAATTGTCAAAACTGTTGCTGATTAATCTTCTCTCAGTTGACTTCTAGATGAGTAGTTTTTATGTCTGTCTGTCTTCTCTTTCAGCCAACACACCAAAACATCACTGCTTACAAAACAGAAGAATGAATGAACAACAAGTCAGAAATGCACTGTGCAGCCAACTTTTTTCTCCCTTTGTTTTTTCTGTGTGTGTGTGTGTGTGAGTAGGAGATTCATGTGAGTACTTGTCGTGCCTTCTCATTTACAGCTCTGGCTTCCAGTTGGATAGTGGAATGTAGGAACATTCCCGAGAATGTGGACTGGACCTTTAGTGTGTGTGTTCTTTTGGTGTTTATGTGTGTGTCTGCAAATGTGCTGGCAGTGGAAACTCCAATTGAGTGTGTGTGTGTTTTGGCTGCAGGATGGAAACATATGGGAGTGTTCACTGTGCAGCACTGGAAATACATGAAGGCCGTCTTTCCTTTTCAATCTTGAGCCTCATAAACATATTCCCACAAGAAGACAGGAGTCAGGAGCCGGTCACTTCTAACTCTCTCTCTCTCTCTCTCTCTCTCTCTCTCTCTCTCTGTTTGTGTGTGTGTCTGTGTCTCTCTGATCTGCCTATCTCTTTCATTTCCACCCTCTTTCTTTGCAACACCCTCATTTGGTTGCCCTTCTTGTCCTCTGAAGTCCTTCTTTGTGCTTTCAACTTCTCAATCTGTTTCACCAGGTGTGCTCCTCTCTCCTCTGTATACTGTAATCATAACCATCAGAAGCTATACTGCCCTGTCATCCTGAGCAGAGGGGAGGTGAACAGCTAATCCCACCATTTTACTCAAAAACTAAAAAAAAAAACAAAAAAAACAAACACCAGAACAGGAGAGCCAAACTGTCTCCAAAGCTCCACTGGCTGCATTGCCAGGTTGCATGCAGTGGCCTTTTCACAGCTCCAGCCAGCCACAATACAGAACAGAGCTTGTGAAGCAGGATGACGCAGAAGGTCTTCGATTGTAGAGAAGAAAAATTGGGTACAGTCTGACCTCCTGTTGGCCATCACCATAAAGGAAATATCCCCCTGAGGTCACTTGGAAAATGTATTAGGAAATTATTATGCATTTTTCCACTGAAACCCTGACATGACTTTTAGGCTTAAACCTCTTTCATGCTCTAATTTTGGAGCCACTTGCTCTGCAGGCTGTGTTAAATTCATCTGCAGTGTGGTACAGTAGGAGAAAGTTTATATGAAAACAAAACTATGCAATTTTCCACTTCCACAAAAGAAAAAAAAAACCCAAAACAAAACAAATCTCCCAAAACCACCTTAAACTGGGCCTGACCAAAGTCTTTGTCTACATTCGGAGGAAAGGTGCCAAAATCTCGCCTGAGAACCGGAGGAGAGCGAAGCAGCGACCGCCTCGCTTCCCGGCACCGACAGACGGTCATGGGACTGTGGTGCTTGCCGCCAGCTGGCCGGAGAGAGCATCTTTGATGTGTGACGCACCGGGGAGACGCCTGCACCAATCCGACCCTCACACACAGACTGGAGGAAATATAAAAACACTGCCTCATTCCACTGCAATGTGAGCTTATTTATAACGTGCTGCTGTTGTGTGTGGTGGAGATGTATTGCCATCTCCATTAAAACACTAGTAATAACTTTTAGGAGTCACGACAGGAATATTGGCACCATGCGATATTAAAGCTGTAACTACCAGAGCCTCACAGACATCCACATTTATAAATAGACTTATCCTAGTGATGTAGAGTTGAATTATTAAAACAAGATGTTCTGCCTGACTCTGGATTTTTTAAAGTTTGTTCCCATTAGGGTTTGTTTCCCTGTCACCTTGCTCTGAGCAGGTGTAAGAGCAGGTGGATGTATCAGGTGCATCTTCAAGCCGTGGTATGTGAGCTCAGATTTACTCGGGCTTTAGGACCCCGGGATGAGCTGGATGAGTCTGCGCACCTCCAACATGTAGAAGTTGAGGGGTTTGTCTTGAACCTGCCTTGTCTGTCACTCGTGTCCAGGGTCTGGCGCTCCATGGATTCAGCGCTAGACTCCATAAGACTCATGGACTATTTATTTCTTTTTCTGCTTTTTGGATAGTCCCTCTTCACTCTGGTGAAATGCAACCGACTTCAAACTTGAGTCAAAGCTCAATAATGGGGAAGTCAAGAGAGCGCTGGGCTAACTTCTAACTTCATCATGAGGTTGTGGGGCAGAGCTATAGCAGTCCGGAGGAGGATGCTCTGCCTCTGGCTGCTGCTCCTCGGGTTCGCCTTGGTTACTCTTGCGCTCTCGGACCTCTTTAACAGGGACCGGGACCACAGTCAGCAGAAACCTGGCCCTCCCCGCCGCCCCCTTCAGCGGATTCAAAGTGCACCGGACCTTGAGATAATCGTGGACTCCCGGGACCCTGCATTAGAGCTCGGCGTCGATCTCGCTCCGCTAAAATCTCTGCAAGAAGATCAGCTTTTATTTGTGCCATCGACGCAGGGCACCAAGAACCCGCCGCAGAAGAAGGGGAGTTACAAGGTGCTTCTGCCCGGAGCGAATAAGGACATCCGTGCCACTGCGCCTCCGACGCACGGTGAAATGGGCAAAGCAGTACGGCTACACCTGGAGGGTATGGAGAAGGATGAGGAGATTTCCGCGGTGCAAAAGTACGGTTTCAACGAGGTGGTCAGCGAGAGGATATCACTACATCGCACGCTGCCTGATGCGCGCCATCCTGAGTGAGTTTCCACAGCACACGACTGAAAAGATGAACCAAACCTTTTGCACTTTTTTGCAACTAAAGCACGTTAAAGGTTAACTGAGTTGTCGCTCTGATAGTGTGAACTCGTTTCCCTCTTAACAGGTGTCTGGGAGAGCAGTACAGCGAATCGTTGCCCACGGCCAGTGTTGTTATCTGTTTCCATAACGAGGCTTGGTCCACGCTCCTGCGCACCGTGCACACCGTGCTGGACACCGCACCCAAACAGTATCTGCAGGAGGTTCTGCTGGTGGACGACCTGAGCCAGCACGGTGAGTCCATCCATCCATCCATCCATCCATCCATCCATCCACTTGACCTGCGCATGACCTCTCTGTCTCTGATCAACTTCTCAGGTCACCTGAAGAGTGTGCTAAGTGAGTATGTGTCTCACCTGGACGGGGTGCGTTTGATTCGCAGCACCAGACGCCTGGGTGTTAGCGGGTGCCGTGCCCTAGGTGCTGCCAGAGCTGCAGGGGAGGTGCTGGTGTTTATGGACTCTCACTGTGAATGCCAGAAGGGCTGGCTGGAACCACTTCTGGAAAGAGTGGCACAGGACAGGTACTATATTTATATTACTTATATTTAATATTCTCCAAGAATAATGAACCATTGTATTGTGAATAGCTTTGTTGGTTACATCCAAAAAGATAAAATGTGTGGCCAGACTTTTACAATGAAGAATGTTTAAGATCTCGATAAACATTTGATCTGGAAAAGCTGCGTCCAAGCCTTCTGCTTGTTTCTCTGCTGTGTTCTGCTGTTTGACATAAGTACTTGAGAGAAGTGAGAAGATGGCAGGCTCAGAGTTATCAGTTGTCCTTACTCATTAGTACCACAGGAGGATACTTGTGCTGTGTGTGTATCCAAAGCTCAGCTCTCATGATTTGGCTCCAGTCTTGTATCTCAGGCTGCCTGCAGCGTGGATCTAATTAGACTAGTTAATTAGGCTGAACTCTCAGACCTGGACTCTGCAACCACTCAACTCTCTCAACCACGTTTGACCCCTCTGCCATTTCTTGCACTCCCCCCCCCCCCCCCCCCCTTTTAATCTCTTCATTCCATTTTTCTTTGAGCATCACATCACACTTGGCCTCTTGGTAGAACTATTTCAAATAACATATGTGAACCAGAACAGACCCCAACAAAGGACAGCGTGTCTCTTTGAACTATTCCCCTGTGACACGAGCCTGAAACACATTCAAACGTAGACATTTGAAATTACAAGCACACGCATACACTGATGAGGAAACGTGTTTCCAATCTCACTGCACACAGACCTTGAATAGCAAATAAGAATGTAAGCAAGGAAGAATGGTTGAGACCTTTAAATGACTTCTTCCAAATCTTTGACTGACAGGAACATGCTTCTCATTGAAAGTCAATGAAAACAAACAAACAAACAAAAAACACGTACATTTCAATAAAATAAAAATGAGATGAATATGCTCTCTCTTGCAGGACCAGAGTGGTATCCCCCATCATGGATGTGATAGACTGGCAGACCTTTCAGTACAATGCCACCCAGTGGCCAGTTAGGGGAGTGTTCGACTGGAGGCTTGACTTCTATTGGGAATCTACCCCTCACCTAGACTCTGCTGTTGAGCCTCTGCGGTGAGTTTACAGCTGCAGCAGGGCAAAATGATGTCAGATGGGCTTTCGTGACATGAGTTTATACCGGAAAAAGATTAGCTAAGCAGAAAAGGAGGACGTGGAAGAACTGACCAAATTAACTTTTATCTTTTTATGTTTACGGGTGCAGAATTGATATTCTGCATCTGAAAAGTGCAGCAAATGAGAGAGATGTATGGAAATAACTGGAAATAAAAATCTGCACACCATTGGATTTCTTTCCTCTAGGTCAGTGTGCCTTTATTCTTGAGGTTTAGGAGCCACAAAGAGGTTGCAAGGTTGAACTGAAGGGTCACAAGATGATAAACAAGTCAGAAAAACAACAATCATATGTTAACTACATAAAGTAAGTTTATTTTTTCAGATATTTGCTCTTATCTTTGAAGTTGTCTTGTAAAATAGCGTATAGTTCAACCCATTTATAGACCCATAAAACACATACCAATAATAAAAAGCAACCCAAAGAAGGTAAAAATCATTCCTTGCTGTGCGTGCTCACAGCTCATGAAGATATATAACCTTTGGCAAGGAGTCACCAGATAACTAAGCAACTACTGTTGTGATCTTTGCAAACTGTGATGGTAATGGTCCAAAGTTTGCAATATTTCTCTGCTCCACTGACACGAAGACAAATTCCTGTGTTTGCCCTTGGCCAATAAAGTGATGCTGATTCTATCAATGACAGGAGCCCAGCACTGGGAGGCGGAGTTGTGGCCATCGACAGACATTTCTTCCAGAGTGTGGGAGCCTACGATCCGGGGATGCTGCTGTGGGGGGAAGAACAAATTGAGCTGTCAATCAGGGTGAAGCAAACATTTTTTTTTCTTCTTATCAAGGTTCCATCCAAAATCCTCCAATAATTCACCTGCTCATGCAGAACAGAGTGATGACAGCTTACTTTCAGTTTTTCATCTCAAGTCACGTAAGCTTTTTTTCATATCAGTGCTTTGACTTTGTGATTCAGTTGCCTTCTGTCAGCGCCTCAGGAATGTTGCGCTGGGATCATGATGCCTTTTGCAAATGGAAATCTCAGGTTGAATAGTGGTCTGGGAATGTCTGGGCCAGACGACAAATGCACAAATATGAGAGGAAAATGTTACTTGACCACTTGTTTTCCTCTGATGACCATTTAAATGCATATTGTCGAAGTGTGACATGTTCTGTGCAGGGTTCAAATGTAAAATGGTGATGTCTGTAGACATATTTGTGCACCAAGATGTGTTGCGGCAATCCTACGTTACCTCCCCGAGTTGGTTGATGCAAAAGAAAGTTCCAATGAAGACGTTGATCAGTTTAAAGCATTTATTCAATTTTTAACAAAGGTCTTTAGAGATCCCACTACAGAAAAATACATCTGTTACAGCGAGTAGCTGGGTGAGATCTAGTGAGTATTCCCTGATTCTTGGTTTTTAACCCCTGCTGAGTCCTTCCCCTAAACATCACTTCCCCTTCTTCCTGCTTCCGTTGTTTTTACCAGATACGTCTGTATACTGGCAAGTCACAGGATGTTTACACTTCTTGTTCTCAGGGCATAATCTCATAGCCGTTTTGCAAAACCTATCCTGAGTTAACCATTCATTCCTGAGTTAACCCTTCATTCCTAAATTAACCATTTATTCCTGAGTTAGCCCTTCATCCCTGAGTTAACCATTTATAGGGCGTGACCTCTTTGCATTATCTATGTCTCTATGTTACACACCCTAACAATCACCTTCTATTAGTCTTGCCCAGATCCACCCCTTAAACATTGTGATTACATATTTGCACTTGATTACCTTTAATTATAATCTCAGCTTGGTGTGGCCGCGGTGTATATCTATATCCACAGATGCAAATATAGAAATATTATCCTATGATTGTAGGTGTGGTCATGTGGGGGCTCCATGGAGGTGGTTCCTTGCTCCCGTGTTGCTCATCTAAATCACCACCACCTGCCTTACGAATTCCCAGACCAGGAGCTGATTCAGAGGAACAAGATCCGGATTGCAGACACCTGGATGGACGCATACAGGAAGATCTTCTATAGGAGAGACACACTTGCACATTTCATCAGGCAGGTGTGTAGAGGTTGGCTTGTGAGGGTAGTAAATATGTAAAAAAAAGGAAATAATGGATGAAGTAACTGTTACTTCTTTTGTGCAGTCTGAGAGCCCAAACATCACAGAGCGTCTGCGGCTCAAAAGGAATCTGGGATGTAGGAACTTCCACTGGTACTTGACAACAGTTTATCCAGAACTTTATATCCCCCAGGATAGACCTGCACTGTCAGGCGAGGTAGCACGCACACACACACACACACCACACACAGTACCTGTACTACTCATTGACAGTCATGACAGACTGACGTGTCCCATTTGTGCCTGTCTGAAGCTGTACAACGTCGGCACTGGCAGCTGTGCAGACTACCCCCGAGGGCAGGGACTGCAGGGTGGAGCCATGAGCATAACACCGTGCAGTGGGACGGGCAGCCAGGTAACCATGACAACAGTTGTTAAAAGTCGAAGAAAGACAGGTAAACACACAGCGGCAAAGATGATATCTCTTGTCATCGCAGCACTGCGATCTAAACTCGGAGTCTGAAGTGCGGTGGGGTCCCATGGGAGCTTTGTGTTTGGACGCCAGGGGAGAGAGGGTGGTTTTATCTCCGTGTCCCAAACACCATCCTACCACCAGCACCCTCCAGTGGAAGTTTATAAAGGCAAGGCATGGAATCAAACTTTTTTTGTTGCATATCTGAAAAGATGTTTACGGTCACAGTGGGTGTTTGGCTAACTCAGTGTGTCTGCTTTCTGCTTCAGCTGAGCGGTCAACTCGTTCACCAGCAGTCCCAGTTGTGTCTTGAAGCTGTGAAGGAGGGAGGGTTCCCACAAAGCAACCAAAGAGAAGTCAACAACCAGACAGGAGGTCTCTTTCTGCGCCCCTGCACCCATCACCCCAGACAACAGTGGCATTTTGAGCAACTAGTAGCTCCTAAAGGTGTCTGATACAGACAGCACAGACTGATTGATTGGATTTGCAAGATGTAAATCATAGGCATTATGCATAGTAGCATACAATAGTGAAAAGGTGTAGAAAAACACACAGAATCTATTTTTTTTGCTCCACTTTGCCGCTCAGTCTTTTTGTTCCTGTTTTAAGGATTGCAAATACAATTTGTTGTGTTAAATAACAAACGACAATTTATCTAAAATAAGATATGATATGATCGAACAAAGTCTTTATTTAAAACATGTACATTCAGAGTATGTACATTTAATCATACACAGTGTGAAAAACATGTAGAAAGAATGGCCTGAAATGATTTCATGATTTTCATTAAATCATGCGTAAATATGTTTGTGCACATTTTGGAAATATTCAGCAGACAGCCTCACATTAAAAACCGATGAGTGAATCAGGCTGGATGGAAATTAAGAAATTGGTTAGTATTAAGTATTGGACAGTGTCAAGGAGTTCTGGCGACTTGTCCAGGGTGTACCTCCTCTCACTCAAAGCCAGCTGGGATTGGCTACAGCTGCCCCTTGATAAGGATAAGTGGTTATGGAAAATACTTTTGTGTTGTATTGATCTGGGTTTGTTTTTTCATATAGTTACAATTATGAAAAAAAACTTAAATGACATTCAAGACATTAATATACATCTAACGTTGTGGCAAAAGTTTGGAAAAGTCCCTTTCCTATTTAAACATGACAATGCTCCCATGGTTCCAGAAGACTGTGGGTGATAGCGACAGATTATTGGAAATAAAGATGTTCATCAATCACACAGGGGTATAATATTTGAGAGTAATATTCAGGTGTCCACATACTTTTGACTGTGTAGTGTAGTTCCGTATTAAACGCAGGTGTTTTCACTCATTGATTACTTACATGTTGAGTAAATGCCTGCTGTTGATTTACATTTTGTCTTGTCATTGTAGAAAAAACAGGTGTTATTAATAACATTACTGATGTTCTATTCAAGTGTCCCAGTAAACCATGTTAATGTCACAGTGAGCCAGCATGCACAATACCAGGACCTTGAAACTGAACTATTATAAGTTTTATCACTTACCGCCTACTGATACGCCCGTGCTTTTCCTACCGTGACATGTCGTCTGTAAAAGGGCAATAAGACCAAGAGGAAAGAGTCTGCCCACACCCGCACAGTCCTGAGAAGAGGTCTAATCAACAAAATAAGTGAGAACACCTGTGTGAGTGAACCATCACTGTGTGTGTAGGCTTTTACAGGATTAATTAAGCACTGATTACTCACGAACCACCTAAAAAATGTTAGATTTTAAAATGTTTTATTCTGTCTTGCACTCATTTCTTTTCACCAAAATAACTCCATTCCTTATCATCTGTGAACAGCAGGGGGAGCCATCTGCCTTTATAGTCATTTCCCATGTTATTGTTACATATGAATGGCCTTCCCATGTGATTTACTTATGAGACTTCCCATAAAGATGTCCACATCTAAACTTGCTGTGATTGGAGCTAACATAATTACGCTGTAAACCTACCATGTGACAGTAATGTCCATATGTGCATGTGACCGAGGGGAGTGGATGTGATCTCCAACAGGCAAATCTGTGATTAACATCAGTCATGTGTTTTTTGTGTCCAATTATCTGCTGTAATTAATATCCTAGACGTAAGTGAAGGTGTTATTTAAGCCACAGAGTTCAAGTCTAGGATGGCAACTGGAAGGCAGGAAAGACCTTGAGCTGGTCCACACTAACTCTCTCCATACCCCAGGGCACTCAGTGCTAATAACTGACTATACGCTGTCACAGCAGTGTTCGTCCTATGGTGCACTTAGACCAGTCAAGTACACAGCACCTTTTCAATAAAAAACAGTCATATGGCATGTCTGCAGCTTCGAGCCATAGGTCACACTTGACAAACAGCATGTTTTTGATTAGTGTGTCTTCTCTCAGTTACATAACCATAGGCTACTGAGCTGTTGTAAAAGAAGGGCAACATCTCTCTGAAGACTGCAGGACATACTGTTAGTGTGTCTAAAGGAATAGACAAAGCTAGTGACAGGTGTGACAGCTTAACTATAATGTTCTTTAGCAGCTCAAAAACATATTCAACATTGTTTATAGGTACATTTTTGAACCAATGATATGTTTAAGAAGTTTGCTATATAAAGTGACATATATAGAATGACTTTTTGTTGAGGGAATACATTTTTTCAAGTCCGTATTAACATTTATAATATATAAACAAGACAAAATATGTTTATATTTATTTGTTGTAATAATAATGCTTTATGTTCATGTTCATATTTTATCACCTTCATCAGATGCACAATCTCCGCTTGTCACCGTTTCTGCATTATGTTGAGTTTAATGACGTCAGAAGAAAAGACCAAAAAAAAAAAAAAAAAAGTTCTTGTATGCAGAGAGTTGAGTAGTCCATGATTCATGCATCAAACCTGTCCCACCTACCAGCAGCATCCTTATGTAGCCACACTAACACTACACACTAGCAGACCTGTGAAAAGAAAAAGGAAGTGAAAAGGTACCTGAGAAAGTAGCTCTGACACCCCTGTTGAAAAGTTCTGGTACTGCCTTAAATCTTAGAGCCTATAGGGATCTCTCTGATGTCACTTTATATTGCAGAGTATGGTAAGATGTGTGAAAATGTCCTGGTAGAGGCTATGATAGGCCACATAAAGTAATCACAGCCAATCACTGGGGTCTCTCTGAAGTCTCTTAGCAATAACTAGTAAAGTCAAGCATGCTGGTAAAGCAACACCCTTTACAACAGGCTTGTTCGAGAGGGAACACAACGCGTTGGAAAGCTAAAGCGCACAGCAACCGAAGGGGTTGTCAGCACTTATTTAGTGGCAGCCATTAAATTCCATTGAAAATCTGCATGTAATTAAGACTTTTTGACAAATGTTGTAAATGAGCTGCATCCTAAATTTCATATCAAATGGGAGCAAAGTGGGAATGAGGAGAACATAGAAAGAGGAAACAGAAAATCATAAATGAAAAGGAAACTTGAATATTCATCAGAGTTGTTATTTTTTATCTGAATATGCCTGTAAGTATTTAGTTGGTGTTCATTTCAAGAAAGCTAAATCTTCCACCCCATTTTATTACAAATATCTCTGTCTCTCTGCAGTCAAATGCTCCTTCCTTTGAGACTCTTCTCCTGTCCTCAAACTGTCCTCCTTCGCTGTTGCTGCATGTGACCTTTTGCCTATCCTCCCCTCCCCTCTGTCTCCCATCGCTAGCGTCTTCCAGCTCATCTCCATGCTGAGGTGAGTGTGATAAATACAGTGAACACCCACATCAAGCGCTGATGGCCACTGGACGTTTCGCATTCTCACCGGCCTTTCTTTGTTCCTTCTTCTTTCCTGCCATCCCCCACATGCACAAGCGCACACATCTCCTGGCAGACTCAGATGGATGTCAGCTGCTGGAGCAGGAAGCTGTGGCCTCTTTATGAAGATCCATGGGGCTATTTCACCAAGGACGGAGGTGGCTGTACTTACTGAGTGCACCTCAAAGAGCCTTGGGTCTTCTGTACACAGACACTGTTGTTTCCAGTGATTCGTAATGTGCTTGTTGTGCAATTAGGTCTATGTGGATGGGCCTCAGGAGCTGGTGTTGACACTAAGCAAAGATTAAGTGCAGTAAAATGTGACAAAAACTTGCCTTACAGCAGCAATTAAGGTCAGAGGCAAAAACTGCTTTTGAATGTCTCATTTAGAAAGTTCCTGGTGACACAAACACTTTATAAGGCTGCCCTTTAAATTCTGCATCGGTGTTTTACGTATATTTGCTTGAAAACAGATATTTCAGGTCAAAAAGACATTTGGGATTACCGTAAGGAGAAATTAATAAAAGCAATACTGCTGACTTGCAGGGGTGACTTGAAGGGTGGGACATTTATTGTTTAACATGTCCACCTGTGTCAACCCTCAAGTGTTCCCTCAGGTTTTAAGTTTCAATACGTTAATGCCTCAGTTCTATCCTTGTTTAGAGAAACCATGGGGTATAACACAGCACTCATATTGTGCATGGTGATTTCCTTCTGAGTGCTCCTATCAAGTCAGTTTGGGAGGCCCTTCAGTGGCATCACCATCGCTGATTGACAATGTAAGCCATGGTCACAGTGGATTTAACGAGCATGCAGGATGTGCACAATGCTACTTTCACTTTTGGAGATTTCACCTCCACACAGATAAATGTTACATAAGCTTGTCTGGCACAGGACCAAAAGATGAATGTCTCACCTTTATTTTTACTGCTTTATCACCCATACAGCCCTCTGACGTCTTTTCTGGGTTACAATGAAAAGCAAAAAAAAAAAAAAACATGCACGACATATGAGTAGGAAACAGTCAACACAGGACAGAAAAATGTGCGCAACCACTGGTGTACCAGAAAGAGTGAGAAAGCCCCCCCTCCCCAAAAAAAAGACAACTTAAAGGACCAGTGTGCAGGATTTAGTGGTGTCTTGCGGTGTAGCTGCTGGTTGCAACCCCCTTGCCTCACACTTTACCTCCTAGTGTGTAGAAGAAGAAAATATGGTGGCAATAAAACATGGCAGACTCTATAAAAAAAGAGCTGTTCTAAGGTAACAACAACAACAAAAATCTTATTTTCACATGATTATATGTTGATAAAAACTTAATTATGCATGTAATATTCTCATTTTCTGCCATATACTGTATATAGAGCCCCTAAGTCTTACACACTGTGCTAAGCAAACATATCTAATTCATTTGGGCTCTGTTTTTGGTTTCCACCAACTGCTGGGCTAAATATTTGGCTTTTTTTAGCTGCTTCACAATGCTCACTAGCTAGTCGTTAACCATGTGTCTGCTGCTTGGTGCTGAGCAGGAAATGCACAAGGGAGTTTGGAGCTTTTTTTTTTTATATATATATACTGAAAACAGCTGCCAGCTCCCTAAACTCACTGTAAAGCTGAGAGGAGCTGTCGATTCACATGATAATACTCGGTGGGTTCATCGCGATAAGCACAACACCTTTCACGTTGCCATTTCATACATTATTTTAAAAGGTATTGCTGCTTCAAGTAACGGTTTATTATGTACGTTTCTTTTTTAATTTTTGGGTGGGGGTGGTTATGCCAGACATGCAGCAGAGCGCCACAGGGTCAAACTGAACCCAGGCCACTGCAGTAAGGACCTTTTGTATATTGAGCACAGGTGCCAGAACCAGGTGAACTACTAGGGAGCTAGTACTGTACACCACCTACATGCAACATACTGTATACTGAGTGCAAGAGACTTCAAATAATTCATAAACATGTGGGCCTGTCTGAAAATGACATCAAAAAGACTTTTACTTGCCAATTTTTGGACTAGTTGTCCTAACTGAAATCACACAGCAGAATGGACAGGTACATGATGTCTGTCTAACAGTGTTTAATGCTGCCAGGTGTTCACATTCAGATTTCTGTCTGTCTGCTTCTATAAATGAGCGAACATTTTAGTCCAAACTTTTCAACAGGCGCCCTTACATCGCTGTTACATCAACACAATGGAAGACAACGATTTAGCAAGCGCTCTACATGGCGATGATCCTCCTATCTGCCGCTTTAAAAATGCCAGGCTACTCTCTGACAGGTGAGCAACAAAAGAGGTAATTTAGCAGCCATTCCAGTAGCCTCATTTGATGGGCATAGACAGACCTACACTCCTAAGAGAGGAAACCACCATTAATCTTGGCTTCTGACATGCGCATTGTTCCGCCACCCCTCCCACCACCACCACCACCACCACCACTTGTACCATAGCACCCAGGGGAGCAGCTCAGACTCATTTATCAAACACACAAGATGTCCTGCAAGCTTCTTTCCTTCCTTTACACCAATGCAAATATAACTATTCGGATGTGCAACAGCGGCCGCTGTCTCATTCAGAGTGGAACAGATAAATGTTAAGCCCTTGAGTGGAGAGCTTTCTCCATATTTTTCATGTGCATGTGTACTCTTATATTTGCATAGAGGCACAGACACTTTATATTTCTGGACGTACACATAAGAAACACGCACACACAAGTCGGACGTCACACATTCAAACACCAACATAATGTGTCCTTGGTTCAGCAGCACAGAGCTCAGTCTTTTTTTTCTTTAGCAGGCAGCCTATCAGATCTCCGTATGGGCTGAATGGAAGCACCACACCACAGCTAGCAGATTCAAACATATCTCCATTATGTCCGCGGAGATGAAAGGAGAGAAAAAGACAGATTTTTATTACCTGAGAGAGAATTTCTCACCTCCTGCACAGCGATGGTGTTTTTCAGTACTGAAATCTGGGACGAGGGACAAGTGAAGAGGCTCTTTTCACTGGGATAAAGTGCTCATTTGAATGGAAGAGTGAATGTGTATATGTGTGTGTGTGCATGGTCACGCAGCATTTCTGTGTGTGTTCAGATGAAAAGAGTGGACAGGGATGAATAGTTGCTGTATTTGGGTCAGGGCCATCATTAAACAATGAGAAAAGAGTAGACTAAACACACAGCAGTAGAGGAAATATGAAACATGTGTGTGGCTGAATGCTAATACACATCCCACCTCTATTAATCCTTTTCTTCTTTTAGAATCCCCCCCCCCATTTCCATCTCTATTCTATCGTCCTCTCAATTCGTCTGAGTCAGACCCAACTTTAATCAAAAATCACGAGTGCTAGGAAAGAGGTAAGTAAGGGAGCAAAGTAAGAAAGCAGATGGGCCTGGGTTTGCTAATGACAGATTGTGGGAAGCAGTGAATAAAAGATGAGTTCGCTAGCAGGTGGATAAAACGATGCATAAACAGCCAGGATGGGATTGTCTGTACACCATTAAATATGGATGGGTCTTCAAGACCCCAGGCTAAATGACAGCATTCTCACAGATGTGCTTGAGACGCTGCTAAATACACAAATAATCATCCTCAGAGCAAACACACCTCCCACCCACCTGCAGGCCCCTTCTCAGTAAAACACACAAGGAAACTAAGTGAGCAATATTTTGACCGCACGCGTCTTCATTTACACACACATGAATGCATTCACACGCACCTTGACACAGTTATTAGGTTACCTCCATCATAAATCCCCGTAGAGTAGGCATATCTCATCCATATCACCTCACTATACTTCATAACACACAGACAAACACACACAGTGGAGCAGCACCAGGTGAGAGCAGCTGGACCTATGACAGATCTGTCAATGTGATCCATCCCCATGTGTGTTTTCACCGTCCGCCCACATCACAACTGGGACATGACGACTGCCACGCTTTCGCCTCAGATGAACCATAGCGGCAGCATACACTATGAAAGACAGACCGACACACACACACACCCCCACACACATGCACAAAACAAACATACACTACTATTATAAACAGAGTGTGAGCAAGCAACAGTCTTGCATGACAGAGATCTGGCATTATTAACTTTGTATGTTTGTGTATTTTTGTGTCGGTGTATGACAAGTCCCGGAACAATTCAGCAACATGTCATGAATGGCATGAATATAAGGCTGTGTTCGATACAACAGTGTTACCCACTATGCTGTGAAACAATATAATTCACAATTTCTTCACAATTTTTCCCCACTTAGTGTTTGTGTAGCATTTGTGACTGCATGAATCATACAACAAACTAGGTTTTGGACATGAACCAGTCTTAGATGTCTGTCTGTGCTTTTTTTTTTTTTTGTAGGTCAAGAAAATCCATTATGCTGATGATGATCTGTGTGTGTGTTTAGCAATGCTAGCAGTGTGGCTCCAGGGATAATAATGTCAGTCAATCTGTCAGTTCACCACTTTGGTCATGACTGAAATATCTTAACAGCTATTGAATGGATTTCCATAAAATTCCACATAAATAATCACGCCTCTGTCAGCACTCAGACCTCATTGGGCCAAACTTTTAATTCATCCTGTAATTTGGTTAACGACCAAATACCAAATGACATTCCCATCAAACTAAGATGGTGACTGTGGTAAACATTATCAGTGTTAAAACTGTGTTATCATGGCCGAATGATGAGGTGATATAGCATCATTTATAGCTGGTTTGGCTACAGTCCAAAGTATTCATGTATTCACCTATTAATTTATCTGAATGTCAGAATGATATAGCAAAAAACTATGTAATTTAGCAGATTACAGTTGCTGGACAAATAGGCTTTGAGCCAAGTCAACAAGTTGTTAGTTTTTTATTTTAGCCATGTAAATAAAATTGATCAAGAAATCTATTTTTCTTTTAAATTAATGTGCATGAGACAGCATGATGTCAGTTTATCCATGACTTCCAAAATGAAAAAAATGTTTGGACCTGAACTATTTTTCCACAATATTTGTGTCAATGTGACTAATGAGGACAACAAGTTTTGAAATTGGTCCGGTATTGCGTGAAAGTGCTGCAGCCAGCAGCTGCAAACTGGGCTACAAAGTTGTTGGCAAATACATACAGTCAAAGTGCGTCCATTAAATGCTTGTTTTTGCTACTAACAAGCTCTGACAACATGACCCCACAGACAAATGAGGTTGAAAAATGCTGATGTTACCCTTTAAAACTTTCGATTGGCATCAATCGATATATTGTACATGTGGGTTGTAGGAACATACTGTAGGCCTATATTTGTCTTGGAAGATGGAGAAAAAGGTGAATTTCCCAGTTGTGATTACCTCCAATAACCTCTTTCCAGCTTTTCCAACACTGTACAAAAACAAAATGCCGGGACATAACAGTCATATTTGTCGTTTATTAGCATAACAGTTGTATTTTTTTTTGTATCTAATAAATATCAAAATGTTATGGGAAAAAAGATGTTTTGATTACAGTACATTCCATTTGCAGAGAAGCAGAGTCAAACCTACATGAATTCAAAAGAGAACAGTAGATCTGTCTGGACGAGAGTTAGGACCTTTTTCCTGGTTTAAGATTGCATTGGCTGGTACCAGCAAACAGCACTGTTATAACCTCATGTACAGTAGCATCAGTTACTGCTATTCCACACTCTTGCATTCTTTGAGGTAAAAAAATACATCTTTAGTATTGATACATTCATAGAAATATAAAAGCGTCTTTATTTCCTTATTGTGCTTTTATGTGGGGATATTGCCTTCGCTCTGAACAGCTGAGAAAACGTATCTCAGAGCTGATAACCCTGGGTGACGATCAGGGAAATGGCCTACATCGTGGATCTTGAACCAATTTAGTATTGGCGCTTTGCTCCAGGCCACTTCACAAATAGGGGTGACTACCTTGTGCCTAAAATTGCCCAGTGGTTTGAGCCAACATACAATAAATATGCATCAGTAAATGCCAGGTTCAGCTATTAAAAGATTGAACCGTGTTTCCTTTAAATAGATAGATAAATGGCAAGCTGGATTTCCACAGGGTGACATGCAGCATGTTAATGTGTGTCTACAGGCACTACTCAAAAGGCTCTGAAAGGCATGCAGAGAGCAAGAGAAAGAGAAAGAAGGAGAGACTGAGTGAATGTGTGGTGAGAAACAACTGGAAAAGAGAAACAGAGAGGGAGAAAGAGTCCCTGTGCTCGGTGTGACAGACAACAGCAGGGGCTGTGCTGCCTGAGGCATAACATAGCCCCCCCCCACCCCACACACCTCCATAACCAACATCCTCCACCCTCCACCTCCTTTTCCCTGAGGGCCAGCGGTAAAGAGCACAATACGTCCTATCTCTCTCCTCAAACCAATCTGTGCTCCCGGTCCAACCAGCCAAGCACTGGTCCACGCAATCCAGAGCATCAGGCGTGGGTTGAATGAGCAAGGAAAGAAGGGTTAAAAGGAGAGGAAATAGCAGGGATAGGGGGTTGGAGGAAAGACATTAACAGCCCCCACCCCTCCTCTCCTTGCCTCCAAATCCCACCTCTACCACTCGTGATGCTTTCTCTTCATCGAACCAGCCCAGCTGACCTGAAACTAGCCAGGAGCGAAAAAGAAGGGATAGAAAGAACGCTCTCCTCCATCGTATCCCTCTTGTTCTCCATTGTGGCACAATTCCACCTCAAGGTGGGGAGGGTAGTGGGTTGGGGGTGAGCTGTGTCCAGAGACCTGCCATCATACAGCTCCACAACTGACCCAATCCTCTACATCCTGTCTAACAAAACTACATTTCTATAAGGTAAAGCTAACACACCTAAACCTTCTGTACTTGTTTTCATGCAACATGATTTTAAACACGTGCCTTTAAAATAAAAAGAATCTGAGTTGCATCCCTGCAAACATCCTCCAGTGATATGGGGACCCCAGTTGATCAGTTTGATCTTTAATTCAGGAACATATCCCAAAAAATATCCTGTAAAAAGTCCAGGAGAGTTCAGATGGAGGACTGCTACAAACCCGTGGTTGGGTTGTGGTAGGTCCCCTCGAGTCCAGTTTGTGGAGAACACCCAGAGCTCTGATGAGGGCCCTCATCTCCCCCGTCTTGCAGGGGTGGACTGTGTACCCTCGACCTGATGGAGCCAGAAACCCTGTCTTTGTGCTGAGATATCTCTGGTGAGCTGAAGGGTGAGGAAGGCAGGTGAGGTTCTGCGATGATGGGCTGTAACTGAAGGGCTGATGAGTTGGGAGACGGAGGCAAAGTTGGGCTTGGAATAGCGGGGTACCCCAGCTGGAGGTCCTGGGGTCTATGTGTGAGGGAGTCCTTTTGGCATATCGCACCATGTTGCTGAGGGATAACAATAGGAGAAGAGGGCAATGACATTGGCGTGTCCATCCAGATGGAGGCAGTCTGAGAAGAGGATGGTGAAGGGTAAGACTGGGGAGGGTTAGGATGGGGCAGGTATGTGTGGTGAGCTGGGGAGTAGTGTGTGGGGCAGATGACTGTGGCTTGTGGCACAGACGGTATGAGGGTCTCCATGAGTTGCGCCATTCTTTTCATGGCTCGTCCAAGGTCGGCGACTTCCCTCCCAAGGGTGCTCACCTGTAAACACAAACACAACTTTAGTTTTAAAGAGGAAAAAATGCATTATGCCTTGTCCATGGGTGGGATGTGGCAATGGTTGTGGCATTTTTCACTGGAGGTTCAATCCCCCAGTCCACACAGAAGTGTACTTGGGCAACAGAATGAACCAGTGTTACTCGAGATCGGTTTTGGTCTCGAGATCACTTTTTGAAGGTGGTCAGTTTCATACTTGTTTCGGTATTGACTGCATTTTTACACACACACACACACACACACACACACACACACATATATATATATATATATATATGTTATATATGTTATATTATTGTAGTTACAGAACACCTGCGTGGCACAGAAAACTAACAAGAGGTCAGGTCGAGGTTTAACCACAATACCAAGAGCCAGCAGCTGCAAAGTTCTTCCAATAAATTAAACTCAGTATTTTATGAAGCAGGTCATTAAAAAAAGAAGAAATGACTATGAACTCGGCAAAAGTCCCTGCTTTTAATGGCACCAATAACTTGACTCATTTCAAATTTTAAATCTTTGTCACTGTTAACGGCCGTCACTGCCCTCCTTCACACGCACGCACTCATAGAAAGTGACTTCCTAAATGTCGTAAGAGGAAATATGCAACAAAAGAAGAGTCCAAAAGTGTGTGTCCAAAAGAAGAACAGCAGTCTGTAAATCCTTGAATACGCTTATTGACGGCTGCGAGGCGTGGCCCTCACCCAAAGAGATATGACGAATATTAGTGACATTAGCTACCTAAGTAGGCTAAATACAGTCTGGTCTTGGTCTTAGCTCGGTCTTGCCCTGGCTTGGTCTTGGTCTTGACCCCTTAACGTCTTGGCCTTGATACACTCTAGTCTTGGTCTTGACTTGGTTTCAGTTTAGCTGGACTGCAACACTGGAACAAACACCCAATTCCTGCAGATGGTCAGACCAGCATCTTGCATGGTAGCTTGCATGGTAGCTTGCTGCCACTGGTGTGTAATTGTTGAGCGCTTTGCCTAAAAGCGCTTTGTAAATGCAGTTATTTACCATTTTCTATTTACTGTTTACTAAGGGAGTAATGGTGCAAGGTGGAGTAACCACAGTGAGCTGTGAGATGAAGGATTTCAGATGAAAGCCTTCACACCTCCAAACCCTTTGCAAGGTAACCGACTTTGCTATTCCCTGCTGCTGTGGATAAAACTACTCACAACAAAAACTACTTGCTCTAGTATTAAACCACACTTACTGTTACCGTGGTAACCACAGGACTTGTCGACAAATCAACCAGGACTAAAAACCAGGATTAGTACTAAAATAAATACGGGCCAACACATTATAAAAATACACCAACAGGTATCAGCTTTCCTCCCTTGTAACACAATGAGTAGTCACATTATTTTGAGGATGTAAATCCAGTGTGCCTCTCGTTTCTTGAGGCGTCACTGCCACGCAGTCGACTGGTTATGTAAAAGAGACAAACTTTCTAGGAAACACCTGATTACCATGAACAAAAAGCCCCAGGATATACAGTAATTATGAATTTGGTATTTTCAGGTCAGTCCTTTTGGGTCAAAATATTTCTGTCTCCTGCCTGCCTGTTTTCATGTAACATCGTGCTGCTATAATTGGTCATTACACTGATGGGGGGGCTGGTGATTAGTCGCTCTCAGCACGTGGCGTGTCCACAGAGGCCACGACCATGAAGCTGTGCCAACATGCCATCTGCTTCTGCCAGTCAAAGCACTCATGACCATTCATCAGGCCAATCACGCACATCAGTGCTACTGGATGCACATCAGCCCTCAGCAGGACACACAACTCGAGGTGGGAATTGCTCCGGTCGCCGTGTGAATACATCAAGAGGTGATCAGGCTTAGTGCAAAGTATATTGTGATCATGACATATAAGGCGAGGGTGTCCCTCTTCCTCTCTCAGTTACATGGACATACATTCTAAGGCACGCATACACACACATAGTATTTTTAACACCGAGGTTGTTTAACTTTGATCTTCCTCACTGAATCCCTGAATCCCAATAGTTTTAAGAGAGCAAAATATTCCCTCTCCCTCTTTCACAATTCTCCCATCTCTCTCCCTCTCTGGAGTGGCCGATAAAAGCAGAGGTTTAAACTCTGGCTCTGATAAAAATAGAAAAAACTGAGAGCGACAGAACAGTCCAATCTGAAACGCTGTCAACATGATTCCAGTGCTCCCACTTCAGAGCCAATCGTCTGTGGAGATGATCAGACAAAGCAGCAGCCATGGATAACCACAACCCACATGTTCAACCCAAACCAAATCAGTAATAACATCATTAGATCATACATTCTGAGGATTATTTACATAATTTTACATAATTTGGTGATTTAAATTTGTAAATTTAATCAAAACTGATTGATTTTTAATTTAATCTTAGAATGATTTTTCTTTGCCTACAAGCTGCACTAATCAATATTTTTATGTTAACCTTTAAACGCATCCCTCCAGTCTTTAGGGATCCAGGACTATTTTACACCCTGTCTAATTCAATCAGCTCCCTTGTATATCTCAAACTATTTGCTTTTAGCAATGTCTGAAATGATACAAATGCATTGCTCCCCTAAAGTTTTTCATAGTTTGCTTGTTTTGGAAATGAAGATGTACCTGGGGCTACTAATGATGAAGAATTGGCCTTTGTGCCATTGTTTAATCAGATAATTCAAAGGCAGGGAAGAAGAATGACAACGCTCTGAATGTGGAGATCCTGTCTAATTAGCGGTCCAAAGAGTTTGCATGGCAGATGAGTTAGTTAACTCATCTGCCATGCTAGTATACAACTATAAACATGCAATATATAAACAAGTAGTTTTCCTGGCCAACTTTCCAATTTGGCAAGCAAGATGACAAGTCTCACACTTTCTTGGAAATCCTTAGACTTCAGCTATTGTGGCTATGGCTGGACGCTGTATGCGGACGCGTGTATGGTATACGCTTCACTGAAACATATGAATGAATTTCATGTCCTGAAAAGCATACAAGAAATCTGATTTCACTCAAGTGTTTTTTAGTGTCTTTCAGCTCATTGTTTCGGTTTTATGGACAACATTTAACTGTTTGAATTTAACTGCTCTCATCAAACTTATTTTAAGCCAACCAGCATGTTGTTTAGTTGTTAGTTTATGAAAAAGCTACTATCGACTACCTGATAAGCAGTAGAAAAAAAATGGTACTAGCTGGTTCCTAAATGCCAGGCTAAAGAGTCAGAATATTTTGGGTAAGTGGAGACAAAAGTGAGAGTGAATATTGTTGCATTGATCAGATGGCCAAAACACTTCTCAAAATAAATGCCAATGTTATGTTACATGTGTAACAATATATTTTGTTACATTGATTAAAGTAGGTTAACACGGCTGTGCATACGTGACATACCCATGTCTCATGTGAATGTGAACGCATCACATTGATGTGTGTTTCTTGCCTCTTCTCATATTTATGAGTGCAATTACTCATACTGTGCAGCTCCCCTGTACAGTTGTACATTTCCATGACACAGTACATTGTAACTGTATGAATGTACCTGTATGTTAGGCCTCACTTTAACTATAATAATACCTCATTCAGGTCTCACTAAAATAAACCCTTCAGGAACATGTGTAGCATGTAGCATAAGGTTAAAGATTAAAGCTAACAGGTCACAGGGCAAGGAAGAGGTGATTTACTACTGTGCTCACACAATTTAAACTTCATTAAAATGCTGCCACCTTTGAGTGGTTGGGGTCAGAACCAGCAAATAAATTAACCTTGTCAGTTTTTTCTTTGCACTGACCACATCTCATGTTTACAATTGCGGTTTGTGCTTTTTTTTCAAGTTCAGGTCTCAAAAGGCCTTTGCTCTTTGATTTTGACTCAAAGAATGCTGTAAAGTTACACTGCAAACCAACAAATTAGGCACCCACAAGTGTACATGCATGTTATTTGGTTCTCTAGTGCATTTTTAGTGAATTATAATACCTTGTGCAATGAGCAAATGGGCTAATGCAAGCACAAATTGAAAGAAATATTTTTTTCTTTTACATTAAACTATTTTTTTTTTTCAAATAAAAACACTCTGTGCGACATAACATACAATACCTTTACTTCTCATGTGTATTTGTGTTTGTGCAGGGAGCAGATAGGGTTCAAACCAACACCCCCCCTTTTCATCTCCTATGGTGATCTGTGTGGATGAATCCAAGTGAGGATTAACAGCCAACAAGACCATGCTGAGAGACTTCCTGTCAAACACCGGTAACCCGCAGAGACATAGAAAGGACAACAGAGCCAGTGTGTATAACTGTGAAGGTGTTGTGCCATTGTCTTTCACACTCTCTTTTTTTCATCCCTCTCTGATTTGCTCTTTGTTTCTGCCCATAAAGCTACATGCCTTTTCCCACTTTCCTCTAAAATTTCTCTCTCTTCCCGTCGCTTCTTTTCTTTCTGACTCTATCTGCTCCTCCCAGCATACAGACTCAGACTTAGCAGGAGGAAGCAAACACTCCTCCTCACCTGCCAAAAGTCTAATGTCAATTTAGCCACCCGCCAATCAAAACCATAGGATACAGCAAGAGAGGCTGTGTGTGTATGGCTGTGTGTGAAGAGATTACTTTAAGCTGGACAATAAACCATTTAAGTCTATAAAACATCCAAATATGATACTTTAAAATGAAATGGACAAGGCACAAGTCGTGGTGTAACACGTGAGGTCCTAAGCTTCTGCAGATTACACTGGAAAATGTATTGTAAGGCTCATGAAAGCATATGAATGCAGGGTTTGGATTGTATGTATAGTATAGAAAAATGATATCTCTCTGTGAGGTCTCATCTCATTATTTCTTCGGATATTTGCTTCATTACTCTCAATCCTTTCACACATCTCGTGCCTGACATGCTGATATAGCCATATGGCTTGTGCTTACCTGAGCCCACCTGTCCATCTCTCTCTCTATCACACACACACACACACCCACACAGAGTCCTACCTGCTGGTCAAGGTGTCGCAGTTGCCCTCTGGTCTCCTCTGCTTTAACTGCTAGGTCTGCTGTGCTGATCTGCAGCATATCTGTGACATAAATTAGCAAGTTACAAATCACTTCAAGTGCTGAATAAGAACTACAAATTTACACCAAGCAGCTATTGCGACAAGGCAGCAGATAAATACTGCAGGCATTGACAGAAAGTGCAAATTCACATGAATCATCCTCATTATACAACAGTGCTGAAGGGATTTGGATGTGAATTTTTTTCACTTCCCCGGGATGTGGGAAGTTTAAGAGATTGTAAATGGTATTCTGTCATATTTGAGAGGTAAATCATGGTGTACTGTAGGATGGGAGGACCTGTGGCAGATGCTGAGGCACTGGTTGGTTCATTGACAGGGCAACCTCGGCTGGTAGAGAAGGAGAAGGCCAGGGAACTCTCTGTCCCCTCGCTGTCTTCAGTACCATCCACTATCCTGCAGAGAGGCAGAAGTGTGCATGTAGGAACGTAAAGATTGTTACTGATGCTGTAATTAATAATATAAAAACAATATTATCGATTAATAATGGTTATTGTACACTGCCAGTCACGGTCATTTTGGGAACAGTGTGTATTTTCTTGCCAAGAATTAAGTTTGTCTGTATCTAGCCAGAGGCCACTTAGCTTAGCTTAGCATAGCTTAGCTTAGCATAAAGATTGGAAACAAAGGAAAATAGCTAGCCTGCCTACTAGCACCTCTAATGTTCACTTATCAGTGTTGTTTTTACATGTTTACACTAGTTTACACTAGCTAAGCTAGCTCTTACTCCCTGTTTCCACTCTCTTAATGCTAAGCTAGGCTAACTTTCTCATTATGTATCTCATTAAATGCCAAACTACCCAAGAAAATGTCATTTTTTTGTGTGTATTTTCATATTAAATTTGCTCTGTTTCTCCTCCTGTAAGACTTTCCAATATTTTTGATGACTTGAGGGCGAATATGTATCGCAACCACTGAACCAAATTCATTAAAAATCACCAAAATATCCAAGTTGGGGTAACAGGCTAATCCCACTGCTCACGACCATTATATTGTGGGTTGAAGTAGCTAGCAGATTAATATCATGGGTTAGAGGGGTGTATTTAGATGTTGGCAAAAACAAAAAATAAAAATAGTGTGCCCTAACTTACTCATGTTGTTGGACAACAGTTTTTTAGTTAAATGTGAAGTACCTGATTTAAATCTCTCCAAAAACTGTACTATATATGCTGTTAGAGGTGCCCAGATTTGTTTGTAACAAAATGGCAAAAATAGATATAGACAATACAAAGTCACAGAGACACAGGCCTGCACATGCAGAAAAATCAATGACAATCAAATTCACCTGGGGCTGAGGTTGGAAGGGTCTAAAGTGGTGAGAGTAATTTCCTGGATCTTCCTCCGAGACCTCTTGGAGCTCTGTCCCGCTGTCTTCTGGCTGGGTCTGCTCAGTGGAGACTTCCCTGCCATGTCCCTGAGGTTCACCGTCTGGTTCCGCTCTGATGACAGAGATACAGACATGGCCTCTTCTTCCTCCTCCTCCTCATCTTCCTCACCTTCCTCCCGTGCCTCGATGATGGGTGGATAGCCCTGAAGCACTCGTCCATTCCTTCCCACCCCAGGCTGGTAATAAAGAGAAAAAAAAAAGTCAAAATACATGAAAAGAATCTTTCAGACTAGAGACAAATATCAATCGACTGTGAATTGAGGACATTTTGAAATTGAACCTTTGAGTGTGGATACTTTAATAACTTTTGAAGGTTAAATAACTACAGAAAAAGCAGAGAGCTGATATGAAATTAAAATCTATTCATGTTGATGTGAGTCATCTGAAGCATCAGCCTTGATAATGTCAAATTTGCTTAAATGTTTTTCAGAAAACCAGAAATTCTTGCTATTCTCTGTCAGCACATGTTGCCATCCTCATTTTCTCTGCTTCCTTTGAAGATGCTGAATACACAAAGCTGTGTTTGCATGGTTATGAAATACGCAGAGGTGCTATCAGTACATAGATATGCACTAATGACTTCTAATTGCAAGAAACAAGCCACTCAGCTGGATTTATGAGTGACAAGGTTGAGCAAAACAAATTCCCACAAAGACATTTTAGGCTGAAACCGTGACCTACAGAATAATCAAGGCAACACTCATGAACTCTGACATCATCAAGACCTGTGTGCTTTTTTTGTCAGGGGTCTGCAGCTGCCCTAAATTGCCAGATTGCTGATCAACCATTAAATGAGGATATAATTAGGTAATATTAGGAATAAGTCCACAGTGATCTATTGATCAGTGGCCTATGACCCAACTCCCTCAGAGGAAACACAGCGTGGGGTTAATGTCTCTGACAGCTGAATTGATTTTTCTGTAAAACATCAGAGTACAGATAATTATATTTGTGTTATTTGTGCAGATTTTGAGAATTCAAGGAGAGGCCTGACGGCATGTAGAGCATTTCATCGCTCTCTATTCTGGAGCAGCCGTCTATGCAAAATTGATCTTCCTCCTCCCTCAACCTCCCGACTAAAAAAAAAAAAAACCATTAAGTCTAAAAGAGTGATTGACTCTATTATCAGTGTTGGAGGTCTACTGCTGTGTCACCCTGCAGACTTTTCACGGGGATAGAAAAATTGATCTGCGGTTGAACGTTAATTTGAATTTCATTGTTTTCCATTGCATGCTGATTAAAATATTGTGCGTTGGGTGAGGGTGAATGATGTCTTTTGAGTTATTTGTACCCGTCTCAAACCGGAGCATATCGCCTTTTAGAGCGTTTGAGTGTTCGTGATCTGTTACCTGAGTTTCTAGAGTTGTTGTAGACAGTCTGGCCTTAACCTGGAAGAGAAACAGAGAGATAATATAAAGTAAATGAACTGCAGGACAAACCAATAAAGATGTGGTCTTTCTTTTCTCAGTTTTAAATTACAGAGGAGCTGTTTCATTGCTCATAATTATTAGTAATTTTTTTTTTTTACAAAGTGGACACAAGGATATAATAAGTGCCTATATGGCTTTTGGTGATTTAATGATGGATAATAATTCACCTTAGCACCCTGATGCTATTGTGTTGTTCTCATATACAGTGCAGTAATATCCAAACAACAATCTCAGCCTCCCAGCCATAAACACATCCTCCATCCTGAGCTACCTCCTTCCTCCCTCTCGTCTTCACTTTAACTCCACTCTGTCTTGAGATTTAGGCTGCCCCTCTTCACATTAGCTACACCTAAAAGCCCTGCGGCAGGTAGTGTGTGTGTGTGTGTGTGTGTGTGTGTGTGTGTAGGTGTGTGTGTCTGTATATGGGCCAGTGGTGTTTGGGCTGGAGAGACAGAAACACCTGACTGTAATTACAGCAGCAGAGCTTCTCCAAGTTCTTACTTTCGTCCTCTCTGTCTCTCTCTCACACACACACACAAACACACATGCCCTCTCCCCAGCCAGTCTATGTCTTACCCTTCCAACTCCAGCTTTTTCTGCCCTCATATTTCCTCTCACTCAACCCATCGCTCATTCACACATTATTACAGTACCTTGATTCATTATACTGAGAAATTGGCAAGTGTGTATACACTGCTTGCCATGCGCTGCATTGCTGTGTGTTATTCTTAGAGCTCATTAATTTCATTTTTTTTTCTCTCAGCATTTATGTAGATTATTTAAACAAGGGTGAAGACTGGCCAAAAAAAGTTAGCAATACAAACATTTCAGGGGAAAATCTGATTATAAAAAATGACATTTGATTTAATTTTTTATTTCTTTGTGAGACTCAAAAAACAACTTTTGGGTGCTCTGGGACATGAAATCAAGATGAAAAAATTGGTGTATTTTTTTGATTGTAAATCAAAAATAATAATAATAATAATACACATGTCGTCATTGTTACCGTGATTACACCCAGCAAAGACAGCATCAATACTACTTGGACTTACGTGTGTCTCATGTCCCTCTCTCAAGTTGTACGTTAGATCCTGCTGGATGTCCTGGACGAAGTGGTGTGAGTATTCAGGGTAGAGGTCCAACACCTCATACAGCCCCTTGAGGTTGATACACTGCAGGTCGCAGTAGGTCAAGGCTTTAACGTCCGCATTGGTTTTTATCACTCGGTCATCTAAAGACAGGTTTGCCCCAATCAGATCGCCTTTACCTGCCCAGAGAGAAAGATGGACAAGGTAGGTCAGAATGAGGGTCACGGTATAATGTTTATTCTCCGGTGAAAGGGGTTGAGGACGCATGACCCTGCAGAGTCGACGCAACATGTTTCAGATCTTCCATTTGTCAAAGAGTTTGGAGTGTGTGAGAGGTTTTGGAGCAGCATGATGCCGAGGCATTAGGACAACCAGCTTGTGGTGCTTGTGCTCGAGCCCTCATGTCAACACATATCTGATGGGTTAGGGTTAGGGTCTCTAATGTGTCTCTAATAGAGAGGATCCTGATCATCACCAGAGGTGCTGTTCTGTACCTGCATGCCCTCTGAGAAGTAAAAAAAAACAAAAAAAACAAAACAAAAAAAAAAAAATGTAACTACCGGTAATAAAAATTTGTCGCTTTCTAAAAAAGCCAAGTTAGTTAGGTAGTTAGTAAGTTTGCTATGATAAATTACTTTAATAAAGGGTTATTACTACAGTCCTCCAAGTCTCCATGCTGTTAATATGTTTTATGGAAATAAATGTTAGTTCAGATGTGCTGCAGTTCTTTTACATAAAGTTAAGTGGTTAAATGATGAATTAAAATGTTAAGTGTCACGGTAGAGGATTTTTTACAGCCTGACAATGACTTGTTTTTGACTATATGACTATGACAGTTTGAAAGTTTTGGTTTGAGTTCTTGCCATATTCTTGACTTGAGCTTCTTTTAACTAGAACCACTAGCTGAGGCAAACATGAGGAAATAAAATTAGCATCAAATCTGTCATTCCAACATCATTTAAGGTCACTGTAATTAAGGCGTTTGCCAACTGAGGCTGCTGGCAACTGAAACTTCGTCATCTGCTTCTTGCAGCTCTTCACCATACAAGAACAGTGAGGCGAGTGGAAATAAACAGAGCTTTTGCTATTCCATTTTTATGTCAGACGTGAAAATAAACTGGTTCTCTGAATGCACCGGGGACCACAGAGCAAAATGACACTCAAGTAACAAGAGGGAGCCAATCACTCAATACTACCTTAAAAACAAAATATGAAAGACTAAGTAGGCTGAATGAACAGAAAAATCACTGTTTACAATGTATGATTATTATTTATAAAATGACTCCTGCTGCGTTTAATAAATGTTACTGTTTGAATGAAGTGGTGTTGACAGCGGCTTCCTGTTCTCTCGATACAGTACAGGACGAGGCTAAGTACCCCGTTAGTGCTGATGCCCCTTAAGATAAAATATTCATTACGGTCATTGTGAACTGTGAACACTGCTCAATTACACCGAGGCTGATGGAGCGGCTGTCGTGACTGTTCTTACCCCCCTCCCCTCTCCGCTCTCTCTCTCTTTCAGTCCACTCCTTCTCACCTCATTCACTGCTTCTTTCTCAGTTTCCCAGATCTCTCCTCTCTCCTCCCACTATATCAAACTCTTTGTCATTATTTCCTCATATCTGCCTCTCTCTCTATTTAATCCCTTATTTCCATCTTCTCTGTTCTTTCCTCTTTCCTTTCTGTTTTTCCTTCTGTTTTTTGTTCATTTTACCTCTCCTTGTTTTTTTCTTTCTTCCCACTTTTCCTTCCTTCTTTCCTTTTTTCCTCCCTGTTTTCATTATTTCTTCCCCACATTTACTGCTTTCTCTACTTACTTTTTTCCTTTCTTTTTTGCTCCCTGTTTCCTTCCCTTCTCATGCTTTATTTCCTTCTTATCTTCCATCCTCAATTTCTCCTACTGTATCTTCTCTGTTCCCGTCCTTCCACCCTCACTCACTGTGTTCTTTCTGTTTCCCCTCCACCCTGTTTTCCTTCTTTCCTTCCTTTCTTCCTCTCTCCTCCTCCATGTTTCGCCTTGTCTTCTTTATGTCTTTTGTTCTTCCCTGTTTTGTTTCCAGTCACTTCTTTTGTCCTTCCTTCCTCAATATTTACCTTTTTTCGTCCCTCGCTTCTTCCTACTATTTCTTTCTGCCTTCCTTCCAGTCTGACTCTCCTCAATTTTCCTCCTCGCTTAGCATTTAACTCTGTTATTTGCCTCCCCTCTTTCTTCCACGCTCCCTTCCTTCCCGCACTCTAGCCTTCTGAGTTTTGTTGCATTTGTGTCAGATATCCCACAACACCACCTTCCCCCCGTCCTCTCACTGTCTCATGTCTCTCAACATGGCCTCTCTCGCTCTCACCCACTCTCCATTATGTGGTACTGAGCTGTGGCTGCGGACTTGTAGTGTGACAAGGAACCAGGTGGGGGGTAGAGAGACATATAGACACACAGAAAAAGAAAGAGAGAGAGAGAGAGAGAGAAGGTTTTCTCTCTCTTTCAGTCAGACACTCAATGTCAACCTGACCTTCTGCACAGTCAGCAGGCAAGCACAGAGACAATGCTCTTCGCCTGTCAAGCCTACACACACACACACACACACACACACACACAACACCATAACCACCCACACACACAAACACACACCACTCTGTGCACCAGTAAACAATTCCACCTACTCCACACACACACACACATAAACTTTTTTTTCAACGTGAGCGCTCGCCTGCAGGTGCTGAGACAAACAACAGGTATGCACACTTTGTGTACACACACACAAACACGATAACAGAGACTGAGATAAAGATTGTAAGCGACGCACCGAGAGAGACAAACTGATGGATGGAGTTTCAGACTCAGATCTTTCTTTCTTTGCTGACTCACACACACAAACAGACACTTTCCTGGCACACACACTTGTGCCAGACTGTTCTATAACTCTGTGTCACGAAGGTCAGATAGCAAAAGCCATTAAGGTCACTTACGACAAGAGGTTGTGTTACACAGCAGATGTGAATGGTTGGGAATAGAGCTAGACTGAGGGTTTGTTCGCATCTTGTTTCAGATGTAATCGGTATCAAACCTCATCTGTGGTGCTTCTCACTAAAACCTCTAAACCTTCACAATTTGGGAGGGTATGTTTTCGAGAAAAATATTTGTTCCAAATAATATTTTTCCAAGTAACTTTTTTGTGAAGAAGAAAAAAATCAGTTAAAGAAATGAGCTATAAGATGTTAATTAGTGAGCATTACAGTTTCTGGTTGGAAAGTTTTGGACAGAGCCAGACTGGCTGTTTCCCTCTGTTTTCTACTTATTGCTAAGCTAACTTGCTGCTGGATGAAGCTTCATGTTTACCGCATTAGTATGAAAGCAGTATCGATCTTTCATCTAACTCTTGGCAAGAAAGCGAATAAGAGGATTTCCCAAAATGTTATTAATTTAATAACAGATAAAGTTTGTCATGTGCAAACTCTTTGGATCCAACCTCACTTTGCACTCCAACTTGATGTTCACTGAGCTGCTGATGGAAATTGCACAATTTTGGCTTTTGAAGATGAGGATCAGGATTTGGAGGACCATTTACACCATCTGCCTGATGTGGTCAAAGGGTCTGCTAGACAAGATTCTTCACCTGGATCATAACCCTGTTGTGGTTGCAATAGTTTATATATTTTAAATCTTTCCAAACAAGCATTTTTCTCTTTTACGTATCTTTTTAATTTGATTTTCTGTTCATTATAACTTCATATAATAACCTCTGTTCCCAGCACAACACTTTCTATAAAAATGATGACTATAATTTCATGAATAAAGAAATGTCTGCTCTTTGTTTGAGCTGAATCACAGCTTTAGCAAATGTTTTAGAACCTTGTTTAACCTCCATAAATGAGCAAAACAGCTATATTGTTTTTTTTTTATGGAATTGCTGATTTCAGGGTTATCCCACCACTAAAATACACCTCTTAAGTTTCATGTAATCTCGTAGAATACACAGTCGATGCTAGCAGCTCATATTCTAATTAGCTGCTGTTTTAGCAAGAATGAAGATGCATACAAATGTGGCCCTGGGTGCCACATAAAGACTGATTTCGACTATACGTATACCATGTACTGGACTGGACAGCATTAAACTGGCCTAGACTAGATGGGACTGAAATTACCTGACTCCAGTGAATTGGACTGATGAAATAGGCTGGACCAAACTGGACAACACAGATTAAAGTGGACAGGCCTGAATTACAATGGTATAGAACAGACTTATCCCGTTCTCAGCTGGACATCACTTGACTGGAGCAGCTTAACCTGTGTAGAATTGAACAATCCTAGGCTGTTACGATTGGATTAGTGGTATATAATATAATACAATCTGCTGTGGCTGAAGGTGTTTGTGTCAGCTCTGTTGAACTTCACTGGACCAGCCAGTAGTTATCAACACTTTTATGTCTCCCAACATCAAGTAAAGCTTTTGGGTATTCAGAATCTAGCTCCATTTTACATGCACAGCTACAGATGAATTCTTGACTTACCGCAGAACATATTGTTATAAAAATGGCATCAAGCTAGAGTTGATTTTATAGGAATTTAAAAACAATAGGTCCTGAGAATGAGCTGTAGCCTTTAGGACTCCTATTTCTACACAATGGGCTCATTTACAGACTTTATCACAATGAGCCGCACAGAGCTTTATTATGAAGCTTGCTGCTGGGAGTTTTGTCCTTGTAAAACTATAATGATGGCACGAAGGGATTCTTGCTCCTTCTTAGACACAACACCCCTCCCACGTCTCCTCAATCTCCTCCATCCCCTTCATCCTCACCCAGGATGGCCAGCACCATGCCATCTTTCAGCACCTCCATGGACCCCGAGCAGACAAAGAAGATGGCTTGGAGAGCATCGCCCTGTCGGAGGAGGTACTCTCCGGGAGCGCAGAAGGAGGTCTTGATGTGCAGCGACAGGGAGCGCAGGCAGCCACGACTGGCAGAGGCGAAGAGCGACAGCTCCAGGATCTCCTTGTTAAGGTGCATGGTGATGTCAGAACGCAGCTCGTCCGGGAAGTCCTTCAGCAGCTGTGAAGATGTTATGAAGGAGAAAGGCAGAGAATGAGACACGAGAAGAAGCAGGCGAGAGGGAAGAGAGGCATGACAGATGTGAAAACACAACCACGCTGCAACTCAGTGATTAAATTTCCAGCCACAGTTGCCTTTGATTCGATTCCTAAGCTGTTGTACTACAGGAAACATCAGTGTCAAGCCAAGTTAAGTTCATTTACATAAACCAAAATCAATAGTTTGTCTCTGAGGGCTTTCTACACAACACACGACAACCTATAACCTTAGACTGATTCAGCACCAATCTTTAGAAAACTCCCTCTTCTGGGACATTATTTATATAAAATTTTATTTCCAGTCAGCAAATAAACAAACAAAAGAAATTGTGCAATGGTGAATATAAAGAGCATCTAAGAACAAGATGTTCCAGGTCATAGCCTAGAACACTGATATTAACTCAATAATGGACCACCAGGATAAACATGTCTACGTAAAAAAAACACTATGAATTATTAATGCTTTTAATATGCTACTCTAGAAATCGACACAATATGATCAGTTGCTGCTGACAGTAACATAATTCAGACAGGATCTACAATAATGCCTCTTACAGTCAAAACATCTCATGTTATGAATCTGTCTCCTTGTCAGGACAAAGATCTGGGGTTCACCGTCACATAGAGTCAGTCGATCAATGAGTCATCAGAACCAGGCTGACTTTAATCAACAGTCCCATCTATAATTCATCTGTCTAGGATTCATCATCATCACTCCATATATGGGCTGGACTGGGCTCTGACAGCTGTCTCTCAGGCATTCACAGCCTGGAGGGATGTGCTGCTATTAGACTACTAACTGGTTGCCTCTGTTTCCCTGGGCTTGTAAGGAAAAAGGTGTTGTTCACTCTCCTTTTTCTGTTTGTGTTTTTTCTAGGCCGTCCTCGTGCCACGTTTGCAAACGTCACTCTGCCTCCAACTGTCTCCATTTTTTTTTCCATTTCTGTATTGTTTATACAAGTCAATTTCTGGCATTTAGCAGGCCTTTCTGTCTGGCACAACCGGCTGCAATATGTCACCATAATAAAAGCTCAGATCCTTTTTGTGGTTAAAGAAAAGTACTAAATTTTTTTTTGTTATCTCATTTTATTTTATTTTATTTTATTTTATTCATCAGGAAAAAACATTTTAATTTTGTAGAAGGTTAAGATGGAGCCAACCACTGGCTATCGTCTGACGACAATTTAGCGTCTGGGGCCAACAGACAATGTTTTAAATCTTCTGATGTAGCCTACAGATATCAGGAGAACAGATAACAGATATCCAGGATTTCCTCTGCAGTCAGATTAGCAACTTGATATGCAAGAATTACGAGAGAGAGACCTTTTTCTGGTAATCTCTAAAAACAGATATCTACACATGAATATTTATACATTTTAAAAAAGCTTAATCGTTGTCAGGCAATAGCCAGTGGGTTCTGAGATTGGATTTTAGCCATTTTGCGCTCCACCTCTTTTGTTCTCCACATGGACAGCTGCAACCAAAAACTGCTCAGCCTCATTGGTCAATACTACATGGTCACTCCAATAGTGTCACTTTGACTCCGTACAATCCTTGTTCTTGGCACATAAGACGAGTCTGATATTAACTACAAGCAATCCAGAAAAGGTCTGCAAAGGTTTAAAGCTGTGACTCTCAAGGTTTCAAAACACCCTGTCATCCACAAATAGAAGTGATGTCTTAATTTTTCATTCTTGGCTGTCCTTGTCAGTCGGTGCTGAGGAAAACATCCCACTCACACATTGTGTAGGATCATAACTATTGATCATACCACTGCTCTTATGATGAGTTTGAACGTGGACGATATGTGAGGAGTGAGAAGTCTGAGATCTTTTAAATGAATTATTGATCCCTATATGCTACGCTGTCAGGTGTCAAAAACACAAGTTAACTGAAAAGGGAGGATAAGGATTAATACCAGTTTAAGTGTGTGTCTGTGTGCTTGTAGTTACCTCATTACAGTCAATGCCGTTGTTGACTGACCAGGTTGTCTGAAAATACTCCAACATTCGCTGCTTGAGGCTTTGCGGCAGATGATGGACACGTATGAAGTCCTTGAGGTCTTTGGTTCGGGTGTGGTACTGGGACCAGCGTGAGTACATCCTCTGGATAATGGCTGTTACATTACCAAAGACCAATGCATGCATCAGTGCTGCAGGTGTAAAGAGAAAGAGAAGAAGGTATAAGAGAGATATCATGGAGCATAAGCTTCTGGATGCTGTTTTGATGGCAGAAGCTTGGTGCGATCAGAGAAATATTGTTGTGTTACAAACTCTGCAAAGTGTAGGAAGTGGAACAGCAGGGGTTGTTTTAGTAACAGTAACGAGAGAACATTAATAGGATGACTGGGACTTGCATTTGGACCACCTGCCTGCTCAAACCAGGTCAATGGTGTAGTGACAGAAACAACAAGGCAGTCATGATCTGTGTTTTTCACCCAAATAGATCTCTTCAAAACTCTACATGCTCCTGTAGTCTACATTGCCAGTAGATATAGTATGCTCATACGCTTGTAGACTTGCTGTGATTTATTTCGAAAAAGTTTTCATGAGTGCTGAAAAACAATGTGTAGTCAGCTTTGTGACATTTTCCAGCTAACCCAAGAGTTTTTTTTTTTTTTTTTTTTAAACTTGTTTATTAAGCTTAAGACGTAGGAGAACTTCTCCAACCAATAGAGGAACACTAAATCATTCTGTTTCTCAAAAACATTTAAATAACAAAGTTCACTGGACAGCAATATGAAAAGAACTGTGTAATTAAAGTAGTCAGAGATTGTAGTGTAGTGGAGTAGAAAGTACAAAAAATTGTACAACAACAGTTTCCAAATCTCTATTTTGATAATCACAATAAATATTTCTGACATGTAAATAAAAGCTGTTCATTTCTATGATCAAACAAACAGAAATCAGCCGACCAGCCAAATATTATATTTATGTCCTACAACGCTGCATCGCCCAGACAGGAGCATCAGTGTCAGGACTGAGAGAAGCCTGTTTGATTGGTATGATACCTGTCATTTTTTTGTGCACACTAATGTATTCACCTTATCTAATTCAATTTCCAACCATGCTGCAGGTGTGTCGCACACCACTGGGCATGAAAGCACCGATCACAGACCACATGTCGAGTGTGACTGCTGGGCCTCTTTCTGATGTGGATTGATTAGCAAGAAAATCTGCTTTTAAGTCACAGTATTTAAAACTGATGACATGAGGTAACTGTTAATTTGGATGACATGATTTCTCCTTAGACATGCGGTTATTCATGTTTTAAACTGAGGCAATAATCCAATTCCTTTCACAAACGTCTTACATTTGACCTATGCTCTGCTATAAATATGAACAGGTGCCTTGTGTTAGCTTTCATTTCATGTTAACACACACAGAGGATGGTATATGTATGTGTGGTGTGCATCTGTGACTGTTACTGCCCTAAGGCAGCCAGGGACATTTAACATTTAGCCGAACCAGAGTGGAGAGCGTCCAGAGGGAAAACCCAGCCATGGTGACCTCTCTTTATCCCCCAAAAAACAAACCTAGTTTGCTGATCCAGTTTAAACGAGTTCAGACTATCCTACAAAGGTATTTTTGATATAAGATATATTATAATTGCCACTACATTATAAAGAAACTACATGGATGTGTAAATGTTTGTGTTTGGCCACAGCTGCCCTTTAAATACTACAAGTGACATGCCAAGGAAGAGAAATCTGATTTTGTTGATGCTGTTATTGAATCTTTAAACCAAGACATGATGAATAAATGACATTGTCCAGAGCTACAGTACTGTGATCAACTTAAAATACACATGTTCACTGATGTGTGTATTCCGCGTACCTCCTATAAGCATGACGCAAATAGAGAAGATCTTCTCGGTGTCGGTGTTGGCAGACACGTTGCCAAACCCCACGCTGGTCAGACTGCTGAGCGTGAAGTAGAGTGAGGCGACATAGACGCTGCGGATGGGGAGGACGCTGGTCCGGTTTCTACCTCCTATGGCATAGTATGGTAACTCCAGACGTTTCCCCAGCTCATGGAGCCATCCTGTTTTAACAAGATGGTGTAAAATGGGGATATTGATGGGTGGAGGGACAAATTGATGGTTAGAGTTGTGTTTTAAAAGCTAAAAACATTGGCCTGCTCTTTCTGTTATTGGAGCATGGTCATTAAGGGTCAAACTCAGGAGAGCAACCATCTCTATTCTGAACAGTAATTACTAAAACAATCTGAAAAAATAGTTATTTTCAAAAAGCTATTTCCACAAATTATCCACAGTCTTCTTGCATTCCCAAAAGCCTGAGATGTTATCATTGCTCGGTGTGATTAGGCTTTTTTTTTTTAGATGCAATGAGCTGCAGTGGACATCTCAAAGCTCGGTGCAGTGAAGCATGCAGATGCAGATAAAGCTGACAGCACTGTTTCGTAGTTCTGGAAACTGTGATAAGTAGAGCTTTTTCACAACCTGCTACATCCAGAACAATGGATTTAACAGTGGAAGCAGATCAGATGCTTGGGAACCAGAACTGATCCCTGGTCAGTACAATGTGGAGATGTGCAGCAGATCCCAAGAGAGTCTCCTGCAGACACTGATGAATGGTAATTGGATGGAAGCCCCTCATAGCTGCCTGACTTCAACGCTGAGTTCAGCATCAAAAATGCAGAATTAGGATACAACACATTAATCCTGCCTCATGTACTGACCTGTTATTTTATGACACTGAAACACAGTAATTGGTGAAGATAAATCTGCATCGTTCTCATGACCAAGTCAATGCTGACCCGGAACCAGTTAGGAAGACACCCGAGAGAGGTAATTGCAATCGATACTGACCAGAGATCAGCCCAAGGGGCCTCATTATATAAGTGACCTGGAGGCTGAAGGGGAATTACGAGAAGAATCATGCTATTCCCTCAGTCAGTTTTATAACATGAACACATGAATGCAACCATACACACATAGAGCAGTTGTTGCTCTCACATTTTCGATTCAATAAAGTTTCACAATAGACTTATAAGGCAATAAGATAAACGAGGAAATCATAACATTATTTTTGCTATTTAGTGAAATATTAAGGGCCCCAAACAGAATCTATAACATGACAACACGATGTATCCATAACGCGTTTCGACCCTACATATATGTGGTGTCTTTTCAATTAATCTATGAGGTCTGCAAACACCAAACAATGCATCCATACTTGTGTAAAGTGCCTCATTAGGTTAGAAGCCCACAGGGTTCAGCTCTTACCTACTGAAAAAAACCTGCAGGTTTCATGCATCAATAACTTAAATGTTTATCTGCAAATAATGAGCAATGAAACTGCAATGCACCAGAGCATCGACATGCAGATACTGACAAGAAAGCAAAAAGTAAAAATAGTTTTCTACATGAAATGTCAGCTTTATATGTGAAGTAAAGAAGGAAAAATAACTTTTTTTTGGTTAATGCAAGATGATCAATTAAAAAAAAAAAAAAAAAAAAAAAACTTTTAGCTTTATAGCCTTTATTCTGAGACACAAGCCATGAGCCATTTATCCCACAGATTGTTGCCCACAGAAGTGTTTCCTTTATATTGATTTAGTACAGGGTTTGACAAAGCTGGATAATGGCTCCCTCAGCTAGAAAAAATGTAGATCAAATGAAATCATTGCGTCTGGCATCAGCACTGCGCACACGCAAATAATTCCATGTGCGCCAAGAACAGAAGTGTCTGTATGTCATGCTGAACATTTCAGATGCATTCATAAACAGCTCAAAATCCCTCGCGTCTATAAAGTGTCCAATCTTCACGGATTTAAAGCCACAATTGGTTTTCAGCGCCTCCCGTCCCAGCCCGGCATGGTTGACTACTATACGTGGGCCGCATTTATTTAGCATCATGTACGAACGCCACAGGCACTCTTCTCATGCCATTCAACTCTCACCACAGCAGCAGCAGGTATGTGGTGGTCATTGAGATTCACACTCTTGATGTATTTCTTTGAGGACTGAGGCTTTCAACTACATTCCTGTTCAAACTGGAGTATTTCAAAACAGGAAGGTGTGGTGTGATCATAAATTCAAGAGTCTCTTGGGATACTCAGAGATCATCTGATAATACCACTACTCATATTTTATTTATTAAATCTGTACCTCCACAATGTCCTTGTGTGAAATGTTTAGTGGTGAATCGGGAGGAGACTTATCACATTTCATATCAAGGCAATAAGCAGAAAAGAGGAGAAATCACACAGATGCTTACTGGCAGAGGAATACTACAGGCCTGTCAACATTACACGCATAGTCTTCATATCACACTACATTTCCCAGTAACACTGATCTAAGATCCAACGGTGCCTCAAGATACACCTCCTATTTTTGACACAGTGCCCAATAGCACCCCCAGTGAGCTGGAAGGAATGATGTTGTGGATCTCACTATATTCTCACTCCATTCACTTTTAAAACATAAACAACAGCTGAGCCGGGAGCCGTTTTTGGATTTGAGGGCGTACTACACAGTATTTTTCCTTCACTCACCAATATCCCAGTTGTCGCCGTTGGCGTCCATCTCCATCTTGCCAATAATGAACCAGATGCAGGCCATCCAGTGGGCCAGCAGGGCGAACATAGACATCAGCAGCGTCAGGACCACGGTGCTGTGCTGCGAGTAGCGGTCCATCTTCTGGAGGAGCCGTAGTAAACGGAGGAGACGTACTGTTTTTAACAGGTGGACCATGGACACCTGGGGATGAAGACAACAAGGTGAATTTATTTTTAGGCTGCAGATGGCAGATTGCTTGATTTCACGCAGTTTTTGTCATAAAGGGCATTTCCTGAAGATGGTGGGTGTCACAGTTTATCCGTATATTAATAGTGTATTATTACAACCTCCCTCTCTAGGACTTTGGCTCCTGAAGGCAACATGTGTTTAAGTACTATAACTACATAACCTCCTTTTCATTTCTTGAGCTTTTCTGGTGTTCAGCTGAGGGCAAGGTCAAAAAGACAGACATAGATATAAAGAGAGTGAAACAGAAACGAAAGTGAGGATCAGACTGCAAACATTTTTTTTTTAATACACACAAATGCCAAAACACAACTGCATAGTGATGAAAAAGCTCTTAACCATGCTTCACATCTTCTCAAGCGCTCTCAGATTCTATAATAAGAACTTGACTAATGCTTCATCAACAATATGATCCATAAGAAGATTTCCTGATGAAGGATCCTTGAATATAAAATTACCAATTACAGCAATCAGACGTTTGCTCACAGGTGTGTTTGTTTTTTTAATCCTCACCGTCGCCCATACAGCGTCTCTGCTCCGGCTTTCTTTTTTTCCCACTCCGTGCTTTGTTCTGTCACTCTTTAACAGATGAAACTACGTTTCCCACAAGGTTTCTGCTTCCTTCTACTGACTTACACACACACACACACACACACATATACACACTGACACACATGTTAAACTCCCTCACACACCTTTTCCACAGTCATGTGTTGCAGATGTGACGTGAATGTCACCCATTGTGCACCTGCTCCTCGGGCCATCTTGACCAACAGTCTATCATTTAGGGCCTTGCCATCATGAATCCCCATTGGACACACACACACACACACACACACACACACACACACACACACACACACACACACATATCAAGATGTAGGACATGGAGGATATTTGTAACCTTTATATGAGGGTGTATGTTGCATGTGTATTTGTATAGTGTGTGTAGGGGCGTGAGGGGTGACTGGGGACTAAGAAAGTGGGACATAAATTCTATATAAAAGCTATAAAGTAATAACTAAAAACAGAGGGAGAAAGAGGGGGGATGTGAGACATAGGTGGCAGAGAGAGATAGAGAGAGAGAGAGAATTACATGATTGGAGCGTTTGAATAAAGCGAAGAGAAGATATCCTTATCAGAGCTGTCCCTGCATGCGTCTCCAGTATATTTTATGGCCGCTTTTCCACTCTCTTGTTGTGAGAAATAGAGAAACTGGTGCAGCACGAGAGGTAATGAAGCCTCCTACCGGGCCCAGGGGAGAAGCTCCATCTCTTCTCCACCATCTATCACCCCCCCCAACCCACCTATGGAGAGAGCAGGCTGCACCACAACCCATTCTCCTTCAGCAGATTGAGCAGTAAGCAACATACACCCCGACAACGCATACACAAATCTCCTGCCTCTTTCTCCTTCAGCTTCTCACTTTACCACTTCCATCTCACTCCTGCCACTCACGTTTGCATTTCCCCTGCTCATCAGGTGTGAAATTTACATTAAGCTACTTGATTGCTTGCTTTCCCTTTCCTTTTCAACGCAGCATTTGCGCCTGTGAAACTATAACTTTACAGGAATGCTCATTATTTCTCCCCCCTGCAGTCACGACTTTAATGCTATGAGCCAATCACAAAGAGAGTGACTGGCCATGTTTATTGTTATTTATTTTCTCCAACCTATACCAACTAGGCCTCCAGGTCCAGGAGACATATTCATAGGAGATTTAATAATGACTGTATCAGTTATGGCAGTTACTAACAAATTGCTGTCTTTGGTGCAGGTGTAAAGACATCATCACTCGAAGAGACTAGTGCCTGCCAATTTGTTATACTAACTTCTCAAATATGAAACATGGATGCCAATTTAGTTTAGTATAAGTTATGTTTTAGAAGTAAACAACAATTCAGTGAAAGACAGTTACAATGTACACTAATGTTCCTAAAAAAACTACATCAGGTACCTGAAACTTCCTCAAAAAAAACAAAAAAACAAATCATAGTCAAGTTTGCAGCGGTGATCATGAAATCTAGGCATTGCACTAACAATAAAAGAAAAGGAAGTCAAGGTCAAATAGGATCACTGGACAGACTGTAAGATACACTAAAAAAAGCAGAAACGACAGAAATATATAAGACAAAAACAAAAGTAAGGAGAATGCCAGCACTGCTGAGGCCCTTTGGCTCACTTTGGCGTTTGTCCCCAAAGGGGACATCAGTCTGAATGCTCTGTCCTTAGAGGGGCCATCACGCAGGAAGCTCAGCAATTACCTGCCATTCCTGCTCTCCCCAATGGTAGCAGGGGAACTTGCGGCCCAGTAGCCCTACACTCAAATCCTGACCTACTGGGAATGTGTGGTATTTCCATTAATAGAGTCTGGAACCAAATAGGCACCTTCGCCTGGAGCAGCATGTCACCGCGCCCACCCTCTCCACCTTCATAGTATAAAAGACAGATCTCTTGTTTTGCTCACACTTTCTTTCACAGCACTTTTGGCCGCTCCTCCTGCTTCCTCTGTTTCGTCTCACTCTGCTCACTTTGTTTACAATAGTTCACTCCACCTTTTTGTTGTTGTCCCTGTCCTTTATTATTCTTCTCTTTCAGTAATCTTTCTCTGAGCCCCTGTTGACTAGTTTGTTCTACCTATATGAGGATTCTTTAATTAACCCATGTGTAGGATTTAATGGAAGTGTAGCTGTTGGTTGCAACCCCCTTTCCCACCTTCTCATTCCTAGCGTGAAGGAGAAACTACGGCGACCGCAAAACGAGTGAAAAATGCAAAAACACCTGACATAAACCTAATTGATTATCTTAAATGATATGGTGACTTATATGCATGTACATCACTTCTTCTGTATAAGCATATACTGTATGTCTGAGACACACATATACGCTGTAAGACAGCTTTCAGGCAACTTAGCTAAGGTTAGCAAAGTGGCGCCAAAGTTTTGTTAAAAAGGAGCTAAATTTTGTGAAGGAACACATTGTTGTTTCTGCCTTTAATAATTTAAGTAGCTAACGAGTGAACTGCTTCCCTGCATCGTCTTGTTGAAAGATGCGAGATGCACAACATGCACAAGCAGTGACAGACATGAGGAGCCTGTAGATATAAAATGCTCATTCTAAGGTAAAAAACAAAACAAAACAAAAAAAACCAACAACATCACAATTCTTATTTTCAGGTAATACACAAATGAAAACAAAGTATACACACTGTATTCTGCCATATTCTATCCTACAAACTGGATCTTTATAGCTGGAGCCAAGTTGTTTATGTGTGTGTTTGTTCACACATGCGTTTATATATTATGTTAGAGTGGTTAAGTGAGAGCATAGAGCAGCATAAAACACAGTCAATGCATTTTTTTCCTCTAAATTAGAGACCAAGAAAGTAAGAACGTCTATAAGCAACCAATCAAAACCTCCCTATAGTGAAGTGTTTCTGTTGTGTAATATCATTCATCCGAGGATGAGACAAGAACGTCTACCTAATTGCCCCACATCCCTGTGTCTTCCTCCATTCAGCTATTCTTAAGGGGGCTGTGTATATGACTCAAGCAGAATGGAAAAAAGATTTTAATGATACAGGTTTGATTGTTTCCGCAGCACTTGTACAGTATGTGGAATCAATACGCAGAATCAAAGAGGCACTGGAGCAGTACTGCAAGCACTTCATGCAATCTATCGTTATGAAAAGTCAGATGTGCTCGAGGTGCTGCACTTTACAACGCACCAGCATGTTGACAGGATTGGATAGTGTGTCTTTGCTACAGGGCAATCCATCAATCATGAGATTATCAGTATTCAATGTCATGTTCTGATCATGTTTCTTTTTAGTGCATGTTTTCATCTTTTTAAAACAATTGCATTCATATTGCTACCTAAATCTAATTTGATCATTCACAAATCAAAGATTTCTTGCAAAGTCAACAGCACGAGACAAAAACTAACAATTAATAACTGATTAATTATAACTAACTGATTATGTTACTCTGGGAGTTAAACAACAAGCCACTGGCTACTCACCACGCTGACTTTGAAGGCGTAGAGCAAGTCAAAGGGCAATGCAGCCACCAGGTCGATGACGAACCATGTGGTCAGGTAATGGATGCAGATCTGTCGAGCGTCAAAGATTACCTGGCCCGACTTGCTGACGTAAGTTGTGCGAAAATTAAAAACAATGTCTGGCAGAAAAACAGAAAGATAACACAGAGTTGGGAGGTTGGTTACTGTAAATGATGGCGATTATAAAGTCTTATGTATTGATTACTGTTCTGCAATTCAGCAACTAACCTATGATGAACAGTATCTCCACTGCAATATCACTGACAGTTGTGCTGCGGGTCAGGTCATCGACATCACCGATGAAGCACACATTGTAGGGCACCGTCACAGCAACGTAGAATGTGGCAAGTAGAATCAGCCAGTCCCAACCGGCTTTGAACGTGCTGTAGTGAAGCAAGATGAATTTGGACTTCTTGGCATCTGCTACCTTGTACTCTGGCAGAGCAGGCGGATCTCCAAACACATTCTGGATTAAGAAGAAGTGACACAGTAGCAGCAACTTTATACATCCACTTATTTTGTTTGTTTATTTGGTCCAATTCATCACGCATCTGTCAGTAAGGAAATTCTCTACTGCCAAGGCTAAACCAAGAGAAGACCACTACACAAAAAACTGAATTAAAGAAAACAGCTTAATAATAATAATTATTATTATTCTTAAAGCGTTTCCAGATTGATTGTCAAAATCTCCACTAATACACTGTTTTCATGGAGGAAAGATAGTTTTCTAATTCTCAAAGTGCTTGTAACAATGACTAAGCTAGGCTAAGCTAATAGCCTAGTTGGATAAACTTGTAATTGTGTTATGTTTAATTACACTTCAGGAAATACAGGAAAATTATGCTTAACTGCAATTTAATACAGAACTAGACCCAATTAGGCTCAATAAATTACAAAATGCTGATAAATAAAGCAGCTTATCACAGAAAATATACTTAAAAATATATACTTTACGCTAATAACAGAGCCCACAACTTTACTGTTTTCGTACACTTGCGCTGCTCTCATGAACTTTGTGTCTTGCTGCAGCTGGTTTCAGTGAAAAAGTCCTGTATCCTCAAGGCCAAGCACTATATGGCCGACAAAGTTACGTAGTGACGAGCTATGCAATAGTGAATTTTGTATGTTAATGTTGCTTTGTATCTGATGGAAATGTAAATCTATGGTAACAATGGTAACATTTCGACAATGTTTGCCATATCATTATCAAGATAGTTTAAAAGACAATGTGCTAACGTTGTGTGTAATCCTTGTTGTGGTATCCCAAGTGGTCAAAAATCACTTAGTAAGGTCAGTGAGAGCTAGAGAGCTTACAGTAATGCTGTGTCTCAACTTACATTTGCTATTTTGAGAATATAAGTGCGTTCACACAGTCAATTATGGCTTAATGAAATGTAGTGTGAGTTCCCGAACAGTGCGCTCATAGCGGTCAAAACATTAAGTGTGGCATGCTGGACACTTCTCGCCCTCAGTGGTTGCCATTTTAGTTAAATAGAGGATGGGGAGGGCCCATCAGCATTGTGAAAATGGCCACCAAGGAAGTGGCTGGAGCTGATGCGGTTGCAGTGAATATCGCAATATACATGTATAAAAATGTAGAAGACGTGGTAAAAGGTTACCATTGTCATCTCAGGTAAGTGCACAATGACCATAGTTGAAATGGCACTACCCTGCCAAATTAGTATGCCAGGAAGTACATAGTGTACTACATAGAAGTGTATTGAAGTGTCAGAATTTTCCAGTCTTTAAATTGTCATTTTATCCTTTTGTGATATCTGTTTTTCTTCTGGTCTTACATTAATGCTATAAATCTATGATATTCTTGCTCATTTGAAGTAATTTGTGAAAAAGAGCATCATCCAATGCAACACGATTACGGAGTTTTGTTAATTGGAGAGCCCTTCTACACACAGAGACTATATTCTCTGTCCTTTGATTTTTTTTTTTGATTTTTCTATTTTTTTTTGCCGCTGTGCCGCTGTGTTAATAACAGCAGCAATCTTCTCACTTCCCATATAACACTCCACCCCCACCTCCACTTTTGAATGATCCTTCATCCTGTTACATCCTGCCCCGTTGTTTAAAGTGTCTGATGATACCTTGTTGAGTTTAATCTTGCTCTTCTCTCTGCTGTGGAGGTGACCAGAGATGTGGTACAGCACTGTACTGCTCCGCAGACGAGCTGAGCTAAATGGAGAGCCTGTTTTCACCCGGCCGCGCCTTCGTTCTGTAAACACACAGACACACACACACACACACACACACACGTTAGTACACATCTCCTCTACAATACCCCCTAAGGTTAACTCCTGATGATTGAGTCAGTCATTATGCTTGATGAAATACATAATATTCTGTCCTGAATAGAAAAACATGAATATGCAACAGAAAGAATATGCCATTTCTCAATGAAAAGCCAAGGAAAAATAGGTTATTTACTGTCATTTTGCTTTTGTAAATGTCAAAGAACATGTGTTACCTGCTTTGATTTGCATTCTCCAGCCATAAATATAGGTTTATTTGGTCTTATTGTGTAAACACTATCTCCAACAAAACAGAGCAATTTTCAGCCTTGATAAGTCGCTGCTGGTGCAGAGAGGCAGATAGGATGGTAGATTTTCTGTGGTCGATTGCCACTGGAGTGGGTCTGTGTGTGCGCTTGCTGCCTTGCTTGTGTGCGTATAGAAGTAGTAGTAGATAAAGTAGATAGTGCCAGAGTGATGAGTTCTGAGCAAGGAGTTGGGTAATAGGAGAAGGTACTTTATTGCTGCTGGGTTTCTCAGCTCCACTCTCACTGCTGGCAACCCACAGGAAAGGACTAAGGCCAGATTAGCTTGAGGGGGGATAGTGGCAATAACAAAGCTGGAGAATAGAAGTGTTAACTGCTTTTGAGTGTCCTTTTGAAAGTGTGTGTGTCCTGTGGTGTGTGTTGTGAGTGTGTGTATGGACCCCCAGACGAGGCAAACAGACAGGGCCATCCATAACGCGGTGCAGCCTTGGGGGACGCGACACGGCAGGAGCACAGAGACAGAGACATGCTTATTTTTAGATCTAATGAATTTCCCTCTGCTTTTATAGCCATTCTTCGGTAGAGGGGGAATATAGGTGGGGAGGGATGTTGTGTAAAAGGAGGGAGGCATGTAGGGCAGATAAGAGAGGTGGGAATGGATAGATACTGTAACAGCAGCTGGAATAGATGAGAAATAGAGGTGATGGAGTGAGTGAGAGAGAGAGAGAGAGAGAGAGAGAGAGGACTGAGGAAAGGACATTGAAAAGGAAGAAGCAAAGGCGGGAGGGATATTTTACCCATGACACAAAAAAGGAGAAAATAGAGGTTAGGAGAGGAGACGGGGTGTGAAAAGAGAGGAGACTGTTGACGCCAGAGACTGGGTTTCCCTCTTTTGCATACACTGTCCACATTGTTCTACCAAAAAGCTAACTGGGTCACATCTGTGGTGTCCGTCCGTCCTTGAAAGGCTTCCCCAACGTGGATGGAAATGCCCCATTGATGTCATAGTGTATATCTCCAGGTTCTTCATGCGTCGCATCGTTAATGATTTTATTTTTGTAAAAATACGTGCTACGTGCTATTTAACTTTGGTGTTATTCAAACCAAGTTTTCTTACTAACTTACCAACTCCTCCGCGCTGGCTTAGACACACAAAAACAAGCTTATCCCTTTCTAAATCTCCACTGAGAACGGCATCAAAATGCTAATGGTTTGTGAGACTTCACAGGCATATACTCATTTAAACTTACTTGTCAGAGCCAAACCCATTATAGTGAGGTGTTCGTCTCTGTCTAAAGGCATGCTGCATCAGCCTCTTCCTTCCCTATGAAAAGCATTTCATTATGTGGGCAAAAATAACTTTGCTTTCTGCTTCCTGTTCTCCCTTATTCACAGTAATGAGAGTAATTAGGCAAATCCAGGGGAGCCAGGCCCGATATGACTAAAGTCAGCTTGCTGACTTCACAGACACACACACACATACATACACACTGACCTTCTCTCTTGCTTTGTAGACTGCTTTTGGCTTTAGCTTAGGTGTTGCCCTTCAGGCATAACCCTTTGAGGAAATTGATGTTGAGCACAGAATTTGCAGCTCTGTTTCCTTTAGTTGCTCTTTGTATTTACAGTGATGAGTAGAAGTAAAATACTGAAAGGGCAAAGATATTCTGACAGATTTCATAAAGAGATTAAAAAATATGACTTTACCTCCGAATATTAACCTGGATATCATAAAGGAGTGCCTTAATAATGTAATTTGTTTATTTCAGATCATCATGCTGTACATTTTAAAGAACCCTGCATTGGAATGAATTTTTATCAACATAATGAGTAAATAATTTTAAATAAATAATAAAGTAAATCATTTTAATGAATATATCTGCCATGTCACAAAATGTTCATACAGAACATATCTGGAAAATGTTCAATGTGTACACTTGTACATAGCAGCTTAAACATGATTCATGCCTTTTTTATGGTTATGTTCACTCAAAGCACTTCAAAAGAGTCCCCCCAACATCCACCTGACCACCTATCTACGGCTCATGTGCAATATAAAAATGTCGCATACTTCTGCAGGTAAACAACCGCATTTTCGCAATAGCTGTGACCGCGTACTTCCATGCATCCACATGGTTAGGCATTCACACACACACACAACCACACAAACAATCAACTTCCATGGCAAATTTCCTCGGGCGAAAACTGTGGGGAAGTTTTCATGGCCATAGCGAGCTATAGAGCTGCCGGTCACTGCTAAAAAATGTTGTCACTCAACATAGTCCAAAGAGCAATTACAGCTCATCGCAGGGCACATAGGCAAACAACCATTCACACTCACATACACACCTACGGGCAATTTAGAGTCACCAATTAACCGCATGTGGGAGGAAGCCAGTTCTTGGAGAGTGCCCATGCAGACATGGGGAAAACATGCAAACCGCAGAAAGGCCCCAGCTGAGGTTCGAACCAGGAATCTTCTTGCTGTGAGGCAACAGTGCTAACCATTGCACCACTGTAATTACATGCTGCCCCACAGCAATTACATTACACTTCAAATGTTTCTGGTGTTCCAGGGAGATTTGGTTTGAATATAAGCACAACTGAGCACATATACTGTATTGGGTTCCTATAGAAATAACCTGAAATAAATATAAAGAGATGTACAGTGGTACTGTTTTGTTGGAGAAACCAACCTAACACTCAACTCGTATGACAAAACACATGACAATCATACAGGTTTTGGGTTACAATGCAGGCTGAGGTTTGATTGTCTACCAAAGCAAGCACCGCTTTAGCAATATGACAAGCAATGGCCTTAGTGTTACCAAAATCCACATGCTAAACAAACATTTATAAATATTTGAGAGCTTTATATAATGACTTGACATTTATCTTCTCTTGTCTCGACACCAGCAACAGTAACAACAAATGCCATACATGCATACATATACTGACCTTCCTTCTTGTCCTCTTGAATGGTTTTGGCTTTAGTATCTGTGATGTCCTTAAATGAAGCCAGAAAGAGCACCACGTCTCCTTTCTCGTTCTTAATTGGCACAATGTCCAGCAGGCACCAGAACAGCACCGCTGAAAGGGAGAAAAAAAAAAAAACACACACACACAAAAAACACTCTTAATAGCGCTTTTATACAGCATGTCCGATTATACTAAGAATGGATTTACCATAACCAGTGCGCATGAGTGTGTAGAGCAACAGTTTCACAGATTCCTAGACTTATTAGTAAGCCTATCTACAGTTGGAAGTCCCTCGGGAGAAGCAGAGCTTTAAATAGACCAAGTCACTGTTCCCCAGGCACAGCAAGAGATGAACCCATCGCTGAGGTCCCATCTCCCGCTAAATAGATTGCTTTTCAGAGGAGCTGCAGGTCAGCGTGTGTGTTTCTGCACCAGTGATAGTGCACTTGTACTGACTACTGTATCACTTCTACAAACCTGATTTATCGAAAAGTCGTTACAGGACACTAATTATTTTTAGACAAAGCCCAAGTGTATTGCAACATTCTGTACATAGTTGTGCCATCACTTTCTTTAACGCTCTTTAATACTTAAAGTTGCTACAATTAATATTTGTGTACAAACAACAGATTAAATGACTTTGTGAAATAGAGCAACAAACCCAGAGAACATTATCACCAAACTCTTCAGTTCCACTCATTTACAGAGAGTTTTGTGTCTTTAAGCTCATTGTTTTGGTTCGATCTCCCCGCTGTCATCAACCTCATTCCCACCAGTTGGTGACCATGTGCAGTGCAGCATTAAGCAGCTAAAGAGCCAGATATTTTTCTCAGGAGTCGGTGGAGACTAAAACAGAGCTAAAAGGAGACTGAACTTTAAACTTAGATTCATCACATGGCCGGAAACATAACTCCAAATGAATGTTAACGTTGTATCTGCAGGATGTTTACAGTGAATTGACAACCTGCTACTAACAAGTTCAACCATATCAATTTAAAATGTTGTACTTGTTATGTAATACTCATATGAAACCTGCTTGCTCTGCTCGTGTACTAATAAGCTGGTAGCATATTAAACTATCACATTGTTTTGCTAAGGGCGTTGTGATATGGACACACTAAAATATAATTAAGCAGAGCCATGTCTGACAACAAAGGGATGAGCCTGACCAGCTAAGTCTGAGATGTTTGGGAAACAACATGACCTTTCTTCTGAAAGGATCTACACATAAAAGAGCCAAACTTATATTGAGAACAAGAGCATGTTGTTAATGTTAATTAATTAATCAAATTAAATTTAGTCCAATCCACATCATGCTGTGGCATACGCATAAGGGGTATATTGTTATGCTGATAATTAGATGTAGGGGTAACTGGTCCAAAACACTTCAAAGTTTTGTTGCTCATATATTTAGTCAAGATGATGCTGTGATGCCATGATCTATCTTTCATTCTCCTCTATTCAGTGTCTAGAAATAAATTGCTGATTAAGCGGGATTTCCCACGGAGTTCCCTCCCATCACTCCTACTCACTAAATCTTCCTTGCCTGGTGATGACTCAATCACAGTATTTTTGTCTGTGTGTACGTGTGTCATCTATGGTGTGTGTGTGTGTGTGTGTGTGTGTGTGTGTGAATATATCTGCATGTCTGCGAGACAAGGGAGCACTATCAAGCACACAGTGAGAGAAACAGCGTTCCTGATTGCGAACACGGCGCTTTTTTTTTTTTTTTTTTTTTTCTCAGGCGACAGACGGAGGACAAATCGAGTCAATCAGCTACGTTCACTTTCAGGGCACTGCTGTGACAGACATAAAGGGAGGGATGAGACAACATAAAAAGGCTGTGGCAGGAAAGGAAGAAGAAAGATAAGCACGGGAGGCAGACAGACAAACTGGCACAAACGGTACTACTGGATGTGGTAAAAGGTGGTGGGAGGAAAGAAAATAGTATTACCACGACAGAGGCAGAGGGGGATGAAAGGTAACAAAAGGAAAGTGGAAGAGAACAGAAGGGAAGGGGAGATTGAGGGGTGTGACAGAAAAGACAACAAAACAAGAGACAGAGTGGCGTAGGCAGTCACATCTGTGATGGTATAAGCAAGGCTGCGTCTATGTAAACTGCACTGAGTCATCTACTAAATCTGCTTCATAAATCAAAGAAAAATTATAGGAAAGCGGCTCTGACACATGCACATACCATGATACCTGCGTGAGTCATTTTTAGCAGACCATACAGCACCCTAAACAAATCTTGTTTGTTGTTGATGACTAAACAATCTCACCACAAGGTCCATTTAGCAGCTGTTTTGGAGCTTTTGATTGTACCACGCAATTTCCCTTCTCCGATGGAGTTCACTAGCCTGGTTCCAAGCATCTGAAACTCACTCGCCCACATCTCCCACTTGTGCAGTTCAAATTGGTGTTGTGTGGTGCCTATTTACAGTTGTTAAAGAAGCAATTGACCAGATTAAGGACTGGCATAGTTAGATAGAATAGCTGGCTAGCTACATTTATGGAAAACAGAAAAATGGACATGATCGTGGATGAATGGTGTTTCCGAAACTCTCAGATTGATATCTTTGAAAAAGAATTGTAAATATTCAAATTTCAATTTTATCTGTGAGCACTTTCCATATTTCTTATTCATGGTGACTCAAAAGTTGAAATTGAAAGGTCAAAAATGTCAAGAAATAACTTTCATGCGCTCCACAGCAGCTGACTCTGAGGTCTACTGACCAAGGCTGGCGGATGATCCAAAATCTAAGCTTAAAACCAGAGATCTTTGCAGTTGTGGCTCCCAACCTCTGGAACCGCTTTCCCATAATTATAAAACGTACACAGTCAGTTGATAGTTTTAAGTAGCTGTTAAAACCTCAGCTGATTTGTAAACAGTTTATCCTGTAATGTGTTTTTTATATTGTTATTTCCTGTTTTAACTTTTAATGTTTGCATTGTACCACCACACTGTAACTCTGATTTTGAAAGGTGCTTTGTAAAAATAAAAATTACTTACTGAGTAGAGATACTATTCATCAACATGTTTCCAAGGTCACTAATGAACTTACAGTTGTGTGAAAACGAGAAAGTGTGCAGTGCTGATATAACAAATAAATAATAATAAAAATTCACCAGAACAGAAATGCTGCCGGGCTTAATCAAAAACGGTTTGTAGACTCACACAACTGAATCTACTGCAAGAGCATGAAGAATAAAAGTGAAGAAAACTCTGCAATAGCCATGCAAGGGCACATGGCACCATCCCACATCACAGCAAGCATGTACCCACTGATGCCTAGATGTGCTCATTATTTTTGACTCCATTTTGTTCACTGGCCAGCTGGCTAATCAGCGAGGCACACACCAAACCATACCGCACCACAGCTAGCTGTTGGGCTCAGTGTAACCGAAGGAGACGGGGTTAGGGAGTCACTAGCAGACAGCTATGAAAGTTTTATGTGTCTCAGCGTTAAATAATAACTGGAGGACTTTTGTGACTGATTGTTTTATTTAATCACCTTTTAATGAGAGTGGGGCAATAAAAAACAGTTATACACTTATCCAGCCATTACTTCATCAATCCATGGGTCCATCTATGCCAATTTAAATGTGGCTTCTTCAGAAATAGCCACAGAGAACTGCCATCCATTTATGGAAATATACAGGCAAAGTCTCACATAGTAATCACTTGGTCTGTGCACTCTCTAATGGCTTTCTGTGCTTGTCTACTTGCCTTGGCTCCAACACTTAATTGGTAAATGGTAGAGGAAGGCACAGAGTTTTACAGTACAATGCATGAGCACGAAAGAGCACTGAAATTAAATGTTAAATGAAACGAATAAAGATGACAACAACTGAACAAACAGCTCAGCTTAAAACAAAATAGTCTTTCCACTGCTTACCTGTCTTTTTGTAGAACATGATCTCATCTTTAAACTCCTTGCGCTCCTCCAGGGCTTCGTCAATGCTGAGGATGATGCTTTCAGTGGTCTCTGGCCCATACAGGAATTTACAGGCACAGCTTTTCTGCATGACCTCAGCCCTGGAGAAGCCTGTAAGCTCACAGAAGCCATCAGAGCAGTAGACGATGGGAAAGCCCTTCGACACCTGTGCATTGGCCAGGATGAAGTTACTGTCTGCAGGAGAAAAGGGATTAAGAGGTGAGGTGAGGTAATGGCATTATTCTTGCAGTTGTAAGCAGTCAGAATTATGTTTGAATTATTTTTCCTGCTTATCTTAAATACTTAAAGACTTAAATAAAATCATAGATGTCTTTTGATGTGCCTGTACATTTAAAGGAATAATGAGCAGCAAGTATAGCCCAGCTTAGCTCAATTTCAAAGTTCTCTTAAAAGAAAGGAAATACACAGTTAAACTTCCCCAAAGGGTCTTTAACATATCCTCACACTGAATGCAGTAACATGAAAAATAACATCTAGTGTGTTTTTCTGAAGTTAAGAAGGAAAATATTAAAACTCCCCAGAGACCAAACCATAATTTGAAACCATTCATTATTTTGCTCCTTGAAGAAACCCTGGAAGTCCCAATACCAATCCCTTGTCACTACATATCCATAGCACTGCAAATGTCTCACAAAGCGAAATATAAATATCATTATTCAACGGTAGTTAATAAGCTTAAAACCAAAGGTGACCAGTAGTAATTAACATTACCAAGAGAGGTTGTGTTTTTAAAGTTCAATTGACTAAGCACGAATCCGCCTTGATTTATTTTTGGCCACTTCTGAGCAGCACAACTGGTTACCCGAATGTTGAGTCTGGTTCTTTTTACACTGAATTTTTGATGTTGAAAAAAACACTCTATGATCACAAATCACAAATTTGATGGTTTTTAAAATTCACAGTCTGATTTTGATGCTGAAAAAATTCAGTATTAGAAATTCATATTCGAAATCCGACGGCACAGAAATAATTCCATAGTTTACATCCAGCAGATAAAGAGGATATGTGTCTCTAGTGCTAGACTTTGGCTCTGTTTTGGTCTCCACTAAATCCTGAGAAAAATGTGTGGCTCTCTAGATGCTAAATGCTCATTAACTTTTTTTTTTTTTAATTATATTGTACAATTGACGACTGAAGCTTTTTGATGAAAACAGCTGCCTGCTATGACTGAAAAGGAAGTTGATGAGCGTGGTGAGAGCAAACCAAAGTGTAAATTTTCAAGATGCTAAAACACTCTGAAAAACCTCAAGGGAAGAGCAGAGACGAGTGATAACTTTCTGTGGGTTGGTCAGCTTGACAAACACCTCATTTGATCCAGTGTTATTATACATATGCTACTGATGTGAGCAACTTTAATGATTTTTTTTTCAGCAACATGGAAGATGGACATTATGACCACAGTTCCCAACTGAAATGTAGCCAACTCATCTCGGAGATTTCAACAGTCCTCTCAGCTCCCATAGCCCACTTTTAAAAACTGTAGATAATAAAAATGGAAGCACTAGTCAAGGAGTGGTCCCCGCTGACTGTTTCACTTAACGCTCTCACTAGCCACCGGGGATAAAATGCGACTTTTAACACATGGATACAAAGGCTGATGGGATCCAGAGGAAGGCCTGTGTGGGCTGCAACATAAAGGTCATTTACCTCAATAAATTACTGATTTCTCTGCAAGATAAAGAGCCATGAAGTCCTACACTTGAAATTCGTTTTCCCGTGTCAAGAAATTGATCATGAATTCATAATACTTTTAGTGTGAGTTGCAGTACGGAGGGGTTATGTGTTAAAGATAAACATTGGTTAAGAAAAATAGTGTTGAATCAGTGGGGAATGTGCTGGAGTGATGGCAGTGTAAACAGAATCACATTAGTGCCGAAGTCTATCACAATTAATTATCCTATTTGTGTCTATCTCTAAATACCCGGTTGAAGAGGACCAGCTGTTTATACCTGAATCCATCTATTATGGCACACAAACACACACACCCATCCACACAAACAAACACCCACAATGTCAGTGTATCGCTGAATGATGCTGAGCTGTGCCGATAGACAGCTAATGTTTACAGTACAATGCTCATTATACAAGACAGTGGAGTACGCTTTGGCAGATTCTATAATGTGTGTGCCGATGTAGGTGTGTGTATTTGAGCTGTAATGTGATATGCAGTCGAACCTGCTCAAACCAGTCCTGATGTTGCATAAGAACATGCACACACATGCACACATATTAAAAGGTACATGTAGCATTAGCAAATTATTCCCCAATACATTTTGAGACATTATTGTAATTACAGTAAATAAACGAGACACACACACAGACACATTAAGCCACACACTCGGAGCGTCACAAGCTTGTTCATAATCACTGCTTGAGACATCCTTCAAAGCGACTTGTTTCAATTACCTTTCATTACAAAAATCAATTTTCTGCATCAATAATTCCCTTTCCCACCAACCTCAATGTTTAATTGTTTTATGTTGCACGTCAGGCTTTGTTGAAAGAAACCACCTTAGATTTGAGCTGGGAATACAACGGCAGTGAGCAAAACCCTTGTAAGCGTCCCTCTAGAGGAATGAGCAACATGTTCCGTTTTATAATCCCATTCAGCGATCAACAATTGCTTCTACACGGTTGCTGGAACTCACTAAAATTGTGATTCATGTCACTTTCAGGAATGTGGGAGAAGGTACTCTGAGGTGTACAGCAAAGTATTTGCTCCCATTCTTTACATTTCATTACGTAAACCAAAACCAGCACAATGTGTTAATCCATCTCTCAGTACTTCAATACTCAATACTGACTTCCAGCGCCTGTCTGTGGGTCTTAGCCCCAAACCCTTTTTTTGCTGAAGGCATAGCTCTTTAAAAAATGGTTATTAATACCTACTTTTATTACTTATAAATGCTGAATAATTAGTAACTGATTAAAATAGCTGGGCAAAACATTACTCAAACAGGAGCAAATTGTTATTGGGGATTATATTCAGATGCAAAAATCTGATGCTCTGGTGAGCATTGACAGCAGGGGGATGGTGTATTTTGGCTCAACTCAAAATAAGCTCCAATGCTCATGTCTGTCCTAATGAAGAATATGTCCCCCCAGTGCAAAGGTGTGGCTTATTTATGTGTTTTTAATAGTTTTTGGACAACAATGAGAGAGAGAAATAATAATATCAGGCTTTGGCTACACAGACAATAATTAGAAGTATTCAGGTGTGGTTTAATTAAAAATACAAAATATCACCAATCTCATCCTTTAACGGATATCGATTTATAACAACTTGGGTCTTATTTTCATCAGTTTTATTGGTTATGATATGCTGGACTTCTGACAATCAGACAGGTTGTAAACAAGCTTTGTGACCAGTATTGCCAGATTATCTGCCACTTTAACTGGAGATAAAATAAGATGTCACAAACTGGACCCGTCTTTAACAATGCTTTTTGGAATCATAGTCAACATAGATGAATAAAACGCAGTGACAGTGATGCCTGATCATGGAAAAGAAAAACACAACGAGAATGTCATGTCAGCTGTAACACTCTGAATGCGTAGCCCAGACAGATGGTCAGAGCGGGTCTCAGCGTTGGGACCGGCTGTCAGACGTGAGGCCCCTCGGGCTCGGGGTAAGCAAGAGGGAAGAACGACAGGACTGCTGGCCTCTCAGGGAGCCAGAGCAAAGGCCTGCAGCATGTCTAGTGGCAGCTCCCAGAGCATGAGGAGATGGTGCTGACAGAAAACGAATGTTTACGGTGAAAGGCACACTATGCTGTGTTTGACTGTGGATTACTTTGGCTAGGTGGAATTGACAGATATGCTGTTTATTGTTGGAGTGTACTGGATGTGTGTGTGTTTGGAGGAGAGGGGGATGTGATGTTAGCTTCTATCTTGCTTTGTGATGCAGCACCTATTTAATGTACGTTGACTTAAAATAGATAATTCTTGTGAGGAAATGTTCTATTCTAATGTGCCACATGTGTGGTTAACACGGGGTCACGCAGGGTCTTGAGGTAACTGTAGGGAGACACTTCTGAGACGAGCACCATTCAGATCATTTCTATGGTAACCAAGGTCAGAGGACAGGCCCTTCTCATCCCAGAGACAAAACAGATCGTTAGAGTCATAACAATGTCAGACCATTAAAAGTCTAAACATATTTCCTTGTTTGTAGACTAATTAGACCAATTAGCAAACACCCTAGACTGTAGATGCATTGAGTATGACCATTAATGGACAGAGAGTAGTTGTCGCACTCTTCTGAGGGCATACAACAAGCCTGAGAGGACAGCTTCTTCGTGATAGAGGCGGCGTCATGTCATGACAAGTGTATTGATAAATCCTCCATTCTCTTTGATCAAGCTTCAATAAACCTTTCAGCATGAGACCACTCTCTCTGCCCTGACTGAACTGACCACTGATGAATAAAATTCTCAAGTTCTCGCCTTAAAACCTGTTGTTGTGTTACGTGTTTTGCACAAGTTACAAGCAAGTAAGCACTCGTCTAACATACTGTATGAATACATTTTTATACTGCAGATTATTGTATAACTGTAATCTAACCCAATGAAAGGCTTTTACATGCACTGCTCTGATGACCAGAGAGATTTGTTCTGTTTTTACTTGACACTTCAGCACGGTCGTAGTAATCTTTCTTTTCTCAGAAAAGCAGTGTTCTGCACATAAAGTCATGTGTTGTTTGGTTACAAGAATGACACGGGCTGGTATGGAATAAATTTAGAAGTAGAAGACATAATTAATGTGTTTATTATCACAGCGTGTTGAGTCTGTGCACACCGTGTGGCCAATCAGAAGTTTTCAATCAAGAAAAAGAAAAACAAGAATTTTATGCTGTGACCATTTCCAATTTTAAAGGCCTAAAAATCGACATCAGTTTCTTTCTTTTTGGTTATTTCACAAGATACTTTGACATTTGTGGTATTGTTCATTCTTCTCCTTGGTTTGAAATGAGTGCCACTTAGTTAGATGTCACTTACTTCCTTGCAACAATCAGGATTTAGCTATAGTTAGATCAAAATGTAACAAGAGGTGTGGGGTTGTTGTTTCTATTGTCAAGCCACAATCAATCAAATCTGATCAAATCATGCCTGCATCACTCTAATGAAGCCTAGCTGTGTTTCTGAGTGTCTTAAATTATTAAATATTCTAAAAATAACTAGGAATGTTTTTTTGAACTTAAAGCTTCAACTGGTGTTTATTTAGACATACTCAACCATGAAGAAATGCTTAAAGGGATAGCTCAGTGTGTTACCTACAGCTGACAGCAGTTTGGAGAAGCAGAAAGGAGTCCCGGCATAGAGGCAGAGCTATTCACTGCTGTGGACAGACTGCCAAAGGCTGTGTGATGGCAAGGTAAAGCAGTGGAAATATTCTTAATATAGAGTACACTTAAACTGATATTGATTTTTTTTTTGTTTTTGTGTGGCTAAAATTTATTGTTTTCTGCTAACCCTGTCCATAGCTCTGCTTCTATGCGATGATCTCTGCCTGCTTCTCCAAAGTGACCATTATTTTATCTTTTTCTTAACCTTTATACTATTTTTCTACCAACTCCAACTGTTCTACTTTCTCTGACTTCATTTGCTAATGCGCCAGCATCCCTACCTGCATATTCCCCCTTTCATCCCTACATCCCTGCCTCCCCCCATCAACCTTCACCCCTTCCTTCCCTCCCAGCTGTTCTTTACGTCCCACCTACCATTTTGGATCTCTCCACCTAATTACTCTTCGTCTCCTCTCTACCCTTGAAATTACACCAGACTATTCCTCATTTCCCAGATTCATTTGTTTCCTTCACTTTTTGTACAGCTTCACCTTCTTCCCTACTGTAAAAAAAAAAAAAATGTCTGTAGATTGAAAAACTGCCAAACCATGACAGTAAAAGATCATAAAATATGCCATGAAGTATGCCTGTGTTTTCTAGTATGCAGTAAAACACAATCATATTTGAAAATCCTCATTTTAAGGGAATTTATACAGAATAAAGTAGTATTTTATATCAGACACTGTTAATTGTACAGTAAAACACTGTAAAATTGAATGCCATATTATACTGTCTTTTACTGTCATGGCTTTGGCAGTTTTTCACTATAAAATCTACAGATATTTTAAAATATGGAAAAAAATTGTCAACCTTATACTTGAAATAAACAGTACTAATATCACCGTATTACCGTAATCTTAGAAAAGGTTATGCCATATTTATTATGGTAAAATTCTGGCAGCCACATGCCAGTTTTTTACTGTAAAAACAATAAACGAAAAAAGTCTGAATCATCTCTCCTTTTCAGCGAGCTCTTTTCTACTCCTCCACCACCTCCCCTTTTGTCTCATTCTTTTGTTCATTTAAAAAAAAAAAAAAAAAAAAAAAAAACTTGGATTGTCTCTCTTCTGTCTCAGCCTCTTCATCACCTCCCATTTCTCCACTCTAACTCTCTCTCCATTCTGAATTTCTGAATTTCTGAATTTCTGGCTAATTGCTCCAGTGTAGAAGCCCATGGATCATCTCCCCTCATGCTCACACTACTGCATGACAGCTGGTGGAGAAACCCCACAGGGACACAAAGAAGAGGAGGAGTGGAGGAGGAAAGACAGAGATGAAGAAAGAGAGAGGCATGGCAGAGGAAGAAAGGGGGCAGAGGGAGAAGAGAGAGAGAGAGCAAGAAGGAAGTAGAGGGATGGTTATGGAGCCTTCTTATGCAATAAAAGTCAACTCAAGTGTCCTGTAATTGTTTGTGAATGAATGATTTGTAAAGCATGTGTCAGATATTAATAAAAGATACTTTCAAGTGTAATTATATCATCGGAATACTAACATAAGGAAGGAGGACCTGTTCCTCCTCTTAAAATGCAGCCCTTTCAGTGGTTTGGGGATTTGTGTGTTTCCTCATCATTTGATTGAGAATTTAGGTAATAAAATTACATTTTTCCTAACAAGTGACCCCTTGCAGCTTATTGTGTAATGTTTAGTGTTTTCTCCAAGAAGCAAAGGCAGAAGTTGGCATCCTATACTCAGTCAGCAGTGGTTTCTTTTATAACCTTAACCCTTTAACTACCCCACCAAGAAAAAAAACAGTAGTGACCCACAATGACCTCAACCTCAAGTAGGCAGTTAAAGGGTTAAATTCTAGTATTAAATATTGTACGGGCTGCCATGAAATTTCTTTCAGCACTCAGCATTCAGCATTGCCCTGGCTTTTCTTTTAGCACTTCAGGAGGTTGATTGTCTTGATTTTTGAAAGGAATTATATACAGTATTCATGCCCCCCATTGAATAAATCCTAAAAACTTTGGTAATCTCCTGATGGTCCATCCAGCCCCATCAGCCAATCAAAGTGAATTAAACACATCCACATCTAATAATGATGGGTTATATATGTGTTCCATATGTTTCCATATGGGATGGCAATGTTGGTTGGTTGGTCTGTCATCCAGTCTGCCTCTGTTTGAAATATCTCAACAACTATTGTGTGGGTTGCAATGACATCTGGATGAAGGATGAATCCTACTGACTTTGGCTAGCCCCTGATTTTCACTATTTTGCAACTAAATAAATACGGACAACTATTTCTCACAAAATGAATAATAATTATGATAATCCAGCATCATCAGGTCAAAACTTTGGTGTCTGACAAAATACCTGCAAAACAGCTGTACTTTGTGTTCCGTCCTAATTGGCAAATAGCACACTATAGTCCTCTATGGTAAACATTACACCTGCTAAACAGTGTCATTGTGAGCACGTTAACATGCTGATGTTAACATTATACTCAACGCCCCGCTGTGCCTAAGTATAGCCTCGCAGAGCTGATGGCATGGCTATAGATTGATTCTAACAACGGGGGTTCAAAAAAAAACACACAGACAAACAATCTGCTATGTGGTTTAGACTGGAGGACTTGTTGGAATTTACTTTCCCAGCAGGTCAGTGCTACAATAACTAGGTGGGTCAGAGGAAAATCTAAGGCACAGATTGCTGCTCTCAAACAAATGGAGAGCCGAGGAAGAGGTGAGTGTATGTCTTGTCCAAACACACTGCTCTGTCCCAGATTTGTGGTTTTAAACACACTCACAAATGCTTCGTACGCGCATTTACCAGCTCATAGACAGCCCCGTGACACCACCTAGAGTAACCCCTGAGCTATTTACGGCACAACAATTCATATGACGGGTGAGCAGGCGTGAGGAAGCAATAGAGACATAGAAGGGGAGAGAGAGTGAGAAGGAAGCAGAAACCAACAGAGAGGCACAGCTGGGAGAGAAAGAGATGGATGGCATAGCAGGTGAGAAAGTGAAAGATGAGGGGGATGTGGAAAGGTAAGGGGAAGAGAAGGAGAGGCTGAGTAATATACCGAGGCAGACAGATGAGGGTGGGAAAGGGATAGAGGGTGCAAGGGTGATGTGAAAAGTTGAAAGTAAGCGAGCTGTAGCCATGAGATGTGGAATGATGAAAGATGGAGATGGAGTGTTGTAAAAATTGGCGGGGAAGTGGAGAGATGGATGCAAAGACCCCCTCACCTCTTTGCCAGAATTCATGCAAGCCTCTAAGAAACTGCAACGGAGCAGACGCATAAGTACAAAAAAGTCGCTCTAGAGTTGCCATAGTAACCACTGACACACACCATAGCAACCAAGGTTACAACTGTACAGTTTGTCTTACTGAATCGAGTCAACACATGGGATTATGAGATTAATGCCACAAACCAAAGTTCCTGTGCTGTATGAGCAAATGTAGGTTGTTTATTCATTATGTGTCTGTTGTGTTAAAGTCAGAGCATACGCACGTTTATGAATGTGCAAACACACGTACAGGACACACATGCACAGACTCACAGATATTCAAGCGGTGGTAATCCTCTGTAATTTAAGAGGGAAAATCATTAGACAAATCCACAGTCTTAATCACTTCTGTGGCTCTTTATCATACAATCCCCCCGGCACTCACCAACGGAGACGTTACACCAGTCATTACATTCCTGTAATAAAAGCCCGCCTCCCTGCTTTTTTCCCTGCTCTCTCTCTTGGTCAGTATCTTATTCACCCTCCATTGTCTACACACTCCCCCCCCCGCTACCTAAAAATTTCTGTCATAGCCCCTCACTCTCTCTAATAAAACCCTATCCCCTCATTTGAAAAATTAATTGTGTCTAAAAATGGTCGTCTTGGCCAAGACTTCACGTTGGTAAAACCCCCGTTTGTCGATCGTTTTGGACAGGCCATTAGAGAGTGTGATTAGGGGCAGGAATCTTGCTAATTAGGCGCTTAAACAAGGCAGAACATCCACGGCGACAGGAAGTTTGGGAGAACAGCCGAGGTACTCGCCTCCTTTAAGTGGACAGTAATAATCGAGTCTAGTGACCTTACAGCGAGGACAACGTTTGTCTGCTGACTCTGTGCTGATGATGGTGGCTGTGTCCTCTTAACTGAATACTTTGTTAAAGCCTTGTTAAAGTCAGCGGACACTGCTGGGCTGCTATTATTTCAAAACACTAATTTACATTTTCCACACATAGCCAATGCCTTTAGCTATGTTGGTTTACAGTGAGTGAGTACACGGACACTGAAGAGCGTGTTTCTTTCAACAAGATGTGCGAGTGCTGAAACAGCCTAATTTTGATGAATACAAGTTAAAATGTGTTGTCTTGAGGCACAGGCAGCTATTTTCATACACAACATGACCAAAGACATACAATACACAGACAAAGTCCTGGTGAAACACTTAGCTAAAGCGCCAGATATTTTGTAGTGCCTAAAACAGAGCTGGAGGCAGAGTTAATATTAGAATTTATATATAGTGAACGCCTGAAATGCAACCTCTTAATGCTTAAATTGCTCTGTGTCTGTATACACTATATGCTCAAAGGTTCAACTGTAAGATGATGATGAGTTTACAGCTTGTTGCCTTGCTCCCAAGTGATAAGAAAAATCAATTCATCTTTGAACAATAGAATAATTAATTTAATAGAATTAATAATACTTCGTGTCTTTCAAATAGACTTTTTGTCCGGTTAATGAGAAAGCTAGTTAGCTTGCCAACTGGTAGCTATCTGGTGGTAAGCCGCTTAGCTTGGTGAAGTGTTTGGGTATGGTTAGTGACATAGACAGTAGGTGATTTGAGGGGAGGGGGTTGTCATCCTCCTTGTTAGCAAAATGACCAAAAGCATCCGTCGTGTTAACCTGCCATCACTTCTCAAGTAGCAGAGAGAGAGAGAGCAGAGGCAGAGGGGTTGCATAGTCGAATATATCTTGTCTGCCTGACTCATGTATCATTTATCTGACTGTGGTTTGTGCCAAGTTAGAATGTAAGGCTATATTTTAAGTATCAATAGCCTAAATGAGCTGTGTGTTGATAAATGCACAGCACTGTACGTGGTGCTGAAGTAGCACATGGATTTGTAATTGCATCTTTTTCTCTCTGTCTCTCCCTCCTGTGAGTTTCGTCTCGGATCTATAAAATTCTATACTTTAAATATTCATGATCAAGGTGACAAGCGGCAAGGGAAGGAGCAAGAGGGTCATGGAGACACACTGCTGCCTGTAATATTTTTATAAGATTCCTATAACATTTCCATGGTCATTCATCTATGCTGCTGAAAATACACCCCAAGACCAAATCACAATTTGCCTCAGGGGGCTTACCAATTTGTAAAACATTCAACCTCTTTTATCATTAGACCCTCTGTAACAAAATATTTTAGGGGAGACATGACTACAGATATAGTTTTTACTTCAGGCAAAAATGAATAAATCACTGACTGGGGATAGGTGAGAGTAGGTGAAAGATAGGTGCAAGTGAATAGTGATACAACAGTGTAGTAATACTGTTATAGCTAGTAAGTAACACATGTAGTATTTACAGTATCAAGAGTACTCACTGTGCAGAATGGCCTTTTTCAGAATAATGTGCAGCCTATTATAATATTGGCTTTTGATCAATACGTACATCACTTTAAAGTTAAATGTTTAATGCTGGTAAAGGTGGGAGTAATTTTAAGTGGCCTACTTTATACACTGCTGGATACCTTGTGAATCCCCCACCCTCCTTATCTCAGTTATTGCGATAGCTCACTAGCCATAGCTTGTGCAGCCCTGCAAGTAGTCACTACATCACTACCAAATTCACTAGGATAAAGCACAGCTCCATCCGTTCTGTTTATTTTTACCCTAAAACAGTCTCAGTATTAAGTGGGCTTCGGAGAAAATGGGAACAGCAGTGCCAATCTGCTGGCAGTAAGTGAGAGCCCCTCCGCACCTTGCAGCACTACAGTCAATGATGATTGATTACTCTCCTCACAGTCTCATAACTGCACTCATTACTTCTTTTACAGCCATTCTCCCGTGAGGACAACATTAGACTTGCTTTTTCACAAGTTAGCATAAATAGATGGTAAAATAACAAAGTCCATTAAGGCAAAGAGTTTCACATCTATATGATGAGTGTAATCCCATCTAATCCCAACAAATGATCCAGTTTATGTCTACTTTAATAAACCTTATTGTAAAACATAGAGTATGTGCGTCACCATGTAGCCTATGGTCTTTCGTACTCAGTAATTAGCTCCCTGGGTCTTCCTGCGGGTCAAAGGGTTGCTGGTTAGACTGAGCCACAGGGACAGAAACAGTATATGCTCTGTCTTCTCTGAAACAGCAGGATCGGAAAGTAACAGCTTCTTCTATTGTGTCTGATACCCGGATAAGTTTTTCACCATTTCATTCACCAGCTCATTAAACGGCTGTGCATTCACCTGGCAGCAAGTGGTAATCACAATGTGGGATCCCACAGCCACTCTTTAACAGCTTAATTAGATGTGCTGCATTTATAGAAAGTTTATCAGCGGAGAGGAAACTTCTGCTTTACTACCCTCGTGCTAAGACAAAAACAGCTAAGCACACACACTTAAAGTTCTGTGACAAAGTGCTGAAAATACTGCACACTTCTTCTTGCTCCACTGTTTCCGTCTTTCTTTACACTCATATAGATCTTCTCTCTCCCTCACTGTCTCTCTCTCTCTCTCTCTCTCTCTTTCATTCACATGCACACTTAAACATATTGACTCAACACACAGCTGTTCCAAGCCTTGGCATCAGTGATCGTGACAGTAATTACCTGCCTAGTGGAGGTGGAACTACTGCGCGTTGAGAGCTAGAAAATAGCTATCAGGAAGAATGGTGCAGGGTGGGGAGCACATAGCACACACTGGGATACTTTGCACAGCCCTCTGCTAAGACTGCACCACCAAGCCGTCTGCTTAATTTGGCAGAAGGACAGCACAATACGGTATTCATATCCCCAATGAAGGCATCATTGGTTGACAGAAAGTCAAGTCAGCAAGTATTCTGGTGATGAGGCTGCAGCAATGACTTCAGTCTGCTACACAGAGAAACATATGGATGCATTTAACTGTACTTCAGTGACCAGCTATAAGGAGGATTTCACAGGAAATGAAGATCTTAACTCTAAAACTACACTTCCATAGTTTCATTTAAAGATAAATGAAACAATATAATTTGAATTCTAAATGAATTAAGCAAAATAACATAACATTCTTTTTAAATATGATGTAATATATGTTGTTTTTCCATCCATTATCTCTAACCGCTTATCCTCATCAGAGTCACGGTGGGGCTGGAGCCTATCCCAGCTGACTTTGGGCGTGAGGCGGGGTACACCCTGGACAAGTCGTATGTTGTTTTTCTCAAGCCAAATTAGGTAGAACTGCAACTGTTGGTCGATTACGGGATAAAGACCCAACTATTTTGATAATAAAACGTCACTTTTTAAATTAAAAGTTGAATCTTTGATCAGTTTTATTCGATATCAAACTAAATATCTGTTGGGCTGTTGGTTGACAAACCCAGAAATCTGAATTTTTATGTTTTGCACCAAACAATCAAATATAATAAAAATAATAGCTATTCACAGCCTTGAATAAGCTTCAATTTACTACCCTATGGCTTAAGTGACGATGTGTGACCGTTATGAACAGCACAACACTAAATACAGCTCCAGTGATGGACAGGTGGAAAGATTAGTCACCTGGATGGCACTCTGTTTTAGTGATGGCAGGAGGTGTTACAGCATTCTCACACAGTCATCACAATGCAGGGCTACAGACAGATTCTGTTATTTTAGTTACAGTCTGGGCAAACAGGAACACACCGATCCCAGCACAGTGATCAGAGGTGTTTATATCTGTCAACCAATAAGTCGACAAAACACACAGTGAACGTCATGAACTGAGCTGTGAGACGACTCTGTTGAAAATAAACTAAAGCAACTTGGGCCAAGTCAGCTGTGGGATGCTGTAGAAATATTTTTAAAGTTTGTATACTTTATTTTGAGGAATTTCAAGTTCCCTCAAGCATGAAACCAGAACTAAACTTTTTTTATGTCCACTCTCATTTGAACTATTAAATGAGAAGGTATGCATTTGGTGTCTTCTCACAGCACTTAATTGAATTTATCCTGAGGGTTTCCAATTATTACTGTCTCTGTAACCACTAGGTTATTCCTGGGACACCTCAATTTATTTAAATAAGCCTGGGTCAGAACATGAGAGAAAAATTCTCTTTTTATGAGCACTAAAATGTTAAAAGTTTAAGGCCAGCAGAGAGAATAAAAAAACCAAGCGCAAATTAGATCAAGTTGGAGACTTGCCTACTTTCACTTTCACCCATTTATCAAACATGGTTTCAAGGTCCGACTTGCCCGCTTAGGCTTTTGGATGACGTCAAAGGGGATCACATAGCAGTGAACCCAGCACTCCCCTTATATTTGCTCTTGCCCAGGCCATCAGACCCAATTTGTCCCGTCAAGCTCTGCTGCCTCCAGTCTGTCGCATCTTACAGTTCAAATCCAACGTTAATTTACTCTACCTTGAAGCTCAAAGACAGGGCACTCCGGTTCTCCAATTCCCTTGTGTTAGAACAGAGCTCCTGCCCGAGCAGTTTGGTGTTTGTTGCCACTCGACATATAGCCTGCTCTTATTCATGCAGTGGTGCTCGACTAGCAGATACGGAGAATGAAAAAAAGGATGGATGTGTGTGGTTATTATGGTGCCTCTTTGAGCGGTGTGAACATATTGGACAAAATGAAAGATGTCCCATTAAGCAGGGTATGAGTGGGGTCAGGTGGTGGGTTTGGGTTGAAATCAAACACTTAATGCAGCATTTATTATAATCACTAAGGCCTATTATAAGGTTTTTAATAAAAAGAGGTGAAGTGTTGGAACAGAGTGAGCAAAAATATATACAAAGATAGAAGTGTGTTTACAAAGAAACACCAGTAATAACCCAAAAGGTTTGTATAGGTTTGACAAACACACAAGATACAGTCTCCTACAAATACACTACACTGTACTGGCCCCACTGTGATCAGAAGCACAAAAACACTGACACATAGAGCTGCAATGCCTAGTTGATTAACTGATTAGCTAATGACAAGGAAATTGGTTGTACTTCTTTGATAACAGATGCCAAAATGCCACAAATTCACAAGTTTCAGCTTCTCAAATGTGACAATGCGTTGCTTTCCCTTGTCTCAACAGGATAAGCTGAATGTTTTATGGTTTGGACTGTGAAAACAAAACATATGATGACATCACATTGGTCGTGAGGGAAGTGTGGCGGACATTTTTCACTGTTTCACTGTTCAAAGCAAAATTATAAGTCAAATTAATCAAAACAACAATATTCATTAGTTGCAACCTTACTGACACATTATAGTAAAGAATCAAAGAGCAAAGACATGACATCTGAGTCACAGTTTCTAGACCAAGTAAACTACACAGCTGCCTAAAACAAGCAGGATGTGACTCTTTCAAGCCTGCACATCGGTTGAGACTGAGCACAAAGAAAGACAGGCCTAGAGAATGTGAGTAAACCTCACTGCTGATTTCTAAGAGTCCTCCAAGAACAATAGAGACTGTTCATTATGAAAAAAAAAAACACATACTACTAAGATAAGAGGCTAGAGTTCAGACAAAAGTTGCCGTTTGGAAAAGTCTGTGTGTGTGTCAACCCGGGGAAAGACTTGCTGTAACGCCGCCGCACGACCAATTAATTTTGATAAATGCGACTGCCGGTCTCAGACCGACGGGAGGACTTGTCTGCCAAAGAGTAGAGATAATAAAGGTTAACCTCAGGAGGGGAAATGACGCGTGGACAACTCAACAAAGAAAAGTTTTAAGGATTTACTCTTCAGGTGTCTTCGCAAATATGTGTATCAAACAAAAAAAACTTGAGAAGAAGTCGTGTGGACGCGTGGTGTGGAGCTGGGAGCACAGTTAACCCTTTGTCGCTGTCTGTGGTGCTGAGAGCTCAGCACCACAGACAGCGACAGCCTCAGCCTGTTAATTGCTGTGGGAGCTTCTCCGGCTCTCCTTCCTCTGTCTGCTCCTGAGACATCAAACAATCTGGAGTTATTTTGAAGTTCATCTCATCAAAACCTGACATATCTAGTGTCCTGATGTGTGGATTTAATTGAAAGGGCAGTCACACGAAGAACAACAAACCAAGAAATCTTTGTGAGATTTTTACAGGTGTTGGGCTTTTAATCTCTTCACGGAATAGTCTGCTTTGGCAGGCTCCTCATAAAGCACAGATCACAAACCAGTCGGAAACTTACACCAAAAGATATTATAGCTCTAGAAAGATTCAAGTGTTTTAAAAAAAAAACAATTATTAAAAGCAAACTTACGAGTGCCATCAAACCGTGTTGCTATAGTGTCCAGAAACGTGTTCTGCGGCGCTAATAATCCCTTCATCACAGGCATTTTCCCTGCTTGATATCGAAGTCCCCATCAAAGTTACTGAAGAGAAGGTGCAAGTCGTCCAAATGTGTGTGGCACTCCCATTTAAGCCGATGAACCTACAACGAACAAGGAGCTATCCGGTCAACTCAGCACAATGCGATCCCTAGTCGGAGGAGAGTGCACGTGATGCGCGCACCCGCGCGTCTGGAACCTCTGTTGCGTGTGTAAATGACAAGAGAAGATGAAGTCCACAGGTGCAGTTCAGGTAAATAGGCAGGGACGACCGTGAGAGAGCGAGACTCCCCTGTCAGCAGTGCCATTATTATGCCATTGGGTTCAGTGATCATCTCTCCACAGCGCGCAATGGTGGGAGACATCAATCACCCTCAACTACTGTGATCAAAGAGCAAATGGGGGAGTCTCTCTCTCTGTATGACATCACAAGTCAGAAACAGAACTTTTATTTGTTTTCAATTTTTTTTCTCTATAGCTTCTAGTTATCGGGTCTTATCAACATTTCATTAAATAAAGTCATGGATTTACATCTGTATTTATAAGGGTACAAGACAACAAAACAATGGTCACACAGCCCAATCGATGGAAATCCCATTACAAAGCAGTACACATTAAAATATTTTCATATATGTCTATCACTCTCCCATCTCTGATCCTGTTGAAGATATATTTATTAAATAATATCATGAAATTAGTTCCACAGTTCTTGGTTAGAAACGTGTGAACAGAAAAAAAAAAAACATCTTCTTTGTTCGGGCATTATTCAAAAAAGATTAATTCCTTCCACCCATCACCCACAAACCAAACAGGAAGTGCTTCCGGAGATGCACAGCTCACTCACGTTATTGTATTGTAGTCTGACAACCTGTCCACGCTGCTCTGTCCAAGCGCGCACAAAACCTGTCAGCAGTGCGCACCGTGGGCCACGCCAACACTAAAGAGATATCGCGAGTTTTTAGCGCCATCTGATGGTGAGATTAAAGCACGACCTGCATGTAAAAAGCATTGCTTCATGGGCTCGAGTCAAAATACAACGAGAGGGTTCAGGAGACCGATCAGTTGCACCACAGTGCCCTCTTGTGGACAGTAGAGTGCTTAACGCTAGCACGTGAAAGAAGATTATATTTCAGAAACAGGTGTAACATCAACTTGCTTGTAGAGTAGAGTAGAACATAAATGTTCATTAAATTTTATCTATAAAGATCGGTTTACATGGGATTTAAGTACTGGTAAATTAGTAAAATGTACAAACAGAAGTAAATGTGAGGAGTTGCCAACAGCTACAGGATGTTACACCAGAACAAAGTATGGTTTCTTCTGAAATATTAATGCATATACAGACTATAGGTTCAAAATTCTGTTACGAAATGAATTTTTTCAAAATATCTCATTACATAACTGTAGAAAAACGAATGAAAGTGAAATCTGTGCACTTTTTCTTTATATGAAAATCATTTTGTCATCCTGATTGTCCATACGGTACATGTTGGATTTACATTTGGATTACCATAACAAGACGAGGTTACCACCATGTCTAATTCTGTTCGTAAGGACTATAACAATAAATATATAGAATGTTATGTTGTACTGATGGCGAGATACGTGAGTTGGTTCATGAGCAAAGCCTCACTGAAACAACAGGAGGTGCAATTCTGATGTAATGATGGAAACCATATTGAAAACAAACACTTCAATAATTCTGCCTCAAGTGATCATAAAATCCCACGTTGCAAACTCTCCTCTGTAAATCCAGAAACTGGATTACACCCAAAGACTTTCGATTACAAGCCTCATGTTGCAAGTACAAGACACCTCTAGCAAACAAACTTGGAGTACATTTACACACACGCACACACACATATACCAATTTAGGTCAATCTCATTACCAACAGTTCCACAGGACTAAAGACCAAAAGTCAAGCACTGTGCCTCCTACTCAGATCCTCCATAAAAGTGAAGCAGCTGTTACAGCTGTTATGTCATTAAAGTGAGGTCATCAGGTGCTCTAAGGCTGACTGAGTCATATATCATCCTCAGTCATCCTCACACAAAGTGCACGTTGCCGCCATACACTCGTACAAAACACATACAGGATACACGTAAAGAAACATGTGAATCATGTCCCTGAGGAGAGGCAGTGTGAAACATAGAGATACACTCCCCTTAAAGCACCAGCTAATAAAATTAAAACAGACAGCCGACGCACAGCCATGCTCCACCTGAGGAATTAAGTGTTTAATGCATCATTTAAGCCTGATAACTGCTACAAGTCAAAGTGTCAAAGTGAAGTGAATTAGTGTTGCTCACAGTGTTGCTCACATCATTTAGACTCTCCACATCTCTCCATTTAATTGTTCAGTAGTGATTCAATCATTCAGTTTAACTCAGTGACTCAAACAGCTGATTTGGAGCAGCAGAGTCTTTTGAGATCTCATGTGAAAAACTCAAACAAGGGATGACTGATGAAAAGGCAGGTACGGTGGAGGTTCTCTAAAACCCCAGAGCTGAGTCCTTAAGTGCATGAGAATACAGTTTATTAATTGTATTAATTTAATACAATAAACAGTGAATACAAATAGAAACACAGATGTAAAAACAAGAAGAATATGAAATCACACTCAAGACTAAACTCTATTATTACAACCTCAAAGTGTATTATATAAATGTATATGCAACCAGTCAAGAGGCTATAAGAGTGTAATCTGCTCTCATATTAAAAGTTTACATTTTGAATTAACTGGCAGAAGACTGCATGGTTCAGTCCTGAAGACAGTGAATTACAAAACCCCCGAATGGGACGAGATAAAAGCATGAATGACTTTTTCAAACTAAAAGTTGGAGAGCATTTATTGTGGCTATAATCCTGAATGAAAAAAACATATTCGTACAAATCTGTTTAATGTATTATAATTCCTTTAAAAAGAAATGTGAGAATCCCTTATTATAGAGTACTACAGAGTATCATGTATTATATTAATGCACAGAGATATTTTGAGCAGAGCAAAGATATCATTGATTGGGATTCTGTGATGAACAGTATCTGAAGCCCCGGTGTGTGAAATTATTATGTGACTACACCAAATGATTCTGATGGCATCCCTTTTGTTTGTAGAAAAATGAAACTTTTACAGTGAAACCTGCTGCTGTCTTTGTCCCTGGTTCAGGTGTTTTTTTTTATACTACCACTAGAGGTCGCCAGAGGAACCTTTAAATTGTGCACATAGGCGCTTTAACATACGCAAAGTGTAGTCAAAGACAAAAGAAATATACATAAAACCTAATTATAAGCATCGTTCATACCTATTACATATTATCAAAGAAATGTCAACATTTGTGCACAATTACGAGAACTGTAATGATGTTAGTTTTTATCCACAGACCATAATTTAGTTCTGGATGAGGGATGTGCTGCTCTACTGTTTTAACACCACTGTCTCTCTGTGTTCTTTTGTTTCATTATAAACAATCCTGCTTAAACTCTAATCTAATCTGGCCTCATGACTGTACAACATACAGTCATGCATTCATGCTTTAGGGCTCCCTTGTTACGCTGGCAACACTGAGCCGGCATTTTAACTTAATGGTTTTTACAGTATGATGCCCTTGGGTGCTATCCAGGAAGTGGGCATGCATGGCTGTTTAAAGATACGGCTATAAGTACATTTTACACACATAGTTTGACAAAGCTAATGGCCCATATTGTATGTGCAGTACGTTCACAGTCACATTCATGCATACAGTGGCTGCCACTCACAAACCTGACTGCACAGCCCTCCTAATATAGCAATATAGAAAAGTCACATGACATATCAGGCCCATTTAACCCGGTGTTTCCACCCTCTGTATTTAGTCCATTATTCTGTCTTATCTTTATCTTTGCCTCCTCTCCGCAAAACAAAAGCCATGTTTTTTTTTCCCCCAAACTATTTTATAAGGAGGGCACATCTCACATCTGATCTCGAGCTCACAATCTCATCTGACACCTGAAGGTCCCAGCTCCCAAGCTTGAACTTCTTTTGTCAAAGACTTTCTGATTTGTATACATACGTCAAAACCACCTTAACCCGAGGCTATGTTTTTCTGAGGCAATATTTGATACCTGCGCTGATACATTAACAGGCCAAGGGGCCGGTACACACCCCAGCTCTGGAGAAACCTGAGGAGAGACAGCTGCCTTCAAGTATAGCTCTGGCACAATGTCAGCGATAAGGTTATTGTATGGATATGTAATATACCTATAGAGAAAAGTTTCTGGGTTAGGGTGTTTCAGGCTAGAGGTGGACAGTAGGAAGATAAATACGCTGATCCTTTCCTCGGGTTAAACTCTGGTATTGAAAATCATGTTTATGTAAAAACACTAATGAGTAAAACATACTACTTTTTATACAGTCCAGGGGTTTCACCTCCTTCTCTAATCTCTGCTTTTTTGTGAAATATTGGACCATTTTACTGTGTTTGGACTTAGTTTAGAGAAGAAATCACTCTGGTGGAACTGCTAACAACTCTGAAATGTGATTAGAGGCCCCAACTAGATACTGCTTTTTGATGAGTCATAACTATAGCTGTGAATATTTTCAAGTATAAGTACCTCAAAACTGTTTTCAGATACAGTGCTTGAGCAAACCTTTCACCACTGGACAGGGAAGCAGAGGTATGGTGCACATGTATGTTAAGGTGAAGGATGTGTGTTTCTGCACAAACACTTGTATCTGTCGTCATTATCAGATTGTGCGCATCAGCAAGCGTACTTCAGGGCACAAGCATGCACGGGCAAGGGAAACAGAGATGTGCAATACTGAGTGTTGGCGATCCATTTCCCTTTTAACGCGCCAACATGATGCCTCCACCCATCTAATGGCAGCAGGCTCACTAACCATATCATGAGTTTATAATAACCACATCACATCCATGGCGAATGAGGTGGAATGAAAATCTAACCTAATTTGGAGAGATACACGACTGTGTGAGTAGTAGGGTGTCCCCTGAGATGAGGCTGCGACTGAGGAAGCCGTGTGCTGCACTGGTAGCATGCTCTGTGAGCGTGTAATGGTCTTAATTATCATTTAGCATGCCAGCCTCATTGACGACGTATCAAGCCAGTGATAAAATAGTGGAGCAGAGGGTGACAGAGGGAGAGAAATGTGAGCATATCAACACTTAAAGGCACAAGCACACACAAAATACTAGTAAATATCTCTAACACACACACACACACACACACACAGAACAGTGAGCTGAACAGCAGGATGCCCAAAGGTGCTATCGTAATGACACACACACATACACATTTCCACCCAGCTGAGTGACATCTCTCTCTGTGAATTAGTCACGATGAATGATGTGTAACCAGCCATGACTCGTTCTGGCTGGGGAGATAGCTAATTCACTTTGTTTAATTAGTCAAAAGTAGTAGAGCATGCTCTCTCTCCCTAAACATACACTCTGATTGCACAACATCCACCCATCTATGTGCCTGTTCTCTGTGCGGAAAAAGACAGACCTGTAATCACACCGGTGTAACATTTCAAGGGGCAAGTCTTTGAATCTTATCTGCCAGAATGAAGGATCTCTGACTCTTCCTTTCCTTTTCTTCCTCTCACACGCACATACGCACACATTCACACCTGCCACCCTTTGCATTGTGACACCTTCACAGAGATTTCAGGCACCATTTAGGGATCACAGCTCCAGAGGTGAAGTGCATATTGCCTGCAGTGGACTGCATGTGGGAGGTCTGCTGATACTTGGCTGCAACTTCAGGATTCTGCAAACAGGACAGAAAACAAGCTGTTTTCTATGCTAATTGATTCAGCTGTGTGAAAACTTTGAGGTACAGTGATGAAAATGTTTCCTTTCATGTCTTTTTTATACTTTGGGTGCATTTGGTGGTTTGAGAATTATTTATAACTTTATCTATAATAGACTATTATACTTAAATTTGAAGAACTACCCTGCTTTGTAATCCCAGCATAATATTGTATGTAGTACATGCTACTACAATATCGTGTACGGTATATACCATATTATAAAATACTATACTGCTAGTACTATACAGTACATACTATAAACTATATCTATTATACTATAGTGTATAGTAGAGTATATTGTGATTTAGTATCGTGCAGTACTTTAACTTAAAGCAAGGGCTGCTGTACTGCTTTAATATATAGTACTATATTATACTATACTATACTATACTATACTATACTATACTATACTATACTACTGAGAAGCAGAGGCGTGTAAATGACGTTTAGGGGTGTAAATGTGTTGTATATATTAAGTGAAAGCTCTTGATGAGATGACAGAAAGACACATTTTGAGTTATTCAGCAAGAACAAGAAGATGTAACGCAGCGCACTGAAATATTTGGGGCTTAGGAGAGCACACATGCACTTAAAAGATAGAAAATATATATATTTTTTCAGTAAATGTCCAAATGTTTTAAATATTTATTTAAAGATTCATTTAATAAATGAAATTACGACAAGGAATGGTTGTTTTTGTATTGGCTCTCCTGTAAAGTTGGACAAATATCACATATACCTCCCTGGTTCACATCCCTATAAGGGAAACCATACTGTTGCATAATTTTAAACTATATTCTAATGTATATACTATACCATACTACATTACATTACACTATACTATACTGTACTATACTATACTATACTCTACTATACTATACTATACTTACTATATTTTACTATACTATACTATGCATAATACTACTCTGGGGCCATCATACTATCAGTATATAATTATTATGGTATACGTAGTATTGTATATAATACTTTACTTCAGAGTATAACATAGTAAGGACTATACTATAGGCTACTACAACATACAACTGTAACTGTAGTGGTACATGGAGCACATTCATGGCTACATGTAGTGAAAACCTTGATTCTCCACAACTACAACCTGAGCCACAGATAATCTCGTATAATAAAACATCAACATTCAAAAGTTAATATCAGTCAGCCACTTCCACCTCGTCCTGCTCCACTTTGTTACCATGGAGAGCTCCAATACCCTAAAGACAATAATAAGTGCGTGCACAGCATGCGGCAGAAAATAATAAATAGATTTATGCGCAATTGTCACATTTAATACATTTACGGAGCGCGCTAGTGAATTCATTATTACACCATATGCTAATGCAGCTGGGTCCGTGTATTTATGAGTCTGTGTGTGTGAGTGTGTGTGGGGAGGGGGTCTCTCTCTCTCTCTCTATCTCTCTCTCTCTCTCTCTCTCCTCGCGTGCGCACAGGGCTTTGAAGTATAACCAACTGCTGTCCCGGAGTCAGTGCTGCTCTGGCATAATATATGATAGGGAATGTACTCCAGGAGCTCCATGCTGTGTATTGTTCTCTGTAGAGCTTGATCCACAAGAAGCAGCGTCCTGGTGCTCCGGACGGGAGGTCGCTCTGAACTTGCGCTAAGGCCAATTTATCTTCAAACCGGAGACCGGAGCGCGGTCGGAGGACGAGCAGGGAAAGAGGGAAAACTACTTAGACAGTCAACACGAGATGATGTCGATGTTAAACAGGCGGTTAATGTAAGTAAAAGGACGCGTGCCGACAGCCAAAAGAAGCGTTTCTGCTCCCCAACTGGAGATCAATGGAAGCGAGGACAAACAAATGGATAAAGCCGATATCTACAGGAATGGACTGTTGAGGTATGGTGATGGGAGGTCGGACGTGCACGCTGTGCCGACTGAAACAGGTTGGTTTCGCCTCGATCAAACTTCAGCAGAATCAAACGTGGGACGATTTGCGCGCATTTAGGAGCTGAAGATGAACTGAAATCACTGTCGTTTACAGCAGCGCGCCTGGAGATGACAGCAGGTTTATTATGGGAAACTGCGCTGTAGCATTCACTGGACTTTTGCTGGATTTTGTGGGTTATCTCAATCGCTGCATCTGGGTGAAGGTCATCCCTTAATAACTGATCCGGATACCCTTCAGATCTGAGTGTGTACGTGTGTGTGCCAAATTGTGTTTTCTAATTTTCTTGTTAAACTGAAAATGAAACAGCCTCACCAGGTACTCAGATACACGACAGACTACGTTTGTCTTTACAAAAGTTACTTATCTGTATCTAATAAGTAACCATAAGCTCACTGCTGACCACAACAGACAACAAAGATAGTAAGAGTGTTTTTTTGTGTACCTCTCCCAGTCTTTGGCTTTTAAGTGTCTGTGTCTCTGCATTAGTGTAAGACCACAGATGGACGCCTTTTGTAATGGAGCCAAGAAACCTGAGGGCAGTGATCCCGTTGTAGACTCCCGGCCCCCTCCTGCCAAGCTGGCTCGTCTGGAACAAAACGGAGCGGGACCTTCAGCCCAGGAGAGGAGCAGGCAGGGGAGTCCTGTGGCCAAAAATCCCTGCCTGAGCCAGAAAGCCACTATAGTGAGGCCACAGAGCAAGAGCTGGCACAGCAGAGGTACATGGACTTCATATATGGGGTATAGATGCAAACTTGAAACTACTTGAAACATAATATAAGATGTTAATAATAGTAAGATTTTCCTTTGGTTGAATCATATGCCCTCTTTGCTTGCGCCCCGGTGTCATGATGTATGACATCACTTGTGTCCATCACCCCAGGGAGCCTGCTGCCGGTGTTCTGCGTGGTGGAGCACAAGGAAAGCCCTCTGGAAAGAGAGAGGAGAGAAGAACATGCTGAGTTTGTGTTGGTCAAGAGAGATCTGCTGTTTAACCAGCTTATAGAGATGGCCCTGCTGACACTGGGCTACTCGCACAGCTCTGCTGCACAGGCCAGAGGTACATAAATCTGTACAAAGGGGAAAGGACACAAAAATGTCCAGTCATTTTTTCTCTCTCACCGTTTTCTCTTTTGTGTGGATGTTCAGGTCTGATCCAGGTGGGCAGGTGGAACCCAGTGCCTCTGTCCTCTGTAACAGATGCTCCTGATGCCACAGTGGCTGATATGCTGCAGGATGTTCACCATGTTATCACCCTTAAAATACAGCTGCACAGGTAAAGGGCTGACCTCCCATCTATATGCCTGTCTACAGTTACAGTCAGGTTCCACTCTTTGTCCTGTCTGTACCCGAGTCTGTACAGACTCTAAAAAAAACTCAAGCCTGATTTAGTGTGTCACATCTTTTTCTCCAGTGTGTGCCGGAAAAGACACCCACCACACCTAATTTGTATTAAGAAAATAAAACAACCAAAGGGCATGGACCAAATCAGACCCATACAAAATACATTTTGGTGTGCAGTCTCCAGCAGAGAATGATGAAATTCTTATTCTATTTTAATGGCATTAGATTAAGTTTAATGAGTGATTTTATTTGCTTGTTGCAATGAATATTAATGAGCATTTTAATAGTGAAAGACATTAAAGACATTAAAAGTTATTTCCTGTAACATTTTTGAACGATTAATGTTCCTTGCATTTTTTTTTTTTTGACAGTTGTTTGTGCCACATATTGATTGTTTGGTCAGATCCACCATGAGAGTTAAGACAGCGCTGCATGTTTATCATTAGAAAATACAAAAGCAGAGAATCTTCACAGCAGATATTTTGACTTGTCATAGGAAAACATGCGTTTTACTAATGACATTAATGATGGCTGTCATTCATTTTATTATTTTACACCTGTGAATGTGATTTTCCTGCTGTGACAAAATGTCTTCAGTAAAAAAGGGCCATTGTTTCAAAGAAAGAAGGACTTGAGATCATGTATATTTTGTGGGGGTCTTGTCTGCTGATCACTCATTGCATGCTGGGACAGGAACTCCAAATAAGCAAGTCATAATCTTCTTTTCTTGAAGAGGCACTTCACTTTTTTTGCACATAAAGTTCGGTTTACTCATCACAGGAAGTACTAAGCCTGTTTCATTGTAACAGTTTTCCTCTGTGGTTCCAAATGAGCTCTATGAAGTGTGAGAAAATAACCCTAATGGTGTCACCAGGGTCCAGTGAAAGATGTCATTAAGTTACTTCCTGGACCTTATAATATCCAGCATTTTTGGAGATTAAATCATAGTGAGTACTAAATGTCAGGTTTATTGATTGTGAGTCTCTCAACAGTCTCTCAACTTTATGGAAGCACAGCACTAAATCACTAGACTCTCCCTTTAAACTGTAATATATCACAATGTCGCAATTCGAGTGTTGTTAATTTGCTCTTTGTCTAGCTGTCCCAAACTGGAGGACTTGCCAGCGGAGCAGTGGAGTCACTCCACAGTGAGAAATGCTCTGAAGGAGCTCCTCAAGGACATGAACCAGAGCACCCTGGCCAAGGAGTGCCCACTGTCCCAGGTAAACACACACAAACAGACATACAATATATGGAAAATGCATAGAAAAGAGAGAATTCGAGCTGAAGCTCAAAGTGTGCCTGTAATGTATTTGCCCTTCCATGTCCTGTGCATGTGTGTGTGTGTGTGTGTGTTTGTGCCTACTTTAATGTGCGATGCAGAGCGAGCGTGTGGTCCAATAGTTAGAAAGGAAGTCCAGATGCAGAGGTAGATAAGGTGTAGGGGCAGAGCGCGAGAGAGAAACAGATAAAGAGAGATGGCTATCTCTTAAAAAGCCCTACTGCCTGGGCTGCTGCCTATCTAGATTCTTTCCACTGCCAACCTGTCTGCCTGTCACTGTATCGGTCTATCTGACAGCCTCACCCACCGCCTTGCTCTCACTCTAATCTGTCCACATCTCTCACTATTTCACTTTTTCTGCACTCTTGACTGATTCCAGCAATAACACCCAAATCTGGTTTTAAAATCATCTCCAATTTTGGTTAATTAAGCAAACACAGACACAACCGCAGAAATAATTTTACATTAATGATGCAGTATTTGGGAGGGGGGGGGCTCTTTATGAATATTCATAATTATCAACTTAGTCAATGTGATATTTCGCCTGAGGGTGAGTAGGACATCTACAGTTTGATAAAGAGAAATTGCTCACTATCTCTTGTACAGATTCCTTCCTTCTCTGCAGATCAGATACGAGCCAATCCTCCCTCCCCCATCTCTCTCCCTCCTATCACTCCCTTTACGCCCCCCCACTCTTGTTTGCGAGAAGCAGATTAAAATAAATATGAGAAGATGAAAGGTGTAATCAGATGTAAAGATTGCAGAAGAGGACGGTCTTCTGGGAAAAACCGTGTGCATGTGTGTGTGTGTGTGTGTGTTTTTGCACGAGTGAGAGAGACGTACAGATAGAGAGGCATAGTCTCTGATGACCTCTAGTGTTTTGTTTGATTACACGCACACACACACACACACACACACACACACACACACACATACACGCACATACATGCATACATACACATACTGTACATGCGCACACGAGGAGCTCACACACTGACACACTCATCTGTCTTTATTATCCTATTTACCTGGGGGTCTTTTTAATAACACAGATCTGAGTTCATTAATATCAAATGTGTGAACAGCTGAGACACCCAGGCCGCCCATAGCAGGAGCTTGGAAAAATATAATGAATTTCTATTGTCTTTTCCCCCTCTGTTTCAGAGTATGATATCATCTATTGTAAATAGCACTTACTATGCAAATGTCTCAGCTGCCAAGTGTCACGAGTTCGGTCGATGGTACAAGCACTTCAAGAAGACCAAATGCTTCAAGGGTGAGGGATTTCAATCAAGCCTGCAAACGTTAAGCGTGCCTGATAAGTCTTACAGCATGTCCCAAATCTACTGTACTACATAATGTACCACACACTGTTTTAGCAGTTAGACAAGCCATTTCATTGAGGAAATTCATAATATGTTCAATGTAGGACAATAATTAAACTACAACTTTAGACTAGTCACTGCTGATTAAACTTTACAAGGCAAAAGCAGCTGTTCATATTTGATGTGCAAATAATTGTCCATTTGTCTTTCCAGACATTGACAGCTTCTCCGACCAATCCACGCATATCACCCTCACCCAGCAGCCGATCACAAGTAGCCCAGCTGATCAGAGCTCCACCCTTCTTTTCTCTCGTGGAGAAGTAGCCAACATATGTGGCCGCCCCCCACTCGGCCTGCGCCCTCACGGGTTGGTAACCCAACCTCTCAGCTCCCAAATGGTCAACCAGCAGCTTGTGATGGCCCAGTTTCTCAACCAGCAGTATGCAGTAAGCCGCATGCTAGCTGGCCAGGGTCTCTCACCGTCCCCACAGCAGTATCTCAACCATCCGCCTGTAGGGAGGGCTCCTGCTGTCTTCTCCAAACCCCCTGATTCCCAAGCCCCGCAGCAGGCACACTGTGGTCCAGGGGGAGGCCCTGTAGCCGGGCCACAAAACCAGACAACGGCCGGGTCTTCTGTGGGACCAACAGACGTGCCAAATGACATCTACCACTGTGTGAGGGAGGAACTGAAGAGAGCAGGCATCTCCCAGGCCATCTTTGCCCGGGTGGCCTTTAACAGGACTCAGGTATGCATCACATAAATCATAGACACTGTGATCTGAATGAAAATGTGTTCAAAGAGGTTGCAACTGTTTGCTGGTGATTAGCTTTTGGAAGTGTTTTCTGCTGTTGCGGTTGTAGGTAAGTGTGATCTGTGAATATGTGTGTTTGATGGTTGGCACATTGGCATGGCCTTTGCCGCAGTGCCCCCTCCCCCCATGCATGTGTGTATGTATGTGTGTGTGTGTGTGTGTGTGTGTGTGTGTGTGTGTGTGTGTGTGTGTGTTTGTGCCAGCTCTCTGCAGCACAAAGCTGGTGCCAGCACTGAAGCAGCTGCTGGGCCAACTAATCACAACCCCTTGGAGAAATGCTGTCTCCCTCTCTACCTCTTCCTCTATCTTACTGTCCCTCCATCTTGCCACCTTTCACTCTGGCAGCCCTTCTATTCGTTTAATCTCTCCCTTGATTGTCAATCCATCTTTTTTTTTTTTTTTTTAATCTTTCCCTTTTCCCTTCCATTGGTCTCCCTCATTTCGTATCCATATCTCCCCCTGCCATCGCCACTAAGACTAAAATGCCACCTTATCTGTGTCCATCATCTTACATTCACCACCACAACCATAGAAAACTGAGCTCAGGGGACAGACTAAGCCTATTGTTATTATTATTATTATTACCGGCATTATCATTTTCATCACAATGAGCAGAGCTAGTTATTATCCACGTCTGTTTCCCCATTGCCAAGTCCAAGGTGCTTCACTGCCAGCCATACAAGTTGGGCATGATGCCAAGATGCCATATAGACACGAGGGGAGCATTTTTCATTTGGCGATTCACATAAAGCCTCCATCTATTTGGTAGGGAGGGGTTCTGTTGGGTATACCCAAAGATGATCCATGATTTGAATAAGACGGCTGTTTCCTCTCTTTCACATTTCCATGCCAGTGTAAAATCTGATTTCTTTTCAGAAAGGAAGTTCCTACAATCTGCATGTGATGTTTGAAGGCTTTCCTGCATACACAGATACACCCCAGAATAATGCTAGCTCTACAGGCGAGTAGTGTGCTTAGTGCTGACTGGGAACTGGCTCTGCATCATCTATAGCTGTGAAACACTAAACTACAGGAACTTGACAAGGTGCCTCTTTGAATGAGATCCAGAGTTGGATATTAGGAGCTTTTGCACAATATCTCCAGGCATATGAGAAACTTTTGATTTGGATAGCTTCATTAGGGTAATGGAAAAGTCTATTCTTTCTTTCCAAGTCCATCCTATCATGGTATCCCCTGTATGCGTGATGTTTAAGGTATCACTTAACCATTCTATATGCTAAAATTTTGATTTTAATACAAAATCTGTGGGAAGAAATCTTTATCATTTCTGCGTTTGGCTTCAAATTGGGCTCCCAAAGTTTAAAACAAAAGTTCAATGTTTTGGAAATGCACTGATTGTGAGTTAGAGAGAATAATAAATCATAATAAGTAAAATAATAAATACCATTCTCCTGTTTGCATTGAAAATATGCTGAAAAACTACAGCCAAGACACAGTTAGCTTAGCATAAAAGTTGTGGTTGTCCCCCTGTTTCCAGTCCATATTCTAAACTAAGATAACACCTGCTGCCAGACATAAGAGTCATATTGATCTTTTCATCTAACCTTCAGCGAAAAAGCAAATGCATTTGTCAAAACGATGAAATATTCATTCAAACTCTGCAACCATTTTCTTAGAATAGTCATCTAAAGCCAATCAGTGCATTGATGGGTGTGCCTACCTCTATCAGGGCCTGCTATCGGAGATTCTGCGGAAGGAGGAGGACCCTATGCATGCCTCCCAATCTCTGTTGGTCAACCTGCGGGCCATGTACAACTTCCTGCAGCTCCCTGAGGTTGAGAGGGAGCGCATCTACCAGGAGGAGAAAGACAGGAGCCTGACTGGATTCACCCCCAGCTGCAATAACACACCACCAAGACCCACACAGGTCAGCCAGCAGACACACTAAGAGAGAGAGAAAGAGAAAGAGAGGACTGTTGCACTGTCTGCTTAAAAGACAGTCTTAAAAGACATGTATTATATGAATGGATAGAACACAGATTGAACTGGGTTAACAAAGACATTTAAGACATCAAGGACATTATAAACAACAAAACATAAGTCATCTTATTAGGGAATTGTTGTGAAGTCACTGACCCTTCCTCTAATAGCACTCCAAATTAGCTGTCGGGACAACTGAGAAGAAGAAAATCCAAAGAAATTTGGTGCAGACATTGCTGCCATGCTGCCTTCAGGATGATTTGGAATACATTTGTAGATCCCTTAGTGGTGATCCCATTTTTTTTTGACCTCCAAAAGTGAAATGGCATTTCCATCAGCCTCAGCTGTACATAGCTTATGTGAGTACGCTAATCTAAGATACACGCTAAAACATAATGGCTGTGAATGTGAGCATGTTAGCATGCTGACACTGACATTTAGCATAATGGCTTTTTTGATCATATCTACTGCATTGCAGGACCCTACTGTACCAACTTCCAGTTAGTTTTCTTTTTCATCGCTTCATCTCTAATGTCCCACCCCCCCCTTCCACTTTTTTCACAATCTGGTACGGACACCTCCTGGTGCACTACGCTGCCGGCTCCCTCTGTTGCCCCCGAGAGGGTGCACACTGCCACATGTTTCCTCTAATATACATGAAGTTGCCAGCTGCATGTCCTGCCAGAAAGAAGCTTCACTTCGAGGGAGTATCATGTGAATCAGTTATTCCCGTCCCCCCACTCTGTATAGGCGCAAAATAAGTGCTTATGCTAGCTCACTTTTAAACCCACTTTTCTTGTGCTTGTCTGTCCCTTCTTAGGCGAGACTGTCCCCAGTTACAGGAGACAGAGGGTTGAGGACAGACAGCTGCGTTCTCAATGTGAGCGCTTCTATCTACGAGGAGATTCAGCACGAGATGAAGAGAGCCAAGGTGTCGCAGGCTCTGTTCGCAAAGGTGGCCGCTTCTAAGAGTCAGGTACTTATTAGCTTTGTGAATTTGATGAATCTTAAAACACATATTTCACCCAATTGTTTCTGCTACTAAATTGTTCAAATTCAGCTTTTCTGATGAATCCATCTCTTCGCTTTTAAAGCTGGGGTGGCTAGTGTGTGTGGAGGAAAGCCCAGATAATCAACCAGCAGCTGTACTCTGCAGAGGACTATCATCAGTGCATCAGACTGCTATTGTGTCCTAAATGATCACTTTAATAGTCGCCATACAAAAACACGTGCACACATACACACCACTTCTTTGTGTACATAGACATAATGTACAAGCACAGGCATGCACACGCGGTCCTGCAAACGCGCACAGGCACAACACATGCACTAATACACAAATACACACACAGGCATGATTTGAGTGTTTATTGTTCTCATTTTTATGGCGGCCCCATAAGCTTGTTATTGCCTTTTGTTTTGAGGATAATTTCCCTTCATGGAATGGGGGGATTTTAGCTGTCTCATTTTCTCTTCCTCCCATGCACGTCTCCCCGATTTTCACTTCTTTCTTTCTTTTTCTTTCTTTCTTTCTTTCTTTCTTTCTTTCTTTCTTTCTTTCTTTCTTTCTTTCTCCCTTCTCTACACTCAAAATGAAGATGTTTGGAGGTCATTCAGCGGTCATGCAAGTACAGACAGGTGGTCCAAAACCCCCGAGGTTTTTTCTCTATCTCTTTGCTGGCCTCTCTTTTCACTTTACTTTCTCTATATTCTCTCTCTCTCTCTCTCTCTCTCTCTCTCTCTCTCTCTCTCTCTCTCTCTCTCTGTATTACCCGACTGTTTGGCAGGCAGAACCATGCTGGATCTCTCTGTTCTATCTGCACTGTGCATCTGGATGGCATTGTGTGCTAGACTTGGGCTAAAGCCAAGTGTATGTGTGTGTGTGTGTGTATGTGTATGTGTATGCATGTGTGTGTTTGTGTGCATCTGTGTGTGTGTGTGTGTGTATGTGTGTGCGCGTTGCAAACATAATCATGCTCCAGTTCATGAATCTGAAACTAGCTTGGCTTTACCATCCTCAATCTGCCACTCACAAGTTTCTCCCCTCGCGATGCAGAAAAAGATTCGAGCTAATAAGAAAATCTCTCCATCATCTTTTGGCTTTTTCCATTAGAGGATCTTCAGAACTGTGACTTTATTTCTTGTGTCTGGAACAGGAAATAGACAAGAAGCTTTGCAACATGAACCCATTTTGGAAGAATATGAAAAGTAAACTGAATTTATACTTTGTAGACCTTTGCAGTTATTACCATTTATATCTTATTAAATTCTAATGAGGCAAAAATAAATTGGAGAGTGGGTGTATGGGGGTGACATGAATCAAAACTCATCGTATGAATTTACATGGTGTTGCCATGGCAATTTTGATGTCCTACCATCACGTTAGCCTTTCACCGGAGGTTCACAGTATAGAACAGAAATTATTAATTTTTGCACACATGCTGCATGAATACACTTCGACACAGAGTAACTGAATGACTCCTCAACGAAGAAGCAACTATCAAAACAAAATTATTCATAAAATGAGATTATATCAAACATCAAAATCCATAAGTTGTTTACATGCTTCAACAGCCAAAGAAATTAGACAAGCAGTGTGCATTTTGGCAATTCATAGGTGTAGGCTGATGCATGCAGCAAAAAATCAATTAACATGGATTTCTCTAAGAAGTGGTGGACATCCAGAAATGAAAATATGATACATACAAAATGCATTCATCCTTTTTGACTCTTAATTATTCAGAAAAACCCTAAGATATAAGATGAACTTGTTGGGGTAGAAATATTGACTAATTAATGGACTAATTAACAAAATTATTGACTTAATTAGCATGGGTAATGGTTATGTTTATTATATTGTGGTGAAGGTGGCAGGGCATTCGGCACAAGATATTTTTCTCCTTGCTTACTCTGCAGAGCTGTCAGATGAGGTCAGATAGATCTGCACCACAGGAGCTCGCTGTGTGTCAGGGTCCTGTGTAAGGACCCTGACCTCAAACGTATGAATATTTGCTGACATAGTGGCTTGACCTCTGAGTGCAGAAAAAGCCATTCATTGACCCCAGAGCATCTTTGTGTTCTCCTTGTATATCCCCCTGGCTAATATTCGATTAAAACTACATTGCAGTGTGTTATAAACCATTTATTAAATGTTTGTATACTGCGTATGAATGCTAAATAGTGGGACTTACAGTGAAGTGTTACCATTCCTCCTATAGGGCTGGCTGTGTGAGCTGCTGCGTTGGAAGGAGGACCCCAGCCCAGAGAACCGGACCCTTTGGGAGAACCTGTGCATGATCCGCCGGTTCCTCAGCCTGTCCCAGAATGAACGAGATGCCATCTATGAACAGGAGAGCAGCAACACAACAGCACAGCAGCACTGCACTGACAGGCTTACACTGCTCAGCAATGACAATACACTGGTGAGAATGCAGCAAGTTAAACAAAGTATCTTTACACACGTACTGCTGTTCTTCTTTTTCATTATTTGTTACCAGGTATGGAAACAACAACTAGCAGACAAGTAACTGCAACAAATCAACTTTTTTAAGAGTGGAGATTGTGGCACTTTAAAAAGTCAATTTAAGTGATGCATAAGATAATATCATTAAATAATATGCTTATATTTTACAAGAAATTTGAAAGAAAATGCATCAGATTTAATCCCAACAGATCTTGGCGGTGTGCAATGGAAAAGCAGCACAGTAATGACGGCTAAATGCCAAAAACGTCAGAAGAAAAGATGATTACCACATTAAGCAATGATCCGTGAGGCTGATTAGTCATTTTTCCTTCACTTCCATAGCTCGTGCATGGATTGATGTTTTAATTAGAGCACAGGCTCACAGTTAACATGTCAAACAACAGTTGTGTACCCCTCTGTTTGTGCAGCTCACCTCGCGTGTGGAAACCCCAGCAGATCTCGTTCACACAAGTGAAGTCAAATGAAGGACACGACTGCCACCGATTTCTTTCGTTCATATTATTTAGAGCACCCATGAGAAATAATTGAGAAGTAAAACATAGCCAACAAACACAAAAGGCTGAGCACGCTTAGTCTCTGTCGTTATGTGAGAACAATTCTAATATCGGTGATTCAGTGTTTGTAATTTAGAGATGGAAAATTTGATGCCAGTTACAGTACCCATCTAAAATGAACAGAGCATGTTTCATTAAGCAGTGAAGTAAATTACTGTATAGCCATTACTTGTACATTTTAAATAGAATCTGCAATAAAATATGCAAATAACGCATAATTTGTTCGTTATTTGTAAGACCTATCACTTCATATCATACAAATACATTTCTGCCTATGCTGACTTCACATCTCATCTACCATTAAAATTAAACACAGTAATATCCACAGTAACACAATGGAAATTACTCAGCGTTAAAAATATAAAATCTGAAAGACAAAGTACGGCTTTTTACTGTAATTGCTTCTAATTTCTCTTTTTCTCTCATCAGTACCAGCGCAACTCTCCGCTGCCACAGCAACACCATCTTCAACCCCATCAACCCCTGCAGCCCGAGGCAGGGCCTCACCTGTCTCCATGGCAACCATGTGCCGCATCACCAGCTGAATCCGAGGCTGGGGGCAACTGGGGGCACGTGAGGATACGTTTGCAGGGCAGGGGGAGCAGTAATGGGGACAGAGGGGACGGTAAAGACTGGGTTGAGGGGGGACAAGGAGAAGGGAGCAGTTTAGGAGGGGAGTGGGGTTGTACTGGTAGGGTTCGGGATAAGGGTACAGAAAGAGAAAGTAAGGAGCAGATGAGGGATGGAAATGTGGGTGAGGAAGGGATTAATAAGCTCATTGGTGACAGCAAAGTGAGTAGGGTGAAAGAGAAGCTCACTATGAAGTGGCCCAGTATGAGGGATGAGGACCAAGGCAGGGCTGGGGTTTGTTCTGAGGCAGATAACGAGATCCAAGGTGGAGATCTGGTCCAAGGAGAGGGCTTAAGATTATCCCACGAAGCTCTGGGAATCCTGCAGAGCTTCATTCAGGATGTGGGCCTCAACCCAGATGAGGAAGCAGTCCACACCCTGTCAGCTCAGCTAGGCCTACCCAAACACACCATCCGAAGATTCTTTAACAGCCAGGACCACGACCAGCATAATATCCAGAGCCCAAAACACAGTCGAGACGATCAGCCTGGCTGCACAGAGCCGAACCGCTCCCAGACAGACATAACGGCAGAGGAACAGGAGGTGGAGGGCGATGGAAAGACCGACACAGGAAAAAAGGAGGACGGGAGGCAAACAGGAAATGAAGAAAGTGCGATAACTGTTTTGAAAGAATCGGATGTTGGCACTCAAACCATTCATCCTATGAAGGAGGAGCAGGAGAGCAACATCTAACCCAGATACATGCTGTGACGTAGCCTGGATGACTCACGCTGTGTTATATAGGTGTGTATCCTTAAATACTGTGGAAAGACTAAAGCTGACTTATTGTATCTGCTTATACCACAGCTTAGAAGGATTCTGGTGTTAAGACACAAACAGTACACCTACATTATACTTTAGAAATCTGTCCTGTGAGTTGAGGATCCCTACTGGATTTGAAACAGAAAATAACTGTGGCTATACATGCAGATAATGTTTCTGTGTAGATATATCTGTATATGTATGGAGCCTGGATGATTTGGATCCCAATACAAAGACCCTCAATTACATATCACTGTTAAAAAAAAAAAGAGTAATTGCAGTTATTGATCTTAAATTTGAGAAATCTTCATGCCAGAAATGCCTTGTAGAAAGTGGCACTGCCAATCTGTTTCTTTTTTTTAATTAATGATCATTATCTTCATTGTTTTTGATTTTACTATGCTTTGTTTTGCATTTTGATTGTTCTATTTTTCATTTGTCTTGTTCAAGTTTGTCTCCTGACATTGTATTACATATCAAGTTTCCTGACGCTGTCTTAAGAGATTAGATTTTCAAATTAATCCATTCATAAATAACAGGGCATCCTCTGCATTTTTGATTGCAGCGCTTAATAAATCAAAAGATGAAACAACGCATCATCCAAACTGATCAACACGTGGATATTTAAAGTGTCTCTCCTGCAAATTAGTTGAATTTTGTTACTATTTTTCATCTTTATTAAAAAAAAAAATCTAGCTTTGTCGGGATCTAATTTGCTTCTGACGCAGTCATAGTTTACATAAAGTATTTCTAATGATGCATGAATCTATAAATTTCCCAAAATAGCTATGTTACTTTGAGTGTCATGTTTACACATCCTGTGGTTGCCATATTGTACTGATTTATCATATGTAGCAGACGTAGACACAACAACGCTGAAGCATTATAAAGGTTTTCCTGAAAGTTTGCTTTGACACAGAGTGCACAAAAATTGATCGTGGACTAGAAATATAAGACTGAAGCTGAGCAGCCTGTGGAAGAAGAAAAAAAAAAAGGCTCACTCATAATTATACTGTATGTTTACTTCAGTCTGTTGTGAGCGTCTGATCTTCCAGTTGGAAACAATCTGAGTGTGGTTAATAAAATTTTATGTGGTTTGAGAGGACAGATAACTTTTAACTTTCATCTAATTTCTTTTTATTAATTTAGCAGACATTTCACAGATCCCTTTTCATTGTATATACAGTATTAATATTCAAGTAGAAAGTGAAAACAAACAGTGAAATATGATGTTTCTCACCAGGAAACGCAGGTTTAAATTCTCATGTGATTGAATCTGCGGGCTCACACTGAGGCTGAGATAGCTGGGAGGGCTTCATGCTATTTCTGTCGTCTGACAAATAAAAAGACGGTTGTTTTCTTCCTAAGTAGCATAATATCAGCAGATGACATTTGCACTTCGAAAATATTTAGTTGGGATGTGTTAGCAATGGATAAAATTGAATTTTGGGGACAGTCTATTAGATTTATCACACCAGAATAACTCTTTCAAACAAGCAGGAGAAGTAAATAAGAGATGAAGCTCATTTATCAGACTGCTATTTTAAGACAAGCTAAAGTCTGCTGTAAAAGACCCATTAAAGATTTAATCAATGGTTCTGATGTCCACTGTCTGTACTGGTGTTATTGAGTTAGTACAAATGATTTCCTCTTATGTGACTGTGCGTCGATGTCAGTGAATTGCTGTCATTGTTTCCAGCCATCAGACAATATTCTTCTGTGCTGATAGGGCTCTCTGTACCAGTGGATCTGTGTCTCTGTGCAATCACATGTCCCTCAGTGCTGCCAGTGTTTTCTATCTTCTGTCTCTTTTTATTTTATTTCATATGTCTTAGCTGTGATTTCTATCTGCGTTTCAGTTTCCCTCTCCACCTCTGACTCTCATCTGTCTCTCCTCGGGACTTTTCACAGTGCAACATTCAAGCCCCATTTGGTCAGAATAGCTTTATAGAGTAATTCAATAAAGCTATGCTCTTTTCTGTCATCTGTTTCCATGGCGATACCTTAGTCAGGGCCAACAAAAGGCCATGAAAGCCTCATCATCAGTAATATTAGCTATAATAATGATGATAATGGCGCTCTTGAAATGCCATTCCTGTGATGATGATGATGGTAATGGCGATGATGGTCATTATGACTGCTTTGTGTCACCCCAACTCCACACACACACACACACCACTACATATACTCACATTTGACTTATTAATGCAATTTAATGTCGCCACCTGTATGTGTTTTCACATTTCATGACCATCCTGCTGCTTTGTTTAGTTTGTTTTTGTGTTTTCTCTTTGTCTGTGGGAAGCACTTGGGGATGAAGGTGTTTGATAAAAGCACTCCACAGATAAACTTGACTTGTCTGACCTCAGAAATTGCTGCAATTAAGTCTCCATAAAACTGTCTTAATTAGCCCTCGTGTTGTTGAGCCCCTTCAGTGTTCTTGCTTATTCATGATGTGTTTAATTTCTCCTTGGTGGGGTGATCCACTGCAACCTTGTGCACTGCACAGCATTCTTTCTTTCTTCCTCTCTTTTGTTTATTCACAGTCTGACCACAAATGTACTCTATGTTGCTCCTTTTTTTATGCAAATTAGGACCATGAAAGCCACAGTTTGAGCGCTGATAAAATTATAATTGAATTTTCAATCTTCTGTGGGGTTTTATCTCTGCCGTCTAAAGAAGTTCGACATTGTCAGAGTAATCTCAAGAATTCTTTTCCAACCTGTCTAATGGGACAGACGTGACTGAGAAGGGACAATGTAAAAAACAAGTGTAGGAGTGTAGTAAGCAGAGCAAAAGAGACCTTCGTCGTCGCTTCCTACAACTTCCAGAAGTGCCACTATGAATGTTGAATACCTATACTATGAATACCTATATTGTGGCTTCACCAGAGGGAGGTTGTTAAACTGGCACCCATTTCCAAAAAGACTTTCTAAGGGTTTATAAATAGCAACTAATGGCTTAAATGGTTAAAAAAAAATGTTATTTACTATACCGTTAAGCTTTGTAGATCAGCTCTAAACATTACCATTAGCAGATTGTAAACTTTCAGGTTTTTAGCCTCCTCCACCTGGACACTTTGTCTTTTCTTCGGTTCATCAGGTGAACTCCTCAAACGCACCGTTTGACTTCTGACCCAATGAAAAATAGCTGCAGAAAATCCAAAACAAAAACAATATCTTCAGTGGTCCAGCGTGTAGGATTTAGTTGCCTCTAGTGGTGTAATTGCTGTCTTGCAATCTCCTCACATCACACTCACCTTAGGCTCTGTCTAGAGTCAGTATTTAGTGTGTCTGTTCTGGGCTCCTGTAGAAACATGGTGTTTCAACATGGCGGCCTCCATGGAAGAGGACCCGCTCCCACTGTAGTTATAAAAAGCTACATGCACAAAATCATAGTTAGATATTATATTCCATGTCTGGCTTACTCTGAAAATAGGAGCCCCTAATCTTATACACTGGACCTTTAACTATTTAACATTCAACATTGCTTGTGATAAGGAAGTACAATTCAATTTCTGCAACAACAAAGTCAGTACACATGTAGCTTTGTATTTATGAGGCTGTCTGCAGATGCATTTGAGTTACAGTAAACCAAAGCCTCGTGAGTGAAAGCACACGCGCGCGCGCGCAGCTTACCTGCTGCAGACAGCAGCGGCATCATAACCAGCCTCAGCTCCCCAGGTCACATGACCAGTCAGCTGGTCTTCAAGCACATCCGCCTGACCCGCTACTGTTTACAAATCAGCAGACAGTCCGACACAGCAGAATGAGGAGTCCTGCATGATCTGAACAGGTATCTGAACAACACCGAGAGCCCACACATCACCGGCCCACTGCTCACACTTATATTAACCCGCGTGTGTGTGTGTGTGTCTGTCTGTTAGGAGCATGTCTCGTGGTTTGCAGCAGTGTGTGTGTGTGTGTGTGTGTGTGTGTGTGTATCGGAAGTGAGAGCAGGCCCGCGCATCGGCTCGGCTACAACAAGGCTAACAGCCAGGCTAACGTCACATTAGCTTGCCTACTTCCTGTCATCTGTAGCTGGATTCAGACAACACTGACTGTACGTCTTCATGCACGTTTATTTAACTAGTTTAGCCCTCTTTTAGCGGCGTTAACCGATGCTAAATACAAGCTACTTTAGCTGTTGTTTGGCGCTTTGCCTGCATCGATAATCCCGTCGGCTGTCATCATCACCCCCGTGGTGCATTAAAGACGGACACTGCGTTTATTTAACCTCGAATTTAACATTAACAGTCAGTGCAGGTTATGAATTATAATGTCGAAACTGAAGGAAACGGTTCCCCGTTATGTTAGCCTCGCTTTAGCCTGCTGTGCCTGTATTTCCCCGGGGCTGGCCCACCCTGCCTGCCTGCCTGCCTGCAGATTTAGTGATGGGTCCAGCCAGTGCAGAGGTTTGGTAACAGCTAGCACTGCCTGCCCTCATGTTTTAATGCGGTTTCACACACACACACACACACACACACACACACACACACACACACTTGCAAGAACCAGGTCAGTACAAGTATGTGTACAGAGAGAGTACAGTCTGCAGGCTACCCAGGATTACAGATCATGAGCTGTGTTAACTCTTAAAAACAAGGGACATGACTGACACTAACCTGCCTATTGTGTTGGGGGGACAATAAATGGCCTTTACTGCACATGTCTGCAAGTAAAGTGAGAGGACCTGGGTTGTAGGTAAGCAGTGGGGAAATATGGATTACATGTTTCAGGTTTCTTTCTTGTTTTTTCTTGCAGTGCAGTGGTCCTCAGCCTTTATTGCCTGGCACCATGTTGTTTTTTAGTTTTTAAAATCACAACTTAGTATTAGTTTTTCACGTCCTATATTTTCCCGATCTGTCTAGTTTTTGCATGTCTTTCATTTAAAGCAGATATGACCCAGCAAGTTCATGGTGTTTTGCCAAGGTTAAGGTCCCGAGCATGTTCTCAGCTTCTTGCGGAGCATGTGACTTGTTAACGCTAGTGGGCTCTTGCTGTGTGCTGAAGTAGAGGCATGTGAGTTTGTTTAGCTGGGCTGTTTCACTTTGACTGTAGCTGCCAGCGACAGCTCCTCTCATCTCCGTTTGCAGGATCCTGTAATTCAGTCAAATGTGTCAAACGGGAATTTCTGCAGGCACTTCTACAAAACATTTAACACAATTTAATCCAGGTTTAGTTTCAGGATAGTTTACCCATTGTGCCTTTGGGCAGGTTGGAGGTTTTCTTTTCTTTTCCTTTTTTTTTCATGTCAGCTCAACTCAAGCCTGGGATCTTTAGCATGTGGTTGTCAAAAGCAAATGCACGAACAAAACCTGCGTCTACGTTTCGAAGAAGTGCCGAAGTGAATTTGAATTTGACAGCTCGGCCGGCTGCTGCGTCGAGGCGTACCTCTCACGTCTTGATCAGCCGGCTCTGAAATATTCTCATCACCCTAAAGAATGTGACACTTCGATCGAGTGGGGGTAAAAAAAAAACAAAGAAGTGGAGACTCATTTATGCTGATAATTGTGGTCGCTTTCAGATTGACTGTGCATGAAAGGAAGGAGAAGTGAAACGGGAAATGTTTCGTCGCACGCTGTGAGGATTATTGAGGGAAGAGGTTCAGAGTGAAGCCGCCTGACTTGACTTTGCTATGCTTCCAGTGGGGTTCACACAATCCCAAACATCTGCATCGCACCTTTTGAAATCATGCTTGAGGTGATAAGGAATCTTAATGTATGCAGCAAGATAATATAACGGCTACAGTTTTGATTTAACTTTGTGGCCTGTTGTTGAAATCCCAGGAACAGATCTTCTACCTCAGAACAGATGGACGCAGTGTTATTTGTCTGTTGATTTATTTATGCATTTCATTATGTATTGATTTGATTATTTCATGAAAGATTCGTGTTTTGAATTATTGAGGTGTCTCCAGGTGCTGTGAATTAAATTATGCAGAAGCTAATTTGCCTTGATTATTATGTAGTAAAGTTAGGATGTCGCTTTACGCCCGACTCTGAGCGGAAGTAATGAAGGCAGCAGCGGGCTAAGAGAAGAATCGCTCCGGGCGAGATTGCGCTAACACGGTGAGGCCTCAAGTGTTTTACCTGTATCATCTTTCATTCACTCACAAAGGCTTACACACACACACACACACACACACACACACACACCCAAGACATGCCTCCTCAAAGCACAAGAGAGAGCTGTGAAGGTCTCTTCAGAAAATGACTTTTTAGTTTTGGAAAGAAGGGACAAAGCGGTAGATGTGCTTGCAGGTCTGCAGGAAAAAAAAATGCTCTTTAGAATATCTTTTAAGTCAGATAGTGATGATATGAATTAATATTCTGTGTGTGGTGACGGCTGTTATATTTGTAGCATCTCAGGAGAGTTTGATGAATCTTTCATGCCAGTCTTTTTAAAGGAAAACTAAGAAAACAGACTATTATTAGAGACACAACTTTCCTCTGTCTTCTCCTATAGCTGTGGATTAGTTCCGATTATTTAATGGGATAATATCCTTTTTATGAGGGAAAGGAGAAAAACCCGTCAGACTTAAGGAGAGCATTAGTCTTTGAGGGGAACAGATGTTTCCTAAGAAAACAGACACATACATTATGCATATAAAATCATTTCTATTTTGATGGCTTGTGTAGCTGATTTATCGAGCGGTGTTCCATTCACATGGTTAATAGGTTTAAGAGATGCCGCCTTTTGTTGTGTTATTTCCACAATTAATAAAGCGAAAGAAAACATAATGCTCTCTCGGAAGCGCGCTATTCTGTAGGCCTGTGTATTAGGCTAACCATATTCATAAACGTGGAATAATCCCAAGCCGGATTAAGAATGGAGGCAGAATTGTTTAACCTAGATTGTGACGTCTCACAGAGGAAAAGTTCAACTTTTCTTCCAACTGTGATTGTTGGCAGAGAGGCGTTGGCTCTAGGTTTTACCTAGCGAGGATTTTAATTGGATGAATTTTTTGAATCGCTTTCTTGTGTTTATCTTTGATATTTGCTGTTTGCACTTCATTTGTCACGAATAACGACCTTTAAACTATCACGATATTGATTAAAATGAATTTGTGTGTGCTGCTCAGCTGAGCTGAAATCATTAGAAATCAGTTTCCTCTCACGATGCACTGTATGTCTGATGTAACTTTTAGGGAAGAAGAAGAAGAAGAGATACTTTATTAACCCCTCAATGGGGAAATTCTTTTTTCACTCATGTTTTATTGCATGTTTCATTTACTGCATGTTTTATTTACATGCATTTTAACCCTGAACACACATACAGTACAAAGGCGCATAGACATGCAAATGTGCAGAGAGATGGTGGAGTGATGGGCAGCCCCCCTTAGAGGCACCCTGTGAGTTAGGTACCTTGCTCAGGGGCACCTCAGCAGCTGGCACCTCTCCAGCTACCAGTCCACCTTCCATATTTTTGGTCCAGCATGGACCATATTTTTGGTCCATGCTGGACTTGAACCACCACACTTCGGTTCCCAAGCCAAGTCTCTATGCACTGAGCTACTGCCGCCCCCCCGGGCTGCAGTAAGCAATTATTTATTATTTTTTTTATTATCAGTTAACCGCTGTATAATAATTCCCAACTGGAAACTGGAGAAGCCAAATCTGGAAAATGTTTTGTAGTTTTGTTTAAAAAAAAAATGAATGAAACTTTTAATCGTTTATCAGAGAAGTTGCAGATGAAGTTTCTGTCAGTTGTAGACTAATTGTTCACAAATGGTTCACTAGTAACCATTAACTAGCTTTTTGTACTATAGTTTAGTGTATGGTATATAGTATAGCACATGAGTTAAGTTTTCTTGTTGCTGTTAGCTAATGTTTGACTTTATTATTCATGCTAGAACTAGTTCTGGCCTTCTGGAGTGGACTGTAACTATTATTACTCTAACTATTTTCGTTGCTGTGACGAGAGATTCAGACTACTTATTTAGAAATGACTAGATAAGCAACCCGAGATGTGTTAAAGATTCATAATCATGGTAATTAAGTTCCTACTGCTCTTCACCCTAAATTCACCGATATTACATCATATAAATTGTAAAAAGTGTCAATTATAATTTAAGTGTTTCAGAGTTGAAAGTGTTTTATCTGCCCAACAGTCCAAAAACCCAAAATATTTAGTCGTTCATTGTTGAATGAAGAAAAGCCTGATATTCAAGATGCTGTAACCAACAAATGTTTGTAATTACAATAACAAATAATCCGTTATCAGAGTAGTGGCATTGCATTTTGTTTTTTTGGGGGGGTCATTTTTTTTTTTGTAATATCTTTTTATTGCTTGTTTATTCGTTCTATCTCGTAGTATTAGATTTGTCTTCGATTTTATGATTTTTATACAGTCGCATACCATGGACATTATCAGCGTGTGTAGACACACATTACTCCAGATCAATATACAGCACAAACTTCATACCCACATCACAGCGTCCTCCTGTAAGGAGGTAATCTGATTAGATTTTGAAGCACTGTGCTTCACACGTTTTCATTTCACGAGCGACAGTGAGCTTTCTTCGAACTGTAATAGCTCCTCAATAACTTCAGAGACACAGTTAATACTGTCTGTTCTGTGAAGACCCGTCTGTTGACATCAAAAATATTTAATTAATGCATTAATTTGCCTACTTAATGACCTCATTAGCATTACTGCTTATGTTTAATATATCACAGCGTGCATGGCGGGGCGTCAGGCAGCTCAAGTGCTTCTTGTTAATTTAAGCCATTCTTCACTGACTGTAATCAGTGTCAGTGTTTTGTTTCATGCAGCAAACTTGTATGAAATGCAAAAAGGGAATAAACAGCAACTTTTGTTGTTCGTGAACATCCCAATGCAAAGATCACTGTTGTCAGCTGTAGTCACTGATAACTGTTTATGAATGTTTATGTCATGTCTTCATTATACGTCCAAGTTTGAGCTCCATAACTGTGGCGAACGGTGAATTAGATGTCAAAGAACTAATATAGTTCATGTCCTTGTGTGCTGGAGGTGTTTCACTTTCTTTATTGTTCCTTCTTCTTCTTGCAGACTCATCTTTTTTCCTCCGAGTCTTGGCCAAGGAGAATTACAAGACTGTGACAGTAAGTCCCGAGATTTAGCAACTCAACGGTGTTTAATGCTAGTAGAGCAGGGGGGCTTTTAGTGATTGCTGTAGATGGATTTTTGCATGCAACCCTTCATAAAGAGGTCACAGGTCAGGGGCAGCGAGAGAGTAACACTCCTGCTCAAGAAGTAGAGCAGATACTCGTCAGCACAAACTCTGATCGAAGGTCTCCCTATCAATAGATGTTTATCGGTTTAGCGGGAGGCTATTGTTCTTTTATCGTTTGGAGTTTTTGGATTATTTTCTCAGTTCAAAAGTCAGACGTGAGATAATCTACCCAAAGTTTGGTTTGCTAGTTAGTTAGCTGCTCTGTTATCTCTTCTGTTGCACCAACCTGTTTATTTACAGCAACACTTTCTTCTTCTTTATTTCTTGTTCTCTCTTACTGTCTCCAGGACCAGTCTGGCGCACAGTCATGCAGCACCCCAATTTCGAGACTCGCCACCCGCTCCAGACAGACGAGCAGCAGGAGACGGGCTTCGACCCGCTCCATAATTTCAACAAGAACCGCAGCAGTACGTCAAATTCTCACATACAGGCTGTGGCAGAGACATTTAGTGCCTAGACTTCTGTTTCATTGTGACTGTTCATAATTTGGTAATATATCCATTTTTGTTTATATTTATATTTCTGTTTGTTATATCACCCCTGTCAGTCGCCCCCTTCCACAGATTTATATTTGAGTATTAAACCTACTCTTACACTCAGATGAGTGACGGCTCAGGAGACGAGGCATAGTGCCGTAGCGAGAGTCACAATAACCTGAAGTTCTAGATAGGAAGAGATGATAAAAAAAGAAATTTGGAGCTCACTGTGAGGTGTGAGTCACAGACGTGGCAGCCGACGCCCCCGGGCTGGGGGTGTTTTTGTGACTTTATGTTTACATGTGTGAGGGAGAGAAAATGTTGGGGGCTGGCATGTTGTGGAACTGATGAATATTCATGCTGAGTGTCCCTGTGGTCTGATCTACTCCTGTAACTAATGTTGATAGACAGCTCTCTGACTTGAATGCATGTTCACCTGCAGGCCAAATTAGACTTATTACCTCCAATAAAGGAGAACGAAGAGGAGCGTGGTGCTTTACTCTCCGTCATCCTGCTTCTAGCTCTTTTTGCTCCACGACACGGCTTGAAAAAGAAGCCCCCGAAAATAACCGATGGGTCATTTGGAAGCAGTAAATAGGCCAGATGCTTATTATGGTAGTTGTCAAAGGTTATGTTTTTGTTTATGTGTTCAGAAGCCTTTTAAAATGATTGATTCCTTGCTCCTTAGCACTGGTTGTTTACATCTCCCCCTTGTGGTTGTGTCTGTGTCTGTTTTTTTTTTGTTTTTTTTAACAGGAGGATCTCTTGACAGCAGCACTTACTCACAGCCTCAGTCAACCTTCCTCTCATACAGGTGAATATTTTCTTATGTGGGTGTGCCATAAACTCCCGGGCCAACTCACTGCTTCAGCCTCCTGGTTTACTGCTGGGTGACACATTAGATGGAATACCGTGCCCAATTTGGGTTGAGAAGCTCATAAATCTCCTCGTCCTCTGCCTCCCCTCCCCATGCACAGGAAAGAATGGGACGACTTGTTCCTCAACAGTAATTACCTGGCCAGGATCCGGCAGGCAGGCATCAACGGTCGACTGAGGAGCAGCCGCTTTCGGAGCGTATGCTGGAAGGTAACTGCCAAATGGATCAAGCCAGTCCTATCAGGTTTGATTAAAGTGGCTTTGGCAATTCCCCCGCCGCAGAAAAGACTGCACTTCTGGCAGCTTGCAGACCTTCTTTGGTGGAAACGGCAGCCTGGAGTTTAGTTTTGAAAGTGGCTGCGTGTTTATTTAAATTCTTGTTGAGGTTATATACACTAACCTGTGCGCCGGCTGTCTGCAGTTGTACTTGGAGGCTCTTCCAGAAGATAAGGGGCAGTGGATCAACAAGACCAAGGAGCTCCGGAGCCAGTATGAGAAGATCAAAGAGACGGTAAGAGTGCCTCCGTGTGGCCACTCCTCTCAGCATGATGAGAAAATGGTTATAAGGTCACCCAAAGCTGCCATAACTTTTAGTTTCTGCACAAACTTGTGAATTATTATGGCTTCATAAATGTTGGCAGTCAGAATGAATTATTTATTGTATTCAATTCTTCTTAATTATTTATTCTATTATTAATTTTGTTTCTAATTATTTTGAATCACTACCCAATGAACGAGCCACAATGTGGTAACACATTTATAGCAGCGCAACGCTTTTGGAATTAACTGGTCGTGTTTTTTTTTTTGGTCACAGCATATCACCAACCCTCGCAAGGCTAAAGGCCAGCAGGACTTGGTGGTCAACAACCCACTGTCTCAGGATGAAGGGGTGAGTTTATCCGTGCGTCCGTGCTTCTCTGTTAGTCGGTCGTTTCATATTTGCATTCATAATGTCGCCCTGATGCATCCCCTCCAGACTGCGTTGTTGCAATAATTATAGACTATTTCAGTGATTTATCATTGTTGACTCATTAACAGATTTTTTTTTTTAAAGTAATTATAAAGCCAGTGGATTGATGTTGGATTAGGCAAGTGTTTTAAAAATACTCAGAAACTAAAAAAAAAAACTACTTCTAACATTTGTTTTCCATCTCACAATTAATTTGCCTGCTGCTTTACCACTTAGAGCCTCTGATTTGATGATGGCGTGCACTCACAGAGCCGCTCTGATAATGACAGAGAGGTAACAAAAGTCGCCGTTGTTCATCCAGGGGCAGCAATTTTCTAGGACATTTCCTCGAAACGAATATGTAATTTGGTACTGATTGTAGAGAAAACAGAGACTGTGTGTCAGTTGTGGTATGCCTCCTGTTAATTAATTCAGATAAATTGCTAGTGTAAGTATTTCAGTCAGGACACAGCAGGTTAGCTGAACATGAAAAATGTCTTTAGGCAAAGATGCAATTCAACATAAGCAAAAAAAACAAAAACAAAAAAAAAAACATACAGTTACAGTTAATTGTGAATATTTATTTGGGTTTAAATGGAGCAGTTATTTCAAGGAAATTCCTCTGAATATTAAGTTAGCTTATAAACTCAGTACAACAGCCTCAATGCAAATAATTGTCTTTGTAAGTAGCTACTCAGAAATGCAGTTATTTCTAGGAAACGTGCATGGAAACTCCGACAAAGGACTGGTCACTTCTGTATTAAGCATGTCATGTAAAAGTTGTAGTAACGGATAATACAGATAATGTATTAAACTATTTCTGATGCCACAGCGACTCCTCTAATCCCCCAGTCACTCCGTTTTTTTAATAATGTTTGTTTGTCTTATTTTTCCCCTCTCTTGTCCAGAGCCTGTGGAACAAGTTCTTCCAAGATAAAGAGCTGAAGGGAATGATCAAACAGGACGTGCTGAGAACGTCAGTACCACCCTCATTCTGTTTATTTGCTTGTCTTTTTTTTTGTTTGTTGGAGTGAAACCCATCCTTCCTCTCTTTCTTCCTATTTGCTCAAGGTTCCCTGAGATTCGTTACTTCCAGGATGACGATGTGAGGACCAAGCTGACAGACATTCTCTTCTGTTATGCCAGAGAAAACGAACAGTTACTTTATAAACAGGTACGTTTTACCTTTTTAAAGCTCGTTCTCTGAGCTTAAAGGTAAAAATCAGCTTTCTTTATTCTTAAAGGTCCTTTTAAAAAATGGGTCTTTTGATGTTTTTTAATTGGGTTTTCTTACTGAGCCGTTAGAGTTGATAATTTAAGCATATATGTGTGGGCTTCTTGGTGTCCGGTGAGCTCAGACAAAAGAACACAATGCCTCTGTAACCTAATCATTATCAGTGTCTGTAACAGGTGCCAGCCAATGAATAGACGGCCCGTACAGCATCTCTTTTGCAAAATGGAAGTGACACATGGCCGGGCAGTGGTTAACAATATCTAAATTAAACCTGTCATCACAGATTAGAAACCTCGTACATCACTATTAAAGAAAGACTGACCACAAATGAACCATAATTTCGCTCTCCCCTGCCCTTTGTAGCATCTTACACTCCCTCTGTCTCTGTCTCTTCTTCCTCTGCCTGTAGGGGATGCACGAGTTGCTCGCTCCTATAGTGTTTGTGCTGCATTGTGACCATCAAGCCTTCCAGCATGCTAGCGAGACGGCCAGCCCCAGGTCAGTTCCCCATAGCTGTGCAACTGTATCCCTCAGCCTTTAGTTGCCATGAACACCTCAAATATGATTTTATTTGGGGAAAGCTCACTTTTAGGGCTCTTTGTTTTTCCGCAGTGAGGAGATGAAGTGTCTGCTGAACCCAGAGTTCCTTGAGCATGACGCCTAGTGAGTACACTCCCTAATATTGGACCAATGATTCCAGAAATGTCATTTCTTTTCAAATAATTGGAACTTGTTGACATGCTTGTTTCCATCTAGCAATATCTCCGTTCTTTGTTTGCTCATTATTTCCCTCTCTCCCCCCCACACATGCACGCTCACACACACACACACACACACCTCTGTCTATAGTGCCTTGTTCTCGCAGCTGATGGAGACAGCCGAGCCGTGGTTCTCCAGCTTTGAGAGGGAAGTGAGGAAGGTCAGTGTGATCTGGGAAAATGCTTTTGACAGTGTAATGACAATAATTGATTGTTGCATATGAACTGATTGCACTGTAATGACTCTACAGAAGACATGACACATGAGATACTTGTGCAGAAATAAGGCTTTTAACACCACCAGTTACCATGGTAATGCAGCATGCAGCGATAATGCAAGTAGCAGCAAACACTTCTTGAACAGACACTTCCTCAGAAAAGCAACCGGTGTTTCGGTTTACAGTGCAGCCAAACAAACTTGTGTTGTTTTATTGGCAAAGTCAGTCGAGATCTGATCTTAATTAGCAATGCAAGTCATTTTTCTACACAACAACAGTGCACAGTGATGAGTCCATAGTCCAGAGCGAAGATTACCATGTAGAGAAGTTAAAGGAATGCAGCTCTTCATCCAAAAACTCACTGTGGCTGCTGCTTCTTGCTATTTCACACGGTTACAAATACGTGTGTGTCTTCACAATAAAAGCCATCTCATGTTTCGCCAGTTGGATGCTTTTAATTTGAACTGGCAGCACTAGGAAATGCTCAGATATGGCTGGAAGAGAGTCAACAGACAGACAGTGAAGTCACGATAAAATATAAATACACTGAAGACATATTGCGACTAATGTTGATCATATGGACACGGATGCTACAAATTAATGTTTATATAACGGTATGCTAATTATCTACTGCTCCAGGGTAAGGAAGAGATGCTGACCAGCATCCCGTTCGCTCGGCCCCAGGACTCAGGGCCATCTGTCGCCATAGTGACCAAAGTCAACCGCATCCAGGACCAGCTGGTGAAGAGGCACGACGTTGAACTGCACATGCACCTCAACCGGCTGGAGATCGCCCCACAGATCTACGGAATGTCAGTACTTTACACCTTTAGATCAGTGTGTCTGATGCTTTTTTTTAAATCCTCAGTTGTGTACAGTTACCCCCGTCTCTCTCTGTCCTACAGCCGATGGGTACGTCTCTTGTTCGGCCGTGAGTTTCCACTCCAGGACCTACTGGTGGTGTGGGATGCCCTGTTTGCTGACAGCATCACTCTGGACTTGGTGGACTACATCTTTGTGGCCATGCTGCTCTACATCCGAGATGCTCGTACGCTCCAGTTATTACTGAAATAATCCAATAACGCCATGTGTTGTATTTGCAGCATGTAATTTCATAAGAAACACTTAACTGGAAGAATGTGATTTACTCCACCTCATTTAATTAGATGGAGTCATATGGCTTTAAATAGAATACAGTAGATCTTTGCTGCACCACACACAAGCTGGATGGGGGGTTTGAGCTCCAATGTCGGCCAGCATTGTCCATGCTTATATCAGTCCCTGCTGCTATAGAACAGATGCCAGGGAACCAAATCCATACGAATGCAGCGTTTTGAAAAGATCAATCTGCAGGCATCGTTTTGAGAGGATAGTGATGATCAGTAGTTCTGTAGTGCTGTTACAGTCGAGCGTCCTTGAAAACTAAGAACAAGCTGTTCATCAGAGAGGTGCTTCTCTGAAGGCGGGCAGGTAGACGAAATGCAAAGATTGATGGGAACACTTCGAGAAAATCATGTTTGACACACTTGATTGTGCACTGAATGAAGTGTGATACCGGTGTGGGTAGAACTGGTCCCCCAGCGCTTGACAAGTTTCATGGTACGGCAGAGTTTTGCTTAGCTATTTGTAAAAGCATATGCAGTTGTGTTTTAGGACATCAGAGTTCATTCTTTAATACGCGTGTTGAATAGGCAGCTTAGTGTTTGAGTGGGAGATCCTTTAATGGAAAGGTTTAATCCTAACATGTGTCCATTTAGCATGTTTAAGCTAGACGCAGATTACTCAGATTATTTGCTTTTAAACTAACCAGATGCAGGCTAATTCTGCAGTGTGACCCAGTGCAAATCTAATGAATGCACTATGTTTGAATATATATATATATATATATATATATATATATATATATATATATATATATAATCTAGTGCATGGCATCAGTAATGCTGCATTTTGTTTTTCTTTCTGTTTCAGTCATTGCTAGTAACTTCCAGACCTGCCTGGGACTTCTAATGCACTACCCTCCATTAGGAGACATCAACTCTCTGCTGCAAAAGGCTCTTTTCCTCCGAGATCCCAAAGTAAGCAAACAATTGCTGGAGCATAATTGATTGGAAAATGATGTGACGTGTCGGTTTTGTTTGCAAGATCAACAGTTAGCGTGCGTGTTACTCCACTTCAGTTTCCCCCAAAGTCCTGGTGTGATTTATTAAACAGTTTCATTATGCTTGACAGGTCACAAGTTAAAATGAGAAAGGCAGAAGTGTTGCACATGAAATGAAAATGGGAGGGAGGGGAGGGGAGGGGGGGGACTAAAGTTTTTTTGCATGAATGTGCCTATTCAGTACTTCGAGCAGAGGAGACACTGTGCTAACAATTTTCTGCAGAAGCAGAAGAGGACTTGCAGAAGTGAAACGCAGAACACAGGGCTGAAATCCTCGAACAACAGTTTGCATGAACCAAAAAGTGTTGCCGCGCCGTGGAAAAAAAAAAAAAATGTAACAAACTGCTGTTAAAAATGGCAGCAAACATTTCAGTTCCTCACACATCGGTGGTTACATATGAGTGATTTTTTTTTTATTTTTATTTTAAAGGCACTTATAGTAAATGCACGAAGCACAGGTGCGGTCAATGAACCAGTTAATAAGAAAGAGGAAGTTGCTGAGATACATGCACGTTCAACATTTGCATGCAAGGCCTCTACACACTATAAATAACACACAAATAATAATCCATAAAAACCCCACAACCTTTAAATGATATTAGATATCGTGGTGAGAACAGTCACAGGCCGCTGATGATGCCGCACAAATAGGAAGCACGATCAGAAAATGAGAAGTAGCAAATTCGGCAAGAGGGCTTTGAAACATCATGACAGGTCACCAGGGAAACGCCAAAAGAAATGTTCTCCCAGCATACATAATCATATCATATATGGCATCCAGTCCTCAAAATCTAAATCTATTTACACTTTTGTTGAATATGTTGTCAACATTGTTTTTTTGCCATTATCAGTACCACAAATCACAACCTTGATATGGGCACAAAATACACTGTTTGGCATATTTGCCGTTAAGTTTTTCAGGAAGCCACAGTCCTGTCTGGCTATGAAAGCACCCTAATTCCTAAAAAAAAAAGTCATTGCCTAATTGTAGTAGCTGCTTCCTATTACAGTAATGTAATTGGTGTTTGTAATGTTTGACCGTTGTGGCAGTGAGAGTGAAATAACATCAGGTGTCGACAGCCTGAGAACTTCTGCTTTGCCATATCTCGCAGCTTGGCTTATTTTACCGATACACACACACACGCTCAATCACAGGCCTAGTTTTCCGTCACCTCTCCTCACACAAAAGCATCACATTGCCTTTTTTATATATGAACACTCTAGCGGTTTTTCGACCTCAGCTCACACCTCACTGTCCCGGCACAAGCCACAGCTTCTGTTCTTCCACCAAACTCACTGACCCGTAAAACTCGCCACACTCCCGTCCAATACTCTCCTGGGATGAGAGTGTCCAGGAAGTTTCTGATCCAACGCGACAGTGTTTCCCCCAGGTGAACGTCCATGTCACAGCAGGTCCACATCACTGTAACACCTGGGGGGCCGGGGTGGGCATCATGTCTGATAACAAGGCCGCTGACAGGGGCAGGAACGAGACACGTTGTCCATATGTAGTGAGTCAGAAGCATCAAGGCACACGTTCGCTTGTTTACATAGTCATGCGTGCGCAGATCTTACAGTTATCACGCGCACACCAGAGACAAAATTGTTAATTCTTCTCTCACTCTTTTTTTTTCAGAACAATCCACGACCTGTCAACTACCAGTTCCAGCAGAACCTGGATTACTATAAAACAAGGGGGGCTGACCTGATGAACAAGTCACGGTAACACACACGCGCACACACACAGCTGTTCTTGTCTCTAAAACACACACACACACAAAAGTCTGCGTGCCCTTTTAAATTAAAGCACTCATCCTGTTGTAGACTTTTTACTGTGGCTGTAAAAGGTTTGTTGTTCCGTCCTTGACGGAGGACAGAGGTTGTGCTTTGCCTGAATTCACTGCAGTCACAGTAGATTTCAGTATTCATCGCTTGTCACGTTGGAAAAAGAAAAGAAGTGTATGTATATCGAACACTTGCAGCTTCTATAATAGTTCTCGCCAAATGTTGGTTTGAGGGCATTCACTAGCCTGATGAATCCGCCTTGAGCTTGTTTGTTTGTGTAAATTCCCGCTTCCTAAATGTCTCCCAGGCTTGTCACTCACAGTTTCTTTGTCGATAAGGAGCACACCATACTGCTAAGGGTACTTTGGTCTTATGACCCAATTTTAAACCAGCTTCCATCTCATTTCACTGCTGTGCGAAAATCAGATAAGAGAGACTTGAAAGTCGTGTGAGATTGGCAGTCCATCACAGCCACACTTCGACATTATGTTGTGTTATTGTGCGCAGCTGCAGCTGCAAGTAGGAACTGCTTTTAAAAATCGGTCTTGTTAGCACATGCAAGAACCGAGTGCTGTGATATTCAAAACTTCACGAGGCGTGCCAACAACGAGCTTGTTAATGCAAGAAGTGATAAGTTTCACATGACCTTTCTTTTCTTATCAGTGTGTCCATGTTTGCTTTTTGTTTGTTGTGTTTGTCTCCTGACGGCAGAGCACAAGACAACTCCCCTGCTTGTTATTGTGAGGTTGTTCGCTATGATAGAAACTATTTAGTTTCAAGTCTGCAAGTTGGGCTTTGTGTTGTACAGAAGTAAAATGGAAACCACTAGCTGCCTGGAAGATAAAATCTAAACACTTAAAGTGCGGTTTGGAAAAAGGTCAGCAGTAACAAGTATCCACTGTTTGTAGTTACAGGTCGAAAACGTACAAAACCACAGGCTCGTTCTCTCTGGAGGCTTTTGTTTTTCCTTATTCCTCAGCATGTTTTTTTTTTTTTTAACTTTCTAGCTCTGGCTCCAGTACAAAAACGGCCCCCCTCAACATCAACAAGGTGTCCAGCAGCCTGCTGAGTTTCGGCAGGAAGCTCATTGCGCCCGCCATATCGGGCAGCTCAAGCGGCGTCTCGCCAATCAACAGCGAGGTGCACTCCTCCACTTCCTCCTCCTCGTCAACTTCACCCGCATCGGCGCCTGTGCCGGCCCTGTCTCACCCGCTCGCTGAGCCCCCGTCGGGCCACGTCCCACCGCAGGCCCAGAGCAACGCCCAGACTCAGCACTACCGCCTGCTCAAGTCCGAGAGCATGCCTGTCCACCTCAGCAAAGGTGAGCGGTGGGACACACAAAAAGATCCAGATTTTTTTTCTTTTTTTTCCAGCATCACCAAGGACTAATTTGTGCATTTTCATTGGCTGTTATGTAATCAGTGGATTAGCTGCATGTACAGATTAACACCAGCACAGATAATCTTCATACGTTTGTATGTGTGGATGTGGCAGCATCAGCTTTGACTCTCCTGTCTGTTAGATGTAGTTTCAGGTGGAGTGTCTCAGGTCTCTCCCCCAGCCCAGATTCACACTGACACACAAGGTAACTGCTACCATGGCAACCGCTTGTGTGACACCCCCCTCCCCTCCCTCCCATTGTTCATCCACGCTTGCGTCACTACTGTAGTATGTTTGCACGATAAGTTTGTTTTGTCAATCATTTGTTCTTGCTGCGTAATTTGTGCTACTGTACTTGGACATTAGCGTCCCAGAGCATGTAATAGTACAGGTTGACCAGCAGAGGGAGATCACAGCCTACCACATCAGGGGGACATTAAACTGATGGCATGAACCTCATGTGTTGTGGCATGTGCTGTCAGCTTTCCTTTGACCATGTGCTCAGCAGCGTGTCATGTGCTTGTGCTTTGTTTCTTGTTCTGTTTTTTTTTTTTGTTATTGTTGTTGTGTGCAAAGAAAGATGCAATGTCCTTTCCTCTGCTGAGCCTGGAATAATCAGAATTCATACACAGCTTTTTAATTACAATCAATTCATGAATGAATAAACGTAAATTCTAAATTGATTTATTAAATTTGCATTTAAATGATACATTAATAGACAGCATTCACAGAGCGGCAGCCTCTGGAGCTCTGACTGGTCTGACTCCCAAGACAGCTGGCCAATCAGAGCTCCTGCTGTCACTCTGTGGGTTGGACCTCATTTAATTTTTTAGGTGACAAGCAGCTTCGCTATCAATTTTCAGATTGAAGTGTTCAAAAAAAAAAAAGAAAGAAGGAAGATAAAACATTGTGTGATTGTTCGGTGACAACATCAACAAACTGAATTTCAAAAAGTTCAATTAGTGTGGCTGTTTTTAAAATTTTTTAAATTCAGTCACTAATTCATAATTTAAAGACAGAATAAGAACATAATTATTATGTGGCAAATTTAATTACCTTCTTTGATTTGTCTGAGTTTATTAATGCATCATTTAAATCCAAATTTAATCAATCAACCTTTTTATATTTCACAATTTCTTGATTTCTAATTTAAAAGTCTGTTAATTATTTGAATTGCTCAAGGCTGCACGCTCTTGTCATACCCTTTTACTCTTTAATCTAGATATTAGATATTAACAGAACTGAACCATAACATCTCTTTATTTATTTACACATATGTAAACATTTATAGCATTGTCCTCTTCTGTGGACGCTCCTTAGCAGCAGCATTACGTGACAAAATAACTCATGTTAACGTCCACTTAGTAACTTTTCCCAGGCCTTTAATCACATCTCATGGTCTTCATCAAGGAAGGACCTTGAGGTGAAATTGTTTCAAAGTCAGGAATGAATGTCCGTGCTCCTCAGGCAGTGTGGTATGGCTGTAAAAGTCATATATCTATATATATTATCCACTGTACGTTCTCTCCCTCCTTCCTCTCCACTTCTCAGGCCAAACCTCCAGGACAGTCAGCTCCTCTCCCAGCATAGAAAGCCTCTCTGGTGGGCGAGGTCAGTCCACCGCCTCCCCGCCTCTCCCTCCCTCCAGAGGGAGCGATGTCAGCACTTCATCTCCGCCCCTCTCCGCCACCAAGAAGGAGTCCTTCTTTAACATCACTCGCTCTCGCTCCCATAGCAAGACCATGGGCAAGAAAGAGACGGTGAGCTGTTCGACCATGTTCTAGTAACCTTTCTTTTGTTTTTCACTGCTTTGTGTCTGTATTGCTCTGTCAACTCTAATCCCCCCTCTGTGGGTTTCTTGTCCCGCTTTCCTTTTTTGTCCCTTTCCACTTGTATTATCTTAAGACCTGTGTGTGTTTGTTATCAACAGGAGGAGGACCTAGAAGCCCAGGTATCATTCCTGCAGGGCCAGATCAATGACCTGGAGGCCATGAGCAAATACTGTGCCAAGATGATGAACACTCACATCTGTGAGTACAGCAGCAACAGATTGGTCAAATCTCCATGATCATTTTCAACATTTAAAACATCAGCCAGCTCAAAAACTAAGAATCTTCAATGTTGGTCCTCTGAAATATGTTACTCCAGCAATTTATTTAAATAAATATTCAAGTTTGTGTGGAAAATTGTATTTAATGGATAAAAATGTCTATTTTTTTTTTTTTGCTTAGATATATCTTTTAGATTATATTTCAATGTTTAATTTTATATTAAGCAAGAAATTATTGCATTGGAAACATTTATGGCTCTTTTATATCTTGAGGTGTCGAAACACGTGGTTCTAATTTGTTACCTGTTTGTTTGTTTGTTGTTGTTGTGCAGCTCAGTGAGTGACCGCTTATTATGTCTGCACAGGTAAAATCCAGGAAGTGATTCTCCAAGAACACCTGGAGAAAGAGGATGAGGTCCTGGTGTCACTGGCTGGACTCAAACAGGTGAGTCTAAGAATACATGCTATGTGCACATCAGTGCAATATGTCCTGTAGTTACACATTCCTCACGCGTGCGTCTTGTCCCTTTCTGTCACGCTGATTCATTGTCTCAGATCAAAGACATCCTTAAGGGGGCGCTGCGCTTCAACCAAAGCCAGCTCGAGGCCGAGGAGAACGAGGAGATCACCATCGCCGATGATCACTACACCTCCATGGCTGCCGCTGAAACTGCACTGAGCACCATCAATCACCACGGTGACCACAAATCACAAGGGAACAGCAGGCGAAGCCGGGACTCTGACCTGGAACGGAGCATCAGCACGGATGAGAAAGAAGAGGAGGAGCAAACGGTGACCCCGTCTGAGCAACAGGTTAATTAATCAGTCCTCTGCTGGAATAAGAGATCTGCACCTGCATTGGTATTAACTAAAACACTGTTTGACCTTTTAAATCCAGTGTTCAAATACAATAATTTGTCTGAAAATGATCCTGTTTGTACCAGAATTTTATTATTTGCAGGATTAGGCCATGTGACTCTAAAGCTGCCCCCTTAGCAGTGAATCAAACCCAGACTGAAGCTGTGTCATACAGGAACTGTATAATAAAAATCCTTAGTCACATCTTCCCTGGAGTTTTATTGCATTTTAATACTCTGAGGGCCTTTAGGGCCAAACAAGTATGTATTTAGGGACAAACAAACATGTGCAGACCTTGTACTACCACCTTACTCAAACTGCACTAGGTTAAATAGGGTAAATAATTTAAGCTAAAAGGACAGATACACAGACTATTAACACGCCCTCTCCCTGTCTCGTGCAGGCAGCATCTTCCCTCGGCTCCGAGGGTAAGAACTGGGACGACTACATCCTCGTGTCCCAGGACGGAGACGTGGGAGGAAGGGCCGCAGCCGAGCGCACCCCTCCGATCAGACGAGGGCGCGGCTTGGTGCGAATGGAGCCCGAGGGCGCAGCCGGGACCTTCCACGACCCGCTGATGGCTGGCACCACCTCAGGTTCTTCCAGCCCAGATGAGGGCTCCACCCACAGCAAGGACTCTGACTTTACCATTGTCAACCCGAACGACCTGTGAACAAGCAAACCGCTTCTCCTTCGCCTCCTCTCATACCAGTATCATATCTCACTCAGAGGATGTGATCCACAAAAAAAACAAAACAACAACAAAAAAAAACTGACTTTGAATCAGAGGGTGGAATCTGCAGTTTTTGGTCGAACACTGATGGAGCTGCTGTTGGCAAAAAAAAAATTGCACATGTGGACTGTGACGCTTCCAGTCACAAATACCTTATACTCTGTCTCTTTACCTGTCATCTGTGCCACTTAAGTCCTGTCTAAGCTGATACTGTATGCTATCTCATCTCCCTAATGCCTGTCTCCTCATTATGTTGGACTTGTCACTCATTATATTTAATTGTAGCGCCCTGCTCTACAGAGAGAGGGCGCCATTGAACTTCTTACCCTGTCACTACATAATTACTCTGAAGAGTTGGACCTCAAACTGCTATTGTCTTCACAGGGAGAGGGCTCTCTCGCCTCTCGAGCTTACTGTAATGATTGCGTATTTTCTTCTGAATGTGGAGATGTGGCCATACCTCTGCCTGTGTTTATGTCTGTATGTCTGTCCTTACAGAGAAAACTCTCTTCTCTGAAGGAAAGAATGATGTCCTCCCATCGGTTGACGAGGGCAGCTTTCCTCCCCCTTCTAAACCAGTGCCTCTGACCATAATTCTTCTGTCAACCAAACAAAACCTGACTCTGTGATCTTATTCTCTTTGTTAGCATTTTTTTTTTAATTTTTAAGAAAATATTTTTAACCCTTAGATCTTTAATTTCCTGGATAAAAATGATTAAATTATGGACTAAGACTTTTTTTTTTTCCTTTTTGTTTTTAAATTGATTCCAACGTGGACATTTTAACGTCGTAATTGACAGTTCTCATTTCTCACAACTGAGTTGTTCTCGTGTCCTGTGAAATCCATGCAAAGCAGCGCACACAAAGAATGTCCCTCTAGCTGTCCTTTCAGTATAATTAACTCAAGACCAATAAAACTACATCGCTCTTGCTACACTGACGTTATTGTGTCTGCTTGGGAATGCTGTGCTTTGTTTTTTAAGACGGCGATGCAAACTTTGAGCCAGGGCACCAGACGAATCTGCAAGCTCACGTTTTATTTGCTCTGGCAAATTATACGCATTTGCAAATCATGCTTGGGCGATGCCAGGCTAGCAAACCTTTGTGTGTTTGTGTAAATATTAGGGCCAGACAGCTGCTGCATATTGAACATTATTTCACAGATGGTGCCCCTGTTATAGTAAATTTTGAGGTTTGAAACTCACTGACCTTGAAAACAGCATTTGAGAAAACTCAGTCTCAATAATATCTCAATAATGCCCATTTAGTAGCTGCTCTGGAGCTTTCTATTACATCACCTGATCTTCATCAGCAGATGTTTGCCCAGCTGCCATGGCATTACATTTTTTGTGTTGTCTTTATTTTAGGCTGACATGTACAAGAGATCCTTTGAATGTTTAGAAACAAGAGTCTACCGTACATGAGGCTGCCATGCTGATTTCACATTGCTGTGACCGTGTTCGCCATCTTAGTTTAGCGTGTTAGCATGCTAACGTTTGCTAATGAGCTCTGAACTCAAAGGTTTGATGCGGTTGAGAATGTTATTAGTTTCATGTTGGACGAATTGAAATTCCCTGTCTCTCTCCCTCTCCCCACATTCCTGTCACTCTTCAGCTGTCTCTATCTAATAAAAGCTTGAAAAGTCCAAAAATATGTAATAATACATCCAATAGTTGTTCTGAACAAAGAGGTGAATTAACAGACATCATCATCCTTAGTCACTCTGCTAGCCTCTACAATTCAGTGACAACTACACACTCAATCTGCTGATGAAGATCACGTGGCACGATCGAGAGCTCCTCTACCTTTTAAAAAAAAAAAAAAAAAAAAAAAAATCAATCTTGTGGGGAGATTGTTTACTCAAAGTCCGACTTACTCATCATGAAATAAGATGTGCAGCAAAACATACAAATGCTAACCTTAGTGAGCAGTAAATCTATAAATGGAAGCTGATTAGAGGCTTTGATCCACTGCACTCTGGTCTGTTTCCATTTACACAGTGGATGAGTGTCCCCAGCTGTCATCTCTGCACTATGCAGAACTTCTGTGTCAGCATGAATGAATGCACATCAAAGTAAATCTCTTGCAGCGAGACACACACACACACACACACACACACACACACACACACACATGAAGATCAGTCATTTAAAAACTACTTTATTTCCATACCGACTGTGAGGGAAGGTAATCATGAACTGCAAGCCTCATCTACTGCACCGAGAACATATGTATCTGGAATGTTTTCATTCAGGATCAATAACTTATGTAAAATATTCTTTACAGCAAAAGGATAGAATTACATATTAAAATACTGTACAGTGTTTTGCAGACAAAACATACAACATAACAGTATTTGTTCCCAGACATTTACATGTATGGAGTTGATCGTTATGCCGGGTAACAGAAAACAGGAACAGGAAAATACAAAAATATAGAACACTGTATGTGAGACAACAATACTGGTGGTGGGAGTGGACGATTTCATGGCAAGACAAAGGACTTCAAGGTAATGAAGAGCAGCGATCCAGGACCTGCAAACGCTTAATGGAAATAAGCAGGAAAATGGTATAAAGGGCTGCACTGGTCCAAGAGATAAAAGACCTAAAACATCCACAGATTCCTGATTTTCTTCCATGTAATAATAGTGAAATGCTTTTCACTGAAACATACGCTAACCCAATCTTTATTTGAATCTTTTCTTGATATTGCTAGTCAGTGGCTTTGTGATTCACAAGCTGGTAACATGTGGAGGAGGCAGTTTTTCAAAAGTTTTTCAACAGGCTTTGAAAATCTTTTGGCTGAGCTCTGAGTCATACCAGAATGTGTCATTAAAAATGACAAATTTTCTTCAGGACACATTGCACATAAGAGGTTAATAGATGCTTGTTGTATTTACAGTTTAATACAGTACAATCTGAACCTTGGCTTTAAATCTAACTACGTTCATCTCCCCCGTGTCGTTTATGTTCTGCAGTGCTCTGACTTCCAAAGCTCTCAAAGGTTATCTGCAGCAGGAAGCTGGATGTTGGCTTCAGTTTGTAGACTTTTACATTCATCAACTCTTCTGGTCTTCTCTCTTAAAAGCTCTGCACTTGCTATAGGTCTCGTATTAGATTTATTAAGACAATTTTAACAACATGATAGGGGTTTGTCACAGCAGCTACAATGGCAATTTGGTCACGTCCTGGTCATTTGCTCGCTTAGGCTGAGGGTCCTCTAGCACCTGTGGTGGGTTTATCATCCTGACCTCGTCGTGTTTGGGAGCGGACTCTTTTCACTCCCACACTCTCCTTGGTGAGGTTTCCAGTCAAAGCAGCATCATGGACCTGCTCCATGTTCTCCTGGACTTCAGTTCTGGCATGTTTTAGCAGGTCAGCCTGACCCTGACAGAGGAAATGGTGAAATCAGGAGAGAAACACAGCGTAACAAGGAGACATGGGCTCAGAGGATAGAAGTGAAAAAGAGCAAAAAAGATGATCAACTAGCTAGAGGGCAAAACATATTCTAATGGTCTACCCCTGGGGCTGTTTGTGTTTGTGTGAGTACATGTGGGTGCACTGCTGACCTTAAGGATAGTGATGTTCCAGCTGAAACTCTCCACCGCTCGAGTGACCTTGCGACCTTTTAGCCCCTCCTTCGCTGCTAGACTCTGCAGTTTCTCATGAAACTCCATGGCTAGAGTCGAAACACACACACAACCACAACAGATAAGACAGTCTTTTATTATACTTTGTACATTACTTCAAGGAATTCAAGATCAACCTCTAAAAAGAGGAGAAGAATCATCCATGTTTCCTACAGTATGCAGATGTAAGCCTATGTAACTGCAAACAATAGGCACTATCCACAATATGAGCTAGCAGTAGCACGATTGGATCAGTAAATATCTGAACAATCATTAGATGCATTGTCATGAAATTTGGTGCACACGTTCATGGTCATGAGAGTTTGAATCCTACTAACATTGATGATCCTGTGACATTTGCTTTAGTGCCATCAGCACTTGAGTCATTGTGAGTTTGTCAGCATGTTGATGTTGCCACCATTGTGCCTAAGTACAGCCTCACAAAGTACAAGGGTGGATGTAGACTCGTGTCTATTATTGGGCATTTTATGTAAATTAACAGACGTGTCCAAAGTTTTTGCGTTCCAAAGTTTTTATCATCTTGTGTTAATTTGACTTACTGGATGTGACCTGATATAACATTTTAGTTTAAAGCTACTGAGGTACTACAGCTAATGTGGTCACAACAGTGTAAGAGTTAGCAAGAGAGTGCTGCAGCTCGAGGGACACAGTAATGATTTCTGTGCACACATCAGTTAAAGCTCAGACCACACTGGTCTTGTCTCTTTGAGGTATTGAAGGCCATACACAACACAAACTACACACAAAAACTTTCTGTTAAATTCCTTCAGTCTTCACAGTATCTATATAATAATTTTATATAATACAATATGAGTCTGGAAGACACATGGACGTAAATAAACCTGACTGGTTGGAAGTATTTAACTGCAATGTGGTCATTTAAATTTTTCCTCATTTCACAGGCAACTAGTGACTAATCAGGAGTACAGATGCCCAGTAGAGAGCTTTGTCACATGGTGCAACAACAATCGCCTGAATGTCAACACCAACAAAGCCAATAAGCTTGTGGTGGACTACCAGAGGAACTGCCATCAATGTCATTCAGGAACTGGAAGTGAAGAGGATGAACTCAAACAAGTCAACAAAAACCAGACTGGACTCACAACACTGTAGCCCTCTTTAGGAAGAGCCAGAGCAGACTGTTCTTCCTTCAGTTTGTGCAACATGCTCCTCCAGATATTCTGCCGGTCTATAATTTGGGGCAGTGGTGGCCTAAAGGTTTGAGAAGCAAGCTTGTGACCGGAAGGGGAAAGTGAAAAAACAGCACTTGTCCCTCCCTCATTACCACCACTGAGGTGTCCTTGGGCAAGGCCCTTAACCCCAACCGCTCCAGTGGAGCTGCTCAGTGGCTAGCAGTTAAGATTATGGTTGTACTGGGCAGCTTCCAGGTGTGAGTGTGTAACTGTGTAAATGTGATCAGGGCGTTCCTGCAAAAGAGCGCTTCACTCTCAGTGAACCTAACCTGAATAAATAAAGGTTAAAAAAATAGCCAGTTCTCTGTTCTTCAGAGAAAGGGATCTATACAGTCACCACATTTTCAACTCCTTTTTTGTTCCTGAGTTGTGGTGTTGACTAATGGCCAGAAATGTTTTTTTGCAGAACATGATGGTGACCTTTTCATTGAGTTAGACAAAATTTGGTCATAATTAGCATATAAATTCTTTAGTAACAGCCAAAAAATGTGTTTTGGGATGTCAGTTGGAAGTCCAATTCACAAGAATGGGATGGACGAATGGACCACCCAAAGCATAATGCCTCTGGCCATGACTGTCATTGGTGCCAAGACTGTCCAAAAAAAAATCTTCATGAAACCATGGCTGCAAAAAACAGGCCAAACACTGATTACTTGAAGCTTTGATGAAACTTCAGTGAAGAAGATCTTCTTTAATCTTCTGCCTTCATTTCTCTATGGGGGAATTGGAGAATTTCTGTTTTCACTTCCTCTTTCCCACGCTGTCCCTTCATTACATTCACACATTCTGACATCACCACATTTGACCAACAATCTTTCTGCCCACATTCCTAGAAACACATAGATAGGTCTGAGGGTCTTTTTTATGATGAACCTGCAGGCTTTAACCAACCACCACCACATGCAGCAGCTAGACTCTGTATAATCATGTCCGGTCTCCTATCTTCATCTGGGCTTTATTGAAGATCCCTCACATCAACAGGATGTAATCACCAAAGCCACCCTCTATAAATATTGTTAGAAACTTCTAAATAATATCTTTGTATTGAAATTGGACTGGAAACTGCAGACTGGAGTCACACTAGAGGACAAAGTCAAAACCTGTGCAGTCCTCTAACTTTTTCATCATTTTAGCCAAACTACAAGCATCAGATTTCACAGAGAGAAGAAGAAACGAAGAATGAGCAATGAAAAATGCAAAGGAATGATGTAAAGCAGATGGAACCTCTGAAAGACAGATGAAGAAAGATACAGCGAGAGAGAGAAAGTCGTAGAAGTCGGGCCACTGGCTAGTTAAAGTATGTGCACTGAGTTGTGTTGTGTGTCTGGCTTTCACTGCCTGCCCTAGGCCACTGTCCCACTGTTACCATGGAAACCCGGAAGTGGGTTAACACGAGGCACACATCACTATGAGCTATCAACGAGAGCCCAGACGTTCAACATGCCAGGCTGTAGACCACACACACAGTGTTTCTCTCTCTGACACACACACTCGCGCTGAGAAAAGAGTAAACAGATTGGATGTTCGTAAAATTTACCGATTCCTCATGCATAGTCCCGCTCTGTCACTAAACGTGTGCAAGCGTGGACACGCACCTGCACACACATACACTGTCACTGCTCCACATTCACACACACAAACCTACAGAAGTTGTCTGAATAATAACCTTTACTGCGCCGTTGCTAGGCAACTCAAAGCCTACGTGCCAATGTAGTGTGTGTATGTGTGTCTAATTTCCCAGTGAGACCAAGCGAAGCCAATGGAGGGAACATTATTTCCAAGCCAATACGAATATAGTGCACATGCACAAACATACACAACACAGAAACAAGGTCCTGACACACAGGCCAAAATAACCTTCAGGGCCAGCCAACGTATACTTCCTGTCCTCTATGTGAACCATAAGCAGTCATGATGGGAAACAAACAACATACAGATCCGACTTCCAGCCTGATGACATTAAGAGACAAACAAGTATATATTAGCATTTCATGAAGTGTGAAATCTATATATCCAAGCCTGAGACTCAACATTATTCAAGTCTGGGCCCCAAGGAATAGCAGCTGCTCAGCTGAGGCTCTTAAAGGCTCAGTTCACCCAAATTATACAACAAAATCAGACAGACTGAAGTGTTGGACCATTACAAGCCACCAAAACAGCTTCAGTGCTCTTTGACATAGACTATCCTTCAAAAGATATTCCCTTATTTGGTGTTTTGAGAAAAAAAACATACAGTATGATTCATGTCCTTATTGATCAAACCATCCACTGACTTCTTGTGCATCCATTACGCTTCTCAGACTTTCCTTTTAAAAAAATGTTGCCAAGTTTTTCAAACAGAGTTCATTTTCAACTAACAGTGCTTTTTACTTTTTAGGGGGTGCTGGCAGGTACCTTGTATTGATAGTGTTTATTTGATTTGCAGCTTTTATGCCTTTGTCTGAAGTCAGCTGAATTAAATATTACTTGCAGTGATCACAGCACTTAAAATTTGAACAACAAAACCACTTTCTAGAAGCTCCTCCATTATTTCTTATCCAGAGTAATCAGGATTTTGTTTCTGGAAAGACACACAGCACGACACCCATCAGTGATGTGTGGTGTGATCGGAAGTGAAACTTTCCATCAGGGTCAGAAAATAAGAAAGAGAAAGTGATAATGATGTATGTATGTATGTATGTATACTACTAGGAGTAAGTGAGAAACCAACACTTCCTGATGCTGAAAGAGATTTACTCTCTCTTCTCTCTTGGTGTTCTTGTCTTCCTCTCAGCATTGCCTCCAGCTATTCATCTCTGCTGTTCATCTTCCCACGGCTTTCTTCCCCCTCTCCGTTTCATCTTTCTTCTCTAATATAACTTCCAAACATCCATTTCTGCCACCAGCTGTCCCATGGCTCCCCCTCAGTGACCTGTTTATGCCTTCTCGCTGCCCACAACCTCGTCCAAAACTGATAGGTGGACCTCCGCCTTGGGATGACCTGATCGCCATCTTTACTCAGTACACACAGGAAGAGCTTTGTTCACAAGATTCGCAAGGCCTTCGGGTTCTGCAGCAGCTCGTTATCAGATGAACGTACTGGCACTTGGCCGGCAGCCCAGGGCTAACTTATCACACCTTCAAATCTCACTCTATTTAGTAATAATACTACAAGTAACCACATGTGACCACATGTGAAACTATGGATCTAATGAGCCAGTGACAGAATCTCAGCAATAGTTGGCAATAGTTGTCCCCCGCTGCAGTCCAAACCACAAAACGGATGAATATGTCACAGATTATTTGATCAAGGAAGTCAAGGAGTCCGTGGCTGCAGAAACCCTAAAATAAAGTTCAGTGAAGGATGGGATGAGTTGTCTGGGAGCAAAGCGGTGCAGTCTGCAAATTTGTAAACAACATTCATCTCCATCAAACAGTCTCGCTTTCTCCACAACGGCCCCAAATGAGCCGTCATCCTCCTCTCAAAATACCAGCTTGCTTCAGGTTTATCTTCATTTCTGGTTTATGCCATTTTTTGGCATTGAAAAGCTGACAGGTTTGCATGCATTTTAACCCCCAAGACTCATGAAACTTAAAGATGTTGACGTAACACCTATGAATCATAAATCTCAAGGAGTTTTTTTTTTTGTCACCTCCAAATGTCAATCACGGTGATAGCTGATAGCTGCTGACTGACTTGGGGTTACAAAGGGAATGTGTGTGTATATGCTGGTGTGTTTGTGGGGTTGTTTATTGCCACTATGACGACAGTCTGGCTGACTAATGTTAGATGACCCAAGGGAGCTGGCTGAAGTAAACAAACCTCTGCCAAAGATCACAGAAGTGATATGAGCAGGTCAGATATGGCGCCCTTAGCTTAAGAGACTGAATCGATGATGGGAGCAGCACCAATTTAAACCCACTTCATCCAAAACATACAGATGAACTGGTCCAGTTAAGATTCATCTAACCTTGTGCAAGAAAAGAGCATGAGAGGGTAGAAATGGAAAGCAAGAAAGGAGAGGAGGGAAATGAAAGGCAAAGAGGATCCAAGGAGAGGAGGGGAAAAGAAAGGGAAGAATGAGAGGAAAGGAAAAGACAGAAGGGGAAAGGAAAAAGAAGAAAAGGAAAAGAAAGAGGATACAAGAGGGAAGGAGAGGAGAGGAGAGGAGAGGAGAGGAGAGGAGAGGAGAGGAGAGGAGAGGAGAGGAGAGGAGAAGAGAGGAGAGGAGAGGAGAGGAACTACGAGGAAAGAAAATGCTCAGGGAAGGAAAAGAAAAGGGAGGGAATGAAAGAAGAGAGGAGAGGAAATGAGTTAATGACAAAAGCAGGCACTGCAGTGTGGATAACAGCACTGTTGAAGAGGCTGTGTGGGAGTTTTCATGAGTGGACCAGGAACATGAACACAGCCTGGTTTCTATTCCGTACACACATCATAACACATGCTCTACATAGCAGCATCACATATACACACTGAGACAAGCAAACCACACGCACACAACACGCCTACACACCCATTGTCTGTATATGCAGGATCCTGTCGTAGATTCCATCAGAGAGCTCGACCACTGCTCTGCTGGCCTGGACCATCTGCAAACAGAGAGACATCTATTAGCGCAAAACACACACACACACACACACATAGCTGTAGTGCACCATAAACCATTAACTGATTTTGCCCCCTTGTTTTTTAGTTCATAAATCACGCTGTTATGCACATATACAGCCTGTTTTATTGTCCGCTGTAAAAGAAGACTATATGGTGAACATTAAAGGGTGAGAACAGACTGGTGTAAATCATGTGGGCGGTGAATATTTACAATTAAACAAAACACTGTTGTAATGCGTGGCATATGTTGGTGGTTGTTAAAATTAGACAGTTAAGTCAAGTGAGTTTATACAGTAAGTTTTATCACAAAATGCACAGTAGACACATACATATATTTATAAATATGCATGCATGTGAAGGCACTCTTTGAAAGTAATGACCCCACACACACACACACACACACACACACACAGGAATGACACGGGTAGCTACCGTCTGATTAATTCTGCACCTCCCCTCAAACCTTGCTGGGACGTGACCCCTCTGTGGGAAAAAAAAAATGCTGTTCGACAAATAAGGGATTAACTACAGTACACTACTTTGGCCAGATCCAATTGAATGAGACACACACACAGACACACACACCCATCCCCATTTCCTGTCTCTGTTGTCTGCCTCTCCCTCCCGGCATCGAGATCGAGGTGTGGAATCCATTTAGCAGAATTACATTCAAATCTATGCTAATGGTATTCAACTCTGATCTGCTTGGCTGGAAACGGAAGAGGTTAAACATACACACACACACACAGACACATTTTTACATACGCACTAACGCACAGAGAGAGACACAGGTCTAAGCAGTTGTTAGTTGCACCGCAGTGACAAACAACCAGAGTTAAATTAAACTGTCAAGGTTTATACACCGAAAACTTCATCATAACTTGAGACTAGAAACAGATCTATTTATTTATTTACAGCCTGTTTCGGAGTGTCTCACTCCCAATGCACATACACACACATTGCTGGGTAGTATCTCTAAATTGGCAATTCATACTGACTGTCCATCATCCTACCCAAGAGACTCCTGGTGAATATCTAATATGAAACATGAAGAAGAAGAAGAAGAAGAGCACTTTGAGTAAATATCAATTTAAAAAGTATTGCAGCAGCCAGACAGATGACAAGAAAAAGGGGTGTAATGTCATTTACCACAGCAACACTTAAACATAGCAACACAGGATTGCACTCCACTGAGTGCTGGACCGCAGCTGTGAGAAAACCACTTATGGTGGCCAGCCTCAGCTGAACTGGACCCAGAGGGGAAAAGACGAGGCGGGAATTGAGAAAGATGAATGAGGGATGAGGAGAGGGCTGAAAGACGGAGATAGAAACCAAAGGGAAATATGTTGCGAGTACAGACGGGCCTGACATTGAATTCTTGCAGTTTTGACACCAGCCAAGAAACCTGAACCCACTCAAACAAAATGATTCATCCTGCTGTATTGACTAGTTGATGACTTAACTTAATGGACCAATTGACTGCTCTGCCTCCTTTTGTCTCTCTCCCACTTTCTTTCTTTGTGTTTATTGCCACGGGGGAGTTTTTCTCGACAGCTGGATTTATTTTTAGACATCATTACATAAATTAAGTCTGTTAAATAACTTTCTCCTTGGTAGATGAGAGTCGCAGTTTATTCGAGTGGAAACACACACACACACACACACACACACACACACACACACACACACTGGATTCAGGCCAAGGTGAGGATGTCGCTGATGTGTTTACGAGCCTTGTTACAGCCACAACAAATGGGAACGTTGTCTGCTACATAACAATGAGAGCTCACATGGGTTTTGAGAACATATTTGCCAAAAAGGAAGCTTTTGTCTGAGAGGGGGGTTTTCATTGTTAGGTCAAGTTCACAGGAGATGGTCAGTGGTTCGCTGATTTGTGATCTTTGCTGCTTTTGTTTGGTCCTTCCTTCCTTCATGTATGTATTTCTTAGACGTGAGTCTGTATACTCATCTCTCTGGTGGCACACCCTAAGCATATTAACTATCAACTCTCTTCCTTCCTTCCTTCCTTCCTCACCATTTCATATGTGGAGACAACACGGCGAAGGACGTCGGGCAGTGGCCCCTGTGGCTCCAGAGTGGGGTAGTGGTCCCGTAGGTCAAACAGTAGTAATGGCGCTCCGTCTGGTCCTGACACCCTGGAGCCCAAAGCTAGTACACACTGCATGAGGTTAGCCACCACAGACACCCCACACAGCTCCCTGAACACAGCGACCGAGTTCTGTTGGAAAAAAAGACATTTAAACATGAACACATATAAAGTCTTCCACAGAATAATGACAAAATCAAATAAACATAAAAACTGTCAAATTTATCTCCCACTCTGTCACTGTCTAGATTTGCTTTCACTTTACACATACACACAGGTAATCAAAAGCCACTCCTGCAAGAGAGCTATTTGTCTTTCCCTTCGACTATTGATCTGCTCTCCCGTAGTTGTGCTGTTGTAGTAGTTTAGGCTGAAATAGAAGAAATCAAGAGATGTGGTTGCCAACAGTCTTACCATGCTGACTGAACATATAATCAGTTTTATTTCCCCAAGGTGACAGAAGCACATACAGACCTGCCTGCCTCATAAAGGTTAGATCGGCATTTAACAACTGCAGAAAAATTGTCACTAGTTCTTCTTTTTGTTGTTGAAGACACTGATTATTTGGGGCTGCAACATACCACTAAAATAAAATCCTGTGTTGTCGGACTGTGTTGAAGTATTGACAAGCTAAATACTTAGTGACATTCTTCACTCGTTCTCACCTGCATGTTTTCTCTTAGGTCGGTGGCTTCTCTCAGCAGAGGAGCAGCCATCTTGAAAACATCATCCACAGCCCGGAGCCCCAGGTCCCTCAGAGCTGTGTAGTCTCTCCCCTTGCGGGCCTTCCGCACTGACAGTCCCCTTTTGTGAGGCTTTCCCCCTCCTCTGCGATTAGTTAGGGCCACGTGGACAAACAGCTTGGCATGGGGAAGTTCCTCCCCTGTCAGAGACTGGAGTGGTACATGTCGGTAACCCGGCTGAAGACACTCCAGAGGGATGGTATACTGACCTGTGGTGGCAGGGAGATCACATTTTACTTCAAACTACTACAGAATAACATAAGGAATATAAAAATATGTGAGGTAATAACATTATAATCCATGACAAATGTTGTTTGAGTTGCTTTACAGTACCCTCTGACCATGACACCAACCTATAAATTCATCCCCTATGAAGTCGTCATCCAGCACCACAAAGCGAACCATGGCAAGCTCAGGCAGGTTGATCTGGAACTCAAAGCTCTCATCGAAGATGGGGATGTCCCCATTTTGGGTTATGGTCCTGGTGCGGCGTTCCGTGCAGTCAGCTGGGATGCCGTGAATCTCAACACACACGTAGGGGTCCACCACATCTCCTTTGGCCCCCGAGCCCCTCGGCTTGGGCAGGTTCTGGCCACTGATCACCTGGGAGAAGGATTAGACTGTTATTCACTCATTGTTACTTTTTAGAATAGAGTTTGGAGTATTATTCCAGTTTAATACAGGTTCTTGTTTTGGCCAATTGCTGAGATCTCGGAATTGGGTAACAACTGTACAATGAAGTCACACAGGGTAAGAAGTGAGCTGTACAATGGTCAGGAAGGTTGTAAACAAGCCACTTACAATTAACCAAATTTCTGAGGTAAAACTGTAACCATGGTTGTCTTCTAAATAAGCCTGGCAGACCTTGTGGTTTCATTTCAAACCCAACTTATTTTCAGCAATTTTCCCAGGTGTTAATATTACCCAAGGGAATGAGGGCCAAAACCAAATCTCAGTTCTAATAAAATGGAATTATGTTATAAGTTTCTGAGGAAAACTAAGCTTGTGTCCATTGCTGGGGACTCATTTGTTGTGGTCTATGCTTTATTCCACCTTACCTTCACATGGAGGAGCTGTGGAGACACACCAGGCACTGTATCTCTGGTGTCTGCACTGAAATAAGACACCTCCTGCCGCATGATGGCTGGCCGCAGCACATAACCACAGTTCCCATTCTGCCGGAACCAGGCAGTGTTCAGGTCCATCATCAGTCCCGCTGTCTGGAAATTCATAGAAACAATCTGACAACCGCATTTCCACAGGTCCTGTGGGTTCATGTTGCTTGAGTCAATACGCATGGGGTTGGGGTAAACCCGTGACAGGAATCGCTTGTTGTGATTGACAAAGTGGCCGGGACTCTCACTAGCAAGACGCACAGCCAGAGATTCGTGGAAGGAACACAACTCCCAAGATTTTTGGATTTCAGATGATGTTCCAAAGTCAATGAAGCGGACTGAACAGCAAAGAGTTACTAGGTCAGAGAGCTCCTTCAAGAGCTGGAAAGGTTTGGGAGGAACCTGAAGAGGATTAGACTGAGAGACAACTATGAAAGAGACACTTTTCTGCACCATGTCCTTCTCATTTCCTCCAGGCATTGCCCCTGCACTGTTAGCTGCTTTCATTTCTGCCCCTTCATCCTCCTCACTTACCTCCCCATCCTCCCCATCAGAATCTGGCTCTAACTTTTTACCCTTTAGTAGAATTCGATGTCTTAGAGCATGGGGCGATGGTAGGTACAACTTCCCTTCGTCTGGGGGATCTGTGTACAACTTCTCTCCTAGTATCCTTATGAGATGCTGCCACATCACTTTCTGTTGCAGTTGTGAACAGTGGTTCTCAATACATACAATTAATGGATAGTCTGATGCCACAAACGCAAATTTTCCAATGGCTTCTAGCACACAGCGCAAGGCCAGTGGTGGGGAGAGCGTGTGTCCGGTACACACAACCGGATCCTCATCAGGGCCATCCCAAACATCCACCTCCACACATCGACAACCCATCTTGAGGGCTCGTATATAGCCGGAGATGTCTGACGGACCTCGAAACTGGTCCTCGATGAGGTAGGTGTTGTGGGAGGAGTTGATGTAGTAGTGAGACAAAGGCTGGGACATGTCCTGGAACACAGTGTCATGCTGCCTGTCAAAGAGTTGGCACTCTGCTGAGGTGAGGTAGCTAGTGAAGCCATCTAGTGACAGGTATCCCTGCTGCCGGCCCTCCTCCGATGGCTCATGGGACTGGATAAGCTTCAGGCTGGTCTCCTCACTCACCTGGAGGACAAAATATGAAAAGAAAACTGAAAGATGAAGGAGCTGGGATTCTACTTGTGAATGTTTGCTTGACTTGTTTTCTGCTATATATATATACATGATTCATTTTTGTTACCCACTTGAACCATGCCCTGCTCAGCCTCAAGGAACCTCGTCAGGTCTTTGGTGTCCAGGAACTCCTTGTTGCTAGAGAACTGCACCAACAGAAAGTAGATCTCCGGACGCGTGCAAAAGTCACGGAAGACCTTAATGAAGTCCTGCTTAGTGACACGTTCATTTCTTGCTATTAGTCTTTTGTTTTCGCTGAGATCTTTAGCTCCAGATCCATTGTCTAGTGTAAGCCCACACATCCTCTCCCGGACTCTTTGAAGCTCTTTAAACCTGTGCTCCACTTTACCGCTGCTCACCCCAGGATTTACGCTCTGTATCAACTTGATGGCCGACTGCAAGCGGATCCCTTCCTCAAGGTCTTCTTTTCTGTCCGAATCGGCAGCGGAGGAGTACAACTGCTCCAGCCAGACACAACGAAGGCGGTCTTGACTGCTGGCAAGCATGTCGAGGGCATGGTTCCCATATTTTGTGAGATACCTGGAGGAAGATGAGACAAGAACGGACGGGGTTCAATACAATCGAACATAAAATTTCCCGACAATACTGCATCACAAACATCATTCATTCATCTCGAGTGTTTTGCTGACATATAAAATATAATAATTGCAGCGGTAGAACCAGTTTACTGTCATCACAAGAACATCTCAAAGGACTGTGCAAAAAAAATCAGCCCACCAATATCTCATTATTAACCACAATACAATCAATACAGGGAAAAAAAGCAAACTCTAAGGCACAAGATATCATGTTGTAATGACATAAAAGGTCTACCTAAATTAGCTAGATGAGCCTAGCCTATCCCACATGTACAAACCTTAGTTCTACCACAAATTAAATCTCTGTCATCATTTGCTCATCTTCATGTCAGTTAGAACAATAGTGAAGATTCTATGTCCACAATACACATGAGGGAGCTAGTACAACGCAGACTATCATCAGTGCTTTTAGAAATAATCTCAGTGAGTGAGATCTGAACCCTATTTTAAGGTTAATTTTTGAGTTGTGATTTTGGGCTACATAAAGATGGACTTGACTAAGGACGCATTAAGACCAACTTTAGCCCTGTGTGGAAAAAATCAGCCTGAGCATTCATTTGAATGAGCCAGTGCACCAACACAGCAGGGGTGCAGAGAGATCCAGAAAAAACACACAGAACTGTCCTGGCTCAACTTCCCTGAGACCAGGTGATGCATTTCCAAACACATATTCCTGGCGATTACTTTGCAACCTGCATGCGTATTTCAGCTGTTTATCTCAAGATCATCATGACAAAAGATAAAATAGTTGGCACTGTTATAACCTTCCAGACTTGTGAAGTGATGTCTCCCAAACTAACGACACAGATGATGATTGCTTTGGCACCTTTAAGAACAAATGTCCGTTGTTCTGCCAATAAACTAACTTTTTCTTGGTGTTACATGCACAGAGAGAAGGTAGGCCTACAGTATGATGACAAAAAGTTTAGATTAGATAGATACTGTATACTTTTTGAAGATCATAAGATTCATAAGGTCTCTCTTACATATTACAATATACAGGCATATAGTGTAAGGACACTACCAGTTCTTTGTCATACCTTAAGCCAGTCACCCAAATGTTAGCCACTTCAGCAGAGTTGGCCACCAGGTCCAAGCTTTCATACATCTCTCCATAGATGATTGAGAATGCACAGTCCTCTGAAATCTGGTCATAAACTCCGCTGGTGCGGAAGGTTTCTGTGTTACGACCTGTCCTTACCTATAATTAGAGACCACAAGAGATGCAAGAACCTACATAAGATGCAATAAAAGCAAATCAACTGTTGTTTTCCATATGGTTCAGGGTTGTAAATGTTTTCATTGCCCTAGTCTTAAATAAATCATTCATGAAAGTTTGATTGAGAAAGCGTCTTCTCTGAACGCCGACCTCTCGTATGGAGCCGAGAGAGATCCGGGCTTTGTCTGACTCCTTCTTGGATGGCTCCCAGTATAGAGCCTGGAGGCCTGCATCTAACAGGTAGTAACGCTGGTAAACACGGGAATTGGTTCGGATTTTCTTCAGCTCACTCCCTTCAACCTGGAAGAAGATATGGATAGGTTGTCATCTAATGACTTTCAATGCAGAGCTCACTCCATTTCACTTCGAAACAAGCTCTGTTGAGTGTTCCGCTAAGTGGTCTAACAGGAACTCTTGATGCGTTGCACATTAAATATTTCATGTAATATGTAAAACATATATTTTATGTAAAGGGTCACACTGTAGCTGACCCACCATGGAGTGGATACAGTCAGCAGCGCTGCTGATCTTCTTCTCTGACAGGGTGCTGCTGAAGGACACCGTCTTCTTCCTCTCCCGACCAGCACGTGACCCATCCTGATGAGAAGGGAAGGAAGGATGAAAGGACGGTGGAGGGAGAGGAGTGTAATGATGAGAAGAAAAATGAGTTGAAAGCGAGGGACAGAAAGAGAGACAGACAGTGATTTCTCTGAAGAGTGTTCATTGCTCGGGCATGACAAACATTATTCCCGTCCAGAATGGATCTCAAGGGATTAAACGGCATATCAGCTTATATAACCATACATAAACACAGATTATTTGGTCTACCACATAAAGCCTCCTCCTCCCAATCTGTTATTGTTTTTCCCTGATACTAAAAGCCTTTGCTTGCCCTTGCCCTTCACCATTACACCATTAATCATACCTGACGAGACAGAGGCAGCAGGCTGCAGCATTCTAATTCTGCCCCTCCACGACACTGGCAGACCCAATCAGTTTATCTGAGCTCACTATCACAGCTCATCCATCTGATTTACCGACTGATCAGATGTCACCCCCACAGGAAACCTGACTAACAGATAAAAGCATATATGTGGGCGACGTTATTCAATTATGGATATATTAGCCTCCTGATAAAATCAAATCAAAGACTTCATTGAAGCTAAGGCAGGATAAGCAGGATAACATAATTGTAGATGATTCAATCCTAAGTAGAGTGATTTAAGATGCAAACACCCACATGCTTAACATACTGCTGTCTTATTTTTGATGCATATATCACAAGCAGGGAAGCAAAGTGAAAGTCAAACTGAAAAGTTTCCAGTTACTTCTCTGCCAACTCATCAACTGAGCATTTCTGCAATACAACATTCAAACAAAAAATAAGTTTGAATGTAATGCTATCATAATATCACAGTCTATGGTCAGATTTCTTTTAGTTAGCTGTGAAAAAATGTAAGGGAAGATCAAATCCAGCAGCCTGTTGCTTCATGGCCCAAATCTTTGCCTCTCCAAATCGTTGTAGAGCATTTAAGAAGTCCAACTGATCCCCCGCCAATCAACATTTTCATATTTATAACGAACATCTGTGAATACTGATCAATGGCTGATTAATGATAATTTGATTCAAATAAGAGTTGATGTGAACCTCGAGCACTTGGATCTTTTATGAGAGAAGAAAGAAGGGAACTGTTCATTTAAAAGAAATCTGGGGGATATGAAAGACTGAAAGAGATAAAGAGGAAAAAAAGAAAGAAAAGAAAGACCTGAGCTGTGTTTCATCTAAAGAATATGAATGAACATGTGAAAAAGGGGAAGTATAATTCACAGAGGATGAAAAGGTTTTCCTCACAGGGTGCCTAACCATCACAAATCCTCACAGAATTGCCTCATTAGGAGGGAGAAGTGTTTCCAATGGCGACAAGTTTTTTTGAGCTGCTGTGGTGCGGGAGGGAGGTGGCTCTAAAAATACCCCTGGTGCCTTAGGGCATGATAGAGGGAATGAAGTGAAGTGAAGGGGGGGGGGCAGAAAGATAGTAAGTCTTTCCTACAAAACTCTCCCTTTCAATCTTTTTCTGGAAACTGCAGGAAGAGAAACCAAAAGTAAGAGCCCTGACAGTCGGTTTCAGTCAAGTTTATTAAGGGCGAGACAATACTTTTATTACAAAATAAAATGCAAACTTGTGACTGAGATAATTGATTTTGTGCCCTCATTAAGCAGCTTCACCCCTTTGGAGTGCCAGAACAACACCTCTAAATTTAACTCTAAAGACACAAGTCCACCCCACCAACAGGAGAGAAAATATAAAAAGCCAATCAGGCTTCTCTCAGAAAAAAAAAAAAATTATTTTGAAAAACAGCACTGCATTTGAAATGGTTCCTGAAAGCTCATGGGAAATTCCCAACGGTGCATAATAAGGCGCACAGCCAACACTTATTGACTTAACTCACACGACACGTGCACCTTTACTCAGAAGCATGCAGTACCACCCTATCAGTCACAATCTCTCTTTCGTTTCATGCAGTGCGGTGACAGGTACCAAAGATTAATGCTGGGTTCAATCTATACCTCTCCCTGTGTGTGTGGTATTACTCAGTCCCTCTGTGGTTGTATCAGCACCAATCTCTGTGTACGTTACCCAGTTACGAAGCTTGACATAAATAACATCTATAAATATTCATGCACTATGTAACCACTAACAAACATGTCATCCCTGATTAATACAAGCAATAGACACCTTCCCTTAAAATCTAATAAACCTCAGGGAAAACTCCAGGATTCACCAAGCAGCCTGTACACCGTTTAAGATTCAATTATCTCATGCACAGAGGCTGTCCTGCACATTCACCTCTGTTAGCCTACAACATAAATAACTGACAGAGAGAGAGACAAGAGTTCAAACACACAACCAAACAACACTGACGTCACTGCACTCTCTGAATAAATTTTCCTGACAAGATAAAACCAGAGGGCACACATTAACCTGCAAGTAGGAAAAAAAAAAAAACACCTGAAGAGAGAACAAGGTGAGCCTGCATGCCCTGATAAAATGCAAATTTCATTTCATCTCTCTTAGCGTCTACTGTCACAAAAGCCGTATTTTGTTTTTTTCTCACAGACAGCAGGATGAGTCTCTAAAACCACCGCTGTGTTTCAAAACAGGAAGCCGCCCGTCAGCCAGTCACGGAGAGTTTCCTGTGGCTGAGAGCCGAGCGAAGTGACAACACAGTAAGTGATACAGTATTTGTTATTTTTAGGCTTGACACATTTTTTTGAGTTCAACAAGTGTGAAACAACCCATTTGAACCTCGTTTTATTACTGCATACTCAATAATCACCATGCAGAGGGAAAAAAAGCTTGTTTATACATTGTTCATAGAGCTGTTGAATACAGAGCATATTGAACTGAACCTATCTGTGTACTATTCACTTGGAGTCATGTGAAAAAAATTCTTAAGCTGCTAAATGTTCTACTATGATAACCAGCTAGTTGCTAAGCTAGACAGGTGTACTCTTTAAAGAGGATTTTTGATTAAAACAGCTTCCTGCTGTGGTTGAAATAGACATTGACAAGAGTGGTGGAAAACAGCTGCTGAAAACGTGAAAAGACTTTGAAGGATATATATTAGTGAAATGTGGAGTTAGAGGTTAAAACAGTGTTTCACCAGTTTTCAGTTCAGGATTTTGTGGGCGGTCCTTAAAGGGTGGCTCGATGAAACGCTGAGGCCACCCTGAGCAAACCCCTGCACCCCCAGCAGAGAGAGAGAGATGCATTCATCTCACTCAGAGTGTTTCAAAGTTAGTCATGTCATTTTCTGAACTCATCTGACACGTTTTCAGTCACTTTCAGTGGACATGCCCCCACAGTCCTGGAGCTGAGCTGCTCATTTCTACCCGATTTTGACACCTAATTTCATAAAGTTCGATATTTGTAATCATTCAAATTTAGCTGGGTGGTACTTTTCTTACTTTACACAGACTTGCATATATATACATATATATGTAATAAATGTGGTACTGGTAGTAGCATTGATTATACTAGCTTTATTAAGGTGAAATAACATCCATTTGAAAATAAGGCTTTCTTTTATGATTTTTTTTAATCTGATGGTACTACATAAAAGATTACTGTGAATAAAATTTGGAAAATTACACTCTGCTATGAGATTACTGGTGTTCCGGATAGGACTTCTAGACTGATTAAACTGTACGGACAGATGTGGGGATGGAGGAAGGGAATAAAGTGGGGGAGACTGTGTGGCAGAACAGATTATATTTAGTTATCAGAGAAAGACACGTAAGATAACAGGGACCCATCACAAAAATTGAAACTTGAGAAGAAGACAGATTAACAAAACTGGGAAAAGAATGCTAAAAATATATATATAATACAGTCACAGAGTCATTGTTCTTTGTATTTGCCTGCAGGCACCAGCATGGCCTTGTACCTTCATTAGCCAGCTTACTTGAGTGCACAGTATGATGTATGAGAGCATATGTTTATATGGATGCATCAAGCCCATAACAGTAATTACAACATCTCCAAGTCTGCATGAATGAAGATGTAGGTCATTAGTGGGCGTCCTCTTTGATCCACTAATTAATACAGACAGAAAATCAGAGAGAGAGAGAGCTCGGTTTTTAGTGCGACAAAATGAAGAACAGAGTGACAACTGGTGGAGCGGCTGAACTGTCTTTCCAGTCTGTGGCCTTGTGTAGTGTTCCACGGCAGATGATGGGGGATTTATGGCATAGTTTATTCCAGTGCCTCTCACTCTGTGGAGCGCCACACCACCAGGAGGGAGGTTAGGAGGTGATTTACTGGGAATCGTGTGATGATATATGGAAAGTGCAAAAAAGGCCTTCAAGGAGAAAGTAAGGGACAATCATGATTTAATATTTAATGTAGCAGCCACCAGTGTGTGTGTGTGTGTGTGTGTGTGTGTGTGTGTGTGTGTGTGTGTGTGTACTGCTTATCATCTGGCAGGTGTCTATTAAAACCATAGATGGGAACAGAGTTACAGTCACCACCCATTCACTGCTCTGAATCACTGCACAAAGTATAGGCCAATACACTGCAGGTAACCATAGTAACAATACTGATGCTTTCCACCATGTACCAGTTAAATGTTATTGATGAAACAACTAACCTAAATATGGATTAATGGCTGCATACAAACTAAAAAAAAAAAGCCTCTCTTTTCTTATTTGGTAGAGTTGAGCGTCCACACCTTGACAATAATGTACACTGTTCTGCCTCATCTCACGCTCTACTTTACCTTCACGTCGTCCATTATTTTCTTAAATCAGGACTAGAACTGAATGAAATTCCTAATGGATCAATGGGATCAATAGATCAATCCCTGTACAAAGCTTTGTGCCAATCCATCTAAATTGAGTTTGGTCTCAACCAAAATGGTGGATCAACACTAGAGAGCCCCAAGGAGCCACAGTGTTTTACCGTGGTCAGGACAATTGTTGGATATTTGGTTCTCCAATGTAAGGGTCTGCCCGTTTTCTCTTTTGTAAATCATATGAAAATACACTTTTGGGTTATTGTTTGTTGTTAAGGTCGACCAAGGAATTCTGATCAAGATTTTTTAACATTTTCTAGACTAAACGATAAGCAATTAATCTAGAAAATACCTATCATAATAAGTGATTATAAACTTCTTGTGTGTGTAATACAGACACAATAAGTGTCTTTGTGTGTGACTGCTCCCTCCTGCATTAGGGTTAAATAGGGCACAGGAAGTACTATGTGGTCAAGTGACTCTGTCAGCAGCTTGGCGTGTGTATGACTAAATGTACAACAAATAATGTGGTGAGAATTCACAGTAACTCAACAGCTCACTCTGACTATAAACCCCTGCCCTTGTGGCAAGTAAACCGGTGCTGCTCTTTTACAGTTCAAACCTTTGAAGTTCCACATGTACTCAGGTACACGCGCGCGCACACACATACACACACAATCAAACACACACCCCAACACAAAATGGTACAAGTAAAAGGTTGACTTGAAAAGGTCATTTTGTCAGAGAGCTAACCGCAATTTCAGCTGACAAACGTCACAGATGTGTTTACTGAACATAGGACCACTAAAACCAAAAACAGGTGGCTGCAGCCTTGAGTTGGGCGTTAACTTAGCATCAATGCACCGAGTGGGGTTTTTCCACACATCGCAGGCTCGCTAACAGGTATAACCTCAGACGTCCATGCACGCACACAGCTCTACACCACATGGCTGGGTGTGTATATTATGAATATAGAGTGCGGAATATGTGAATCGACCTCTAATCACCACAGTAGCTCAGAGTAGTGTGCCCTGTGGCTCCATCATAATCAGTGAAAAGGTTTATGCACACCCAGTGCTGTACACGGCCATGCTTATGCAGGCTAAACTAAAGATGTTGATTTGAACAGCAGGAGGTGCTCAGGGCTGCTCTGACTCAAAGAACTAGCCTACCCTCCCCAGCTGCATGCTAACACCTCTGGCTATTGCTGATCCCTCAGTCTGAAAAACACACAAAGTCATCTACAATGTGCAAATAAACTGAAATCTGCTTATTTATACTTTTGCTTTTTTTTTTTTTTTTTACAGAGAGTTAGACAAGAAGATAGATGCTACTTTTATATCTGTCCTTTAGATACGACGCTGGAACCATTAGCTTAGCTTAGCATAAGAACTAGAAATGGGGGAAATAGCTAGCTTTCTTCACTTCTGTTTTTCAAATTAAACGCACAAGATAGTGTTAACTAATGAGCGCTTTTCAGGTGCTGACAGTGCTGGCAGTTTTTGTTATCTTTGCACACCTTTGCATCTTTCGCTTGGCTAGCTATTTCCTCTTGTATTCAGTCTTTATGCTAAGCTAAGCTAACCTCCCCTGGTTACAGCGTCCTACTATTCCTTTAAGTTTTCAGGTAAGTTGTAGCCTACTGAGTTCATGCAAGTCATGGTTTATCATAGAGCCAGTGTGTAAGAGATAAATTAGCCTTTTATATCAACAGTGGGAGCGGGTCCTCTTCCATGGAGGCCGCTATGTTGAGACACCATGTTTCTACAGCAGCCCAGAACAGACAAACTAAATACTGACTCTAGACAGAGCCTTTAAGTGTTTCTTTCTCCTTTACACTAATAATGCAAGAGTGATGTGAGGAGATTGCAATGCAGAATTTCAACTAGATGCAACTAAATCCTACACACTGGACTTGAATGTACTGAAACACCACTTATTAATAATCCATACTTGAACACCACTGGATTAATAATAAAAATGCATATTTTTTCTTGGTTAATAAAAAAACTGAGATTTTGCATATGTTGTGATGTGCATGATGTGCAGTGTGCATACATATGCACTCTTACACACATAACACTCATATGCATGCCAGCCATGCCTTATGTTGGAATGAGTAATGACTGGAAAGCAGATATTTGTTGTGGCTGGCTGTGTTTTACTAGAAGGCAGGTCTGTGCAAGTGTGCACGTGACTATGTATGTGTGTGTGTTTGAAACTAAAAGAGAGAGAATAAGAGCGCCCAATGGTTATCTACATCAAGATGAACTCGAATCAGACACAAACTGAGTGGGCACCTGATTCTGCATCTCCTTCACGCACACACAGAAAAGAGTGAGACAGAATAATGGGAGGACGACGGACAGCATGAAGCACATACTGATGAAATACAATTAAGGGCACTCTCATTATCTCAGCCAAGGAGAACAGGAGCACACACACACACACACACACACACACACAGACTGGACAGTGAAATCTTGTGTCCTGTTAAAACAGGAGTGGAATGTCATGTTTCCTGTTTATCTGCCTGCATACCACCCAGACTCCTATTGTGTGGACTCCTGAGTTTAGCTATAATGGTAGTTTAGCTAACAGCAATACACCCCGCCGTCCTGACAGGTGGATTCATAACTCCTCGGTTCATATTGTGAGCCCCATCTATCTCAAGCCTCAGGTGTTTGTGATTCAAAACACAAGCACATTTACGGTGAAAGCACAGATGTAATAGATGGCTCCTTAATCACTGAACGTTCTCTGCATTAAATGTGCTCACTGAACACACTAATACGGATTGCACACGCAGGCAATATCAAAGTGTGAGCGTGATGTTTTCAAGCTATTTAACACCACGCATCAATCATGGCGGTGGACATCAGGCAACACACAGAGCCAGGAGTTATTTAAGGCCATTTCTGACCCAGCATGTGAGGCTCCAGAACCTTCTGCAAACAGAGTGTTTTTAAATCCTGAATGTCAGGCTGGCTGCACTCTGCGAAACTAACAGAAGAACTACAAGAGCGGGCCTGCGTGTGGGCAAGGAGGTGAGAAACATTTGTGTGTTCCAGTAAGAGAAAGGGAGAGGGATGTGCCCTCACCAACTGTTCAAGACTTGATAGCAATATTGCAACATGAACCGTGTGAGGAAATTGGCCAACTGGCCAGCTTCCTGCCTCCCTGTGTGGCTTCCAATCAGATGCAGACGAAGCCATGTTCAAATAATCATGTCTTTGCAGGCAGCAGCTCTGAAGACAAGCAGCAGCTAGAGATCAATATGAGATCTCCCACATGCCCGGGAGGCGAAAACCATAAAAGGACAAAGTCAGAGAATGAGTTATTGATTAGAAATTATTTATATGACAACACTGGCAATCAAACACAAACACTAACCTTTAAGTGTCAAGGGTTTTATACACACACGCCTGACATTTGCTTAAATGTAAGCTCAGACTGGTGTCGGCAGTGGTGCTAATTGGAGGGAGGTATTCAAGTGTGAGCCACAGAAGGGCGGAGTGAATTCAATTTCTCATTCTAATCAAAGACTACAGCAGGTGGTTTCACTTATTCGTTCCTCCCCCTCCTCTCCATAGCTGACAGTGTGCTAATAAGTGACATCGCCCGCTGGAACAAAACCATTGCCTGCACATATCGAATCTAAATGACATATATCATTAAAAAGCTCTCAAACTGTGTGTTTCCATACCGTTTTTGGAGTCATGTGTGGTCAGCTAGTCAAGTCTTTGGGTCTAAATGTTTGACGGGCACTCATCCTATACGTGAGACTGTCCTGATGTGTATCTCATGTGAGTGAGATGAGGTGGCTAATTATTCCGCTATTCACACAGATAGAGTGGAAGCTGACAGGAAGCACAGTCGCAGTGTATTAACTGTTTATTTCCAGGTTGTAGGTTGATTATAACCAGCACTGTCTGGGGAGAGTTGTGTGTGTGTGTGTGCGTGTGCGTGTTAGGTCACCATGTGCATGACTCAGTAGTGATTTTACTGTGACTGTATTGTATTTTTTATTATGTTTTATAGCCACATTACTGCAGAGCTTTGTAGAGTTTATGTGTAACACAGGTCATCACACTTTGTCACCTCCTACAGCAACAGTTTGCACGCATTATTTTATATTTTAAAGTATGTCCTCTTTTATATGTTAAAGGAAGATTGGCTGTTTCCTGTAAATGGATATCATGGCCTACCTTGATCAGACTGCTGCGTCGAGGGATTACTTTGGAGGCTGAATCTGGACTCGTGATCTCCCACGTCGGGGACTCGCAGCTGGATTCGGTCTGGACCCTCTTCGCGGTGTTTGGCACGCTGCAGTTTCCGTTTGACACCGGCTCTCCTCGGTGCGTCTCGAGGCTCATTCCGGCTCCTCCTTGCGCAGCTTTCCAGCCAGCAACCGGTGAACTGACGGCTCTCTTGTTCTCTCCATATTCAGCCATGGTGACACTTTTATTCTTGGGATTCCTCTCAGTTGTGTTGAAAGCTGCTGGGGTCCAAACGCAACAGCGCGGCACACGAATACGGACGTGCCATCGTCTGAAGTGAACGAAAGGCGACCGCGCGTTAAAAGCAAGCAAACTTCTCTCTCTCTCTCTCTCTCTCTCTCTCTCTCGTAGCGTCTTCCTCTTGCACACACACACACGCTGGAAGAGGGGGGCGTAAAGGAGGGGAGGAAGCTGAGCCACAGCAGTGACCGGCACACCTTACAGACCTCCGCCGTCAATACTCATCACTTCTCCGCGACAGCTCGCTGTGCGCCTGCGTTCAGGAAACGTAGATGTGGAGCGTGTCGCCTCCTCCGTCAGCCTGTGCCACCAGGATGATTTTTTATTGAAGCAGCTCCTGCCGTGCCTCTCTCTCTCTCTCATCAACAGTCTGTGGGTTTGTGTGCAGCAGCAGGCTAATGAAGTCATCATCTGTCAGCGCTCTGTTAAATGGCTGGGTGTTTGTTTCTATGTTCGTTTTTTTTTTTTGCCTCTCAGTTCTTCCACTGACGAAGTGTGTGGTTTATTTGTGCTACTTTCAATTGCTGGTTAATAAATAACCGACTAATGTTACCAAAACCAAAATATATAACAACTTTTTAACAGTTACAGCTGCAGACTTCATGATTCAATCCCTTCATTAATGACTTATTAACAGCCATAAGCGGTAATGCCTGTTAATAACTCATAATAAGTCAGTTAATATCAATAAAACATTTATTAATGACTCATTGTCGTTCAGAACTGCAGCCCTGATGATTGAAACCCTTCAATAATTGCTTAATAACTTTTATAATTGAAAACAATTAGGACACGTTATTAATTACATATTGTTATTTATAAAAGCAAGGTTGATGATTAAAACCCTTAATTAATGACTTATGAACAGTTATAACTGCAGACCTTATACTAAAACCCTTTATTAATGTCCTGTTAATATTCATAACTGCACACTTAACAATTAAAACCCTGAATCAATGATCTATAAACATTTGTAACTGCAGACTTGATCATTAAAATCCTTTATTAATGACTTATTAAGCATAATATATTCATAAATAACATGAATGCTACACCATATATTTTGTAACCAATGACAACTTTATGAAGTTGTTATTAGTCACAACCAATGGATTATAACTTTTTATTTAGGGTTCCATATAAGAAAGTATAACCTAATACTGACAATACAGGTATTGACCAACACTGTTAACATATTGTTGTTTATTGACAGATTTCTTAAATGTTATATGTAGAAATCATGATGGTGCAGTTTAGACTTGCACTAAAATTTATATTCTTTTCAGGTAAGACAGTCCCTCACATACCCGGAGAAACAGCACAGTAGAACGCACCGTCAACTGTCTGTCTAAAATTGAATTGAAATCAAGGTCATGGATTTTGCTCAAGGATTTAGGGGCACATCTTTGAGATTCATTGCTCAGGGACAGATGCCAAAATACTGTCCTCAAGGATAAATGCCAAATAAAATGAATGAGTTCACTTTTCTCTCTCTCTCTCTCTCTCTCTCTCTGTGTGTGTGTGTGTGTGTGTGTGTGTATTGCCCAAAATGTAATTAACTGGAACTGATACACATATAGAGAAAGGTGCATCCGGGACACGGGTGTTTACATTACCCGATGTGCAGTGTTTCTGTGAGTCTGCGAGTCAAACAACATGCTCTAAATAGCTGAAATAATTTGGCTTGTTGACACACAGTTATACCAATAATTACACAAATCAAGGTCAGCGCTGCACGTTCACTGAAGCTCAACATCAATATGTTGTGTGATTAATGTGATGAAAGTCTCCTCAATCTTCAGTGGAATTCCCACACAATAAAAGACAGTATCATGTCAAGAGTTAATCATTTAGGGGAACCTTATCTGAAAAGACAGGAGGTTCTTCTATTTCATTATCAGCTAAACATTAACATAATGTAATGACTGCAATAAAAGCTGTGCGCAGATTTGTCCTTGCTCAGAAAACTGAAGTTGAATTTTTGTAATGCAAGACTGAGTAAATAGAGGTGTTGCACTCTCATAAAGCGTTGGAGGACATTTCTGCTTTTTGCTCTTGGCACACACATAGTTCAGTTTGGTTTCATTAAAGGCAAATGATCATCTAGATCTCTTTCTGGAGGACATTTAACACATTAGCTTAAGTAGGCCTAAAGGGGCTAGAGTATGACACAAAGCTGGGTATCTTGATTGTTCTTTGCCTTGTGAGAACAGGCCTAGACTAGAGGTGGAGTCTGACTGAAATCCAAGGTTATGGCTTTAGCGGGTCCCAGAGATACATGTGGGATGTTGGAAATGTATGGCTCCCACTACCGGTTCCCACCAAAGTTAGGAGCAACTCTCACAGGAGCCTCCATCCACTGTGTTTTATAATAAATAGATCGAATGTTGTTGTATTTTATGCTCTGTAATCTAAGGTGGGTATGGATGCGGCAGCTGAATTCAGATGTCAGATGAATTACGTTTGAACCCACAAGTGCTGACTTCAGGGAACATCAAGCAGTGCTGACATAAATAAAGCATCTGTCAGACAGCACCACCCACCAGCCGTCCCAGTGTGTTAAACTTTACCACAAGGATTTTAATCTAAACACCTTCCTTTCACAAAAGTTTGGTTGAATGAGGTCCATCATGAAGAGGCTCAGTGGTGATTTGTGGCATCCGGTGGACTAAAATATGGCCTGTATGCAGAGAACAGCATTTATCCTGTACTGAATCTCAGCATTTCATAATTAAGTCATCAATCTGCTTGCCGGGACAGAAAATCGTTATCACACACCCAGCTAGACCTCCATCACTGATGGTGAGGCAGGTATTTGGCATGGTGCTGCTCTGTTATCACACTCTCACACCATTCCTGCTTTTGCTGATGATTTGATGTAATCGCTACAAAGAAACGACACTTCGGTAACTTTTTTATCCCAACAATATTTTAGTGTATGAAAATTAAGTCCATGTTTCCCATAGCCCATACTTGATGCCTCAACATTTAGCTTCATAATTAGACATCAATACATATGTTATGTTACTAATTTCAGCGAAGAGCTAACATCTTTGTAGATGTTGTCAAATTAGACCTCTGTGCAATACTTTTTTTTTTGCCTTTGCTGCCATCTAGTGTTTGCTTTCACTAGATGGTTTGACCCTATGAATTGAGAACTACTAGAACTACTCAAATGTATACCAGACAGAAATTATGGTACAGACATCCCCAGCAACATTATCAAGTAGGGACAGACACTTCTGAGAGAGATACTGACTTTATTATCAAGTATTAAATATTTGTAATAACCCACCACTCAATAAAAATAACCATATCGAAAATAGAATTGTAAAGTGCATCATAGTGCAAATACATACAACTATTTTTTATTATGGATTGCTACCAGCTACTAATCTCTCTAACTGCAATCAGTATAGAACACACTGTAAACAAAGTACAATATTTTTTTTTAAGTAAAGACATTCTCCACATTCACACTAGCATGTTTGTGTCCGTTTACACCTGAGTTACTTTGGCCTATAAACACATAGACTTTCTTTGGCATACACAGTTTTTTAATAGTTCGACATATTCACTCATTTGATGCTAGTCCTTAGTCATCCAGCTGGCAGAGGCATGCCACCCCGCGGTTAACCCAGTGTTTCTGCGGCTTGTCAGAAGGAAGCTCGATGGACATGACGTAATTGGTGGAGTGGCCAGTGGTGGACAAGGTCCCCCTGCGAGCGCTGGTTTTGTAAACAGGACAAACGTAGATGTTTTCATGTTTAAACTTGGACATTTCTCCTGGTTTGAGCTTGATAATGGGCAAGGAGTCAAAGAGGATCTTGGGGAGGGACTCCCCAATGACCATCATCTCTCTGTCCCAGCGGGCCCCCTCCATGAAAAGACCCTTAACATAGGCCCCATCGTCTGGCTTCTCATCCATATGGGTCTCTTCTTTGGTTACCTGTAACACAACTCTGAGCGTGAATATCCACCCAATACATCCCTAGTATTATAATTATGAATAAATAATTATGATTGAATCACTGAGAAACATTAGCAATGCATGCCTCAAATTCAAAGCCAATGTAGTCTATGGGGATGGTGTACTTCCTGGCAAAATTCTGAGCCACTCCAGTAAGAAATGATTGGGTGAAGTAGAAACCAGAGAGCCAGAAGACAGTAGGTGGGCCGTTATCTAACCAATCCTGTCAAGAGAGACATCCAAGCAAATGAACAGTATGTATAAACTGTATATTTAAAAAAAATCTAATCTCTAGAAATAAATTGTTGCTTTAATACAATCTTAATGAAATAGATTGTTCAATTTGATCTATTATGCACATTCAATCAATTTTCCCAACTTAAGGCAAACAAACTGTACACACTGTATTATGCAACTGGACTATTTTACCTTCACTAGAAGTCTGTGTGACCCATAACAATCATAATTCTTACTTGTAGAAACTGCAGTCTGGCTAAGAGATCAGTCACGTAGCTTCCCATTGGCTTGAGAGAGGGGTATGACTTGGCTGCCCACATAGCGGGCACCTTGCCCACTAACATGCTGTTATACACGTTTTCAAGCTCAGAGGACATAACAATCTGGCCCTTCAGAGCTTTGCGGATGTTTACCAAGCTGATGCGCACCACATGAGTGAGTCTGTGAAGAAGAGAGACAAATGTGATTGAGTATTAGTAAGTGTAAAAGGTTTCCTTGGAGTGTCCTGCTCAAACTGATCAATGTGTTATTGGTAATCAAGGTTTGCCTTTTTCAATATGATGTTTAATTTATATATATTTCATTACATAGCAACACAAGCTGTTATTACCTGTTAAAGCGGATGACTTCCTGCCTCAAAACAGTGTTCATAGATTCCTCATACATTACTGGGTATTTATCAATCACCACTTGTATGTCAAAGTCTGCTGGAAGCTTAGACAGGATGTCTTCTGCAAGCTCATCTACTACTTCCTACAACAGAAACAGGCAACAGTACAAAACATGAATATAAGAAAACAAGTTTTCACATAGTGAAAGTGCTTCTGGGAAATTAGTAATAAGGCAAAAAGTTTCAGACAACAGTCAAACCTGAGGAGACTTAGCCCCGCCACCCATCTGCCTCGGGAGAGTGAGCAGTACTCCATCCAGGAGCTGATTGGTCTCTTGATTGTCCTTCGTGATGTCAGCGTTGCTATGAAGTCCGAACACACAAGGGTCGGCACTAATTGGAAGACTGCGAATGTAGTTAACATATGTCTGGAATAAAGAAAATAATTTGTAACATGACATGTCATTTGTGTTTACCAGAGGGAGATGAAGCAGTGATTAAAAACGTACAACAGTGATCTTCGACACTGTGCCCTCAAGGCCAAACATTAACAAACTTTAATTATAGACTAATATTACAATCAGTGATTAAAACCATTAATCCAGCCCTCCTGCTGTGTGCAGCCCTGCATTTACTTTAGCCTTAATGACATAAGAAGACAGCTGCTGACTGATAATGATGGATATGGCAGTCTTACGCTGTAGCATTGATTATCAATTGACTGGGTATTAGTACCTGATAGGGGCCGTGAGCTGGGACATAATACAGATCTCCCTCACACAGGTGGTAGCACTCCTGTTCTATCAGCTCCCAACTGTAGAAGATGGACAGAAGCGACAGCAGCAGACGCCTGTCTTTGTCATCTGTCACTCTGCCACCATAGTTGCACTCACCTGAGAGGAGAAGAAAAGAGATCTGAGTTGAGTATATACTATATCTACTGTATATAACAGTATATATACTGCAGCCTCTCTCTTCAGGCTGCAAAACTCTGCCACAAAAAAATCTGTTACCTGTGGAGCATAAAAGAACTACAACTTGCATTTCATTGTGCAACCCTATGTTGTTCGTATACGCAAAGAGAGAGGAAGAAGTCATTTATGATCAAGGTCACAGATTAAAAAACAACCACGAAAAATGAATAAATAAACAAAAATATCTGCCCAAAGGTTTAGGCTGTCTAACAGGACATATCTGGCTGTGATTCAAGGGTGACCTTCCCACTCAGCTTGCTGCTGCAACTATACAACTACAACTATGAAATGTTCACCTGTAAGGTATGTGAGGGCCTCCAGCGGAACCTCATCATACTCATCCAGGAACATTTGGATCTGCCTCATACTGATCCTCAGGTCAGACTCATTAAACTCATAGGGAATATTCCAACCTGAGAGAAAATAGACAAACAAAACATAATGACAAAATAATGATGTAATAAACAAAACACATTTCATAACACAAAGGTCAAACAGCAGATAATCACTGCAGTTTGTATTTCTCACCCAGAGGTCCAAAGTTCCTTCTTTCCTGTACTAGAGCGTGGAAGAAAGTGAGGCCAAAGAGGAACTTCTGCCAAATGACCTGTTTCTTGGAGCTTTCAAAGAAGGCAGGGTCAGAGATGGGGTGACTCCGGTAGGAACGCAATAGGTTGGCTCTTATTCCTTTAGGAGGCTCATTGGTCATCTTCAACCCATTCTGCAAGATACTGACTGGGAACTTGTCTGATGGATAGCTGGTTAACCACAACCTGGAGAGAAAAACATTACTTGCCTTTATCAACTTCTTCATGCAATACCATCTTTCAGTCAAACGCAGTAGTATCTATTACCTAAAGTTAGGGTGTGTGCTCTCTGGGTTGATGGTTTCTTCACAGATCCGCTCCAGAGTGGGCATCCAGCTGGTGGCCAGGTGGCAGTTCTGCAGTACCACCCAGGTGCCCTCTTTGATGCCTTTGTCAATCATCTGAGCCGCTATGGGTCCTTGTCCTTGTCCAAGTGAAATGGTTTGGGTCTTACTGCCCCCCATTTCTAGGTCATCAGCAAACTTCAGCAGACCTAAAAAAGCATGCAATATGGTATAAAAAACGTTTACATTCAAAAATAAAACCAGGAAGATGATGCCTTCTGTTTTACCAGATAGAATGGAGCTATCGTGTGTTAAAATGTAGAAGTTGTCGATTAATCACCTGCAGTGGGATCAGATCCTGGTGACAACACAAAGATGAGAGGAGAGCAGCAGTTGGAGTCTTGGTAACTCCCTGCTAGGTCAAAGGTGGGCGGTTCAACATAAGCCTGTCCCATGTTATCAACTATGAAATCCTGCACTGCTGGGACCAGTTTATCTGGCCTGAAGCACCTGATTACTACCATTCTATCCATCCCCACCAACTCACTCCACTGGTCAGGGAACTGGTCCTTATGGGGCTTTCCTGAATCATAGAGCTTTTTCCACTTAGAGATGTTGTCTTGGACATGTTCAAAGAATCCATCCAGGTTTGGAAGTTTGGACGCCCTGACGATTTCAGACCAGGACTTGTCAGACAGCCATTCTGGGGCAGGATTGGGGTAAGGGTTATCCAAAGCAATGCCACCTGTTAGGAGGAAGCGCCAGACTTGGTCGTCAACTTGGCCCTTACCCTGCATGATGCCTACAGTGAGCAGCAGGGAGAAAAGCAGCTTATCCTTCTCAAACAGTGAGCGGCACACATTGTTATAGATACTGAGGGTAAAGTGATCAACAATGTTTTTGATCCTTTCAGCCACATCATCACTCTTCAAGCTCTGGGCAATGGAGTATAGATAGAGGTTGATGAACCAGGTCAGGGAGTATTGATACATAGGCTCAATGTTGGCCAGTTCTGAGATACAGAAAAACAAAATGGATGAATGCTCAGCAACAGGACGATAACCCATGCGAGTGTCATCAATCTCTTTCTCTGTGACACTGGCAATCTTTTGCTTCTCTGAGATCTCCTCAGAGAGGATTTTGGATGATGACAAGATCTTGATGGCGGTCTCATCCTCCAGGATGTTTCCCTCAGAAGAGGAGAGCACTTGTAAGATCTTATCCTCAATTTCCTTCAGTTGCTTGTTGTTGGCAGCACTCTCCAGAATGAGTTGGTTCTTCTTCTCTTCCAGCTCAGGTTTCTCTTTGGCTGCTACAAGCCCTAAAAGTTGGTCCTGTAGGCCTTGTGGTGTGATCATAAAGTTCAGCAGACAGACTTTGACAGCCACCTCTGGGAGGTAATGAGGGTTCCTCAGTCCAGTGGTCATGTAAAATAAAAAGTCTTTAGAATATTCCACAATATTCTCTCCTATTTTCATGTACTCGACACCCTGCTGCTTGAAGGTCTGCTTCAGCAACACAGGTTCAAGGACCGGGTCAAGTTCCTCTCCAATGTTCTCCAAAAGAACTGGGGTTCCAAACTGGATGCAGTTCTCTAAAGTTCTTACATAGTTTCCATCAGACATTTTGATGACAGCAAGCTTATTTGCTTTTTCCATGTTCTTGACCCACTTGTTGGCTTGACCTTGAGGGTCAATCATCACCGGCCACCGACGGGAGTTAAACACAATGATACCGTTGTCTGTGGAGAAGGAGTCCACTGGCAGTCCAGCGATCTGCCATGCTCTAATGGCCACCTGGTTACCCAGTGTGTTGCTGAGGGAGAAGTCCTCAGAGCACGGGATTTTTTTCTCCTGGCACAGGACATGCCACTGCTCTTGGCTCTCTATACGGTAGTCTACTGTGAATGCCCCAAGGTAAGATACAGCTCCAGAAGAGAGGAGTATGTCTCCTGTCAGGTTGGTGTATCTGCAGAAGGGAAACACAGTACCAATTTGATCAATAGTAAACGTCAGACACAGCACATTATGATTTATTATGAAGATTAATATACAGTATATAGACATATATATGTAAATGTATATATTTTTATACCTAATCCCTAGTTGCCTTGCAGCCTCTGTCCACCTGTCCTTCTCCCCACCCAATCCTCCTATCAGCTTCTCTGCTCTGATCAGCTTCTGAGAACACAATTCAATGTTGTCCTCCAGTTCTTTCTTCTTAGCAATCATGGTGTCCAAGTCATCATTCAGGCTCTGTAGTCTGTCTTCAACTTCTTTCAGCTCAGCTCTTTTCACAGTCAACATTTCCATCTGTACAGCCAGCTCATCCTCAGCCAGCTTCAGTCGCTCCTTTTTGGGGGCTACCACTTTGGCTACACGTTCATACACTTCCATTGCTCGTACCCATTTACAGAGGCCCTCGCAAGCTGAGGAGACATTTTTAATAACAGAGGGCTGGAACTCAGGGTTGTCAATAAACTTATCTCTAATTTTCTTGATGTACGGGGCAGGGATGTTGTCCTTGTCGTAGGCTTTGAGGCTTTCCAAAAACTTCAGGTCCCCAAGGAGCTTCTTTGAGGGGCCCCAAAAATCCTCAACCATCTTACCTGCAACACATTTATTTAATTTAAAATATGAATACTGATATCAAATTTTATATTGATCTGAATATTTTACGTTTTGTCATTGAGAATGTTGCCATATACAAAATGATTCTTTGAAAGCTCTGATCTTACCTGAACCACTAGGATCAGGTTTTCTCTCAGGTTTGATGCCCTTCATGACACAGATGGACTCCATGACTAGTTTGACTAGACCTGGTGGGTTCTGCATAGACTTAACTACTGTAATGTCTGCAGGTTTTAAGGTATCCAAGGCTGACAGGGCAGCCTCCAATGCAGGCATTGCTTCTGCCAAGTCTCCCTCACACTCATCCTGAAAGACAAACAAGGAGACATTAATCAATGTCTGATGCAAATGGAAATAGTGAAAATACCCAGTGTATCATTTTTAACACCTTGGAAACAGCTGACAGATATATTTCAGAAAGAAATATTTGAACACTACTAAATTACCAGCATTTTTGCAGCGGTTCCTAAAATACATGAATACCTTAATGGCTTGGGCTGCAGCTGCTGCTTCATTAGCCACCTTCTCATCAGCTGACACAAGCTCTTTCTTAGCATCCACCTCCACTGTTTCTCCCTCTATCTTAACCATCATCTTATCTGTTTCAGCTGAGGTCTGGATGAGCTCTGGTTGCAAGGCTGTCAGCTCCTCTTGCATCACTGACACCTATGGTCATAGTATCAAGTTGGATGATGACATTAGTTGCAGAAACAACTAAGACGGTAAAACAGGTAATATTGCTTGGGTGCCTCACCTGAGATGCAGCAAACTCCAGTTTCTGGAGACCGACGATATAGCGGTTCCTGGCAGTATCCACTTCATTCCTCTTGAGATTGAGCAGACTCTTGAAGGTGAGGATGAGTTCAAGATAGGAGGTGGGCGTGACATAGTTGTGTCTCCTCAGTCTAGAGAAGTACCTTTGAGACATGTCTCTGACACTTGTCTGGAAGGTCTTGCACATCTCCACCACCCTGAGATCATAGAAAAAAACAAAACAAAATGTGGGTATACTAAACAGCTATAGATGCAAATAAAGTCCATGTCACTGTTAAGCAGCTTGAACGAGTACTACATTTTTGTATGCTTTTTATGTCCTTACTCCAGTCTGATGTCATTGTCCATTTCCACATCCTCTAGGAACTTGTGGGCCACCATCTCCAGAGCATCATTAGGCCATGCATGGAACCAGTCAATGGTGCAACAGTTGATAAGGGAGGGGAACATCCTAAGACGGTTCCTAAATGCATCACCGACAGGACTCATGGCTGTTGAATACAATAATTTTTTAGTTACAAATACAATAATTCACTCAAAAAAAGCAAAAAAATAAAAACACAAAAGGTGCCTACCTAGCACAATGTGAAGGTTGGCCTTCACACGGTCAATGAAGAAGTTGTACAATGAGAGTGGAGTGGCATCAATTTTTTTGCCCTCCATCCGGACGATTCCCTGCACTTTCTCTATGATGTCAGCACGTTCATCTGCAGCAAAGATGTTAGGCACATCACCAGTGTTAAGCAGCATGTTGATGTCTTCTAACATGGCCTCATCCTTAATTTGGCTGTCATTGAAGAGGAACACCATGCTTTTTCCCTCGATGCCAGCTTTAAGCATTATCTTCTTGAGGTCATCACGCCAGTCTGACATGCTGTAGTTCTTGGTCAACTCAATCTGGAATTGGACGTAATCATTGATGAAGGTGGCCAGCTTAGTGGTGCTCTGACGCCCCGAACCACCAATGCCGACAAGTAGGAGGTGGCCATTGTCTTGTTTCAGCACACGGCAAATGCGGGAAATGTGCTCAATGGCAAATTTGAACATTACAAGGGACATGGGTGCCTTGCTGCAGCTGTTGTACTCATCCAAGTAGAACTCCATCACCTCTTGTAAGGCACGCAAGTCTGTGATTTCATCATAGGCCTTAACATCAGAATCAGGCTTGGCGTAGTCACCAAAGAACAAGCTACGGATGCTCTCGTCTACTACCTTGCCATCTGGGCTGAGATGGCTCAGAAGCTAGACAACGATAGGAGAGACTCTGGATTAAATACAGAAGATACTTAAATCTAGACCACTCTGCACCACTCTAGATTTGAACTTTCCCATTTGCACATGGATGCAGAAATAACAGAAACCCTTTGATTTCAACCCAAATCTACTAAACTGATCTTTATATAAAGGACTTTTTATCCTAGTCACAATTGTTCATAATTTGTGAGATAACATGCAAAATGATAGAACTGAAAAACAGTTTGAACTTTTCTGAAATTACTTTTAAGAGTGTGTGTGTGCACTACCTTTTCCACACTCTGCTTGAACAGGTTTGAGGTCGTCTCTTTCACAATGCCAAAGAACATCTCCTTGTCTTCGTTGTCAATGAGTCGGTCATAGAAAACACGGTACACTTCATGGATCCATAGGCGGATGAGTTTGTCTCCATCCTGAGATAAATGGCCAGCATTAATGACGAAGAGATGTTGTAGTTCAGAACCATTTCATTTTAACATTTCAATGTTGTTTCCACTCTTACCTGCATGTGTGTATGTGGAGCCAGGAGAACGCCTCGTACCACTCGAGCAAAGTCCCTCAGGTTGAAGATGTAGTGGGACTTAGATGGGGTGGGGAGGAAGCTGTCCATGGTATTCTTATAGACTGCCATGGTGGCCTGGACCATGATCTTGCCTAACCTTGGTCATAAGACAAAATACAGTATGTCTTTCTGACAAGGAAAATTTATAAGATTCTACCCCTGTATGATACTAGAATGCATATTTGACACGTTACCTGTAGAAAGAGGCATCAAAGCCCTTGCTGAAGTGCCAGTCAGTTATGGAGCTGAATATCTTGGTCAGTGTTTCATCATCGAAGGAATCAATTGAGATGATATTCAAGTGGCGGGTGAAGCGACCTAGCATTCAAACAATTAATCAATAACAATAAATCTCAGCATTGCTGATTTCTTTAGAGAAATATTAATATTAAATAAACTGTTGTCTCAGCGATACCTGTAATGTCATTTTTCCCACCACCAGGAGGCCCCATTGCAGACAGGAACAGCACGTCCACTATGTTCAATCTGGAGGTGTCCTTCTTGTCATACCAGTGATGATGGTCAATCCACTGCCTCAACAGTTCGATTGGGGGTTGCGCGCCGTAGATTTCTTTAGCTGGCATGTTCAGGTCATCTATGTGCAAGAAATGACCCATCAAACGCTTCTTAATATGTGACACCCTCACTCACATTATCAATTTTTAACCCAAAAGTACACAGATCTGTATGTGAGTCCATCCTTACCAACATAGACGACACACTTCTTTCCCATAGGAGGTCCAAATACGCCCTTTCTTCTTCGGTCCAGCTTGGCCATGATGATGTCTTGGGTCTGATTAGCTGAGGTTCTGGCTGAGAAGTTGATACAGTTTGGTGTGTACTGCTCTTTAGGCAGCTTTACCAAGAAGCTTTTGTTGATCACAGATTTGCCGGTACCAGTGGGCCCGACAAACAACATGGGTATTTCATGTGCCAGGTAGGTACGCAGGAAAAAAAGCTGGCGTGCAGTCTCCATGGTGGGGATGATGAGGTCTGACACCTAGTGAGGATAAGGAGAGTCTCAGCAAACATGGACATCCACAGTTTAGCAGCAGTAACCTCGGTGACATAAACACACTCACATTGGCGCCAGCTGGAATCTCACTTTCTTTATTTGTGATTGAATCAGTCCATACATTCCATTGTCCTTGTCCATCCTTGTGAAAGTAGTAGTCATAGACAGTGCCTACAAAATAGTATAGACAAAAGTAAAGATCAAGAATTACTAATGTTTAAAAGGCAGATTTCAATTGGTATAGTAACTATCCATAATTATTGTTGAAATTTTGTGACCTCTCTCAGGGAAGATGTTGTTCTTTTTGAGTTTGACACTCTTAGGTCGAGGGTGCTCATCGTCCATGCCCATGATCAGATTGCGGTAGAAGACATCAAACTTCTTACGACTGTCCCCAGTGATGGTCCCACCCAGAGTCCATACAACCGCGAATAGGAACAGACCCTGTAGCCACATGGTTATCTGCTGACTGGACATCTGTGTACCACTGGCTCCAGATGCAGAAATTTCATCTGCGTGAAGACAGCAATGTTAACACACACATATACACACTGATTAAAATAAATGGGTATGAATTATCAATTAAATGTCATTCTTACTAACCCATGAGGCAAGTGTACAGCTTCATTAGACTGTAGGCCAAGTGAATTTGAGATGTTTGAATCACAAAGCGACACTCCCTGTCTATAAAGTCCAGACAGGGCTGAACTAGCCAATTAAACAGGTCTAATATCTGTGGGGCATCAAAGAAGCACACATCAGACACAAAATATGACATCTTAAAGGAATCAAAAGTAACAGAAAACTTAAAAGACTATCAGTGAGCCAAAAGACATGCATGTTTGTAATCTCACCAGTTCTCTATGTTCACTGTCCAGGCTTTCAGGCAATGTGTTCATGTACGAATCCCTGAGAGGAGACCAGCCCAGCTGCTGAGGTTCCATGTAGATCATACCACACCTTCAGACAAATGGTTCCATTCAATACAGTAACTTTCTCTAAAACTCTCAAAATGTGTGCCCTCTTTATATACACGGTATATCACCATTGCTGTTACAGCTTCTGTCTGTGTTGCTTACCTACTGACTGTAGCCGGAGAGGCTTGCTCCAGGTCAGCAGGTTCGAAGATCAAACTCATCTTGGAACTCATCTGGATGATCTCACCACTCATTAGGCAAAGCTAGCAGAGAATAAAGTGAATGAGGCAAAGGCTGAATATTTAAACAAAACTATGAATGCCCATCTCAAAATGTCATTAAATCTAGCCAGAACAAAATGCCCAATACCTTCTTGTTGTCATCGAGCACAGTATTCATGTTCTCAATCCAGACAGCATCAATGGGCCCATCAAAGATGATCCACTGCCGATTTTCAGAGGTAGAGATAGCCTGATCCCTGAAGGAGGTGGCCAGTACACCATCAGACCATTCATGGCTGACTGGATCGAAGCAACCATACAGCTGGCCCATGGTGATGGCCTTGGGGTTGATGATGCAGTAATTCACCGCAAATTCTTCCATCAGCTTGGCTGAAAAAAAATCACACATTTTCCAATAGTTTGTCCAGGGCCATGGTGGCAACTAGAAGATGACTGTTAAATCAAGTACAGACCTTTATAAAGGTCTCCAAGGGCAGCAGCAAGAACTTTATATGCAGAAGTCTTTCCTCCTAGAGGATCTCCTACTATCATGAAACCATGGCGAACCAACATCATCTCATACACCTAAACACATCACAAATCCAATTTTGAGTACTTTTATGCAGTCAAAGTATACTCTAACAAATAACCAAACAATAGTTATGAGTCTTAAGTAAAACTGCTCGGTACCTGGATAATTTTGCCAATGAACCATGGGACAGGCTGGAGTTTGAGTTTAGCAATGTTTTCATTAAGAGCCTTGAGGAGGAGATCATAGTCTGGTTTTGGAAGCACCACTCCAGGGAATAAATCTGATATGATACCCTGTGGGCAGCAGCAGGAGAATTGAATGGAATAATTAGCAAACCAACTGATTTATACTTGGAAATGAAATTTGAGTTGATGAAAAACGTGTCACCTCAAACAGTGGCACATCCTGTGCCAGAAATTTGGCCATGTTGACGTCCATCAGTGCCCTAAGTAACAGCACGCTCTCGTCCTCCTCTGGGTACTTCAGCTTCAGATTCCCTGCTGCAGTCAGTACAGACTTCACAGCTCGCATACCATAGTCATAGTGGTGCTGGGAAGACAGCTGTTCAGAGCACAAACGGTAGGTGGCCACAATTTTCTGGGCCAGGCTGTCAGTGAAAATGGAGATGTATGAGGCTTAGTGAAAGAACCAACTGGAAAAAAAATACGCTTACTCAAAATATTTTGTGGAGGACACTATTCACACACACCTGCGAGATTCAATGAAGCCCATGGAGTATAATGAGATTTCTCCAATGAGACAATAGTCTGGCACCATCATTGCCACTGTACGGAAAAGAGCCTACAAGGAAAGATTGACGGGTATACATTCAGTTCCAGCATCTTATTCTCTCGCTTTTTCTCACATTTTTTTCTATTTCTTCTCTTTTATCAGATTCTTCTTTGTGAGTGACGTTTAAGACTATACTACAGCGCTAAGAGGGATTTACCTTTAGGTTGTCGGGAAGCTCGGCCCTGCCAGCGTAACCAGGGTTCATGGTGATGAACACAGAGCATGTCGGGTTGAGTGACAGCTCTGTCCCCTCAAACAAAAAAGTCTTCAGATTCTTGGCAATGGCCTGTTGTATGCAGAGGATCTGCTGAGCCACCACAGACAGCACCTCCACCTGGGACAAATTATGAGTGTACGAATAATTAATGTGCAAGATATGAAATGATGGATATTCTGACATGTAAAAAGGTGCTTGTACTTAGAGCCAGTGCAATGCAGACAAGACTTGAAGTATATACTGCCATTACTTAGTTTTTTTTTTTTAAAAACAGCAGTGATTTGTATTTGAGTTTGAGTTGCAATCTATCATTTACTTGGAGTGGATTCAAATAATCGGATCAAGCTGGTACAACAGCAAAAGCAGTCTCTACACCCTGCTGAGTTCCAAATTATGTACATTTCACCAGAGTTCTGATTTGGTGGATTTTGTTCATATGTGGTGCTGAACTTGATTCCAAATCTATAATGACCCTTAATCTAATCTAATAATTCTTTACCTGAGAGGCCAAAGTGTATCATTACCATCTTCAATATAACAATAACAGTTCAGAAAAATACTAAATATATATCCATCCATTAAACCATAATCTATTATCCTCATCAGGGTCACGGTTGGGCTGGAGCCTATCCCAGCTGACTCTGGGCAAGAGGCGGGGTACACCCAGCACCCAGGAGAAGTGTATTTGTTCATCTTAAGGTACTATACTGTTAAAGTAGTTAGGGTATTAGGGTCATTAATAGATTTGACCAGTATAACATAATAGTTGTCCTCACCTCAATACGATTGAACTCATCAAAGCAGGCCCAAGCTCCAGACTGAGCCAGTCCTTTGAAGAACTTACTCATGGCCTTGTAGTCCAGACCATCAGAGCAGTTGAACACCACACACTAGAAACAGATAAAAGTTGTAATGTCTGCCTTATGAAGAAAAACATGAATAACATGCAGATTGTTTTTTTGTTGTTGTTTTTTTTTTTTTTTTTACTGCAAACTGTCTTGGTGCACCTGTTTAGCCAAAGCTTTTGCCAGATCTTTCGTGGTCTCAGTCTTGCCAGTTCCAGCAGGACCCTCAGGAGCTCCCCCCAAATTCAGCTTCAAAGCCCCCATTAGAGTTCTGGTGTAGCACAAAGTCATTTGACCGAATAATACAATGGAAGAACTTGACATCTTGGAGGTTTGAGTTACAGCATCTGCCTACAGTTTTTACAATGGCATTGAATTTTGAAGCTCTCCAGTCTTAGGGTAAGAAATCAAATGAACTGTAAGTTACCTGTAGCAGCGGTCAGTAAGTGGAGTAATTACAAGACGGGGAGAATTTCCCAGATATTCATAGCCATATTTCAAGCAGGTGGTGATCATGCGCAGCATCACTTCTTCATCCTCCCAGAAGTAACGCAGCTGAGAAATCCACGCAAAGTCATTTAGTGAGGAGATGCGGTCCTCTGCCAGTTTTGCCACAACATCTCGAGCTAGGGGAGGAAGAAAAAGCATGTGATTTTTCTGCAAGCTAGATTTAATCAAGAGAATGTATTCTATGTATTTTAAATATCGGTTAAATTACCATGAACATCGATAACAGTAAGAGCACCCAGGGTCATTCTTGCTCCTCCTGGTAGCTTTCCACGCACAAGCTCCACAATGTCAGTAATCTGAGCGTTACACTTCTCCACATAGGCCTTTGGATTGGGAAAAAAACAGTACACAGGTTAGACTACAGTGTATTAATTAGGTCATTTGTGGGCTTTGAAGTTGTCTGTTAGCAGTGGATGTACTGGCGGATTTAAAGACTGACACTCAGAGAGTTGGTCTGGATGGCTTCGGACACTTCAGTAGTCCAAAAGATGGAGGAGGCACAAATGACAACTTGGCCAGGCCACTGCAACACCCACTTCTTCCTGGGCACCTACAGTAAAAGAGGAGGAGATTAGGCTTTTACACTGCTTATACCCGTGGGAAATCATTCATTTGAATCAAAATAAATGGTAATTATGTGCAACTCATGTTAACTTTCTTTCATCACCTTTTAGCACTGTTCATCACAGAGGCAAAAATAAAGTTATATCTCCAAATACCTCAGTATACTGAATCACTCCTTGATGGATGACATGTCGAACACTCTTGAGCATTAGGTTCTCCACCTGCAGCAGCCACTTCTCTACCATACCCTAAAAAACAGATATGACACACACGTATGTCCATTTAACAGAAAACTTGAAACTATGAAAGATCTACTGAAAGAATGTATAAAAACACTGGTGAGTCTATACCTTGGCTTGGGCTGGATAAATCTTTTCTGTGAAGGGCACAGTCTCTTTCTCAGAGCTGATCATGCCAGCGATTGCCATGTCCTCTGTGAACTCCAGTTTGGCGATGCCCTCAAAGCATTTCTTTAGGTGGGGCTGCACACAGAGCGGGTCTTTGGTCTGTGACAAGATCTCCAGAAGCTCATCGTTGGACAAGAAGAAGAACCTGGGAATATAATGACGAGGAGAAGAGAGCAAACAAACCAAAAATTTGATTAATCTGCGTGCCCACTATGTCATTTGTATGTTTTATAATTATAATGTATTGTTAGGGATAGTCCTTTGGTCCAAACCTTGGGAAATAGAGCCTCTTCTTTTCGAGGTAGGTATTGAGGCCTTTTTGGATGTCATCTAGAAACACATTTGACTCCTGCAGTCGTTCCAGCATGTTGGGCTGGTTTGTAGCAACCAGCACACGTGTATCCTTAACCTGTACCAGTGACATTACACAGAAGCTAAAGCCGAGCAAAGTGCATGAGACTCAGTTTTTTCACAAACTAACACAAGAGGTTAGAAGTCAAGAGGATCTTCACCGCTTCAGCGATGATGTCCTTCCAGTAGCTGTCAACAATGGCAAACTTGCGCCCCTCCTCGGGCATCTGGGCAATGATGTCTTCAGAGCTGAAGATGGGCTCCAGGTAGAGCCAAGTAGCTTGACACCTCAACATTGAGTCTAAGATGTCCTGCATACTCAGCAGCTTGTCTTCCCATTGCTAGGCAAGACAAAGAATGGTGAGAATATCACAATTATAGCAGCAACAAACTACTGTTGTATCTCATAGTTGTAGAATTTTTAAAGCCAATATCATATTCAAGAAACAAATAATTAAAACCATAGAACCTTCTCAAAAGGTAAAACAACAATCACAATGATACAATACTGATGGTTTAGACAAAATCTCATAAAGCTAGTTCATAAAAATAGATGTGGATTCAGAGGATTGCTGTGCAGTGCATAAGTCTGCCTTCCATAAACAGGTTGTTTCAAGCCTTTTTATGGTAATTTTATGACTCCAAGCAAAGCCACTTTCACCGGTGTATGGATTGGTACTGCTGAGGTTGCGTTTATGTAGAAATTGTGATTTGATACGTGCTCTGGAATGAAATTGTGCTAACATTTCCACCTGTTCAGATCACATCTTATTGCAAAGAGTTACTTTTGTGGCTTAACTTGGCAGAGATGCTCTTACACACACAAAAAAAATCAAACAAACTCATTTTATGTATGCTGAATCTAGACATTTATATGCATTTCTTGCATACATCATAGTTATTTTCTTTAAGCAATGGCTACATCTACTACATATGCAAAGGTTTAATCCCTTTCATCATGTTTAATGAAACAAAGACTGGTTTATATTGCCATGTCTTACCTTACATTCAGCCTCTATTGGCTTAATGAAAGGCGACCCTCGTATGGTCTGCGTCTTAATAATGTGGTCGTCAAGAAGCAATTGAATGTCATCCACTGCTGACACAATATTGGTATCCTATGATAGAACATTAGGAGTGTTTCATACAAGTTGATGGCAATGTTCTGTATGCAACAGGAAGAAGTTACAATGACTTATCTGGGCTTTTTAGCTCATGGTAATTCTATTGTGAAAGTATATCATTGTCCGTGTGTTTATCATACTGTATCTCTGTATGCAGTGAAAGAGAAGCAGAGATTGGTCCATTCATTTTTCATCTTCTCCATGGATTTCTCCAAAGAGTATTCCTTACTAGCTGTAGCTCCAATCTCCTCCAGCCTTTGGCAGAGGTAAGAAACAAAAAGTTCCATCACCTTCTGACCACGGTGAACATTTCCATAATTAGGTTTACTTTTCGTCTAAACACAGTACATTCATTTGGCTCTGTACATTTATTCCAACACGGTGTAATGTCTTACTTGTCAGAGTACTTTGACAACCCGAGCTCCACCATATTCAGCAGTGAACTGTTCACATCCGGTTTGACATCAAGGCCCACAATGCTGCTAATCTGAAGAAACATAAATTATTCACATCAGCTGCATGGATCACAGAAGACACAGGACACTCCTGACACTTGATGTCTGTGTGTCTGTCAGTTGATCTCATGAAGCGAAATAAAAAAAGTCAAATGAATTCAGCTCACTTTCTCCCAGTGGCGGTCTTTGATGCCGGGGTTACAGATGGTTGTCAGGATGGGTAGGTGCTGCTTGAATTGGTCTATCTTGCTCTTAAAGCTTTTGGCCACACGACAAGGTCCAGGAAGATTAGACAAAGACTTTGTCAGTTTATGCATGGTCCTCCACATGATGTCCAGCTCATCAGAGATTTTCTCAGCATTCAGGTGAAGGAATGGACCTAGGGGGTAAATGCTAAAGTAAGTAGTATCAATGCGAAAACAACTGTGCATCCTGCTTGATGCACAGTTTAGAGCTTTGAAAATGCTGCCATGCAGTAGCTGTGAGAAAAAAATGTGTAACTTACCATTCATCCACACTTCTGACATGCTTTGAAAGTTTAATGCTGTGGTCCAAAGCTGTTCATATGGCTGTTTGTCAGCTATCAAAGTTTGGAGCATTGGGAACTCACTTTGGCCCTTCTCCAGCAAATTCTGCTCTTTGTTGATATCCTGTAGAAATGACAGCAGTAGGAACATTTCCATGACTTTCAGGATGAAGTAAGATCCATGTTTTTCAAAACTTTTAAATCAAAAGGATAACCACATGCATATTTTTGGTATCCAAAACATGCATTTTACACGATTAGAGTACAGTGACTTTTACCTCTAGCTCAATAAGAGCAGTCTCCAGATTGGTAGTGATTTGAGTGAGATTTTCCACATTCTTCTTTAGCTCATCCATGTTCATAATTTCCTTCTTCTTAAAGGTCTTTATTTTCTTGTCCAAATCCTCCAGCCTCTGGTCAAATTCTACTAACCTGAGATAATCAAATGGAGATATAGCAGTTGGGGACATTATAGTTAGTTTAGTGTGTCAGAGAACAATAAATGTGTCCAAGTTTGCTGTTACGGTTGGGGAAAATGCTGGATTTCTTAAAACTGGTGTTTTTCCGCATACTATTTGAGTGATATGAGAAAATCAATAGAAAATAGGAGAAACCAAAAATATCCTCATGTGAGAGGCTGGGTGGTGCCAAAAAGTGGCAAACACCACATTCAGCTGTGGTGGTCACCCCTTGGAGAAGAGTGTGCAATGTGTTCATTCAGTAACCTTGTGTGGAGAAAGTCCTCTGCCTGGTCTTTGGTGGTCGCCAGTCGAGTCTTGTTCTCTTCAAGCTCAGTCAGGACCTGATTGGGCCACTGGAAAACACGGGAGTTCAGCATCATGTCATCAGCTAGAGGATGAAAGATGAAACAGACAATATGTAATCTATGGTGGCATTTTTTACACTAAATGTCAACTGTAATTGCAAATACCACAAGAGGTTTCACGTACAGGATAGAGTGGCATAGTCCAGGAGGAAGTTGAGGCGGTATGCTGCCTCATCAATCTCATCAATCAGCTTGTGAATGGTCACATCACTGGTCTTTTTGATGAACTGGATGAGAGACACCAACTCCTCTGTGGTTTCTGGGGTGCCTCTGATGGTCTCTGAAATCTCCTCATACTTTTGACAGATCCTGTGAAAAAAGAACAATTGCTTGTCATTGATATTCTCTATCTTCAAACACTTACTGCTGTTCAAGTCACAAAAGTATAGGGACAAAGAGGGTTTCTTCTCACCCCTTGTTAAGCTCTCGGTTCTCATCCACCTCAAACGTGATGATCTTGTCTTTCAGTCTCTCGGCACGGTCGCACAGGTCATCGTTCAGTTTACCAGCATACAAACAAAACATGGACAAGGGCACTGTGACGTGCAGTGAGGCAATCTCTTTCCGCAAGTTATTAATGCTCTCAATTTTCTGAAAATTGAGAGAAGGACAGAGGACAAAGCAAATAGACAGCCAATGATAGTGGAAAACAGAGAATGTTCAGTGTAGGTTTCAGTCAAAAATATTAAAATACCTTTGTGAATCCTTCTAATGAGTGCTTCTCTTTGAGAAAAGCTGAAATCTCCTGTTTTGCTGTATGGTCCAGCAGGTTGCTGTATTTTTGATATACATTTAAATACCTGAAAAATAAGATGCATTATTAGCAGTTTCTTTACACTTGCTGGTACATCAGAATAATTAAACACATAAGTTTCATTTAATGTATTATTACTTCTCAGGTCCCACAATGTTTTTGTTGAAAACCTCCTTGGCTCCGTCGATTAGGTTTGTAACCAGCGACTCATCAGAATTGACAGTACGGAGGTACAAGTTTTTGACATCAGGATAGAGGATGCATTCCACCTGCCCAAAGCATATCAGTCACAGGTTATACTCAAATTTAATAAGTTAATATTATTAAAGCTTGTGGTGCTAAGAGAATACTGTACCCTGGGAAGTTCCTCAGCAGTCCTGATGATTTCCATGAAGGCTCTGTGGATGAGTTCCCAACATTCCTGAAAGCTCGGAATGAACTCAATGTGAGACTCATTCACCTGTAGCTTAATCACCAGAATCTGAGGCTGAACATACTTCATCTCATGAAACACCTCACCAAAGTCATTGCCTTTCTGAAGAACACAGACCACAAGAAAAAGACATCAGAAATCTGAAAAGTATAAGAACATGATAAGTAGAACTGCTAAAAATTGTGTCCAAACCTCATGTATAGTGAAGAAATATAGTAGGTCCTGCAATGATTCAATGACCAAGCTTCTGAGCTGCAATGACATGAGGACAGCCACACAGTTGTAGAACTCCTGGAGAAGTACTTGAGGATCCTCCTCACTCCTCATTATGGGGGAAACCCACAGGTCCTCGAAGGTTTCAAAGAGAGATGCACATTGAGGCAGCCACCTGAAAGAAGATGGTTGTGATGGGAAGTTCACTTCTAGCTATTATTTGAGCATCTATAATAGCAAAACATAAGAATAGGAACAGCTAAAGAATGACAGGAAAGGATGGGCAGAGGGGGGTTGACACGCATTAAAAGACCCACAGTTGAAATCAAACCCAGGACGCTGCAGTAAGGACTTTGTACATAATATACCACTCTACCAGGCAAGCTATCAGGCACTCCAGCTATATCTTGTTCTTATGCAAAGGACTATGGTACATATACGTATGCTGCTCATTTTGTTTATTTGTTTTCTCCTCCTTTGTCATTTCAATTTAAATTAATAAAAGAGTTTCTGAATCATGGTTGTTGTTGATGTGCAATGAACAGCGTCTTTTTACAGCAGCAAACATCACGTTTGGGTGCGTACTGACATAATTGCAGGGAAGAATGGATTAATGGAGTAATCTGCTCCTTTTTTTCTTTCTACTCTTCCAAGAGCATGAGTGGTAACAGAACACTTAAAGCTGACTGTGCTAGTTACTGCAGTTATTCTATTCTTTATTTCCTCACAGTTTGTAATAACACAGCCCCACAGAGAGAGACATAATGTCCTCCGGATTGAGTATAGTTGTCATGGGAAGCTGAGACACTGCAGAATAATGGTATCCAGGTGGGTGCAAATTAGGAACATGAAAAAACAAACAGCAGCTAGATTCTACAATTCACAATGGCTCATGTTTCAGTCATGCAGCCAGACATCCTACAGGGCTGCTACATGGTTTAACAGGCTATATAACAAGCAAGCAACAAAGGATGCAATGGAATCCTGAAGTGAGGCACTGTGTAAAGCAATCCCCTGAAAGGTAGCTTGACAGGGGTCTGACAAAGTGGACAAGGTAGAAACATGAGACTGCCCCTCGAACAGGATTAGCTCTCTTAGTTGTGTACATACTATAGACGTTAAGAAGACACACTATGACAATTAGGTCTGGACATCACCTTATGTTCTCATTGACAGATTGGTTGTTTTGAGATGGTGTGGAAAATTGGCAATACTGACTTTTGGACCAGCTCATCTCTTGTGGTTTGGCACTGTCTCTGGACAAACTTTTCAAACTCAGATGGCAGGAGGGGGAGGCTGGTGGAGAAAAGATCCTCCAATCGAACAAATCTCAAGGATGAGAAGCTGAAACAAAATCATTTTACTTTTTATTTAATTTATTTGTTTGCACAATAAAACATTTTTATCATTAAAAATATAATCTTGGGCAGGAAAGGTAAGAAGCTAAAGGCATAAACATATCTCTCAAAACTCAATGAAATATAAACAGGATTTTATTGAATAATAATAATGGAAAGAAAGACTACTACAAAGTACAACCAAACATGGACCAAACAAACAACCAAGAAAACCAAACATATGTATGTATTACAATTATTTGTAACTCCAGTTGTCCACTGCAAATGGTAAATTACCAATGTTTGCTTAAGATAGTTTAAGATATAAAGATGATGAATGATATAAAGGAAGACAGAGATACTCTGAATGTCTGGTAGAATATGAATGAATGACCAAATTAGTTTTGAAATTAAATTTAAAGTATTAGGCAGACGTAAATGCTGAAATAAAATATTATAAACAAATAAATAAATATAATATAATCCTCACAGTACAGTACAGTTCTGTGTTACCTGTCTAGCCAGACATCCTGCAGCAGGAGCATAATGGGGTTGACAGTAAACAGATGTTGACTCAGCCGTGTGTGGGCTTCCTTGTAACTATTTTCCCAGGGCACTGGCGCACGGATCACCCTCCTGAGAAAGGGCTTGGGGATGCTGGATATGGACAATCGCTGGCGCTCAGATGGGTCCATCAAAATGTAGTCCACTGAGATGGAAGACAAAATGAATGCAATGTCCATCCAGATGTCATTTTCAAGGCAACAGAGGCAAACAGCTACTTTTTTGAGCCAATATGATCATATATATATGTGTGTGTGTAAAAGAATAATATTATTTTGTGTTTAATGTTGTTTATATATCTGCTAGAACATCAAATAAGCACAGCAGACATATAGAGTGCAGCAGATGTAAACAAAAGTGACACTGGCATATGTTTAGGATGTCTAAATAAAGCGATACTGCCATTAAAGAATCACTAAAGAGACACTTCATTGTTTTATACCTATGCTCTTCTTAAGGCTGAAGTCATAATCTCTTTTGATCTCCTCCTCTAGGTTTGCTCTCATAATCTGGAGGCGTTTATCACTATCCTCGGTATTAGGAGGCAGCAGGCTCATGATGTTCATCATTTGCTGGCGAGGCTGGGGGGCCAGCACAGAGGTGGGGACACCAGTGTTGATGTAGTACACATACCTCTGTGTGAGTAAAGTTAAGATCAACAACGTGTCAGAAAAAGGCAACCAATGATTCTAATCAGCAAGTGACACTTCCCTTACGGAATTCGTTGACACTTGCCTCCAGATCTCTCTCGTTAGGTTCACTCTGCATGGCCCTCATCTTCTCCTCTTCTCTGTACATGATGTCCAGCTGCTCTTCTGGGCTCAAAGGCCGGCTGCTGGGAGAGCGAAAGCTTCTTGGTGTAGTCCTTGGCCGAGGTGAGAGTGAAGTATGAGGAGATCTATCCCTGTGAAAGCATGAACAAATCACATCAAGTGCTTTAAGAAAAAGAACATTTTAAATGTTAGGCTATTGTTGAAATATGACACTTTAAGGGCGTAATTACCTTTTCCTCAGTGTAATTGCTTGTTTCCTTCCAGGTGGAATATATGCTGCAAGCCTCATTAAGATCAAAAATCTATTCTGAGAGGTTTCCAAAGCAGTCTTAAGTGGTCACGAAGAAAAGAACATTGCAACCCTGGGTTTTATATGAACTTGAAAGGATACAAGGCTCTGTCGGTTTTGCCGAGGCTTGGCGGAGAGTGTGTCGTCTGTTCTTAAGTTTACTAATTTTAAGGCCCTGGGCACGAGGGCTGTAGTTGCTTCCAATACACTCACTGGGGGTGCGGTGGAGATGTTGCTCTTTAAAAGGAACTGCTAGAGTCCAAGAACTGCTCTGCAGGATGGGTGGGTAATGACTGTGCCTCATAACTATCTGAGATAAAAAACAAAAAAAATAACCGTCTAATGTTAAAAGGGTGTATGGTAGCACAACGGTTAGTAAGTATAACAAATATATCTGAACAAAACGTGCTTCTCTAAAGCATTAGTTCATGTCATACAGTCACTGATATTCTTACTTGATACAGTTCTGAGGGTTGTGCATCACAAGTCTTGGGCAAAGGTGGGGGAACAGAGTATCCTCTGCTTTGACTCATATTGTAGATGGAGTCATCCTCCATCTGTACTTAAGACAAGGGCCATAACACAAAGGATCACTGACAGTTACATACATGACATACTAAGCTGTAGAAGACGCTGTTAAATATCCAAATAAGAAACACTATCTCCTTTAAATGTAATATTGTATGTACTTAACAGAACTATTGTTCAGCCAAACCTAAATACAAATGTCTTGTCAAGGTCAGAATATGTCAACCAAAGTGCAAACCTGGCTACACATCAAAGTGTCCATTAGAAGTTTTTAGCTAGCATAAATGAGGCTTAACATTACCTGTTTTAACCGCTCCATCTCGTTCAGCTTCTCTGCCAATGAAAGGCAGACAAAAAATACAAATAAATTTGAATGTATGAATGAAAAATATATAGACGTGTTTGTTTTTATGAGTATAACCTGTCAATTAAAGAGTAAACAAGCGCTGTAAAACACGGCGGTTAATATCAGTTACCTTCTGCCGGTCGCTCTGTAACGTTATGCCGGCAGGATTTCAACCATTGTTTAAATGTTTCGTGTAAAAGTGTCCGTCAGTCGAAAAAAGAGCGTTTATCAGAGTAAGTATTAACCTGTCACTTTTCTGTTGTACACATGACAGAGCTACTTGACGCTGCTGACAGATTAGTTTTGCTTTTTAAAGACATCACGTTGCTGTAAACTGAAACACTGTTGATCTCATCCGGGAACGTCTCCATGGTAACGCCAACTACCTTGTTACTACCGGGAAAAGCTCAGCTATGTGGTGGGCGGGGCCTGATACAGGTCAGGTCATTTCTGAGTGTAACATGGTCACAACCAAAAACACTACCATCAATATACCGTGTCACAGCTGTATTTGTTCAAATTAAAAGTTGTTCTATCACGTTAAAAGAGAGCACGGCTCCGAGTTGGGTTTGTGGGTTGTCCTCATACCTGGAAGCGTCACCATCCAGCAGGTGTATTCTGCCCCCTGCTGGCAGCCAATCAGCCTCTCCCTCTGAGTGAGGCCTGTAGCCCCTTATTTCCATTTCCATGGGCAACTTAATAACTTGTTATCTAAGTATGCACTCCTTCTTTGTTAACTTTATTTGTAAGTTTTAGTTTTCAGGCATGAAAAATATGTTTCTGGGTAACTTCTCTTGGGTTACATTAAAGGTCAGGACGAAGGCCACCATAGCCACAGTTTATTTATTTTTTAAGTCAAGTTTATTTTTGATTCAGAACGCCATACTTATTTTAGTCAGTTGTCAGTTGATCAGATCCAGTTATTTAACTAAATAGAGTGCTAACCTTTTCTTTTTCTGTTGAGCATTTAAAAGTGGCCTTTATTTAGGCTTAAGATAAGATAAGATAAGATAAGATCCCAGACTGGTGACATTAACTTGTCACAGTAGCTCATATACAGGTTGATAAGAAATGACTCATTAATAATAAATATATAGAAAAGCCATGAAGTCATGCTGGTGTTGAAGAGTCTGACAGCTGTTGGAATGAAGGACCTGTGGTAGCGTTCCTGTACAGTCTTCCTCTCCCCCACTTCCTCTATGGAGTCCAGGACAGAGCTGGCCCTCTTCGATAGATTGTTGAGTCTTTCTCTGTGCTTCCCACTCACCAGCAGATGAATGCAGATACCACCGCCGTTTTTATCAGAGTCCTGCACATTCCAAAGGACTTCAGTGTCCTTGGCAAGTGGAGACGACTTTGACCTTTTTTGTACTGTGCTGTCAGACCAGTCCAGTTTGTTGCTGAGGCGAACACCCAGTTATTGACCACAATAATAAAGATACCAGCAGGAGCCACTGAAGCAATTTCATTTTTCCACCATGGGATCACGCTGTCTTTTCTTATCTTATCCTATCTAATATTGTTTGTACTATAGGAGAGAAGGAAACAAGTGCAAGAACAAGAACTGTGAATTACTGCAAGGTGGTTCTGTCATAATTTCCTCAAATGTCAGATGATTTATCAACACTATTTATCGACTATATATTACAGTTAATGAGCATTACTATTGCTGGAGAGCTGTCTGTAGGAATAATGTAACGCAATGTAGCTAACGATCATGAATGTTTTAATAATACATGACCCAGGCTAATGAATGTTGAAACTGAACTTTATTTAATTATCGGCTAACATCTGATAGGATGATAGAGTAGTCATGTGCACTGGGCGTGGTTTCGGCTGACGCGAGGTGGCTGTCGTCGGGCTGAAGTATCTCGGCTTACCTTTGATCGTGTCTGACTAATTTATTCGTTTTAATAATTTTAGAAATGGTAAGTTGCACTGACAATTTTACGTGTTCAACGGTGTGCCGTTACAAGTCTAGCCATACAATCGCACCGCGCAATTTAAAGCATGCTGCTAACTTATTAGCCAATACGCTAACTCCCGTGCTAACTTTAGTGTTAGCGACCTAGCTAAGATAATTAGCGAGCTTTGGCTGGAAAAAGGCGCACTAGCCGCTGGTAGCTAACATTTGCTGGGCCTAACACGGGCTCTATTTAAGGCAAGAATCTGAACGATAACTTTAACGTTAAGTTTATCGTCGCTGACTTTTTTTAGTCGATGTTTTTTCACTTACCTCTCTAGCTGCTCGTCTGTCGGGCGGATTAAAGTTTGCTCGTATGAGTCAATTCAAGTTGGACTGAACCTCCTCTAACATTTTGGATGGTGGCACATGAAGATGTTGCATCAGAAATGCATTTTTATCCAAAAATGGCTGCCTTTGCACTTAAAGAATTTAAAAACGCACTTTTAATTTTTAATTTGTCCAAATTTTTTTGACACGTGGAAGCAGCGCCAGATAACTCGATCAAGTTCAAAACATTCAGACGTCTTTTGATTTCATGAGCTTGTATATATATTTGACATACGACCATGGAATCCATTTGAGGGTTGGCTTTGATAAAACACATGAATATGTAAGTTTTGTGGCATTTTCCCATCATGTAAGTCACTAATTCAAACTATGTTTTATTGTAAGGATATCAACAAGCCCAGAAACAGCAACCAGACTTCGCCTTCCCTGAAGCTGTCAAATGGCTACATCCTACCTGAGGGCAAACTGACTCCCAATGCCCTCTTTGTTGGTGGGATTGACACGAATGTAAGATCAGATGTATTCAGATTACATTTATACCACCTTATTGCCAATACTTTAGCCCACATATGGTGCAGATTAGAATAATTTCTGTCATTATCACCGATGAGAAATGACTGTAATTTGATTGTTTCATATTCAAGGCACACTCATGTGTGACCATAAAGTGTTGGGAATCAGAATTGGATCCATGGCTGAGAAATGTGTGTGAAAACCTTCAAATATGTTAATGGTTTATAGGTAGAACAGCTGTTTTTAGATCATTTCTTTACTGCTCTGAGTGTGAAACCGTTGGCAGCAGTCAGACTGAGTGTGTGACTGCTGCCAACACCAACTCTGAGTGTGCACACACACACACACACACACAATACTATAGCACCTTTTGAATATGTCACCACTTCACTTCAAAAAACTGGTCCTCTCATTTTAATTTAATTTCATCTTTATGATTATTTTATTTATAAAATTAATTTACTAATATAGAAGAAACCAAATTTGTCTTTTTCAGCCTTTTTCCACATAACGAAGGCCGAAAACCACATTTTTTGTGTACTTGAACAGTTTTTTTTTCACTTGAAATTCATTTCAACCTTCAGGTGGATGAAAATGAAATGCGGGACTTCTTTGCCAGATATGGTGCTGTTAAGGAAGTTAAAATTATCACGTACCGTGGAGGGATCTGCAAAGGGTGAGTTTAGAGGTGTAGGTGCTAAAGTTTTATAAAACTGGAAGAATGACGCCATCTGCAATTGATTAACCAATGGCCAATTTTAAAATAGAAAAACTGTATCATATTTTGTGTGCATTTTACCTCTTTGCTGTGGTATCGAAAAAGTTTTCAAGTATCGTTTTGTAATACTAGATGGTATCAAAGTTTAAAATTCTGGTATCGTGACAACCTTAGTGTGGGTGTTGTTGAGGGATTGTTCATTTGCATATCCATTTCATGAATATTCATTAACTTTCATAACTTGATCTGAGCTCCAATTTGTTTTTTGCATTCTCTGTCGTTTTGTGTGTTCCTAGGTATGGGTTTGTGTACTTCAGTGAAGAAGTCAACATTCAGACAATCGTGGAGGTGAGTGGATGTCTCTCTCTCTGTGGAACGGTGGTTGCGTTATTTTCATCTCCAACTGAGAGTTATATTTCCTCTGTAGCAACAGATCAGTTTTAAGGGCCGGAAACTCAAGCTGGGCCCTGCCATCATGAAAGAAAGGAGCTCTCGTATGTATTCTGATGCACTTCAGAAGAACTTCGTTGGATGTTCGGTCGGCAGTAATAAAAGTATTTTTTATACAGTTGTATCATTTCTTTCTTCATATAGGGTCCATGCCATCCCGTCTGATCGGCCCGGCACCTTGGATGAGCCCCACTCAGTACTTCTACTGCGCTTGCTGCTCACCCGTGGGAGGGGGTATGGCACAACCTTCGCCCATCCTCAATGGAGGCAACCCCTACAATCAGGTAACACACACACATACACACACACACACACACGTGACAACAAACTATCAGAAATCTCATGTCAAGCCAAGTTAACACCCTGTGTGTGGCATCAATAATGCTGTCACACACACACCTTTCTGTTCGCTGTTTGACGCTATAAAATAAAATGAACCTTATTTTCCCTGAGGGGAAATTTGCTCATTATCACAGCCAGGAAGAGAGGCATAAGGTGGAAAACAATCTATCAATTTACTTTTCAATTTAGCAGAAAAAATAAAGTTACCCGTGGCATGTTTAGTGACACTGCTAATAACATCCAGCACAGAATTATTCAGACACCGGTCAAAGACATCAACAGTTACAGTTCTGTCATTGCAAGATGCTAATATGAGAAAGTGACTTGATTTTCAGTACGTATTTTAACATCCACAAAGTCTGTCTGTACATTTTAAAGTGTTCCTTCCGTTCTTTTTGAAGATGTACTCCTACTCCAACTTTGGAGGGGTCATGATGCCACAGATGCCGGTGAACTACGCACAGAACGCCTATGCCTACCAGGTACATGCACATACACAGACGTAAAACCAGTTACGCGACGGCATGCAGGGTTTTCTACACGACACTGCTGCCCATGTGCTCCTGCATATGAGATGAACGGTTCAGCCTGGCCTAGGAGCCCCCGTTCCCTGCCCACCACACACACTCCACACACCCCGAAACTCCTGTAGAAGCGAGTCTGGGTTTGTCTGTTGCCCTCTGCTTGACGGCTGACCCCCCCCCCCCTCTCCCCTCACATGCAGTACACTCCACCTCAATGGACGGCGGACCAGAGGACACGGCCTGTCAATCAGGTGACTCTGCATTTAGTGGGAGCAGGACTAAATGTCAGTATTAGTTTCAAAGCAACACAAATCACTATAAGAGGCAACTCTGAAATCCCAACACAATGACACGGATGTCAAAGTTGCACAGATGTTGCCTGTGAACTGTCTGTAAGCCATAGATGTCTTCTATGATGATCTTCTATGGCTTACAGTCTTCTTCAGGGGCAACTTAATTGTCCACCAGCTGCAGTGCTCATGCAGGCCACTAGATGGTGTTGTCTTGCCAATGTTGACATACTAAACAATGAGCCATAGGCGTCAATTAATTCTTCTAATCCCTGATCATATGAAGTTGATTTTGTGTTCTCTTTGTGGAGTCCAATTTTTATGCCAGCCCGCCTGTTTACGTAACGTCTTGCTTCATTTGCAGAACTTTGTGGACTGTGGAGTCCAGACTATGTTGACTGTGCTGTAGTCCACAACTACCGAGCCCCGTGCCAGGTAAAACACTCCTCCATGTCAATGTACTCTCCAAAGCCATGGAGGCCCGTGAGTCTTCAGGCTTGATCAAACCTTTTCCCAAAGAGGAGGAGTAAAGAAAAACCTGCATAGTCCTAGCCCTGCATTGCACACTGTTTTCCTGTCTCTATTTTGCTGTTTCACAATCACTTTGCTCCTCCTTCAGCTATGATATTCTGCAGTCATGCCCGGCATTAGTCCATTAATTTTCTGTCCTCATGTGTTTTCCCAACTCGTTCTTTGCTGCGGTTACACAAACACACAGTGAACCTCAGGAATTTGGTTGTTATCTGACCAGCAGAGCTTTTTAAAACGACTAATCGTGAGTGTGTGTGTGTGTGTGTATAATTGATTGGTTGTGATGTTGTTCTCTGTCCTCTGCTCTTTTTTAGATACAGCCTACAGTGAGTCGAAATGCAGACAGGATGACATCTTGATGTTGCGGACGGCTGGAAGCAACCCAACTCCTCCTCCTCCTCGTCCTCCTTCCCCTCAACTTTTGAGACCCATTTTAACACCAGACTGCAGGAGTTCTTCACTTTGAACTATACTTGTTTGATCAGTCGCTTTGACCACGACCGGTAGGGACGCACTGTCGTGTGGTCAAACGGCTTTTAACCCACACGGATCACAGTTAACAGTCACACAGGAAGAGCAGAGCACTGTACCAGCTGATATATGGGCTCACATTTTTCTTTTTTTTTTCTTTCTTTCTTTCTGTGTTAATTATCTCAAACAAAAACATGGCAACATCTTTTTAAGCTCACCCTTTGTGCCTATTTATATTTTATGTTTTATTATTTATTTTTGAAATTATTTTAAATGTTTCTTTGGTTGGGGCTGTTTTAGCCTTCGCAGGGGCTCTCTGTACATAAAAGGTACGTTTATATATATGTTGTAACAATGTCTTGCAATCTGGTTGTGTCAGCATTGAAGAAGAATGCGTCTTTAGCTTTCAATTCAGGTCTAGCGCTCCTAAGAAATTTCATTAACTTTTACTACAACAGGGTAACGGCACTCGGCCATTTAATCTGTTTCAAACGCTCACATTTATTTTGTGCTCCATTCTGTTTACCTGGGTGTGGATTGAGGCAGTAAATGAATGGTAATTTTGTCACGTTGTCGCGGGCCTCATCACTATCACTGATTTCTCACGGCAGACTTTTTAAGTTGAGTTCCTCAGAGCCAGTTTTGTGGTGCACCGATCATCTGTCTGTTGCGTTTCCAAACCGTCCCGTCCTGTGACTGGCGTTCCTCAAACGGTTTCCAGGTTTTCACACTCAAGGTCAATCACGGCATCAAATTTTTTTTTTTTTTATTTTTTTTTTTTTCCCTGTTGTCAATCAACTTATAAGTGGAAAGCAGTTTTAACCCACTTTTGAAAATGAAGGACATAATTGAAAGTAAGGTGTTCTCTTTGGGGAAAACTTTCACTGTACATGGTTCACTTTATACTGGTTGTTTCTCAGCATGTTGGGTTTTAATGTAATCGCAGGCGGATCTTGCACTAAACATTTTACTGACATCGAATGAGTGAGCCTTTTTATATATATATATCTATATTCCTTTCAGTAAGTGCACTTAATTTTCTTTAACTTTATACACTTGAAGAGCAGCTTTGTGTGATTGGAGGTGCACGTTTGATATTTGGTGTACGCCACTGATTTTCTTTCCCTTGACCCGGTTCCGCTTAGTTTGATTTGGGCTTTGACCTCAGCGTCTCCTCTGTGCAGACATCTGATTGTATTGATTGAGTAGTATTGCTCAGAGAGCCTATAGGCACCTCACTGTTACAGTATGGTTGGTTTATCAAGAGTTCGTGTTTCGCAGGGTTCTAATGTTTTTGTTTTGAAAAAATAAAAGTTGAAGTATGTTATCATTTCAGCTCTTCAGTTTTCTTTGTGTCATTTTCAACATTTTTTTTTAAAAGGGATATTTATGTGAAAACTTCCACTTAGCAGGTTATAATGTGGAAGCATCCTGTGCCAACCCCTATTCTTCTCTTCCCAGCCTCCATAAGCCTGTCAGCGGCTGCTGCCTTTCAGTCAGGGTTGGATTCTCAGTCCTTCCCTGGCAACAAGCCCATCATCTCTTGGTCACAGAGCGTTTTGTTTTTGTCACAGTCTGCTGGTGTGACTGGGCTCCCCAGGGTGTCCTGTCCAGCCCGTGACCACCCACAAAACCCCACCCACCCACCCTCCTAGTCAGACGTTTCTGAATTATGGATAAGTCTGGATGGCTTCTTATGAAATATGAATTTTCCAAAGGAAACCCACGAAAAACACAAACATTGATCATCTTAACTAGAGATCCAAATCCACTGTGACTAACACTGAACGGGGAAACTTCTTCGCTTACTTTTAATCCTCAGGCACGTGTCTACTCTCACTTTTCTTTTATTTATTTATTTATTTTAATTTTTTTTTATCAATTGAAAGTTACCAACAGGATCCATCCAAAGTGTTTGAGAGTATCCAACCTCGGGAGAGAGCAGCGAGTGAGAGACAACAGGGAGGAGAGGGGATGTGCGCAAAACGCCCTCTTCCTCTTCACACATGCTGGTGACAGAGAGGTAGACGGGGTGTTTATCATGAGCTACCCGTGAGATTCAAGAGCAGTACCAGCAGCAGCAAGCAGCATCAGATGTAGTTACTTAATGGAGGTTTCATGTTTTTTTTTTCCCCCACCTCTATTTGGATCGCAGTTTATCTGAGCCGTGACGGGAAGTAAAGACATTACAGAGAGGAGGGGACGCACATCGACAGTCCAGCGCACACTTCGTCCACACCGGCAACGACTTGACTGGTGAGTTAAACTCTTAGATCAAAGCAATACATCTACTTATAGATGTTTCTTATTAGACATTTAGTTGATTTATTTATTTATTTGCAATGTGAACGGCCAACATTGAATCTAATGTGTCCAAAATAACATTTCTGTCGCCGTGCGCTTTTTCTCACTGCGCAATAGATGGATTTGAGTAGATTTCACAGCTTTTCCCAAAACTTTAGAGAGAGTTAAAGACGTAAAGAGGCGGAAATGACCTCCCAAAATTAAAGTCAGGAGTCACCTCACAGGGGGGGAGGAAGTGTTTGGAGGTCTTTCACAATAAAACACTTGTGACAGGAGAGAAAAATTCTGTTCGGGGTTTAGACACCCAGACAGTCATTTGATTTGTGTGATGCCGTGTGCCCATTTGTATCCGCGTGGAAATGAATAAAGCCCCTCTGCTCACCGTCACAGGTTGAAGTGAACTCGAGATACGCGTGACGGAGTTAATGTGCCGAGCGCAGATGGAAGAGAGGGAGTGTGTGTGTGTCACAACCAGAGAGATTTAGTGTGTAAGCGACCTGTCATGTATCATTTCCCGTTCACTAGCACCCACGTGTTGGGAGAGAGGTTGAGGTTGAACGCGCCAAAGAGTTTAAACCCAGAAACATGTAATTTCAAGCTGGGCTGCACCCACAATATGCACCGGGCATTAATTAGTTACTTGGGTATGGGTATGGGTGTGTGTGTGTGTGTGTGTGTGTGTGTGTGTGTGTGTGTGTGTGTGCTTGGAACTCATTTGTGGTGACTGACAGACAGTTTATCATGCAGGCCATGCAAACAGCGTGATGTATTCTATAAGTCAACAGCTATTCTTGCTCCTCTAGTCTTAAATGTTAAGCGGTGGATGCATGCACCTTTTTAAAAGCCCACCTCGGGGTTTAGTGAATTGATGCCCAAGTGTAAACGGTCCGCCTTTGTTCATAAACTGTTCTTCTTTAGAGCAAAATAGGCTGTGCAAGAAGCTGCGAGACAGACCAATATATCACTGTCATAATTTGTTTTTTATCCTCCCCATGCAGCCTCATTAAAACACCGTTTGAGGTGATTACTTTGTTGCTTGGGGGAATCAGCGCCTCCCTCCAGGCAACTTGACATGCTCCTAGTCTGCTCTCTGTCTGTCTCCCTTGCTTTTTCTGTCTCTTTCTCTCTCTCTCTCTCTGTTGTCCCCCCTCCTCCCTCCCTCTCTCTCTTCTCTCCTTCTTTCTTTCCTCATCATTCTGCATGTCCTTCCCTTTCCCCATAATCAGCATCCTTGGAAAGAGTGGAGCTCCAGCACAGTGGGTGGGAAGCCCCACTCCCCAGGACTCTGTCTGTCACCTCCAATTTTGAAATTCAGTGAATCACGTACAATATAATCCAAGATTATTAGAATAATGATGATGATGTGACAGTTATGAATTGATATACCATCATGTTTTTTTTTCTTGGCAAACAACCATGCAGCTACAAAAAAGTGATTTAATTCAGAGTTAATAGGCTAAAAGTTTCTTGCATTGGCGGCTCACTCACAAGCAGCAGGAGTTATGCTTTTCAAGCCGGGCCCACAAAGCCCCATAATAAAGGAGACTGGAAGACAGCAGTGACAGTTACTTGCTGATACTTGTTATAAATCAGTTTAGTGCATCAGGTGCAAAAATGAACACAGCTAGCAACTACTGTATGTATCTTGCAGTTAACACTCTTCCTTAGGGGACGTGCAGTAGCTGTAATCAACAATGGTGGTAGAAATTCTGGACCTTCTGATAACGGCTCACTCAAGACCCTGAAATGGTAAAAATATCCATAACCGTTGGTCTCCCTTCAGTGTTATAGACCAAATGGTCATTTAATGCTAAAGCAGATTTGTTATGAGCATAATTCAGTGTTGTGGAGACATACTGTACAGGAGACAGAGACATTACACTATGAGCAGAATGGCATTTTCTCTGCTGAGCCCATTATTATTGGGATGCTGCTTCAAAGTACACTTACACTGTGGCTGGCAGGTAAAAATATTACACCGGGACGAGAGCTATACCGTTAAATCGGTCAGTGTATTGTCCCATTATTGTCTTATTGCTGATACATCAGTATGGTTTTAAACAGCAGCCGATGAATAACAAGACACTGCAGTAGAAGCATCAAACCAGCATCATTCTGCCATATTCGAACGCCTCAGAGCTGCAGTCTTACAGTTTAGTCATCCTTCTTAATCAGCGCTCGATGTATGGTCAACTGAGTAGCCATGAGTTACTCATGCTATGAGTAACCATAGCAACAGTGCTTGCACTTCAGGCTGAATTACGGGTCAAATCTCTGGTGAAACTTTGCTTACCATCACCTCTTTGAACATTAGATGACTAAACAAAGCTTCCTGAGCTTTCTTTCTTGGCATAATGAACTCTGAGATGTCCTGACAGAGAACATAATAGACGTTAACACAATTTCACCATTTTCTTGTGTTATATTATTGCTTATTTTATTCATATTAGTGTCTTATTGATTAGTAGGTTTATATATAAATAGTTTTCTTTAAACAATAGCAAGGATAATTCACATCAATTTTACTTATCTAGCACCAAATTATAACAGAGTTATCTCATGACTCTTAACATACAGTGCAGGTTTATTATATTATTTATTACAGAGACACAACAATTCACACCTTGAGGGAACATTTGGTGACAGTTGCAAGGAAAAACTTCCTTTAAGAGGCAGAAACTTCAAGCAGAAGCCAGCTCATGGTAGGCGGTGATGATAATAATCGTATCGGTAGTATTTACAGTGGACTATAGCAGCAGACACAACCACAATCTCCAATCTGGGTGTATCAGTAATCTCAGTAGGAGAAGAATTTTAACTTTGACACTATTGGAGAGGCTCCTCGATGGTTCTATCTATATTTACTGTGAGTTTTTTTCCAAGCCTGTGCCGCCTGTAGCTCTTCCTCTGCAACGCATGAATACTGTTTCTTGGAAAGCAGACACCCCCCTCCTGAGTGGCACGGGGAGGTAGCAGAGCAGTGGCATAGCGCAGACGGATTATGCTCTCGCGTAAATCCGCTGTCATTTCAAAATTCTCTGTTACAAGAGATTCTCTAATGAGAAGCCCTCTGCTGCTCCCTGTCTGTCTTCGTCTTCACTCAATTCTCTCGTTTTCACGTCTTTTATCTGTCTCTCTCTCTCTCTCTCTCTCTCTCGTCTCTCTCCGTTTAATGGATGCTTTTCACTGCTGTCAAGGCCTTTTTCTGCCTGTTTGTTTGTGGTAGAGCAAGTGAAATATTCTATTTGAAGTCAACATGTGGAGAAAAAGGCCTCCTATGTAGCTGAGAAAAAAAAAAAAGGCCTCGAGCCTCGAAGGCACTGGATTTTCTCCGGTATTACAGCCACTTTGGTTTTTCATTCTATGTTTAGTCCAATTACAGATATGTTTCTAAACCTTACAGAGTTCATCTGTTAAAGACAGGCCTTTGTTTGGAAGAGAACTGTCAGCGTACAGTGAAAAAGATGATGGATCAAACAGTAAAGCTTTAGGCTAGTCGAGCATGAGACTTGAACCAATCAGGTTTGGGAATTGAGAACACAACTGCCACTAGCAAAATGGTAAGCGAATTATTCCAAATTGTTTTTTTTAGGACTGCATTATGTATGAAGATGAATAAGAACAATGAACCAATGTGTTGTTTTTATTTTTAAATGAGGTCATTTGCATTAATAAAAGGTGGTAGTAGTAGGGCAAAGGGAAAGGGTTGGAAAGTTGAAAGATGGATCTAAGGAAAGACTCGGTGATAGATGAATGCAAGTCCACCCTCCAGAGATATTTCTGTCTTTCCTTTGTGCTCCTCTTCATATCATCATTGTCAGAAAGTCATTATCTTGACCACTCCCACATCCTAATCTTCACCCCCCTCCCTCCCTTTTTTTCTCCCCCTTAACCAGCCAGCCAGAGATGAAGCCCGCTAAACATCTCCACAATACCCTGCCCTTTGTCCCTGTTGCAGACAGAGCATAATAACGCACAGCCCTGGAGGGAAAATGTTTGGGAGTCGATCTACATGCTTTAACTTAGTCATAACACAAGGCCCTGCTTGACTGTCTGGCTGTCTGGAGACATTGTAATAGTTTTATGGGACTTATGAAGCTCACCAGGGGAGCTCTTCGACTGCGGAAGACCAGACAGAAGGACTGGACAGGACTGGAGGATGGGGAGGGTTGGAAGGCTTGTAGGCGGGATATAAATGTAACATTATATTATAATGATGGGAAAGATGACGATGGAGAGAGTGGCCAGATTGGAGGGAGGTAAAAAAGTAAAAGTCAGGATAACGAAAAAGGGGGAAGGTCGAAAGCAAAAAGAAAAAAGAGAGACTGACAAAAATGAATAGTTTTACTGTCAGACTAATCAAGGCCATTGTAGCAATAGAAAGGAGGTAGTTGTCCTAATCAAGGCTGATGGACAGAAGCAGAGCAGAGGCCAAAGAGAAAGAGGTGATTAAGGCATGGGTCAGAAAAGGGGAGAGAGAGCTTTGTAGAAATCATGAGACACGTTGAAGCGCTAATGGTATGAGCGTTTAAGATGGGAACAGACAGGTCAAGAGGAGAGAGAAAGATGGTGGGAGGAAGGAGAGAGGGGAGATAAGAAATATTCTTATCTGTCTCTCTCTCTCTCCTTCTCCCAGAGCGTCACCCCTCCATCTCTCCTCTTTTGTCCTCATTATGAAAGAGCGTGTTGTATTGAAAGAATAATGACTCTTAATTGCTTGTTCTTCGCAAAAAATTTCAAATGACGGAGTGCACTGTCTCAAGACAGATGAGGTATGAAAATATATCAAGGATGCAGCTTTTTGCAAGTTTGTAACCTTTTGAAATGCACATACCATGCAGTCAAAGCTGTAAGTCACCAAAGGTACACACACACACACACACAAACAAACACACCACCAGGCTTAATGTAGTCTGTTAGGATCGTTAGCCGAGTTAACGTCCGTGCACTTGGCCCGATGGGAGTTACTGTGTCATTCTCCACGCTCCCCAAACAGATACAGAGATACAGATATAGACCTGCCTTTGGGGGAAACATGTGCACACACTTACACACTTGTACAGAGACAAGCAGATGCGCGCCTCACCGCGTGGCTCTTACAGGCCGTGGCAGAAGGGATATTAAGCGTAACTGTGGTGATGGTTTGAGGGTACCGACGCTGTCACATCAGATTAGCTTGATGATATTTGACCACGCCTTTTCTCTCTTGCCCTCTCTTTTCACACCCTTCACCCCTCTACTTCCAGTTCCCAATCATTTGTTGCAAAAGCCACCCACCACCACTATTTTGTCCTTTTTATGCAACTCTGGTAGATCTTTGGGTCTAAATTGCCTGTTGAAATTCAGGAGAGGAGGATTTTTAAAAAGCTCTTTCCAAATTGTGTTTCCAATCACCAAGGGTATCTGGAAATGTTACTAAAATAACACAGATTTCTTTGTGCTTCAAGGCTACACTTGGACTAACATATAAATTGGTTAGCAGTACAACAACACGCTTAACTCCTCTCCTCTGTCTATCTAGTCTCATGTTGCTTTGCTTGACAGAGCAGGAAATCAGTCTCATTTCTGCTTTAATTCATTCTGATCAAACATGTCGCTCCCAATCAGCCCTATTTGATTAGGAGATGCCCGTATCATAGCCCACCAAGCAGGTAATGGCTGACACTTTCATATCTCAGTATTATTGCAGTGTGTTTATGTGTGTGTATGTGTGTGTGTGAGAGAGCTAGTTAGACACACATTGCACAGGCACACTACATTATTTCCCACAGCTCAAGCTCACACGTGAAGAACAGCATTTAGTTTGTATGTGACTATCACAGGCACTCTGTTGGAGGTGTGAATGTGTTTTGTATATTTAGAAACTCTATCAATTTCATGTCTACCACTCGAATCTTAGTTAGCACCCTCTTCTGTTTTTCTCCCACCTTTTAATCTCCTCTCCTCTCCTCTCCTCTCCTCTCCTCTCCCACAGAAATATGGGGTGTAGGCTTCCCAAGTTGCGGAAGGCAGAAGAGAGGCGAAGCCCGGGCAATATCTACTCCACGCTTCGGCGGCCTCAGGTGGAAACTAAAGTGGGCGTGACCTACACCTACCACTTCCTGGATTTCCTGTTGGGGAAAGAAGGTATGGATTCGATTATCCACGTGTTGTCAATCATTTCCACATAACAGTTCTCCTGTGAGCACTTTATATCATACAAATCCTGAATTATGTGTCAAGTTTTTCCTTTGTCCTTTTCGGGCTGGGCTTGTGAAACCCTGTGAGATGTGACTTGACTTCACCCACACTTGCATGCTTGAAATAGTCATATGATTACTTGTTTCCTCATGTAACACTTCTCTATCAAAAATGATTGACACAGAAAATAATGATGGTGACCTAGAAATTTCTAAGCATTTTGTACTTTGAAAAAATGATCTGGAAAGGTTTCACAAGCCCAGTGGTTGATGTCCCAACGAGGGCTGATTAATTCTTTGATTTATTTTAGATCATTAAAGCTGCTCTAATAAATATTTTATTAATAGCCACAAATGAAATGAGTTTGTCTAATATGAAAGGGGTCATAGTGATAAACCCACAGAAAATTATCAACCAACCCTCCAGTTCCCCTTTTCTAAGTGTCTTAGTGACTTTCAGTTTGTTGTTTTGGTTTTACAGCCCACCACTTTATTGTTCTGATTCAATCCCAACAGTTATCAAACTCATTTCCAGCCACAAAAAAGCTACTTCTACACTACCTCCCCAGCAGTAAGCAGCAGACGAACAAAGTTAGTGACTAGCTGGTGAATGTTTAGCAGCTAAATAGCCAGATCTTTTTTTCAGGAGTTGGTGGAGACCAAAAACTGAGCCAAAAGGAGAGTGAGCATAGATTTACATTTGCCATTTGGTTGGAAACAGGACTTCAAATAAATTATAAATTTACAAAAAAATTATATTCACTTTGTATGGTTGTAACCGGGCATAGGTAAGTGTTTTATTCATGATAAAAAGCTGAGAAACACAAGGTCATATGGTCAGATTTATCTTATTTCCTGAAGAATTGCACAGTTTTGCAGTGCCTCTTTGCTCCTAAGATGACAGATTCACAAGTGTCCAAAATCACTCACATGTACTGTAGGGAACAGTGAATGAATAAATGATGGAGGAGGTGATTTATGATAATCACAAATTCTGGCCATCAGATGCAGCAGACAGTCTTCATTCAGATCTGACTCACATTTGTCCAAGTTCCACTCCGGAGGTGGGAACAGGCTCCAAGGAATGTGTCTTCACATTTGGTCATGATCCAAAGTAATTCTTTTTACTGCGCATGTTATTCTTTTTCAGTGATGGTTGTTTACTTGAGTTTTCTGTTTCACCCCACTCTGCTTTGTCATCCTGAACCCTGACTACAGTGTTTGTGTGTGTTCCACTCATAAAATAGCCACAGTTGCTATTCCAACTCTAACCAGTTAAATGAAATGTTTAGATCAGCATCTCTGGTAACTCTGTTTTTTTCCCCCCTTCATACTGTATCTTGAGGGCGAAAAGTGGCTTATGAGCTGAAGTTGTGTCTTTGTGTGGCTCCTGTTGCCGGGAGTTCAAAGAGTTCTGTAATTCTCAGATTCAGCTATATTGTGAACGCTGTAGCCATGCCCGCCAACTTCCCCCTGCCTCTCCCTCGTACGATGACAATACACCAAAGCTGGTGTGCGTTCGCATGCTGTCTTAGGAAACCGTGTGTGTGTGTTTTTTTTTTTTTTTGTGTATCTGGTTGTGAATATGAAAAATACCGTCTGATATCATGTGAGTGCGTGTTTGTTTTTCTGCACGTGTGCATGCTCGCTCGCAGCGTCTCGAGAACGTTTGATGAGAATCCTCCAGAGGCGTCTGGTTTCTAAAAATACTAATTCTGCCATTGTGTTGGTGCGGACTGCAAAGTGATAGAAGGGAGGGACCAAGGGGGAAAAGAGAGGCGAGGAGGAGAAACAGATAGTGTTAAAGCAGACATAAAAAATCACCTCTTTTTTTTCCCCCTTATGGCTTAATGTTTCTACAAGCCTGCGTCGTGCACTCCATCACCCCAAAAGCTGAAGCAGGTGCAAGTAGCTCACTGAAGTCCTTTTTAGAGTTTCCAATGCAACACTGTAACAGACAGCAGGCATAACGCCACAGCCAAGTGGCAATGGTCTAGTTGCCAGTCGGCTTCATTTTCAGCCAGCCCTGTTATGTTTGGCAAATGAGTTAGGCTGTAGTGTTGGCTGAGAGAAAATCTGGCAAGGCGAAATGGTGGTGGTGACCAAAACACACAATAGACATGAGGACTGCTCGTCTTTCTCGTTGCTAAAGGCAGTGGGCAGATAGATTGTCTAATCACATGGGCACATATAGATACATAGTGGCCACACACACACACACACACACACACACACACACACACACACACACACTGTTCATAGAAGTGGCGATGGCAGCTCATTCAAGCTTGCACAAAACACTTTATAGCACTTAGTCAACAGAGTTAGTGTTATCTTTCAACAGACAGGCGGGTCATTTATATGGTAAACTCAGTGACGCCACCTGAGCTTCTTAAGATGAGTATACTCTATTTTAGGATAAACACAGCTACCGTGAATTGATTGTGTGTGTGTGTGTGTGTGTGTGTGTGTGTGTGTGTGTGTGTGTGGTTGTGAGTGGGTGTATCCCTGCCTCTCACCGCCTCTCGTTCCATTTGTGATAGAGAGACCAAGAGAAGTGAAGGATTCCTGAAGGATTATCTGATTGTTTGTGGAGATTGAGGGACCTCATTCCCAGCAAAAGGATTTATGTGTATTTGTGTGTTTGTCCGTGTGTGTGTGTGTGTGTGTGTGTATGTATGTGTGTGTGTGTGTGTGTGTGTGTGTGTGTGTGTGTGTGTGTGTGTAGGAGGCAGATAGAGGAATCTGTATGTCAGTCCATGACATTGAGGAAACCCACGGTCAAATTCATGCTTTAATTCAATTTGGCCTCCATTAATAACATTATTTCCCTGCCAGCGTAGCTTCACGACTCCTACACAGTAATGAAAAACAAATATCTTTGCGGGTGCCCCTTCTGACATACATGAGACTAAGGTGGTTGTTTATTAATCTAAGTTGTGTTCTCACGGAGAGAATGTGTCCAGAATGTAGATTGCCGTGCGGTTTCTGACTCAACCTTTTGACTAGTGAATGATGAAACTCACCAGAAACAACACTGGATGATTAATATACTGTTTGTTTTATGAGCTTTGCCCGAACTACAGCAGTGCTTCAGCTGAGAAGTATTTCCATGTGACTAAGCCCAGCTCACGCATACTGGGTCATAGTGACCCTGTGGTGAATCCAGGGAGGATGAGGAGAAACACAGTACGTTCAGTGTTCCAGGCATTTGGGTTGCGCATCACATATAGACCACTTCTTTGATTCTCAGCTCTATCTCATCATACGACCTAAAATCAATGTCTTATTCTACTGAGCTGCCTCTCTGTTTTACCTTGACACATCGGCCACCTTTACAAAAAGTATCATGATCTTTGTTATCCCCATGGTAACATTGATTGGTTACCTTGACATGCCAGCAGGAACGTGCAATATGAAATGTAGCAGCCAGGTGTGACATTTTAACCCAGCCTCCTTTTGTCATGCTCAGATAATGAGCAGGAGAGAGTGGAGAACAGAAAAGAGGTATGGTGGATGGAGGTGGGGGCAAAGTAGAAAAGAGGCAGGAATAAAAGGAAGTGAAGGAGGTGTAACAGGGAACAGAGGGTGAGAGCGTGAACAGCACAGAGATACAGCGAGCGTTTGTCAGGTCATGAGCGAGGAAGGGAAAAAGAGAGTTGGGAGGTGTGAGAGCGTGCGAGCGGGCGAGCGGGAGTCAGGAGTCTGAGGATGTGCGAGGAAGTAAGTTAGGTGTGATGCTGTGTGACTAACACCGGTCTCTGAAGCAGACAGCGAGGGGCTGAACTCTGCTGATGACTTTCTGACGCCCTGCGGAGATGGAGACCCACTCAGCTCATTAAAACTTACAACATGTGCCTCACACTCAGCGGCATGTGTGTGTTTGTGTGGCTTTTTGTTACTGTATATGCCTGTGGGGGTGTTTATTATGACTGAAGGTATATGTCTACACCTGAATATTGTGATGGATATTTCCTCTGTTGACAAAGAATGATATACACACCCTCTGCCTCATATGGCATGTCTTCTGCTATCAGGATCTCCGTGTGATGTATTTGGCTCAGAGAGCAGGCAAAGCACAAATACATCAGTTTGATAGATCTTTGCTGTCTGACAAACTTTTTCCCAGGTAAACACATACACCTTTTTTTCTTATGAAAAATGATTGAGAATACCGATCTGACACGGCTCAGATCATTTCTTCTGGATCGTTCCTTTTTTTAGTCTTATTGGCAAAAGGGCTCGAGAGAATACCAGCAAAGATGGCAGAGAGATTCACAGCATCACAAGTACATGGTACTGTATGTGCCTTAAGTGCCACACTGCGTTCTCACCACAGCAAACCTTTTTTTTTTTTTCCCCTCCTGTTTCCACCTTCTGATTGAACCAGGCGCTCTTTCTCAGACATTTTCCTGTAAAGTGGGCGTTCTGAGCAGATTGGACCTCATTTGATAAAGCTCAGATGCTGACCAACAACTGCCATAGCCGGCGGCTACATTCCCTAAACAGTAGGGAGCTCCTGACTCCAGGAAGCTGATTGCTTTATAGTCACTGTTTTGGCACATATCCTTGTCTAAAACCTCTGCAAGTCATTAGAAGGCTATTTAAATAAACGTGAACCTCCAGCAAGCAAAGGGATAAGCCTCGAGGGTGGCTGTGAGTAGTAATCCCCATGCATCACCTAGCAAGCTTAGCGCAAACTCTTTCTTTCTCGTGCGCACACACACACAAACAGGCAAAAAGATAGTCCCCATGCACACTGCCTATGATACTGTGGTTCATGTGCACCACAAAATATGCTTTACAGTCACACACAGAAATTTTGGAGGGATTTGTACGAGGAATTAATAAGGAAGAGGGGGTGGGGTGGGGGGGTGGGACTCTCACACTCTGAATACAGCTCGTGAAATCCAGGGTCAAAAAGTGAGGCATTGCTCACAACACGACACATGGCGGCTGTCGTGTGGTCAAAGCTCCGGGTTGAGATGGAAATAGCAGAGCGCCGGGATCAACAGCTGAACGGCGAGCTCGCTCACTTCGTGTCCGTTTGAACAGCGCACCCTTGGATGTCTCTATCTCACCTTTAAACTCTTGCAAATGTTCCCACTCACACACACACGCACACGCGGGATCCTCCAAGTCACACAAATACTCATGTACTTGCACACACAGAAACAACCACTTCATCAAACATCTCCAACTCCTTCAAACGTACATGCACACACACACACACACACACACACACTTTCCTACACCCCTGCCCTCAGTAGCTGGGTCTATAAAACTCCACCCTGCTTTTTCTGCCCTGAGCATGTTCCCATGTTCCCATTCTGGAGCAGGATTGCAGCCTCCCTTTAAATCCCACAGTGGCAGACAGTGTAAATGAAGTTGCTTCCCAGCCTAAAGCGCTGCATAACACCCTAATAACTTCTGTATGCCATGCCTGAATTAGCTGCCTTGCCTGCATCTTGTCGGTGGGTGAGTGCCAGCCGTGCAGATCTAATGACGGCTAATGACTGTTTACGGTGACAGGATCGTTGTTATCCCCCACCCCAACACTCCACCCCAGTCTCCAGCTGGTATTATTATTATTATCATCACTGTACTGCTTTTGATAAGTCCCCACAGACACCCGTTTAAGTGTTTTGCTTGATGAAAGGCTCTCGTGGTTCCAAATGGTTATGCCAAGCTGATGTGATGGTTTGGATTTTCTCAGGGAGTTTTTTTTTTTTTTCTCTCCCATTGTTTCACTGAGATGGGAGTCAGGAGAGTGTGTGTTCATGTGCTTGTGTTGTAGCATGCTGGCCAGTTTCTCATATATATGTATGTGTGTGTGTGTGTGTGTGTGTGTGTGTGTATGTGTGAACATGCCAGATGATGGAGAACAAATTGAAAATGAGATGGCTTGCACATCTTTTTTTTTTTTTCCCCCCTGTGCGTGTTTGTGTGTGTGTGTGTGTTTTTGTGCGTGTCTAGTTAATTTATTCAGGTTATTTTTTCTTCTCCAGACCCATGCAAATGAGATTGAATGGGAAAGGATGACAAGCATTCAGGCACAAACAGACAGCCTCATCTCTCTCTCCTCTCTCTCTCTCTCTCTCTCTCTCTCTCTCTCTCCAACACTCCTCAGCTAACAGCCTCACGCTTTCTGTCTTCCTTCTCTCCTCTCATCTCTTTTTTTTCCATGCTTTCCTCTCTCTCTCTTTCTCTCTCACACACACCTGGCTTCACTCAGCGATAGTGAAACACACAGCCATACATGCACGTGTTCCCTTAAAAGCCCGTGAACACAGAGGGTTTTTTTACTACAATGCACAGACCCCGAGAGGGCGGTTCTTGCAAACACTGCGTTCTCCCTGGTGGATTTGCGGTGACAGTTTGCCTCCATACGATAAGCCCTGCAAACCATTTCGACTGGAGTAAAAGGGTTTTCTCTCCATTGTGTTTGGTAATAAGAGAACTGGCTCTGTGTTGGTGATTGCAGCTAATACCAAACGCCCGAACAGGCAATGTGATAGCATTGTCTTTCCAACCTTTTAATGTATGTGTGTGCATTTTTCATTATATTCATGCAGGTGTGTGTCTTTGCACACGTGTGTAGATCTTAGTGTGTCTTTCCAAAAGCCAGACTGAGGTTAACAGTTCTGGTGTAATTAGTTTCAGATTTAGCATGAAGATGCCATGTGTTGTTGTTCAGCAGGAATTATCATAATGAAACATGCTCTGTCTTTGTTTCCTTGTACCCTTTGTCCCTCTTCCCCCACAACCCCCTCTTTTTTCTTCCTCTTTGTTCCAGCTTTTATTCACTTCCAAATACCTCACCACTGCTCTTCCCTGCCTCTTTTGCTACCTGTCATGTCCTTGTCATGACCATTTCCCATTACCCCTTCCTGTCTAACTGTGTTTTTCTCCCTCCCCTCTCACCCTGCAGAGGTGCCAGTGTCATCAGTGCTTTGTCTCTCCTCGGTCAGAGAGCTACCGGTTCAGGTCAGAGAACTCTACGCGCAGGGTTTCGTCCTGGTCGCCGTCCATCCGTTTGTCCATCCCTGTGGCCCTCGTCACGCACACATCCAGCGCCAGCTCCACCGGGCCGTGTTGGTCCGTGAAACACCAAGGTACATAAACTAAACGCACCCTTGTCCTCAGCATCGGCACCGCCTTTATAGAATAAAACGGCTTTGACTGTAATGATTTATGTAGCAGATTGATTAAGATAAATGAGATGATTCATTTGCAGCCAGATTTAGACAATAGAAAGTAGCAGCTTCTGCGACTTTGTGACATTTGACATGGAAGCCAATTGAGACCCATTATCACAAGAAAAACTCTGCACCTCACCTCCGGTGCTTGATGTAAAATTAATTGCAGATGAGTCAGCCACACAAAATGTCTAATATTAGCCCACTGTTCCAATTCTTTCACTTTTGACTATACATGATAATACACTATACTGTGTGACTATTCTGTATACTGTGCATCTCCTCTGAAACCCAGTTATTCTTTGGTGAGACTAAAAACTGCAATATTCTCAAGCATATTTGAGCAGATTTTCACACCTCCCTTCTATCAGCTCTGGTACAGCATGCTACGTAGCTGAGCTTTATTCTCAGCATCTCACCGTGGACATTACTGACACATCTGTTCAAACAGGAACCATATAATGACTTTGGTGATCCCCTGACTCTCCATCCAGTGCTTTCTAGCTGGTCAAAGTTTGCGCTTAACCTGTGAAATATCTTGTGCCATCTTCCGTGGTTACAGTGTGTCCAGTTATTTAGTTCATAACATTCAGTCTGTACAAATCACATATGACATGCCTATCAGCCACAGCAGTGAATATTAGCATCCTAAACCACTGGGCAAAAATATCTGCTGTCATTGTCATTGTGAGCATGTTTGCATGCTGATGTTAGCATTCATCTCGAAGCACCACTGTGCCTAAATGCAGCTTCACAGAGCTGCTAGAGTGGCTGTAGACTCTTAATTTTGTTTGTTTGCTATTAATAGTATTTGAGCCAAATATTTATCACTTCCTAGTCCACCTTCTTCAGAGAAATTAAAGAGATAAAGTGCCACTTCACTGCAAATCCTATAAATACAACATCCTATTATTTATTGTCATACGTTCTATATCATTTTCTGACATTTCCAGACATATGTGAGTGATCTTCAGTGGCTCAAATGACCCACATACTCTATACATACGACATACCTGACATCATGTTGAATGTAATGATAATTTGGATGAAGAGACGTCTCTGTCATATAGAGATGGAGACCCCTGCGGATCGCTCTTTGTGAACCATGGCTATGATTTGTTGTCACTATGCAATTCAAGAGATTCCATTGCTGAGCCTACAGTTTGGGACACCCTCTTGTGTTCTGTGCACTCTTTCTACTATAATTTCAAGGAATAGCTTATTGTATGCACCCTCCCTCACACACAAACACTGACACACACATGATAGTGCACAGGCAGGTGTCGGGGCTGCTCCTTTGATGCCCCTCCTGCCAAGTGGTCCTGCTGCTTCCTGGCACCTGTCACCGTGGAGACGGCTGATTGCATCACCAGCGCTCACCAGAGGGGAACAGCACGCTAAAAGAGAGAAACCATCTCTCCATCCTTTCATCTGCTTACTTCAGTGATGGCCGTCCCCCCTGTTTCTTTTGTCCTCCGCACCACCCCCTTCACCCCCTTTACACTGCCTTTTATGTCTCCATCACCACCGTCCCCTTTCATCAAAACCCCTAAAAATGAAAGAAAAAAAAAAAAAGTCTGACAGATGTACTATTTCAAATCTAGCTGAGAATGTCACTCACGCCTCAGAGCACAAGATATTACCACGGCCTTCCCACTGACCTCAATCCAAATCTGAAGAGGCGTATCTGAATACTGCTTTTACGATTGTGTCATGCGGTGGGAGCAGAAGGAAATTCGGTCCCTTTTTTCTCGTCTAATAAGTCTATTGTGTTCTCAGTGAATGTGTGCTCTCCTTAAATGGGAAATTCACCCTGTACCAGAATTGGCGTTATGTTTCTGCTGTGATCATTCTGGGTCAATGAGTGGTTGTGAGCATGTGAGCGCGTCTGCCAGAATCTATAGAGCCAAGGCTCGTTTAGACTGTAATGTAAATGGGTGATTAAACCGCTGTGGTGATAATAGACAGGAGACAAACCTAAAGGAAACAGTCGTAGGTAATTTAACAGTACGAAAATGTACATTTTCCAGTTCACAACAGCAGCACTGAACAAAATGACATAGGATTGATGCTTTACGCTGAATATTTGTTTAAGCTCTTTCAATTCTCACCCTGTAGTTCAGAGAAAAACCAACTGAGGTGGGGAAGACATCGTCTGGAGACAGATGTGTGTGTGGCAGGTCACCAGTCTGCTGACCCTGAAGTGATCCAGAGCTACGTCAAGAAGGTGAGTTCAATAGGGGAGCTCAGTCATGCCAACCAAGCTTGGTTGGTCTAATATGATTTACTTGTAACGGATTTGTCTTCAAATAGAGATGTTCTTTTGGCAATCGATGTTCTACAAATGTTTTTTTTTTTTGGCTAGAGTTTCTAGGGGAGGTCAAACAGGGTCTTTGTGCCCCTGTAGCTTTAATAATGAACCACCTACACAGGTTAGAGCATTGCTCGAATTATTTTGAGGAAAAGCTTTCTAGTGAAAACCTCAAAGGCAAATTTAAGCGAAAGACACAGAATCCTTCATTTAAAAAGAAGAAAGGAGAACAGAACACATATTTTAAATCTACACATATTCTTTAAAAGTAGTAGGGATGTACTGATCTTGCACTGAAATTCTCTCCCAATACCTATTACGTACATCAGCTGGGGGGTCTTTACAGATGCAAATCTAATCAGTTTTATATGGTAACATGAGGTCAGGGTTTACTATGGCAATAAAGACTGAGTTGGCAGTCAGTGGTTTGTTACGTTTTTTGATTAGTTTTGCACAGACATAGTCACGTAGCTGTAAAATGACATAAGAAAATGAACATTTTAAAATAAAATAGGAAGCAAAGTGCAGCTAACCAGAAAAAAAAGAAGCAACCCGACCGTTCCCACATGCCAGTACCCTATTACATGTCATCCTATAGACCTGTGAGGCCCCCCACGAGGCAGGGAAAAAGAAGGTGGGAATAGGGAGAATGGGACAACTTTAATATAATAATGAATAATAATGAAAAAAGAGATAAGAAAATATAATGGAGCCAAGACATCATCAAAATGAAGCAAGGCCCTGATGAGATGGTTTTGAAGAGGTAACCAGGGCTCATTCAAAGATATACGAGGCACTGATTTAAACTCCTTTCTAATTTAATATGAAAAATGTCTTTGAGACCGATACAGTAGGAAGGGCGTAAAAATAAAACCGCTAGCCAATGGTGTTATAAAAGCAATGACCCACTGTGAGGTAAGTGACACAAAGCGGCCAGTTGTTACTTAATAAATGTAACTGAGAGCAGAAACACAGATTTTTATGACACTTACCAAGAAAGCGGATTTGTTACATCGTGTCTTAATGAGGTCAGTATCTGCGCTCGTATTTAATCAGCGTATCCCTAGAGAGTGTGTTATGTTTGATAGCCACGAAGAGAGGAAGGGCGCAGACAACTGGCAGGTGGTCTACATCTCCTCGACCTCAACTGTCTATTTAAAGAATATCCTTTTGGAAAGTTTGCTTTTTGCTTTTTTTTTTCTCAGCACCATTTTGAAAATGCTACATGGCTGCTAGTTTTGATTGATTTGTGTTGTCTATCCGTATTGTTTATGATCATGTGTGGACACCGCACCAAGGTGGAATGATCCATTTAATACCCTGTAGCAAACATGCTGGCACTAAATCATCGCAAAGACCATTTTTCTTACGGATGTTTTTATGTAAGTTTCTCTCTTCCTCCATAATTTCTAGGAAAATTTGAAAATCTTTGCACTTGATTACAATGCTTGTATAAAGGTTGTATAAAGCTTTTTGTGGCTTCAGAGGGGACTATGTGAAGTGATGTCACTTGAGTCAGCATTGGTCAGGACCATGTGGCAACCTCCATGGCTGTGAAGTGAAGCCTTTGTGGCAAAGTGCCAAAAACTGCAGTTCCTCAAACGGCCACTTGAAGCTGGCTCCGGAAGTGAGTCAGTCTCCATAAGCCCCCATGTTAAAATGTCCAACTTCACAGCAGAAATAAACGTTTACAGTCTGGTACAAAAAACTATAGCTAATTTCCCTGTTCATAACAACTGTAATGAGTCTGAATTTTTATATAGCTCACTTGTTCAAATTATATTAAACCTTAAAGTGTGGCCGCTTTGAGGCCGGGAGGCGGCCAGGGCAGGACTGGCAACATGGTGGTGGCCAGAGTCACCAGACTGAGCTTCCAAAAACAGCTCTTCAGAAATCTGTGGGGGACATCACAGATATGCTGTCCATTCTTTATACTGCTAGTGGTCAGGCATAAAGACTACAAGTGACCACAACTACTGCAAACCTCTACTTATCATAACTCACTAGCCTGCTCTTCATCTCTGCTTGTGGCTGCATTAATCATTATTAGCATAATACACCTGAGCCTCCGACCACATCCTCAAGTTTCATTTTGGGCAATGTAGGCATTGGGGTTTTGTCAAGGAAGATGGCTCTCTGGAATAAAAAAAGATGCTCTGCTGCCTTAATTATTAATTCTTTGTATTTTTCAAAAGTGAGTTTTTCAATGTTATAGGAGTACAGTGGAGTACTCTTGTCACAAAACCAATCTTTGTTGAATCCACCCCTCCTTCCTATCTGTCTCCGCACTTCTTGCACTGTGTGTTTCCGTGTGTGCCTTTCAGGTTGGCACAGCACCGCTGTGACAGTGAAGGAAACATTACCGGGCTCAAAAGGCTACAGGCAACTGCCTATAATTGCCTGTCTGTGCCATATGGTAACACTGCTTTTTGTCCTGACATGCAGAGCTTCTCCAATTCACATGGAGCAAATTTGATTTGGTTTTCCATTTCAAATATTGCAGATTTACCTGATTGGAAGGATTTTTAACAATACTGGATTTCCACTAGTTGCATCTCCCGCGACATTGCTCACTATCCTGTGACTATGAAACAAAAGCAGGAGCTGTATAATGAATGGAAGGTTACAGAAGTTATCGTAAACTATAGTTAGACTTAACCCTAAGATACCACAGCGTCATCACTGGCATTTATCAGCTGTAAAACTCACTTTCCGTCGTCTCTGTTCATGAATTCTCCAACGGCCCTACAATGGGAAATGAAAATGTGCTCTATTGAATAGATTTGCATCTGAACACCCATAGAGCACAAAGGGAAACCTGATTGGATGGAAATGCACATCACTGAGTATAATGCGATAGGCTCCAGCAGCGTGACATGAATAACCAATCAGATCACAAGCTGCCAGAGAGAGTTCGAGATAAGAACCCAGGAGCAGTACCGGGCAAAGAGAGTGACAGGCTGGTGTGTGTGTGTGTGTGTGTGTGTGTGTGTGTGTGTGTGTGTGTTCAGTTTTGAAATTCTATACTTTCTATTTTTCCAGCACTTACAAGCCCACCCACTCTCAATCTGTCTCCGGACATACTCATCTGATAAAACTCTGTGTAATAGTGAATGCGTTAGATGGTAGTATGGAGACAGTTTCTATGTAAGATGAGTGTGTATGGATGAGTGAAGTGTCAAAAGTAGTGAGTAATAGGGGAAGATGTGTCTCATTATTGTTTGGTGGTAGTTTGCAATCTGATTTCTCTCCCGTTGAGCCTGTCTAAAACTGTCAACCCAAATATCAACTGACAATTAACCACCAGAGCTCCACAGGAGGGAGCGGCACACACACACACACACACGTCACACACATGTACACACACGGATGCGTTGAGATAATGAGGTCCTTTTGTCATTTGAATATTTGATCTTTGCAGATGATTAGGTAGGTTGTTATTTTGCAGAATATCTACTCTGCGTACATCAGCCTTTGTTTGTGTGTAAATGAGGCTTTGTTTGTCTGACTAGAAGAGATTGCAAATTTATTTGTGGTGCTGTGAATGACGTCCTTTATATGTTTGTATCACTCAAATTTATTTTAATAGACTTTTTGGTGTTTATGGATATTAACATTTATTGTGTGCGTGTGTGTTACCCCTACAGATCCAAGATGTAGCGGAGCAAGGGGTGATGTTTGTGGGCTTTCTCCAGCAGCCAGGCGGAGGTCCCTGCTTCTTGGGTCACTGTGACCCTGAAGAGCTGTCCTCCTTACATTCAAGCCCTTCACCCATACACCGACATCCCTTCAGCGCCAACACCAGCCCAACAGATCCTTCAGAACCACATAATAATGACACAGAACATGACCATCACCAACTCGAACATGAGGAGTTAGAAGACGTAGAACACCAGAAGCCTTTGATGCCAAGAGAGCCGGATTTCAGTCCTCTGAAACTAATTCAGAGTTTAGAGCTTAACCAAGAGGAGTCCAATGAGCAAATCCAGACCTTAGAGATCAGCCTCAAAGAGTCACTAGAAACAACAAACCAACCTCAAGATTACAGTAAACCCAGTGTAGACACAGTCCCAAAGTGGTGTCCAAAGCAAAACCTAGCAGAAGCCCAAGGGAACCAGCTATGTCCCAGCACTCCAGAGGCTGCAGGTATAATCAGACAGCAGAAGGGCCAACTACCAGACCTCAAAGAATCCACAGAGAAACATTATAACCTTTCCAACCAGAGGAAAAGACAAAGTTCAAGCTCCGACAGCTGGCTCAGCTCTCCAGAACTGGATCGAAACCATGAGAGAAAGTCCAGCTCCACCTGTGCAGATGGGCAAAGCAGAGTGACGACGCACAACAACAACCACATCCGCCTCAAGAGTTCAGAGAAAGACAGGAATCCAACTTCGCCACCAGTGCAGGCTAGTAAGTAACCAGCCTCCCGTTTGCTGTAGAGTCATAGGACAAATTATCATAATGCAAAGTTCTATTTGATGTCCAATTATCCTTTATGCGTTTTTGTCTGTGCGCCTGTAGGGATGCAGCTCTTTGCCTTGTACAACCACACAGGAGAGCTGAACACTTCTCCAAGGTTTTACTCACTCAGGGTGCCACTGCGAGTACAAAAGGAAGCAGGGCTAGTCACAGACATTAACACACACTGGCTTGACCATATGACTCAGCATTTCACTAGCGGCGCACACCTCATCGACGGGTTTTTCCAACTTGAAGATGATAACGGTATGTTTTTGTGGCCTTGAAATATTGTTGATAATATCAGTGTGAAACTTTAATCTAGGCAGCATGAGTGCCAAGTCACACCAGAAAGTGGCACAATGAAATGAATACTCGCATCCTCAGAGAGCAGCTCATGATGTAAACTTGTAGATACAGAGCAATGCAGCGTTCATTTGTAGTCATGGTATTATCCATTTAGCAGCATATAAGTACAATATTCATGCTCATTTTCACAACTCCTGAGAGAAATATCTGGCTCTTTATAGCTGTTAAATGTTCTGTGATGTTCACTAGCTAGTCGCTAACTTTGTCTGTCTGCTTTCTGTTGCTAGACAATTGGTGTATAGAGGCTTTATCTGTGCTTTTTCATTAAAACTGCCGTCTACTGCAGTTGGAAGCGAGGTTTATGAGCTTAGTGAGACTGGACCAAAACAAGTAAAGTTGTGGGCCGTGGAAACAAAACGACAAGCTGAAAGAAGCTAAAATGCTCCGTAAAGGGGAACCTATGGGGAACCTCAGAGTTGTGGGATAAATATCTAAATATCTACGACCGATTTCACATTAAACATAGATTTTTTTTTATAATAAAAAAAGATTGTTGCAAGTTTAAAGTAAATGTTCACATTACCTCCTGACTTAAATCTCTAGTTCCTGACAAGCTGCTCAGACTGTAGATCTCTGCTTCAGTGCTGGGTAATGGATGATATACATGGAGTTAAGTCCACAGCTTACACCATAAGTCACTGTTCAGTCACCCGTGGAATAAGAAGGCTTAAGCCAAAAGGAAAGGAGAGATTGGAGAGTGGAGATGAGCTTGTAACTCCTGTCTGAATCACATATATCCTCCTCTGTTTACCTGACTCTGACTCTAATTGTCCTGTTTCTCCAGACAATGGGGTTTCATGTGTGGACAGCGTGTTCATCTTCCAGGGCTCTGCAGAGGAGACCGCAAACACCTCTTACGACGCCATCGTGGTTGAGCAGTGGACTGTCGTCGACGTGGGTCTTTGAGTTTTTAATACTCTGGAGAATATGTGCACTTTTAGAAATCCTTTGTGATTGAAGGTTTAAGCTGTCAAACATTACATAAGAGTAGAGATGAAGGAAAGCAGCGTGTACGCTTGTGCCTGAACTGTAATTTGTTTGTGGATTTTTACCTTGTGTGCATTTGCGCTGTTATGTCTGAGTGGTTCTTTGCCTCTTTTCCCATCAAGGGTGTCGTAGTGAAGGCAGACTACATCCCCTTGCTCCAGTCTCTGGCTCCATATGGATGGAGGCTGATGTGTGTGTTACCTACACCGATTGTCAAGACCAACAGGTACAGATCTACAACCAAAAATACTGCACCCGTAAACTCCCATCTCTGCTAAACATGCAACCACTTAAAGAAAGGATTGATTACATCTCATTTCTGGGGAGATTTAGGTCTGACAGCGCGGCTTAGATACACAAGACAGATGGTTTGAGATCTGATAAATCATGATCATATGCTCATCTCAATGGGAAACCGCTTTTGAAATCTTCCAGAGCTGTGAACAACAGTCGCTGACATGCTGTTGTCTTGTAACCTGTCACTTTGCAAACCGCAGCCAACAGAAACTGTATTTCAACATAAGTGGCGGTATGCAAGCTCCTCAGATTATAACTTAACAGGTAACAGTAGTAAAAAGTGCTGCTCTTTTCTTTCTGTAGTGACGGGAGTTTGTCGACCAAGCAGATCCTCTTCCTTCAGAGACCCATTTTGCAGCGCAAGAGGAAAGACTTCAAGGTTTGTTCCCCTTTGTCTTTCATCTTCATGGCAAATCTGTCACTTGTCTCTGTTGTGCCTTTAGGATACGTGACTTTATGTCACAGAAAGCGCATTTAAAGTCATGTTACTAAATATGGGATGTACAGCAAATATAAACCAGCTCAGAAAAATGTCTAATAATAGGCTAATAGTCGACCTCAAACTGTACAGGAAAGAGGCATCAATGAAAGAGGCTTTGTTGTGGTTTGTCAGGTGTCTGGAGAGATGGAAAGAAAAAGACACGGCACAAAGCACAAAACTGTCTCAAACACATCTATTTGGTTTCAGATGCTAAACCTCAGGGGTCGCACCAAGACAAAGAAGAAATCTACTGCAGAAACACAAGAGGAGAGAGAGAACACGTACCCGCTGATGGAGGCAGAGATGGACAGGTTAAGAAGAAGCGCAAGAGAGGGGGAGGATGAGGCAGAGAGAAGAAGGAGCGGGGACAGCGGAAGGAGCGAAGGAGCAAGCCTTCAGAGAGGTGGAGAGGAAAGTGAAGAGGACGCGCAGCATCAAAAGGGCTTCTCGCTACTATCAGGGAGCAGGGCGTCTGTTGAGGAGCAGGAAGAGGAAACCAACGTTGATGAGATCCCATTGTCCAGGCATGAGACGGCGGCGAGATGGACAGATGTGTGTCAGAGAGATGATGGAGGAGGGGTCAAGGAGGAGGTGAAGATGGAAGAGCGGATCAAACAGCAGCTGTTTTCTGGAGTCTGTTGACATATTGGGCACAAAGCAGGCAAGAGGGAGATGAGACCTGTTTAGTCTGTCAGAAAAAAATAAAAGGCCTTTTAAAAGAACGTTTTGTTGATCTGGAGTCCTCTGTGGAAAACCCAGATGTAGTCAGTAATACTGTTACTAGTCATCACGTACTGTTATTTTCGCTTCAGTCTGCTCTGTTTAGGGCGTCGACACTCTCGAGATTCGGAGGTTGTAGCTCCCATAAATGGGAAAGTGTTGTGCAGTTCTCTGCTTTGGATCAGTGTTGCTATTTGATGTATGTGAAATGAAACTGTACACAGCTATAGAGTACAACCTAGAGCAGTCCAAACCTTAAGTATTATTTTCATGTTGTATTTTACTACTTTTGTCATAGGACTGTTTAAAAAGGGGAGTAATGATTCCACTGGCCTCGCTGTATTTTTCTATGTAAAGTATATAATTTAAGATAGAAACACAAAAGGGAGAACACAGTACGTAGTGCACTGCATTAGAGCCTTACAAACACATCTGCATTGGCTAATTTTCGCTCATTACAGTTATGTATGTTGTTATTGGCGTGGATGTCAGACAATATTTAACAAGTGCAAAAAAAAAAAAAAGATTGGAAATAATTTAGAAACATTGTCTTCATTACATACTCTAGTTTCTTTAAAAGAGTTTATTTTTAAATTATGAAATAAGTCACTCAATACTTACAGTATCTTGGTCACAACTTAAACAACCAAATTTAAGAGGTGATGGAAAAATTTTAATTCTCTATTGGTATTGGCCATGCTCTACATAGAGTTATTAGATGGTACATTTTATTGGGTCTTAACATTAAAAGGTCAGTTCATGTAAATTACAAAAATATATTCATATTGTCACTTAACTCTAGTAGACTCTAACCAATTTTTGGTTACATTTGGCCAAGTTTTGAGATATCAGTTTGGCTTTACTTCATTTATTTAAATGTGATGGAGGTAAAAGGAATTACATAAAACAAACCCAAAACATCTCTTTTCAGAAGCAACGTCGATATTCTAGCTAATCCACAGAAGTCAGTCAAAAGTTTTCTGCAGTGGAAAACAGTTCCCTTGGAAATTGATAAGATCGAAGTCTGTCTATTATCAGGAGTAATTTGGATGTTGCTTCCAGAAAGAAGTGTTACGTTTTTAAAAAATGCAAGTGCTCAGAGTCTTACAAATTATGACTGAATCAAACCAACTACAAGAGGCAAGTGAATAAAAAAAAAGTTTTTGTAATTTTACGGAACTGACTCTTCCTCTTCAGAAAAAAATATGTAAATTAGAACTCAACTATTTATGACTTATTTCCTGGACCACCTTGTGTTGTGTGTAAGTAGTGTGACATGTAAGTCTTTATATAAAAGCAGAGGTCAATAAAGTGTTTGAAAACAAATTGACTCCATTTCCTTTATTTCCTTTAAATCTCACGTTACCAGAATAAACAGTTTTCCTCACATGAGGAAGAAATGCAGAAACAACTCGAAAATGAGTCTCGACAGCGTGACCCCCCCGCTGAGAGACGGCAACGAGAAGCTCGCAACCATCTCTGAGGGATGTGCAGTGATCCAAGCCAATCAGAGACCACCTGGAGGTTCCATTACAGTGCACTGTGGGATACTCACTCCACCCGGGGATGAGAAACCGTTTATAGGCATGTGGATGTGTAATAGAAGTGTGGATGTGAGATAGGCACCATGTACGTATGTAACGATTTGAGAGTGAGTGAGACAGGCAGGTATACTGGCCGAGGGATGGTAGGATTGTCCAGTGTAACTCAAACTCATCAGCAAAATAAAATCTTTAGTTCTGCAAATAAATAGCTGAGTTATTTCACTAAGTATATACACACACATAGTAAAAAATATACCTTTAAGAACACATTTTCTCAAAGCAGAGGTATTTTGAGAGAAAAAAAATGGGTCACTCTTTAAAACACGTATGTACAGTGTAAAATAAAAGCACAGTTTTGCTATTCTTTGCACTGATTCTCTATATCCTAGATACTTTAAAGCAATAGTTTCACATTTTGAGAAATTCACTTTCTTGCTGAGAGCTAGAGAAGAAGATCAATACCACACTCACATCTGTCTACTAAATATGAAGCTAAAGCCAGCAGCTGACCAGACCTAGCATAAAGACTGGGAAGGGAGGGAAACACCTATCTGGCTCTATTCTAAGGGTACAAAATTGGCATAAATCTCATGATTTAACACAATATGTCTCCCCCATTGAACCACAATGTGTACTTTTTTACATTTCAGAGGTGTTGTTAACTGAACTATATTAACTTTGGACAGACCCAGGCCAGCTGTTTCCTCGTTTCCAGTCTTTACACTAATCTAAGCTACTGCTACTGAGATTTAACGAACAGCTACAAAAAGCCACATAGCAGTGTCCTAGGAGCAATTAGATGCCTTGCTCAAAGGGCACTTTGTTAGTGCAAGAGGTGGAGAGGGGAACTAGCATCTCTCCAGTCCCTATGGACTGAGCTACTGCCGTCCCAAGGTATTAATCTTCTCATCTGCGTCTTGGCAAGGAAGCCAAGAATAAGTAATTCCAAAAATGTCAAATTATTGTTTTAAGACGTGTTTGCATAGATACACGAGTGCAGAAATATTTAGGTCAAGAACTGGAGTATAACTAAACATCACTTATTCATTTCAAGCAGAACCAAAGTCACACGAAGTAGACTGGAAATGAGACGGGTATGTGGATGTGTAACATCTTCACTTTGTGTTACAAAGTGTTCATGATACACAAAGATTTGTGCGTTATTCAGCAAGGCAGTGAGCCCAAAAGTATCTTGCCATGGTTGAATTTTACAGTCTGCTCAGTCGTATAAGAAATAAAACTCATCTCTTCTGTCTTTGTGAGTCAGCTGCTAGCTGAAGAGTGGGCGGTCCCAGTGGTCTATCGCAGATCAGGCACAGGTTGCGGCAGCAGGGATCCGACGCTGAACTTCCTCAAGCATTTGAGCACTCGTATTAAAACGTCCACCTCCCTGGAATATTTCAGTTGCTCTTCATTCTCGCCACACCCCATAAATAGCCCCCCCCCCCCTAAATACTGCAAAAAGGAGCACAGCCAGGAGGAGACCCCTGTAGGTTTCTGAGAGTAATGAGAGATTCTACCACCATTTCTCAAAGAGAATTCTGTCTTTTGGAAGGCCAAAGTCCATGAGGGTTTTTGAAATCGCTTCAATCATGGGCGGGGGCCCGCACAGGAAACACAAAGTCCTCCGAGGGTCTACATGAGCCCGCAACTCCTCCTCTGCGATTCGCCCGCCTGGGGAGACATAAGGGAAGTCAATCAATTAATCAAGACTCAGTGCAGCGACACCTATTCCCTCCGAGTCTCCCATGTGGAACTTTGATATTGCCTGTTCTACATGACGACACAGATAAATCAACAAAGACAGACTACGGTAGAATGTGACAGTCACTAAATCATCTCCGCCAAACAAAGAAAAGTGTGTGTGTAGGAGGGTCTGTGTGTCTGGTTGTTACTTACGACTGAGAAATGGTTGGAGGTTCAGGTCAACATCTGTGCTTGGTTGTGTGACGTAGAAATCACAGGAGAACTTGTCAGGGAACTCCCGACACACCTCAGTGATGGAGTTCTGGGAACGCAGGGTGGATATTAATACATCTATAACAGTTTCTCTTTACATACTGCAACACACCTGCGGCTGTATTGCAAGTATGGTTGTACACCAAGCAGAGAGCAAGCTTTCCACACAAAATTACACACAAATGAAAAAATACATACCTTAAAGAGCAGTTCCTGGGTGTTCTTGGCACTGTAGCAGAGGTGGACAGAGCCTATGTTGTAGTCCCGCCCACCAGAAGCACGGTTAATATGCAGCAGATCTGAGGTGTGCAACAGGATAGAGTACAAGGGGTTGATCCCGACACCGCCGGCCACCAGCAGCAGATCCACGGAGGGGTCAGACGGAGACGGGTCGAAGAAGAAGTCCCCGCCGACACGCATGGCCACCTCGGAGCCCACCGTGCACTGGAGGGAAGGAGGGAGAAAGCTCAGCAGCTGAAATGCATCTTTGCAGATATTAAAATAAACTCTGAGAAAAGTACAGCTCTAGCTACAATTGAAGCCTCAGGAAAGACTAAAACAAACACTCAGATCAGCATCCATGCACACAACAAATCTATGCTATAGCAAGAGTAAAAGAGATTTCACAAGTTGCACAGAAAAGGTCTTTTGAAGTCAAAAGGAGCAGTAAATATGCCTCCATCTGCTTTTGTACACAACTGAGCACATATACTCGCACTCTTAATCTTCTATTGCGGTCCCTGCACTATTCCTGCTCGAGTCGAAGCGAAATAGCAAACAAATGGATCATCAAACGATCCTAGAGCAGAGAGCTGTACGTCTCAGAACACTCAAACACATCACACCGCTTTGTAATACTTATTTACACACTGCGTAGTAGCTCAGAGCTATTTATGAAAAGACCCATCATCAAACACAGGAGCTGCAAACAAATATGCAGCAATGGAAGGGAAGAGGTAAGCAGGAAGGGAACATGCTTTATATTCACACAACTATTAAAAAGCACTACACTTTGGAGCACGTCCTTGTGGACAAAATACAATGGTATGCACCAAGAGCATCATGTTTTTGATGAAGAGAGCAACTGAACCAACTTTAAATCGTTCTATAGTTTTATTAGTTTGCAGTTCTTTATTTATTCAGACAACATTTGTTTATATTTTATTTCCCCAGTGGAGGCGTGCTGGGCATTAAACTGAATTTCTAGTCTTGTCTTATACTTTTACATTTCTCAACCAGCTTCAACAAACCTTTGACAGCAAGTGCACAGGACTGAAAAACATCAGAGGTAGCCAAACCAAGAACAAGTTGTTAAATGAACTAAATGTTGTTAAATGAACTAAATGTTGTTAAATGAACTGAATGTTTAATTGTAACATTTTAGTACGAGCGAGTGCCCACTGCTTTTGAAAGTCAGACAAAACAGTTTCATTCTGAAAATATCATCCAACTCGCCGTTTTCATTTCTGTGCTTCACTTTTTTAGAAGAACCAGAGGTGTGATGGTGTGGCAGTCTTCATTTCCTAACTCTATAACATCATTTCTCAACACCCTGATCCCTTTGCTCCACTCCACTCTTTCTGCATCTCGTTTCCTGCACTCTCACCTTCACACGGTTTCACTCATGCACACACACACACACACACACACACTAGAGATGTAATCTTCCAAACCATTAGAAAGCTGCGTGGATGTCCAAATCTACTTTTCTAGGACATTTCTATTCCTCTGCAGCAATATTTCCAGGTTTTCAATATCAGACTTCTCTATATGAAAGATGATATATCTGACTGTCCCACTCACCGTGGTGTGGACCCAGTGCGCTGGGGGGTGTTTGGTGTATTTGACAGCCAGTTCAATGACGCCTTCCCTCTGCAGCAAACCCGGGCTGGAGCACATGGAGAAACCTCCGACAGTTTCCACGCCGGGGATGAAGAAATCCACCCTGCACACGCAATTAATGAATTAATTATTTAAAGTGGAAACAGACAACTTAACATGGTGAAGAAATGAAGGGAGCAGAGAGATGCATGTTCACTGAAGAGACAAATCGAAATTGTCATAATTTTATATTGAATTTGGAAACAAGGCAGACGCTACTCTAATGACGTGCACTGCAGAGTAATAACATAGTTTGAGTAACGTTATTGCCTTGCACAAGCAAGTAACTACAGCAGGGGTTGACATCAGGGTGGAGTGGGGAATAACATTAACATTAGGAGAAGAAGGCAGAGTTTGTTCATTTATTTAGTCTATATAAAAGTCTCATAAATGAAGCCTTTCGTTTTCCCAGGAAATATCGTGCCCGGTGGCAGACAGAACTGCTTACTGAAAGCGAGGCGTGACGGGAACCAATCTAAACACGGATGGTGTCATTATTTCATAGCCATTACTCTGTGCAATCAGCATCTAGTTCATAATGATTACAGGAGAAAAAAAGTAGTGGCCTATTTCCGCTTTGATCAGTCAGCTGATTGATTTTATAAATGAATGTTTGAACTATCAAGGCTCAAACCTGTTCGCAGCACTGCAGAAGCTAGAACTGTCAGGAGTTACAAGAACTGTGTATTCCAGTATACAGTTCTTGACAAGGCTAAGTCTGACTGTGGATGTGTTGTGTTGCATTACATGTGTTACAACTGGAGATGGATCGATATCAATCTATCGTGGACACATCGGTATAGATATCCTCAAATTGTTTGACAATCTATATATTAAATTATTTAACATAAGGGATATCTAAAATATTCTTTAATAAAGTTATTTGTTTGTTTGTCTGAGTACTTTTGCATTAGTCCTATCTGTGCACAATCCACAGAAAACATCTAATCAAAAATCCCATATTGGACAATCGTCTCATATATCTTGTGTTCTCACACAAAAGTAACTCTAATTGGAAGTACAGCTGACTTCTCAGATCTCTCAACAATAGTTATTTCAAGGGTTAAAACGTGAATGAACTGAGGGTCAAAGTGTGAATGAAGGTAGCGTGATGTCCTTTGACCTCGGTGAAGAGGGCAGCCTGTTCTGGAAACCGAGTTGAACAAAACCAAACCAGATGGAAAGTTGCCTGCTAGTAAGTTTAAACAAAGTGTAGTGTCCCAGTCTTACACCCAACATAGTCGCATCTGTCCATCAATAAGCAAGGCAGAGTACGCCCAGAGGGAAACAGCAATGCCGAACAGTTGGGCTAATGTTCCACCAACACAATGACCCACTGTTACACTAGAGAGACACTGACTCCACAGCCCTCAGAGGCATCATAAATATGGATCTGCTGTGAAGACGCACACATATGTTCCACCCACCACCACCACCTCCTCCTCCTTCTTCTTCTCCTTCTTCTTCTTCTCCTCTCCCACCTGGAGATGAACAACTGAACAGTCCTTTTTCTCAGAGACACTAAAACTCAAGGATTTCCATCTATTTACATTCATTATCAGGCACCACAGGGCGACTGGCTGCCGGTTTTATATCTCCCCGCCGCCCACCTACAGTATGGGCTCGTGTACATATACTGCATGTGCAAGGTACACTAATTAACATTGGCAACACTGACAGACACAGACTCGCAGAAGAAAAGCTGTGCCTTCATCGAAGAAATGTTTAACCTGCTGTTATGATTATAACAGAATCACTGGGAGTTAGCATGAAAGCTCGAACATTTCACAGTCGGAAACAAGCCACTGGCGTCTGAAGCACCTTTCAAGTGAAAGTTTGCGGCGCACATACAACCCAGTGTATACAGCAGATTCATACACAAACCTATTAGCAAACTTGAGCTAATTAAGTTCCCAAATGTTTGTTATCCATCCTTATTAATTATCCTTAAGTGTATTCGTCTCATCAGCAAGAATCTGGAGCTGGCTCACATGTTGACTGTGATGTAAACTCCTTAAGTGTTGAAGTGAGTGAGAAAACCAACCAGCCAATGGTAGGACAAATCAAACACAATGCCTCCACCTTGTGGTTATTATGAGCACTACGGCCACCGTAAAGGGACTCCAGCAGGATGATTCAATGCAAAATCAGACACATTACTTTGGTTGTCCTTTCTGTTTCATCAAGTGTTACTACTATGGGGACTTTTAAAGTTTAAAAAGACTAATTTTGCAATGCAAAGAACAGGAAAATGTTTGATTATCAGGGTAACTCTGGTTCTGAGACCCTGGTTTGTGAGATTTTTTCTCCGTTTGCCCATCTTGGACAAGTCGCCAGTTCGTCACGGGGCCAACACAATGAGACAAATCATTCACGCTCACATTCACACCTACGAGTGACCTGGAGAGAACCCATGCAAACACGGGGAGAACATGCAAACTCCACACAGGAAGAACAGTTTGAACCAAGAACCCTCTTGCTTTAACCTGCACCACCATGCTGCCTTCATTTTAGATTCATACATTTTATTTATATGTACATGCCAACTATGGTGGCTTTGCAGCAATTCTGTCACAGATTTGTTACACATGGGAGATCCCTGACATTGTAAAACAAGACCAGCCTGACTTTATTAATTTACGTCCAACAGGAGAGGTCACAAGTCTAACTTCTCAGTCTCATTAGTGCAATGCCTCAGGTGGCACAACACAATGTGACCGTGAGACCATGAGTTGGTGAAAAGTCTACTCACCACTGTCCCGCTTTGAAGCTGAAGTCTGGATCGACAGCTAGTCTCAAACGTTTCACCGTCTCTGACTCATTTATGATGCCACATACTTGAGCTGGATACAGAGCCTGTAAGGCCGCCAGTCAAGAACACCAAAACACACACACGCACACACACAGGAAGAGAGCAGAATTCAAGAGTGTGTCAATAATCTTAGAATATACTGTTAGCAAATGATACTGTTACAACGAAATACAAAATTTCAGCTTACATTTTGTCTGGTGTTGCTCGCTGTTCTCTCTAGATGGTCCATTTGCCTTTTGGAGGACATGTTTCTTCTAGTAAAAACCAAAAAAAAGAGGTCATTTTTAATCACTTGCTTTGTATGTCAGCTGCTCTCTAAGCAGCCTAATGTGACAAGAGTTTTTAAAACAGTGAATGGACTTTGCCCTCAGTGCCAGAAAGCAACAAAGTATTTAAAGAGCCAGTTCTGCGGATCACACTTAGTTAATGTCCAGCCATGCAGACAGGTCGGTGGTTTTATGTGCTTACATTCTGAGATGTTGGTCAAACTCACTTCTGTTATAAACAAAGTTTTTATTTCAGGTCAAACTGGAACAAAACACAAATCCAAACTGACAGTTTACCTGTCGCCTCAGGACTGAGCAGTCAGGACTCAATAAACAGAGCCGGTATATTCCAGATGAAACTCACCTTATGACGGAGCTGGGGGCCCGCAGCCGGCAGCACAGCAGACCGGCGGCCGGACACGACAGGCTGAAGCTTCGGGCAGCGGAGGACAACAAACACGGGACGCTCATCACGACCTGGGCCGATATGAGAACAGAGCATCTGTGTGTTAAACATCAGTCATGACTGACTGATAAATCCTCTATATCAGCAGCTGCAGCTGGAGTCACCCCTCTGGATGGGAGGAGACCAAACAGCATACTCTCACAGAAAAGTCTAGTATACCTTACATTCATGTCAGGTAACTACAACAGAAAACAGCCTCCAGACTACTGACAACAACAGTCTGACGGACTAGGATGAAAAGAAGAGTCAGACAAATGCTAAAATGTCATATACAGACCAGAAAGGTGGATATGTGTGTAGCTGTGGTTATATAAACTGAGTCTGTCGTGACCTCCTCCGTCATGCGGCTGATGGTTAGCTTCGCTGTAGCTAACGCCGCTAGCAAGCGAACGGCGGTTTCTATGACAAAGACACACAATAACACGGAAAACATCGAGCTGCTGAGCTTACCGAGATAAGATGACACTCTGTTTTTGTCAAACGGTGTTCACATTAGTCGTCACTTTCCTCAGGATAACCTTGGTCATGTTTTCATTACATGACAGGACTGATATCTTCTTCTTGAGCTGCGGCGGCGGCTACCGGCTTCTTCGGCTAGGAGAGACGCTTGGCAGTCATTCTGCCGCAGTAGCGCCCTCTTCTGGACGGGTGGCTCCTGGCTTCAAGTCAAGTCTAGTCAAGTCAACTTTATTGTCACTGCTTCCATATGTACAGGACATACAGAGGCGCAAACAGCAATGTACATGAAATATAAAATATAAAAAATATATACAAGTTAAAAAGATATCTAAGAAAAATATGGCAAATCTAAAAGATATAAACAGTATAAATATGGCAAATATAAAGGATTCAGCGGTATAAACAGAATGAACAGTATAAACAGTAAGATCTATCAAAAATAAAAGATGTGTACAGTGTAAACAGTATTGTAAACTGTTTTTGGAATGGTGTACGGCAATTGTCTGTACATAGGGCTTCAAGGCCAAGCTACAGCAATGGATTTCTTTTTATATGTACCATTTGCTATATGCTTTCTAATACTTGTGTATTACTCAAACACAATATAAGTCCCTCAGATGTTAATAGATGTGTCCAGAGGTTTTGAGTTGGTGACACCTTGAAAGCTGCCACAAGTGGTGGAAATAAACTAAATAATGTATGCGAGTGCTCTAAATATATATATATACTGTTTTATGGATCTTTCATGGATCCACATGATAATCTTTTGGTAAGAGTCTGGCAGTGCCTGTATGTGCTTTGTCTTTGTCTTTGTTTGGTGCAAAAAAAAAAAAATCATGTAAACTAATTGGCCAAATTTGTGATTAAAGAACCATAAATCAGTACTGAAGTGCTGAAATTAGTACTGAAATTCAGAATACATCAAATTAGATGACTAAGTGTCTGTTTATTTTATTCAAGTTCAAGTTGTCAGAGCACAATACTGAACTTTTATTGCTGCCTTATCAATAATAGATATAATCTTTTTCATGTGACCTTGTTTATTTTTTAAAAGATATTGACGATAGAACATGTTGTCTCTTGCTCATTTTGTGAACTTGGAGTACATTTGGACGAGCAACAACTGCACATGAGTGCAAAGACTATAGAGTAGGGATCCTGAGGAAAGTCCCAGGTGTTGATGGAAACCTTCCTTCTCCTCCCTGCAAGACATGGAAAGCTCCAGAGCAGCCTCATGAAAATATTTGGCACATCAAGCGTCATCACATCATCCGGGCGAGGAAAGAGCTTGTGAGAAAAGACTCCTAAGCTTCATCACTCATCATATCATCAAGGCCGAGTCTGAGAGGAATCCACTCCCACCCAGATACCCAGTGATGAGGACAGCCGGCTGTTCTCTCAATTTCTCCCTGAGTCTGTCAAGGAGGAAATGTTTGAGCAGCATGGCTCCTGGATAAGACACACCAAGGCCTTCTGGAGGGTTTTCCCCAGGATAGCAAATGAGGACATCCTGGAGCACCAACAACAAATCAGCAAGCCTTGTCTGTCCAATGGAGATGAAAACTGCAGCTTCAACAACTTTGATGAAAGTGTCTGCCATCGGAAGTGTCTAGCTGGAACAGCGGCGCCAGAAGAACCAAAACCAGAAATTAAGTTGTGCCAGCCACTTAAAGTCACACTGGGCAAGGTTTTGCCTCACAACACCTGGCTGAGTAGAGAAGGCCTGAAGGAGGACCACCTAAAGGTGACTGTGGGCTCTGCAGCCAAGCCTGGAGATGAGGCTCCATATAACAACATCCCATCTTCTTCAAAAAAGATAAAACAGAGCCAAAAGAGAATTGACCCAACTGTGGCTGCCTCTGCAGGAAGCACGAACACAGAGCTGCTTACAATGACAGAGCCTGAAGGGAAAAACAAGAAGTTCTTTTCTTTGGTCTGTGGCCAAACGGAGGAAGACATAGATGCTCAAACACAAAGGCAGTAGCCCCAAGCATCAAGCTCAAGCTTCATCAAGCATTCAACACATTTTCTTTAGACATGTTTATTTCTGCACACTTCTTTTGGGTTGTGAGCTTAAAAAGCTCTTCATTATATTATAAATAAGAATAAAACATACATATAAAAAACAAAATAAAAATCAATTTATGATAAATAGGTAGAGAAATGTTTTTTTTTAAAGTCGCTTCTTCATTTCAGCCAATCAAGTGATTGACACTCTAGACATGTTCATGTTTGCATTGATGCGAAGACACAGACACGAGTAGGGATGTTAATATTGTGCAATGCTTTGCAGTAGCATGTTTACATCAGTAGGTGGCAGAAAGAGACAACTAGCTGGTAGTGTATCAGTTCAACAGGAGGACAATTATGAAATTTATTTTAGTAACATTACATAAAACTTTTATGTGCATTTATAGTTTGTAAAAGTCTCGATTCTACTTTATGTGGGAAACACTCCTGCACTAGTTTGATTTGATGTTTATAGGTAATTAAAAAAGACAGTGTCACTTTTCACACAATTGTTTCAAAAGTAAAAGGCCCTGATTCAGAATTATTAAGTTTTCAGTGAAAGAAGAACATTGTAACATGGCTACAGACATTCTGCAGCTGCCCTCAGCTGAGCATTTTAGCATTTTTCAGCTCATTGTTTTGGTTTTCGACTTTGTTTTGGTTCATTCACTTATCAACCTCATTATCACCACCAGCAACAGGTTAGGTTAGTTAGTGAACATCTGTTTGTTTTTCTTTTCCCTAGGTTAGTCAGCACTTTTTGAGGAGATCGATTTCTTTTGTGATCTTGAGCTTACATTGCTTCAGCTTATCACGATTTCAGCACTTTGTTGTAAGAAATTATTTCACTTTAATGGTACAATTGGTTTAATTGGTTTGAGGACCGGAGGGGAAACAATCTTTGTGTGAATGATTTGAATTGTTTTTCCACTACAGGCTGTTGCACTTTTAAGATCAGTTAAAATAGGGAGTGTGAGAGGTGCCATTTTTATGTTTTAGTTTGAAACAATTATGTAAACCTAATCTAGATACAGATTATGTGTCGCTGGCAGCACTGACAACAAATATAACCTGTTAATTTCATGGATTATCACCAAGCCTAGTCTACAATGACACAATATTGCATCTTAAAATGTAACAAACTGTTGAATCATTTAGTTTGGCTCCATCTGGTGGTTAAATAATAGTAGTATAATAGTTTTGCAGTAAAAAGCAGCTTGATGCCAAAACATTTGACAGCAATTTTGCTGCTTCCTCAGGATGTTTTGGACAGATTTTTATTAATTATCTATAAATGATTATAATTTATTAAGTGTTTGTATTTGTACATCATTTGTATTTGAATTTGTATTTGCTTTGCCTGCCACTCTGAACTCAATGACAGCATGAAAGGTTGATGCTACCTCTCAGTTGGAAATGTCTGAAAGCGTGCCTGTGAGGACAAACACAAATTCAGTTTGGTGACCTCAACATTATGAGCTCATTGTAGTAAAATGAAAACTAATGACCGAATGCCGTGCTAACGGCTTCTTAATTGTTAAATAATATAAGGTGCAATGTTTGTGTTCAGGTCACGCACCTCTGTTGTGTCTCTCCTCTCCAGGGTGCTTGGAATAAAGTTCCCAGGGTACCAAGGGCACCTTACTAATGTAAAGGTTCTGGGAGATACCATTTGGTAATTAATGTAGGGGTGTTACATGGATGTATGTAACACAGATAGTAGTATAGATGTATTTTAATGTTGATGTCAGGTGAGGGGCAGATTCCCCTATATTGTGCGAGGGCCGAGGTTGCTGCCTTTGGCAGGCTATATAAGGCTGCCAGTTTCCAGCAAGACTGCTGCTCTCAGAACCACGTGTTCCCTGTTGTTCTCTGTTCCCTAACAGTTTGTTAGAGTGTCAAGCTCTGGGATCATGACACTAGAGACACTAGAGAAGGCTAATGAAAGTTATAGTTAAATTTTATAGCTTCAAATTTGTCTTGAATAAAATATAGCATACAAAGTTGTCAATCGCATTTGGAATACATGTTTCATCTAACTTTAAAACTAATTCATTAGATTGTTGGCAACATGTGGGTGTTTCAATGGTCAGACATCCTTAATGCAGTTCTTAGTGGTTGTGTTTCTGTACTTCTGGTGTTACAAGGAAATGTTAGCACTAATAAAATAGCATGGAGTGATAATGGCAGTTCTCAGAAATCCAACAGCGTGAGAAATACCACGATACAGAGCAAACAACAACACAGTGAGTAATGTAACAAAAGTGAACTTGGTTGTGGGTAGTCAACCAAATCTGTGTGTGCATAGCTGCATATTTATAGGCATGTCCTTTTGTTTATTATAATAAGAGTACTAAAAAGACAGGCACAAATGGCCAGTAACTGTTAGATTCCTTTCTGCATTCCTGAAAGTTTCATCTGCTAATCACAGGTGAAGCTCGGGTGAGTTTCAGCTCCTTCACTTAGAGTTTAATAACTCCAATAGAGTAAAACCGGCCAAACAGTCCAATCCTCAAATCAAGCACACAATGCAATACATCGAAACTCATTCCATTCACAAGAACAGAACTCGGCCAGCTCCACCCAAATATTCTGCAAGAGACAACTGTTTATTTGTTCAGTTCGCACAATTCCTGCTACTATTTCACTCATTTAACCCTAAGTTGTGTGTTGGAACTTATACATTTGTTTACCTGTGGGGTAACCAGTGTTTAAAGGGCCTAGAAGGGTTTGTCTGAGAAGGAAACCATGTCTGTGCTTGTGTGTCATTACTAGCCTTAGATACAGTAGCTACTGACTTCCTTTGAAAGGTTTTTGTTAGCTGACTCTACCAGTTCAACTGGCTGCCTTCCTGCTCTCTTTCCCATGGTTAGCACACCTTGGTTCAACCAGTTGTTCAATACTGCACAATGGCAACTACAGATTTTTCAGGTTTATCACTTCACAATGACTTACTAGACTTGTACGCACGCAGCACATGTGTGATGCAAGCACATCTCTGCCGTCATTGCACACGAAAACACGAGCGCAGGGCATCGGGCGCAGGTAGTTTGAACAGTGTGCATCTGAGTCAACATAAGTATTTACGCATGGTCGGATGAGTCACTTTGTTGTGTTTAGTGTGTCTCGCAGTGCAATTCTGTCTTAGGCGATGACTATGCAGCTAAATATAAATTAAGATGGCTTTTTGGAGATCTAAAAATAATCACTGATGTCAATTGTTATAACTGAATACCAGTTCCAAACAATAAATAAATGACTTCATATTTGGGATAAAGTGGAAAATAGGAATTAAAACCATTTAAAATATAAATATAATGTTTATGCAGATATTTTTATATTTTAAAGAAACTGAAAGTGAACTCTTCCTGTGTGTAGTTGTTAGGGGGGAAAAAAAACAGAAACAGATACATCTAGAGGTTATTACATTACGCGCTGTTTCAATATCTCTCTGGAACGTCACTTAGTTTTCTCCACACATTCTCTACATACCTCGCGGTCTCAATTGGCAAAGATTTCAGTCTGAGGAAATCCTTCAGTCCTTCAGTTCAAACCAGAACATGTTTAATGAGAGATTAGGCTTTGGGGCGAGGATAGTCTAATGTTTATAGTGCAGCTCTAACGTATCTAAAACATCTCCAAATGTATGCTTGAAGATAATGATCGACTTTCAGTGAGACTACCTGTGGTTAATGGAGAGGAAAGCAGATATGAAACATGAGATATGAAAGAGGTAGAGCAAAAGTGAGAGGTGATATAATAACATCCTGGGATTATAGTGATACTGTTAAGACCAAAAGGGGCTGTATCCATTTATCCAATGATTGTTGTTTATTTATTTATTTATTATCTAAGAGTAGGAAGTGTATTATTTCAGCCATTTCAATTTTACCTGATGATTCATTGGGTAAAAAAAAAAAGTCTTAAATGCCAAACATTAAATGGTTCTGGCTCATGAAATGTAAGGATTTGCTTATTTATTTTATTTTTTATTTTTTAAAAAGGATTATCTTTTGGTTTTATTCTCTTGTGTGGACAAAGACATCATCCTGGGAAATTGTGGCAATTTTCTCTATTCTATTCAGATATATTATAGTCCAAGCAATTAGTGTTGTAATCAGAAAATATGTAACAGATTAGTTGATAAAGAAGTATCACCAGTTGCAGCCCATCATCTCTTTATGTGTCTATGTGTGTGGAAATGTTTATGCATTCAAGTGTCCATTGCATTCAGGCTTACCTGTATGTGCGCAGACAGAAGTACAATGAAGAACAGCATTCTGTGTGTGGCGGAGTGATGAAATGACACTGCAGAGTTTCGACTGGCATGGGAATTGGTAGGAGAGGGAGTCCCTCGGGTATGCAGGCCACCAACTTCTGAAGGAGAGACAGAAATGGCAAACATGCCCGTTGCCACAACAACTTTCTCTCAAAACTTTGGAGGAGGGAGACGAAAGGCATTCCCTGATTCCTCCCTCCTCTCTATCATTATGTCTAATCTCTGTTTCGCTTCCCTGCCCAGAATGGGTCTTCCCTGTTGGCACCAATCCACACAGAAACCTTTTCTTTCATTCCAAGGTGCATACCAAGGAAAAAAAGGCTTTTCTCAGCATAACGTCACATCGATTTCACATGTTGTGGGGATCTTGTGACACTACGAAACTTGGCTTCCACACAGTGGACAGTTTAAGAAGAAAAGACTGTCTCATTTGTGATGTATTAAACCCCTCACTAACGTGAATGATGTGCAGTGTGTCCCAATGTCTACACGAGGCACTGATTATGAATCGGTTCAGAGAAAATTCAGCAATCACTCATTGTGTTTTGAAGCTGGATTGTAGGTTGATAATTTGGTTATTTTTGAGGAGGTTTGTATTACTGAGATTTTGCAGTATGGCATATTTTATGTAATGCTATATTCTCTATGTGTTGTGTATGTTTTCGTAATGAGGCTGTGGACAAATGTTATTCAACACAATAATGTTTTTTGTATCATATTCAGAAGTGTAGTGGTGCCTGGAGATGTGGGCATACTCTTCATTTAGGCCTCAAATTTCTTTTTTTATGGTAGGAAGGCTAAGCACCCTGTATTAAAACTGTATATTTGCATATTTAGGACGCCCAAAAATTGAGACAATAGTATTTGCATATCGTCATTTAACTTCTGCCGCTTGACTTCAGGGAGTAATGATAATTATGAAATTAACATTAATCACAGGAGAGGTGCAGATTTTGCAATAAATTCTGGCTCACCAAAGAGTGAGACAACTACATAATTACACATTTTGAGTGACGTATTCCTTACTCATGACACCACCCACTTGGAAATTTGAAATGGAGCAACTATCTCATACCATCATACCAAGATTAATCTTACAATGCAAACCACTTAAATACAACATTGAACACACTCTGAAATTACTTGACTATTGGCTATTATTTTCTAATAAAGCACCCAAGAATATGTCAGTTATGCGCTGTCAAAAGGAGTAACCATCTCAGCTGGTGTTTATTTTATGTTTATGTGAATCAGAAAGTCACCTCCAATGGACCATTCATTTCCATTTCCATTCGGAGAAATTACATGCGTTACAAATTTCAGTAAAAGTATCTTTCTAAACTATTCAAATGAAAAGTTCTAACTGTGTCACATTATTCAAGATTGCATTTTTTTATATTGATGCATTAAATTGAAAGCAGCATTCTGCTGGTCTAAGTGGAGCTAACCGTAAGTATGTTATATACTGCCGTCTTGTTCATCTATAATAATGCATCATATTTCACAAGTTCATCATGGAGGAAAAAGTACAATGAGATGTAGTCAAGTGAAGAACTGACCTCAAAAATGTATATAGAACTTGTGTAAATGTAATTTGTTACTTTCCCTCACTGCAGACCTAATGGATTATTATAATCACAATGTATTTAAGTAGCATGTTACTGTAGATATGATTATGCTTATTAGAGAGAAACTGGCAACACAAACCCAATGTACCCCATGAACCTGATATAAAAGTTTCATCTTTCATATACAGTTTAGCTCTTTGTGTACTGTGTTGCAGGTGATGTAACACCTGGCACATCTGGGCTCTCGATAAGACGTTTCCTGCTCATGTGTCACTCAGTGAGAGCCTTACGGACGGGAATACAAATTACATTAAACTTTAATGAAACTGACACCAGAGTTAGACTTGAAAGTAAAATACAAGGATAAGTAGAAGCATCCGGAAATACCCCAGCATGTGAAACTGGCGCCAGCCCCAACTGCTTCCCCTCACTTGATGTGAACTTACAACAGCCACAATTGCATGTCTGGTGCAGAAATGTCCTTTCGGGAGACTCCTGTCCTGACTTCCTCCTGACGCACGCCTCCGCTGATAGTTTCAGCACAGGGTCTCATTTCACACCACGTAGCCTGGTTGCATGCTGCTGAGCACAGCCTGTTTTGGTCGGTGACTATGAATTACCATTAGCTTCGCTAAGTAAACATTTCACTACCCCATTCCACTCCTGGACAATGCAGGCTACAAGTCATTAAAACCTAAACTACTGGGCGTCCAAAAAAAAAATAGAACATAATTTCGCTCCATGGCTTGGGTTGGGTTGGGCTGATACAATGGGCTCTTTTTTTTTTTTTTATCTGTCACTGAAGAGGTGCAAGCTCCCATGGGGTATGTTGCCCAGCAACCATAAGCTCCACCCACCATCCCAGAAGCTTCACCTGAGCGTGGCTCACGTGACAACCCCTGAGAGTTCATCCAATCAGGAGTGAGGACAGGTGCTTCGAGGTGAGAGTTTCGGAGGCGGAAACCTGCTGGTTCAGTAGACGAGACGAGCCGCTCCTTATAAATGTGTCAATTCAGTTGCACTTTTCTCAAGATTTGCCGAAGGAGAGAAGAGATATTTGACGGGAGCAACAGAGGAAGAATTCAGATTGTTTTGGAGGTGGGAGATGTGAGGAGGCAGGACACCTGGCTTGTGCGTAAAATGGATACTGCTGCGACCCCTTGAAAGGACTGCTCTCACTGTTGCGCTCCACCACTTGAAGAAGAAGACACTGACACTGTCCTGTGGGTTGAGATCTCAGCACAGTCAAAAGTGTAACTTTTACACTTTGCTTTGGGTCGTCTTCTGTCTCCACCGCACCTGTTGTAGCTCGGGTGAGTGTTCATGAGAGCCCTTTTTTTGCGCATTGTTCGCCTGTGAATCACAGCTTGAGTTTGCTCCACTGTTCTCACGACTCATTAAACCAGTTTTACAGAAAAGGTAATCACAGTTACACTGGTTATTCTTAGGATTAGTTGGTAAGAAGTTGTCTCACCAGTGGAAAATGGTTGACGAAGAGGTGACTCATTCAAATTTGGAGACGGTAAATCACGATTTTCAACAGAGGATTTATGATGATTATGGGTGTGCAGATGAATATAAGGAACAGGGACAGAAGTTGATGGGAATGATTTGATTTGATACCAGAAAGTAAAGGGAGAGTAGGTTCAATCAGGAGCCAGCTCAGAGTATGTTAAAAGGTGAAGTGGCCTCACACATGTAATTACATCACTTAATTTAATGCTGATGCCAAGGACACCATCTTAGCTACAGATGAATTACTGATGACATCTGTTTCCTGTTCCAATTTCCTCCCTCCAGTCAAAGATGACAACAGAGAGGACCCCATGGTGGAAGGCATTCCTGCCAAAGAGGAAGACTGGAGGCTCCAAGGATACCTCTACAACTCAAACCTTCGGACCGGACTTCGACCCTTTTGCCCTGTCTGAGAAACAGAAAGAGCCCACCGCCGGAGCAGCCTCTAAGACCACCGTAGACCAGTCCCAACAAGGATCCAAGAGCTCCAGCCTCCTCAGTGATGAAACCTTTGACGACTCCCGCCTGGAGTCGGTCTTTAATGAGCAGACGTGTCGCAGGAACATGAAGGTGTCGCGCTCAGGTCGATTCAAGGAGAAGAGGAGGGTGCGCTCGAGCCTTCCTATACAGGACAAAGAGACAGAGAATGGGGCATCAGCGAAAGAGGACATGCGGTGACGGTGAGGAGGAGGAGGAGGAGGAGGAGGAGGAGGAGGAGGTGATCAAAGACGCTTTTTACAAAGATGCTTGAAGAAAAGGAGAAGGATTTGAGTACATGAAGATGCTTCCCTCCATACCATTCTTCTTGGTATACCAAGAGGTCTGCTGTATGTTGGTTATGATGGTGATGATGAAGATGAGAAGGAGCGTTCAACTTTTAGCCTAGTACTGCAGAAATAATGTGATGTGGTACATTAAATATTGGAAATTTGAACATTTTTGTTGATGGACTTGTGCCAGATGGCCACAATAATGAAGGACTTAAAAAAATGTATTATATTTGTTCTTCATGATGGTTATTGAACCATTTTGCCAATAATATCCCATAATCAAAGCTCAAAAGACACCCAGTACTAATGCAGTAAGCACTAAAGAGCCCAATATATAATTTATGTCCCACAGCGCCCGTGTTTCAGTCCTGGATGGTGTCGTCATTGGAGAAGTCCTACAATTACCTACAGCCGTCTAAGAAAGCACAATCCTTGAATGCCATTTTCTGTCAATGCTCAAGTCAAGCCTGATGTGCTTCAGGAAAATATTGTTCATAAGATGTTTACACTATTTCTATACTAATAATAATATATGTTTAACAATGAAGGATAAGTATAATGCTCCATTTACAAACGCTTTTGCAAAAAAAAAAAAGAAGAAAAAAAAGTTGATTCTAAAGGGTTAGAAGGATATTTTTGAAGGTGTAAAATTATGTCATTACATGTGAAAAGAAATCAAGTTAGTGGAAGAAATTAAAGAATGCTTGTGAACAGCTTTTAGTCAGATGCACAACACTTGCCAGCAAACATGCATAAAATACTTTGAATGAAGAATGAAATTCAGCCCACATGACAGAAAGGGTCCAAAACAAAGCTACTACTGACAATGAAGTGAGACGCTAATGTTGTGATATCCAACTGAATGAGATATGGCCATGTAGTTATAGAACTATGATCGAGCCACTGATGTAGTTGTGTATTTTGGATCACCTGTGAATACTTAAATGAAGGCAAATAAATCTGAGTATGAGTGTGTGTACGTGCATGTGTGCTTCATTATCCTGTTAAATCACAATCTAATGGTTCGACGTTGACAAGGACAACTTTTTGTTGTCTGACATTTTACAATTCAAGGATTACAAAAGAACATATAAAACTGGAGGAAATGTGAACTTCAACAACAGCACATGAGCTAAAAGTGCAAAAGAATATGAGATATTTCCTCTTGGCAGCCACGTTGGCGTTTCATCGTCACTTTACAAGAAGTTGTGACTTTCACATTGTGTCAAAGGGCAATTATAAGGAATTAATGCCCTTTATTTATAGTGTTAGAGTATGTCAAACATTATGCTGCCCTGTCAGTTAAAGGGAGGAGCACCCCTGTGTCACTGCATTCCTCTGTCACTGAGGTGTGTGTTTCAGCTTTCATGTTTATGTAACAGGGCTATGACTGATGCGGCATTTATGTCTATAAAAATCACATTATGATTTATCAGAGTTGATGCATCATCATCATTTAATCATCTCAGACCAGCTCTTTAATTACGCAGCAGCAGCGTAAGTGCAAGTGAAATCAGACTCTTTGATATTGAATGTACGCATTTAACTTGTAATGTCATATATTCTACACAAGGGGGAGAAAATGTGCCGTCACACAGCAGATAAATAGAGTTCAAGTAAGATACAGAGAGCTGAAAAAAACAATCTAAGAGAGATGATAGAAGAGTCACTGCTGCGGGCTATTCGTCTCTCAGTCCAAACCAGTTCCCGTGCATGCGCTATGTTTTGTTTTGTTTATTTAATTTCACAGGTGCAACTCAAGGTGAAGGAAAGTTTCCAGGCAACTTCAGTATGAACTGATGTGATGACACCCAGCAAAGTGTACTGCCTCCCCGTGTCTTCATTGGTCCCCGTGTGCAGCGTGGGTCAGTAAGGTGTGGCCTTGCGCTGCTCGTCTCCTGCAGAGCGCGCACAGGGGCAAAAACAGCCAAATCATAAAGAGACCATTGTGCATGTGCGTGTGTGTGTGTGTCGGAGGGGACCACTATCGCATGTTGCCTTGTGGACACAAACATGAAGGGAAATTAAAACTTTCTGGAGCTTCTGGAAACGTTTACAGGAGCACAGATTTCAGATAAGTGGTGTCCTCATTTGACTAAAAATAACTTGGAAACTTTCTTACCGGCCCGCTATGAGGAGCGCACGATGAGTCAAGACTGCTGCGCTCCAGCTCACTGAAGCTGCTGAAGTTGCTCTGCAAACAGGTGGATTTCGGATATTTCTTGAAGGTAAGACAACTTGGTCACTCATGCGCATTTATGGAACATGTTTTTACTCTTCCTCCTACAAAACCGTGTGATGAAATGTGCAGAAATAAGGGAGAGAACTGTTGAGAACAGATGAGTCTTTCTTGTATGTGTCCAAAGACATGGCGCATCAAACGTGTCTGTCTCTTAATGTCAAGGCTTGGCTCAGTGAATAGATACTCGATGTGCAGTACTCACTTTAAAGGACAAAGTAATAATAGAGCAATAATAATAATAATAATAATAATAATAATAATAAAGTTTCTCCAAGTATTCTTACCTACAAACTTGCACATTGAATGAAGGTGACAAAATACAAATTAGGGAATATTTTATATGTTATATGGTATGTGCATGAATAAAAGTGTATATAATTTTGGCTGCCAAAAAGTAATTCACAGACAAATTACTTATTTGGGTTAATGAACTTTCTGTTAATATATATGTGTATATATGTGTATTCTTTTAATATTTGAGAGGTTGTCAGTGCAGTCAGTACGGTCAACACCAATCACAGATATAGAGCACATGAAATTCATTATACTGTACTGTGAATTACAGTTGTGGTCTCTGAGACCCCAGTCAGAATGTTATAGTTACGCCCTCCCCACGATAATAGTTTCAGTGCTATGTCATAGTCTTCAAAGTCAGTTAGATCAGCCTCAACTGGGTCTTTCAATCTTTTGCATGTCTTTTACATAAAAAGTGTAGAAACGTGTTAAGCCTGCAGCAGCTGCCACTTCCAGCTGCTCGTGTGTCTCATCAGATCTTTGCCTGATGAAGAACAGGTCAAAGAGGAACAACAACTGGTGTGAGAGGTGCATTTCCGCTCAGTGTCCCAGCTGTTCTTCTAAAGCTAACCAGCGTCCAGCTTTGCCCCTTTTAAAGACCTCCACCGACAGTGTCACGCAGTGTCTACTTGACACAGATATGAAGATAGAAATAGCAACGCAGGACGGCCTGCCAGTTGCATAGACGGGAGGCATGAACTGTACACACACATATACAAATGTCGACAAAATAAGAGCGACAGATACACAGAGAGTCAACAAAAACAGGTTCTGTTCTGTGTTTTATTAAATTTCTCCGGAGGAGCATGTGCAAATTCCACAGAGAACTGAATGTGCACAAACCTCGGGCTGTTTTCAGTCTCACACAGCCAGCTCGTCAAGAATTTATCATGTCACGAAGTTTGGGTGGAGGTCTCAGTGTCTGTTGCTGTGGATCACTTACCAGCTGGGTTGTCCATAATCCTGGACATGGGCTGTTCTCGGAAAAATGTAGTTTGGCCATGGCTGCTTATCACTTTGATTATTGAACCAGTTGCTCTTGTTGACAGAACCACAAGACATCCTGTATTCATGTCCAGGATAATCTAGGAAAAAAGAACAATGTGCCTACAGCTTACTGAAGCACTTTCCTGCGGAGTTTCCTCTATGTGTTTTCCATTAACTGACTGCAGTGAAGGCTTTTGGTCAGTGTGCGACTGAAGGGTAGGGGTCCATTACTTTTCACACAACAAACTCCATTGTTCCTCTCCCAAGTCCCACTACAGGGCATTGTGAGATGAAGAGGAGGACTTGGGTGAAGGGGGGTGGGTTGTGTGTCAGATTTCTCTAGAGAGGATGGAGCGTTTGCTGTATCCTGTTTTGTGCTGTATGCTGGTGAAAGCTCTTCCTGTTCAGGGAAGAGTGTAAGAGGTCACTGAACGTGCCCCTTAACACAGTAGCTGCTTCTGGTATGCAGGGCGAAAAAAAAATAACTAGAAGCTGGTCAGTGACTTTAATGCATGAATAGGACGGTGACTGCATTTGTTTCTGCAGGTATCTGAGGCCCGAGCATGCCAGTGCCCCCTCCTCCTCCTCCCCCGCCCCTGGCTCCCCCTCCACCACCACCACCGCCCACCGCTGCCCTGCCACAGGTAAGACCGTGTGTCACTCGGTCATGCAACGCTCATGCAATTGTAAACACCCACTTGTGTCCTTCTCACTGACCGTCAACCATCACCTGGAGGTTATTTGCATTATTGATTGAGGTACCACACACACTCACACACACACACACACACACACAGACAGCAGACTCTCAGTAGCAGAAGAGTGTTATGTTTCCACAGCAGGCGTACAGTGTCCTCATGTTAAATGAGTTGCTGCTGCTAGCAAACAAGGACCTGCAGGGAGACACACAGCTTAGTGGCTTCATATCATCAGAGGTGGGAAGTACAAATATATCAAAGAACAAATATGTTGTGACTGTGCTTAAAAATAGTTTTTACAAGTATCTGTAATTTACTTGTGCATTTATTTTTCTGACAAGTTTTTACTTTTTTTGCATCATCATACCACTTCCCAATATCAAGACCAGTGCATATCGCACATGATAAAAACGAAGTAAAAGATAAAACAACCCAACAACACGAGACAAGAGAGCCACCCTCTTTGTTAGCTTTGTACAGAAACAGCTGGTATAAATGACCTTTAGAGAAACCAAGAGTACTTTTTACTTTTATACTTTGAGTACTTCTTCTCCTGTCTTCCTCACTTAACCCTTTGCTGAATGCTTTCGTTGCACCTTATTCTTGTTTATATCTGCTTGTCAGAAGAGCTGAGGTGAAGTTGAGTGGATGATGCTCCAACTAATGATTCTTTCTGTTTACAGTTAGTTGATGTGTTTTAAGATTAAATGTTTATAATGTTAGAAAATATAAAAAAAAAGGTCAGTCAAATGTCCTGGAGTCCAAAGTGACATCTTCAAATTGTCACTGCAAACTGCAATTAAAAACAAAATGCCATAAATTATTAGTCAAAATCGAAGCAATGAATTTTCTGTAAATTGACATAAACATAATAAAGTTTTTTTTTTTTCCTCCTTCGTCCTTCCTTCCTGTGTGACAGTGTCCGTCGGAGCCTCCTAAGCTCCAGTCTGGTGGAGGAGGAGGTGGAAGGAATGCCCTGTTGGCCGACATCCAGAAAGGAGCCAGGCTCAGGAAAGTCACGCAGGTCAACGACCGCAGTGCCCCAGTCGTCGATAGTAAGACCAACATCCTTACTATGCTACTAATATACACACACGCAGTCTGTGTTAGGACAGTAATTGGTACTCAAATGCGTCTTGTGTCTTCGAGGAAACAGCTGGTTTGAGGTTGTATTTGTGTATTTTGATGTATAAAAACAACGGGGAGAAGGTTGTATTTAGTTGTAGCTCACTGGGAATATGTTGTTTCTCTTTAAGCTATATTTGAGCATGGACACACACACACACGTACACACACACACAACAAGTGCACACTTCAGGAAGGAATGCCCTGTAGCAGATAAGGATGTGGGCAGAATAGGAAACTACAGTGGCAAACACATTAGACAAGACTTACATTCTGTCAACTCTAGTCAACTCAATAAGCGCTACATAGTTGAATTCTGTATCATAGTGTTTTGGAGATATGTTTGTTCAGTTAGTCAAGGAATGTGCTTAATGTTAAGCTTAACATTAAATAATTACATGTGGAGCCAGGCCAATTGGCCAACTTAGTAGAAAGGTGTGTAGTTGGGCCTCAGGGACATCATGTGATTTGGGTGGTGCAAAATGTACTCATGTTCCTGCCTGTCACTCTCAGCTTCTTTACGTTGCCCCAGTTAAGAAGAAAATTCCCGCAGTCTACTGAGCATGTAAAAGTCAACTTTGTGTAAGAATCAACTCATTTGTTAATGAATGATCTACACGATAAACCCCCCACCAAAACCTGACCGTGTACTTTTGAGTAAATGAGCACTCACGTCATTGTCATTAATCATTTGTGGTGATCCGCAGAGCCCAAGGCTACAACCGGAGATGTGTCTGGTAGTGGTGGAGCTTCTCAGGGCTCATCAGGAGGGATGGCGCCCATGGGACCTTCTTTGGGTGGGCTCTTTGCTGGAGGCTTCCCCACTCTCAGGCCTATAGGACAAAGAGACTTAGCAGGCAAGACCCCAGGTTGGTGCAAAATGTCTTGCTCTTACTAAATCTAACTTTTTATGAACAGTTTGACCATCAAAATGACTCCTCCTCTGTGTGTGTGTGTGTCTGTGTTTGTGTGTTAAAGTGTCACGGTCGAGCTCCTCAGCCTCCCTGAAGCCCCTGTGGAACCCCCCAGCAGACACGAGCAGCGTCCCTGAGCCTCACAAGACGGCGGAGCTCCGAGGCTCCTTCCACCGTCCGCTCGCTCCCTCGTCCTCTGCTCCTCCCTCCCCCTCTCACGGCAGCAAGCACCCACCTCCTTTCCCTACTTCCTCTCCCCCTCTGCCACCGCCTGCCTCTCCCTCCGCTCCTCCCCCGCCTCCCCCGCCTCAAGCCTTCCAGGACCGGCCAGCCAACAGGCCCCCTCCGCTCCCCTCCTGCCCGCCTCCTCCGCCTCCATCCCACGTCACCAAGCCCACCTGGCTCCCCATCCAGCACTCGCACCACACCACTATCTCCCAGCCCTCTACTCCTCCTCCCCCTCCTCCTCCTCCACCTTTCCAACCTCCCTCTGTTGTTCCAGGGGACCGTTCCTCAGGTTGTTTCTATCCTCCACCTCCCTCCCCAGGCCACTCTGAACCTACCAGGTTCCCTATGATGCGGGATAGCCCCCTGGGACCTCCTCCTCCACCTCCTCCTCCCCCTCTACCGGCTTCTTTTACCCCCACGTGCCCGTCCACCCTCCCCCCTCCGCCACCCAAGCTTGCCCCAGTGCCATCCCCAGCCATGCGCTCACTGCCTCCCTCGTACCCTTGCAACGCTCCAACCCGACGGCCACCTGCCATACCCAGAAGTGCAGGTAGGATACTGGACAATGACTTTTCTGTTGTTGGTAAATGGAGAGCTGTTGCAAGGTGACTAAAAAAAAAGACTATTGTCCTTTTCAAGAGCTGTCTAGGTAGCAGTTCAGAGGACGTTTTTCACTTGTGTTCAGACACTAACAAAGAAATGAATGATGTAAAAAGGCATAAGAAAATTAGATATAAAGAAAAACATATATTTTTAATCTCATTTCCAAGTTAAAAAGAGCTCAGGAAGCTAGAATAGTGCTTCTCAACCTGAGGTTTGTGAGAATCCCACAAGAGTGTCACAAGTTCAGTCTAAAGGTGGTTGTGAGATGATTTTCAGAATAAGAGGCAGAATTGGTTCTGTGACACAAAATTAGATCATTTTCTTTCTGACATTTAAGTAATTTCCAAAATAACTCTGGACATCAAGTTTGCAGAAGTAATGTATGTCAACTATTCTTTTCAATCTTGAGAAAAATACAATAAGGTTTCATCTGAAGTACAGGAAGCGGTTGAGAGTTTGCAACAACAACAACAACAAGACCTAAAGTAATGTATGAGAATTATACATGCCGTGGAGTATATGATTTACATGCTCTGTCTATGACATAGTATAATCACTGTCCATTTCATCTTACCTGATTAGTTAGATTAATATAAAAAGTGACATTTATGAAATGTACATAAGAAATGCTGAAAAAACATGACTGATGTTGTGTATATATATCTAACATTTTAGTTAAAGTTTCACAAACAGTGTAACTGCACATTCATACAACATATGACTCAATAACATGTTTATGGGAGAAAAATACCAGCAGAAATATTTATATAATTATTAGTTGTGAGTTTTTTTCTCGCAAACTACCAGTTAGTAACTGTGAGAGCTGTTGCAGCTTGTCGTTGTGCAAAAATGTGTGAGTGTGACCTGACTGTCTCAACTTTGTCATAAAAGAACAAATGAGATCTGAATGTATTTTTCATGATGTAGATTTTATCGCTGATGTCTGACACCCCTTTGACTCCATGGTGACAGGTGTGGGTCGGCTGGCTCCTCCTCCAGCTCCTCCAGCACGTTCCCCAACTACTGAGCTGTCCAGCCGCATTCCTCCCCCTCCGCCGCCACCTCCTCTGCCTCCATCGAGCCTCAGGAATGGACACCTGCACAGCCTGGGTGAGACTGTGTATATCTTACAATGGGTGACACTAACGTGTTGACAAGATGACAGCCTTTAATAGCTTCATTACTGCACATCTACCTCCAGCTGATGACTTTGAATCCAAGTTCCAGTTCCACCCTGTAGAGGATTTACCCCCTCCTGATGAATTCAAGCCTTTCCCTCGCATCTACCCCAGCAAAGAAAACAGAGGTAGCAGCAACACTGTATTGTCATTATTTCTCAACTTTACCCGTGACTTCAGATCATGTATTGAGCTGGCTTCCTCTTTCCTTTCTTACAGTGAACCCAAAACCGCCAGGGATGAGGACACACCTCAGATGAGTCAAGGCCTCACCCTGTTCTTCATCTCCCTAAACACATATCAGGCATTTAGACACAATACTCCTCATCTTTCATCTCATGACAATAACATATCTGCCATGGACTTATTTGGATGCAGGCTCTATATGTGTGTGTTGTTTGTGTTTTGTGTATTTGTGTGATTGTTCATGTATGTGAGTGTCAAACAGGGTCCCGCCTCATTCTAGGACTATGTGACCTCTGACCTTTTCCAGTGTGGAATGTTTTGAATGTGTGTGAGGAGGAGGAGGGCTCTCCCTACTCACGCACACATGCACTCCTCGGACAGCGTCTTCCAATAGCTATAATTAACACTGACTCTTGACACAGTTTGTTAGCGTTTCACTGTTTACGTACATATCTCTGAGACCGTGATGTCACGGTCTGTCCCTTCACACAGTAGCACTTTTAACAACCCAGAAACACAAGAGTAAAGCTCTTTTAAAGACAGATATACAAACGGTGGTACAGCAAGAGGAAGCTCCTTGAGGGCTTGTATAAAAGTTTGACAGCACGCTTCAACAATGTTCTTCCTGCACTTTTAAAAAGTGCAAGACAATCCTGTCAAGACATCATGTTTTTTTTTTTTTTCCTTGAGAATTCACTGACCAATATGGCCACTGTTAGCAGCAAGTAAACCTCATCATAAACTCAATGTGAAAAAAACAAACAGGTGAATACTTTATAACCACTTACTTTGACTGCAGAACATGCTAACTTTAGGGGTTCATAAATCCTTGTACATATAGTGGTGCTCTTGTGTTTATTTTTTTTTATTAAATAACAAATGAAAAAGTGTAGCCGTATACTGACATGTTAGGACTATGGGAAAGCGTCTGTTTTAAGTTACACTGTTATGAATAGATAATGAATGAGATATACTCTTTCCTTTCTCCCAGTGGATTAACCAATACTAACACCTGTGAGGACAGTGCCACCTGCTGGTTCAATGTGTAAAGTATTACAAGGTGTGACCACCAAATAAACCACAGTATTTTGTTTAAAAAGTTGTCCATTTATTGATCACATTGACATAAAAATCTGTTTTGGTGTGTTTTCAGAGGAGAAGTTCAAACCCCAAAGTTACAGAAACAGGATAGTTTAGATTCTAGTCGACACTGTGGGAACATTTTCTGGTTTTAGACTCGTCTGTCTGAACAAAACAGCCTCCGGCACATTGTTAAGGAAAACATGCAAAGTTAATCTCACCAAGCCTAGAGAGATTTAGTTATTATTATACAAGTTTTTTTTGTTTTTAAAAAAGTAAAAAGGATGTTAAACATTCTGCTTTTTCATGTGCGTTCAACAAGTGTGCTTGCTGCAGATCAGTGCTGAACAATGCGTCCATTCAGCATTGACATTGCAGTGTATGCATGTGCAATCGAACTTTCTCACCGATCTTTTGACCTTTCAAACACAGGTGTCTCTGATAGCATTAATGATGGCCGGATTCCATTTAGGTGTGCCGCTGCTGTGTCTACTGAATTACTAGGAGCACTTAAATGGAACTTTTATGTTATTAGCTACACCTGCTCGTCCTTGTGAAGTTCACATTTCATGACTAAACACATGCACAATCTAGTCAAAATGATAAGACTTTCATGGCATGTTGGTTAAGTTTTTAAAGCCTGTACAGCGAATGGGCACATTGATGATTGTGATTGTGCTCCTGGGTCGACTTTTACCACACAGGCAGAAGTACGCTCTTTATTACCAAATAAACCTACAAAAAGGTGAACAGAATCAATGTGGCAACATTTTGAAAATGAAGCAAACACTTCATTTCCCTTCCCAGGCATTTACCCCTTTTTTTCTCACCACAGATACTCTGCAAAGAAATGAAAAATCCTTAAATCTTTAAAATGTAAATATGGAATTATTTTACCCTGGTCTATTTTTCTTAAATGTAAATGTGCCACATTTGCATTTACAACTTTTTCCAACTTAAAAAGGCAAAAATCTGCTAATTAACTAAAACAATCAAAAAACAAAAAAACATTGGCTCAAATCCCACCACACAAATCTTTACACAGAAGGAGTTTACATGTTGCACGCCACAGAAGTGCAATAACCTGAGTGTTTGCAATCAACTCCAAAGCACCACAATATTTCCACAATGAACGTATAAAAGACTATGTGAGTGAGTTATGGCTCAGACAGAGACTTTAAAGTTCATCGTGTTTGTAAGTAAACTCTCTGGAGGATATGTAGCCATCTTTGTTCTCATCCTCTTTGGCAAAGATATCCGCCACCATGTTCTCGTGTAGAGTGTCGTTGGGAGGGTAGCCATGACGCTCAAACTCTTTCCTCAGGTACTCTTTCACCTGGTAGATGGTGTGAGAGTAAGACATACTGAGCGGGTTGAGATTTACAAATTCATTTCCTGTTTCCTGCTTGCTTTCAATTAAGAATGTATAAAATTCCACAAAGCAGATTATTCCTTTGTCAAACAGACAAACATAAATTTTAACATCAGATTTTGGTCCAAATAACAAATGTTAAAGAAATTGCTGCTATCCTGCTAGCTATTTGAATCCTTGGCTACACACAAAGCCATGTAAGAAGGCTACAGCTATTTATGTACACATAAACTTTTTAAATATTTTGATATTACAAACACTAATATTACAGTGTGTGGATGTGCTATCTGAATAATAAAACTTGTTTATCATGTTGACCTGATACATCTTCCAATTTGATTGATGTGAACTGATTTTTGATGAATCTGATGTAGTCTAATGGTCTGTTTTAAGTCCAGTTACATATAGTTGGGAAGGGGACCAGTGTATCATGTCTATTTACGATATCATTATTGGTCTTTATATGTAGGTCCCATGAATTAATAATTATTAAATCAAGGAATCATGGCTAATTGTTGGCTGATTGGTCAATTTAAAATAAAAATGATTTGCTAGTGTAAACAGAAGCAATAAAATCCTCATCTTCACCTCATGCTTGGAGAGCCTCCAGTCGTCATTAAGGTCCATCTCTTGGAACGACTCATGTGACCTCGGCCCGTTTCTGATCTCAAGCACCTCGATAACAAAGGTCAGTGTGCTCTCAGGTGGGATCTTACCTGACCACGGAAAACAACACAGGGAGAGAGGTCAGTGAAAGCACAGACTGAGCTTTTTGTAAGCATGCTACAGTATGAAGAAGTGGTTTGGTTAGTGCTGCAGAAACAGTACCGAGTGAATGCAGAAACACTTACTAAATGTGAGCTAAATCAGTTATAAAACATGTTGGAAGTGTTAATGAGAAGCAAGCAATTCAGGTTAGGCATGAGAGGTTGATGTTATTGGTTAGGGTGTTGTGTGCTTACCAGAACAAAGCATAGTATTGTTTGCATGCTCCATGTTGAGGAAAAGTGGACTAATACTGCTGAATGAAACCTTCATTCAGTGTGGAAGTCCTGGAAAACCATTCAACACAAGACACAAGACAAACAAGCATAATGTACACACATGCAATATCCAATATTATTACACATTTTGTAAAACCTCAGGCACTTTAAGGAAGTGTCTATCTATATCCCCGACAGTGAAGCTTGCATGTATACGGACAAAGTTACCTTTCCCTTCCTTTCCATAGGCCAAGGCTGGAGGTATGACCAGTTTCCTCTTCTCTCCGGCACACATGTCCTGCAGGCCTTTGTCCCAGCCTTTGATCACTTCTCTGATGCCCAGCGTAAACCACATTGCGTTCTTGTCACCTTCAGTTCGACTGGTGGACAGACACAGACACAGAGTGAAGTGTTACAAGTTTGAAAAAGGAAGGACTGTGAGAAGCTTTTATGATGCTGAGATATATGCCAATCATATATTTAAAAAAGGTTTGTTACACCTCTTAAATCTAGAAGGCCTTGCAGCCCCCACCATGATGCTTTGGCGGCCCCTAGTGGGAACTTGGGGCCCCCACTTGAGGGGGCCACTTGAGGCTGGCTACAGAACAAGTCAATTTCCATAAGCCCCCATGTTAAAATGTTTAAATGATAAACATACAGCCTGGTACAAAAGAACCCAACACAATAACTGTACTGAGACTGAACTTTTATATAACTCACCTGTTCAATATTATATCAAACTATGCATAGTTAAAAACATGGCTACTTTGATTGGCAGGTGGCTCCTCATATCCACCTGCATGTCTTTGCCCATTTTTAGATTAACTGCGAGGTGGCAGAGACAGGACTGCCAAGATAGTGGTGACCAGAGCCACCACACTTCCCAACAATGCTTCACAATGGCTTTTTTAGAAACCTTTGGGTGACATCACAAATACTACGTCCATGTTTTATACAGTCTATGGTTGCAATTAGCAACTACGCCGCTAGATGCCACTTAATCTCACACACTGATCCTTTAAAATGCTTTAGCACGTGGCCCTCGTAGGAAGAGGCATCACCAAGGAGACTGAACACATGCACTAACATGAAAAGTCATGAATAAACTGTTTGAATACAGAAAATGGCTGCTACTGTACTAAGTAAAGGCAGTGAACGATATCCTCCATTAATAACTGGAGGATGAATGCAGAAGAACTTCTTCTTAGTTTAAAACTCATACCTGGTATGAAACATGGTCCCATTCTCAAAGTACCCTTCTTGATGCACCAGCAGGATATCTCCGTACTTGGATTTTCGGTGACAGAGAAAAGGTCTGTGCAGAACTTCTATCTTCACCTCAGCTTCAGGCAGCTTTCCCCCGCTGACAGACAGCAGGAGAGAGGAGGAGCACAGCCAGCTCAGCACACTCAGCAGCATGCTGCCACACCGTCAAAAGAAACAGCAGGTAAAACACTCGCACCAAACTAAAATGTTGGAACAAATGTTTGTGAACAAGCACCGAGGCGTGCAGATGGTCCTCGACGTGGCAGTTTCATCATACGTGTTGTTGCAGGAAGTCTTTTTCTGATTGGTTACTTTTGCTCATAAACCCCGCCCACAGCCGCTGCCTCTTTTTAGTCCCCCTTACTGCATCAATTACACCAGGACTCTCAAGTGTAGGCCTGATCTTTTATTAGTGTACAGTGTTTTATGAAATTTACAGTCATGCAGGCAGATTATCAACTAATCACATTTAGCTGAATTCATTTTGATGTAACTGAGCCGTTTTCTTTTTCATGCTGCTGCTGGCATTTTTCTTGCTGTTGCTGCAGTTGGACATTCATTTGTCTTCTGTCGGGGAACTTGGACGTTTACTTCAAGAGGGCCACACTCACTTTGGCTAGTACATTTACAGCACTGGTTAAAGCTATGCACTGATAACACATTTGCATGCAATATCACAGCATTGCACTTCATAAATACATGTTTTGTAATACATGGCACAGGAATAAACACATTTACACACCCCTGATTTGCATGTTACAGTACAAATATTTTCAATAATTTCATTGCCTCTCTTGTAAAAGGCTATTTTTTTTCTCTATTGTTAAAAAATAAGTTCAGAACATAGCTTATTTCTGCATCAACAGTCAGCAAGTCATACACAATGTAACTATTTGATATGGTACAATCATGATATCATTAAAATGTTCCCCACCATCGCCAGTGTTCATAACAGTACTGCAGCCGCTGAAGTGACAGTAACAGGAAGCTGTACCCTGAGGCCAATAAAAGAATTAAACCTCCAGGGAAAACAGTCGATTCAAAGCTGAACCCCATGACTTTTCAGAGCAGGCACCTTTAGTGCCTTTGGTACTCCCTCTCAGTCCATCGGTTATATTTGTTTTAAAGGGGTGAGACTTCAGTACAAATCTGAAGGATAATCCCTGTGATCAGAAAGAGGAACTGCAAAGTTGCAATCTGGCCATTTGTCTTCCACTTTCCAGTTCAGGTGAAATACTTGCACCCGGTGGAATCGATGAGGCAAGAGTCGGTGCATCTGAGCTGCCCAAAAGATCTGCAGGAGACACAACAAATCAGTCTTGAAGTCTTTAATCATATTTACACTCAGTCAGTCATGTCATGCAGCACAACTCTTAATTTGTGTCAATATTTATGGAACTATGCTTGCAGAAAGTTAGATGAGAAGATCAATACTACTCTAGTGTCTATAAGTATTGCGCTAGAGCCAGTAGTTGAAGGTATAAAGGCGAGCTTTACATCCACTTCTAGAGTTAGAGTAATTAACATATTATATGTTATTTATTTAATCCAAATAACAGTTAAAAATTATGAATTGTGACATACAGGACCTTTTTCTTTGCCGGGAGCAGGAAATATTGTTTTTAGTATAAGTTGAACAAATTAGATATACTGTGATACTAATGTGAGATTTAGAGCTGGTGGTAGACATTTTTTAACCTTTAGAAAGAGCCAAGCTAACTGTGTCCCTCTACATCAAGTCTATGCTAAGCTAAGCCCAGCCTCATATTAATCATACAAACATGAGCGTGTCAATCCTCAGCAAGGAAGCAAATGTGTATACTGCCCCAAAATGTTGAACTATTCCTTTAAGCAGATGTATGAAGCGGGCATTATGCGATTTAAGCATCTAAAACATTTGACAGCAACTGGTACCAGGTAATGCACCATCATCTCTACTTGGTTTCAGAGACATTGCAGTAAAAAAGTACAGTAGTTCATTCAGGTGACCTTTAAAATCCCCAGATGGGTGCAGTATAAATGTGCTGCTGATTAAAAAGGAACTGCATTGTGCAAACTTGGCATAGAAAATTTGGCCCATAGAAACAAGATGCACCCCCAAAAAATGATGTATGTTTGTGTATGCACTCTGTCAGTGAACATACCCAGGAAGATAGGATTTGCAGGTCTGATAACCAAAGTCCTTTCCATCACATTCCTCCATGCCTTCATGACGGTAACCATCTCCACAGTAGGCCCACTTGCAGTCTGTAGTGATAAAGAAAAAGGGATGAGGAGAGCATAGTGGCAGAGTTAGGGGAGAGCAAGGGAGGGGAGGGAGAGAGATGACGTTACTAATTGCTTTGGCACTCCTGTGTGTTTCAGCTATGCCAGCACAGCATTTTCCTGTTAATTTAATTGAAGAGAGAAGTAAAAGGATGGCAGGAGAAGAGAGGGTGAGATTAATGAAAGATCAAGGAAAGGTTTCACAGTGCTTACTGCTTTTATCCTCTGCCACGTGGGTTCAGACTCTGCGGTGCACCAGGCTCTGCAGGGCATCTCACGAGCAGGCAGATATGGGGCGACATGATGGTGTTTGTGCAGCAAAAAGCCTAACCTACTTCAGTTTTTGATCTTAATTCTTGTTACGCTGCTCATTACATGAAGGGGTATTAGGTTCATCTGTGAATTGTGCTTGCATCATTAGACCCACTGTGTGTACAAAATTCTTTACCCGCTTTTCCTTTTTATCTCTACATTAAAAAAGTGTTTAACTAAGCAACAGATACATGTAACTTACTGAGACAAGCATCTGTGACAATCTGGTTTCCATCATCACACTCCTCTCCGTGCTGGGCCTGCACCTTTCCGTCCCCACACACACCAACTCTGTCAGGGACTTTCTCTGTGGACTGGAACGACTGGAAGGGCTAGACATAAGAAAACAAACAGTAACTAGACATGTCAGGCAATAAGAAATCTTACAGTGACTTTCAGCCTTCAGTGTTTTGTAGAGAAGATGTCAAGGCATATAGGCTAAAACTAGGCTTTTTAATGTAACTGAATACATTAAAGTAGATGTCTAAAACAGTTTTCAACTATATGTACTGTAGCCCAGTTTGACCAAATGGCTTTCAAACACAACTCATGGTCTTCCTCAGCAGGGGAATTTGCTCAGTTGTTAAGACATACATGACCATTTATAACTAGATGTTTCAAATAACCTCTGTGACAACTGAGCAAACTCTATCTACTGGAAGACTGTTGGAAAGTCCCTGAAACAGCTATCCAGTGGCCCTCTGAGGTCAAAAATAAAGCCTAGACTACACATAATTGTGAGCTGTAAAAATATATATAAATATTTTACGCACTCAGTGGCTACCGTTTAAAAGATTACATCATCCAACACTGGTTATTTGAAAACCTGTAGTGTTAAAGCTCAGCACTGCAATGAAATAACACTTGTTATACCTGTATGGGCTTCCATCCGTCTTTATCTTTGAAGTAGAGCGCCCTCTGATCCTTCCTGAATGCTATTGCGTTGTCTAGACGTAGACGGTCCATCTCTTCCTCACTGTTTACCACAAAAATCTACGCATACATGCAGGAGAAAGTTAAAGCTGCAGAGTGATGATCGCATCAGTACTATAAACATAGATTCAGTTGGGATGGTAATCTTGTAAGAAAGCAGCTTTATGTAAGTGGGGTCTTACTGCAGGGACTTTCTCAGAGCCACCCCGTTGTGTGTAACTTCCAAAAGGAGCATTATTTGCTCCAACAATGGAATCACAGTCACAGCGACCTGGTGGACCAGGAAGACCCTTCTCTCCCTTTTCTCCTACTAGATAGAGACCTGCAAAATACAAAAGAAAAAACTTATGACAAAGAAAAGTAGGTAACACACACATGCGGACACAATATCGTGCTGTAATATTATACAGTATGAACTGTAATTTGAGGCTGAGTGGTGAGTTACAGTACTGTACCTGATGCAGGTGGACCAGGTGGCCCTGGATGGCCGTTTGGACCTGGTGGTCCTGGGGGGCCCATGGCTCCTGTGGCTCCGCTGTGTCCCTTCATGCCCTGTGCAAACCAGGCAACATCCCAATATTAATAAATACACACACACACACACACACATGCTGAAGGTGACCTACATGCCACTTGTGCATAGCTGTGATAATCTAGTCCATAGGAAAAAATGTATGTGTGTGTGTGTGTGCATATATAAATGTAGACAGAGAAGATCTAAGATGCCAAAGACCCTACAGTGCCTATGCAAGTCTATACTTAGAGCTGGGAGTAAAACTTGAGTGCCTGAATTACTAGAAGAGCAGTGTCACACAAGGAAGTGTATGAATTGCGTCGAACATCCAATGCCAACGTTTACGTATGTACACACTGAATCAGGGCTATTAGATGTCAAACACATATAATATACAGAGGGAACCAAACACCATGTGCTCTTGATTCTTCACCTGTTTGCCTCTCTTTCCAGGCCGTCCGGTAGGTCCTCTTTTCCCTGAGACTCCTTGCTCTCCCTTTGGTCCCTGCTCACCCTGGGGATGGAGTTAAGAAGTTAGTTTAAATCACAATCTTTACTGTACTCGTTATTAAATCATTCTTACCTTCTGCCCAAGCATTCCAGGCAAACCAATGGAACCCTAAATAGAGACAAGATGAGAGCTTCATGTGATTAACTCAGCAGAGCAGGCTCATAAAATGCTTAATGTTACTTTAATTCGTATCTGAGATAGAGAACTAAGGACAGGTTAAACTGTTTGGACCTGAAAGAAAGTGTCTCAAGTCATGAACCAGTTTGGATTCTACCCAATAATTGTTGGAGAGTTTTTCCACCGCATAATGAAATGATTAAGTCCATTATAACACAGCATGAGGTGAAGTACTCATAATCAAAGTCAAGCACAAATGGGCTGGAAAAAGCTGCACAAGGCTCAATTTAAGGATCTGCGATAAAATAACATCACATCTGTCCACCAACCTTATCGCCTTTTGGTCCTGCTGCTCCGGGGTCGCCACGAGATCCCTTTTAAAACATAGTGACACTTTAAATGAAGGACTTGATAGTTTTGTAGTTACAAACATGCTCTGTGAGAAGTGATTCTGAACTAACCTTCTCTCCTTTGTAACCAGGCAAACCCTGAAAAGAAACATGAGGAATATAACAGCAGCATATATACAGCACATATCCATAACTGTGTGTATGATGTTGTAAATTTGTGATTAACCTTTGTCCCTGGTGGTCCCCTCAGTCCTGGTAAGCCCATGAGTCCTGGATCCCCTTTCTCACCCTAAAAAAATATTCATATTTAAACATTCATAGTTCATACTGTATTTGCCATAGGCCATGGTAATAGTACCTGGAACGGTACCATGAGACTTACCTTGGGTCCCTCTGGACCAGGCCATCCTGGTAGTCCTTGTTTCCCTGGGAGGCCTGGAGCTCCTGTACGACCCTACAAAAACACAACAACATGAATGCCAGTTGCAAAAATGACGTGAAGCTGAAAGAGTCACTTTCTTACTTACTTACTTTGACTTGTGTGAAAGATTTTGCGACAGACTCGGTTTATTTTCATCGATCTTCAGCAGTAGGATGTTTTTACCATGTTTTCGTGAATAAAATACCATTTGGATTTTGCAGCCGGTTAGATTTGCTTAGCTTTGCATAAATACTCAAAACAGTTGGAGACAACTCACCTGGCAAAATCTGTCTACTGGCACCTCTAGAGCTCACTAATAAACACATTATGTCTCATTTGTTTAATCTGTGCACAAAGCAAAGTGTAAGTTTTACAGGATGTGTACGTGCCTGACTATTTCTTGGCCAGGCGTAGTGATGACCTGGAGTCACTGCTGGTTTCCTGCCAACTTCTCCTGCTATTGATCTAACTCTTGAGAAGAATACAAATAAGCATATTCTCCAAAATGTCAAGCTACTTCTTTAAATTTACTTGACTTAATTGAATGATTTCTGATTTTGTACTGTGCTATATACGCTGACGATCTGCAACTTTTTGTTTGTTAAGATGCTTCCTGCATGCCCTGTTTCTCCTGAAAAGGAGCCACAGATTTTCATAAAGACCAACAAGGATAAATAAGGGTCAGAGACAAATAAGCAAATCAAACTGAACTCCTATAGTTTCCTAATCAGACATGACGGAGGACAAAACCTAGTGTGCAAAGCTTTAACAATGCCACTGAGATTTGCTAATTAGTGGACACGAATAAAGGAGTAATTGATCTTACTCTGTTGCCAATTTCCCTGCAAACAGGAGAGCCAGATATATCACACAACAACCCTTGAATCTTTGTGACACCTGGATGAGTATCCCAGAGCTGCTGCCACACTAGCAGCGTGCTCTCATTTAGCTGCCTGTCATTAAAACAGCAGACTGTAGAGACACCATGGACCTGCTGCTGTGTGAAGTGATTTATCATGGAGAGCAAAAGCACTTAGGGAGATTAAAGTGCAGAAGTGGAGTGCTGGGGAGCCTGGATCAGCAGAACTGAAGTCCTGTATGAGGGCTAATGGAGCTAGGCCAAGGAAAGGAGGGGAGAGAGAAGGAAGACGCATAGGAAAAGGGAAGAAGAGAGGAATGATAGAGAGAGGAGACACGGGAGGATGACGGGAGACATCTAGGGATGTGATCAAACTTTGCTACACGGTTCGAGCAGCTACTGAGACTAATGTAGCATGACCCATTTAGCAGCTGCAGAGGATATTCTGAGCACATCGATAGACAAATCGCATCACAGGGCTTGAGGATGCATAGAGGGGACGACGGAGGCAGAAAGAGAAAGATATCCAGATCCCATTATGCCAAGGACATGCGAGCTGGACCAGAGAGAGATGAGCGAGAGAACGAGACGTATGGGAGGGGAGGAGCGGCTCACCTTTGACCCTGGACGTCCAATTTCTCCCTGGAGGAGGACAAATGAGGGTAGAGGAGATGTAGCACTCGTTAGAGCAGAGCGAAACGCAAGGACACAGGCACAAATACTTCTGTAGCAAAATACATTAAAGACATATTTCAAGATAGACCTATAAAAACAAAAAAACATTAACACACACCTTCTCCCCTTTTGGTCCTCTTATGCCAGGTAATCCACTCTGACCCTGAAAAATGACATTGAATTTATGTCCAGCTCACATAGTGTAATCGAGCATGGTACATTTGTATGAAAATCAATACTAAAAAGATCATTTTGTTTCATTGCCATGCTTGTCTAACAATATCTCCATCTACTGCTTTAAAATGGCTACAGCAGGCTGATTCTGAGCGATGGATATATTATGTCTATGATTTAATCAGACTGAGGGTGAGGGTCCGACACTGTGTAGTATTCTAAAAGGGAGCCTTACCTCTGGACCCTGGGGTCCTGGAGGTCCTGGAGGTCCAGGTGAACACCCAGATGTCACAGGTTTTTGTTTTTCCTGGCCTCCAAAAACACTTGGCTCTAAGACGCTGATACCATCCTTCAATCAAACACACAGAAAAATCAAGAGAATATAGTTTCAATTAGGAGCCGACTGTCAGCCTATAGACGTGTGCAAAATTTGAGAACACCTACAGGGCTGCCTCGCTTCCACAGCCGAGGTGGCGGAGGGAAGAGTGGTGGCGGTGGCGGCGACAGGAGGCAACAGGGTTCAAACCGCAGTGGCTCATCCAGCATCTTGGGAACTGAGAAGAAGGCATAAAAACACCATGCAACATGTGTTTTGGTCTTGCAACTACAATCACACACTTACCTGAGCGGGCTGACAGGATGCTGTCCATGGAGGAGTAGCGGGATAGGGCCCAGGCAGGACATAGAAGAATGTGGAAGGACAATGCAATCTTGACCCAGTCCATCCTGCTGGTTTACTTTCCCTACAACACACAACACAAGCTGTCAAACACACACTCTATTTCTGCTGCCTGAGTTTAATGCACTTACTGGCAGCTGTCACTTTTCCTTACTTCCTCTAGAGGCTGTCACCATTTGATCACTCCCTTAACCTCAGCCTCCCCCTCTCCCTCCCTCTCCCTCTCTCTCTCTCTCTCTCTCTCTCTCTCTCTCTCTCTCTCTCTCTCTCCTCATAGCATATTAAACTTGTTGCAGCTCCACACTGCAGCAGATGCAGCCACCACTGTAATTCCAGCCTGTGCATCAACCCCCCCACCACCACCACCATTTCAGCCTCCAGAATTAGACTGGGGAGGGGGGAGATGACACTGTGCCAGGCTTATTATGACTTCTGACACTTTATGACAGTCAACAATAGTAAGGCTTCTCACAGGTTCATTCACGCAAATATTTCTAGTAGGCTATGCTCACATTTCATCAGGTTAGTGCAGGTCAACGATGAGTGAATGCAACACAATGTTAGAAGTCCTTAAAAAAATGATATTTCGTGTTGAACCACGAGTGTTTTGCATAAAATATTCAATCAGTACTACACATTTTCATTAATTTGGCTCGACGTGTTTTCTTCTGTTTAATCTCATTAAAGCATGCAACATGCACTGATGTCCTGATGATCTGGTGCGTTTGATTAAAGCAATGTCATCTGCATCCCTGCCTTTTAATGCACAAGATCCTACTCACCTTCCACTTGAAATTACGCCGCACTTGTAGACACACTGTCTGGCGCTCCTCTAACCTAAATGAAATGCGCGGTGTGTAGTCCAGCAGACTGTGGCTTCTCTGACATTTGGCGTACTGTAGCCAATCTACACCGCTAATAAATCTGATCCACTTATCGACCCGCTTCTTTCCCTCCGCCGGTCAATAACAACACAATTGTGGGAGGGAGGGAGGGCCGTTTTTTTTTTTTTTCTACCGGCGTAAAATGCCCAACAGAGGCCAGTGAGTGGAGCCAACACAGCGGTGGCAGCTCAGTCCCAGCGGGTCCGGATCAGAGGCTCATTAACTGGTGTGTCATCTGGATCGACTTCAGTGCAGCTGGCTGAATGACTGGGGTGGCACTGGTATTTTAAGTCAACATGCTTGCACTCGGTTCGGCACGTTTTTATGTTCATGGAGAGGCATTGGTGGATTCTTCAGCAGTGAAATGGCGCCATCTGCTGGCTGTTTGAGTTCATGGTTGAAATAAATCTATCTATCTATCTATCTATCTATCTATCTATCTATCTGATAACTGAAAATATCATTTCAAAGTGGAAGGATGCTATAAAACCAGACTGTGGATGGAAGTATTTTAATGGCACGTCCATTTACTCAAGTCAAGGTCAAGGTACTGTTTAGAAAAGAAATAATAACAGAGTATAAAACAAACTAATAACAGAGTATAAAACAAACTCAAACTTTAAAGTGCACCTTTATAACAATATAAAAGTCATTGCCCCCCTAGCACCACTTAAGACAAACATGTTTTTAAAGTCTCTAAAGTACAACCCTGTTTCCAAACACGCTGATGCAGTGTGTAAAATGTAAACGGAGATGTGCAAAACACTGAAACTCCATATTTAATTGAAATTAGCACAAAGACAGTGTGTCAAGTGTTGTGGAGAATTATGTGCCCATTTTGAATTGGATGCCAGCGACACATTTTAAAAATAGTTGGGACAGGATCATGTTGTTCATCACCTCTTCTTTTAACAACACTCTGTAAGCGCCTGGGAACTGATCTAGAAAGTAGAATGTTTTCCCACTCTTGCTTGATGTAGGATATCAGCTGCTCAACAGTTCAGCATTTCATAATGTGCCATGTCCATGACAGAATGGTGTCTTTGATGCAGTGCCGTCTGAGGGCCTGAAGATCACAGCCATCCCATATTGGCTTTTGGCCTTGTCCCCTGTGTACAGAGATTTTTTTTTTTTACCATCTTTACTTAGCCTTTCTGCTCTTTTATACCCAATCTCATTACCAGTTGCCAGTTAACCTCATTAACCAGTTTTCTTTTAACAACCATCTCAACTTTTTTGTACGTTGCTGGCAATTCAAAATGGGCACATAAATATCTCTTTTATGAAACTTTTCAGTTTCAACATTTGATAAATTGTCTTTGTGCTATTTTCATTTAGGGCATTAATGTTTTGCACATCATCACATTTTGTTTCGTTTTACATTTTCCACAGTGTGCCAGCTCTTTGGAGACACAACTGTACATTAAAAAACAAAGAACAAGTAGTTAACATAGTACAATAGAAAAATAAACTTTTCAGGAATCAGTGCCAGTGCGGTAAGAGTTAAAGTGACACAAATGCGTGTAGTTTCTGTGCAAGCAGTAGTAAGATTTGAAGGTAAACAACTCAAAGAAAATCCCAAAGGGTTGGCTGCCTCTTTAAGAAGCCTTGACTGAGCAATGTCTGGAAAATGCTCAAGACACACAAAGGCTGACTCATATGATAATTAAAAACAGTCTCCTACACACACAAAAAAACTGTGGCACCAATGTAATGTAACAAAATGCTGTGATGCAAATTCGAAATAAAACTATTGTAAATTATGAACTCATAATTAAAACAAAGAGCACACTAGTGTCTTCTTAAACATAGCTTCTTAAATGTACAGTAATGTAATGCATCTGTCCACAGCTGTATGAGTGTGTTCTGTGTTTTCAGTACATTAGGAGGTAGCGTCCTTTAGATAGGCTATAATATCCGCTCTTTCCTTTTTCTTTCTGATCCCACTGAAGATCATCTTGGTACCAGGAATGTACTTCTTAGGGTTTTGAAGATAGACATTCAGAGTTTCCTCGTCCCATATGATGCCTAAAAAAGCAAACACACACAGTAAACATGTAAAGTTTTGCAATATGTCTTATGAACACAATCTTATTTGTAGAGTCTATGACAAATATGCATCCACACACATCTGGTGTCTATGTTTAGATTTAATTGCCTCATGTTACAGCAGAGCTCAGAGTCAGAGCTGCCCTGCCTGTTCAGACCTGCAGATGCTCTGACCTGACTGTCAGGTAAAGAAAATACATGCACCAAGGAAGGAAAGACAGTAGCTGAAATCCATGCAGATTAATCAGAAAGGATGTGGATTTTTTTTGCAACTCTGGGGGGATGTACAGGAAGTACAACTGGATACTGAACCTTGAATTACAGTGTCACTGTATCAGAGATGACTACAGCTTTTGGGATCCCATTTCCAAAAAAAAAAAAAGGAATTGAAAACTGTTTCTCAGGCATTTTTCTCCATGCTGCCATGAGCAAAAGGCTTTTCCCTGTACACTCCTTTAACTGCTCAAGTTTTCCACCATGAAACAGTCCTTGTTAAATAAAACATTGTAAGAAAAAATAAAACATTTGTTACAATTAAGGTATTTATGTGGAGAACATTGTTTTATTGTAATGTTTTATATTTGGCTTTAATGCCCACATATATGTAGCTCATTTCTTGCTTTTTATACTGGTACATGATTCTTTAACTTTACTGTAACTGGACCAGGATCACAGAGAATCATCATACATTGCATTGATCTCCTCAATATTAGTCTGGGATAAAAAAAAAGGGAATAGATCCAGGCTATCCCGTGTCTCTAATTTGCCTTAATTTGCCTGTTGCTTTAGTTGCACCTTAATCAGTTAGTCATTTACATGCATGAACAGTTCTCTAAACAAATCAAACCAATCTGTCAGTCATCACTCCCAAGCTTTGAGCCAACCCTTCCTCTGTGCCGCTCCATTGTGCTCTGTGCTCCAACAATAGCTCAGCAGGCCTTGGTCGACTCTCTCCTTTCCTCTATATGTTGTGTGCTAGGCTTGTTTTTGTAAAAAAAAAAAACAGCAACCAGATTTTACAGAAGGTTAAAGGTCCAGTCTGTATGATTGTAGTGGCATCTATAAGTTTCAGATTGCAACCAACTGAATACCCCTCTGCCTCACCATCCCCTTCCAAATGTAAGAGATATAACAGTGAAAAACAACCTATCTAGATTCATAGTTTGGTTTGCCCATTCTGGGTTACTGTAGAAAGATGGTGGTCCAACATGAAGGACGCATGTAAAAGACCCATTCCTTCCGCAGATGTATGTTCAAGTGATTATACACGAATAAAAACACACTAATATTCAATTTCTACCAACGGATCTGCCTAAATCTTACACACTGGACCTTTAAAACATAAAAGAGGTAATACAATAATTACATCTAAAGTTAGCCAATGTTCGCAAAATGCTGGTTAACAACATCTTAAGTAAATTAGCTTGCTCGTTACCTGGTGTTTTGCTAACCTTCAGATGTAACCAGCCAGCAGCTAAGGATTGGTGTAAATTAGCTACTTTGCTGGATAGTAGTTTTTCTATCACCATAATCTTTTATCTTTTATAAAAACGGTTGTCTTTTAAAAGCCTAACACATAGCAAAGGAGAAAAATGACCAGGCTTGCTCAGCTGTTACTGGAGCACAGAGCAAAAAGGGGCAGATTGAAGGATCAATAAGGTGTTTGGTAGACTGCACACTGACCTTTATCAATGTTGGCCTGTGTATAAGAGAAGCCAGGTGCCTGTCCTGTCTTCCTCCCAAACAGACCCCACAGGTTGGGTCCCACCTTGTGTCGTCCCCCCTCTGTCACTGTGTGACACTGGGAACATTTCTGGACAAACACCTTCTTCCCTTTTTTGATGTCCCCCATGACCAGCAGCTGAGAGGAGAGGAAAACACGGATCAATGTGTGTTACAGTCAGTCGTGGGATATTGATCTGTAGTAACACATGAAGTGAGTGGAAAAACACCAGTGAGGCAAAATAGGATTTCAGACACAGTGGGTAGTTTAAAAATAGTCTCAAACTTCCGGAGTGTTGTATGAAAAAGTCACGAAAAATGCGTGAATGAAAAGGTCGCTGTGACCAATAAAATATAGCCCAGTATAACCATTGAAAACAAACAAACCTTAAACTGCGTGATAACACAAAAGAAAGCAGGAAAAGAGTCTAATTCAACACATACGTCTCGATGTCAACATGGAAGTGCTGCAGACTGAAAACACAGCAAACAGGCTAAAAACATCAAGCTCACTCTACCTGATAGTGTGTAGTTCAAGTGCCTCCAGGTAAAAAAAAAAAAACCTTTCTCTCTCTTTTCAAGCTCAAACTTCTTGCGTGGTAACTTCAAGTTCCTGTTTCAGGTACACGACCAGATTTGAACCTCAAAGTAAAACAGCTCAAATTTCAGATGGGAGCGGCTGACTGGGTGAATAAACTGAATAATAATGAAACGCTACTGCGCAGCTGAGTGAAGACGACACAGCTAAAAGTATGTGGGTCACACCCATTTAGTTTTCGACGATAGGTGAGGTGTGTTCACTGCCGTAGCTACTATGAAATACCTTTACTGACACCGTCATAGCACGTTAAAAAGTGTTATTATTATTATTTTTTACTTTTTAGGACGTTATTATATCACAATTCTCTGTACTCATGCGTTAGTAAGTGAAAGTAGTGAGAGTTTTTCCTCCTCAGTTAGCTTATTTTCATTGAAGACGGCGCACAGGTGCAGCTAATATCATTAATGACGCCTGTTTAATTCAGGTGTCTTCGTTCAGTAAGCCTACTTAATAGCAGGGCCAGACATCTGACGCATGTACAAGGAATGCAGCCATTATTAACGTTAAAATAGCAGCATGTTGGGATGCTTTACACATGAGTAGCAGCACTCTCCTTATGACACGTGTTTCCACCAGTGGTGGAAAGTGCATTGAGGTACTATACTACAGCTTTTAGCTACTTGTACTTTAGTTGAATATGTCCATTTTCTGCTACTTTGTACATCAATAGACCCTTTTCACAGCAGCCATTTTGACATGAAATAGAAGCCCAGGTAGGTGCAGGAGTGTGATACTGATTAAGGTCCCGTGACATTCAGGTCAAACAGAGTCAGAGTGCTGCTGTTGTGCATGTTGGTTCATTGGAAAGTCTCTGCTGCAGTAATGGAATTGAACCTTCATTAGTATCATTGCAAACACCTGTTGACCCTACTAGTTCATGTAAAAATGGCTGCTGTGAAATAGGGTCTGTTCAGAGGCTGGTAGGTCTTGCATATTGAGGTTAAGATAAGATTAAACTTGATCAAACCTCAGGGGGAAATTCATCACGTGCCTAGTTAGTATAAGTAATTAAAATGAGCGCCCACCTATCCAGCTGTAACATTAATTCCGTCACACATCTGTCCACATCTGCTGTGTCATTCATTCTAGTTCTTTCGCATCTCTTCTTTCACCTGTTAGAAACCACTCTGACCAGCACCCTGTGACCTAAACTTCACTTTAGACAGTGGATGGAGAGGAACATGGCTGAGAGACTGAAGGGACTGAAAGGTACAAATATTTAGGATAAAATGTTCTAAATCTGAGTATTTTTTTATACATCCCTTTGGGTATTTGAAGAGTTATGAATGATTTTATTGCTGAAGCCTGTGGTTTGAACCCTCTGTTAGTTTGAGAACTCTCCGTGCATGACTTGGTGTTTGTTTCCCTCTAGTGGTCAATCACTGTGCTGCAACCAAAAGCTCCCCAGTGTGACCGATAGCGTCACTGCTTCATGGTTTCTTCTATAGCAGCTGTGGTGGAATTAGATACATTCGTGAACTCGCGCATATTAGTGTAGAATTGCATACATGATTAAGATGATGTTTGTTGACTGTGAAGCATTACATTTCTTACTGAGTACTGGGGGTAATCCTAAGAAGTTGTATTTAAAAGACACAATAATGTAAGTAAGCTTTGCTGTCAAGTTCAGTCTTCATCTACATTCGCAGCTTGCATGATTAAAAAACAGAAAAAAATTCTGCAATCCAAACAGTTTATTGAATATAAATAATAGAACATAAAAGGAAAAAAAAAAAACTTTTCCACAAAAACTTTTGTGGAAGTCTCCTTTTAAAACCAAATGAAAAGCATCTTACTTTGTCCTTAAGCAATATATATAGGACCAGAATGATCCATATGAGTAATATAGGACTTTTCATGATAAAATAGACTGAAATAAAATTCAAACCAATCACTCGAAACTTTTATTATTGTTTAAGATGCGTTTCTGCAGATAATATAACTTTATTTAAAAGGACTCATACATTTAAATATTTCAACAAATCTATTCTTGAACATTTTGTCTTTACAATAAAAACACTGTATGTTGATATTTACATGCTATATAATACACCTCAGTGTTTGCCTAGCGAATCCTCTCTCATTTTTTAAAGGTTTTTTCTTGCATCTGCACCTCTTCTGAGCTGGTTGTTAAGCCAAAATCTTCAGCCCTGGGGGAAGAGAATACATAGTTTGTGTCATAACTCATAGTCATGTAAGGATATTAAACTGAACTGGAAATAAAGCTTTAAGATGCTGAGGATAACCTAATGTAAGATGGGAGAGGCTCAGACTCCCTGTGACAGAGAAGATGAATGTGTGCTTATAGACTATGGGCTGATGGAAAATGAGGCACAATAAATTGATTAAACAGATTAAATGAATCTCTCTTTGAACTGCAAGCTATATTCATGTCAGTTATTATTGGAAAGAGTTTCCTACCAGTGCAAGCCAGTGTTCAGTAACTGTGCATTGGCCAGAGTCCTAAGAAGGCTCCAGTACAGACTGTTTCTCCCAAGTTTCTGTGGCGGCTTTAGTGTTTCTCGGCCACCAAGGCACTCACTACACATTTGAATCATCTCCCATGACCTTCCAAACCTCTGTGGCATGTTGGGGATTGAGTTTGGGGCCCTGTCGTCATCAGGATTGCTCTCCCTTCCGAATCGCATGGGCATGTTGGCGTGAAGGTGGAGAGGCTTGGCAGTGGGCGGGTAGAGCTTGATGATGGTTGGGAGGCTGATTTTGCTAGTGGTGGGGGCCACATGCACATTGAAGCTCTCGAGATCCAAACTCCTGCGGATCCCACTTTTTGTCTGGAAGCAAAAACATGTTGAAGTTGAGATCAATTGAGTTAAAGAATATTTTCATGATGATGAGATGCATAATAAAACACTTACTGGTTTCATCTTCTCAAATGTGAAGATTTGTTGCCTTGTGTTTGTCATAAATTATAGCAAATGATTATGAAATCTAATATTTCAGACATAATAAGCAATTTAAATAAGTCAACACCCACACACCATCAATACACTATACTAAAAATGTCATTTTATCAATTTTTCATAGATCACATAAAAACCAGTGATGCACTGGGTGAATACAATGTCACTGGATAGACAACTTCCAATGTCAAGTGTCACAATAAATGCATGTAACACAAATTGTGGACCTCTTATACACTTGTATAATGTAAAACATGGCAATATAACAAATGAACTTAACTACATCTATCTTGACAGTTATAGTACAGAACGCAGTGAATGAACATTGTAATGATCAATTAATTGTTCTCTATAAAAGTAGAAAAATAGTGAAAAAATGCCTATTAGAACATCCTACAGTTCCAGGTGACTTCATATTGCTTGTTTTGTCCTACCAACAGTTCAAACACCCAAAATATTCCATCTACTATCAGTTATAACAAAAACGTATCCTCACTTTTAAAACTATATCACATTTTGGTTCAAAAATGTCAATCAACAATTTGATTAATTGACTCTTTTCAGCTGTAAAGGAAAACATAATGAGATGAATCCAGTTTCTGAGTGGAATAAGCATCTCTGGCTTATTAAATAGCTCTCACCTGTTGGTGTGGCTGTTTCTTTACCACATGTCTTCCATCGTTGCTGCTCAGCGAAGTTTTATCACTGTAGCTTGCTTTCCCATAGACCTGCAAGTCAGACGCTGCTGCCCCTCCAAGACCCCCGAGCATCAGAAGTGTTGACAGAACAAGCGTTGTCAACATGTTAAAAGCAGGAGACACCTTCACTCCGGAAGGCACCAGGACACTGATATTAATAACACTGATGTTCCTGCTGCTATTAAAGACCCCCGAAATCATACGTCACCTGTCAAGGGTGATAAAGAAGCCCACACACATGTGTACAAACCGACACACACACTTGAGCCTGAGCCTCATTTAAGCTGAGTAAATTCCTGCCTTATTCATCCAGCTCTGAAGAATATATCTGAAAAGACATGTATGTCCTAATTGGGCTGCTGAATGAAACAGTTGGCATTTATTTTGTCAAAACAAGAATGAGCAGATCACAGGAAAACCAAACAAACAGCAGGTGTTTTGCGGAAATATCGACAGGCAGCACCATCCATATTCAGTCCGATTCTATAGAGGTTGTATTTCCTCTTTATCGTAAGCTTAACTAGCAACTGACAATGTCAATTGAGAACAAATTCTTATCTAGCAAGAAGAGTAGAAGGTGTTTCTTTGAATGATGGACAAAAACAAGCTGCATTGAAAGCAGTGAAAGCTAAGTCGATGTTTTGCACCCTTTCATTCATCTTCTCTTCATCAGTCTTTTCCTCTGTTCTCTGTCAAAGTGTCTAAAATATCTAAATTTCAAGCAACTTTGATGCTGAATTGAATGCTTTGTTTGTACTGACGCGTGTTACCCTGTATCAATCAATAATTTAATATTCCTGTAACTTCTGTAATACAGTTTTATTTGAAATATATTGTACACGGCTACTTCCCCTTAATTGAAAGCATTGCTCGTGGACACTACCTGCAGTTAATGAAGAGCTGCACATCTAATTTACAGTAGTTACAACTGAAAGAGGAGAACAGCAGCTTTTGAGATGAAGGCCTTGTATATTACTCCGGCCTGTAACATCATTAGAAGTGTAGGATCCAGTGTTTTTCAAGACTGACCTGTAAGACATCATTTTACTTAAAGGACAAGGCTGGTGATGTATTGAATATTTTTGTTTTGTACTTGCTGACCGCAGCCTGTGTGTGGCTCTCAGCCCTAAGTCCACTCATTACTACTGAAGGCATAAATCTCTAAAAATGAGTCATAAATATTTACTTTTATTGTTAAAATGGCTCAGTAATTTTCTAAAACAGCTGTGACCCTTCTTTAAAACATCTACAGTATAACTGGGAACTCCAGTGATTTAGGATCACGCTTCCACAAAGGCGGATTGCTTAAAAAAGCAGATTAAAAAAGACGAGTCTCGGCCATACATTAACATCAACTCCTCCACAGGCTTTGAAGTCCAAATCCAACCTAAAATAACCCTGACCACCTCATCCCTGATGATCAGGATTGTTTTCACAGATTTGGCAAGGCTCCTCCAGAACCACCAAAGACAATATACAAGCCTTTTAAGTAAGTAAAAAAAAGTAAATTGATATTTTATGTAGAGTTGATGCCTTTAAATTGAGTAACTTCACCAGAATTAAAGATGACACCAATTGAATGTACATTTATCTCATGTTGATACTGTAAATTCCAGGTATCTAATGCAGCAATTATTGTTTTAAATACGCCACATCTTTCATTTTCCTTGCCACTAGCTGGACATGGTCTTGTTTTATTCTGTCATTTGAAGAAACATGAACTACATTTTGTTTGAGGATTTGCAAAATCCACTGTTGTCAAGCATCGATCAATGATCTAATTAATAATAAGCTAATTAAGTACTTAAATTGGCTCATATCCAATCTTGCAGTTATGTATTTTGGTCTTATTTTGGAGCAACCCTCAAATGCACAAACAAAATTAATGACAGAAGCTATTTTCTCCCTCTCTGTTTGGCGTGACTGCTCTTCGTGTATTGAAACTACTGTATCTAGCAACCGTAGGACAATTCAGCTTTGACAAATATTTGCAACACAGGAGTGGGGATGACGTCACTCCCCATTCCTGTTTCTGAACGTGTCAATTGGGTATTTAGATGCACAAATGACTCACTGGAGCTGCATTTGTGTCCTGAGCATACAGAATGTGAGGAATGTCTGGTGTGAGACACAGGTTAATAATGACAGCCCACGGGGAACTTTAATTTGATCCATGCGTCATGACCCCGACATTGTTGTCATTTGCCATGTTGCCATGTCTAGTCCCACCTCTGAACACAGGGTGCATTGAATACAGTGGTTTGAAGCGTCTCAGTGAAAAATAATCCGAATCACATCTGGTTTTAGTGATTCAGTATCAACCTTAAGATGTTTTTTATGGCTACAGTTTCAGTCTATCTTTCTGTATTGTCATTTACCTCCCACCTCTCCTCAGCCTTCTCTTTGTGCTCTCCCTCCCTGACCCTGGACCCAGCTTGCAGACTATGGGGTTTGGGATTTACGATCCTGTCTCCAACACTTATCCAGAGTCTTATCCGCAGAGGGCTTCCCTATACCTCAAGCTCTCCCTTTGTTCTTTCACCAACCTCTCCGAGCACTCCCTCAAAGACCTTGTTCACCGCCACTGTAATTCTCTCTTCTTAATGTTTTTAATGTGCATCCCTCGCCACCCCGGCGGCCTTTTCATCTTTCCATTTTCTTGCTTTTGGGCCTCCTCTCCCTCCCCTTTTCTCTGTGTCTACATGCTGTCCACTTGCTTGAAAACAGACGCTACTTCCTTGATAGAAATACAGCCCTGCAGGGTTGATTTAATACACCTTGAACCTCCCATATATAACATGTTTTTGACTCATTTTGCATCCATGTTTCCCATTAATTATATGATATGAGACTAGAAGAGAGACTTCTTGAAATGTTCATCGGTCTGACTTATAATTAAATTCTTTTGTGAACTCTAGGAAAACTACACAGAGGTAGACTGACAGAGAGGCCAAGATAAATATAGGTAGCCCCAAAGAAGACAGACCAAAAGGGTCAGAAACAGGAAGTAGAATGAAAAAAGACACAATGGCACTGTTGATCCTCACCTTATCCCATTCTCTCTCTATGTCTGGGATCTGGCAGCGTTCCCAGAATTCCTCCCCAGGACTGGGACACCCTTGGATTCCCAGGATGATTTGTAAGAATGTGCTGTTATCCCCCTGTTGAGCTGATTTATGGGGATTTTTATCTTCCCCCTCACTTAGACATCAGCCAGGTCATCATCACAACACTTTACATGCCCGTACACTCAGCGAGGAGACACATACATCAAACCCTTGTGACGGGTTATAGTTTTATCAATGATCAAATCCATTTCTGTGGGATTATGATGTATGGCAAGACGCATTGACGCCAGGCAAACAGACACATAGACTCATACTACAGTATGTGTAATTCTGTGTTGTGTTGTGATTGTGGTGGATGATGATGGATGCATATCTCTCATGACCCTAACCCACATCCAATAAAAAAGTGTCCAAATAAAAAGTTTTAGCCTATAGCAGGTTCAGGAGACGGATGTGGAGACGAGCAGAAAGTACTATGTACTGTACCTTTCTATCCTCTTAGAGACTTTTATGTTAAAGTATTTAACCTGTTACACATGCAGAGGCCTCAGCATTTTTGGGACCGTAAGCAGATTTTTGACAACCCCCCACTGAAAGCATCTCAGGAAGAGACGATAAATTGCCCTGGTTAGTTTCCTTCCTATGACAGGTAGTAAAACTGTACAAAAACAGGATAGGACATGATATTAGGACGGCAATATTCTCTATATATTCCGTAGTGTCAACAAGTCCCAAGAAAAGACCAAACAGTGGGGCAGTCTGTTTTTGAAAACTTTCCAACTTACAGGCTGTTATTGGATCTCCCAAGCGGATTGGTTACTGGGCACTGTAGTTTCCCAGACAGGAGTAAATAGTGCATTTGTTTGGGACTGTTTATAGCTGTTCAGTTGGTTTATTGAGTTTTTACTGCACCACAGGATTGTCTCAGAATAAACTTCAATTCCCACCTTCACTGTAATGAAGAATTGTGTATGTTAAGTGTTATGATGTGTCTCACTGAAGTATTTTTAATAGTTTTATGGATGACAGTAGAGCTCAGAGGTATCTGCTATATCAGGTTTTAGCTGTACAGACAATAGTTGTTAAAAGGAAGAATTCATTGATGGGTTTGGTATTTTCACTGGATTTACTGACAATAAAAACAATTTGTATTCCCAATTTTAGGTATTTTCATTTTCAAAGGTTTTTTTTTAATCCCTGTTAACAAATGTGATAAGTGTTTTGCATAATATTCCAACTAAAACAAGGACATTTCCTTTAGTCCCTAAAAAGCTAACCTTTTGAAGTTTTTATCTGACATCAGCAATTTGTAATTTGCCGATTTTGTGCCCCCTCATTGGCACCTGGAGACTCTCATCAGCTGTTTGTCTGCATTTTGGTAAAGCTCTGCATACAAGGCAAGAGTGATATGCAAATATTTCTTGAAATTATTTTACTTATTTTATGATATTTCATATGATGTTGATTTTTAGCTAATGTAGCAGTGAGTGGTTTCCATTTCCCCAGGTCACCCTGCTCATAAGTATGCCCAGACTAGCTATTTGTGAAGTATGAAACATCAATACCTCTGTACCAGATGAAGAGCCAGTTTGGAATTGAACTTTTTCTCATGTAAAACTTTCCATCATGTCCAAACTTTAAAGGGAGCTTTCAAAGGTCTTGTGAGTCCTGAGGAAGCAGAAATCACCTTCACTCATTTGTGGCAGTCTAAATTCTCTCAGGTTATTACTCACATTTAAAGTTTTATTCATCATTAAACACAGCCTATAATGTACTAAAAGTTTAATGTGTGTTTCTGCTCTAATTTTGTTAATAGTTCACATATAATACCACTAGATGGCACTCTAAGTTTGGTTTATCAATTTCAAATTTTATAGATTTGTTTTTAAGAGCCTTTTGTCTATTTCTGTGTCCTAAACTATGTTTTTTCTGTTAAGCAATCAATGCTGAGTTAAGTCTTGGGCCTTTTTTAAAGGAGATTATTCATACGTTATATTTAATGTCCAATAACAGGAGTTTTGAAACAACACGGTGTACAGCGTTATCCACCAGGGGTCATTGTAACACCCTTCTTCTCTGCTCATAGAGGAGGAGGAGCACCTAAGAAGAGGCGGGGAGTCAGATGAAGAGACCATCCTCTGAGAAAGGAGGAGTGTCCTCAAAAAGAGGGAGGTGCTTTCATGACGGGTAAGAAAGGGAGGTGCTGAAAGCACCGACCAATCAGAGACTTGTAGGAATTCACCAATCAGAGATGGAGAGGAAAAGCTAGGAGAGGCAGACAGGAAACTGAGCAAATGACCCTTGATGAGAGAGGGGAAAGGGGGAGGATGGGAAGGATGAGGGGAGGAAAAGAGGCCCTGGGAGAGGGGTGTGTGTATGTGTGAAAGAAGTGTAGGCTCAGTTGAAAAATCTGCCATAGCATATGTTTTGTCTCATGTTTTTACTATAAGATATATTCCTTTTCCCAAACATAAATGCTAAAGGTCCGTTCAAGTGTAAAGAGATAAATAAGTCATGGATGATGGAGAAGATGAGCGATTGAGCTGCAGCAATAAAACACAGAAAGAAGCAAAAATACCGCGATGAAAGAAATAGAGAAGAGGAGATGTGTTACGGTTAAAGACAATACAGAAATTAGTCAAATATGGAAGAAAATATGATGGAAGTTGTCAGATAATAAGAGATTACCGTGAAACAAGATGACAGCAGAGAACAAAGTGGTAGATCAATTTAAAAATTACTGCTGTTTAGGTTGGGAAAAAAACACAAGTCCCTGTCAGCTTGTTGCTTTCTTTTCTCCTACTTGATTTGAATGTTTACACGGCATGTTTACATTTATGTGTTGAGTGAGTTTCATGATCCTTGGGCCCTGGTAACCTTAAAACCTGGTTGCATAAATCCAAAAGACACTGGTGTCAATAAGAAAATAAGCATCTTTTTTTCTTCACTCTCATTACAAAATGAAGGCCTTAGAATAAATGCTTTTTACGCTGTGGCAATAAAGTGAGAAAGAGACCAAAAAAAAAAAAAAGCTGAGAAAGAGGCTGAGAATACGCTTTTTCTCTCAGTATTTCTCCTGACCTCTGGGCCCTCTCTCTGCTCCCAGTTGGACAGCCAGTTTTGCTGCTGTTCCCAAGCAGGTCAAAAGTCACTTTAGACACCCACACGGAGAGCTACATGGTGACCTCCACCACACAGCTGAACCCTGCACAGCGCCTAAAGCAAAGCGGGGGGGGGGGGGGTGTAGAGGAGAACACTGCATTTTTTAACACATATAAATCAAATTTGTTTTGCTCCAAGATGCATATATGTAATCTTATCCAAGTCGTTTGCCACGTGGAAGAAGTCAGACACGGGTAAAAATAGAATTCTGAAATGCTTGTGTCTCTCGCTCTAACCATAATGATGGAGATGTGACTGTTCAACATTATCACTAATTGAATACATGAGACTCTCTTGTACTAAGTCAGAGACAGGAAACAAGCGCCGCCTTGATTAATTTACTGCTTTATGTTGAGTGGTAAAAGGGCCGGAGGCTCAGCTAAAACATGAGAGGGAAAAAATACCAGAATTTGATTTCAAAGGAATATTTCTTCCCCTAATCAGTGCTATTTTTGATAATTTGCTCAATGTGCCTTTATGCTGTGCAGAAACACTGAGGTGCAGAGGTCAGACTTGACAGGTCAAAGAGAAACCTCATACACCAGTACAGATAATAATTGATTAAAATATGGGATTTTATTATAAGAAAACTGTATTTTTATGACACAAACATAAGAAAATCTGTAAAAATATGTTACAGAATTTGAAAATTATGAAACATTAAAACAACAAATGATGACTTTAAACTCATCCTTGGTTTGCTCGGGTTAGTACAACCCTTAAATAAGACTAAGATCGTAATGTTGAATGAAACTGTAGTTTGTTTTATGGTACTTGAGTTATACCAGCGTGCACGTGTACTATATGCACTGCATGTCGTAGTGGTGGGAGAACCACACAAAAACCTTAATTAAATCAATGCAGATATAATATAACAGCCTTTTAAAAGTCCTCCAATCAGAAAATGGCTTGAATACAAGTATTGAAGAGCACTTAGCTGCATTCAGTTACAGTATGAACGATCATGTTTCACTTCCAGGAAGCTTTCAACCTCTGATGCGTTAACCTCCATAAATTAACAGTACACAGTAGTTATGTTATATTAAGTGTGATGTTATACTGCTATGTTAGTGTATTCATCATCTCGTTCATCGTGCTTTCTTGTTTAAAATTTGACAGATTTACTTTCTGAAATGATGTTACGATTTCTTATACATAAATAATAAAAATGGTTGAGTGTAAGAAGGGAAGAAAAAATAAAAGCTGTGCATTGTATTGTAAGGTTAAAATCTATAACAAAATAAAATAAATAAAATACAGTTAGGACAAATCACAAATCATGACAACATTTTGAATGACCAACTAGTTTAAAAAAATAAATAAATAAAATAAATAAATAAAAATATGGTCTGTAATGTTAGAGCAGAATCCAAGTAATTGTGGCACATTATCTTTATTAGATGGAACATTCCTATAGTCCAACACAGAAACTATTTATTGTGTTAACAGAGCTTTAACGGTAAATCTGTTAAGTTTCTAAAAATCTTTAAGAAGTCAACTGACAAGACTGCAAAGTGGTGATGATTAACAAGATCATTTCCAATGCTGTTTATCGCTATGCATTTAGAAATAAGAAAGAACAGAGAGAAAAGAGAGGAAGGCTGTCTATTTATAACTATGCCGACTGTTTGAATCACCCATTTATGTGAAAATCCGCAAGCTTTAGGAATTAAAATAGTTTCATTAAAGATACATTTATCTGTAATAATGGGTGCCGTATGTTTTTCAAACATTAAAATTACAAAACTGGCCCATAGGGCTAAGAGTGAATTCTGGGTATCTGGCTTCAATAAAAAAGGAAACGTCCACATCAAAAAAGCTCATCGGGTTGATTAAAGCGTTCTTCTAACATATTTTATCAAAGCCTTTAGCTCATACAAACAATACAAATACTAAAAGCAAAGCCTGTTTCTTGTTTACATGCTTTCACATCATTTCTTATGAATCTGATTGATTTTTGTAGCTTTTACATTTAAACTGATGATTTCATTGAAGCATTTTGATTTTCTTCATTATAGAGCTCGAACTGCTGAATGCAGCCCAGTAAGAAGGTACGGCTTTGCTTTATATATTAGTTTAAACAGATAAACTTATGAGGACTAAATCTTCAGATCTAGTTTCAGTGTTTAAATTGAAAAACAAAAAAATTAAATCATTGCAATTGGTTTTATTATGTATGCGTACAAAAGTTAAATATGCTAAAATTATAATCATGATTAATGTATTATTATGCAATTTATCGCCATGATCATATCATATCATTCAGCCATGTCTGTTCAGGGGGAAAGCAAGAAATTGCTCTGAAACAAAGGAGAAAAAGAATTATGTTTGACAAAACTGAATGAATAAAGCTTTGTACTTCAAAACAGCACTCAAGTACAATACTGTCCATATTAAGTTTCAAGGTTCAACATGTGCGCACGCTCAGTGTGTGAATAAAATACTGTTATCCTCTGATGGTTTGTGATGGTAAAAGCATCCCCACTTTCCCCTCATTTCCCCTCCCTTTCCCACTCTCTCCCCGTGCCATTCCCGGCAGCTAGAATTGGAGTATACAGATATGTGTGTGCGTGTGTCTCATACACACAGAGGGAACTTGATCTGGACCATAGCTTTCAGCACGGCCCGTAGGATCCCCAGAGTGAAAGAAGACAGAATTAAAGAGAGGGAGACAGAGAGAGAGAGAGTGAGAGAGTCCAATTTGACCTCAGCAGAGCTTTTCACACACACACACACACACACACACACACACACACACACACACACACACACTATAGTGCAGCACTGAGTGGTAGGGACAGCTGTGGGATAGTGACATCATCTTTAGTTGCCGGCCGGTGTATTTGATCTGGGCTGAGGGGAAGATTGAAACTGAAACACCAGACTGCTCTCTAGACCCACATCCTCTGCCAGAAAACCCAGTGTGTGTGACTGTCTGAGCACCAGCAAAACTGCAATATTGAACCATGCTCGCTCTCTCTCTCTCTCTTTCTGTCTGTCCCTCACTGTCTCTCTCCCTCCCCGCTGATTGATGCGTTGTATATATTCCTCATGGTAATAAGATCCTTTTCTTCCAGAGGTTGCTGTAAATACAGCATGTTGAAGTGCCAGCCTGCCAGGCAGACTGTCTCTGGTGGGGATTTAGCCAGTGCTCTGAAGCCTGGCATTGTGCTGTGGAGGCCCCCCGAGGGCATGAAGGAACACATGATGCCTCCCTATGACACGATCAGAGCATGCTAACTGTGATTTGTGCAAGGGAGAGAGGTCGCCCAAGGTCTGAGTTAGCATAGATGTGTAGATTCATTAGACATCTGACTTGATCTGAGCAGTAAATTAGCTGCTACATGGAAATGAGCAGAATAGCGAGGTGGTGCACTGATGCGACTTTTTACGGTTCGGTGAAGATGACACTAGAGGACACACACATGCACGCACACACACACACACACACACACACACACACACACACACACACACACACACACACACGTCATACAATTTGAATGGCGTTCTCTGTCTCTTTTAGCCAACAGATACCTCCAGAGTCAGATCACCACTTTAAGCTCCCAGAGTCTCCACTGCGTAAACTATCGTCTGTTGCTCTCAGAATATGAAAACAGGCAGCCAAACTGGCTAGCAAGAAATATGTCTGCATGCATGACACTAAGCCTGTGCATGGAAAAAAATGTAGCCTCAAACAGCAAAACAAGCAACCACCAGCACAAATACAGAATTCCACCAAGTCTCTTAAGCAAAACAACATGTTTGGACGGCTGTGCATGAACACAAACACACACAAACAAACCATAGACTGTATTAAAGAGGACGTAACCTGTGGGGGTGAAAGGTGAAGCCGATGAAGAAATATATTAAATTTGCGTTCTTTGTAATGGCCTGCAGTGGGTGACTCTTCAGGCTGCAAATAGAGGTGTGATTGTATCGAAACTTATGAGAAATCTCACTCCTTATAACTTATATTTGACAGCGTGTTTTCAGCTCATGAATATTCATTCAGGTTCTCAGTCAGATCCACCACTCGTTCCTCCCCAGCTCCACCCTGTCATCCAGATATAGTCACTCCTGGATCCAAAAAAACAAGATGACAGCCAAAATGACTCAACGGTTGTCCACAAACCAGTGTGTGATGTCACGGTGGCTACTCTATGAGAAGGGTGCTATCAGTGTCAACTAATGCTTATTAAATAATACGACATGACATTATTTAGGTTTGGAGACAGAGTTTCACACAGATAAAACAGCAATATAACTGGTAGAATAATGACACTGAATAAAGATGAGCCAAATGAAGTCACATAGCAGTATGTCTCTGCCTCATGATGATCTTTATCCACATATGCTTTCATCCATATCAAATGGTCTTAACCAGCGGGATTTTTTGTCTGTGTTGAAAAACTGTGCTATGGTTGACATCATAACAGCTACTGAGCTCACACATCAACATCAATCTTTATGATAACTGAAACTGTTGTGATATGGTTGAATGCACTAGAAAAGCTAGTAAATTAACCACGAGTTCAGATTGTTCTGTCAAACCTTTGGTGAAACTGGATCATATTTTATAGACTGATAGACAGTAAAGTAAACTGCTGCAAACTGTAGCTGCCGTTAGCTAGTTAGCTCTTAGCAGTACTGCCTGGATTGTGAGCTCAGAACACCAGGGGAGTGTTGGTGATTGCACAGGAGTTTTGGACCTTTGGTAAGGAGAAGTTTTGAGGCCTGAGGCAGGGTGTGAAGCTGATGGGCAACGGTCATGCCAGAACTGGAGCGAGTAATGAATCGGCAGCGTCTGTCAACTAAATACCAGGGTGAAGAGGCCAAGGACGAGGACATTTAGCTGTTATAAGTTGTTGTGGGCAAAACATTTACCGAGAAGGACATTTTGAAGTAAACTACAGCAAAAAACAAAACAAAACATCATATTAAAAAACCCATATTAAACAGTAAACTGAATTAAAGCTTGAAATTAAATAATTTAACAAATATATAGTAAAGATGAAATAAGAAAAATAAGACATACGTAAATACTAATTTTGTGTATAAAACTAAAACTATGAAAAAATCTTGCTGCTGTCTCACGTGTATCTAATGTTTAGGGGTTCTCGTACTTTTGGCCATAAGTATATATCTTCATATCTTCAAGTATATCTCTTCAATATATCTTCATATGTTTATTTTTCTCGGGAAACAGTGTTTCTTTCCTTTATGCCAACAAAGCACATTCGTAGAGAACTGAATTGACACATTGAAAGACTAGAGAGTGAGAGACAAAGAGACAGATAGAGAGAAGCTAATGAAAGGGAGCAGAGGGCTACCACCCACTGAAGCAGACAGCACACACTGTCTCACTCTGCAGAAAGTCAGCATAGACACAAAAGGTACAAATGCCATCTGGGTTAGGCGGCTACGCTACATCCAGAGACAATAGGGGTTCATTCACGCTGCCCAGCCCAGCCAGGGCCATCTGCTCTTGGTGAGAGTGAGTGGGAGAGGGGACCCCCTGTACCTCCAGGACCCCCAGAGGTCCCAAAATACAGCAGGATGGCAATCTGACATCAGCATAATGTTAAAATAATGGCATGGAAATATGAATGAAGATGATCCACTTCACAACATGAGCTGATACAATAGAGGTGGTGACTGAATCAGGCGTGTGAGGCTGCTACAGTGGGAATGAGAACACGTGTAGTGTTTTCGTGTGAAACAATGGTGAAAGGAGAGCAACTGTTACAACAGCGGGGGAGAGGATGGTAGAAAGGGAGTGTGGATGCATGCAAACATCTATACATACAGGCTCGCAAAGCACAGATGCACACACAGAGAAGCATAACAGCAGCCATTCATCATGCATTGGAAAATGAAACAAAAGACAGAGAGCAGAAGCCTTTGACTCGTATGTAACTGCCTACCAAATTTGATCTGGTTTTATTTGAGCTCAGAAGTGTGGTCGATTTATGGAGATGCAGATCTCTCTCCGGCTATGACAAGTCTGTGCTTTGGTATGGTGAGTATTCATGCAATGAAGTCATGTCACGCCATAGCATGAATGTAAAGCAACGAGAGTGAGAGCATCTCAAGAATCTAAGTTTGGGATGTGCCACTGGGGCATTCAACCCACATGAAAGCACAGACACACATGGGCATGCACACGGTCACATATATATATATATATATATATATATATATATAAATAAAATGCACTACATGTGACACATGCCTATTTCATACATGCAATCATGCAATTCATGAATTCATGAACACACGTACTGTGTACCAGGGAATTTCCCATTTATCTCGCGCTGATTACTCAATGAGCCTCACAGAAAGAAAACCACTGTGGAAGATTTTTTGTTGTTATTATGCAAGTCTGTAGTTTAAGGCTGGAGACGCCAGTGTTGAAATATGTTAAGTGTTTGTGTGCAGGCTGCTCTGCCCCCAATTGGTTAAAAAAATGCATAATTGCATTACAGATTCTCGTAATTTTCTTTATTTTTACACGTTTTACCATCAAAATCAGCAGGCAAAACAATCAAGCCCAAGTTTAACTAGGAGACTGCCAACACTTGCCTGTCATCAGCAGCTATTGTTAAATATCAGACACAATTACAACATGTCACATTCTTTTATGTCAGTGTCAACACCATCAGCTCAAAGCTTTTGTGCATCCAATCCAATCTCACTGTCACTGACTGTTTACACTTGGTGTATTTAGCGATTAAGAGGTTAGCAAATGTTTTAGGCCTGTGTGTAACATGATTTAGCGAGGATTGTTTACTTGCTTTGGTGCGAGTGTGAATGCATGCGACTGTGCACCCGTCTGCCTTAAATTTATGACTGGTATGCTCAAACGGGGATGTCAAGCCAGCCACTGATGAGAGATCCCGTGTCAAAATTTATGCCTGTGCTAACGAATGCTTTTGTTCTCAAACACAACCAGCAGCCGAAAGTGTGGAAATCCCCCCTTGGCTGCTGACAGACAGTTGTCAGAGGCCTCAGATTAATGAAGGAGTCTCTCAGTCAGCCGATTCCCAAAGGCCGACCCAGATCACCCTCGGGGGCTTAGGTGGCTTTTAAGTGGATAAAGGTTTAATGTGTTAAATGTATCATCAAATATGCTTTGTTAATTTGAAAAAGGATCATGCACATGCACAATAAATTGGCTTACATCATTTGATGCTAGTTGATCATGTCTTTGATTAAACTAGTGTTTATTGTGTGATAAATTATTCAGCTTGCAGAAGCTTTGTTAGAGTATATTAAGAGGATTTTGTTAGTCAAATTATCATTTCCACTGAATTCCAACTGAAATAGTCAGCCAGCAGCAAGCTTATACCCGCAGCCTGTGAGCCAGACTATTGGCCTGATGTGATGAGGGGAAATACAGCTCAGAGCGTCTCATTTCTTTTCATTTCATTTTCTTATATTTTCCCCGGTATTCATGCAGAAGACAGATAATGAGAGCAGCAGAAGAATAAGCAAACGCTTGCAGATCATTAAGACTTACAGTAAAGCGACTACACGGTTGGTCAGATGGTTGATGTCAGCTGACAGATAGTAGGTGGAATTGAATTTCATAGAGAGAGTTCACCAAGAGGTTCTTTGTTTGATTTGGCTGACCTTCTCTGGTCCATATGTTGACTGTGTCGTTATATTGCATTATACTTATATTTGTAAAGCCAGTCTGCACGAATTTGTCTCATATCTTCTTTTTCATCTACATTATCCTAGACCAGGAGACATATATCTTGTAAGGTAATGTTTCTAGGTTATGAAATGGCTCCTTTGCTAGTGGTTTCTGTTCTTAACTTCTCTCTCATTTGAGTATTTTATTATCTATTTCTGCCTGGTTAAAGGTTAAATAAATAAAATAGTTTACAGCAAGTGTCATCAATGCAAAAACCATATTGATAATTCCCCCCTCAACACTTGTATTTATTTGAGCCAAATACTTGCCTTGTTTATTTGGTGGTGATCTGGTAATTCATGTCCCATCTGAGCAGACACATCTGTGTTTCAAATCATGTGCAAGTGATTTACTTCAGTCATTCGGCCCTCACTGCCAGTGAGTCTGGAATTTCATTTCTGCTTGTGAAAGTGAAGATGCGTTAACGTGGAAGCATTCAAGGTGAAGCTTTCCAACGTAGAAAGCGGCCTACAACTATGCAATAAACTCAAAACCCAGCAAGCTACTGTGTTTGACCATTGTGTTGATAGTTGATAGTGGATATTTTGTGTATATCTGCGGACTAATCTGCAGAATATCCTTAATTGTACTGAAACCAACACTATCCTGCTTTTAAAAAGAATACAGACTGTTCAAGTGACAATTTGTAGAAGTTTATGTATTTGTGGTATGTATCCACACATTCACCTCCTCTAACTCCATCTCTTTCTCTCTGTCTATCTTTTGTGTGTGTGTGTACCCGCAGGCCAGAAAGAGGTTTGTGACAGGCTTTGACAGGTACGGCATGGTGGCAGACCTCCCAGCTGTCAAACAAACAGACAAACTAAGGAAACTTCAGATAAAGACCGCTGAGACTGATTGATTGATAGCTGAAGAGAGGGGACGGGTCCATAAAAGACAAAACATTAGAATAATAAATTACGTTCAGACACTCCCCGTATTCCTTTATCCTTCTCACTTAGCTCTCTCATCTCTCAGCGCCCAGCCATCACCTGGACGATTGGAAAAACTGCACCATGCCGCTTCTTTGCACAACCAAAACTAAATACATTTCAAGTGCTCTGAGTGGTGCAAACTACAACTGCTACAAGCCTGAGCATGAGGGAAGGAGATCTATGTGTGCAAAGGGCTGCATCAAGTATGAACTTGCAGTCAGGAGGAAAATGTACTGAAATCAAAGGGTCAGAAGCCGGAGGAGAAGACGAAAATACAGAGAGCATGTTCTGAAATACAGCGTGGAGGGAGTGGGTGAAAAATTTAGTGAGATCTGAGTGTGTGTGTTTTGTGTATGCATTTACTTGGTGAAAAGCTGTTGACGATTTACTTGGAGCGTGCTGCAGGGCCTGTCACCTTGACAACCAGGCCTGTATTTCACTCACTTGCTAAAGAGAGTGACTGAGAGAGGCCCCTAGCTGGCTTCTAACCCCCTGTCAAAACCATGTATACACTCACACACACACACAAACACACTCTCTCTCTCTCTCTCTCTCTCACACACACACATAGCAAATTCATCCTCCCTATTCATTTAGCTCGCCCAGCTAGCGATTCATTCCACAGAAGTTACACAACCTGTTTACGTCGGCGCTGAAACCCTCCAGTGTGTGTAAGAGTCTCGTTAAAGAGCAACAGCTCACCTGGCATGTAGGGAGAAAACAACAGGTACATAAGGTCATGGGAAACAGCACGTTTCTGTGTGTATTTGCGTGTTGCGAGGGGCACAGGTGTGTTTGGCCTTATCTGTGTGTAAAAGCATGTGAGGGTATCGGAGGTTGAGCCATTCTCTGCTTCAGATCTGTCACCAGAAGTCAGCAGAAAGAAGGCGAGATCACAACAGCGTCACCGTGCACAAAAGACAGGATGGACAGATGAATGAATAAGGGTTGCACTGAAAAGTAAACGAGTGCGTGGCTTGAAAGATGGACGGTCTAATGGATGGATGATTTAAGTGACAAGAGAAATGACAGGTGCTGCTGGATAAATGGATGGATTGACAGATAGATGGAGGGGCAGACAGATGAATAAAGACGCAAAGTGACAAAAAAAGGGAAGAAAGAAAAAGTTAACAGGCAACAGCAGAAAAAATACGTTGTGTTTAGTCAGTAAGTGGTGAAAACAATGAACAGAAAATCTGACTAATGCTGCTGAAAGTGATTGATTTTGGCTCAAACTTGAAGCCTGAAGCGTCGACAAGTTCCAAAGTAAATGACAACCAGCATCTTAACTAGTCCTCCGTCTCCGTCTTGGAGAGTGGACTTCCGATTTCTTCCGCTTGACTGGACAGACAGAAAGGAGGGATGGGGGTGGGGGCGGGGGGTGGGATGGGTGACTGGCATTCCCCTGCTTAATCTCAATAGAGCCATCTGACGCTGAAAAGGCTAGATCTCCGCTCTCCCTGCCTCGCCCCGTCACATCTATCAATGCTGTGGCTAAAAGGCGGGACGAGAGAGCAAACGAAGAGCACTCAGGGAAACACACGCACGCTTCCCATCAAAAACACACACGCACACACAAGGGACAGGAGGGGTGGAGAAGTTTGACTAATACATCTGTACTTCATAATTACGTTGCGTGGCTCCTCATAAGGCTTTTGTCAGGGTCTTGCTGTGAGTGTTGACGTCTTGCTATTTATGTCCCTGGTGTTGCCCATTTGTTTTTGCTGTTGTCCTGGTTTACTGTCTTTTGTCTTGGAGACAAACTGTCTTGTAGAGGCTGCAATATTAATCACTTGTAGAACATATTTATTATGGATCCAGCACACAGCACAGGCATCAGGCAGTACAGTACATCATTTTTGGCTTGTAAATGTCAACACTTGTGATCGTTTAAATCTCATATCCACAAAGAATCTACTCTATTCATTTTTTTTTCTCACGTGCTTGCAGAGCTTCTCCCAGTGTGAGTCCTTCCCCATGTGAATCGATTTTCAAAGTAAAGATTTTTAAAGAAAGATTCATAGTCTTCCAGTCAAAAAAGGTTAAAGTGGTTTTCAACTAAATCACGGTTTCCCTGAGAGCTCAGCACACTGCAAACTTAAACACATGGAAATAACTAAAGACAGAAACTCTGCAAGTAGCACAGACGACAACAGAAACTGTTTCCAAGGGACCGTGCGGCTTGTTGGGCAACAGATAAGAACTTTATTTTCCACTTAAACTGACTCCAACGTCTACTGACTGTTGATCACAGAACAGAACAGAGTGAAGTATTCTCTTCACGTCTGTATAAAGCGTTAGAAAGTTGAAAAGTCAGTTGAGCCATTGATAATATATGCTTTCTGTAACACTTGAATAGCAGTGAATATGCCTAGTTTTGGGAGCTTTCTATGCAGTTGAAAGATGCAAATATTTTTGAAATTGATGCTTCGAGAACAGAGAGAAAGCAGGGAAACAGGCCTGTGGTATTCCCCATTGCTCAAAATGTAGGTAACCTACAACAACCAGACCAACAACTTTTTTACAAAGGTCAGAGGTCATGAAAATGAAAAAGTCTAAAACAATGTGTGCCCTATTAAAGGATACAAACTCGACTTCTGTAGCAACAAAACTTTTGTGGTGGAGATTAAGTTTTACTACATACAGTTTATTCTCTTTGGCTTTGTCAAGCAGCAACATTTTGTTTCGTTCAGTGATTCAGAGCATTATTCTGATTTACTGATTTGTTTAGAACGACATCCACCAAGTATATTGCATAATACCAGCTTAGCTGTGATTTTCTTGGGATGCTGATTCATTCTTTGCGAGGTGGACATCACGGTTATTGCTACAGTTATCAGTTTTGATCTGAAGACAAAGAAACTAATTTCCTTTTTTCTTGTTGATAGATGTGGAGCAGCCAGGACTTTTCACTTGTCCGTCATTGAGTTTGATGTTGAAATTGTTACAAATGTACACATGCAAATAATCATCTCCTTTTTCTTCTTTTCTTTTCACACACAAAAAAGACGAACACACACACACACACACACACACACACACACACACACACACACACACACACAGGGAAAGTAGATATTTTGGACTTGTTGAATTGTGCGGTTATCGTGAAGCTTTGTGAGTTTCTCTCATGTCACTCTGCACCTCACAGCTGTGGGATAAGAAGTGCTGAAAACTTAAAAGAGACAGTACAACCTGGCACACACACTTACAAACATGCACGCACACACACCGTAGGTAAACATGGCCTCAAGTTTGTGCACTCTTTGACATGCGTCCGCTGACCCTTCAGTCTCGTCCACGCACACATGCATTCAGGTCTCTTATTCATTAATCTTCATTTCAACACACACTCTGGCCGCCGTCAGCACATGTGCTCCCAACAATCACTTGGCACTGTGCACTCTCTCTCGCTCTCCCACACGCACACTCAGACAGACACACATAAACAAGCTCTCGGAGGGTGAGATCTGGTTGCTGACACTGATATCAGGTCCCCTCCTGCTGCTGAGCTGTCCATCTGGCTGCCCGATCATAAGACAGAGTGGGGTCCTCACAGCGGGGCTCCTGTCACTGTGCATTAAGAGAAGGCTGACAGCGGATCTGAGCTGACATTGAGGATAATATTGGCATCAACAGAATCCTTTGGTGCCTGTCTCACATCAGGATTACAGTGGAACATGATGACATCCGAGGTGGCCAGGTCGAGTCGTTTTGAGGGCATAGCATTCCCCGATGATCCAACTGATCTTTTCCTGGATTTTGAAGGTGTTTGGGCCAGATCCAGGGGACAAATCCATGTGGTGTGTGTGAGCTATTAGTGGATAAACTTTGAGAAGCTGGGACGTCCTACTTTTACCCTTTATGTCTAGAACTACATTTGACAAGAAGGGCTAGTTTACTCTTTTTCATCTCATTTCTGTGGTTTAATCAGTGAGCTTTGCTGAATCAAAACCAGACCTCGTGAAACATGTCATGTTGGTAGAAAATCACGTATCACCCACGCAGATGAAGTGCCAATCCACTCAATTTTTACAAAGTTGTTTACAATGATCCCCAAATAGTGGGAGCCATGTGTTTGTTTGAATCCTTTTTCTAACAGGGATGACTGAATCCAGTCCGCTCCAAGGCTCTGATTCACTACAACAGAGACAAATAAACCCCGAGCCTGCGTTTGGCCAAGCAAATCAGTACTGCTGAATGATTCAATCCCACCGTTTATTATGGTTTTTACGCCATGCATTCCAAATGAAGCCCTGAGCACGAACAGACTTGTAGGAAAAACCAGGCACTTATGCTTTGTATATTTCTCTCTATCCCTCTTTATGTCTGTAGCAGCCTCAATAAGCCTCTTGTTCTGACAGATAAATTATTTGCCATAGTACTGTAATAAATGCAAACAATGCTTGAGAAATTAGAAAAACTGTGCCCCCTGTTTTCACATCACCTACTGTTCATTCACAAATTGTACTGAACAGAGAGGGCTGTGTTGGCTGTAGTATTTTACGCCGGTGTCCCCAGCTGTGACTTGGCTGTCAGTGAGATATTCGGGGTGCTGGCTGGGGGCGACAGGAAGGTTTAGGTGTTGTAATCAAACTCCCTTTATTCCCCCTAGGCTCGTTACAACGCTCAAATTCTGCACTAATTGGCCAGCAAGTCACATGGCAGCCAGGGACCCCGTCTGCCTGGTAACCCCCGGAGAGAGATGAGAGGAGGGGAGTTTTATTATTTTCAATTTGTAACAATATATAACCTTTAAGTTTATTTTCTGGGCTCCGACAAAAGCATGCATCATGTGAAATGTAGCTGTGGAAGCAGCAAATGCAACAGACTCCTATTATTATGGTGCAAGTGCGAAAAATATACATTGATTTGCAAATCTATTCCCATGAAACATGCTGCTCCCTGTGAATAAAACTTTATTATTACAGTGAAAAAATAAAACACTTACTGACTCAGGGGCTAAACATTTGCCCGGCTGTCATGTTCACAATAATAGATAATGGTTGTTTTCATAGAGATTTCTCAAGGATATTGCAGTTGGACTTTGAAACTAAATGGATTCCGACGTGACCAGATACTAAAGATAATAAAGTGTAGCACATAAAACAGGGTGATGCAACTGTGGTTTTTCAATAATTGGAATTGGAAGATAAACAATCTTCTTTTATCTGCTCTTCTATCTCTGTAACCACCCCCTCTTTCCTCTGCCCCCTCCTTTTTCTCCTTCAATCTTCCTTTTTCCCCGGGTGCCTCCCTTTCTGAGGTTTATGGCTTGCAGTTCTTTGACTGCTGAACCGTTACCCCAAAGAGCAACAAACTGATCCGCGGTCACCCTTTATAAGCTGTCAGCTGAACCGTGTTCCTCCGCCGACAGGTGAGGAATGTTTTCATTCACCTCTCTGCCTCTCTGTGGGTGTCTCACTCTCTCTCTCACACACAGTTAAACGCATCTTTTTCTCTGCACCTGGGATCAGCACTTGAAAGATGAAAGGAACGACAGAGCAGGAGACAGAAGATGAGTGGTGGAGGAGAGCAGGAAATATGATCCATCATCACACAGGTCTTCCTTTTTAGCTCCTGAGCCACAGTCCCCCATCGCTCTTGTGGGGTGTCCCTGAATCAAAGCGGACTTGAGGTTTCGTTCACCGTTAAGTGCCTTTTACCCAACAAGTCGTCCAAATGAAATGACAAAATAAGTTCCTTGCAGATGCCCCAGAGAACAACACTTAAGATCTCATGCCACTATCAACAGGACTACATCATTAGCCTGTTACAAACCACTGTCACTGAAAATGGTTTGTTTTAAGTGCAAAAAACACCTTGGTTAGATTTACTTAATTACTACTTTATTAAGGTTGGGACATGTTTGTTGTCATGGTTACAATAATAACGACTTGGTTATAGTTAGGTAACAACTGCACTCATGATTAGAAACACCCAAAGTTGACTGTGTTGACTGCGACGTTTTATAGTCCGCTATTTTGTTGTCCAGTCTATCCAACTGGACCTCTTCCTCCCTCTGCGGACACCGCTTCCTCACTGATGAAGAAGAATCGTAACCGCTGCTGCTGCTAGAGAGTACTTGATGAAAAGACTGATGAGGAGTTTACCATGCAAGATCTCTGGAAGCACTTTCACTGTTAATAACAAAATAGAGCTTGAAGCTCAAACTAATTTCCTCCTGAAAGTTTGGCTTGTCTGACAAACAAGCTTTTTTTTTTTTTTTTTGCGTTGATCCATATTAAGTGTGAATTTGTTTGCGCCCATGTGGCTGATTAGTGTATGTTTGATGAAGGCTTAGGTTTCTTGTTCTGACTAGTGCCCACCCAGCAGCCATCATGGGTAGCTGCTAACGGAAGGAGAGGGATTGTGGGAAAACATGGAGGCCTGGGGTCGGCGTGTCACCATCGCTCAGCATCCTTTGGTCTTGTTGCCACTCTATGCGCATGCACACACACACACACACATATGAAAATGTCCCAACCATCAGCTTGTATGTGACATCAGAGTTCTGACAAAGACAAGCTGGCCCGGCAGTCTCGATTTTAACAAGCTCCAGCTGAGGGTGGACATAGGCCACTGTGAGTGTGCATATAAGAGTGTGTGTGTGTGTGTGTGTGTGTGTGTAGGCTGGTACCCACAGTGACACAAGGCAGCCTGTGTATGTGTCTGCTCCTTCATTTCCTGTTCCTGTGAGGCAGACTTTCCTCTCACAGAACATGGCAGCTCACCGTCGGGGGGCAAATAGGCCTGTTGTGCGTATGTGTCAGTATGTGTGTGTGTGTGTGTGTGTGTGTGTGTGTGTGTCCGTCTGTGTTCTCTTACCAATGGGAATGAAATGCACTCAAAAAAGGAATCAATCGCACTTGTTGCTGATTGAGCCACAACTCCACCCCCTTGCTCTCCTGCCTCTGACTCTTCTCCCTCCTCCTCCTCCTCCTCTAGCTCTCCTCAGCTGTGAGTGATTAAGTTGAGCCGAAGGGGTGGGTGGCTGGGGGGTGTAAGGGTGAGAGGAGGGGACAGGGTACTCACTCACTGGCTGAGTAATGGCTTCCAGAGACCCCCGACTCCCTGGCTCTGTGCAGCACGAGGGCTAATCAGGAGTGACGGCTCGGCCCGTTTGGACAGTGTAAAGGCAGCCCCGCTCCTGTCAGGCACAGACATGGACAGCCACCCCCTCCTCTCTCTCTCCCTTCACCACAGGACCCCCACCGCTAGGCTGCTAGTCCCTGCCACAACCATCTGACAGGGAAACGTTGGGGAAGAAGGAGCAGGGGAAGGACAGAGTGAGGAGGAAAGGCAAAAATGAGAGAATAATTCAAGCAGAGTTGAGGTTGAGAAAAAGAAAAGACAGCCAAAAAATAGCGCATAGGGAGATACATGGAAGGCCTGCTGTATTGTGGAGTGGCTGTTGTGGTGTGTTGGTTTTGTGTTTGTGTGTGCTTGTGTATCAGATTATGTGTGTGTGCGTGTGTGTGTGTGTGTGTGTTTAATGGAACCTCTGAGCCGCTGGGGAAACCCATCGTGTTCATTTAACAGTACAGATCTCAGGCAAAAGCAATACTGAGGTTACCGTGGATATATGTGTGTGTCGATGCGTGTGCCTCTGCTGTATGTGTGTGTGTTTGAGAGGGTTACGATGTGGTCTGCTGATTCGTGCTGTTTCCACGGTGATTGGTTTCCATCACGCGTCCGAGGGCTAAAGCATCGACAGCGCTCTCTCCTTCCCAGCGACCTGACTTCTTTTCATTTTTCAATTTCACTTTCATCAACCGCTGCCGCCTGTTTTTTCATTTTTCTATTTCCAGCCGATGACAGAAAGCGTGTGAAGTGTGAAATTAGAAAGAGCGTGTGTAAATAATGGCGTGTAACACGGAGAACACACACATGAAAAAAAAAACGCCCATGAACACACACGTATACTATTGCATAAGCCATGAGACAAAACTCATTACCCTCATAACTGAGGGATGGGAAAAAGTGAACTGAATGCATAGACTTGCCTCCAAATGACATAATTACAAACAGAAGATGATAGTGGGAGTTCTTCTTGTTTGATTTCAACCACTGGATATTCAGAATATTGTGCAAAACATGCAAAGAGAGGCCTGTGTTACTTTATGTCAGTGACTGAGACATCGTGAACAGAGTTTAAGTGTGTTATTCCGTCCTTTTGGGGTCTCTCTGTGAGGAAGCCCCTGTTCTATGTCGCTCTTTGACACACACAAACACACACGCACACACACATCTTGTTCCCCCACCTGGGTTTAACTGTCTGACAGAGTGAGATGTTGGCGCGGTGGAGGGCTGGAGAAGGAGGTCAGGGGCGCAAGGGCAGTCAGGTCCCTCCGACGTCCATCAAAATGACAGGTACCCCAGCCTTAAAACTCCCTGACCCACCCCAAAACCTAGTTTCCCTCCTTTTTGCACACACACACACACACACACACACACATGCAAACACACACATACTGAAATACCAGGCCTAAAAAGTAGCCCCGCAGCGAAGGAGACCAGCTCTCCGCAATTAGGACATTCTGCGGCCATGAAATCATTCTGAAAATTAGCTCCAGGAAGCGAGAGGAGGGAGACAGAGTCCTAAAGACAGACAAAAAGCATGGGGGAAAAAAGAGAGTGAAAGAAAAAGAGTGAAGTTTGGGGAGAAAGAAAGTGTTCTGGATATCCTCAGCAATCAAACGGACAGGCCACATGTGCTGGCAAGGCGAGAATAGAAGAATTTAGAATTATCCCAGATAATGACTGCTGTTAAGATTAACAATTAATCCTCTGGCCTCATGACATGTTAGATTTGGATCTGGGGAAACGACTCTAAGAGGTGTGAGAGGGCTCCAATAAGAAGTCAGTCAGTTAAAAAACTCTGTGTGTGTATGTATGTGCCTCCGGTAGTTGACAGTGTCCAGGCCCCAGGTCCTGACAGCAGAAGGAACCAGGGTTCGGATCTCAGCTCACGACCAAAGAGACCTGCTCTATGTTCCCCATCCATCCTGGACTTAGCTACAACAACGTCTGTTCTATTTTCTGCCGATCTGCAGCGCTCCTGTCGCCCTTGGTTTACCCTGCCGTGACCTTCTGCCATTACACAAACAGCATCTGCCAGCGATCAGCCTTCGACAAGTCCTAAGTAACGCTGGGACAACATTACCCAGTGCCACCCCAACCCTCAGGCCAAGCTGTCTCTTAAGCTAAGCATTTGAGAGATAGACTTAGGGATCACTTGCTGCTGGCCATTTCTACTAACTTTAGAATAAATGGATGTGTATGTGAGCCCAGCTGTGGGTTGTTAGTAGTGAACTCAGCTCAGTGGAGAAGGGGCACCAGATGGTTGGCGGGAAGGAACGATTGAGAGTTGAAAGGAAGAGGTGTAAATCGCAATTAGAGAAGATGAAGAAAAGCCTTCAGAATGGGGAAATGTGGAGAAATTGCAGAGCACAGCACAGACATGATCCAAAGCTGAACTTTTCCATCTCCTTAATCCAGTAGTATCCCGCAGAGACACACAAACGCTCACATCAAAATAGACACCGTTGCTAGGTAATCTACACAGCAGCTTCATAAACTGACGTAGTGTCTATGCCCACATGCGGGTATGTGTCTACAGTATATGTTAGGGGGTGCGTGCCCGTTCATGCATCACTCGTGCAAATGCAAACACATTCTGTGTTAATTTCTACGACATGCTCTGCAAACTCCAGATATTTCCCATGTCCTTCTGCTAATCTTGGAGGGAAAATCGAAGGACATGTTGTTCCAAGGTTCTGTAATTCGGATCTTGTATTGCTGCAACGACACGTGTTTTTCTGGACATAGGGAAAGTCGAGCAGTCAAGCGAAGATCACGCGATCGGGTGAGCTGCTAATCAAGCTAGGGAGAGGTTGGGAATTCCTTGGGAGGTAGACAATGGAGGCAGCGGGGTGTTTTTGTGGTATCCGGAGCAGCAGGCATTGGGAAATCAAGTTCAGCTGAACAGTCCCACGCACACACACACACACCATTATTTGACAAAAAATTGGCAAGAAGACTACCCATCTTGATTAAAGGCTTGTGTGATCCGTGTTTCTGCTGATGACATGTTTCTTTCTCTGTGTTGTCAGCCTGCATAGACATGTTAACTTTTCCTCTGTGTCAACTTGCTTGTGTCTGTTAATGCGTGCATGTCTCCAGTCTGATTAGCTGCTGTTTCTTTCAGGTGTCCCTTGTCCTCCTGTTCTTTAATCAGAGCTGGGGCCCCTGCTGTAGCCGGAAGGAAACCTCATTCCAGGAAGTGCCTGGCTGATACTGCGCGACTGGCCTCGTTGTGGCCTCAGTGCCAATCGGACATCTATTCATCTGAGGAAAGGGAAGAGTGCCATTCCAATCGTCAGTCATTCCCAAATCCAGTTACTGTAGAATCCTGTCCTAAATAGCAGGTGTGGTCTTATGTGTGTTTGTTTTGAGCTCAATGATTGACATCTTGTTGACGGGTGTGATAGAAATACACACCGGTTACAGTCCATGACTCAACACCCCTGCATAAAATTTTCTAAAGAATGTTCTTTCTTTTTAAACAAATCAAACTAGAGTTGCATCTGAAGTGCACCATGGGTCACCGAGCCCTCACTCAGGCGCTGAGTGATGATGTCATACTTAGGAAACCACCACTGGGACAGCAGGAAGGAAAATAAGAGCTGTGGCATGAAAAGAGGGAAAAAGACAGAGATTGGAGGCGACGGTTGTGATGTGAAGAAAGTGTTTCTGGTCGCTCTGGCTGAGAGTGTGCAGTGCGGTTGCTGGCTGACTGAGGGTTTTTAATAAACAGCCTGTTGAAACATGACAGGAATATTTGGTGAAATCATGGTTGTTTTACTGTGATGACTGCAGTGACTCCCAGGACCTGGGAGACAAACCAGATCAGGTCAGAGTAAAAGCACGAATGTCGGTTTTTATGATTGTCAGTGGTGACACATTTGGTCCCACTGCATTTCGACAATGTGGTGTGTTCACTTCTGACAAAGACTCTTCCAATTTTTGTGCTACCAAATAAGAATCCTTCTCGTCTGCTTATCAGGAATCAGTTTGCTGGTTCTGAACTGTCTGAAAGTGTGTGCCATTATCCCCATTTGAATAATTATTGCAAATTGTCCCACTCTAGTATGACATGCTTTTCACCCTAGCTTTAAGTCTGAACATACATAACAGCTATAAACATTTCTGCTTTCAGATGAGGCCAGACGACACATCATACGTACCCTTGCTTTAAGTGGTCTTAGTCAGTTAGTGGTGTTGAGCTGGGTGAGGTGTGTTCAGATTGACACAGGAAGCTAATTTTTGCCTCATTCTATTTGTGCAAATTTAACCATGTAATTGTTTTCGTTGTCCGTGTTAATTAGCCCCAAACAGCCAGCGTCATGACTGTACAGCTTAGCTGCAACTAGTTAGAAACATATGTACTGATTGCGTATATGGAGCAACAGAGGTCAGACTTAAAACTTACCAGAAATTTTTAATTCTTTCTGATATCTCCCTCAAGCACCCCTTATTTTTCTCTTCTATCTATACATATATGTAGTGGTGTAAATAAGCCTGCACGTCAACTTTTATTCCTTTTCCAGCCATCTACAGTCAATCTGTATCTGTTCGATGACCTTGTTCGCAATCACGTTACTTCTAAAATTGTCTTTCTGCACACTTTAATCACACCTTCAGGCTCTCAGCACAATTATACAACAGCTTCTACAATTCACATGTTTGTTGTTTAGGTGTCTGTGCCATGCAAATGCTGCAACCATGGAAAACAGAACAAAACAGGCTAAACCAACCACCCACCCATGGCACTCAGTGCTTTCCAAGGCAATTTGGAGGACAGAGAGGATGCTGATGCGAGCAGAAAACAACCTTGCCTACCCTGATCCCTCAACAGACGTATTATGCTGCTGTTAGGGTGAGGGGTGACAGGTTAGAGGTTAGAGAGCGAGGGGGAGGGTACTGCAGGGGAGGGGCTTGCCTCTGGATGACGGCTCTCTCCCTCATCCATAGACCAGCTGCCCCTGACGCATACACACACACACATATGCTGACATTCATGCGTAAGCACACTCTACACATTAACCCACTCAACCTCCGTCCCCCCAAGCACCAATCACTTCTCTCTATTTTCAACAAAGACTTTTTCACCGTTTGATGCCAGCATCATTCAACCTTTTTTCATGCAGGTGCTTCATGTCTTTGCCAGATTTGTCCTGCAGTCACAGTTTGACATTTACCCAGTCCGCTGCTTTCTCTATGATGGCTGACAGGTTGTAGTAAGCAAGCACTAGTCTCTGTTTGATGGCGATGCGCTGAATAACAATGGCACTTGAGTTGCGGCTGATAAGGGTTGTTTTTGGTGCGACTGTAGAGCGCCATAGCTGTGCGACGTCGAGCAAGCGGCATTGGGTGCTGAAAGGCTTTGAGAGGCACAGGCCTACAGGGCAGATGTTAAACACACTGTGACTGAGGGGAGACAGGGCGAGAGACAGGGCTACTGTCAGAGCCTGACCGCAGCACAAAACTGAAAAAAAACATACAGCACCTGCCATGAAGAACAAAAATGATGGAAGGAGGAGAAATTATGTTGTTGTTTTAAAGAGAATTAATTCATCTTTCAAGATCAGACCTCAGAGTGAAACATCTGCACGCTGAATCAAGTCTAATCAAGCTGTGATCAAAGATCTCACATCCCTGGGAAAGGAGTCGCATATCTTTGGTGAGGAGGCCACATTCTCGACTTTCCTGGTGGTGCGATGTAGGTCCGAGCCGTCAAGGTGATGTAAACGAGCACAGGCGCTGATCTGCGGGCCCGATCGACACGTGTGCTGGCCCGTGAGCGCTCAGAAGATCTCCCCTTCTCCTCCCTCCTTCTCCTCCTCTGTCATCTCTCCATCTCTCCCATGGTTTCCTCCCATGGTTTATTATTACGGTATAATCGCTTCCATCTGCCTGTCAAGCCACCGGGTAGACCGAGATCAGGAACAAAAGACAGCGAAAGCGAGAAAGAAAAAGAGGGCAGGAGGGATTTTTCTCTCCAATACAAACACATCTCCTCCCACCCCTCTCCTCCTCTCAAAGTCCCTCGTCAAACCAAATCAAAATGCTGCAGAGTCACTTTTCTCTTTCTGTCCGGGATATTATAATTCAGCATGACTTCTGGACAGCTTCATGCACAATTAGGAATTCAGCGGCTCCGGGCAAGAAAATGTGATTCAAATTAGTGCTGTATTACATTACTGTTTACTTATGATCTCTCCTGCCATCTCACACCCTCTCAGTTTCTCTTTGAGGCCGTTTTATGTGTGCATGCGTATGTGTTTGGATGCATGAATGCACTTACACATATGATGTATACACATACCCGACAGGAATTTATTTATTTAAGGTGGTAGTTTCCAATTTGAATTCCTATGAACTCACAGCGTTGTCAGGGAAGTTGTAGCTAACAACATAAACACATAAAAACTTGTTATGTAGTTCTCCCAGATCACATGGCAATGACCGGTAGCAATCAGCTGTGTTACAAACGAATGCGTTTGATGTGTATATCTTGGGTCAACGGTGGGGCGAGGGAATACTCACTCACAAACCACACAGGACCCCTAGTCCTCTGATCTTGAATCAGATTAGCCCATCACTCCAATTACAGCCAATCAAAGCCAATTAAATCCAATTATGAACAATTATGGATAATTAGAATGCCCCGGAGATTGATAGCTAGGAGAGATGGGGCAGCAGGCTGTCACTTTCCAGGAACCATGACACTCATCGTTTTTTTTTTTTGCTTCAGTCACTTCATCTCTGTCTAAGATGTAACGCTGGATCTTTTCAAAGGATGCTTGCTGACTTCAAAAAGACTTCACGATAGCAGAGCAACCTAAAAATATAAATAACACAGAACTGCGTCTCCCTTTTTTTACTTCTTTCCCATCTGCGCTCTCTCCTCCATTACTTCCAAATTATGGAGGTTCCCAAACTGAAACTGGAACACTGAAATGAATGACCACCGATCTGCAGTGTGCTGTTACCACTGCCAGTTCGAGATGGTTTTACTTGCCTGCTTTTCTAAGATGTATGACCACTTTGATTGTCAGCCATTTACCACAAAACAATCCGCTCTTTTGACAGTTGGGTATTTTGGTAATGTGGTTTGCAAGCTTCAAGTAAGAGGAAGCAAAGACATGCTTTTATTCCCAATTCCAGGTCACTTTAAGAATAATGTTCTTAAAAATATCAAATGCCATATGCATGTATTTTCTGGGGTTTCCCTATATGGTGAATGTTTTTGCAATAGTTCAAGCCCTCTCACTGGGTGCTATGGAATGTCTATGGGTTGTGTTATTGTATGGATTTTAGTTTCGGACTGCCACAGTGTTGATGTTTGAATTGGATTGATGCGAGGCATACGGACACATATTTCCATCTTTTAGACATTGCACAGACATGGAGAAATTGTGGAAAATGAAACAGGTCTTCAGTTTAAAGTCAGGCTGACATTCTGGTGCTCAACAGGTCCATCCCATTTGTCTATCAAACCGCAGGGGTCCTGTCAGTCAAAAGGTCAACCTCTGACCACCTCCTGTCCCGCCCCTTGTTATCATTCAGTCCACTTAAGGTAGTTATAGCATAGCCTTTCATTTCAACAATTCTGTTTTCCATTCCACAGAGCAATTGATGTTATCGTTTTGATTAAAATCACTGCTTCAGATATTTGGCTCTAATGGCTGACAGAGAATAATGAGGCCTGTTCCAGAAAAAGTCCAGCCAAGATAAAGTGCATAAAGTGCGGAGCATAGTCTTTTGCTGTTTTGAGCATTTTGAAGATTGAAATAATTACTCCAAAATACTCACATAAAAGCTTCCTTCTGTTTCACTTTGTCAGATTTCCAAGATAGTGCCTGCAGGGTTTTCTCTTTGCATGGGAGCTGCGCAGGACTGAAATAACCTCAGCTACAAAGGTGGTGACCTAACTTTGGATGACCCCCATTATTGGCCATCAGATGAAATTTTGGGTGCTTTTAATGTTAATCAGTCTTTCTCAGCATCTCCCTCTTTCTTCATCGCACTTAACTCTCTTCTGTGTTTCCCTTCTTTCTCTGGGGTTATATAAGTTCATATATATCAGTGTGTGTTTGGGGTGGGGGGATTCAAAGGAAACATGGAGGATAAACAAACAGACTTGCAGAACCGTAGAAGGCTCGGCACTGATTGCCCAGCTTAGATTGACTCTGCCCTGGTTTATTTGTCTATGTCACTGAGATAAACATCACAGTAACCCTTTGACAAGAAAAATGAACCCGCAAGAGGATGAACACTCACGCTGGTGAGCAGAAACCACTCACACGTGTATACATGTACACGCTCGGATGTAAAAACGCACCAGCGAACACATAGGCTCTCTCTATTTTACACATACACATAACACACATACACATACATTCCTTCATGCCTTCCCTGGCCCCTGCAATGAAGAGACCTCTGTAAGAGCTGTCAGTCAGTGCTGGTCACCATGGAAGTGACTGGAGCTCGTCACAAAGACCCTTAAGAGTTTCTCACAAGGCAAAGGGAAGGCACACAGAGAGAAACAACAAAAAAGAAGACAGAAACAGACAGCAGGAGACTTACCGGGAGACACATCAACACTTGCAAAATCACAGAGATTGACTGACTGAGTGAGTGAGACGCCACGCAGATGAAGATGGATTGAAAGGATGTGATGGACAAATGAGACAGAAACATATTGAGATAAAGAGGCTGGGAGGCAGAGTTGAAGAAGAGTTGGCAAAGAGGAGAGAGAGAGAAGCTTGGAGAGAAAGACAGAAAGGGGAAGCAGATTTTCTTCCATTGCCAGACATCCCACCAAGCCTCATTAAACACTGCTGGAAACCCCTTCCCCACTAAAATACACATACATATGCATATATATGTTTATATACCCCAAAATATCAAGTAAGCACACAAAAACATACACTGCACAGGTAAATAAATAATTTTTAAGGTCTTTTCTGTACATTTTAAGGGTTGGAGGTCAGTATAGATGTCTGTGGTCGGCTGAGGTGACAAAATAAAAAGCCAGAGGGAGCGTGGGACAGTGGGTCAAGAGGTGAGAGGTCAGCGGGTGCAAAGGTCTGGGCGATGGGCCTGTGGATACAGGGTCAGATGGGTGTGTGGGCCTTGGGCAGAGTGCCAGGCTTGAAAGGCACTTGGGTGGGCTTAACTGTTGGTTTGATGGGAGAGAGAGGGGCACAAGGAAGATGGTGGAGGTCCAGAGGGTAAGGGTGGAGATGCACACTGGAGGATTTTCTAAAGTCAATTGAACATCAAACTTACCCACACGTGTGATGTTTCCAAAATGTGAAAATCTCACCCGACAACCTTTGCCAAGAAAACACAGAATTTGGGTGGAACAGCTTTTTGTTGAGCAAAAAAAAAAGTGTGGAGAAGAGAAGAGAAGAGAAGAGAAGAGAAGAGAAGAGAAGAGAAGAGAAGAGAAGAGAAGAGAAGAGAAGAGAAAGATTTATGCCCAGAATAAACAGCTGAGGAATACCACCCCTCTAGGTAAACTGTCTCTCTCTCTTTTTCTCAAACACACACACTCACACATACAAACCGAAGTCCCTCTCAAACAACCCTGCACTTATTTCGACTCGGTTTAAAGCACTTTTCAGCCCAGTTTTGACTGGAGAGAGGCAGTCAAGCTGCTCCTTACGACTCGGTGACACAGTGATAGAAAACAGCACAGAGCAGTGACAGACAGAGTGAAAGGGAGAAAGAGAGGGGAGGAGGAGAGACAGTGAAAAAAGACAGAGGCCTTCAGTGGAAGAGAAAAATACCCACAGAGAAAGAAAGAAAGAGAGACTCTTTTTTGAAAAGAGGCTGAGAGGACGAGAGAGAGCCAAAGAGGAGGAAGAGGAAGGGGAGGCCAAGAAGAAGGAGAAAGAGTGAAGAGCAGTGCAGAAAAGGGAAAAAGAGAGAGAGTTAAAGAGATTACTTTCAGGTTCAGAGACGCTCTTTCTGGCTGCTTACTGGCTGTCACTCCGTGCCTGGCTCCTAGGGGGAGGGATGGCTGGCTCTCATTGGTGTCATTCACCTGTCTATCAGCCTGACAGGCGGACCATAGGGCCCCATGTTGTGGTGCGGAAACTGTCTGTCAGCCACGCAGCAGCTGCACATGACATCATCCAAGATCAGGTTTGGAACACGCATACACAAACTGTGTGTGTGACAAAGAACATACACATGTTGAATTTGGAAATTCAGACTATGGATATAACATACCATCAACACCTCACACTGCTCACACACACACATTATGACACAAACCTTGACTCCCTGTGGATTGCACCTCACGGCCTTGCCAATCCGCTGGCTGTCCTCCCCTCCACTTTGCTCTGCAATAGCCCTTGTTACTGGCAGGACATCAACCCCAGGACATCTGCACACCAGAACACACTCACAAATACACTCACACACACACACATGCATCTGCACATACGACAGCTGGACAGTTAGACAGCCAAAGAGGAAAGACAGATTTGTGCTGTAGCTGTAGCTGTAATTAGCCACACACACAAACGTAGGAGGCGATCAGTACATGAATAAACCCTGTCTCGCTTACCTTCACACACACACACACATATGCACAGGACACACACATAGCTCTCATAGAGAAGGCTTGGCAATGAGACAGCACCCATCTGTTTTGAGCTAATTTAACATGGTCACTAAAACAAAGGAGACAAAGGCCCGTCTCGTGAATAATGATGAAGTGACTGTCAACTGAAAAACACTTCTGGCTCTTGTCTGTACGATTGACTCCGTCCGTCTCTATTGGTTCACGCAGCACAATGCAACGTTTTGGCTGGAACGTCTGCACATTTAAACCAGTGATATGGGAGTTCATGTATATATAATAATGGTTATTGTATATAATATACTACAAAAATAAGAAGTTAACAGTATGAATGGTATCTTATGAAGAGTTGTTACAGTCATGATTGGAACAGTAATGATTATTTGTCAAGGTTATGATCATCCTAATGTCATTGCTAAGTGTAATGTAGCAGTCTACATAATACAGACTTTTGATACTTAAAGTACATTTTGTTGCTAGCATTTGAGCGCTTTTACCTAAATAAAGTTTACTGTAAAGTGGACTGTAGGACTTTTATAGAATAGCATTCCTACTTTTATTGCAGTAAATGATCTGAATACTTCTTTAACCACTAATTATATGACTGAAACTTCTGTGAAATGTAACTAAGTGCATTCACTCAAATGCTGCACATTTTAAGTTGCTGGTACTTTTGGTACTTTTAAAAAATATATATATACTAATTTATACTACACCAGAAAGGCAAATACTGCACTTTTTACTGCACTTTTTCACTTTACTCATTTTATACAGCAATTAGTTTCTAGTTACCTTTATACTTGAATAAAAAATGTCATACAAAATATATAATCAGTTTATAAAATGAACCATTTTACATGTTATGCATCAGTAACAACCCATGTAGTTGTAGCAACTAATGTGGAATATATAATAATATGCCATTTACAGGGACCATTTTTCTGCATGTGAGTCCTTTGGCTTTGATACTTTACTCTAAGTACATTTTATTGATAATATTTCTGTCCATTTACCTTACTACTGTAAGATTTTGAATGCAGGAATGTGGTAAACTATTGGAGTATAAACTAGTGGAGTATTTCACATTGTTTTATTTTTACTTTTACTTACTGTTCTTCTTTCACCACTATTTTTTGTTTGTAAAATTAAGGTTCATTACTGTGTATACTATGAGATCTGTATATACAGACTTGTGTATAATAATAACAGACTTGCATGTGTGTTCGTGCAGGCGCACTACACACACACAAACACACACAGCAGATGGGGAAATGGGAACTGTTGAACCATATCATTGTGACAGCTATTATGACGGATGACTGTATCATCTTAGAGAGGAAATCCCTCTCTCTCCTCACTTGTGTCTTCTGAGATCTGATTACTCTTTGTCTCACCAGCCCGCCTCTGATTTTCTGTATTGGGGTCAAAAGGTGACACTTCAAAGGTCGTGGAAGAAAATAAATCCATTAAGCTCGCAGGCACACTTACATTAAGCAACAAGGTTTAAAAAGTTGGTGCTGCAAACAGGAAATGCACTGTGTTTATCTGTCTGCTGATTTTTGTTTGGAAGTTACATTTTTTGTGGTGAGTTCGAATTTTTGTCTTGTATTCATTACTGATTGCAGGTCATAGTTTACCCAACTATTTATTTACACTGGAAATATTAGAGGAAAAATGTTTATTGTCTCTGTATAACCCCACTGATCTCCAGTTTACACCAATCAAACACAGGCACGCAGACATCCTTTGTAGAAAGCATGCTGCTGAATGTCCTCGCCTCTGTCTGTGATGTGTTGCCTGCTGACAGTTTTGTCCATTGTTGAAAGCAGCCAGGAGGCTGTTCATACACCATGACAGTCCACAGATTCCGTGAATGCTTTGCATGGATGCTCGGAGGGTTTAGAATGGTTGCCCGGACACTGTTGCTCACAGTTACATCTCATTCGGATCACATAAGGTCGCTGCTCACAAAAGAACATCCTGCTATTCATATGCTGCTATTATTGATATTATCTCTGCATTTTATACCTTGGTGTATCAGCTGAATGAGATCAAGCTGATGACTGTAAATCTGTACTCTTATGGCACTGACCTTTGGAGTAATAAAAATGATACACGGTGTGGACAAAACCAGCGATTTCTTGTAAGAACTGCTGAGTGGGAATGTTTCACCGCGGATACAAGCAGAGAGCAGTGAGCCTTTCACACAGCTCTCTCGGTTGCTTTCTTTCCTTCTTCTCTTTCCCTCATCTGTTTTTCCTCCCCGGTTCTGCAGCTTAAAGTGATGTTGTTATTCCAGATGGCTTAGTGCTATATGGAGAACAGACAAGAGGAATACTTCATTGAAAATATGAAAATATGTCAGCATGCGGACATCATTATGGCAGCCTAGATCATTTAAGCGCCCCTAAAATTACCTCCAGGCCCCATGGAGAAAAATAATAAATGTATGTATGTGTGTGTGTGTGTGTGTGTGTGTGTATGCATGAAGACTCACATGTATGCCTCCCCATCTGTACAGGACTCAGATGTGCAGATTTCAAACACATGTCTGCCTGTTTCTCAGAAACCTTGATAGCAAATCATATCTAGCGCTAACCCAATTAGCTTTACATCTGGCTTAGAAGCCGAAAACCTGTGACAACACAGAGATAAATAAAAAAACAAAAGACAAACTGAGACACACAGTCTCCAAGGCAGAAATGAACTGCAAGAGGGAGATATATGTTTTACATTCCTCCTCCGCTCACTGTTTTATATCATTCAGATTGGTGCAGGGGAGTGAGTCTCCATGTGGGGCTTGGTCTCTCCCTAAATCTGCCTCCGGTGGGTCCTGAAAGTGCCCCTGTGCCAAATGAACAGCGTAAAGCATGCCCCAAGGCATGGCCCAAAACGACACCCAAACAGCAAAGCTGTCAGCCCATGAGCCAATGCACTAAAACATGAGTGCAGCCGAACCATTGGGTTTTATAGCCTACAACTCCCAGTCACAAGCCCTCTAATGCCCCGTTTAACAAGCTGAAAATCCTCCATTTATTCCCCCTCCATCTCCCTTTAGGAGCTCCTCTATTACCATCTACAAACAAAGTCTCACTATGTAGTGCATATTATGCTAGCATTTATGGTGTTAATGCTTGAGACAAGGGAGTAGATCGCGCTTCGTGTTTGCATTCATGCATACAGTGTTTTCATAATAATTTTATCCTCATCAGGGAGAAATGTCCTCTCATACAGTTATGATATTATCAAAGGACACTACACTGAAACTGATCCTCTTGACACTATTTGAGCAGTTTTTTTTAAAGCTGGGTAGGCTTTTGTGCATGCACTTACAGATACACAAGTTGTATAGTGGATTGTGGCATTAAGAAAGGGAAGTGAGGGAGAAGAAGAAGAGTGAAGAAAAGAGATAGTGTTATGGGGTTGAGAGGTCTGGGGAGAGTAGGGGTCACTCTCTCGGCTCTCCCATCATGAACACAGCAGATTGGATGAAGTCTTCATCAGCGTTACACTCCACCAGTCACAGTCCTGTGAAACCAGCACCGTGTCCCCAGTACACACTCACCTCCTCCCTTTCCAACAATGGTGTCACTCATGGAGGCCAAAGAGACACAGGGAGTGCTCCATCATGGGTATTAGCCATGGGGATCAGTTGCTTTAAACAAGAGAGGAGGGGTGTGCTTTTGCAGCCGATCATGTAACAACTGCAGATGAATACCTTTGAAGTTTTGTCTCTATTTATTACACGTATTTCCCTTTCAAATTGGTTTGTAAGGATAATAATGTAGCAGCACAGCACCGGCAGGACAAATGATCCGGATTGCCTACTTATTAAACATCCCTTCCTATTCATATGCATTTAGATCATCTCCAGATGTATATTGTATTTTTGTTTCATTTTCATCGTAGGTTTCACCACTTTCTATGGAAGTGGAAAGGGTTCTTTCCACTTCATTTCGTTTTACAACACATTACTGTGGGGTCCTGTTTTACCATCTCTGGGAGAAGAAATTAAATCAATTTTGAATGCACGACACAAAATAGCAATGAAAGCCCTGTATTAAGCAGATCTGGCTGGCTGAGTGGTTACGTTTTCCAACAGGGTTTTGTTTGCTTGTTTGTTTTGCTATTTTTCCACCCTGAAATACAGGGATTGGAAACATGCAAACTATACTGTCTCAGTGGCCTAAGGAACCAGTGGTCTTGGAGTGGGGAACTCGCTTTGCGAGCCAAATTGTTTTTCCCTCATAACACCATCTGTTTTCTCCTAGTCAAGCATGGCAAATCGGGGGTCATCATCATTAATATGCGCGCTTGCTAAATCCCGCTGCACAATCTCCACCTAACTCCTGGTTGATTTAAGGTTATGTGAATATATCAGCACTAAAATTTAACTCACTGTATACCAAACTTTCCCTTTGAAATTCCAAACAGTCCGTCATAGGTAAAAGTGTCAGCATACGTGAAGAAGTACAGAATGAAAAAAATAAAAGATGGCCCAAATGGGAGTTGTAAAATGTAAATTCCCAGAGGTGTGTGGTAATTATGAACTCCCTCACAATTTTTAAGGATGACAGCAACCCAGAGCATAGGCTGGATTAGCCATCCTGATCTTCACTAATACACCTCAGAAACTATTTTCTTTGACCATGTGTTTATAGCTTTGGGAGGACATGTTTATGTTCGATGCCGTGACAGGACTAGAATCCTCAAGAGTGCTATGATGTGGACAGGAAACTCTGAATCTCTCGCCCTCACAAACATCGTACACATTTTCCCTCTCCTCACCCAGTTCTCTAAAATAACAGCTTTGACACGATCTGCGCCGGGTTGCCGGTAACTCGAGAGCAGCCTGCTCAAGCACGGAACGCTGAGGAATCCCACGGCTGTGAAAGAGAAGCAGTCAGGGAACCAGTCCACTCTGAGGCGGGTAGAAATCGATGGGGTGGATGCTGTAGGGGGCCCACACAGGACCCACTGGGCCTGGGCCCCTGGTCAGATACACTCAGGCCATCTGGATAGGGTAGGGGCCAAAGAGAGACAGGGGAGCCCAGTGTTTTTGCCACAGCAAAGAGGAGCATTCACCACATGTCCCTTGCACTGGAGATTGGGTATACTGGGATTTTTGGTAGTAGTGATAAAATCCATCTCCCTTCTTATGGTCACAGAAATGCAGTCAGGCCTCTGTAAACATCTGTCAGCCATTGCCTCCCTCGTCCACCCCTCCTCCCCAGACCCCAGCAATTCAGTGTGCCCCTTGACCTTCAACTGAAGAAAGAGAAACTGTGACTTTCTGCCAAAAGCTAGCACAGAGTACAATTCTCTACCTCAAAAGGGGAGACTGATTTAGCAACATGTCTGTATATGGATAAATCAGTGTTATCATAACAGCAAATACTTGTTTGGCTCATGGTTCACAGTCCAGGAAAGAGGAATTTAGAGAGTGCAGCTGTACGTTAGTGATTACAGGAGAATGTGGCAAAGTGGAAACCCCTTGGGTTATTTAGTCTTTTCAAGGGTTTGTATGCTTAAATACTAAAAGAAATGTCCCAAAATTTCATCCAACATAAGAGACATGTTCTTCTGAAATACCTCAGCTGTGCCAATCAGCAGTTAAAACACTTTTAATTGCATATGTCAGCAAGGGAATTCCAGCTGCTGAATATAATAGACAGAATATATTATTTTTGAGTCATGCAAGATTTTGATTTTCATTCCTGCTTAGTTAACCACTCAGTTCAACTAATAAGACTGGTCTGCGGTTTGGACAGTCGAGGCTCAGATCTACCATCATCTCAGCCACACTACCTCCCATGGGATCCAAACCGGCACCATAGACCCGTGGACACAGACCAGAGCCCTCATCAGCTCTCCTTCTCCTGCCTCTCTCTGGGGCCTCAGGTTTCTCCTCCATCCCTCCCGCCCCCTCTCGGCTTCCCCCCCAGGCCTCCCTCCCTCCCCACATCAATTACAGCCTATCCCCCGTAGCGCCGGCCCCTCCCTTTGTGACCCCAGGGGTTACCGAGTCAGGGAGGTCAGAGGTGGTTCTCCCCACTGCTACCCCAGGCATCTCTCAGAAGTCTATGCCCTGCGGCCCTGAAGGGCGACACCCACACGACCCTCAGCCAGCCAGGGGAGACAGGGATCCCCCCGTTCTAGTCAACAGTGGTCTGTTCCAGTCACTCTCCTCTGGCAGGCTAATTGTTTTTGCATTTGGTAATTATGTTTTGTGTCGTTGTATTCATCAACCATTACTCCTGCTGTAATTTCTATCTATTTGCTTGCAGTGAAGAGAATGGGTACCGCCACACTGAAGGCACTCATAACAAGCTCCATAATCTGCATCCTGTACTTTTCCTCTATTACCTTGAGTGAATCGCTATTGCCATGCTAATGGAAGTCCTTTTTTAAATTTTAAATTTTAAATTTTTAAATTTTTTTTTTTTACTTTTTTTTTTGTTCTCACTTTGAGATGTTAACCCTTGGTTGTACTTTTGCAGATCCCTAAATAAACTCAAAAGAACAACTGTGCGTTCTGTATTTGGAGAGTCACGTTTCAATTTTATCTTCTTACCAAAACACATGGATCTAAAATTACTCAAGCCAACAAAACAACAACGATGAATATGGAAAAAGGGAGCTTGTGACCGTGAAAATCAATGGCTAATGGAATTAAAGTGCTCACACGCATCAGTTTCCTGGAAAATATTGGAATATCATGGGTACCTTGCTGAGAAAAAGCGCCAATATAATCAATTGTAATGCCTTTACATACATTTTCTTGTGAGGGGAATACGAGTTATCCTCAATGCTAAATGAATAGATGTTGTAGCAATTTCTCTACACTTTAAATCTCTTTAAATTTATCATTCATTTTACCAAAGATATTGAAGAAGAAGAAATATAATTGCTGGACTGAAATCAATTGCACTGATTCAGTGGTAAATCTCGCAGTGAGTGGCCAACAACAATGGCCGCAATCAGCCTGGTTAAACAGCAAGTCGATGAGTCAGGCTGTTTTGTTGACCACAGAGTTTTGACATGGAACTTGGCCTCGCAGAGCAAGAACTGTATTTCTGTCATAGTACCCAGACCTTGCTGTGTCAATACCAGACACATTATCTCTAATGGGAGAGTCTGAGGGTGGAGGGAAGAGGAGACAGGGAAAGAGAGAGACACACACAGAGAGCGTAGAAGGACGGTATCTCTATTGATTAACTGGAAGAGGACCTCCACTCCACCCTCTCCTGTCCAGACATATGGGGTAATAAGGACCACTCTTCTCCACTGCCACCCCCCACAACCTCTTCTCCTCTTCTCTCTCCTCTCTTCTCCCCTCACCCCTGCTAGAAAGCCTTTTAATCAGCCCCCGGGGGAATACATGGATATGATATTGGAGAAAAAAGGAGGGGAAGACAGAGGGAGGAAAAGGAGACAGGGTGAGAGGAGTCCATTAGTGAAGGAGACACAATAGCTACAGGAACAGAGCGGGCACACGGAGGTTTCCTTCAAGCACATAAAAAGGCAAAGAGCTGTGATAGGCCTGAAAACACACACATCCTGTGTTCTTCACACACACACAGTATACACTGAAATGAATATAAGTCTTGGTCTTTCCACTTTCTTCCGCATGTGCATGTGTGCCATACACGTCTGTGCTGATATCGTTCCAAAGTTAGCGGGTCACATCATACAGGGCTATTTTTCTGCTCGACCGGGGCCATTTTCCTCTGTTTATGTAGGGCCCTTTCTGTTTTCTTTTCCAAGGAGAAGGCTGCCAATCTCTACGAGCCAGACAAACTTTATCAAGGCGGCCATCTCAGTCTCTGACATCAAATCCACGACTGCTTCTCATGCTGTTTTTTTTTCTTTCTTTCTTTTTCTTTTAACTGTCAGCGCCTCGCCCCACTGCTGGCCCCTCAGCCCCTGGACTCTTGAGAGATGGTGAAAGAAAGGGAAGGAGGGAGGAAAAAGTGAGGAAGAGCTCTAAAAATCAGTGTGTGTTTAAAGCAGCTCTCATACATATATTTTTTTAAATTCTGAGTGTGATGTGACTGATCATAAGTATATCTCTATTGAGTTAAACAGTAAAGAGCCTTATGGAGCTGCAACATTTCAATTAGTGAACACAGGTTCCAGTTATGAGAAGTAAGTAACCCACAGGTCAGGCCTGAGGATACACAAATCTTTGGCAGTAGCGCCCCCACATGGCCAATGCTGCCTTAAGCACTTTTTGGGCAAAACAATTGTTTTGCAAAATAGAATCACATGTTACAGACTGAAAATGGGAATTAAAAAAAGTTGGGAATTATTGTGTCTTACGTGGCTAGGCGTGGTAATAAAAACAGCAGTCCTATATTAGTGTCAACAGGAGATGTATTACTGCTGATGGAATAAAACAGAAACACTAAGTGGACTAACACAAAGCAGCCAGTTTTCTGCAGACCAGTGGGACACATAATGTGCAAGAGGTCTGCACAGTCCATCAACATTAAAACAAAACCTGTATTGAAAAGGGAAAGAAATAAAGTCCCGAAAAGAGCGATGCATTTTTCATTATTACAGCTTAATTTGCAGAGAACGAGCCCGACGTAAAATTGCTTCCATATGCCTCCGCTGCGGGGCGCCACAGAGTCTGCCAGGACGGCTATATTAAGTTTTATGGTGATATACGCACTGTGATTGGCTGGTGCAGGGTGCTGGAGCCGGAACAGTGAACCAATAGGCAATCGGGATTGGGATTCGTTGTTTGATTGGCTAAAAGGGGACGTCAATCATGCAGCGACGGGGTCTGGAGGCTGAGAGCAGCCAGTCGGTTGTTTTGCTCTCTGGAGGACAGAGCTCCGCGAGCTGAACCCGTTAAGACACACACACGCACACACACACACACAGCTGCAAGCCACACACTCTTTACAAGACAGTTCAAATACATTTACACTTGAGGTGTTAAAATAAGAACATTTAACAAAAATATTATATATATAGTATATTTATATACCCATAAATGTAGTTTAATTAAATTATGGTATATCATTTTTATTCAATAGTAGGTCATTTTCATAAAAAGCCCTATTAACAACACAATTACACACGTTTCTTTGTTAGTTTTTAATTAAAATAATAATAATAATTCCTATAATTATAATAATAATTTAGGTAGTAATTTACAATATTTTCAAAGAACAAACTTTTTAAAAAATAATAATAATATTTCTATTCGCTTTGTACGTCCATTAAGAAAAGAAAATACATTTCATAATCTAAAATGACTAAAGTTAAACTAAACTATTGACACAGAAGTTGATGGAAAAACTTTTACTGTCTTATAATTCTTAAAATACTTGACACAAATATTTTTTTTTTTACTTTTTTTTATTAGAAAATATTTAATTTCCCAGTAATTAGTCATCAGTAAATATTATTTCAAATACAATACCAGTCCTGCAAAATTAAATGATTAAATAGGACTACATTTACAGTAATTGAGCTGTCTTGTTTTGCTACCTACCGATGCCACATACAGTAAGCCAACTGTAGATTATAGTTGGTTACCAATCAATAGATTCATGCTCAAAATGAACAGTTAACACTTTTCATGAAGAGTCGATGGAGTGTTTCTCTCTCTCCCCCAAAAGTTTCATAATAAATAACCAATCAATAAATAAATAAATACAATTAGGCTAAAAGAAAAAAAAGTTATGAGAGAGTTAGTTTTGGATTAGTCTTGCACTCAGCATAGCCTTAAATCTGACCGGAGACCAGTGCATAATGATGACTTTCAACACGAGTTTGAACTGTCAGTTTGAAGGGAGAAAACAGAAAATAACGATAAAACAGTCCCACTGAAGTCACCTCGATTTCCCCTCAGGTTTCCCGTGAGTCTTTGCGGGACATAAACTTGTGCACACGCGCACTAGCCTCCCAAACGTCGTGTGTAATTCCACCAATCAGCTTCGTCCTCAGAGGAGTATGTGGGGGTGATTTAAGAGCTCTCCCCTAATAAATCTGTCAGAACTTCACAAAGTTGATTTAAATGTGTTTCACATCGTTATGAAAATACTTGTGGATTAATCAAATGACTGCACGCTGGCCTCAGATCAATTGGAGTAGATTACTCTTCACTGCCTTTTTTTTTTTAAGCGTTACGATATGGAGCGTTTAGACTCTGGATTTGTCGGGCCACCAACTCGATCTGTAAAGCTTGCAAGAGGCGGACCGCAAATGTCATTTATTCATTATTTTCAAAGGGCTTTTGTTATAGCTTTGCACGACTCTGATGCAGCGCATAAACAGCTTAGGACGTGATTACACATCCTTTCCAGTGATGGACTACACAATTTCACATACTCAGATGTATCAGCCGATAGTTGCTTACTGTGTTAATGTAACATTATTGCAGTTTGGCTGTAAAAATGTTGCAGCTGTACCCAGAATGAAGTGTGGTGAACGCCAGATAAGCCCTGCAGCACGCTCGACTTGTCTGCACTAGATTTGTGTCCATTCTGCAGGAGGACTCGACAGTTGAGCTGACATGTGTGTTGCAATGTGTGTTGAACTTGCTGTGTTGAACTAGACTTGTTAGAGACGCTCGTTATTGTTCCTATAATCGAATACGGTTTTCTGGACTTCTTTTGTGGATTTCCATTGCACACAATCTCAGAGGTACATAGGTCAATACAGTACAGAGACCCAGTAGCAGTGTTTTTATCCATTTGGATTAACAGCAGTTTATTCTCATTTTGCATTTATAGGGTGGAGTAACAATATCGTGACAAATTTCTCTCTTTTTTTTGTAGCCCACACCCGGTTCTCAAATTACACTTCCATAGAAATAAGAAAAAGACACAGTTATTTATGCTGTAAAAGCAGTCTCATAAACCAAGTCTTAGCAATCAATCAATCGGATCGCATAGATCAGCAGGAATAAGAAAATATATTTAACTGCCAAGCAAGTTTAGAAAATATGAGTCACGATTTTGTAATGACTGTCTTCATTTCTGGGACAGTGACCCACAACCACTACAACTGGTTATCCATTCATGTTACCAATATCCGCCACCAGGGGTCACAGTTGAGCCGCATCACTGGCCGACACACTCGGCCTTCAGCAAAGTCCAGCTGGGTGACTTGGAGCTGTAGTCAGTCCTGTTTCTTCTGATAATTCATACCAGCATTTATCTCCACAAAAACACACAGAAATGTCAAATTTGATTTGTTTAATCAGAGCCCACAGCTAAATATAAAAGGTGGTGATGAATGCCAGGGCTTCCGTACTTAGGCCCACTTTACCTTTGTATTACTGTTTATGCTATACTACTGCTTCACTAGCAGTACTAGTAGTAGTAGTTACTTTGAGCATTTCAATTTTATATAGATAAGAAAAGATCGTTGTAGATTGAGCATCCCGACATGAAAATAGGTCGACCTCGGGAAAGGCTGACCATTTAAATGCTGCTTAGACATTAAGACCTCAGTAAAACCAACATAAAACAATAATACACATAATAATAACACTGAAGGTCTTCATTGTGCATAATTAACACGAAAACTTGAGTAAAATTGAATGCAAGATTTGTAGTTTTTTTTTTTTTAGTTTTATCTAAAGTAAAGGTTATGACATTCAACATATGTCAATTCAAGTCAAGTCTGAATTGTCACTCCAACCATGTACACAGTACAGTGTAAAACAAGACAGTGTTTCGCCAAGGTCCATGGTGCTTCGTGAAACATGAAACATAGTGCAGTCAGGATTACATTAAAGTGCACACACATTACAACACAAAATACAAAAGGGCTACATAAAGTGCAGTATGCTTAGACAAAACGATTTGACAGGAAACACCAGACAGACTGTAACAGACTTGGAGGTGTACAGTGGATGTACAGTAGAGAGGTAGATACTGAATAAATTTATGTAGCAGCAGATAAAAGCTGATAAAAGGTGCAGTCTGGATGCTATTGTGCTGTTGTCTAGCAGTCTGATATGATATATGTGTTAGACAAATAAATGTTTTTTAAAAGGTCCAAACAGTGTCTGTTTTTCATTCTCGTTGTCTCCTGGGTCTGCTCTTCTGACTTAACTCAAGGCTGTTCCTAATCACACCACTGACAGCATGAGCCTTGGATAAGGCAGAAAACACGTGTTAATCTGGCCAGACAGAGACCCTGAATGCGTGACTATATCAAGGCAAGACTATATAAAATCATTCCCTTTGATCCCTAGTTTGAGATCTTGACGAAGGACAGACTGAGCTCCTCCAAGAAAATCATTTTGTGCAACCTTTATCATTTGTTTTGTGCATGTGGTTCTTGTATGACTTCTTGTAAAGATTAAAAATGGGGCATAGACAAATGTAATGTATTGGGCTTTCTGTTCCTTATATAATTTCCATCTGTGTCTCTGTAGACATTAACTATGCAGGAGCCTATAGTACCTATAGGTTATCAATCTTACTCAGCCTAAAGGGACAACCTAAAAAAGCTGTAAGGAGTTCAGTCTTGTAGAGTACGTACAGTACGAACAGTGAGGAGTTAAATAAACAGGCATGTGGTGTTCCTGTGATTCATATGAAATGGATAGTGTCCTGGACTATAGAGTTGCTGACAAGACAGACCTTGCAACACCCAAATGGTTGCTTCATGGCCAAGGATAAGCTGACCTCATTACATAATCAACAGCATCAACAGTCTGAACAGTTAGGTTTGTCAGTCAGGACTAATGTTTCAGTTTTTATTCAGTAATGTATACTTTTAGGCTAATATTATATTGACCATGGTAAGATTGTACAGATTGCTTCTTTCTCCTTCCCATCCTAACATCATAAACAGTGCTGTGTTAATCTAAAGTATTTGAGTCTTTTCTTTAGCAAAAGTAGCAATACCACAGCTACTGCTGTTTTACAATTAAAGGCCCTGCAAGCAATATTTTACTCATACGTGGACAAGCTTTATCAGAAAAACTGACTAAAAGTATCTCAATATGCAGAATGACCCCTTCAGATTGTTATATGATTGTGTGATACATAATTGGACTATTATTTCTGATTCCCCAAGCACTATTTTAATGTTAAGATTAGTATCTTATGTAGTGTTTAGTAGTTTAATCCATAACGTTTCTGTATGTGTAATCTGCAAAGTAATTTAACTTTGTAGTTACAAAGCCTACAGTAGCTTACTTGAGTGAATGTATATTTTTATTAATATTATTTTACATATATTTCTCACAAGTGATCATGAACAGAATGAACTGATGTGCTTTAGATGTCCAGTGGGTACGGTGTTGTTTTGTTGATGCCAGGGTTCCGCTGTTGGCATTTCCCTTTGACAGGATTAGTTACATACTAGTTGGGCAAGTTCAAACTGCAATTCAGCCATTTGCCAGTAGGCCAAGCATGGGACAAATGCAGGTCAGTAGCACAAACGTCCCGGAACTGCAACCTAACCATGCTCCTGAGAAATCTCGTTGAAATCAATGAACTGTTGAAAGCTGTAAATGAATAGCACGGATGTCAATGTTTGATATACTTCTGCAGTCATATCACTTTGGTTCCTGTTATCATTCCTGTAAATAATAGTGCAGTTATAAAAAGGGAGGGGGGCTGGCGGTGGTTTTACAACTGTCACTTTCTCTCATTGGTCAAAATGATAACTGACATTCCCGTCGGCCAATCACATTCTGTTGCGGTGAACGCTTCGGTCCAATCTGCATGCGTTATGCAAATCCTGAATCGAAGTTCCCCCAGTAGCAGCACTGTACGGAGGCAGCGTTTAGCCTTTCAGATGTTTCATTTTCTGTTTAATTAAGGCCGTGAGCACGGTTTTGATAGCAAGGTGTCGCAGACGAATAATTTCTCCGCCATAAGGGACTGATGTGTGCCGTTTCCGCTATGTTTGCGCCCAGAGGTTCCCGTTAACCGGTAATTAAAGCTGATAGCTAACTGCTAATAGCTAGCATAGCTATCTAACGATTTCGCCGGTACAGGCGGACCTCTTTGTCTGACAGGGGAAGGCGTGCTCTTTTGTTAGCTTTTCCCTTTGTCCATTCGGGAAAGAGGAACTGTTGGGTCAGGATTTCACAATTATCTGCAGCTCTGAAAGTATTTAGAAAATGCAAATCGCGAAAAAATACTTCACAGAAGGCCTGATTCAGTTAACAATCTTACTCAGTTTGATTGGAGTTCGCGTGGATATCGACAGCTACTTAAGCGGCTACTATTCGCCTCTCATAGAGATTAACTTGGGTCCTAGCTCAGCCTACACCCAGACACCCTTTCATAATTTGAGAGACACTCTTGACGGATACAGTGTGCACCCAAAATGTCCCGAATTGGACTATTTCTTTGCAAGTCGCCGGCTGTTAGACGAGGTGAGGACCCTCGGCTCGCCGCGGTTCCCCACACAGTTGAACGCATGGCTGGTGCACCAAGTGTCTGCCACTGACAAGGCTGACTGTGGGCCTTCAACCAGCAACAACACTGACACCAGCTCAGGGTTAGAAAGCCCCGGAGATGAAGCGAGGGTTGAGAGTGAACACCTGCCTGACAGTGGCCAAGAGGTGTGCCAAACAACCCCTGAACTCGGACAAAGGCCTTGTAACTCTGGAGCCTGCGGGTTTCTGAAAGAGGCAAGTGTTTGTGTGATGTGACATACAGTTAAACAGACTTTGCTGCTTGCTAAGCTATACAACAAACAATGTTGGCTGGTTAGTCAGAGTACTTGACTTAGGTGGGGGGGTGGGGGCGTGGGGTGGGGTGGGGGGGGTGATGAACTTCAGTTAAAACTTCCTCAGTGCTCAACAGGAAAGCTAATGCTATCACCAGCTAACTATCAGCACCAACCCATGTTATACAACCAGTAACTTATTATGTTGAAACATTTCCTGGTGCACCCTTTAAACAAGATAACATAACGTGATAACGTGTTGGCAGAACTTGTGCAAAAATGTGCATTCACTTTCACTTTGTATGACTTTACCACTCCTGACATTGCAGTTCAGTGATTAAGTTCCTGCTTAGTTAGACTAGGGGATTTGCATTGATTCATATTTAAACTGCACCTAACTGAGTCTGGTTAAGTAAGCAACTGTATCCTCTAACCAGTTAACACAATGGGCTAGTTTGATGCACAGCAGCACAAGTATTCAACTAACTGTCTTCTGCACCTGTCACCCCCCACTATGTAACTTATCACGTCAAGTCCTTGACCGTGATAAGACCATTGCACTGGGTGACAATGCAGTTGTAAAGCCACTATTTTCCAAAAGGTTCCCTCACTTGTTGTTTGTTTGTTTGTTTGTTTGTTTGTTTGTTTGTTTTGTTTTGTTTTCATTTTGTGCATAACTGCAGCCTGTAATATGTAACTGCTATTAATGGTTTGAAGACTGTAATCACACCCAGACCATTTATATTTAACACTCTTTGTGATCCAGTGTTTCTAGCTCAGGATAGAAACAGCTGCTCTGTGGATGTTATATCCTGAGGGCAGTTGATGTCGCCATTTGTGTAACTATACCCCCTTTCTTCAGACTCAACCGCCAGCTGTGGGCCTTGAGAGGCGGAGAAGTGAGGCTTAGACCCACACCCTGTTTGCTTACACAAAAGCGGTGGTCCATACTTGAACATTGCCCCCTCACAGGGTTCTTGTTCACATGGATAATGTGATGTTGACACATCTTTTTATTTTTTACTCTCTCTCCCTCTCTCTTTTGTAAAATAAGTAAAGGCTTAACGACTTGTAGAGAAAGATGTTGTGGTTTGTGGAAACACAGTGTTTCAAAGGAGAACAACTACAGCTGTGAAAGTAATGATCAATAACTATGCACATTCATTGGGCCATCTGAAGCTGGAAAAGCTCCTCCAGTAGAAGTCGACAAGCTCAGACAGAGTTGGGGCAGAGCTTTGGCGGTTGGTGTACTGTACAGTTTGTCATATTTTTGCCTCTAGCATGAACGAAAAAACTGATTCAGCAAATGTTCTCCTTTTGGAACAGGTGAGACTCCACTGCCATTTATCACTTGAGTATGGAAAACAGTTTTTTTTTTTTTTTTTTTTGTCTTTGTGTGGTGATATCAAGAATATCACGTTTGTGGTGGGCAACTGGTGACATATATGAAATGCTGTACTTGTGTAACAGGATCATCTTGTCTTACATCTAAAAGGGTTAGGTCATATCTAAGAGTAATGAGCCTAACTGTTATGATACACAAAGACAACTACTGGGCTAAAGTTGGGCTAAAATGTAGTCTGGTCTTTGTTCCCTGTAGTTACAGAAGTTGCATATTAAAACAAAGTTATCCAATTATCTGTGATTGCTGGATTGGGGTCACCAAACCAGAAATGTAACTGTCTTTGGCTGTCAGCTAACTTTTTCTTTCCCCTTGTCTTCTATGCTGAATCCTCCGACTATCCTGTTCCCTAATCTTCCTTTTGTCTCCATCTGCTATTCTTTGCCTGACCAGGAGGATGAGGTTAAAGTTAAAGAAGAGGAAGAACCTGCCCCACTCACTCAGTTGGCTCACAGTTCCACACTGGAACAAGAGGTTTGTCACAGTTTGACATCTGTCACTTTGTACTGTTTTATAATCTGTACTCCTGACTTTCTTAACCAAAAGTAACTACGCTGGTTTTCTTTTAAGATTAAACACTACAGTTAATAGTCTGTCACATTATGTATTTCACACAGGCATAAAATTTACTGTCACGCGTGTGTTGAAAAGTACATTGTTCCTATTTTTAATCTGAAAACCACGCTCTCATATGACTTCATCACTCAAATTACACCATTCTGATGACAATGCTGTTTTGGAAACTGTGAGATGAAGGATGGTGGAGCACAATAATTACCGAATGTCTCATAGGGAAACAAATGCTGTAATTAACATTGGAGACATAAGTTTTTTCAGCTCTCTCAGTGCTGTATTCTGTGCATTTCTTTTGTCCATTTCAGAGTATGCTTGAAGGCATCACTGCATTGTCTGATCCAGCCAGCCACCATCCTCCTACCATCAATATTGACCAGCACTGGAGCAGTTTACTCTCTCTGTCTGTTACTGACCTTGACGTAAGTTGTCTGCTTATGTTCATTACAGACGCCTGAAAATGAATTTTACATGAGGCTTAATATCAACTTGCAAACAGTATTTCAGATGCAGAAGCTAGGAACGATCAAAATGTTACAATGATGATCTACATGTTGTGCAAACACTAAAATCCAGTTAAAATGTCTCATGTGTAGGACTTGGACACTCTTGTTACTGAGCGTCTGTCAGACCTTGACACTGACATCACCACTGCCATCAGCCAGGATGTCAGTTTGCATGATGCTATGGTAACCGGTGCGGGAGCATTTGGTGTGGCGTCTGAAAGAGCCGAGTCCCGGCCAGTCAACCAACAACAACGAGGCCTCCTCCGACTGGAATCCACAGGCTCCTCACACTCAGACGCGTCACCAGGGATGGCACTGGGTCTGGCTGCTCTTCCCTTTGCTTCAGTATGTAATTTAACTGGAAATGCGTCGCAGCACAGTGCACTAGGTGGCTGTCTGGATGAGGCAGTGTTTGATCAGATCAATCAGTTAGGTTTGGAAGGCCTGGACACGATGGACACCCAGCTGATGGGCTGTCTGGAGGGCATAGACCCACAGGTCCTCGAGGACTTGGACTCGGACTCCGGCCTCTCCTTGGAGAGCAGCTCTGGAGGTCCAATCTCCCCAGGTTGGTTCATATCTCTACAAATACTTGTACATTGTCATGGTCTGTGAAGTCAATAAATTGTTTGTTATACTTATGTAATTATGTAATTAACTCCTCATTCATCCAGGCTCATCTGAGATGTCGTCGTCCTCCAGTTCATACTGTGAGGATGAGTGTGGAGCTACAGGCTACAGCAGTGAAGTGGATTCAGTCCCCTCAAAAGGCATCATGGACTGCACAACAACGTGGTCACCCATTGATCTGAGTGAGAGCGTGTGGCATGACCATAGCTACTCATCTCCTGCGTTTTTCGACCAGCCATCAGTAACACTTCCCCACAAAGGTATCAAAGAGGAGCCTCTCAGCGATGATGATGATGGGTCAAGACTGGACGATAGGGAGCTGAGCCGTGACGAGCTGCGTGCCCGTGCTATGTGCATCCCGTTCTCTGTCCTGCAGATTGTCAACATGCCCGTGGAGGAGTTCCTGGAGGTCCTCGACGGTCACGGCTTCTCCCCCGATCAGGTGACACTCCTGAGGGACATCCGCAGGAGGGGGAAGAACAAACTGGCGGCACAAAACTGCCGGAAGCGCAAACTAGACGCCATCACAGGTCTCCAGGAGGAGGTGGAAAGGTTGCACGCTCAGAGAGACAGGCTACTGAGGGAGAAACAGCTTACAGCCAAGACAATGGGTGCTGTGGGCCAGCAGATAAAGCAGCTGACCAGAGACGTCCTGGCCCGGCTGAGGGATGATTCAGGACAGCCCCTGAACCCAGAGAGATTTACCCTGCAGTGCGGGGCTAACGGGAGGGTTGTAGTTCAGCCTGTAAGACGGCCTGCTGTCTCCACATCAACTGGCAACAAAACAGACAAGAGAAAGAAGGAGAAAAAACAATGATGCAGTATCGCCAGCTGAGACTTTGGCTTTTAGGTTTTTGGATTTTTCTGAACTTACTTGCCTGACTATGGTTTGGGGATCTCCTCTTTTTGTAAAAGTGTGTGTAGATTCACCACTGTTGGGAGCCTAAATCGGCAAAAGCTGCAAAAAAAAAAGAAAAAGAAAAATGAACATTGAAAAAAAAAATCTCTGTAAATAAAATTTCTCATGGGAAAAATGTAGCTCACACACTGGACATTTGCTTATTGAAGACGGACACCCGGAGAAGTTTAAGGCTACAGCTGACATGCGGCCGATGCGACCAGTCTCTCTTTGTGCCTGTTGTTCACATTTAAGTCATTGAATCTTACCACATTTACAGACAAGCATAGACATCCAGACATGTCTAAAAGTCAGCATTGTGACAGTTACTGGATGTGCCAGTTACCTTAGGAGGAAGATTCTGTTTTTCTGTTTCCATGTAATCTTGCCTCTCAATATATACCTATTCAGTATAAGGAGGTAAAAAAAATTGTATTTATTAAAGTTTCTGAGGTTCCTGAAATGCTTATGTGCATCATGAGACCGCCAAGGGCAGTATCTTTTGTTTCAAGATGGTAACTTTATCTCAAAGTGGTAAAAATATTGGGCCATTACCTATCCTAACCTACCTAAGTTTACAGATTTGTTTAAGATATTTGAGGGCATGAATGCTTCAGTAGAAATTTGAACTTAAATGTAAAAATGAAAGAAAAAAAAAAAGAATTTGTTGTTTTCCTTATGTCTTGATGACATACAATATACCAATGATTAAACTGACAAGGCCTTAATTTGCTTTGACTAAGTGGTTTGGATATTGTGTGTGTACAAGATCTACAGATGCACATTATCTTGACAAAAAAAACTTTTTAAAGAGGCTTCCATTTTATGTTTTAAATTAATATTGAATAATTTGTTTCAAGCACAATTTTGTTTAACCCCTTCATTTCAGTTACTTAAAGAGTTTTGGCAAGATTATATTCTACCTCATGCCTTAGTTTATGTTATAGATTTTGGCTAAGTAATAAAAAAAAAAAACCCTTTTAGGGGAACTTAAGTGCACTATTAACGACAAATTCTTCATTATTAAAATGGCCCTAAATGGACCGTAACCATCCCATTTAGATTAAAAAATAAAAGAAAATACAATCACCAACTCTATTTAATAGGCTTGAATGTCATTTTTGGATGTTGCTTTTTATATGTTTGAGATTATCTAAGATTTGAATTTATTTAGTTGAAGTTGCCATCTTATTCATGGGCACACCATTTATACATTCAACTGAGTGAGCGTGTGGTTTTAAATGGAGAAAGATGCATAAAGTAGTTAATAGATTCATTGTTGGTTTTTTCTTTTCTTTTTTTTTTTAGTCCTTCACAAATTTGTATTTAATTTTCTGGTTTGACCAAGAGTTTACTTTGCTGTTTATATAAACTTCAAAATGTTTTTCTTTGTTACTGGGGGCAAATGTTTTTGATTGCATGTTGATTGTTGAATGTTGATAGTATGTTTGTTTTTTTGTTTTTTTTGCTTAGGGAAATTGAAATGCTATTGCAGACTTTGTTTTTTTCTGATTTAAAAAAAAAAAGTAAGTAAAAAAAATAAATAAATAAGCTGACTGTCTCATTATTGTGCCACTGTAGCATCACTTCAGCTGAATTATACTTTTTGAGGGCAGAAACACACTTAATTTAAAATCATATCATCTTAAATGATGCAGTTCAAATATATAAGTAGCTCAAGCTAACACTGAAACGTCGCCCAGCCACGACCACGAGGTGATTTAAAAAAAAAAAAAAAAAAAAAAAAATCGAAGCGCGTTTTTTTTTCTTCTTCAAGGCTTCCGTAGGAGACCCGCGGCTTTTGGCGCCTGCCCTGAGTGCTGCAGGAGAGAGATAAAGCGAAGGCAGACCGCGTGGTACGGAGAGCATCTTTGGTACAGAGAAACACACAAGCTATTCCTGTTGGTTTTAGGGTGCGTATGCGGAAACAATTGATTTTAAACGTTGCATCATGCAATACACGTTGTAATTGCTATCGCTTCACTGAGACAAGCTAACGGAAGCTTTGTTTTAACTTGGACCTCGTAGCAGGGAGACGAGGTTTACGCACAAACAGTGAGCTACAACGTTAACGTTACTCCATCTGTATTAGCTAGGTGTACTATTTGAGCCTGTTTACTTGCATAGTTTGTCACTTTATGCTAACCCGTTTCACAATGTAATACACTGTTTTGTTTACGCTAACGTCAGCTAGCGTAAAGTAGGCATGTCTAGTCCAGGATTTAGTTGTATTCCCGGCCCTTTTTAAAGGTTATTCAAGTGTTTTTATCTTAACGAGCCTGGCGTTACCCTTCATCTGCTTATAGAAATCACCAATGTAAGGTCACTAACTTGTGCTTTAGCTTGTTTCCTTATGCTACACGTCTTAATAAACCTTACAATGCAGGTGACACGGTTAAAAAACAGGGGATTTTCTCCAACGTTACCGCCTTAGGCCCGAAATAATGTCAGCTAACGTTACAGTTAGCACGTAGGCTAACCTACATAGCGCCAGCTCGTGATTTGGCTAAAGCTTTGAATATTACTTTGCATAACGACTAGCTAACTTAGTTTACAACCTTGCATTTGGTCGTTAATCATATTGTTGAGGATGCTGCTATGTTTGTGTACATCAATGGTTACTTCTTAGTTAGCATAACATTAGCTATCACAATGATGTCTGTTCACGGCCCCATAACCTGTCCTGTTTTTTTGGGGAGGGATGTTAGCTTCGTGTTTTTCTTCCTTTCAACTTAACGAGCATGCAAGGGTTTATGCATTTTAATGTGTAACTGTTGGGGTGGCATTGCATGTAGCTGAAGTTCTCACAAACGCTCATTCATTTTTAGTGCACAACATGGGGAAGAAGCAGAACACCAAGGGTAAGAAGGATTCACAGGAGGAGCCCGAAGAGTTTGTGGTGGAAAAAGTACTCGACCAACGTATTGTCAATGGGAAAGTAGAGTTCTTCCTGAAGTGGAAAGGATTTACAGAGTGAGTTGCCTGGGACACCTGCTGAGCTGGAAGTGCTTCCCTGGTATGGGGTTGTACTATGCTTTTGTCCATTGTCTTTGGTTGCATGAATACAAGCAAGTTTTTTTAATTTTTTTTTTATAGTTAACTAGATTGCTTGCATCTGTATATAAATGTAAATTAGCATTGAGGGATATTCCCAGATGCAAATGTTGACCCCTGCTCGTTTTAGTGCTGACAATACCTGGGAGCCAGAGGAGAACCTGGATTGCCCTGAGCTGATATCAGGATTTTTGGAAGCACAAAAAAACGTGAAGGAGAAGCCGGCTCCGGTTAAGAGGAAGGCATCAACAGATGAGCCAGAGACAGAAGCCAAGAAGAAAGATGTGAGTTCACAAACATTTTTACTTTTTCCTCAAAATTCAGAAAAAAATTAAAGGTTAAAAATTCATATGTTAACATTACCTTGTTCTCAGGGCCTCATAAGATCTATAAGACTTGTTATTAATGTGCTTCAGCTACTGAGCCGGTCCTGGAGTGAGCCTAGCTAGGATCATAAGGGTCATTGTCATCTGGAGGGCGAAAAAAACAAAACATGAATCACTGTTCTAGTTTCTTGCATGTGCTCATGTGTTTTGTTGTCATCACTTGTAGACAGAGAAACCACGTGGTTTTGCAAGGAACCTCGATCCAGAGAGGATCATTGGCGCAACAGACAGTAGTGGGGAGTTGATGTTCTTGATGAAATGGTGAGTACAGAAGGAAATAATCTGTCATTCTTTTTGTTTTTTTGGCACTTGAAACAGTAAATATTTCCATCAGTAAGTATACTCTTTCTTGTTGTAATACACTACCTGTGTTGTATATCTCAAAGATAACGGAAATGTACATTCAGCCTGGTACTTTTCCTGTAGCACGAATCCCCTTCAGATAAAGTAACTTGTAATCTGAAGTGAAAATTAAGTATCCACAGTGGTTTAATACGTTTCTTCCTCTCCTCCTATTTCTTTAGGAAAGACTCAGATGAAGCAGATTTGGTCCCGGCCCGTGAGGCCAACACTCGCTGTCCTCAGGTGGTCATTTCCTTCTATGAGGAGAGACTGACATGGCATTCCTGTCCGGAGGATGAAGCTCAGTAGTAGTTCCCTCTGGCCCCCCGCAGTCCCTTGCACCACCTATGCCCTTTTCCTCAGGACTGAATGTTCTCCTCTGGCTTGCCTTCTAGTTTTAGCTATCTTAGTTATTTTTTGGAGATGTTTCAACCCTCACATCGTGTGGCAGTCACGGAGAGCTATATTGTTGTACATATTAGCTGACCAGATTGTTGATTGAGAGCAGGTGATGGTGTTGTAATGTATAATGAAGTCTTCCGTTATCATATTATGGTTAATGTGATGGCAGTCTAGAAATCATTCTCTTTGATAGATCCTGAAACCACCTATACCCATTCATACATGGTCAAAGTTTGTAAATTCTGAATGGCTACTTTGGTCCGTTGAAATGTCGACCACCTCTTGTATCACCATGTCATTTTCATGGAAAAAGCAGATTTTTTTTTTGTTTGTTTTGTCTTTCTTTTCTTCTCTACACTAGTACTAATGTTTTGTTCTGAATGTGCATTTTGTATACTTGGCCTGTAAATATTATTTGAAGTTCTAATAAAGGTTTTATGTGACCAAATGTAATGGATTAGTTTTTATGGTTCCAGGGAAATGTTTAAAATTGGGCAAAGTAAAATACATGTGCAGACTTCAGATTTTTACAACTTGACTTAGTGTAGATGAATTGTTCAAAACTGTAAATGTTGTTTTATTTGAAACCTGCATCTTGATTATTTGGATGCCCAAATAAATGTTCTTATAACATTTTTTTTCCTGAAAAGTTTGACTTTTTTTCAAAATTTCATCAATTTTTATTTTTCACAGTATGGTGATTAATTTACACATCCAAATTTAGATCACAGCTAATCTTTATTTCCCACAATGAGTAGTAGTAGTAGTAGTAATGACAATATTACCAAATAATTGACCAGTTACGACATTTTTTCAGCTGGTCTATTATGACATTGTGTTTGATGTCTGACACCAAGCATGTTTTCTTGGTTATTTGCCTGCACATGACATGTCTGGTGGTCTGAGATCTTACATAACTCTGTTCATCCTGTAACAGTCACTGTGATGGGAACTCGATGACCCAGATGCAGTATGAATATTGTACACACAAGGGAGCATGCTTTGTTAGGTCATCTGAATCTGTGGCCAATCTGCATAAGTGGGAAGTATTTTTACACACGTGCAGCACTTCAGCACTCATGTGACAGGCTTAGAGCTTTATCCTACTATAGTTAATCTTTTATTACCAGTTCATTTGTACAAAAAGAAAGTAAAACAATTCAACAAATAATATTAATAAAATATAATCAATCCCTCTGCTTTGTACAATATTAAATGCAGGACTTTTATTTTGTACCTTTACTGAAGTAAGTCTTTTCCACCCTGCTAATTTGGTTGACACCCTCTAAAAGCATTAAAGCTCAGTACTTATTAGTACTATCTAACAAACAGCTGTGCAGTGATGGGTGTCTCTCAGGCTGTATTGCCAGACAGCATAGCTGGCTCTGCAGTCTCATGACTGGCATTAGGGCATGGGAAATGGACTTTGGACCTTTAGGCATTAGTGTTGATGTTTCCAAGACAACTCACAGAGTTTCCTTTTTTTTTTTTTTTGCAGAAAATCCCTCATGATGCACAAAACACAGTGACAGGGGCCTTTAACATATAAATAAGTATGATATGAAAAGGGTACTATAATCATTATGTTCAGTGGCAAATATGTTTATAAAAAAAAAATCTATTAAATTCTACCCCAATAGAGACATACTAAATAATAATACACTTCACACTAAAGCAGAACACACTTAAAAGAAACAGAAACATTTATGACAATAACAATGAACTAAAAGCTATAAAACAAAGCACATTTTTATCAATGCAAGGCTCTTAAAAAGGTGTGTTTTCAAAAGTTATTCAAAAGACAAGATCAAAAGAAGAGTTTGCAACCCTGATGTCCTCAGGCAGGTTTCGTAGCCCTGACTGCAAAGGCTTTGTCACCTTTGTGTATACTTCTGGACCCAAGAACAAGGACCTTGAGGAGCAGAAGGGACATAGGGCACTAAATGATCTGCTAAATAATTTGCCCTTCAGGATAAGTAATCAATGAAATCTTGAAATCAACTCTGTCAAATGAACCCTAATAGGAAACGATTTTGAATCCCCACATGAAAGGAGGCCTGCAAGTACAGTGACAGACATTTTTCTAAAAAATGGTGCCTTTATTTATTTGCATTTTTTCCTACATTTCATAGGATAAATAAATATTAAATAAAATAAATATTCAATATCTTGATTAAGTCAAACCTCCTATCTGATATAGCATAGTCATCAGTTGTATGTTAATCTCATCAGATCATATCAACGTCATATCAGGTCAAATCAACACAACTGCACATGATCTCTACAATGGCAAAAACGCAACCCATATTTAAGCACTTCTAATTAGCAATCGTTGATTTTCAGAAATTAGAATTGGGCTTTCTTCATGTTGTTTCATGGTATATGATGACTACAAGGCTGAAGAATTGTGGCATGTATCGGATATTATTGTAATGTAAAACTCATGTTTTGTTTTTCTGAATATGAGTGAAGAAAAGGACTCTGTGTGGACATTGTCTTATGTATTACCATGATGTTATCTGTGGCTTTGTGTGTGTGTGTAGAACATGATGCTTGTCTATAGTCCAGTTGCAGTTGTCTGACTCTGAGTTAAATCAGTACTTTTTGAATTACACTCATTATCCATGTCCAGACAATTAGATTATCTCGACTTCAAGTCTGATGAAAGCTGTATACCATAGCAATCTGAAAGTGAATCGCAGCCACTGAAAAAACTGCTGACTTGACCAGAGATAGAGACCTTTATATGTAAATTGACAGACTTTTGCCTCCCTTTTAAAGCCACGTCCCGCTAGTTGTGTTAACCTCCACTCCTGGGCTGGAAAGCATTTTGAAATAGACTTCTGAGCACTTTGGTAAGAACGCTTTGATTTCGTTCTTAAATCTAATCTGTAATTCTAGCTAATATGTGCACAAGTGGTGATATTATTCTCCCCATTGTGGTGGTACTGCAGGGTGCGGTCTGCATTGTACAGGGATTATTTTGTGTCAGGAGAGTAACATTGCTGGTGTCAGACTTTCTCAATGCTGAATTGAGACTAAAACTGTGAACTTCTTGGATGTTGCTTTAAATAAACCGTAATATTGTGACGATAGGCTCAAACCTGTTGCTGCCGTGTTGTGTTACCTCTTTTCTCTGTGGGAAATTCATACTTAATACTTACAACCTCGGCAACAGCCTGCACCCTGTGAAATGTAGCAGCACAATTCAGAATGCTTTTCCATCTTTCCATCTGGAAAGAATCACAGTATAATTCAAGCTTTGCGGCAAGCTGTGCTCTTTTCCTACAGTTACTGTTGTGTATGAACTGAGTTACAGTCTTTTATTATGTATTGCTCACTTACTGGTCATGGACAGTAAAGAGTTGTTATCATGTTACTTCTACTTCTTAAGGATTTTTTTTTTTTTTTTGGCCTTTTTCAAGCTTTATTTTGGACAGAGACAGCTGAAGAGTGAAAGGAATGTGGTGAGAGAGAGATGGTGAATGACATGCAGCAAAGGGCTGCAGGTCGGATTCGAACCCTGGTCCGCTGCGGCAAGGACTGTGCCTCTGTACATGGGGCAGATGCTCTACCAACTGAGCTAACTGACACCCTTGTTACTTCTACTTTTATGACATTTTTTGTCTTGTCTTATGGGAAGCGTGGCGTAGGATAGAGACAGTAGAGTTTGGCCTGAACTCACAACAGACCAGTTCTGCACAGTAGAGATTGACAAAGACTTAAATAGCTTTTTATGCACGCTATATGAGACTGATATGATACTGAGGGGGACTGGAGAGAGGAAGGTACGCTAATACTTGCAACATAAGAGGAAGTGTGGTGCATTTTCTCTCAGATAAATACTAGGAAATCTATCATCTAAGAAAAGGAAAACTAAAGACAGTATCATTGATTTCAGAAGAAATCCACTGAATTGTATCAAAAGTGTGCAAGAATATACCTGGGCACTGTTATTACTATACAAACTCACATGGAATCTTCACACCAATGCTAGGTTTTTAGGTTAGGACTCAACAATATCTCAACTTTTTAAGGAACTTAGACATTTAATGTGGACATGACTATTCTATACTACTCAGAGTATAGTAAGCTTTTGTAGTCAGTGTTGATTCAGGGTTCAGGGTTGAGCTTTGTCTGTACAAAACAAGAAGAAACTGGACAGAGTTATTAAACTGGGTCGCAAGATAACTGGGGAACCAATATGCAGTTCTGATCCACTCTGAACATACAGTTTTACTTTCTGGGTAAAGGTATAGCATGTCCAGGATATATGGACTAAAAGAGGCATCATCTCTTTTGTCCCATGCAGCATCCAACTGCTTAACAAGCTCTGATCACATGGTATGGATCTGGCACTTGTGAACATATTTCTCTGAGCAAAACAGATTCATCTAGTGGCAATAAAGGTTTTTTTAGTTTTTATTTCAGCAACAAATAACACAGTGGGCATATTTGAAGCATCCACCTAAGTGTTAAAATTTCAAGTAATGAAAACACCAAAATGGTTGTGTATGAATATCATTATTGTGGGCATCACTCAGTGGAACTGAACTGAAAGAAAGGGCTACAGTGTACTATATATTAAGTTGAATAGTTAAATAGTGAATTGTATTTCCAAACATTAGGTTCTAAGGTGTTTACATTTATTTTGTATCTAATTATGTATCTAAAATATCTAATTTCATACGTTTTTGGCACCTAAATTGACAATGTAAAAAAAAAACAAAGTTTCCCTACTGTTGATCGGTTTTTGTTCACCCATTCTATCTCTTTGCTTTACATGATCATTAGCTCGCCTCCTACCACCAGGTGATCCCATTTAAACTGATCCAACCTGGTGAATTGGGGACAGGTGAGTGACAGACACCGCACACATTTCTCTCTTTGTTCCTCCGTGTCCGGGCTATTTCTTTTTTCTTTTCTTTCTTTCTTTTTTTTTTTTAACTTAATTTTTTGTTTTATAACTTTCCCGGGGCAGAAAAGGCGTGAACGGAGTCACAGTTCGTATTAACAAGAGTTAGTCCGGGTAGGGCTGAGCCTCAAGCCACACCACTGAGCTGCCGTTGTTCACAAACACCGGATTACTGCTGGGGAAATAAAGAAGGGAAAGGTAAGATCACATTGAAATTCAAATGAAATCAGGATGTTTTGCTGTGCCTTTGCAGACTTTTATTGTAGTTTTTCTTCCAAAGGCAGCAGAAACTTTAGAGCTTCATTACCATAATCTATTTTCAATATGTTGACTGCCTTGTTTTTACTAAAAGTAACCATCTTAATTTGATTGTATTTTATACTTGTAGTGTTCTCTATCAATATCGTTTTTTATTTATTTATTTATTTAAATTGGCTAATGAGGAAAGTAGACTACATGGCCTCCTGTTGTTCTGCAGATGTTTGAACCCTGCCATATGGTACTAGATTGAGGCAAGATGATGTGTTTATTTGGGTTGTAAACGAGTGATTTGGTGCAATAACTGGGATCAAACTGATGTCCTTGTATTATGTAACCATAGTGGCTGGAAAAAAGTGGAAGTTGCTCCACTGATTGATTGAGATTTCACCTGTAATGTCCTGTTGACCCTGTTGAATTGCAAACTGGTCAAACAGAGGAGAATGTGTGCAATGTAATGTTGTGGTCCCCCATCCCCCAAAAGGAGCAATAACATTTTGGTCACATTGGTGACTAAAGATGTGACTGTCAACGTATCATGAACATGCAGTCAGATATGTTGTATTACAGAGTATATCCAATCATATTAGTCTATAATGGCATATGATGACGTGTGATGTTGTAAAAGTCAGTGGAGTTTGATTCAGAGTCACTCTTTGAGGGTAACCTCAGAGCATTGTTTGTGCTTATTGATTAGCACTGCTTGGACTCTGCTTGTGCGTGTGACGCGTCTCATTAAGATGCTAAGGGGCAGATGATCCAGCATGATGTTGAAGCCTTTTAGATATGCCTGTCATGTGGGGTGGGGGGGACAACGACACTGTTATGTAAACTGTATTTTTTTTTTTTTTTTTTTACATTATGTTTTCTCACACAGTCGCTGACTGAAGAGGAAAACGTGTCAGCCGTTTTACTTTGCTTGAAAACGTGGCTTGCATTTTACTGCAGGCTTGCATCACAAATAACTATAGTTATTCACTGAATGGGCTGAGAGATTTCCGCCAAGGCTTTCTTGTAGTTTCTGTTCATGTTTTGGTGTGTAAGTCCATATTAAGGGAATTAGAGTCAAGATTTTGCCCTCAAGCTAAATCCTCCTGATGCGCTCCCCTTCTACTTCATCAGCTTCAAATAATTTGCTCCTTGAGTCCTTAAAGTACTAATGGCCACCCAGGCCTGTTGTTTACAAAACAGATTGAGCATTAAAAACAGCTGACTTTTGGCTGCTGAACTGTTTACTATATTTTGTAATTTACTGTGTTTCTGCAGCTTAAAAATTATGCATCATTTAAATGCTCACTTACTCTGTAGTTCATTGTTCCTGTGTTAAAAGACTTTTTTTGTAAGTTGGAACAGATCACTTTGAGTGCAACACTGTTTTGTTTCCTGCAGGTTTTTGACCTACTATGGACAGCATGCTCGACAATTTCTCAAAAACTGTAAGTCATCAAGCATGTTCCTTCACACTTTTCTTTGTCTTGTATTTGTACAGTTAAAACTAGTTTGACATTCTCATAATATCCTAAAGATGCATTTTTTTTTTTTTAAATTTAAAATAACACTGGGTTTAAATTTTGCAGGAGTTCATCAGCATTTGTGTTCAAAATCCAAGGCTTGTCAGAGAAGACCTTTGGCACACATATGTAGACTATGAGATCTGTTTACATGTAAGTGGTGTTTGGGTGAGCGGACACCTCTAGAATTATATTTTGGGTAATTTTTGTCTTGAGGTTCATATGATAAATATATTGACTTGATGTCACTTATCTCTCTTCAGTCCAATAGCATGTGTTTTCGAAAGAAGGCTTCCTGTGTAAGGCGCCGTTACAGTGAGTTTGTTTGGCTGCGTCATTGTCTGGAGCAGAATGCTCTGATCGTGTATGTTCATACCTCAGATTCATATCACTAATTTTCATTTGGATGCTTACTTTAATCAGATTTGCATTGTGTCTGACTTTGAGCATGGAATAAGTTATGTTCTCTGTACAGAGAATTACCCAAGTTGCCGCCCCGGATCCCCTTCTTCAGCCTGAGGAACACAGAGCAGGTCTTACAGCGGATGAAGGGCATGCAGGAGTTCTTGGAAATGTGAGTTACTCTGCAGCTGAAGACATGGCAGGAATCAAATGGTAGCATTACCACCTAGTGGTACCCATTTTACCCATCCTCACACCTCCAAGGCTGCTAAGAATCTATCTGCTGAAAGCAATAGCACTAATTTAAATGTCATCTTGCTCAACACCGTTTTAACAATTTTTGTATGTCCATGTTCTAGTGTTCTTCACGCACCTCTGTTGTTATCGGACAGTCGACTCCATCTGTTCCTCCAGTCAGAACTCAGCATCCCAAAGATTGAAAGGTGTGCTCGTGGTAAGACCAGGTACACAGTGGCTGAAGCCATACAGCGTTCCAACAGCGACTACATCAGTAGATTAGGAGACAAGGCCTCCTGTGACTCTGACTGTCACTCTGACTGTGAAAGGTAAGAGCTTGGGCGGAATGGTTTTCATTTTTTCATTTTCAGTGTCCAATGCTGAATTGACCCGTCCATCCCTTTTTCCTCTAGCTCTTCATCGTCGGGCTTGGGACTAAGTGTAGACACTCCATTGCCAGGAAGCCCACTCCACTTCGAATCCTCTCACAGAGACCCCGAGCTGTGCAGCTGTCTTTCAGAATCATAACCCCACTAATTGTGCCCTGGTGCACTGCAGTTGTACTTGACCACATGTCCCCTGTCATCAATGTATTAATCTGTTTGTGTTACTCCATGGAACTCTTGCTTTTCTTAACTTACTTAAGACCAAAAATTTGTTTTACTTGTTAACTTCATTATTCCCCCTTATGACATTTATTTTAATTTGTTTTCTTTTTCTCTTAAACCAATAACTGGGTCATTTAATTGTACTTGGAAAATACACATGTTTTTTAAAAAAAATTGTATAGTAAAGCTACATTTATAATGGTAAATTCTTAAATATTCCCTATGTATATTTTTATATGCACTGAAACTGTACTGAGGTTAGCAAGGGATGTGTTTTGAATAGTTGGGTCTTTTTAGAAAAATATTTGTACTTTTATGATTTAATGGATGAATAAATTGTGTTTTGATGAAAAACAAGGCTGACATTCTTAGATAGTTATTAAATACTTTGTATCAAGTTAAAGTGATGTGTAACTAGATGAATACAGGGAAATGCATTGCTTTAACGGCCCAGTAGAGGGAGTGTAGACATCACAGGACCTCAAACTACTGAGTAAATGCAATGGTGGGGTGTATAGACAGATGACAAATTAAAGGGAAAACATAAAGGGTCTTAAGGCCACAATGTTCCCCCAGAACAGTTTGAATATGCCTTGTCATTGATTAGCTGAAGTCTCTGGGGGGATGGAACATCATTCTTCTAAAAGCTTTTCTCTCATCTGGTGTTTTGATGGCATGTAGAGTGCTGTCAAACATGTCAATCCAAAATCTCCCATAGGTGTTTAGTTGGGTTGAGATATGGTGACTACATCATTATCATACTCATCAAACTATTCAGTGACCTCCCCCCCGTACCTTTTTTCTTTTGTGGTGTACACCACAAATATACATACCATAGATGAGCACCTATGGTTTTCACACCACTGAACTCTCAAATGTGCATTCATCTTTTGTTATGATGTGTCCAACCTACTACAATATCTCCCGCGTAGTTGTCAACCGACTGTTCTTGCTGACCCTTCTACATTGACAAACTGAGGAAGAGTTACTCGTCTAGTTTTCCTCACATATCGCATCAAAGTACGAGCATCGTGGTCATCAAATGTCACTGCTCCGATGGAAACGCCATTCAGTTGAACTGTTTGTGACTGAAGCTCTCCTGCATTCGGCGAACCTTCTTCCAAACTCACTTGTCCTCTTGCCATCTTGATACAAAATCAGTATTAACTGGGCCTCAGCATTTTTTAAATGTTTAATTGTACCATGCAGTGGACCTGCATGGAAGCATCTGCATTTGTTTTTTTTTCTTTAATTTGTCAACCCTCTGTGTGTCTATGATGCTGATAAATTTGATTCAGACTTCATTTATACTGATCATTGATTGTAATTTTAAAGTTATCTCTTAAGTTGTTGGTGCAAGACTATAGTGTCCAGTTGTCCTTAGTGCATGTCAATAATTCATTACTGCACTGTACAAGCTGGAATCTCTTATGCTGCTGAAAGTTGCTGTTAATCCACCATATCTGCTGTCTACCAAATGTGCATGTTAGATGTTAAGCCTCTTTGTTGTGATGGTGATGAGAAGAGGTCCAGTGCTGGTCACATCTCATCCCAGTGTCACTACTTTCCTAGGTGAGATGGTCTAATTAAAGGAAGATGGTAAATTAATTTAACTATTACAGACTACTCTTGGGATTCACCTGCAAGAAACAAGACAGCTTCAAACTGTGTGTGTGTTACAGAGATGTGCATGGGGGTGGGCAGTGCAGGAGCACTGGACAGCCCTGTAAATTGAAAGCTGATGAAAGAAGCAAAGGCTCATTAAAGGAGACAGCAGCTGTCCCCTACCCCCACCCTCCCTCCACCAACTGCTGGACTGACGTGGGGCGGCCCAACAGTAAACCTGGCCTGTCCCATGTCTCTGTCCTCTTCTCTCCTTCCCCTGGATGGTGCTGTCTCCCTGTGCGCACAAGCCATAATGAAGCTGTCAGTGACTTCACACACCAGCCAGTGAGCTGTATTCATATGGCAAACACAGACCCAGACACATACATACACACTGTATATGTGTGTCTGAAAACACACTGACAGCTGCGAACATGCACACACACACACACACGTATATACACTAGTGGGAAAGCTGTGGATGAATGAACATTTTCTCTTTTCCTCACCCACTGTCATTTTGTGAGTCCCTCTGGTTTGTGGTTGGGGCGCTCCATCTCTGTTTGCTGTTAAGGTTGACCTTATCAACGTACCCCATGACAGGCATACAGCACCACACACACACACACACATACAGACATGCACTGTTTGGTTCAGAGCAAGTAAATTTTCTGACAAAATGAAATGCAACTGCAAGAGGTGGCATCTTGTGTTTGTGTGTGTGTGTGTGTGTACATGCACGCATCTGCCTTTTTGTAGGGGAGAACATCTAGCATTTGGATATTGAGTATTCACGGTACATGTCTATTTCAGCTCGGTAATTTATAACTCAATTTCCAGTGTGCATTGATGCGCTTCATACCTCCAAAACACCAAACAAAGCCCAAACCCAATTGTATTTCAAAGCAATTAGGGTGTCCACTGAGTTGTGAACGGACCACGTTGCAGTGGCTCTGGGCCCGTGTGAAATTTTTAATTGTTAATTTTCTGTCACATTAGTCAACTTCAGTGCCTCTGGACAGGTGACTGAGCTCCTGTAAGGCAACACATAAAATGACACAGAACATATTCTCAGTTGTTTGGTGCAGCACATAGCGGATGGTATTTTTATGCGCTGGGGGAGGAAAAAGGTTCTGTTGGATGTGATAAGTTAAATGACAGGATGGTATATCATATTTACAGCTATTTTATGGCAGGGATCTTTCTAATGCTTTCCTCTATATGTGGTGGCTGTCAATATTAGTATTAGTTTATGTATCTAAATTATTAGCTCATTTGGACTATCACCTGAAGCCACCGCAGGGAATGACTTCACCTCTTTGACCCTACAAAAGCCAACAATGGCAAAATCCATATGAGCAATTAGTCTGAGTAAAACTCTCACCCTGCCCCGGTGCTTATTTTTGCACCTACGGTTTCTTTCATCACTCTTCCTCTTCACTCTTTTACTTTCCTCTATTTCTCTCAACCCTCATCATCTCTCTGTAGGCTGCTAAGTTAATTAGCTGTTCTCTTTTGTAGTTTTTTCCTCTCCTTGCTGACACTGCAAGCTCACGGTACCTCAGCTGTCTATCTGCTGAAGAAGGAGGCCTGGAGGTCTCAACCTCGCAGCAGCTCCCCTTCCTCTCCACGCTCTCCTCCACGCCAGGCGAGAGGGTGGCAGGGGGGAGGGGTCAAAGGTGATGACTTGCATTGTATTTGTGATTATTACCTTTTAAGTGCTATTGCATAGAGCATCATTAAAAGTCAATGCATCTCCCTCTCACTCCTCAACGCCACTATTGCGCGCCTAAAAATATACACACACTCATTTTGCACGCACTCCGCACATCGGCAGCCATTTAACAGCTAAAATACGACCCGTGTGCAGATAAATGTCACAGGGCCATCTATCTGCGAGTGTTAAAAGTCGGCTAATGGAGATGACATATTAGCGGCCCAAATGACTGCCATAAAAACTCCCACCATACCTTGCAGTGCAGCTCGGCCACTGTGACTGCAATAGGATACGGCACTGGCACTGCAACTTTCTGTCCTCAGAAAGACGAGAGAGGGACGGAGGGTGATGTCATATCTAGATGGAGTTCTTTTGATTCAATATATTCTGAGGGTTCAGGGAATAATGACTTTAAGATAGATGTAGCATATTTACTGAGGGCCAAAGTGTAACACTAGCATTACACGCAGTTTACATGAGGCTTCTGATGTAATGCTAATAACCTCTCACCTTTGACCTTTCATAGAGCAGTTGCTCGGAAATTATGAGTCAGGTCAGCTTTAGCGTCCTCGTGTGTCAATAACAAAGCTGCCTTTACAATCAATAATCCAATCCTGCTTGAAGCTCCTCCACAGGTACGTGTTCACCTCCTCTCTTCCTCCTTCATCCCTCCTATCTCTTTATTAATTACCCTTCTCTATCCATGCATGTCTTTCTCTCTCTGAGTGAATGGAGCAGTTGTAATTGCTTCTCTCTGGAGCAGTTAGAAGCGGCACAAAGGAACCGTATAGAAACCACATTTGCATTCAAGATGAGCTGAGATGGAGAGGAGGGAGGGAGCACTGCCCTCCTGCCCTATACTGAGCAGCACCACTTGCACGCTCTCTCTCTCTCTCTTCCTCTCCTTGCCTCCCTCCTTCTCTCATCTATTGTCTTCCTCTCTCCATCCCTCCCTCCACCTTATCTACTCCCACCACCCCACCTCCTCCCTTTCGCAGCATGGCTCCCCTTGCATTGTCTTTCCAGAGAGTTCCAAGGTCGACGGGAGCTTGCTCATCAGAGCAGGGTATTGTACACTTAGTGCTGGTATGGACGAGCTAATTTGTGCGTGCGAGCGGAGCGCGTGCGTGATCCTGCATTTTGTGGGTTCGTGCATGTCCTGAGGCCTGCATAATGTGAGCATACATGTGCAGAAATATGTGTTTGTGTGAACGTGTGCGTGTGTGGCAGTATTTCTAATGGTTGGTAAAAAGGGGTGAAGGAGGGGAGGCTGTAATTAATAACTCATAAGCTCAGAATTGCAATTTTTTACAACCACCAATATCTCACCACCTCTTAGACCTAAGCCATCACTCTCACTCACTCCTGCGGAGCGCACACACGCGCGTGCGCACACACCCTCGCGCACACCAACTCCTGAGGGCTCTTCTTTTCCAGCTTGATAAGCATTTCTCGTTTGTTTCAGCGTTTTTTGATCAATACAGTTAAAACGCCAAACCAAGCATAATTAGGCCTGAGATGGCTCCCACTGTGACTGAATAGGCTTCACCTAGGGAGGTGCTCACCATTATCATCATCACTCTACGTGTGTGTGCGTGCGTGTGTTCCTACCGCACACAGCGGGATTTAATAGAATTGACAAAGTGCACATCGGGACGTAGATTAAAGGAGAACTCTGAGCTTTAGGTTGATCTTAGCAGGTGATGGAGCTGCCCATTCGCCGTGCTTTCACTCAGCTCCATCTTCATTCCCATAATCATTTAGACAACCTTTACAATGCATCTCTGCCAGCAGGTTCATTTCAATATGTTATAGGCCAGCTCAATCATTTTTTATTGGTTTATTTACTCAGAACGATACATAAATGTAGACTAGAGAGATCATAAATTGTCCACAATTACCATTATACACAGTGAAGTGACTCTCCTTTGTGCTATAACCCAGGGTGAAAACCTTTGTAAAATCCATCTTAGACAGTAAAGGACGACTTCAGGTACTTGGTGCACATTTACTCTCACACCCACTGCATTTACCCTTCATTAATACTAGAATAAAGCTTAGAAGGGCTCCATGTATATCAATTTTGGAAACAGAATTCATCATTTGATGCCTCCGAAATGTGAAAGTCCCCATCTTCTGAAGCATCATCCTTTTATCAGCTGCGGTTTCTAGTTTGTGCATCAATTTTTGCAAAGGCTGGTGTAGATTTTTTTTTTTTTTTTTAACTGACAGATTGTTGTATAAAACTCGGATCGTCATTCCTTTAACAGTTACATCACTGACAACAAGCACTGAAATACTTTGAGGGCCGTAAGTATCACGACTGCTCGTTCCACCTGCCTTTGAAACACATTTGAAACGATTGTAATGAACTGCCACCAATTTGCAGTTGACATTCCAAGCCATCCTTTATCTCTTGCTGCCCTTCCAGGGTGAAGAAGAAGAAGAGCAGTTTGTCTCCAGGGTCACGGCAAACACTTAGAGAAGAGGTGAGCGAGGGCAGATGACAGTGACAGGGTTATGTCAACATAGGCTGGGCTTTTAGTTGAACTGTCCCTTTAAAGAAAGGGCACAGGGAGAAGACATCTCAATTCTGATCACAGCCAACAAAGAGCTTAATATGATGTGTGGGAGAGTGAGTGTGTGTTTGTAAGATTACACAGGTGTCTATGAGAGAGAGAGAGGGAGAAAGTGAGAGAGAGAGAGACCCAAACTGCTGCTGTTTGGGGGGATCATTTCAGTGGCGTATGTTGTGCATGTGCATACGTCTACAAGCAATCTGTGTGTGTGTGTGTGTGTTTGTATGTATGTATGTATGTGTGTGTGTGTGTGTGTGTGTGTGTGTGTGTGTGTGTGTGTGTGTGTGTGCTGGGGAGGACGCGAGGCGGGAGGAGGATTTAGACCCATCATAAAGGAATTCTCCCCCCCAGCCCGTAGCTCATCCCGACACTTTTATGCCTTTTTATTTTCAGGCCCATTGCAGCCAAGCCCAGAGATGTGATTTATACTGCCTGGCAGCATGGGCACTGCAGCAAGAAAGACAGATGGAAGGAGGGAGGAGAGGTGGTGGGGGAGGAGGAGAGGGGTTAGCAGGAGTTGCCGAGGGAAAGAGGGGAAGGGGTGTGTGCGTGAGGGCTGGTGGTGGTGGTGGTGGTGGTGGTGGAGGGGTAATAAAAAAAAAAAGGAGAGATGAGGATGGGGTCAGAAGAAAGAGGGGAGAGACAGAAGGAAGGGGTTGAGGAAGGCAAAAGGAGAGAAAGGAAACAAAAAAATCTCCTTGCGTTTGTGGCGAGGAGCTCTCCCCTCATCTCCCTCTCTGCCACATCTTCACCTCTACATCTCTCTCTCTCTAATGAGTTATTGGCCCTGTCTGACTCAGGAAGAGAAGCCCCATCTCTCTACCAAACTGGCGCCCTGACAGCCTAAATCACCCTCCTTCCCCAGCCCTCCACCCTCCCCCATTCCTCTATTTCTCCTCCCCCCCAGGCGACCGGGACACTCCTCCTCCACCCCTCCTCTCCTCCTCCTCCTCCTCCTCCTCCTGCTTGCCTCACCTCTGCCTGAGGTGTGTGAAATCTTCATGGCGTTTCCCCATTGATTGGATTGGGATGGGAGGTATTGGGAAGTGTGTGTGTGGGGGGGTGGTGGTGGGGCGACGTTTGACGGGCTCAGGTCTGAGGTTATGAAGAAGACAAGGAGGTGGCCACCGCCCACAAAGAGACAGCTCACTTACAGGAGACATGGAGAGGGGAGACAGGTAGACAGAGGTGGTGGACAGAGGTGGTGGGGTTGTGGAGTGGGAGGCAAGTGAAAGTCAGAAAGGAAAGAAGGGGAGCCTGGTGTTGCATGAAGGTGCGCGCTTTGGATATGTGTGTATTGGATTGTGTGTGTGTGTGTGTGTGTGTGTGTGTGTGTGACACCTGCCTGCCAGTGTGGTGGTTGTGCTGTCTCTACGCTGTAACATCTCTCTCTGTCACCCAGCCGCCTGAGAGGAGATGAGCTGCCATGCTGACTGTCATTCATCCATCACAAAAAGACAGCACACACACACGCACATAGACACACACTCGCACACACACACACACACACACATCCTGGGATACAAAGCTAAACGGGCTTTTTTTCTGCTTCTTCATCTAAATTTCCACTTCGATCAAACACTTTTTTGGATTCTGACGATACATTTTTCTCCCCTCCTCTCTTTCTATCTTGACTCCCGACCATAACTGTCACTGAAGTATTTTAGAGAAGGAATTGCCTCCCAAATTCAACTCTAAATGAGAGCAGGGACTGCTGAAACGCCTTTGGTTTATTACCCCATTAATCTGTGGTTATTTCACCCAGAGACTTCAAATTTGATATTGAGCACTCATATCTGTCTGATTCAAAGAATCCTGATGTGTAAGCTCATAAGAGGAATGCACCGCTTTCAAAAGCAGAGAGGCGCATTGTTATAATCTACTCCACAACTAGGGTCAGTTGTAACATCGGCTGGGGTTAATTGTAACGATCATAAAAAGTGCTCAATTTCTAATTAAATTCTAATTACTTTTGTCATTAATTTTAATGGGGTCATTTATAATGTCTCAACAACACAACGATGTATGCTGCACGGCTTCCTGTGTTTTGAGAAAGCAAATATGGATGTATGTATGCGCGTGTCTCTGGAGCTAAAATAGAAACAGCATGACACCAAATTAGAATTTCAGACCCGGGTAGCTGGTGTTTATCCCAAAATGCAGCAGCAGAGCACGTCACTTTGTTTAATGTAAATGGAAATTGGAGACAAGCGTGGCAGCAGGAGTTTGTTTGTCGAAAAACAATCTTTGTTTAGATTAGCACGTGGAGTTGTGTCGTGAAACAACTAAACTGACATAAACTGGCAAAACGCTTTCTTGCATGAAAATACAGCAAGTGCGGGTATGTTAAGAGTTCATGCCTCAGTTCATCGCTTAGAAATATACTCAGCTATTATTTGTGATTTTGGAAAATTGAAAAATTGAAGCTGTTTTAATAGCCATTTGTTGAATGAAACCCTTAATTTTAAAGGGTAAGATTGGGTTATTCTATATTTTTATATTGTCAACAAATTCCATGAAAAGACCAAAACCAAGAATGCCTTTTAATACTTCAATACCTGTGGCACTCAGCAACATGCGTAACCATTCCTATTAAGGGAGTAAGTCTTTAAAACTGGGCCAAAAACATTTAGAATTTTATTTAACAAACGTTCAGTAGTTTTCTAAAATGGCTGGACTCTGTAGTTTACACCAAACATTACTCAAACACTTTACATTTTGTTGGGGGACTATTTTTAGTTTCAGATTGATTCATATTTGTGAGAATATGGCAACAGGAGAGTGTTTGCAAGATAGTGCCCTTGTTCATCGGGTGCAACTGTGTGGCTCATTTATGTGTACTTAATAGTTCTTGGACAACAATGAGGGTCTACGGCACGGAGGAATCACCAGCCTTATCCCATAACTCGATTTTTTTATTATGATTGGGGCCGAAGCATAGATCATAAGCAGTCAACTAAATCTCTTAACTAAAAATCATATTTGGATGTTTGTGAGCGTTCCGTAAATCACTACTCCATAATTCTGGAACAATGAAGTATCTTTGACAGTGTAGAGTAGAGGTTCAAACTGTATCTGTTTTACTTATTTTACTGCAGTAGCATATACACCCCCCCCCCCCCAATAAAAACATAAAATAAATCAGTTTCTCCTCCCACCGCCTGGCCTCTGTGGGAGGAGCACTTGTGGGAAGGTCAAATCAGTCTCCTAATATTACAGCGTTTTCAGGTGAAGGCTGCATGGTTGATGATGAGGTACTGTTTTGCTGCTGGTGAAGATGCTAACGTGAGTTCTTGTAGTGTCAAGTCAAGTAGTTTCATGCCTACTATTCACTAGGCATGCTCGTTCCTTCCTTAGAAAGTTTGAGCAACTCCTTTATTGCCTTTCATTGTGTTTTTATTTACAAAGGTCCGGCTCAAACATTGGGTTTTACTTAACCGAAACGGTAAGTTGGCACTGGAGTTGTTTTAGCTTGGCACAATTTATGACTGCACTAATTGCTTGCCCATTCCGTGTCATGGCGCGTATCTTTGAACGAACAAACACGTGCTGCGCTGTTTCACTAACCGCTCATCGTCATAGGCCTAACAACCCTTACTGGCACGATGAATTTGATAAATCTCCTTATCGCCCCGGGAGACAATTAAAGCGCATGTGACAGGGGTCCCTATCTCCGCTCTCCTCCTGTAGCGCTTCATTTAGAAGCCATTTGTCTCCGCTATGGATTTCCTATTTTTAATGGCGCGCGTATGCAGGGGTCGGGGCCGTGCTGAATAATAGATGCCTTTCGCTCCCTCTCTTTCCCTTTCATTCCCTCTCTTGTTCATTTCCTCATTGCTGGGCCCCATGGGAGGGTGTCGATGTCACTCTAGAAACCAAGGTGCAGCACTCCTGGTGCTCTCCAGATTCTGGCAGGAGGCTATTCAATCTAGCGGACGAGGCTTTTGGTGAAAGCCAGCGGCAGACAGTGAGCTGATATCAACGGGCACACGTTAACCCTCAGCCCTCCATCCTCCCCCCTCCACCTCCCCCACATCCCCAGTAAAGGACGTTTATCACAGAAAGCGGGGCTGCTGCACAGTGAGGTGATATATCGCCCTGGCCGAGCGCGAATGAATAGACTAGTAATTATCCCGTTAAAAGGGTGGCCAGACAAAGAGAGAGCCTCGCTATAATTTAAATTGTTTTGTTTCCCCCACAGTCGAAGCCTGGCCCGCTGACTGACATCACGGAATGGGAAAAGTGAGCCTATTTATAGCCTGAGACGTTCAGCTAATTGTAGAATTTAATAAGGTTTCTGGAAGAGTGGATTCTGTAAAAGCCATAGGCCCGCACCTCTTCCCCAGTCTGCTCTTATATCTCCTTCACATCTTTCTTTGCCTCTGCAGCTCTGCTGGCTCCCATATTTCTCTCGGTATCTTCCACTTCAAACTATCCTCCCCATCTTACCATCATCTAGCCTACCATCTTCACTTTTTGTGTACCCTGACCTCTCCCCCACAACTCACCTTCTAGCAGACCCCGCAATTTTTCTCCCCTCCCTCATCCTGTTATCTGCTATCACATAAAATCTACCTTAGACTAATACTCCTCTCAGTTTGCTTGCGTGACTCTGATTGTGTGATTCTCGGCATGTCACAGGGGCTTAAGGTGCGCATGGATGTGTGCGCGTGTGTGTCTATGATTACAAGTGAAGACGCGTCCAAGTGTGTGTGCATGTGTATGTGTGTGTGTGTGTGTGCATGTGGTCTCGTCTGGTGTGTGTGAGACAGGGGTAATTGAGCTCAGAGGGTTTTCTGTCTTTGGTGGCAGAGGGGAAATTGGAATCTTCAGAATCCATTAGAGAGACCCTCTCACAGTGTGTGTGTGTGTATGTTGTGTGTTTGTTGTGTATCTGTATACGCATGTTTGTGTCATGTATCCATGTTTGTATAGTAGCAGAGGCAGAGAGAAAAAAGAGGCACGAGGTGTGCAGGAATAACAACGAGCAGTGCAGCAAATAGAGAGTATACATATGAAATATAAAGTCACTGGTTGCTTTGTACTGCATATATGTCCGTGTGTGTGTGTGTGTGTGTGCGTGTGTGTGTGTGGAGTCCCTGGTGTGTATAAGCTGGCTATCTGACACTAACTGACTGAGTACCTTCATAGACTGCAGGGGAAATGGGGAGAAAGAAGAGAGGGAAGGTGAGTGGAGAGAGAGGGGGAACAGCAGGTAGCCAACAGCAGATGGTCTCAGGCTTCCTCCCTGCAGAGCTATCACTCTCCTCTCTCTTTCTCTCTGCACTCCTGCCTCATGTTCTTTCCTGCATCACACGTCGTATAATGTATCACCTCACCTCAGCGTCCTTGGTCATGTAGGCTACAGTATTTACCTTATTTACTGTCTTACACTTAACCCATACCTAAACCACCTTCTGTTTGCAGGGTTCTGTGGGGTTAACTTTTGTCACCGGTGTGGTTTTGTTATTCTCAGTGCAAAGTGTTATGGGATGATAATGGTGAATATACTCCTGTGAAGGCAAAGCCTGCTACATAAAATGTTCCCCTGTGCCATTAGCACTTGCATCGTAACACTCCCAATTGTGGATGGTATCTATTGCTTAAATGCGCTTATTGTTGCTTTGGACCAAAACATCTGCAACAAGAATATAATAGTAATATTAATGTAATCCCATAAGTAATCTCAAATGTGCAGTAATCCATTGCTGAAAGTAGTGCCTAACAAATGCGCAGATTCCTCCTGTTTAAGAGGAGTATAATGAAAACGGCCAAGCTGTTTTTTTATGACCTTATTTTTGTCATTTCAGTAGAAATAAATGTTACAGGGCTCAGTGCCACAGGCAGGGTAAGAAAGTATTGACAGACGGACAAACACATTGTCATTTGTTTCACAAGATTTGAAGACAGTACAGAAAATATAAAACACTAGCCATATCCCTTAAAGCACTGGCTCACAAAAAAGTCAACCTTCCCCTGCCCCGAAACAAACATTTTCTCATTGACTTCTAATGGTGTCTAGCTGTGTTGATAGTTTTGGTTTTATATCCCCAGGTTTTGATATACAGATGGGTATCAGATTGAATGGAAAAAGGGAATAAGCATCAACAGCCATAGCCAACAGTATGAAAATATGAATCATATGATGCAGTGAGGCCTTCCCAGTCACAATATATCTTCAATGGAACATCAGTAAGATATTTGGGGTATTTTGTGTGACAGTTGGATGTTCCATCACCATCCAACACCAAATGATGAATAATTTTTGGAAAAATTGTGTCCATCCCTCCACAGGCTATGCCAAGAAGCTATTTTGGAGGCTCCATACCAATACGATGAGAAACCTTAGAGACAAAACTTGAACCTTTCCTTTAAAAATTAGGTAAACTGATCCTTAAAATGCAAACATTACACTTATATCTTTGTTTATATAAACCATATCTGACATCTTGTTTTCTCTTCATCATTACATTACATTACATAAATTACAGAGAAATTCATGTCAACGGTGAAAAACTTGCGAAATGTTACTTTCTTGTCAGCTGAAGTGATAAGTGGGGTGTTGTTTGAGACTAAAGTGCATGTTGTTGAGGGAAACAAGCCCAAATCAATACAGTCACACTGTTAGTGCTTTAGTCACAGCTTCATCATCATCCAATATGTGTGGTTTTGTGTGTGTGTGTGTGTGTGTGTGTGTGTGTGTGTGTGTTTGTTTTTAGACACGCCACAATACAAAAGTAAAACTATAAAGTCCTGTTTATGTCTCTAACTGTGCTTAAATTGATATGAAACTGCATTCATGCAGTGCGGTAGGGACGTATGCATATGTGCCTGCCTCAGTATGTGTGTATGTCAATGCGTATACCTGTGTGTGTCTGTGTGTGTACGTGTGTGTGTGTTTGCATGTGTGTGTGTGTAATGATTAGCCTTCTCTTAATGGGAAAATAACGTCAGAACCACTGGGACGTTTAATCCATCTGAGCTGATTCTGTTTCCATCACAGCTATTGATCAACTCCAGTGACAAATCAACAGAAGGGCTACTTGTGTGTGTGTGTGTGGTGAAGGGAGCACCTTACGCAGCATTTTACTATGTCACAAACCGAACCTCTAATGCAACAGTAGACTCCAATAAGAAGCTTTTCCTTTCTCTTTCTTCTGGTTCAATCTTTCTCTCCCTTATTCCTTCATTTATTATTTCTTCTTCTCTTGTTTTGACTGTTTTCCTGCTCACTCCCATCCTCCCTCCTCTCCCCCCCAACCCCCTCTCTCCAGTCGTTAAGTGGTATTGGCTTTAAAGGGGCAGCAAATCAGTTGCTGATTAATACTGAATTTTTGGGGCCATTTGTCTGCACCGTTGCCCCTGTCTGTGACACCCCGCCCCCCACTCCTCCGCCCCTTCTCCCCCCCTCCCTCTCCTCCTTCTCTCTCTCCACCACTCCTCTCGTTCTCCTTCCCTCTGCGGTGATGAATGACCGGCCGATTGCCGAGGGATTAGAGTCGTCACGGTTACCTGTGCCTTGACAAAGTGGTCCTGATTGGTGACCAAGGCACTTCAGGGGGGGTCACATCTCAGAATGGACTAATGTGTGTTTATGTGTGTGTGTGGGTGAGTGTGTGGTCACTTTCAGCTGAAGTTGTGTGTGGTCTGTATGTGTACAGGCAGGGTTAGTATATACAGTTCATCATGTTTGTTGCTGTGATTACGGGTAGGGCACTGCTGTGTATGGGTGTGTGTGTTTGAATGGGGCAGGGGTGAGCTCCTACCCTCCCAGATGCTGATTCTGTGTGACAAAGATTGGCGAGGTCCCGACAGCGATGTGACCACACTGACACCCGAGAACCGGTTGAGAACGGGTGCTTTTGGACACTGATGAATCGGCACTCGGAGGAATCGAACGCAAGCCTAATCAGCGCATGGATCCCCCTGCAGCAACATTTTTCAGTTTTGTCCTGACTTATCAGGTGCAGGCTGTCAGCTATGTCAGATCCCATTGGTGCCGCCCCTCTGTCACTTAGACCCATTGGTGATTAGGTGTATTACAGATTATCAAGCAGGGACTGAGATTGCTGCAGGAGCCCTGTGGGTTTTTGGGTAAGTGTGCATTTATGTGTGCAAGTTCAGCTGGGTGACATGACAGATCTATGATCACCTTCAGGGCAACTGCTTTTGACACTTTAGTTGTTTGGAAGTTCAAGGGAGGAAGGTAAATATGTTTCTTTATCAGATGGGAGACGGGATAGTTGGTCACAAAAGTCCTGAAGTTGATTCAACAGAAAGAAACAAGAGATTTAAAAAAAAAAAAAGATCCAGACACACGATGAAGGTAAACACTGCCATGAAGAGTCACTGAATGGTTTAATGAGTATGATTCATATGCTTTGACCTTCGTGGTCACCAGTACGTCACCCAACTGAACACCTATGGGAGATCTGGGACCAATGCATTAGACAGTGTTCTACATCGTAATCATCAAAACACTGAGTGAGGGAATATGTTTTGGAAGAACGCCGTTCATCAGTCCAGCAGAATTCCAGAAATTTGTGTCAAAGAGCTTAAAAGAGAAGTTCAAGTCTCTTCTAATTATTCACCTCCACATGTCTGCCCAGTCATTGTGTGACACTGGTGTGAGAAATAAACTAGAACAATAATCAGATAGTTTTAATCATACAAGGTTATATATATATATTTTGTTATACGCTGTTTTTTTGTTTGTTTGTTTTTTTTACATTATTGTGTCACCCATTTATAGTATCAGATCAGACCTCACAAGCAATATTTCCACATGGTGTACCAAAAATAAATAAAATAAAGCAAAGCATTTATTCTAAAAAGCTCATTTTTATAGTAAATTAGTAAATACAGTATTTTGAGGCATCTCAGCCAGTGACCACAGGAACTTGCTTCACTTCTGGAAAATAAAGGCATGGCTATGTGGAAAAGACGTTCCTGCTCAAAAGCTAATGATGACAACATTGTGTTAAAAATGTCTTCACTATATCAACTATATCAACACACATAATCTGATGTATTTATCAAGTTGTGCCAATGTTTTGTATGTGGTAACCTAGTTTGGATCACAGCGGTTATAGTGTGAAAGCAGGTACACCTCTGGGGTGACTAAACTAATTGCAGATAATTTGTTTTATTATAGTCATAACAACTCTACATGGATCAACAGGAAGTGGTGATGTCCCAGATTCCCAGCCACTCCCAGCAAATGTAGTCACCTACACCACCTTGTATCTACCCCAAGGCTTAAACTGTGAGCATGATTATTTCACCACTTAATTTTAAGCTTGCTCTGATCATATCTGATCTCACACACCCTGCTAGCTCGAAGTTGAAACTTGCCTTGAAAATACCATTTTCTTCTGTGGGGACATGATTTTCTGATGCGATGTGCAGAAGGAAGGAGAGGATAGAAAGAGAAGACCTCAGGGCCTTTCTCTGGTGGGTTTCTCGGAGAAGCCGTCAGTAAAGGGGGATCCTGGGAGGAGGAGGAGAAGATCCGTCCTGTCCCTTCAGGCTACGGAGGGATGAAGGATGGAGAGACGAAGGGATGTGTAGTTTGGTTAGAAGAAGATTATGTCAGGGCAGTAGAGGCTGAGGAAGAGCCTTGACTAATTATAGTCATCTATTACAGACACAATTAAAACCTGGCTAATTTACTGCAGCCCGACGCTCGCACACCCAGCTGATTTATACCAGAGCTCAATGACACCCGGAGGACATACTCACACACGTACACACCCACATGCACAGACTTACATGAACATGACGGGAGGGCACACACAAGCGGACATGTTTCTTTCTTTTGTCTATATCAGTCTCTAATGATATTGTGTCCAATTGTATAACAGCACAACGGGTCAGAAAACTTCCACCTTTGCCTTAAGGCCTGGTCAGACCAGCATTTAAATGGAATGATTGCAATCAGTGAATTTGTTTGTGGGGGCAAAGTAAATCTTAACACACAAATTCTCACTATAACAAGCCATCTTGGCTGTCTTCCTCTGAGAGAATGGAGAGCCCAAAATGGCAGAGGCTATCATAGCATAGATATTGTTGTGTCATCCAATTTAGTATAAACTCTTCCACAAAAGAGGGATGGTTTGCAGACAGTTAATGCATCTTTTAAATAAGGTGTGCTGTAAACGAATAAATAAAGAAGTTAGAAAACTGATTAGCTTGGAGATCCTTTTTCTTTCGACAATAAAACCCCTATTGTACAGTTCAAAGGTAAAAATGCCAGCGAGGAGTAAACATCACAGGCAAGAGAATATAAAAATGATCTCTAGTTTGTCTGACTAACGCAAACATGTCCCAGCTGGCTAGCATATAATTGGTTAGCTGGCCAGCTATGGTAGTTCACACATCACATCAACAAGCTGCTAAAACCAAATACATGAGGCATGAGTATGAATTTTATCGTACAACTTTCTAGTATGAGTAGGCCTTCAGCAGAAAAAGTATAGGTGAATCTATAAAATTAGTGACGGGAGCATGCACAAAACCAGGACTTTGCATGCAGCCATCATTAATGTTATCGCACTGGTACTTTTCCTGATATGACATCAAAATGTGAATATGGAAACGCATGAAAACAAAACCATGCACTGGAAAGTCCAGTGGAACATGTTTTATTTCAACCTGTCTCTCTTTTAAAATTTCTCTGACACTGCCTTTTTTTCTCCAGCTCCTCCTATTGATCCATCATTCCTTGCACTAGACTGCATGTTTGTACAGTGAAGTAAGTGTGTGAGACTTTATCTGTTGGCCCCAGCAGTGTGACATGTGCATAACGACTGTCACTTTGTGCCAACCACCCCTTACACACACCTACAGGATAGATCAAAACACAGCGAGAGAGAGAAAAAGAGAGAAAGAAAGAAGGGGGTGACAAAAAGAGATAGTGAGAAATAGAAATACAGATTTAGGGGGGGGAGAAAAGAAAGAGTGGAAGAGAGAGAGAGAGAGAGCAATATGTCAGCAATTTTTGTGGTCCTCCAATAGGTTGTCAAGGTGCAGGGTTGCTGCGGCAACCAGGCTCCGCCTCCTGCCGGGATAGGTTACGTCTGTCTACCTTTGCTCCTCCCTCGAATTTATCAATCAAGTCAAAATCCTGACATGAGACCCGCCCATCTGGGTGGCTCTGCCAATAGAAATCTCTCTCTCTCTCTCTCTCTCTCTCTCTCTCTCTCTCTCTCTCTCTCTTGCTCTCTCTCTCTCTCTCTCTCTGTCTAGCAGCCCTCAGGTGATGCGGCGCTTTAAGGGTTAAGTCGGCAGCATGCTGGATCTCTGCAGAGGTGACAGATGCTTCCTATCCCACCCAGCACCACAGGGGAACCGGAGACACTCAGCATACCAATGAGCCACCGTCTGACACACACACACATACACACACACACACACGCACACACACACACATACACACACACACATGCAAGCATGCACACTCAGGCATAAATATGCATATGTGAACACACAATGATCATAAACGTACCCAAACACACACACCACAACACATGCATACGCTCAGATGCATACACTTGTACCTGCTGGGCTATATAAAAGATGTCATATTTATGATAATCATCTGCATGCACATCATCTGAACATCTTCCTGCTTTGTATGACTGGAGCTAAAACAAATAGATGTGCATGGCTTCCCTTCCAGCGGGAGTCAGGCAGATGTGATCCTTTGTCTCAACACATGACCTCCTATAGAGGGCCACTGCACACAGCCATACAGTAGCAGACTCACACACACACGCTGACATAAATGCACACATGCATGCAGATAAATTCAAACATATGGTACAAACACAGTATATGCACACAAGCAGACGCATACACATGCTATAAAAGTGACAGCTGTCGTTATGATGGAGCACTCGGAGAAGGGGAAGTGAAGGCTTAGCCACCGCTCAACATGGTGTCGAGAAGACCTGCTATTCATTTTCAGCTTAATATGTTCCAGCCCATTGGAAAAACATTGCAGCATATAATGTAAGCAATTTCATATGCGCACACCACCTCTCACAGCTTTCTCTCTGAAGCGCCGGGCAAAATGAAGAGACCAGATTTAGCTGATGGTTGACTGACTTCAAAAATAACACACAGCCTGGGAACGTTTGTGTGTGTAGATGTCTGCATGGTTTTGTGTGTCTGCATAAAAGCATTTGCATGTATACGGCTATGCGCATGTGTGTGCGTTTGGATGTGTGTGTGTGTGTGTGTGTATTAATTAAACTGGTGCCATCCATGTCTCTGTTATGCATCTGTGCACATTTACTCTCCGTGGCAGCATCACTTGATTGTGGTGTTTATCCACCAAAGCAGCAAAGATGATCAGCAGAGTGACACCGGATGAATGTCTCTACCATCACAGATGCAAATATGATATGAACATATAAACACATATACAACATTGCAGATTGGAGACACCAGAGTAGTGATTCTCTCTTGGAAAACAAAACATTAGTTTACGCATGCACGTACGCACATTGCGGTATGATGAATAAAATTCTCTTCCTCGCTGACAAAAATGCTCACACACACACACACACACACACACACACACACACACACACATACACAAACACAAACAAGCACAGTGAGCCCCAGACGGTCCCCTAGCATCTTTATATGGGTAAATAAATGGTGTGCTTGGCAGTGGGTAAATGCATGTGCTCTCAGCCTGCGGGCCCAGATGGCAGCCCAGTCGTTTGCTTTACCTTGTTTTGTTTAATTACTACAATCAACTCTCTATTTCTTCAATTAATCAACACCAACCTGTTCCATTAGTCTCTCTCTCTCTCTCTCTCTCTCTCTCTCTCTGTCTCTCTCTCATGTGCACACAAATCACAAAGGCTACACAGGCTATGTGCAAACATCAAATATAGAAACATGGAAAATGCACAAAGGCGTGTTGTATTGTATTAACACACAAAGGAGGGCATTAATGCAAATGCCACACACACACACACACACACACACACAGACAAACACATATACAGCTGTGGCCCCTGTCACGTTATTAGCATTTTAAACAGTTCAACTGTACATGAACTTTATGAGGAGAATTTAAAAAAAAAAAAAAAAAAAAGGCTGGAAACAAGCAGCCGGCTGTTGCACACAGTGATGGGATGGAGAGATGGAGAGGAGGAGGAGGGGGAAGTGGAGCATCAAGACAGCGTGGAGGTGGCTGACAGCAGCCGGGCACACGAGAATAACGGGGCGGAAAGCACTTCATTACGTCCTTTTATTCCGTTATAATCACCGCACGGCCATCACTCCTCGGCGACACCGGGGCCCAGGCGCTGACACGAGGATTGATGCACCGGAAACGCGGGGCTCCTGCAACACAATAAACAACACCATTAACCAACGTGGCCCCGTCGACGCCGTAAACAGTTCATATTAATTACAGTCTGCCCGAAGCGCGCCTCCACGTTGCATTTAACCCGCCCTAATATGACGACAGCCAAGAAGATTGTCAATTATAGTTTTATATGTAGATGATCGCGGATGCAGGTTCAGCAGCTTGTAATAAAATTAGATAGAATCAATTTGAAACACAAAGCGAGGCAGAGATGAATTAATATACAAGCAGGCCCAAGTCATTTTATCGTCATCCAGCGAGGTACATTCACACCAAGTAAACACTTTATACACACTTTAGAAATTGGCTTTGCACGAGCACCTTCGTTACAGTCTTGTATGGGTGTTTTGTGTGCGCGTGTGCAGTTGTTCGTGATGAGTTATATGAGAAATCACTGATGCATTCATATTAAAACAGACCTCATCACAGTTTTATCTGGACTATCAAAACATTACAGTGGTAATTTAGTGTGGAACCTTTTTTTTAATGTGATCTCCGGGTCTTTGTGTTAATGTTTCTACAAACCAAAATGTGACATTATGGCACAATTAATGCGTAGTAGGAACTCCAGCTCAACACACCACCATCCCGGTCAGGTGGATGTGTGTGTGAGGCTGCCACTGTCTGTCTTGTGCTGCCATCTACAGGTCAAAGTTGGTACACCCTCCATTTTGAGACGGCTGAGAAAATCTGCTTGATCTCCTCTCTTTAACTGCCACACTGCTCTCTATGCCCTACATGAATGTGCATCCATATATTACAAGGTGACTTTTTTCGTGAATTCATTAACATTTTTTTTAAGTTGTTTCATTTTAAATAACCTATATTGTTGCATCTTTCATGCCATTTCTCTTGTATTCCATTTTCCCTGAAGACATTTTGACATGTCAGGAAAAGCTCAGGTGTAAATAATTAAAATCAAAGCCTGCATTCCACTCAGCTCCTTCATTTTCTGATGTTGTGCATGCTGGCTCACTGTCACGCTTGATCAGGACAGAGTAATCGTTGATATTATTAGTAACACAAATCAAGATTTCTGTGTTGAAAAGGGTCTATTGTGAAGCACCTAGCATTTTCAATAATCAACATCATAATCTCTATTACTGTTCGCTTGTAAAGGTGGCTCCTTGGGAAGCCTTATCTTATTTAAATGTTGTACTTATGGCTTTGGTTTAGATTACAGTAACATGTTAATGTGTGATACAGATAAATACGTACAGACATATTAATCAGACAGAAAGCTTGTGAGCAGTTAATGTAATTTAATTAATGTGGAGAAAATGATGTGAATTCAGCTTCCCTTCACTTCCCCCCAAAATGAGAGATTCCTACATTGTGCTGATGGTACTCAAACTGCAGTTATAAGGGTTTAGACACAGCAAAGTTTACTCTGCATGTAAACTGTCTGCATACAGTTTCTCAATCCCTGCACAGAGAGGAAGACGCTTTTGTAAACAGGGATCATCAGCATGCATCTATGAAACCAAACATCTTTTGGTGCGAAAAAATGCTCTAAACTGAAGAGTTTCTGCTGTTGAGTTAGTTTCACGGTCACATACACGCACGATACACGCTGAAAGGCTCAAATGAAGACCGACTTTTTGTCTGCAGTGATTTACAACCCTACCTCCCCACTGAGCTCTGGGCAAAGGTATTTTCTGTGTGCCCTTTGACCGCATGAGAGCAGCAATATTCAGATAAAATACAGGTAAAGGATTGACCTACTCAAACTCTTATATGATCAAACCCATAAAGAGTTTGGAATCCATTAAAATGGAATGTAAAAGATAACATATGACATTTAAGGAGCATTAAAGCTGTAACTTATGTTTACCCAGGACTCCCTAGAGGCTAAGCAGAGCACAAATTCTGCAACACTCCCCTCTTACATAACCTTCATTACTGCACAGTGATATCAGGATGAAACAATGCAATGATTTTATGTCACGCTATCTTCAAAGTGATTGTGTCCATTCTCAGAAGGATTGAATAACAGGGAGGAGGCTTTTGTTTGTTTGCGTTATATACACAAACTGTAAAATGATCCAGAGCGAAGATGCATCTCAGGCCATCTGGGAAAGACTATCCGTCACACTATTAACAGGATCTGTAAATATTGTGATGTTGGAACTAGTCAAAAAAAACATTTTTTTTTCAGTAGAAGCCGATGGAGATGATATCTTACATTACGAGCTGTTGGTTATTTTCTCTCTTGTTATATATTCCCATGGAAATGTTCTCATCTCCATTGATTCAACGGTCGAAATAAAGACGACTGTTTTTCAACAAAAGTTCAAATGGACTGTTATTGTCCACCTCTTATCAAAGTACAGTACATAATACAGTACATAACACATAACAGCATTAGGCCAGCATGACAGTCTTCAACTCTGTCCAACATAATCTGGCCTTGGCCTACATGTGGAACCTCAGGGGCAATAACCCCCCACCTTCTCTGCTTTCTTCTCTGCCTCTCGCACACATACATGCACACAAGACACTCACACACACTTAAAACCTTTTGCCTTTAGCCCTGTTAAACTCAGGATATGAGTCCTGAGTGAGAGCAATAAAATCAGGCCAATAAAATGTCCCTCTGTTTCTCCTACTGCTGCAGGCTCCTTCTGTTCTCTCTATATGCACTGTATGTAGTATCTATCTATCTATCTATCTATCTATCTATCTATCTATCTATCTATCTATCTATCTATCTATCTATCTATCTATCTATCTATGGGAAATTTTTCCTTGCCAAGTGGTGGGAATTGGGTCTGCGTAATAATATTATAAGGAGTACGGTCTAGACGTGCTTTATATGAAAAGTGTCATGAGATAACTCTTGCTGTTATTGTTTCATTTATATCAAATGAGACTGATATACAAATAAGACTGAAATGAATTGAAATCAAGGGGGATTGGGAGTAACACCTGTCTCCTATATATGGTCTTTGTGGACCACTAGAAGCCTCTTGTAGGTATTATTAAAGCTATTTTTATTTTCTTGCAAAGTGGTCTGAATTTACTGAAAAAAGATTAGACTAGACAATTATATTTTAGCCATAGTTATAATCCAAAGTGACTCTCAGTGAGTAGTTGGCTACAGGGTTTTAATGTTTGGGCCAGTGACACTCCACAAGGTGGTTTCTGGGATCAAACCTAAGACCTTACAGATGCAGGGCAGTCTGTAAATGCTACAGTTTTAAGATACATCATAAATAAATCTCTATCAACTTTTAGACAAACATTTCCTAAATGTCACCACAGGAGTTCAAATACAAACTTGAATATTTGGAACATATATAAAGAGAATTCCCAGGATATACAAAATACCATGAAAGGGAACACTGACTCTAAGCGCCCACATCTGACAGTGTCTTTGCGTTTTTCCGTCGGTAGATGGCAGACTTGAATGAATAATTCTTTGCAGGGACAAAGGAGCGCGCCTGGAGCTCCAGGGAGCGCGCACCCGCCGACTGCTTCTCTGCCTGCCTACTTGGATATTCCGCCTCCGTGTGCCGTCTCGCCGCCGCGCCGTGCCCGGGTGAAGAGTTCATGGTGCGGGCTCGTCGGCGGATGATGCTGGGCTCATGTCAGAGTCTAATCTCATTTTGGAGCGCGGTGAGAGCGACATGTTATATTACTGGAATCAGTGAGGGGACCTAAAGAAAGCATGCCAATAAACAAAAGTAACGGGCAGCCTCTCATTTATAACTATTAGGAACACTTAACCTTATGGTCAGGTTATGGTTATAGATAAATCCACCAGCCATTTACTGCAGCGTTTTATTGAGAGGCTACATACTGAATCATCGGTATTAGATTTTAAAAAAATAACAGATATTTTATTGAGCCTATTTGCATCTTTTACTGTCCACTGCAACTTATGATGAAATAGACATACTCGGCTCTCGTGGCTGCACACAAACACACACTCGCTCACACACCCTCTCTCTCTCTCACACACACACACAGCCTAACACAGTCAGATGCATTGAGTTATTACACTGTTAATGCACCTACTGTTGATCAGGTTGTCCTTAAATTCACTCTGTAGTCAGTGCACCTGTTCCCCGTTTTTTCACAGTAAAGGGCTATGTCTCCATCACACACACACACACACACACACACACACACACACACAAAGCCAGAAATGGTACCATAGTGTCAGAGCCAAACAGGGTTTGCTGTGTCCTTCAGTGTAAAGATGCACTTGAATGATAATGGCCAGTAGGGAGCACTCTGTGTAATCATAATGACCTCTCTCCTATGAGTTATATCAGTATTTGTCCATATGAATTATGTTTCTGCATCATATACATACATTTAGGATGATAAAGTTCACATTTGTGTTGTATCATAGATGTTGTCCTGCAACGGAAAGAGGCAACATTGCATCAGATACGAAACCAACTGGCACTGTGTTTTCTACTTTGTTACTATGCCTAAGAACAAGCTACGATTTGGTTTAAATGTAATTTAGTCAGACAGATATCTCTGATTTTGATGCAGTGTATTTTGGCAGAGAATGGCAAACCATTACACAACAAACTGAAGGGACATTTTAAAAAATGAGCATCATTTGTCATCGGAAAATCTCATAGAATCAAAAGAAAACATTTACATTCTTTTAAAAATGTGTAGAGTAAAATCCAAAAAAGCTGGGTGTTACTCCACTTAAAAAATAGCTTTAGTTACATCTCTCAGTTAATCTCTGGTAAAATAAAAATACAATATTCTTAATAAAGTGGAAAATATATTCAGTACCCTAAACTTTGGGGAAAAAAAGTCACTGCTTGTTTAAATCCTTGATAAATCCTTCCAAAATCAAAGCTGATGCTTCTCCTCTAACATGTACATCCGCCTCTAAACAAAAGCTGTTTCACGTTCATTTTAAATCCTTGCAACTTTGTCTTATTTTGCAACTTTAGCGACATATGCTCATTTTGCATTTGCAGTGACTGGAGGTGTTAGAGGGAGAGAAGTCACAGAGGAAAGAGAAGGCTTGTCATAGTCAGTGTGACTTTCTGCTGTTCCAATTTTCCACCAGTTGTTGGCAGCAGAGGACTAAAACTGCGGCTCATGGCTTCATCCCAACACTCACTCACACCTCCTCTGCTGCTCTCCTCGCCTGCAACTTCATCTTTTTTGGCACCCTTACTAAGTTGCATATATTGTTCTATGCAACTAATTTATTTGTTTAATATTATTCTGAAAATTGTAACGTTACCGTGTCGTGTTACCATCATAATGTGGAATGTAGTGAGCAGAAAATGAAGGCTGAAAAGCATTGATGATCCAGATAATACACACACACACACGAGCGTAGACACAAAGCAAGAGTAGAAGAGAGACACTAAAGGCTGTGTTGCATGTGTCACCAGTCTGACCCAGACTGCACTTCCTGCTCACCAGACAACTATCACCCTGTAGTGACACACACACACACACACACACACACTGGTAAGAGAGCCGACACCAGATGGAGGTGCTGACATAGACAGAGCTGATAACGGGGTTACCCTCATCAGTCCCACTTACACCCTGACGACTAGGGGCCTCACACGCACACATAGACACACACGCGCACACACAAGTAAGCACGTTATCTGTGGTCATGGGCCCCCGCTCGCGTCACACTCCTGTCCCCTTATCAGCACCTCTTTGCCCTGAGCTGTATTGCTCATCCTCCTGAGAGAGACGCAGAGACAGTGAGACAGAGTGCGTGCGCGCGCGTGTGTGTGTACATACAGTATGTGTGTTCGTAGAAAAAGGGTATGCGTGAAGGGAGGAAATGTGGAAAGATAGTGCGGGTGCAGAGGGCAGCAGACAGACACCCAGCCTGGCAAGAGAGACGTTGTGGGAGAGGACAGTGGGTGAAGCTGCAGAGGATGTGTGGTCTGATTACTGAGGCGAAAGTGTTGCCAGCCAGATGTGCTACACCTCTGTATCTCTCTCCCCCACTTCTCCTGTAGTTTTGCTCTAATTATGTCTCTCTGCAGCAGTCTGTGCTCGGTCTTTTCTCACTAACTTTGACTCTTGGCCCCTTCCTCAGCTCTCTATCCTTCCTGCTGCAGGGCCTCTTCTGCCTTCAATCTTCCCCTCAGCTGCTCTCACTCATCTGTTGTGTCCTTGTCCCTTTTTCTGGAGCCAGCTCAGACTTCACAGTTAATGGAAAGACATGCAAAGCAAGACATTAGGGTTAAAGAGCATCTGTGCCTGTTTTTTAGTGTGGAAAATGTAGATCTAAGTTGTACAGGCATGTTATGCATAAATCTCTTCTTTTTTCACTTCTTCCACCTCTGAGATCTGGCCTGTCTCACCCACCACCTCCCGCCTCTCTCTGACCATTTAGCTCTAACAAGTGCTCTCATAGTTAATGAAATTTCCCTGTCTCTGCTCAAATTTCTGCGATTAATCTTGCTGTGCCTACTCCCACTTCTCATCCTCTCACCTCTTAATAACATCCCCTCCCCTCCTCTCCTCAGAGAAACAAGAATTCCTGCCGTCCTCTCTCCCTTTCCCATCTCTTCTCTATCTTCTCCCCTTTCTCCTCTCTCTCTGTCCCACCCCTACCTATTTTAATTTGCTTGTGTGTAATCATATGCACAGGAGAAGGAGGAAGAAGAAGAGGAGGAGGAGGAGGAGGAGGAGGAGGAGGATGGCTCGGCCAACATTTGCCTAAGGCTCTGCAGCCTAGATCAATAAGTGGTCTTAAGTTTATCTGATTTTTATCAGCGAAGCCGACAGGGGGGCAGGTCGATGGGCTATGCCCGCGTCAAGTTGACCTTTTCAGGGACGACGGCGAGAGAGCTCCCAATGGGACCCCCACGGTCCCCTGTCACCGTCTGACTGGCACAAGTCTGTTGCGCTCAACGACAAAGTCTGCAGAGACGTCTATATCAGCGCCCGGCGTGGCTGACAGGGCCTGGCTGTTGTATTTATAAACTGTCCTTTGGCCGTGACACTTTGCCAATGATCGGGCCCTAATTTATGCAGGCAAATCTCCTCGGTGCAAAAATGAAAGCTAATAGAGTCATTAGCCGCTAATTCGAGCCGGGATACCTTGTATAAATTGGCTTACTTTGTAAAGCCCTCCCCCGATAATACCCACCTCCTCACCTCACCACCCTCCCCTTGTCTCTCTCTTTCATCTCTCACCCAGACCACAGCATAACATCATACACACACTGAGCACACACATTATTTTAGTGCCTAAATGGTTGATGGTGTGTGTTTGTTTAATGGTGTGTGAGGCAAGATATCTAATGTGTGTGTTTCCACCTCTATAGCTGTGTTACATAAAATATACATACTTGGTATACCACAGATGTTACACTTAAAAAGTGTGCATGGATTTGCGCATGAGCATGTGTGTCTATGTGCACTTGTGTGCTGCCATCCTGCCGTCCGAGGCTGTTAGTGCTGATGTGTTATTGTGCCGCCTGATGGCTGATTATGACATTAAATGTTTATGAGCATTGATCAGTGATAGCCCCAAAGTGAGAGCCATTTCATATCCTCACTGGCCACTGCTTAACGGCATACTGATGGATGCACAATAATCTCCGATAGGACGCAGGGAGACCTGCACACGCTGCATATAAAGACATGCACACACAAGCACATATTCAGACACACACACACACACACACACACACAGACAGGCTCATAGACAAATACTCTACACAAACATTGGAGGATTCATTTTAACCATTAGATCTTTAGTTTAAACACTTGAAATAGTCTTTTATTTGAGTGGTCGTCATGGGGAAAAACAGGGCAGGGGAAATTATAGGGCAAAGCTGGCAGGACACTTGATGAAGAATGAAATTTAGCCTGTTGACATGAAAGTATTAGTTACATAAGCTGCTGCAACTTAGTCTAAACCATTACGTGATCGGTCGAACTGCCATTTCCTTTGCTCATTCAGTTTACATCTTGTGCTCGACTCTTTAAAAGCACTAATTTGACAGCTGCACTGGATTGTTGGTACAGTAGATACTGCAGGCACATCACCAACCACACAGGAAGTATGAAAGCGTTCTCATAGGTTACAGTTACCTCAATACAGGGAACTTTGTTGACGGTGCCTGCACAGTGCAGGGCATCTCTATGAATAGCTCCCATACTGGACCCATAATTGGCTCCAACATAGGAAGTAGTGTGCCCTTTTTATTTAATGAGAGTGGAAAGTAAAAGTGTGCAGGCCTGAGTGGTGGATAGGCATGCAGCATCTCTGACTTTTATGCAGGAGTTTGTGTCCTGTTAACTTGAACCATAAGTATGATCTTTCCCTAACTTTAACCAGCTGTTTTAGTTAGCAAACAATAACCACATTTTAAACATGGTTTATTTGCCATAACCATGACCTTTTCCTTTTCCTTTCCTTAACCATACCTGTTGCAATCACGCAAAAATATTGCAGAGAAAATAAAATCACTGCTGTTATTTGGCAACAGGGTTCACATGCATCAGTTTTGTCTCTTATTTTGTAGTGGTTTGTCTCCTCCTGGATACAAAAGGACATGGACTGGAGTATCTTTAACAGCCTCTTAGAATTATCAGGAGAGTAATTTTGACTCCAGCATATTGTATGCAGAAATGCAAGAAATAGCATTCAGATAGTTTCAGTTTTTTCCTGCTCATGGTAGTGGCCAGTGGAATACTGTGGCAGCAGTGGGCAGCTCCCAGGTGTGGATATGTCTAACTGTAGGGCTGTGAAGCAGGGCATAGCTGAAAAAAGAGCACGCATACTCAGCAAAGTCCTTCCCAAGATAAAAGAGGAACTTGTAAAAAAAAAAAAAAAAAAAAAATGTGATTCAGACTTATTTTATTACACTTTCAAATGTTTCAGCAGAGACAGAGAAGGTGATAAAAAGATATGCAGTAGGGCAGCATGGATTGAGATTTGCAGACCTGCAGCCGTAGATGTTGTACATGTAGCCGAATGAGCTGAAGTGGTATCCCATAGCTGTAAATTTAAGGTTGCTACCAAGCTGGCCTGAACAACTATTATATCAGCTTATTTATGATGTGAGTTATGGGAAATCTGAACGGGCTTTCCGTTTGAGTTAGTGTGAAGTTAAAGCTTTAATGCCAGTTATGACATATGTAGAAACCCATGGAGGATGACGACGCCAGCTTCTTAAAAGAAGATCCAAAATTACTGCATGTTTTCCCTGGAAAAGCTCACAGTCCTGACAGCAGGTCCAGGAAACATCCCACACACCCCGTAACAGCAGGCAGCAGATGGAAAAGACTACGTGGAATCACAAAATCCATTTCCAGACATACTGGGAGTTGCATATGGGAATAAGATCACAGACTTAACTCTTCATTAAGATAGTTAATCATCTATATTATTAACAATTTGAAAAACTGAAACAATTGTGTTTGGCTCAAACTGGAGAGCTCATGAGACGGACCGCCCAGATGTTCATTAATCTGATCATCCAAACAACAAATCATCCCAAAATGTTAGAATTCACATTCACTGTGTCATGTCGTATTTTTCTGTTAGTGGAAAACTTCCCTGAAATATGCTGAAATCAGGTAAAAAAAAAACGTTTATATTATCTGAACGAAAGATACTTTCTCATTGCCTTTGATATGTATACACGAGTAACACTGACTGAGAATCAAAAGCAGAACACAGCTCACCTCATTGCGCTGTCTAATTTGAATATGTAATCAAACTTTTCTCCGACTTCAAGGATTGAGAAATAAATAATTAAGTCAATCCAATTACTTAATTAATTATTTCATTAATCATGTGCTCACACATTTCCTTCCCCTCCATTCGTCATGCGGCTCAATGGCTTCATTACGGATCAATGTAGAGCCGTCCCCATCAAGAGTCGCACTGTCATCGTCAAGATTAATCAAGATGTTGCCTGCATGCAGAATGGGCCCTGGAGCCATTGCTATGGTAACTAGTGTGTAACACTGGGAGCAATCAGAAAGTGTCGAGAGATGATAGTGATGGAATGTTTGCATGAACTAAACTGGACAAATGCATTTACAGATGTGTTTCTTTCTGTGTTTATTCTGGTGTATGTTCTAAGAAACCTTTCACCTTTCTAATAGGTGGTCAGTAGTAATAAACAATGCAACACAAGTAATGTGCCGTGATCATTGCATTCAGTACACACACACACACACACACACACACACACACACACACAACAACAGCAACATAATGCAAAAAGAAACAAGTTTTGTAGCCTAAGAAAAGTGAACAGCATAATCCGGTGCAGAGAGGAAATCTGAAGGAAGGTGAGTTGGCTGCGACAAATGTTTGCCACTAAAACTTGGATGTCACTCTTCATTCCTGACTGCGGTGAGAAAATTGTTCCAAGTTTGAAGAATGAAAGACTGTAATGGATACAGATAGAAAAAAAGAAAAATGAAATGCCACTTGTATGATATCATAGACATAAAAAAGGGCTTTAGTCATTCAGGAAGATCTTTAACCAGGTGGAGAATCAACACTTTCATCCTCCTGAGATCAATTTATCTGCTATAACCCGAGTGATATCCATATTAAAAATTCCTTTCTAAAACGAACTCTAAAAATAGGACGGGCTGCTACAAATAAAATCCACTTAGAAATCTAATACACAATCACAGTCTATGAATAAAGTGAACAAAAACTTGGTGGACCCTGAGCTGCAGGCTTTGTGGCCCCCGAAATGGCAACGTGCACACACTTGCTCCATACTCCTTTTAACCCAGAATCCCCTTGGTCAACTGTAAACCTTTACAACTAGTTGCATCTCAACACTAGGCAAAAACTAACCCATCTCTAACCGCTCATCCTCATCAGGGTCACAGGGGGGCTGGAGCTGTCTTAGGACTGCGGGAGGAAGGCGGAGTACCCGGAGAGAACCCACAGAGACATGGGAACCTTCTTACTGGGGTGATATTTTCATTCAAATTATATATAAGGTTTAAAGTTATGCACAATTAACAGCATGGCAGCTTTGATTGTAGGTGCCGTTACAGGTGGCTTGTTTGAGCACCTAGGCTTCAACAGCCCACCTCAGAACTGCTCATTCCAACATCATGTTCCATGTCTTTGTCCATTTTTGGATTACCTGGGAGGTGGCGAAGGACGGACTGCCAAGGTGGTGGTGGCCAGAGAGTCACCCAAAGTGTCGTGGGCTTCACAGCAGTTCTTCAGAAACCTGTGGGTGACGTCATGGATACAACCTTCATGTTTTGTACCGTCTATGGTTACAACAAACCCAGTGTTACAACACTTCCCAGTCTCCTCCGTTATGACGTGTGATACCTTATACTTCTGGGTCAGTTTTAGTTTTGCGTGTTTTCTCCAGATGGCTTCTAGTATTCCATCACTTTCAATTTCAAACCCACAGATTTGTTTTTAGCAATCATCATTTTATAATTTCAACCACTTCCTTTATGATTGTCATCATAGTCTGACTGGTGGGTGATTAAATTCTGAATGAGAAAATAAATCACTTACTTCACGTAAGTAGTAGAGCTGTAAGTTCAGTAGCAGGTCCACAATACAGTACCCCTACATTGGTATTCATCGTTGGCTGATGCAAAGATCAGCGGGGAAGTATTACTCTGTTACACCTCACGTCACTCACGTGAGCGCACCTTGGCTCACCACCTTAATGTTTCTGTTAATTGTTGCAGTCTGCAATTAATAATCCGAATTATTTCAGTATAGTGGGAAGTGTTATTTACAGAAAAAGTGCTGCGTGTTGGATAACAACTTTTCAACAACAACAACTGGCGGACATGCACTGGTGAGTGAGTCTATATTGTGAAAAGTCGGGTCGATTTGGAAACTGTGCCGACTTTGTCGCGTTTTTTGTGGCCTCTGCTGCTTCATGCTCTCTCTCACACTGGTCTTTAAACTAATGTATCTGAACTGCTGCTGCTGCTTCTGATGTGTTTTGATTCTTAGTCGGTCGTGGTCTGCAGACTAACGTGCACAGCTCAGGAAAATGTTTGGGATGTTCTGTGTGTCGAGTCTTTGGCTCACCCTGCTCTGGTATCCAACATATGGGCCTACACTCATATATGGCTATCTGGTGTAGCCTGACTTGTGTGTTTGTGTGTTTCAGTGCAGTGCTTATAAGTGTGGGGCTGAGATGAGGTGTATGAGTGTGTGAATGTGATTCTCTTAACGGGATAATTCGTCTATTTTGAAGTGAGGTTGTATGAGGTACTTATGCAATGTATACACAGTGGACAGTGGTCAGCACGCTCCCAGTTTGCACAGAAGTAGAGTTGTACGCAGTTGTGGTCAGGGTCAGCAGAAATTGTGTGCAATTTTAATAATATTTTCACCATTTCTGTAGTACTTCCAACTATGGCATGCACTATATTACACAGATCAGCTGTTTGTTTAATCAAACTTACTGTTTCTAAAGATTTCAAAGATGATGTGTGCTTGTGCTTAACGGATATTGACTTTTTACTATCGATAGGTAGCAAACATCTCTGACAGGTCAAGGCTAACTGAACACAGGATAAATGAACGTCAGTCTGTGTGAGAGGAATGATAGGACATTTGATTGTAATTCTGAGTCAAATGCTCACACCTCAGATAGGTCTTATTGACATCATGAAAACAAAGGCCTCCTAAACTTAACGAAGAATTCATTTCGGCACAAACATTTCCCAACCATAACAAAGTCCTTATTTTAACCCAAATCTGAACCTAACCAAGACACTTTGTACCTAAACCTAACCAAACCTTAATGAATTGATTTGTTAGCACTTCTATGTGTTGTTTCAGAGGGCATTGGCATATGGCGTATCTTGTTTGTTGCAATCTGGAGGATTTGTTTTATTAATGCATCCCAAACACTTGCTTTAGATGGTTTTCACAGGTAGAAATCTTCTAGCAAAAAGAGTTTTAAACATAATAAGAAGTTGGTTCGCACTGGCACATTTTAACCCCTTTATTGGGTTGGTGGGTTGGATTGGACACAGTAAACATGTTAAAGAGCTCCATTTTGGGGAAACATTAAACCGACCGGGTAAAACTGAAATGTAATTGGTGAAACAGATGTGATGCCATTGCTACATTAAACACTTGTTTTGTGGCTAAAAATACTCAGATGATGCTGAGGTTTGAGAGTTTGAATTTAACTAACAGTCTTAGATACTAACTTACAAAAATACCGTAATGATCCTTAAAGTCAGCAGCCTGTGGAGCAGCAATGAGCTTTGCATTGAAACTAAAAACATGCCACAGAACGCAACATGAACAGCTAGCCCATTAGTAATGCTACAGTTGTCATGCCTGTTAGCATTTCAAAGCTATAGGGCTTGCTATTTTACAATCTGTTGACAGAGTAGGCATTGAGATGTGTTATGTTTGACAGGGCTGATAGGAAATGGGTCGCTTGAGTAAAATTTGGAGATACATTTTCAAATCAAGAAATTTATTTTATGGCTTCTAGCTCTGCTTTTTGGGTACACATGAGTGCCAGCAGCAACAGACATCTGGTCCACAGGAAAAGATGGCCAGACTGTGAAGAAGCTAAATCTTTGACAGTTCCAGCTGACACAAAAACAAGGAACAAGTGAGTGGATGGATGTCAAACACGTCCGAGTAAACCCGCTCTGGAGGCTATCTCACCTGTGACTACACAGGTAGATGCCTTTTGTGCATTAATGTGTGTGTGCACGCGCTTCTGTGTCTCGGAGTGTAGACGAGAACAAACACAGGAGCAGCAAGACGAGAGAGGAGGTTAGGGAGGGAGAGATCTTCCCTGTTTAAGTCTAAATTCCTCGTTTATTTGTTTGATTAATTTGCGCGATGGCGTGCTGTAACCCCGTTCTGTCACACGCCTCCTTCACTGGGGTTTATTTTAGCAGGGCGGTAAGTGGCCCCATAATGTCACTGTAATACTGGGTCAGGCTTTTCCGACTGGAGGGATGGGAGTGGGAGGGAAAGAGAGAACAAGGGATGAGAATGTGTGAGATGGGAGGAGGAGGAAAACGTCCCTCGTTCATCTTCCGAAAGTGAGTGTTAAAATAACACCTGGCCTGACTGGATTCACTGTGGGTGTGCTGGAAGGATCTGCACAGCAGGCTAACAGGAACTGTCAGTGGAGATGCACATACACACATACACACGCACTCACCGAGAAAGAAGGTAATGCTAGATCTTAAAAGTGAGAATTTGTATTGCCAACACACATGTGAGGGACCCGAACCCGTCAATATCCCGGGAGGTCAAAACCTCTTGGTGAGATTGCAAATGGTTGAAAATATACCATTTCACAGGGATGTGTGTATGTGTGTGTGCATACATTTTTGTGTATGTGTGTGTGTGTCTGAGGTAGCGCTCACAGGTGAAGTAGACGGTAGAGTTTAGAGGGATAGAGGGAGAGACATCTTGCATATTCAACGCTCTGTCGCCTGGCTGTCATCAGCCAACTGAGCGGTGAGGAGATAGGGAACTAGTCAAATTACCGTCCATGCTCGATTCTGTCTCCAGCACTGACAGGACTGTCAGAGATGGGATTTAATCTCTTAATAACGAACAGGGCTGGGGATGTTTTTTTTTCTTCTTCTTCTCATCTCTCTCTCTCCTCCTCTCACTCTTTTCCCTTTGACCGTCTTCTGATCGCATCTGGCCATGTCGACAAATCACACACAGCTCCGAAAGAGAAATATCCATGTCTGAATATCTTATATTCCCCACTCTCTTCCTCTGTATCTCTCCATCCCTCCATCTCTCCGTCTCTAATACAAGCTGTCGTGCTAGATCATGATTGATCAGGGCCTTAGTGGCCAACGCCAGCTCTCCCTCTCCCGCTGTGGAAATGAATGGGGATCAGATGCGCTCCAGCTATGAAGTTGGATGCTGAGTTATTGGTAACATGAGAGAGAGATGAAAATGAGGAGGAGGGAGATGAAACGAGATGAACATCTACTCCGGGATGTGTCTGCTCTTAGAAGTTTTGTGATTTCCGGGTGGAATTACGACACACTCGAATTCATAATATCAAGTCTTCCTGTCTGTGATATATAAGAACATCTCCTATCTCTCTTTTTTTTCTCTGCTTACCCTTCAACACCTACCTTTGCACATGATGCTTGAGAGACGCTACTCTGCTGGATGCCTTTATACATATAAAATGCTAATGTTTATTTTTACATCTTGTTTTTAATATAAATAGTGCTATCCAGTGGATCACTATTATTAAATGACAACATGAGCTGGGCTTTGCCACTACTAACTGATATGAATCTTCAGGCCTCGCTTTGCATCAAATGAAGTGCTTGCTTCTAACAGGATCGGAAATCAAAAAGGGTTTTTGATGGCGCGATTGAGAGGGCTGTGTCCGTCGGTCTTTTTGAAACAGACAATCTGACAATCGTGCGATGGTTGATCAGGTGTGTGGAGGAAGGGTTTGAATGTTCAGGCTGTCGCTTCTCATTCTTCACACAGCTACTTCACTTTTTGCATGGACAAACGACTGCAAAATCATGAGTCTCTTTGAGGTGAGATTCTGAAAATCAGTGTCATTTGTCCCATTTGTACATTTTCATCTCATCTGTGTTGCAGTTAGGCACAGAAATGCACTTTAGACTTGTTCAGTTGCTATAGACATGTCGAATGATCTAGTTTATTCAGAATATATTGGACCATTTCAGACAATTTGAGGAAATTAATTAATAAAAAACATGAGAATATTGATTGATATGAAAATGTGAACAGTGAAACAAAGAACACCAGCTGTTATTTGCAAGTGGTGTAAATTTTTTCATCTGAAAAGCTAAGTAAACTCCACTCTAATCAGTGGATCACTATTATTAGCTATAACAGAGGCAAGGGACCAGAAGTGTTCTGGTTTCTGTTAGCAGTTCAAGTAGTATTGAACAGTCATGTTTGAGCAAGATTTGGTTGCAACAGTCTGCATGGAGAGCAAAAGAGGCTGAAAGCTTTGACGGAAATGCAATCTCAGAACCTATTGGCTATCGTCTGATGATGATTGCGATTTTTAATTAGCTTTGTTTTAAAAGTTATCTGTATATGAATATGTGTTTATAGAGATGAGCAGAAATATAACACACAGGAAGTCCAGAAACATTGGTCATTGCTACCAGAGGCTAAGTTGTCGCCTGACATATTTCAAGGGAGAAAGAGGTTATAAATAAGCTGACAGATTAAACCACTTTTATTTGGCAAAACTAAAAGTGACCACACCTTCACTGTAGCTAATAATCTTATTGGAGTTCCACAGGGAACCCGCAACTTCATACAACTATGGCAAATACAGTAGATCAAAGTTGAACCAGGAAGTCAAACTGTGATGTTTATACATACAGCTTTGATTATTATTATTTTATTTTACTCTTTGCCTTTGTTTTCTAACCTGAAGGTTTCACTAGCTTTTACCTCAGTCAATATCATATGATTATGATATGATATCATAACCAGTAGAACAGAGCAATGAATGTCTGATGTGGATGATAATAATTGATGACTCCTTATTATCCATACCAGGTAGGAGTTTGTTATATAATAACAGTTTTACCAGCAGCTGTTTGATAATAAAAATGTTTATGTCATATACCCCAATTCGCAAACAATTTTGTATGTTTGCAGCACCTCCCGCTCCTACCTGCTGGCATGTGTTTGGTCCCATGGTCCCACAGATGAAACAAGAATGGTCCACACCTCTTACCCTCAGGCCCCCCTCCACCCCTCCATTCCCGCACGGCAGTCACATGGCGACACACTGGTGATTAATGCCCCAGGAAATGAAAGTGTTGCCAGGGACGATGTGGGAACATTGTAACTTCCTGTGTTCCAAGGGGCTGGAATGCTTTGGTGTCCAACATCGAGCCTTTAGCTAATTAGCTAAATCAGCTCGCTGGGGCTTAATTAGAAGCAGCTCGCAGACACACCCGTGTCCAGGGGCTCTTTAATTACCCTCAGGTTCGTTAGGAGAGAAGGGCCTCGAGCTCTAATTAACTGGCTCTGTGCACTTAAAGGGGTGCATGTGTGTGTGTGTGTGGATTTGTTATGTGTGTATGAAAGCATGTTTGTCGCTCATATGAAAACTAAAATTTAAAGGCCCACAGGGTATGTTAATACCTTGTTAAACTGTGCTGCAAACATGGTAAACAGATCACAACTTTTCATTTAGACGCTGGAGAGCAGAGGTAGGAAATGTGGATAACAGAGAGAGAGAGAGAGAAAGTAGTGAAAGACAGGGTAGATAACCGGATAAGAGATTGTGAGAGAGATTTCTGCAGCCAGTGAGAGACAGCTTTGTAGAGGAGTAGAAAGGAAATAGAGAGGCAGAGTGAAGGAGTGTAACAGAGTGTGTGAGAGGAAGTGATGAAGATGGAAGGAGAGAGATGGTGCCAGTCTTGTGTAAAGGAGGAGTGTGTTATCTGTCCTTTCATGGTGGTTGTCAGCTGGAGAGGCCAAATGCCTTCATGTTGTCTCACCATGGACAAACAGCAGTAATTAGAGAGACAGGGAGATGGAGTGAAGACACACACACATTAGAGTACACAACATTATACACACAGAGAGCGGCAAACGCATCGGTACGCATAATTTCCCTCTGTTTCTGATTGTATTCACTCAATACTCAAAATAAATTGAATGTTTCCAAATCTTCTCCTTGAGAACAGACATTATGCATAGCAGACATTACTCATTATTGTAGGAAAGACACAAGTGTTAACATTTACAATGTCTCTGTCATGCCATTTTTTTCGCAAGCATGCACAATGCAAGGACCCTGAATCTGAAGCAGCTAAACACAATTCAGCCATAATTCATTAATATATATATATGTATGTATAATAATTTCAGGAGGATAAAAAAATTCTAGCTTAGAAAATAAACCTAAAACACTGTAACAAGACACATTTAGCACCAGAAATTAATATCTGTGTTTACACAGTCATCAGCGAACTATTATAGATGCAGATTTTAAATGGATTACATAGATTTTGCGTGAAAGTAGAATGTGCACTTTTTTATAAATGGTTTTAACAACATGTGAGTGGTTCTGAGCCTCGACTCTCCTGTTTGCCAACCTCAGTTGATAAACTATCAATAGCAAGGCTGTCCTACATTTTCCCACATAGCACGCTGGCCTAATCAAAGCTGATTTAAATCAGTATATTCCAGGATAATGGCCACTGACACCAACATGTGTGCATCACTCGGTTCAGAGAGATCTCAGAGCTTGTCGTCTATCCTCAAATCAAAACTCAAAATGTAATTTATCCAAAGCTATCCTCATTCTGTCTATCATATGACATGATGTAACAAAACATCTTTGATCATTAAAATTCTAAATGTTGACCACATAAGTCAAAATCTTCAAAGTGTTTTTTTATCAGACAGGGACGATTTCAACTTGTGCTTCCCCTACAGTGACATGACGAAATGTCTTCTGTGAAAGAGGCCTATGATCTCCAGTTGTTCAGAATATGACTTGCAAGCCTAACTATGCCATGTAGAAGGTTGCTTCATCCAATCAAAAAAGATTGCAGCAGCTGCCCTCCTCTGCTAGATCTTTTTCACAGCAGACGTGTTGGCATATAATAGCAGCAAAGGCACAGGTGTAATTAATAACGCGGACTGTATTCCATTTCGGTGAGCTTGTTCCAGGATGCTGGCTCACTGGGACACTTAATGGAACAGAGTCACCATTAATGAAATTGGTATCACCTGTGATTTTCCTGCTCTGACAAGTCAAAATGGCTGCTGTGAAGGTCTCTTACAGGAAGCAACGTGGGAAAGAAGAGAGAGAGGCACAGTCTTTGGATGGCATCCACACTTAGCCTGCTGAATCTGGAAACATAGCTTACATGTAAAATGATTTGTATCTGAACAATTTTTCTGCCCACGATATTAAAATAATTAATTAATTAATTAAAAAAAGGAAAAACCTACCTACATCTTTGCATCGAGCAAAGACTGTGAAAGAAGTAGGGCCAACATAGCCTGGTTACTGTGGTAAGTCTCAGTGCTTTTCAACAATCAATTACTGTATTATCTGTACTTTACAGAATCAACTGCATCTGATCGGAAAGACATCATTTTTAACTTAAAATTTCCTTTTGCTAATCCACACTATAATGTGAGTCTGGCATTTACAAGCTTCATTCTCAGCACTGCTGGAAAGCAACTCAGTAGTTACTTACTTAATTTTAATCAATTTATGAATTGTGATGTATTTTTATATATTATTATATGTTTATATAATAAGTAACAATTAGCCTCCTCTTTTACTAGCTGCAACACTAAAGTAGCGCTTACACAGTCATGCACCCACACTTGTAATATACATCGACCGGCTAATTCATTAGGTACACTGGAGTACACACTTGCATTATATGCTTTATATTGCATTATATTAAAAGGTGTTTCTAATATTTTGGCCACCCTATTTAACGTACATGAGAGGGCCATAATATAATATTAGATACACTGCTCAATATAATGCAGTCCAACTGAACACCACTACAAACGACAACCTCAATAGTAAAGATAATCATTAAATGAATACCTCTCTGACTGTGTCAACAGAGAGTGAAAAATTATTGTGTAAAGTAGAATTTATGGCAGAGTTGTTGAATTGGATTGTACAAGTGGACCAACGAATAATCTTTGACATCGCTAAAAGATGTGATCTTCCACGTCTGATTCTCAGGTATGAAAAATGCAGGTTTAGTGTGGACGGAGGACACAAAACACAGAGAGAGAAAAAAAAACAGTTTCACGTTTAGCTGGCTTTGTGTGGAAATGGTCTTAGTCATTAACAGAAAAGCCTTTTTATTCACTGTTTACCCAACTTAATGTGGCTAAGCTGTAAAAGCACATTATATGGATATTACTTCTATGCATATAGTTTTAATAACCCCATTGTGGACCTAATAATACTTGCACTTCCTGCTGTGACCAACTTTTGGTTGTAAAAATTACTGTTGTCAAATATTTACAGTGCATGAGCACTGCTGATTACTCTCTTTTGTATTGAGAGAGGGTAAGGAAGCTTCGCCCAAACTTTTGATGAATGTGATGTAACAACAGTAATAGTAGTAGTTTTGTAGGATCCTCAGCTACAACTAGTGGTGTTACCCAGTGATGGAATAGACACATTGTTCACTGTTAATCTATCATAATCTACAACATAGATAAATGTATTACTGATACTGTCTCCCATTTTTGATACTCACAAGATAGATTTTTATTTAAGTATTGCTTTTAACAACAGTGTTTTCTTAGTCCTGGGTGAGAACTTAATCAAACTTACAGTATTGTCCTATCGTTGCCACAGTGTTATGTGTGAAATATCCTTTTGTGCTCTTCAAAAAGTGCTGTGCCATACTGTGTCAGGCCCGGGTGAGACGAGCTTCGTATGGATTCATTGATTGACAAGATGACTAGAAGCTGCCAGGCTTGAAGCATTGAGTTGGCTCAGTCGATTTGTCCTTGGCTGACAGAGAGGACTGTGATGACACACAGAAAGAGCACGCTATCAAAACACAGAGTCAGTGTAATAGAGTAACACAAAGAGAGTGATGGGAGCGGTGAGGAGAGGTCAGAGGTTTGATAATGATGATGACGATAAAGCAATGATTTTGATGTTAGTGATGATGGTGATAATGACAGTTGCTCTGTTAATGTCATTATGTGAATTCATTGTTCCTGCTTCCAGTTACGTTCCAATGATAGTGGGCCAATTATATCCACACGGTGAGGTATACAGATTTTATATATGGTGAAAAGAAAGCTTTGGTATCAGATCAGTTCGGGTCTTGGAAGGGGAAAAAACTGGATTAATTTCATCAACCCTTGACGAAGTGAATGGCAATGAAGGTGATTTGTGATTATGACGATATGTAGATAATGATGCTAACGATTATGACTGAATCAGTAGGAACATTTATGATGTTGGTGATTATTTTGATTATGATAATCGTGGTAGTGATGATGGTGAAGTCAATGCCATTGATTTGGACTTTGATGGTGATGGTGGCGGTAATGTTCAAAAATAATGTGATGGAGATGTTGGCGATGCTACTCTCAATGACAGTTGTGATGATAATACTGAAATCACATTAATGATGAAGGTGATGATTATAGGAACAGCGATGATCATGATATTGAAAATAATGAAAACAGTAGTAGGGGATGTTGATGATGATGCTCATGAAGATGATTATAACTGTGACGATGACCAGTGAAGTTAATGGCAAGGCTTTGCATGTAAATCTCTTGATTATTGTAATGTCAATGTTTAGGTTATAAAGATGTTAAAGTTTTGACAGTTGTTTGGATGATGGTGACGGTGAACAACATAATGATGGGGTTGCCGACAATGTTGTTGTGATGATGATATGTGGGTAACATATGTGATAATCATGTAGGAGGTTAAGGTGTGATCGTGATGATGTTTATGAATGTAATAATGATTTAACATAAAGATAACAATGCTGATGTGGATTTACTGCCAGGAGAATCTACATGCTCCGTGCAAGTAATAATTATATATTTGATTGTAACGCTATAAATTATACGCCTTGGAATGCAAGTGATCTCACACATATGCACGCATACACACACACACACACACACACACACTCACACACAGCGCACTGTCGCAGCCTGACAGTCCTCCCTCTCCTTCCAACTGTAGAGAACGCACCTTCAGCCATTCATCAGTGTCACCCTGTCGCCGTCGGTTACGGCCCGGGGCCCGTCGCGTCTTCATTACGGTCCGAATAAATCTGAAATAAAACCACAGATGATTTATTAGCTTCCGATGGCGTCGCGCTGGTTAGCATGGTCTGCCGCCACTCGGGCCTAGAGAGACAGTCCTCAGACATGAGCAGCAGAAATCCGATGTGACAGGGAGACGTTTGTGTGATGATATCAGTCTGTGATCACAAGTTCTGCCTGATGAGAGGAGAGGAGGGCATGTGGCAAACTGTCTCATACCAACAGCGTTTATTTGCTGCTTTCAGAGAAATGAATATCTATCCTATGAATATGCTATGCTTCTGTATAATGTTATGCAAATTCATCGACATCTTTTTAGAGTTTTCTTTGGGAATAACTGGTTCATTTCCTATTGATGCTCGAATTTAGGCAGGATCATGACGTAATGCTTCACATAACTGTAGCCATAAATCTGCATATAAATGAAAAAAATAAACATCAAATGGGAGACAGATGTAAAGGAGCCTGAGAACAACCAGACAACATTGTGCAGGCTTGTTTTCTCAACTGCTAGATAGCATCAAAACACCCAAATTTCAGTCCATGCTAGTTTTCTTCATGTTACGTTAGCAAAGGCTTAGCAGACTGACAGAGTGACAGAGCAGGCGGAACGATCACCCAGACAGTACATTTTAGGATTGGAGTACAAGACGGTTGCGCTCATACACTTAATTTTTTGCATCAGATGGATCATTACAGATTGGATGCTGGGATCCAAACTTTTTTTTCCCCTGATGCTTGAATGGAGGTTCAGATACGGAATAAAAAGTAGCAGCTGTACTGTCTGAGCTAAGTGTGTTTGACAAGTAAAAGCTAATTTCACACGCACAAATCTTGTGCATCACTTTATCTTTTTAACAGTCTTCGTGATGCTCCACTTTATTATTTAAATGCGAGTCGGAAGAGAAGCTGCTCTTAATTGCCACAGTTTGCAGTGCTCTCAGATGGATGTCACATCTTTGTCTGTCCTTTATTGTTGCTTCGGTCCAGCTAAGAGACAAGAGGTTAGGTATTTAGACTGATATTTTTGTTGTGCCCAGTGGAGCCTCTAACCCTGGATCAGTCCCAGACTGGTCATTTCAGCTGAGGCCAGTCCAGATGACAGAGCTCCAGCTGACTCCAGGCCAGTTCAGCAGGGAGAGGCACAGCTGAGACCTGCAGGTGTCACATTGTCCTGGTTGTCACTAACCCAATTACACCTGGATCGCCGGGGACACGCTCGATCCAGAGTGCAACATGAGTGCACGGAGCATAACCGCACACACATGCATAATGAAAAAGGTAATAAATACGCATGCAGATTTGTAGAAAGCATTCATGTGCAGTGTGGGTGAAAGATGAGGTAAGCCTACACAACCCCCCCCCCTCCCGACATCCAGGAAATTAATTTCTTACTTGTCGTTAATTAATTATGTATTAGAAAAGGCAAATAGAGTAGATGATGGCAAGAGAAATGAGACATTAAAGGAAAAGTGGATTTTCAACGCCCTTCCACCCTCCTCTGTATATCTCACATCCTCCCTTTTCTTCATTCTCTCTTGCTCTTTTACCTTCAGCTTCAACCAATCCTTCTGGCAGTCACTCTCTTACACTCTCTGGTCTAATGGTGTGTGTGTGTCTCCGAAACTTGAATGTGAACGCGTGAACATGTGTGTGCATGAACATCCAGCTACACATTCATACCATGGATAGTATATTTGTGAGCGTAAGGTAAAACTCTTACACTGTGTGTGTGTGTGTGTGTGTGTGTGTGTGTGTGTGTGTGTGTGTGTGTGCGCGCTCTAATGGTGTTTAATGCCCAGACTAATGGTTTCAGCAGGGAATCCTTGTGCGGAGCTTGAGTCCAGGCCTGGGCTGATCGCTGGCAGGGCCATCCCTCATCCTGATACCGCATGGAGGTGAGAGCCAGGGGAACGCGCACACACACATTCATGCACACACACACTTTCTCACACACACACTTTCTCACACACACACACACACACACACACACACAAACTGTCTCTGCTTCTCACTAGCTTGCTTGCTCACACTCACAGATTCTCTTCCTTTGTTTTGCATCGACTCTTATCCTGCATCTCTTGCTTCCTCGCGCTCTTTTTCCTGATCTTCCTCATACTATCAAATCTTTAAAATCTGTCCTGTGTTTAAAGATGACCGACTTTATAAATGCTTTCTGTTTGTCTACAGAGCAAACAGTAAATTGATCCTACTAACAAGTACTGCCTGTGCAGCTAAAGCCTGATATAGCTTATTCCTCTGTGCCTTAGAGTGAAAATCTCATCAGTGAATGACTCAGTCGCACCCGGTGACATGTTCCTTCATTCTGATGCACATGGGCACTGCAGTTTATTTTGAGCCAATCCCACATACACCACCATAAATAACAAGCTAGTGCATCAAATATTTATCCGCAGCTCAAAATAGTCTCCATAACATACACTAATAACTCCTGTTTGAGTAATGTTAAAACTACAGTGCCCAGCTGTAGTATTGAATTATTTTGTTTTTGTTGACAATACATTCATGACCTGTATTTAAAGATTCACATTTTCACGTTAACAATGGGCATGGGGCTGGGAGCCTCAGACTGGCTTGCAAAATCAGATGATCAAATCAGAGATGGACTGTTAATGTTTGTCTTTGCATGGCATGATTTAAAAAAAAAGAGAATACAATTAGACTTAGCTGAAGCTGTCTGCACACCTTCTGGTTAAAAAACATTCATAAATACAATTCCAGATATTTTAGTTGATGGTACCATATATGAGGCACAAAAGGGCAGTTACTTGGCCTCAAGGTTGCTTGCTTGTAGGATTAAGGGCTGCTCTGGGCCTCGGGGACCTGAATCACATGACCTTAACTGGCAGGTGGAGAGTGCTAAAGATCCTTTTAGATGCTGAAACTGAAGTTATAGAGGAGGATTTTGGCTCAGTAGCAAAGTGTGTGTGTGTGTGTGTGTGTGTGTGTGCAACTTTTGGGCAAGATGAATATACTGTGCGTGTGATCGCTTTTGCGTGCATGAGGGAGTTAAGATACATTTGGAGGGGAGAAGAATCAGATTAGGGAATAGGGTGGTTTATATATAAAAGAGGGGATGGAAGGGTCAGCTTGTGGGAAAGGGGAAAAAAACGGCAAGGCTAAAGGTGATAAGATCAAAACAGTAAGGCTTTGGGTAATACGGAGCTGTGGGTTGCACAGGACGGCTTCAAAAGGAAAGGTTAGGGGAGAGGTGCAAGATGAGGGAGTGCAGCGATGGGGAGTGCAAAGTGGTGAAGACAAGATATACGGGGATGCTGGAGGTAGGGGGAGAGCGAGAACAGAGTGGGAGAGTTGGGTTAAGATAAAACAGGAGGCATAAAGGAGTACAAGGGAGGCAAGGCTGGTGAGGAAGGAGGGGGAAAGGTAAGGTGTGTGTTGTTGGAATTGAGAGAAGGGCAGAAGGCAATGGAGTGCTGGGTAGGAAGTGAGGGGAAGGCAGGGGGTATCTGGGTGTGTGCGTGTGTACAGTGGGTGTAGACGGTATGGGGGTACGCTGGAGCAGGGCAGTGGGGCTAGGGGGGTGTGTCAGTACAGATGCTCTGTGACCGGGTGTCACAACTCGGGCCAGGAAGCTGAATCCAACTATTAATCACCGGGCCCCTCCGCTTGTAATCAAACGGGCTCTGGCCATGATGTATGAGCCATGTCACAATTACTGACTCACACTTGCACGCTCGTGCACACACACACTGCACTCAGAGTTGATCATGTGCACACATGCATTCACACATGTATGAGGATGAACACACACACACACACACGGCAGACTGAACAACCTCTGGCTGCTCACTAGGATTATGGCTGTCTTCCAAAAGGCCACTGGGGCAGACTTCAAAGACACAAACATAAACATCCTACAAAGCCAACACATTATAATCTTAGTCAGCAACACGGGGGTAGCAGAGGAGAGAATGTCAGCAAGGGGAAAGACAGGAAGAGAAAAAAGAGAGAGAGAAAGAAATAGAAAGTGAGTGAGTGGGAGTTCAGGTTTAATGAGGAAGACAGATATACTGAATAATGGGAGTAGAAGAAAGACTGATGAAAAGATTGGAGAAGTAAGGAAGACTGAAAGCAGGAGTGAGGACGAGAGAGGCTGTAAATGAACGAATGAGAGAAGAGATAATGAGAGAGAGAGAGAGAGAGAGAAAGGAGGAAGTGAGGGCTGAGGAGGGGATGAAGAGGTGAATCCGTAGGGATGGGGGTAAAGCTCTTGGTCAGCGGTTTCCACGGCAATGGTGGACAGGCCAGCTGACAGGATGAATAATTTAGGACGAGGTGTGGACATCGATTCCACAATGCACTTCTGCCTGACCACATTGTCCCAAGCACATATTCTCAGACACACACACACACATTCATGCACTACAGGCAAATCATCTTCAGCATTTGCTCAAAACAGAGCCAAGCTCCATCAAGCCTACATCCACGTCATCCATGTCTACATGTCGGAATATTTAGATTTATTTAAAAAAGTCACGTCGATTTACATTTTTTTCTATAGATTTGAGAAATGTTTTAATTTAAAATAAAGGAGAGTAAATGCGTGAGTACAATTTTAAAAAAAACAAGATATAGATATTCAGGACATAAAATAGACAAAACTGCCTCCACACACACGTCTATTTTTTGGCCACATGCTGACAGACACTGATGGTTGCTGGCTTTCAGTAGCCTCCTCTGCGTAAAGTCCTTCCTGTTTGGTTCACTGACTTCCTGTCTACTGCAACCTGATACTTCCTGGTTGAGTCAGATGTCTTTGACCCCATCGGCCTGCCATCCAAACCAAACACAGCCACTTCCCCCTCATTTCTCCTGTAGGAAAGGAGAAATTAACATAGAGAGGGAGCAAAATTTGGATACCTCGTTTACTCGGAAAATTTCTCACTGAGCAAATCTGCACAATCAAATGGCTAATATTAATATTTTATTAGTTTATTACATTGCCGAGCTTGATATTAAACATCGGATATGATGAACATCCACTTAAGTTGCAGTCTTACATTTTTTAGGAACATTCCCTCAGCCTCTGGCACAACACAAGACCATTTTTAACCCCGTAGAACAATGTTTCTCCCAAATCTCTCCGGCTTTGCAGGCACCTCTCCTCTTCATTCATCACACAGCCTGAACGAGTGACCGGGGAATGACCTCGCTTGCACACAGACACACACACACACACACACACAGACACGCACACACATATGTTGTAAACACACACACACACAAGCACACACAAATCCACAAACACGCTATCAACTCACACAAAAGCACGATTCATTTATCACAAACGATGGATACCTTGGAACACATGCTCAAACTCGCGTGTGCCTACACACACACACACACACACACACACACACACACACCTAAATGCATGCACACTCACACATAGTGGTTCCTATCACATCCGTTACAGATGGGTTCTCCTCCTCCTCAGTCCTAAATGAATATAAATATGTCTGTTTGACATCATTCATCTGCCAGAGAGGAGCACATTTACCACATCCAGCCAAAAGAGGCAGTGTTACTCTCTGCTGGGGAAGGATGCATATGGAAAAGGGAAACTGAGGAGAATGGGGAAAGCAGAATGGGAGCAGGGATGAAAAGACTTGTGGAGATAAGGATGATCCAAGGGCATCTAATAAGGTTGACGCGAGGCACTAAATTTGGCTAAATATACTTTATGAAGTTTCTTTTTCACAGACTGCATGCGGACACACAGAAAAACAAACAATCCACCCTCTCTTTTTAAATACATTTCATTCTGCTGCTGTCGCCCCCCTAATCAAATCCGATCCTATCTCTACCCTCCTGACAGGTTGCATTCACAATAAAGCATTTGAAAGCCCATTAGCTCCACTTTTCCAGCGCCGTAAAGCCAACAGCAATCCGATATCATCAGTAACAGTCCACACGAAGATGACGGCTAGACGACAAGTGAGATGTGGACAGACTAAAGGAGCTGACGAGGAGGAAGAGATATCGGTGATGGGAACAAATTGAAACAAAATGGCGGGTGATATGCAGCTGGAAGATGCTTAGGGAGATGTCATGCGGGCCAGTGGCGAGAATTTACAAAATGAGGAATATCATCATGCGGTGTCTTTGATAATGATCATCGGGAATTGAAAATGAAAGTATTACACCTGTTGAGAGCAGTTTAGTCACATGTAAAGATATTTTAGGTCATGAAAAGAGCCTCTCTGTTGTCAACCAAATCATCAAAAACGACCCGTGTCCTTAGTCGCCACGTCTTCATAATGTAGTGTTTGCAAAGCCCTGAGGGAGGCGACAATGGTTTCAAAGTGAGCCGGTTCCTGCTGCAATCTGTGCTCCATATGTCATTAAGCCCATTAGGGAAACACTAGGTTAACATTACAGAGAGTACCAGCCGACATAAAGGCGGCATCGCACTTTGTCTTCCTTCCTCTCCCTTCCTCTCCCTTCCTCTCTTTTTCTGGCTCCCTGTATTAACAAGCCATTGTCTTTTTCTCACCACTACGCTTTCTGAACTGCATCCTCCATTTCCTCGCCTTGAGTCATTTCTCTTTCACTCAGAGCTTTATATTCTTCTCCCTGTTTCACCTTCACTGGCCCTAGAACCCACCACTGGGGGCAGTAGAAGAAAAGATGTCAGCTTTCGGCAGCGCATTTAGGCAGCACTGTCTGTCACAATGGAGTAATGACAGCACATGTAAATGTCCTCCCTCTTTCTGCCCTAGAACATTTGGTCTCTTTATGGTATCTACGTGTGTGATGTTTTGAACAGAAACATTGTACGTGTCTGTTATGACTGTGTCAAACTTAAGACGTGAGAAATTTCGGCACATCTCGTCTTTGCTTCATCAGAAATGACCAATCGCGGTGTTCCCTCCAGGAAAGCAGGAAAACCAACACGCCATGTTCACCTAGAGGTCAGGTGGAGGTCAGCGTGGACTGTCATGCCTCCACTCAGCTCCCCCTCCTCACTTCCCTCCTCCTCCTTCCCCATTCCTGTGACAAAGAGAGCCAGTTTGGTTGCCAGGGAAACAGGCTTTTTCCATGGCGATGTTGGAACACGTGGGAAGGGCAGGGCGGCTTTGTTTCGCCCCGTGATGAAGGATTCTCCCCATGCATGTTTAATCGCCAGACTTATGGTCCTAAACCCAACAGCCGAGCCCATCTACCAAAGCCTGATTATGTTCAATGGAGCTTCTGACACCGTCATTTTGCCAGTTTTATCACGCTGTGCAGCTCCCACCGCGGGCACCTTAGCTATTGTTGCACAGGGTTGCTGATGAGTACAGCTGAGACCACAGATAGTCAGACCAAACAAGGAAGGCACACATGTGTCTCCTTAGCCGTAATCGAAACACGCCAGGCCAAATAAACACGCTCGCTTTACATACACACTCTGAAACATACATAAGACCGCGCACACAATCCTTTTTGTCTTTTCTCGTATCTCAGCACCCACCCACCACTGTTTGGCTTAGCACAGTGGGGGGAAAAAAATGGCCGATCACCATGGAAACGGTGTGTGCCGTTCTGCTACAGCTGTGATGTATGTGGTGACACTTTTGACCCTCTGGTGAACTCTATAATGCAGGAGCTGTGCAGAGTCCGGATAGACCCTGGCTGCCCTGTCTATCCTGCCGCTATAGTGTATTGTATAGGTGTACTGTTAACTTTATATGACCAGGGCACCGTGACAACAGATTCTCTGGCAAAATCCCAAGCAGACAAGATCCGAGCTGCATACATTTTGTCATGGAAACAAAATAAAATCTCAACAACGTCTTCATCAACACCAGTTTGTTGTGACAACAGGAATACCAGGTGTTACGGGGATTATGTATTTTGTGATGCGCTATAACACTTTGTTGACTTTGTAGAATGCGTCAAATTGCTAATAATTGGATAATCCTATTCACCTTTACCAGTCACTGTAAACATTATTTTCTTGTGTCAAATATTTAGCGCAGAAGCACAAAAGCAATGTTGGATGGATACAGAGAGATATCAGTCACATTCACTGTCCTCACGTGAAAGGTAAAGGCCGTCTGCTTTGGAATCAAAGAGGATTCAAGGTTTGTTTGGCCCTGACGTGTTTGTTTCCGACTCACCTCTCAGTTTTGTATGTCCTTTATTGTCACACAACACAACACTTCTTCAAAACCTCTGTTGGCACGCCATTTTCACTGACATTTACAAATCATACACACTGCCTCATACATAGAAAGGTTCAAATGCACACAGCCCGAGCCCGGATCTGCTAGTGAACACATAGTACCACAGATACTTTTCTCCAGTGATGCACTTACACACACTAGGGAACCCACATATTGTCGTGTGATAGGACAGAAAAGTCATGCATGCCCACCACCATCAACCACACACAAAAAACACTGCCACTGCAAAAACACAACACACAAACACAAGGCGATGCAAAAACAAAGAAACAATAATGCACACCAGCTCCTCTCAGTCAGCAATTGTCTGCTCCTGGTGCAGAAATGTAGCATTGCTTCCATGTCCCGCCACTAGGAGTGCTGCAGCTTTGCACAAAACACGCGCTCCCAAATCTGCCACAGCTGCTGCTGCCTCACACTGAGCCGCTGTGGAGCAGAAGAAGGGGAGCTGACACCCAGTAAATGCAGAAAAGCAGACACCTTCTAAATCATCCACTTTGGGTTTTTCTTTTTTTTTTTTCTTTTTATTAAGAAACAATTGGTTCCACATGGTTCCAGACGCACAGAGAACATATATAATGTGGGACGTACAGATAATGCAGACAAGTGGCTGTGCTAACACCAAAAATATGTTCACAGAAAAAAAAAAAAACGCTGCCTTTAAAGTAAATCACAGTGGCTTAGAAGACGACAATCAAAAAGAGAAAAGAAAGAATAATGCAACCTCAGTTAAAACACAGAACTGCCTGCACTTTATTTATTTATTTTTATGTTTTTTGTTAGTCACACAACGTTTCTTATGTAAACTGCCTCATTCATTGCCAAGAAAATGTTCTGCTCAAGCAAGTACAGAGAGAGGAATTTTCCACCTTTTCAACAAAAAAAGTAAAACAAAACAAAAACAAAAGGGACATTCCATGTCCTGTAGCAGCTCCTCAGTCCTGTTTGTCCAGATCACAGTCTGGGAGGGTCATGACCCTCAAAGATACACTCAGACCTGACATACCACTGAGAAGTCAACCTGCAGGTCTAAAAAGAAACAGAGAAAAACAGAAAGAGAGAGACAGAGAGAATTCAAGTGGTTAATGCTGTAGTACAGGAGGTGGTTTCAGTGACATTTAGAGCCAAGTTCATGCCTTCACAGGAATGTTCTCATGTCTGAGTACATACAAACATGTATACTCTACTGTGCCTATTGTTTATTTATGCACAACTTAAAGGATAGTGTTTTTTTAACACTTATTCATGTTTGCTTGGACATTCAAGTCAGACAGTGGAAAAAAGGCATCAGTTCCAGTAGTAGGTTTTTACTTATCCAAATTGAGTGTGGGAATAGAAGGTGTCATATGTTTTATAGATTCTAAAGCCCTTTGAGGCAAATTAGTGACTTTCGCCTATTCAGATAAAATTAACTTGACTTGATGACATGTCAGATGTTTATACCATTTATACCAGAGAATGCATAGCATTGCAAAGTTTAAAAAAAATGTTCAAGATCGAAGAAGCAGAACCAGAGATATCATCTTTTTGTTATTCCATGTGTTCTTCTTCCTCGTCAAAACTTGGCACACAACGCAACTCAGCTGACGGCGACTTGGTCAGAGGTTCAGGTGTGTTATGCTAGCCAAGCAGAGATGAAGAGGAAGCTACAGTGGTCTGGTAAACTCACTTCTTTTTAACTCCACCAGTTTTTTGTTTTTTTTTTTCATTTTCAGACTTGTGGTCGTCAATCTGATGCTGCCTCAAGTGGCATCACTTTGTTCTTTTATATAATTTATTTCACATATGCAGCTGTACTCCGTGCATTTAAAATTGGTAGAATTTCCCTTTAAACAAATCCTGCCCAATTTATTTTGAAGAGAAAATAAATGCGATTTGAGAAATGTTTCCCCAATTTGACCTCTTGGTGTAACTTTAATATATTATGTCACATAGTAGAGTTCTGTACACACAGTTTTCCTGTGAAAAGGGAGAGCTCACTTGGGTGTTTTATTTCCGAGTCAAGTGGTTTTGACAGTCTGGGTTGTTTACAACCTGTCTGAATCAAGTTTCCTGCCCTGTCAGATTTTTACTGTGTTCCTAGATCTCATCAATTTTCTGGTGGGCACAGTGTTATCATCACAAATGCAACAAAATAAAATAAAATCCTTGTTGTATTAAAATGGATTCATCCTTTTTCTACATGTGCGTACCTATCTATACATACACGGCTCTGCCAGTCATGGTCATCACGTTTGGGGACAGTCCCCTCCACCCATCCACCCCTCCCTCTCCTGTTGTCCTGCCACTGATGTTTGAGCGGGTGACCTTTTCTCTCAGCTAATCCACACCAAAAAGCCCTAATTACTGCTGCCGCTCCACCAACCTCCCCTGGCCCAATAATCAATACGGCCGATTGGCCGGCGGATCACCCCGTCAGACACCAGCGCTTTACATGTGACTCAGTGTACGTGTATGTGTGTGTGTGCTTCTGAGAGGAATGTAGTGATTGCGTTTTCATGGGAAGCAAACAAGAAGATAGAGAAAGAGAGAATAACAAAACGAAACCGTGCAAGGTAAACAGGATGCCTACAAAGTAACCATCACACTAGCACTCATACACACACTTCTACAGACACACAATCCTCCCTCCAACCTGAATGTTGTGACACCAGTTGACCTTATTGAGTTGCTGTTCTGTAAAGAGTCCCTGATTAGAATATCTTCCCTTTAACCTTTAGCAGAGTGACGCGCCTCCCGAAAGCAAAGAAATAAGCCATCGGTTTATGCAGAGAGGTAAATGTATTCTGTCGTTATTTCATTAAGCTGTGGCATTTCACTAAACATCCTGATTGCATTGGTGAAAATGTCACTTTTCAATAACGATACTTGCCTTTTCGTTTTTTGTTTTTTTTTCTCCGAACATGCAGGTGTGCGCTCCTAGAGACATACTATATGATGAGCTGACAGTGTAGAATGTATGCTGCCCAGAGCACTCATGCTTTTATTACTAGATTTTCTCACATCTACGCGCGTGTGTGTATGTGATGCATCTGTGTGTGTAAAACGCCCGAGGACATTTCAGGAGCGACAAAAGGCCAGACACAATGTTATCAGACAGAAAAAGGAAGTTTAATTTTAGATGCAGCTGCTTGAACAGAGTCATATCTGTGAAAAAAGAGAAGGCGATCTCTCTCTCTCTCCTCCTTTTCTTCCCTTTCTTTCTCCTTCTGTCACTCTTGCTGACAGTCTTTGATTGTATTAGACAAGTTAATGAAAAGCAACACAGAAAGAAACGACTAGCAGCCCTCCGTGCAGCCTGCACCTGCCAAAGTATATGTCTGTGTGTGCATACCTGCCAGTGCCTATGTCTGGCTGTCTTGTGTCCTCAGGCATGCCAGCCAGTCAACACGATGATGAGACAGTAAGAGAGTGATGAGAAGCTCGTCCATACCTTCGGGGTGAGGTCCATCCTGCAGACGTGAAATGGTTATGAATATAAACTATTCCCAGGCTACACGCAGTATGAAAACTGATGGGGAAAATAGTTGAATAAAAACATTTTGTTGTATTTTGAGACCCCATTATCATCAAAAAAGTGACAATATTTAATGTATTGTATATGAGACTTGAGACTCGCTGAATTACACGATTGACTATGCGTAGTATATCAAAATTTTGCATACCAGTCCATCAAAAATGTTAAACTATTTGAGATTTTGATAGGGTACATTACATGTCATTAGCTAATGGTCTTATTCAGCAAATGAAATTGCCTCAAAGGGATCTTAGACACGAGCAGCAGCAGTAATGCAAAGTAGATGGTTTCACTATGTGTGCATTAATAGTATTCCTCTTTTCTGCACCTCATGATTTATGTCCACTACCAGCTTTCAGTACCAGTGCAGGAAGCAGTGTGCCCTTTATGTAGCAAGACATAAAGTTGTGTGGGTGTGGAAAACAGGTGGACATGTATAATCTGACTTTCATACAGGAGTGTATGTCCCATCACAGACATGCAATTAAAGGTCACATTTTTTTCTATTGTAGAAAGCAAGATGTTGGCACTGCGTGTTCACAGATTTCCTGGGATTTGCAGAATCATTTAATACTGATGTTTTTGTCTGCCTGTTTGGTCTTAGGGCGTGGTTCTGACATATATTTGCCTCTGCATCTGGACGTGAGATCATGAGAGAATGCCAAGCGTCAAGCTAGCTGTTTATGCCCGACCACAGTGGTTACAAACCAGTCGGTGTCTATGAGGAAGCACTGGCAGCTTTGACATGAACTACAGGCGTGGTTTATCGCTAGGTATGTGATTATGTGTGAGAAGTGACTGTTGCAAAAACAACGATGACAGCTGCGAAACTGGTCAGCATAGATGCTACTATAATCAGATATAACAGAACTTGAGTATTTTTTTATTGAAAGGAGCAAAAGACGGCATTGACATTTTTTCTTGATGTTTTTCTTTTTGTTCTTCTTCCAACTGGCTAAGAGTTTGACTGTGTTATATGGTTCACTGATCTGATTAGTTCAAATTTATTCCATGATAGATGATGCTAGACAGATGGTTCATCCAAACACCTGCTCTGTATTCTTTTGGAAAGTGTGTGCCCTTTTCCATACATTTTCCAGTGATGACTTCTCGTATGATTCTGTATAACAAATCATCTGGCACAGTCAGGTTATGACATTATAAGGAATTAGGAAAATATCTACAGTGAAATTTCTGATATGAACTCCTAGTTTGGAAGCTGAACATAAGAAGTGTTGTGACGTAAGCAAAAAGGCAATGTATGATAAAGATGACCATCCACCATCATAAAACTATCACCAATCAGACAAATCTATAATTCACAATGTATTTTAACATTGGCTACTAATTTTACAAAAGGTGATGGTTCTAGCACATCCCACTTTGCTACAATCCTTCTTTCTTCAGTGCAGAACAAACAATGGCCATCATAGTTACCACCTCAATAACTAATAGCCACATTTGGTTCATCCATCACCAATGGTTGATGAAATGAAGCAAGCACTTTAACCTGCGGTCAGCTGTGGTTAATCTATCAGCTCAGGCTGGTGACCAGGTCAGACGGAGTCAATAACTAATGCGTATCCGCTATTATGACATTGCATATCATATTCTAAAGTTATGTTGACATGTAAACACAGTTTCTCTGATATATATTTGTAATTCCTGGTAATACAGTGTGCTGTAATTCGAAAATAGTCATTGATGATAAAATAAGCATCTCAATCCCTCCCAATTTAATGGTATGTATCAAGCCTACAGTACCATTCACCCACAATAATAGGTGTATTATATTGATTTAATGGATGCATCATAAGATGGAAATGAGTACCATGTATGTGCTAAAGCTGCAATAAATAAATGTTTTACTGTCCCACAACACAAAATGACCATAATAAGTCTGTGGAGGTTAATAGAGTCAATAGCAGTGGCTCAATAGCTGTTCTCTGAATGCTCATTTCTGCCTTTCAAAACCCATCGTCCAACCTAACATCACATAAAGTCTTAATCGGATGATGTTGCAGTTCAATTTAAGTTGCAACTTCATTATTGACCCTTTAAAAAGGAAAACTCATTTGCTTTACAACATTTTAAAGTGGGACAACAGAACTTAAGTCTCACACACTTCCTAAAGGATGCATTAGAGGCCAGAACTTGAAATAACAAAGAAACTCGGCAATAGAACATCGTATTAGAAATTTTATTTTATTTTTGTGTAAGTCACCTTAGTCTAATGGTGTGCACATGTGCAGAATCTCAACAATGAAGCCAGTGAAGGTAGTTTTATAACCGACAGGCATGATAGCAACTACTAGAAAAATAAGACCCCTCCATGAAAAAACTGGAAAGTCCATTCAGACTCAAATATTCCAAGTGTTCCTTTAGGATTGGCAGCACAGTGTTGGCTACATTCCAACAACCTGTGTGCATATATATGCAGTATGTGCATGTGTATGTTCCTGTGTGAGTGTGAATGTAAGCCGTGTGAGCACATGACGGTGGACTGAAGACATGCAGCCCCACAGAGAGCTGCCCCAGTCAGCCTGGCCTGCTGAGTGAAACCCTGTGGTAATGTTTAGTTTAAGGGGTGAAAAAGAAGGTGAGCGGGGGGAAAGAAAGGAGGGAAGGATGAGAGGATGACAGGTTTGGGGTTCTGTGGGTAGGCAGTGAAGAGAGCGAGTGGTTGAAGGAAGGGAAAGATGGGTCACGGAGGAGTGACAGGGAGAGGGAGGGAAGGAAGGATGAAAGGTCCAACCGGGACGGAGCGCAGGAGAGGTCCTGCTTGGTCTCGTCAGTCAGTCGTCTCTCTCTGACACCTGAACCTACGTTGACCGGGTCGTGACTGCCTCTCTGGCACAGAAGATATCACTAGGGGGGCTGACCTTTGACCTCTCACCTCCTCTGCGCCACCACAAACCCCGCCCCGTCTTCTCAATCACTCCCTTACTCGCTTCCCCGCCTTAATTTCTTTTCAGCTCTTCCTCCTTCACCCCTCTGCCAGCAGTTTAGTTACCCTGAGCTCGAAGAATGGTGCTTGGCTGCTCCGCCATTAACTCTAAGTTAATGTAGAGAATTTGTTTCCTTTATTCAGATTGATTCTAATTTTTAAAATTAAAACTAAACAAAAAAATCTGTAAAATTTGTAATAAAAATAGATGCATTGGAATTTTTGTCTAATGAAATCACCATGACATGATTCAGTGTGAGGGAAGCCGATGGCCATGTTCAAACAGACATTAGCAATGCATGACACTGTGTTGACACAGCAGAGATCCTTATTCAGAGTGCTCTGGTAGGTGACTTTGTAACCCGAGTGGTGTAGTTGTGCTGTTTACCTGGTGATCATTGAAATAGAGGATCAGATTATGGCAACATGGTATGATAATACCATAGGCCTTTGAACACATGAATCTATTATTAAAACTGGCCTTCATGAGTTTCACATTTCATCCTCCGACCAGAATCTGGACCAACATGCCCCCACCAACGCAGCCCCCCTGCTTACAGTGGTGTTTTTGTTCTCAGTGCTCCTTAAAGTTACCCTGTGGAGTTATTAACCACTTGTAGTGCCATGTAGGAATGTTTATACGAGGAAGTTTCCTTTTCATCTGTATGACACGTGTGTGCATTTATGTACTGCGTTACACTTTCCTGTTGGCGCTTTCACGTTATTCCACTGATGGCAGTAATGTACTGCGACTGCACCCAATGAGAAGACTTCTGGCTGGCTAGCTAACGTGGAGGTAAACAATGCACAATTTAAAATCTTAATAATAAGATTAAAATTGTACCACTGGTTTTGTTGTTTGGGGAAGGAAATGCAAACAACCCTTTTGCTAAATCTCACAAATACACAACTATAACAAGAGGAGGTTCATTTTTAATAATATGACTTCAAAGATGTAATGTAAAGACAACATTTGATACCTCAAACAGATGCATGTATTACACTACCTCCATTGACCTGTGTGTGCAGTAAGCTACTGGGATCTTACACGGCCTGAAAGACCTTTTCAGATGGCGAGCTTTCGCGGCTAGAACAACAGACAAACATGCATACACAGATATCCCTGGAGAGTCATGGCTAATCCCAGGTTTACATTGTTAGGACAACAGGGATAATCCTCCTAAAAGGGTGTTTATCTAGAAACTGCAACTGCTGAATCCCCAGCGCACACAGTATTGACCCAGAGTGAAAATTAGCAAGAGGGTGAGAAAGCAAAAACTGAGAAAGTGAGAGAGAGCAAGAGTAAGACAGGACAACCAAGAAAGGTGAATAAAGAAAAGCGAAAAGTCGGTGGAAGAAATGACAGTAAAAGGTTGCACTGGAGGAGGCACACAGACAGAGAGATGGAGGAAAGGGGGTTGGAAGAAGGGAGAAGAAGGTCTGTGCTGTCAGGTATGCAGATGAGGGTGTGATGGCATCAATGCAGGAGTGGACACAGCCAGTCCCTCAGGACCACACACACCAGCCAGAACACACACACCGAATGGCACACCAAAGAGCATATAAGCCCACATTAGAGATAGAAAACACGGACGCATAAACAGACACACGCATGTCAATACAATAAGCTAATAAGGGTCGAGATAGAGACTTTCTATAGTCAAACACGCAGCGCTCAATGTTCACATTTAAAGGAACTCATCTACTTTAAAGTGATGATGCATAAGATCATATTATAATATATCACATTATGTGTAGTCCAGAGTATGCTGAGAAAGGTTGTAACCTCATGTGACCCTGAACAAAATAGGAAGATATCAATCTTGTAAGCCAATGGCTATCATCGGATGACAATTTAGCCTCTGGGGCAATACCCGGTGTTTCTGGGCTTCCGGTGTAGCCAGTGGATATCCAAAATACGGATAATGAATATCCGGACCAAGACTTCCTCTGTAGTCCAATTAGCAGTGATGAGAGAGACATATTTCTGCTAATCTCTATAGACAGATATCTGTATGTGAATACAACTGACTAAAAAAAATTAAGTCTGCATCAGACGATAGCCAATGCTTTCTGAGGTTGCATATCTGCCAATGCTTTCTGCTTCTTTTGCTCTCCACACAGATTGCTGCAACCAAAACTCACCATGCTAACTTATGAATTTGTCATCCCACACAAACTGTTTATGTTGCCCGAATTGCAAAACATGTAGGGTTCATCCTGTGGGCTGGATACAAAATGGGAAAGGTGGGCATTGAATTGAATCTATGTTGTGCTGTCAGTGGTATGTAGCACTAAACACATTATCTAAATAACGCATTAGGTGATTAGTACGAGCCACTCCTGCTGTGGGAGCCCACTTTCACTCCAGGAACTTTTTATTGCACAAATGAATATACAGTTTTATTGGCAGAATAGCTGAGCTCCTGAGGTTACTCCCTAATTACTACAATCAAGACAGGGGTTTCCGCAGGGAGTACAATAATACTGCCAGTGCCTCATACAAGAGAACCAAACAGACACACGTCACTGCAGTATGGGACTCACAAAAACGCTCAAGGCAAGAGATGCTGCAGACATCATAAGAAGAGACTGGCACAGTGGAGGGAGAAATCAGCTATTGTAGTGCATGCAGAAAAAGTATAAATAGCAGAGATATTTTCAGATCTTTAGAAATGTGATTTTTGGTTTTAACTTGGCTGTCTGTGTGTAGAACTTAAGTGCTTTTCCAGAGCTAATGCCAAGCTGCATTTTAGTGAGCTTAGCTGCCTCTGAGGAAGGACAAGATGAGACCTACCAAATCTTTTCACCTTCTTGTTAGTTTGAAGAAGCTAATCTTCAAGTAGCATCAAAATAACCACTGACAAAAAAATATTCTTTGACTTCATTTGAATTTGGACTATTGGGTACTTAGGAAGTAAAACTTCATTTGTAGTTCTGTGTTGAGGGGTTAGCTGTTGCTTACTCTGTAACTTACGCACATTAGGTTATAAAAACTACAGAGGTAGCCCTAAGTAGGGACTCAAGAACTTTGGTCAACATGGGCTGCTTATGTTTTGTGCTACAAGTTTCTGATACTGCCAGAACTTTGTGAAAGATGTTAGTGAGTTAAAAAAAAGTCTCAGTTATCTAAAATCCTCAGTAACACACATCTAATAAAGATATGCACACTGCAAACCTTGCTGCTCACTCTACATCACAGTTCATGAAACAGCATAAACAATGCGAACCATGCTCTCATATTCAGTAATTAAACAAAGGAGAGCTTTGCACTGTCTCTCCTATCCCAAAGCAAATGAAAGAATTTAAACATGATGGTCATATAATTTGTAGCAGAGTACGGCTTGATAACATGCAATGTGATTTTTGGGCGGTGCTATCGATGAGAGATTCACCTGCTCAATGACAACAGTCGCCTACATGTTAGCTTTTCCAACTAGCTACCATTTGCAGCTATGCTATACCACTTTGTTTTATATGTCTTTGAGGTAGCTGCCTCATCAGCTTGCTGCCTGCGTGCAAGAATGCAGTATGGAAATACTGCACATTGGTGGAGTTGAAAAAAGTTTGAGCTTGACCCTAATTAGAGAAAATGTCATTGTCATCTGGTCTTATAATCAGAGCAGGTTTCTTTAGAACACTTGCCCCGATACCCTGATACAAACATTGAACAACGAATGAAAATGAACTGGCTGATATGCACAAATGAAACCAAATTAGTTATTCATTCGACTGCTACTGCACACCATCCAAAGATACACTGCACCACACATTCATGCATACACACAAACCGTCTATACTTTCCCTATAGGGGCTCGAACTTCAGTGGCTAACTGCCACTCCAGTATCTAATGCTGCCTGTCGGAATATTGCGCTGGCTGGCGTTAACTTCCTGTTGGGGGAGGTATGGCGGGCAGGGGAGATATCGGCAGAACAGCGGCAAGCTTTAGCATGCATGTCAGGGCCGGGGGACGCTCCCTGAGCCAAATGCCAGTCTATAGATCGCAGAGGGGACTAAAGATCACATCATCGTCCACCCGGACACGGGTGACACCGGACAGCGGACGTGGGAGAGAGGGAGGACCGAATGATCCCTGCCAGGACGAGCCGTTATAGACAGCCGCTGTCATTACAGGGCAAACATGCACCCGTACGAGTGCACAAACACACACACACACACGCATCCGAGCCGTGACGGCGATGTTATAGACAAGCGCTGTCATTAGAAGAGTCTCTGCGGAGCTCAAATGATAACGAGCAAGGGGGAGTAAGAGGAGGGAGGTGTTGACGAGGGTGACTGTCCAGCTGTCTGCAGGTGAGCATGTGGTGTTGGAGAGGTCAGCTCGCTTTAACACACGCACATAAAGTACCTTTATACAATGTACTCAAAGTAGACGCTCAAAGCATGTGTCTGCTTTGCTATTCATTCTCTTTCACTGGCTGATGCTAAAAGAATATTTTGGTTTTGGGGGAATTTCAGTCTTTCTCTGGTACGGAAGTCAGGACTTTGAAGGTATATTTAGGTTGTCTTGGGTTAATTAAATTTATTGATACATCTATAGCAAATCCTCCCCAAAACAGGAAAATACAATATAGCAATGACTGATAGTGAAACTACACAACATACCGTAATTTTCGGACTATTGAGCGCACCTGAATATAAGCCGCACCAGCTAAATTTTAAAAGAAAATAAATTTTGTACATATATAGGCTGCAGGTTTTCATGTTGTAACATGAGATATTTACACAGAAGGATGGGTTTTTTTTTTAGTTTTAATTTGAAAATCAGCAGTACGGCACTAACACAGCATCAACATGACATCAACACAGGATGGTGTACGTGCAGTAGCTCCTTTCCTTCTTTGACGGCCAGATCGATTGCCTTTAACTTAAAAGCTGCATCATGTGCATTTCTTCGTGTGTTTTCCATGATGAGGGTGTGTGTGTGATGTGCAAAATGATAGTTCTAAATCAGAATCAAAACTCGTGTCTTCTTCGGTGCATAATCTTTCCCCACATGTCTGTCTCACTTTTGCGTTTACTGCTAGAGATTGCCCCCGGTGGCCGTTAGCCAGTAAATTAGCCGCACCGTTGTATAGGCCGTGGGGTTCAAAGTGTGTGAAAAAAGTAGTGGCTTATAGTCTGAAAATTACAGTAATTTCTGTAAAATTGATTTGTTCAATTTTAGTATAAAAATAATTGAATCATATTGAATTCTAAACTTTTACTGTAGAAAAAAATTTAAATGACATGTTCAAAATTGGTCCTTGCAGACAATGTGCTGTCTTTAAAAAAAAAGATACAGTACACTTAAAAGTAAAACATTATAAACAGAACTTCTGCTGCATTTTCTAAAGTACACAATGTTACTAGGTGAAAGTGGTTAGAAAGTAAACTTCATTGCTACTTCGCTCAAGTCTCGCTAAGCCCTTAAACCTTACACTTAAGCACAAAGTAGGAACCAGCTTCAGATGCAGTGGTGATAGTTCATACAAGCTTCCTGCATACTGTAAGTGAATGGCATCAACATTACGTGCCGCCCTCTCATCAGATTAACAATGTTAATATATACAATATACCTTCCTCTTTGTCAAGAATGGATACATTTTTAAACAAGGGCATAGAAAAACTATATTCGCAATGAAATAACTGCAGTAATTTGTGACAAACATGTCTCTCTATCAAACTTGTTATGCTGTGTTATATGCTTTCTAGTATAGTTGTCCAAGCAGATGGAGGAGGAAGGAGATTTACAGATGTAAACAAGCCACTTGGTTAGTTTAAGAGAATTAATACAAGTTATTGAAGGTTTGTTCTAAAAGTAATGTGAAGGATTGAAACTGATCTTTGTTTTTGTTTTTTGTTGTTTTTGATGGATACTATAAGTGTCATTGCTCATGCTGTAAGCAAATACACAAGCTAAAGGAAGAAAATATCCTCACCACTTTGAAATGTGCTGCATTTGAAAAAAAAAATATGCAGCAAATAAATGGAACACCAGTTTGACACAGCATACAGTGCATAGCATAACATATGGAAACCTGCCTTAAGCCCTCTTGGCCACACTAAAGTATTTGTACCTATGATGAAAGTATGAATGGCTAAGCTACTCTTCCACAAGAAGAAGGAAGAATTCCTTGATCTGATCATTTGTTTAATCATATTTATTTAACTTGCAACTGTAAGAAACTGCAAAAGACAGTTTTTATAATCACTGCAGCTTTCATGGGATAGTTTGGGTATTTTGAAGTGAGGTTGTATGAGGTACACTTATGTGTAGTCACTGTATTACGTGCAATAGGCGGCAGTAAACACACCCCGTTTGGAGAAGCGGGCAGGGATCACTGCACACTGCATATCAGCTCATCAGATTCTGCAAACTGGTGGTGCACTGACCGCCATCTACTGTAGGTAGATCCAACTTCAAAATACCCAAACTATTCCTTTAAGATGCTTTTAGGAAGTGAGGCTTTCAGGGGGAACAGTGCAGAAACGAGACTGGAATAAAAACAAAGAAACAAAAACTTGTGCAACTTTCACAACATCATGACCACTGCTGCTCTGACAGCATCTCATCTCAACAGTGATAAGAAGCTGTTATCTAGTATGTTTACACAGCCATAAACATACAGGATCTGAGATTTTTCTTAGAGTCTATTTGTCTTGCTAAGCTTACTGTTACTAGTTCTGGAGATTCAAATCTAGACTGCTCTTTGCCTAAAGGGGACAGGCAGCCTATCAGTGCATAGTTTCACTCTCAAACTCCCACAGTGTGATGTGCCTCAGGGCAAGTACAAATGAGAGGCTTAGAGTTACACTAAGCCTTACATCTGTCACTGAAACATCTCCGTCATTCTTAACAATAACAAGCTGCTGTATTAACACTGTCTGTTTTTAAATCCATGCTGGCTTTACAGCTGTGAGTGTGTCATTTTCTGCATTAAAACACTCATAAAATGCACTGAAGCGCCCAAGTAATTGGGATCAGTAAACTTGCTTTTGCTTCTGATGGGCACTGCTCATCTAATGCCACAAAGATTGGTACAATATGTTAATTTCAATTAGTGCTACTAACATTAGAAATGCTCTAACATATCAGTCAAAAACTCGAGGAAGAAGAAATCTAGACAAGTGAAACAACTGTGTCAAATTTAGCTGAAAATTATTTCAATTTCTTTGTTTGACCTAGCCTAATAACTTGTCAGCAGCCATCAAAGAAGTTGAGCGTTCCCATTTTGTGTCAGTTAACGCACAAATTGCTCCCTAATCCCTCCCATATTGTGTTTCCAGTGGTCTTCTGTCACAACGCACGTGAGCGCCATTGCTCTTCCTATGGGGAGTACTGACAGGTGGTTCTCAGGTAAAATGGTGTCAGGTGAGCTCAAACGTCCCGACAAACGCTGCACGTCGCCCCGAGGAGAGTCCAACATTCACACAAACTCTGCTTGACATGGAGACGTTAAATGTGAGGCGCTGAAACCTCTCCTCTGCCCTGCAGTTGTGCGTGTCTGTATGTGAAAGTAACCGTGGTTCTGTGTTTCTCTCTATGATATGTTAGCAATGATCTCCTTCAGGCTATTCTAACACGTGCTACTTCACCTGTCTGGTTATTGATGAGACCAAAGGCTCAGGTCACTGATATCAAAGACTTGGCTCAGGCTGTATTCGCCTATTGACAAGCACTCAGAAAAAGCTGTTGGGTGTGTTGCTGGCTATGCACTTCAGGAGTTGGGATTATGTTTTAGCTTTGTGTGTTAATCTTACATCTTCGGCTGGATAAGAAAATGACAACAAGCATAACACAAACATAGCAAGAGGTGTATAAATAAACATATACGGTACAAAGAGGCTAACTTGTTTTTGACTTGACTTGAATTTTTGTAGAAGTTATTCTTTTTTAGATAGTCATGATTATTTATGTCAAAATGTGAGACTAAAAGATACATAATACAAGATTAAGGGATGCACATTGTTTTCTTTAAGGCAAAAAAAAAAAAAAAACAGTTGTTCTTAAATACCTATTAAACATACCATTATGCTTAATAATTCAATATCTGACGTCACTATTTATGTTCTAGGTAAAAACAGCATCACACTAACGTGATGCCTTTTTTTAGTCATTAGTACTGTGAGGTATTACAATTTGAAATTCTCTAATAAATGAGCAATCCCAGCAACACTCAGGTTGGTGGCTGACTTATTTGCTGTCATATCAGGAGTTTGATGAAGGATTGAGATGAATTTCTTCTGTCAAAGTACAGACTACTGCAGGATGTGTTAGCTCAGCACAGAGGTGGGAAGCTGGTTAGCCTCTGCAAAAAGAGAACAAACATGCCTTTTGATGACTCAAAAGTTTTCTTATTTGTCTGTGTAGTCATTTCTAGCTGCTACCTAGCCACCAGTTGAACTCGGCCTACGTTCAGCTGATTAGTCTTCAGCTTCTCACCAGACTAAGCTAATGTTAGCTGTTGATAGTTAATACTCTAACCTTTGCCTGTTGCTTGTTAAACTATGTCTTGTTTTCCGTTTCTGTGCTTGTTAAGTACAGAAAATGTGACATGTTGGTGTGGAGGATTTAGATGAGATAAGAAATATGTAACTCATTACAGGTTGTTCCTCAGCACTACTGTAGGTACAGTGTGCAAATAGAATATGGGTGTTTAAAACTGTAATTCATTCATGATTATGCAGAAGACATTTTTATTATTGTTACATTCAGTTGTCAAAGAAAAGATGATACAGATTAAGTGCTTCATAAAATGTTTGTTTTTTTTAATATCTGTTAAAACATCAAACACTTTGTTTAATGGTAAATAGATATTTATATCATACCCTTCTGATCTACCAACCACTAAAAGCGCTTTTTACAGCACTTGTGTCATTCACTCAGTCACACGCTGTTCACACACTGATGGCCATGCAAAGCGCCAACTGCTCATCAGGAGCGGTACAGCACTCCCTAGCATATCGAGGAGCCAGGCCGGTGCTAATACTAAATTGTAGAATGCAGAGGGTGTGATTTGTAGAAAAATAGTTTTTCTAACACTAATAGTTTAACGTTTTTGTGAAGAAAATGCCTTGAAAACACCCGTTATGTCTTAAAAAGCCTTAAACGAGGCAACATGTGTATAAAACACACATCAAAGATAATAGTATTTTCTTGTAACTATCTGAACACTGTTTTGTTCACAATTTAGATTTCACTGACTCAAATGTCTAAAATTCTTCCTGTAACTCCTTCTGTTCTCTTTATCTAATCATCCTCCTTTCTGGTTAATGTTAATGGTGGAAAACACTGAAGGATGCCGATTTTTAAAGACTGCCCCCGTGTCCCTGATCCAGGTCTGTTTGTGTATGGCTCTTATGACCTACACACCTTTTTTTTTTAAAACCAGGATGTTTGTAAGTGGTTATTCCTGTCTAAGAGCTGTGTGTGTGTGTGTGTGTGTGTGTGCTCGTGCTTGTGCATGCACATATACGTGTGTGCATGTGTGACAGAGAGAGACACGGGATAAACAGCCTGTCTGTCAGGTGTTGGTACTCACATTAGTCATGTAAAAAACAAAGGATTCTGGGAAGTGACAATGGCCAACACAAAGAGCATCCAGACTCCTCTCAGTGTCACCCGATCTCTTGTGTGTGTACGGGTAGATAAGTGTGTGTGTGTGAGTGTGGGTCTCTATTTGTGTGTCTATGGTGGGGGGCTTTCTTTAGGGGGTGAGGGCGCCTCATTGGCTGCCATGCTAGGGTCAATCTGAGGTCAGGACATGTGTGATGGATGGACCTCCGTCTCTAGACCACTGCCCTTCTCCCAGTCCTCTCTCCCTCTCTGGGCCTCAGACCTGCTAAGGCATCCTGCCTGTGCTCTCGTCTGTTCGCATGTCTTTGTGTCACACCATTTGGTCGAGTGGGGACTGCTTCACCAGAGAAAAGGAGAAAACTGCAGACAACTCTTTTTGAGGTGAGTTCTGCTGTGGCTGTACAGTCAGCCTCTAGCTTACCACTTGCCTCTCTGCCTTTCCTCACTCTAAACGCCACCGCACACTTTACTGTTTCAGTCACTGTTCCGCACACAACAAACAGCCACTAACCTCATGATGTCACCTCTCCTCTTGTTCCCCTCCTTCTCTTCCTCCATCATACTGTCAATCCCTCTATCGGCTCCGTCCCTTTATCGGCACATGGGGACGCACATCTGTCGATGGAGGAATTCATTTTGGCTGCCAATCACAACAGGGGAGTGGTCAATGAGCGCAGATGTGCCAATACCTCGACTACACTGATGAGTGACTTCTGTCTGTCTGCCTCTTTCTGTCTCTCTGGACTTCCAGTACTTTCTCTCTGAGTAGAAACTGTCCGTCTGTCTCACTCTCTTTGTTTTGATTTTAACTGCATGTTCAAACTGTGTGTCCAGGGCAGACTACCATAGCTGACCACAAAGAAAACACAACCGGGATGCGTAAAAGCACAGTCTGATCAGTGCAGGTGTCACTTCACATGGCCTTGAGGACACACTGACTATATTTGTCTTCACATCCCTGCACTTCTCATTTGCATAATGTCCTAGGACAAATAGGATTTCTCTATTACAAAGGAGAAATGAGGCTGAACCTCAAAAGCTTTGGTCAATAAGGTTTGATGGCAAAGCCAAATGGATATTTTCCATAGGTGGTGCAATGACTTACTACCAGGAACTTACTTTGTTTTGTAAAAGTATTGCCTCCTTCGCTTTCTCTCAGAACTTTACAGTCTTTTCCGCAGTTTTCTTGTTCATGCACACACCCAAATTCACTCCAGCCACTGAGAAAAATGAGAAAATGAAATCAACAAGGTGAGAATTCAGAGGCACTGGCATCAGTTTGACACTCCGGGGTGATTTTTAAAAAAATGTATTTCTCTCTCTGTTTCTCTCTCTGCTGTGTTCTTTGGTGTGTGTGTGTGTGTGTGTGTGTGTGTGTGTGTTTGTGCCTGTGCAAACTTGTCCCTGAGAGCTTCATATCCTCAAGCACCTATTTGCATTTGTTTACTAGCAACCACAGTATAAATATGTTTCAAATGTCACTGCATTTCTGTGCATGTGTAAAGTGTGTGTGTATGTAGTTGTGAGATAAATACCTCCACACTCTCAGGTGGTGGAGTGCGGGTCGTGTTGTCAACGCTGCGTCTTTCTGGGTCCACTGATAGCTGCTGGAGAAAAAAAAAAATATTGTGAAATTCTTCTAGAGTCTTTGTCATTTAGCCACAGACTCAAACTTTAACTTTAACAGATTGCAGCATCCTGTAAAAACGTGGGACGTGTGTTCATTCACACCATCATTTGAGGTTAAGAATAAAAAAAGAGTTGAGGAGATGATACCTCCAAAATATACTATATAATATATATAATATAATTTAATCATGATATTATTAATATGTTTTATGATTTAGCACTATAATAGAAGCCCAACAAAACTACCCAGTGGAAAATAAAAACCTAAATACAAGAAACTGGAGAAAACTCTGACATAAATGTATGTAGGAATCTTTTTTAATGGTAATAAATATAATTTTATAACTATCTGTATCAGCCCACATTGAAAATGTTTAAAACTGTGAAAAGAAATCAAAATTATGAACAAAACTTAGTGCAGATAAAAAAAAAAAAAAATCATATTCACAAGTTTAAAATGTCTAATACTAAACTAGGCTTATTTCTTGTAATTCTGTAACCGAAATATATGTTGAATATATGTTAAATATGTTTTGTTAAATATATTATATACATATATTAATATTTCACTTTTAACCTTCACTTGATTTAGATATTTTAACAGCTCAACAGCTTGAATGTCGTGTGAAGAATAACGTGTTTGCATAATTGGTATTTTATATAGTTTCAGAGAAATGAATTTTCCCAAAAGGATTTAACATTACAGTTTAAATGTAGGTTCATATATTTGAATTAGAGATTCGTTGTTTACCTTTACGCTTACCTTTATTTATGGACCAGCATGAAAAATTAAACTTCATTTGACCCATCAATGTTAAAATGTCATTTTTCCGTGGGCTGAATTTCGATCATTCCTGGCACAAATGTGTGTTTGGCACAGGGCGCATGAGGCCACGTCAAGGACGCGCAAATGAATTCTGCGTCTAATTTCTGTGTCACCTCCTTAAAGTCAAAAGCTTTAAACATCTTTTCCTCCTTCACAAAGCCTTAATGGTTTTCATCAAACATCTGTCATCGTCCATGTGTTTATCTGAAGGCCCTAATGGGAACCATCAGCCGCGCGGGGCCAGATTCTGGCGGTCGAACCAGAGAAGACGACCTGATTTCACAAGGCTGATGTCCTTTTTTTAAGCATTCAGCAACGAGTCTGGAGGCGTTTTTGGTCAAACAGGCCGTCGGAGCTGGACTGTGACTGCGTTGTTGAGGTGCTTGTTTGCCCAGTGTGGTCTGTTGTTTAGGTGTGGGTGGTGCTGGGACAACAAACTCAAACTGTGACCGAGGATTGACCCCAGAGTCCCTTTTGAGGATCAGCTGCGTTTCTAATCCACTCTGTGTGGCTCCTGCATAGCGCACAGGGGCCTGGAGGGAGAACCGTGAAGCTTAAACTTACAAAAAAAAACGGGGTCCTGGAACACCCAAGGGTCCTAGAGGAGGTTTATGGGGACCTCAAAAACACAGCAATTTTAATAGAATTTATTCATGCTAATAATACACACAAATAAACTAATAACTGTTTAAACTCTATGAGAAGGAAATAATTGTATTTATCTACAACTTCTGTTTGTATCTAAATTTAGATTAATTTAATGTCTGAAATCTTGTCAGGTTTGGACGCACACACACACGAAAAATAAATGAAATTGGAGTCCGCGGCCAAATGAGTAACTATGTGCCAAAGTGTTGTCAGTCCCTGTTGCACAGAGGTGAATTTGTAGGCCTAATTGCGAGCAAAAGAGAGGGATGCCAGATGTGTAACTTTAAAGGAATCACTGTGAAAATCTGACATAAGTCAGCCTGTTGATGAATATTTTATTGAGAGTCGTAAAACAAAAATAAAATGACTGAAAAAAAAATGTCCATACTTGGATATACAGATTAGGCAGAAAAATAAATATTTCCCAAAGATATTAAATGTTGCTATGTTTTAAAGATTGTCCATTTTGAGATAATTTGTCCAAAATCATTTTATTCAATCTAAAATAAGAAGTAGTTAAAATATTAACCAAATGTTTTTATTTTGTAGCCTCTCTCTGTCTTTGATCCGGTTTGATCGCAGAATTTTTAAATGTGTTTTCCTTTGTTCAAAATATTGTAGGACCATAAGAGTCAAGAATTAAGAATTCAATTTTGACACACCCCTGTAAATCTAATTCGTGTGGTCTGATCGGCCTGTCAGTCTAAACTTATAGCTCCATAATTTTATAACGTGTTTCAAAAAAGACCAACATACTGATATAATAGGGCACAGCAACTAACTATTTTAACATTTTGCCTCAACAAAAGTAAAACTATACATTACATCAACGTTAATTTAAATAACTAGCGACCTCTTGTTTAAAATCAAGATAATAGTGAATTCTTTGCTAAAATAAATTAGTGTGATACAGACAGAGCACACAAACACACTTTTGACGTTTCTGTCTTTTTTCCCCGTGAATAGAAGAGATCAACTTCCACCTCGTTCTCATCCACACTGACCTGACAAACACAAACAGGCCCTTGAGCAACACGCCTGTGTACATAATGCATTATTTATACCGAAACAACTCCTCTAACAACAAAATGAGGGTGTCTGCACTTACCAAACTAACAGTTTTCCACTGACCTGAATGGAGAAGAAAACATCTGATACAACGCGTTAACAATATCGGGGGGGAAAAAAAAGAAATGTATATAGCCTACACTAGAGGTAAGATGAATAAACCAGAGGTTGGCCACATAACTTACTCTCCTTTTCCATGACTGCTGTTGCTGGATTAGACTGAGCAGCCTCACTGCAGCCCTCAGCGGGTCTCCACACCTCCAATAGAGCTGCTCCTGCAGGTGGATCCCAGGTAAACGTGAACGTCGCTCATTAATCACGGTTCTTTTGGCATTTGTTGCCCTTTTATGGTGAGATGGACCCGCAGGCTGCACACCAGGAATTAAAACAGCAAGAGAAGGAAACCTTTTTTTTTTTTTTTTTTTTTTTTTTTTTTTTTTTAAGCACAGTGCAGACTAACTTGAAAGTGGGAGGTAAAATAAACCAAACAAATAAACAAAAAAAAAAAACTCCAGTTTAGACACACTTGTTTGATCATGTCGATAGATATTAATATTATTTTCTGTATAATTTAAGTTGATTTTTAAGACATTACACTTGAGGCAGCAGGTCTTGTAAATATAACAAACTGAATAATTAGCTCTTGGTAAATCAGACTTGCGTAGCTGACTGTGTGACATGCAGTGCTGCAAGTTTTCACTGTTCACCGTGTCATCAGGTGGGGATGATGACACTTAAATGTGACTTGGGGGAACTGAGGAGTTAACGTTGACAGGTCCAGCGGGGCCCTATCCTTGTCGATAGCCTAACCTCGATGTTTTAATCAATAGAGTTTCTTTTTTGTCCCTTCAATAAGCCGAGAGCTCGATAAGGTTGTCATCACAAATGACGCTGACGTCCGCGCTCTCAGCTCTTCCTTGGATAAACATGCCTTTATTATGCCAATAATTCTTTACCCCAGGGACGGGAGCGCGCACGGACGCATACATTGAGAGACTCTGCGCTGCGTAAAAGAGACACGTGCGGCTTCTCTTTTCTGTCTGGAGAGCTTAAATTAAAGGTCTGATGAGCGGATTTGGATAGAAGAGTTGCTTTAAAATCATCTGAAAGGTCTAATTCTGTCTTTCCCAAGAGTTCCCCTCAGCAATGACACAGGAATAGGTGTTTTAGAGGTAAACGCACTTTAATACACATGATTGACCCGTAAACGTCTCTCTGGACAAAACATTTTGTATGTGCTCCATTGGATTAAATAGATAACAGATAAAAGCCTGGAACATATATGGTCATCCACGACCGGTTCCCCAACTGATAAAACTCAGCGCCCCGCTAATAATACATGAAAGCATTACGCATCATGCAGATCTCACACAATAGACATTCAGACAGTCGCGACACACAAACACACAGGCCTGAAACACAGAGGTGACAGTGATTAAGGAGGTACTATAACAATGCACTCTATAACGATTAATAAACGAGGTCGTCTCGTTGATTGTGTGATGCCTAATTGACGACATCCAGTGCAATCAGCCTGGCCGTGGCCATGACGCACATCTTTGGCACATTTGAGGTATCTGTTTGTGTGTGCAGCTTTGTGTCTTTACATTTGGCACATTCAGCAGCACTGGTCAGGAGCAGGCAGCTGTAAGGAAGGTACTGGATATCTTAATCTTTTGCGCCACCATAGTCGTGGCGTAACGTGTATTTACGTCTGATTTCAAGTGGACACATTTTGAACCCATGGCCTTAGACAGCAATGGTATCGTTCTTATGAATACAATACACAATATAAAACAAATCTATAACTCAGAAATGGTCCAAATATTGTCCAAAGTCCCAAATAGTGCATTGACTCATTCTAAATGTCCACATATGTCATCCATCAATCAGGACTTTGGTACACCGTGTATGAGCTGTGATATATACAGGCCGCCTGTGGCCCAAAGAGGTAAAGAGGCAGTTGGTTCTTAATTGGAGGAGTAAGGGTCAGCCCCCGTGGAAGACACCGTGGAGGATGTAGGTGACGGAGAAGGGGGAGCAGAGATAGACTTCTCTGACTCTGCATCGTCCATTTTCTCTTGAATCCTCTCTCCCGGGTCTGAAGATGGAGCTTTGGTCGGCAGCAGCCCTTCTTTCTCCCTCTTCTTCTGCTTCATCCTCCGGTTCTGAAACCAGATTTTCACCTGAGTCTCATTCAGCTGAAGCGCAGCCGCGATCTCAACTCGCCGCGCACGGGTCAGGTACTTGTTGAAGTGGAACTCCTTTTCCAGCTCCGTCAGCTGCTTGGTGGTGAAGTTGGTCCGAACCGTGTTCGGCTGACCACCATAACCGTACTCCCCAGACCTCCCTGTAGACAGAGAAACAAATCACCGTGAACTTGCAGAGCAGAGATACCCATCATGTTCTCTACACACACACACACACACACACACACACACACTTAGACAACTGCTTGTGCCTGGGAGCAACTTTTACGCACCAAGAAGCAACTTTTACGCGACACTTGAAACATGCTGTAATACACTTGTTATAGGTCTAGAATAACACTAAAAGATAGCATCTGGCACTGTATATATTATAATACTTAATTATACATTAAGAGGTATCCACAGCCTTCTGTCTTGTGCTTTAAGTCAGCATAACACATTAAGAATATGGCGCAATCATGCAAATGTCAGATTCATGTCATGTCAACTTGCCTTTAAATGTGTTTACATTTATGTGTCCCACACAGAAAACATCTGGCAACACAGACTGACATGACTTCAATTTAAAGAGGGATGAGCAGTGTTGTTTACACACACATGGCACTTTCATTGCCATATACACACAGTTTGGCACCCACCTGTTTTTGGTGGGTTCCTCTTTACTTTCATCCAGTCAAAGGTCTGTGCAGAAGATGCGCCCTCAGACAGAGGTGAACAGCAAGCATCCAGGTGAGCTGCGTGCAGTGGTGACAGCGGGTTTGAGCACCCAGGAAAAGCTGCAGCTTGCTCGTGCCCTCCGGCATAGGCAGCGTGGGCATACTGAAGTTGACCCAGGGGGGCGGCACTGTAACCTTGGCGATGTTGAGAGACCATGGAGGAGGAAATGTTACCCGAGTACATCAACGGGCCGCATTGTGGGAATCCCGCTGTGGAATCTACTTCCTGGTTGAGTGCGTAATGGTTATACGTAGTACAGAAACTTTGTGGTCCATAGCTGGAGCTGCAGGCCGGATGGGCCCCATAGGCGAGACCAAGCGAGCTCGTAGTAGACTGGTATGACCCCGGCTGGTGAGGGATGCCATCAGGGGAAGCCCTGCTCGCCATGAAGCGGTCATCGGCCCCGCAATTGTTGACAGTAACCGCGCAGGACTGGAAAGTTGTAATCCCGTGGTCCGAGTGGAAAGCCCTGACAGAGCATGAGCCACCTTCGCCGCTCATCACCGAATAGTCTAAGAAGCTGCTCATTATAGCATTGTTCTACCGGGACAGAGGGACCGTCCGCTCTACAGACACCCTCTGATCTCTTCCTCTCTCCCCTCTTACCCTGAGTGACCGTGCCAACCTTTACCTATACTCTGTCCTTATCAGAGGAGGGAGGGGGCCGCACGGGCCGATATCAATGAACGGGTGCTGTCACGTGGGCCCGGGTCAGCCAGTGAGGTACTTGTCCTTATCCCCTTAGCCGGTGACAGATTGGTGTTTGAGTGGCTATTTAAATTCCAGGCGCTCGTCGATCAAGGTGACGCGCGTCGCCACTAATGTATTGGCCGAGCAAACAATGAGCTGGGAGGCAGACGGCGGTGGACATGCTCCGGGGTCGCATGAAGAGCGGGGAACGGCAAACACGGCGTCTTCTAACCCCCGCTGTGCGCTCTCTTGCCCCGGGGAAAGATTAACGTTTCACCCTCTGCAACCTCTCCACGAGGACGACCTAGCACTCTGACCTCAGGTACGGTATTTTTGGAAGAGGTGAAAAGGTGTGCGTGCGTGCGGGCGGGCGTGCGTGTACGTGTTGGTGCGTGTGTCCTCAGTGCGTGTCAGTCTTCGTCCGCGCATAACAGCCGTGATGTTGTATATATAATAGTGTCATTCTCTCCTAGATGGATGGATAGCTTAGAATGTGTGTGCCACCGCCACAGGCTATGGTGGGCTATCAGTGTCCCATTCCAATGCGAAATGTTTCACGCTTTAACACTGTGAGGGATTTGCTCAGCAAATATTGTCACAGTGTGACAGTCAGGGAGAGGTGGGGAGGTTTCACTCCTGACACAAGCAAAAAGTACTCCAGTTCAGTCAAAGGGAGCGTTTTTATCTAACTTTACTTCCCATCAAGGTCGCATTAGAAAATGTTTGGCTGCTTTTCAGTAACTTATTTGCTGGGAGGTCACAGGTGATGTAACGACAAGACAACATATTAAACATTAAGATGATGCGGTATTAATTTTTTCCCTCCCAGGGTCATGGGGTCTGCTATCTACTCTGATTTCACTCCCACATGTATTCATTATGCATGTATAGTGATCAAATGATCTGATAATGCTAGGCCCTTCGTGGAGCTAATGCGCCCATATAGCCTGAGGTAGCGAGTGTGGGCTGATTATCCTGTTAAGTTCATCAAATAAAGCTGTTGGAGAAATTAATGGCCACAGAAAGCTGCGATGGAAAAAAAAAAGCCAGCAGAGAGGTGGGGAGTGGGGAGTGTGTGTGTGTGTGCGTGGGAGAGCTGCGGTATAGCGATAGCAGGGAGCAGGACCAACCTCTCACTGAGGAAGGAAAAGAAAGAGGAGGGGAGGAGGGAGGAAGGGAGGAAGAAGAAGGGATCACATGGTGGGGTGAGCGCCCCCACTGGCCATATGTGGTTGAACACCCGAACTGCTCTACAGTGTGTTCATAATGTGTAATGATAGTGTGTTTCAAAGTAACTAAGTACTGTTCGAGGCATTTTTAAGGTACTTGTACTTGAATATTTCCATTTGACGTTACTTCGTACTTTTGTTCCACCGTATTTTAAAGCGAAATGTTTTTTTGTCCACTCCATTTGTTTACCTCATGTACTTAGGGTCTATTTTTCAGATTTTACACAGACAGCCTATGATGAAGTTTAGGAAATTATGCATTTCTATGAATCAATCGACCCAACAGTATAAAGAATTTAGCACCTGCTCGAGCAGCATCATTATTAAAGTGTAGTTATTAGTAATAATAATACGATCATTTAATATGTGATGAGGCAATACACTGACAGGAGGTATTCTGCTGCAGAGTGATTAAGTCATATTTTGAATATGATTACTTTCTACAATGTGGTACTACTGTTGCTTAGCTAAGGGGTCTGAATACTTCCATTCCTTTGAGCTTAAAGTGTAAATATGATTTAATATAAGTATCATGCTAAAGTAAAATAAAAAAAAAATCTAATTTCAAATTTGATACTTAAAGTTTTCATCTCTTTCAAGCTCATAGAATGTTAAAGAAACTGATGCAAACTTCCCACCAGTGGAAAAAAAAAAAAGCGCAGTGGGGTCAATACTACCCCCTCAACACACACACACACACGCACACACAGCCCCTCCTTTTCTCCCCCTCTGTCTTCCCAGCTGCCTCTGCAACAGTAGTGAGTGGGCGCAGTGGATCATTGCCTTGCCTGCCTGTAGGAAACTTCGCCAGGCCTTGGAGCTCTCTTGGCTCTTTGTGTGAACACATGTGCGCAGAAAGGGCGCGCTGTCTCGGAATGATTTGGTTATACAGGCCCTGTGGTTAGTCACTGGGCGCTGGAGTGTAGGAGTGTAGAGGACCCCCACCTCTCTCTCTCTCTCTCTCTCTCTCTCTCCCCACTCTCTCTCCCCACTCTCTCTCCCCACTCTCTCTCCCCCTCCCTTCCTCCTCCCTTCCTCTCTTTTTCCCCTATACCCCCCTCCTTAAACATACACACTCACATTGACACACACACTCCAGTTAACCAGTAATGTTCAGCCAGTCGATGGGCTGCTTATGGCTTCCAGATTATTCGATAAACCGCCGCTGAACTCTCGAGCTTATGAATTTCGCACGTGTAGATGAGTTTCTGGATCGATCCGTGCAGGCCGCCGTCGCAACCGGTGGTTAGTTTTGCTGTTCTCACACACAAATCTGTTGTCGGGGAACAACCTATTGAGTCAAGCTGTGAATGAGCTAATAAATGATTCCCATAAGTCAACTCAAGTGCAATACAATAGAGCAAGAACATTCATAATTCCTATATTGACCTCTAAGACTTGCTACTGCTCTAGTAATGTTGTAAAAATCCCCCCCAAAACGCACAAACTCTCTTGATGAAGTAAGCTAGATATTGCATAATGATCCTCTCTCTGCAGCTATTCTTAGTAAATGCAGGTTTGATAAATTACATGGAGTCTAGAAGTAGTCTGTTTTGAGTTTGGGCTACTTTTAACACACGGGGAAAATAGTGCAGCCTCATAACCTGAACAGGCAGCTACTGCATGCTGCCGCTGTCGCCGAGCCAGAGCCGTGTTTAAACAAGCTATAAAAATGAATTATTACCAAACGCATGCAGAGACTCAGCCCCCTTTTAGCCCAGGAATTGGGGAGTCCCGTATGAAAATGTAAGTGAGGTTTTATTTGTGCACATTACGCCACAATTGGTCTCCTTAATGTCCGTCTCATTCATGCCACGGAGTGATTTATGAGCTCCTGAAGGCAAACATGGCTCGGGTATTTGCCTGCAACATGCACACAATGTTAAGAGCCCTGTCATGCTCAGATCCGTGCGGCCGTATTTGCTTTTATTCTGCAAAGTATGAAGTTTGAAGGTGAAAATAAAATAATCTGGGTTGGGGTTTCTTCTGTAGGTAGTATGAAATGGTGCTAAAATGTGCGTGTAACTCTGAATAAAATCTAAAAGGAATTTAATCAAAACAAATGCTACTTTTCATTCAATAATTTGTTAATTAAATGATAATTAGCCGAGATTTAAGAGTCATTTAACCAGCCTACATTTTAAAAAGTTTGTCACCAAAGTTTTAAATAACAAAATGGATTCCCTTCATATAATACAGACGTGTTATGTTTTAGCAGGTCCAAACTATTTTAAATAACCTATATATAGATTATGCTGAAATTAAATTCTGCAATAAAAGTAAAATTCCAAAGTGTGTGTGTGTGCCTTCACAACTCGCGGGCTAGACTATTTATATTCATTGCCAACCTGTTGTTACATTTGCATAACGTCTCTATCTTTACATGCCCTACTTCTTTTATTTTGCATATTTTCTACATGAATAATTCAAGCAAAAAAAAAAAAAAAATATTCAACCTGTAAATAGAAAAAGGAACGAGTCAAAACACCAGGAGAAAAAAAAGGATTGTAGCAAGTTAATTGTATTCTAACAAAAATATCCAAGACATTGGAAGCTATACAAAAATAAAAATGACCAGGTTCCATAGGCCTAATATTGTATAATTATTCACATACACTCATAATTTCCATTCCAAGAGATCAATTTGTTATGGTAATTACAAGTCACTTTGAGTAGAGCTATTTCAGTGATTTCATTTCATCCTTACCTTGTATTAATCGTCAAGTCAAATATCAACAGAATAAATGTGCCGAATATACAAATAACATCAGAGTTAATACCATCGTAGCCTGATATTTACTGTCCCCCCAAAAAAGAGAAAAGTTAACGTGATTGATTTCACTTAATAGTTCAGATGCTGCAGATCGATTGTAGTTAGAGACTCCGAGAAAAAATAGAAACTGTCCGTAGAAATGTCCACGGGGCTGTCCAGAGACTCTGACAAGCTCGGCGACGCTGCATCGGAGAGCTGTAGGCAGGAATCCGAGGAGAAAGGTTGAAAATCGTGTATAGAAACATCCAGGGCTGGAGGACTATCGCCATTGTCCGGGCCAGATGCCGAGCCTGGGCCCATTGTTGACATGCAGCCCGGAACAGTGGGTGACGGGTTGGGAAAATGTTTCAGATTTTTGTCATTGCTGTTCAGCGGCGCAGCAGCAAAGCCCATGGACTCGCTATTGTGGAGCTGCTGTGTGGAGCTAAGAGAGTTATTCTGAAAGGAGCAGGTATCTCTCTCCAGCAGGGCCCCGCTCCGTTCGTACAGGGGGCCTTCGTCCTCCTCGTCGCTCTGGATGCCGTCCTCGGCGCCCGGCCCTTTCCCTTCCCCGTTGTGGTTCTCCTTGCTCTGCGTCTGCCGCTTGTGCTTCATGCGCCGGTTTTGGAACCAGACTTTGACCTGCCTCTCGGTCAGGTCCAGTAGGGCCGCTATTTCCACCCTCCTCGGTCGGCAAAGATACTTGTTGAAGTGGAACTCCTTCTCCAGCTCCAGCAGCTGTGTGTTGGTGTACGCTGTCCTCAGCCGACGGGAGCCCCCTCCTCCCCCAGCGCTCTCCACAATCTCAGGCGAGCCTGGAAAATAAGCACCACAGTAGCGTGGGATTAAAACGCAGGACACAACAGTTACATAACCCCTGTGCCCGTGGATCTAACGTTATGGCTATCACAAGCCACCAGAGAGTGGCTCACAACACGCTGCAGCAAAATGGCCGCTGGAGCCACTGACCAAAGCTTAAAGCCTGTAAACTCTTCATCCATAAAAAATAATGACAGCATAAAGATACTCATCAGATTGTTTTACACATAAAGATCAAATCCAGCATGAGCGTGAAGCAAACACAGTGCAGTATAAAAGCAGCGAGGTCCAGGCTGGTGTGGGATACTAATGAATGCTCCAGCTGCCCTCCTCGGCAACGGCACTCCATCACTCTTCATTACTGTCACACATCAAAACTCTGCTACGGCTCGGGGAATAAATCATCTTACATCACCAAACTTTACCCAAACTTTTTTTTTCTTGCTTCACACACAATCACAGCAAAGCAATAACCATAAATCTATCAGAACAAAACGTTTCCAGCCTATTTGTTTTTGTATATATATTTTTTTTCAGGAAAGGCCTCAGCACTGAGCTTTAATTTTTAGCAACAGATAGTAAACACTTTTGCTCTAAGTGTTTTGAAATCACCCACCTTTCGGAGAGAAGCACACAGGTCCATTGGAGATGGCGGTAGCGGTGGAGGTCGGCAGGTGGTTCCTCTTGGAGGCTTTCTTCTCCCGCATCCAGGGGTACTCCGGGGGTAAGGAGGCTGTGGGCAGCGGGCTGCATCCGTCGGGGCTGTGTCTGGGCCGGCCGTGCCGCGGATGGCTGCCCGGATTGAGGCTGGGAATGGTCTGCTCAAAGGGAGGAGGAATCAGTGTCGGGCGTGAAAGCGTCGAGCTCTTGATTGATGAACTTTGAAATGAATCAGCGACAGGGGGGAAAGATGTCAGGCACTCAGCAAGCGACGGCTGACTATTGATAAAACCGCTCTCTCGCTCGAATTCGTAATTCATCTCCGCTCCCTGAGAGCCGAGGAAAGTTTGCACGCGTATTTTTTATAAATGTTGCGGCTCAGCGAGGACGAGAAAGAAAAAATCATTAAAAAAATCTCCTGGTGGTGTTTTTTCTATTTCACTGATTACGGCCGTATGGGGACCGAGCTACTATTAAACTATTGAATTCATGGAGACAAGGTTGAAATTGGACCGAATTGCCTGTCACATGATTACCTCTGCCCAATGACAATTTGGGGTTTAATCAAAAGAAGCCACTGTCTGCCTGATTGATCCAAAAACTCAGATGAAGAACGCCTCGCTCAGCTGGGGGACGACTGTTTTTATTTACATCTTTGTCCGCTCAGTTTATCCTCCTCTTGCCCCTCCAGTCCAGTCCACTAAGCTACAAAATGTGTTTTTTAAGAATGGCTGACGCTCACTATTACAGGGAAGGAGCCCAGCCTAGGGTGCGCGGATTCGTGCACTCCTCTTTCTCGTATTGTTTGAGGATGTCAGTCGAGAACGCCCCCACCACACACACACACACAGACACACACACACACACACACACACACACATTTCACCCCAGTAGCTATTCATACAGGCAAGAGTCTGGCTTCAGATGTGAAAAAAAAGCATACCCCCAAAAACTGATATTGAGACTTCTCGACAGAAGCAAACCCCAACGATCCAGTCTGTTCAGTGCCCGTGGACTCCAGTATAGATGGGATTCTTCAAAGATGCATAATAATGAAATATGCAGGGCATCCATTGACATGTGTTGCAATAAAAAGCGCATCCATTAAGTTAACACTGACGGATATGACACGTTCAGACCATTTCATCCCATAACAGCTGTTTGACATTTACAGATCAGGTCCAGAAAGTTGTAAACACATACACACTGATGTGTGTGTGTGCGCGCGCTCACAAACATTATTTTATTATAGGCTTTTTATGCGGCCTTTATTAGATATGAAAGGATATTTAAAAAAAAAAAAAAAAACTGGTATTAAAGGTTTTTCGTTTATTCCAGTAAAGGTCGATTTTATGAGGAGGTCATGCGCGTCCATGTGCGTGAGCATACCCACAAACACTATGGTGAAACACAAGGGAGCTCTCTCAAGCGTCACATTTTTCCATAACCAAAAGCTGCCATGATTGTTGGGTTATTTTCAATGTTGTGCTCATATTTACAAAGCTTTCACCTTCGTGTTAGGAGTGGAGAAGCACGAGGCTAGACCAGGGTTTACTGGGAGGACAGGAGCTACAAAGGCGTCTCACTGTGTGTTTCCAAGTATCAATTCTACCTGAAATTGAAATGAAGCAAACAGCAACCCGTTCACAATCGACCATTTACAACGAATCCATTTGCAGCGTTATTATGTAGATGGCAGTGTTATTGAATGGCTGCTCCCCGCAGTGTTGCAGTGGTTTTTATAGCCCTTCCAGTATAATCTGTGAAAGCCACATTTGGGATGTTTTTCGTCAAGCAGTATGTTGTATTTTCATTCATTCAGAAAAAAATATAATAATATGCCTTAGTGAGTAAGAGAGAGGAAAGAAGAGAAGTGGTAGGCCTCTCTCAGTTTGTTGCTTATATACCAAACAAAGAGTCCTGGAAGCCTGTGCGCGATCAATCTTACTCGCCAAAAGGTCTGACAGCTCGGTGCCCTCACAACACATTTAAGGCTTCTAACTCTCCCCCGGATCAAATGCAGCCAGGAAGCGGCGAGAAACACTGGCCACTCAGATTAGAACCAGTTTCTGCTCGCAGTTATAGCCAGGCTATCGCTGGAGGGGAGGTTTTAAAAGATAAATAAGAATCCAGCTACACAAGATGCGACCATTTCCTTTTTTCAGGAGGAGGTAATGCGCCAACGGTGAGTAGGGTGAAGCAGCTTCTCCACCTGGCTTTTATCTTTGAATTGTGAACGCAATTTACAAAACGACATGTATTTGTCGTTTTGGGGAGACATGCAGGGTTTGTGAGGGGACCAGACCTTGTGGTGAAGGACAGAGTTGCTAGGGGAAGAGATGGATGGCTTTTTTGGAATTACGCACAGGCTTTGTGTGCAGGGAAAGGAGTGGGTGGCGGCATTTAGTGGACCCCAGCCTGTCCTACACACTTGTCTTTACAGCAGGATTGATTTAAGACCACTTTCCCACGGATGGAAATGCAATGAAACAAATACAAATCTTCTGTTTCAGTTAAAACGTTATTTATGTGCTACCTGCGTATGGCACATATGGGCCAAATCAGTGTCTCGCTGTGTGTGCGTGTGCATGTGTGTGTGTGCGTGGATCTCTTCTCAGTGTGTGTGTCTGTGTTGGATGCAGAAATACTCAGTGCATCAGCTTTTTTTTTTTTTTTCTTTTTTACTGTGACACACCATGGTTCAATTGTTCTAGGTTTCCCTGCTAACCATATGTCAGGGCTGCTAATGTTCATGCCCTCTTATATCAATCAGATTGGACTGAAAATGATTTCTTGGTGCAAAAAACAGTGTGAACAAATAATACTGCAGTTGCACAAAGGCATAACAAAACATGAAGAGTAAACATGGTGCAAAAAGGTTTTGATAAATTGATAAAGAAAAAAGAAAAAAAAAATCTCTGCATTGGCTCCTCAAAGAAATTAAACATGTCCAAAATAATAGAATCATTTTAGCCCCATGTGTGCAAGTATTATATTTTTAAAAATCCAACAAATTACTGTAAACAATGAAATTTAAACAGTAAAAAAATGTATCATTAATTCTACGCAGACCCTTCATTTTTAACAAAATACACACAGAAATACACTGCCGTTTTCTCCGCTTTTCTCTGACAACCATCCACATGACCGAGACATTTTAGTGTTGAACTGCCATCAGCGAAATCTGTTAAAAAAAAAAAAAAAAAAAAAAAAAAAAAGAGATAAATAAGCCCCCCCGTTCCGATTCTACTTCAGCCTGTATCCTCTCTGACCGCATTTGAGTGACTGAACATATCGATGAATTATTTTTCAAACGATTTCTCATTTAGCTTGTTGTCTTCTTGCAGAATCTCCATGAAGGGCCCGGGTGACATTTTTATTATTATGGATGTGCCCACGCAGCTGAGATGAGAGGAGGGGAGAAGGCCACCCGAGAGTTTTCTTCACCGTCGAGTCAAGAGGAAGGGAGGAAAAAAAAAAAATTAAGTAGCGTTTATTCAGTATTTGACTTTGTCTGCAGCCATTTCCCTCCATGCTACTGAATATTAAATATGACCACTGCTTTCACATTATTGTGTATGCATGGCTATTATACAAACAGAGATTTACTAGTTATCATCCACGGTTTATTATTGAACTGCTAACATTTTAATGTGGCCAATTAACCTTCTCTTATATTGCCAATTGTCTAAAAATGTGTTTTTTTCCCTTTTCTATTAACACCTTTACAATTCTGCACCGTCATGAAATATATAACAACAATAATAAAACGTAACAATTACAAAACTAGAAATATATTTTGACTTCTTTTTTTAATTCAAGAAACTGTCTGTCGTGTTTATTTTTGTGACCACGTGAAATGCTTCTGGTGTGTCCAAATTAAAACTACAAGATTTGCTGCATTTATTATTTCAATTCTTTTATTTATTTCTTCGAACTGGAGCAGCATGGAATGTGTGACATCGAAAAAAAAAATGGATGATGTCTTGTTTCTTTTTTTTTTTTTTTTATTCTTCAATAAAGAAACTGCTAACGTGTGTCCTTCTTTCCACCCTTATTGCATGACTGATTGATTTTACATTCGCTGAGAAAAGGAAACACCTCCTCGAAGAAGAAGAAGAAGAAAAATTGGAAACATAGCCTATAATAGCAACATGGTGTGGTGTGCTGCTGCTGTTGCTGTTGCTGAGGAGCTTCTGCAGACTACATGTATGGACTGGAAAAGGGTCGAGACGCTAATTTTTCCAGCAACCTTCTCCCCACACAAAGATCGCAGAGGTGTCAAATAATACTAAAGGACTCTTTTATCTTTACACCGAACAAAATAAATAACATTAGAAAGTCCAATAGAACAACACAAGCAAGGGGGGGTTGCGTGTAAGCTCATGACCCTTGTTTTTGAAAATGTATTCCCCTCATAAATCCCAAGTCGTGGCTCTTGAAGGATCCTTTCACAAGTGCAACAAAATGCAAAATAACACAATTCTTCAACTGCGGATAAATAAACGGACAAATTCACATTAAAATGAATAACATATGTTCATAATACCCTGTTTGAGTTTCAATTTTAAAACAAGATTTTTTTTTGGAAAAAAAAAAAAAAAAAGATTAAATAGGCCTTATGAATATACTGTGCCCCCCTCCCTCCCGCTCTAGACGTCCTACAGCCCAGATAAAGGTCTTTGTGAGACAATGACACGAGCAAATAGAGAAAAATTCAAGCAAGTCATGATTATTTATCCTACGCTACTTCACACATCAAACTATAGGAAACATAAACAAAGGCGGAGAGAAGGTGGGAGCCGTGAGGAGGCGCAGAAACAAAGCAGTAATGTGTCTGGAGGTGGATAAGACAATGGGCGGAGTGATCCGGGCTGCGCCACCGCTACAGATGCGTCAGTTTGGGCGCTTCCTGGATTCTTCCCTGAGAGTAGTGCGGCGTTAGGTCTGTGTACGTCGGTGTCGGATCACACACTCCGTGGTGCTGACTGTTGCCCATTGTGATTGCTCCATTGTAGTCCATATTTGCGGACGGCGGGTGCGGGAGATGGGTCAGACCGAAAACAGAGGTTCCAGAATTAGGCATTGAGTCGATGTAACCTCCGCCGACATAAACAGGGCTGCCCTGCATGTGCGTCCCATAGTTGCCATTGCCTTGGAGAGGATGCGCGTCATACTCGGGCGTGGCCGAGTCGGTCCCGGGATATCTCTTCTGGGAGGGCGGGCAGTTGTTGAGGGAGCTGTTCAAGGGAGGGGGATATGACGTGGCCATACCGTATGCATTTTGATGAGGTTTATTGTAAGACGTCGGCGACTGGGAGTCATAAGGTACACTGTTTACAAGAGAATGCATAGAGTTGAGGTATCCTACGCCTCCTCCACCACCGGAGGCCGGGCCCACAGGACTCCGAGGGGACTGTCCGCCAGGGGAAGGCATCATTCCGACGCCTTTCTGATCCTTCTTGTATTTCATCCTGCGGTTCTGGAACCAGATTTTGATCTGTCTTTCTGTGAGGTTGAGCAAGTTGGCCATCTCCACCCTCCGGGGTCTGCAAAGGTACCGGTTAAAGTGGAACTCCTTCTCTAGCTCCACTAGCTGGGCGCTGGTGTAAGCTGTCCGGGCCCTCTTCGATGCTGCTGACCCTGGAGGACTCTTGTCTCCGGGACAACTCTCCACTGTCAGGGAGGAGGACGGGGAGGGTGTCAATCAGTAATCCATTACAGACAGACATTTAGAGAGAGAGAGAGAGAGAGAGAGAGAGAGAGAGAGAGAGAGAGAGAGAGAGAGAGAGAGGTATAGAGGCAGAGACAGGGGAGTGAGAGTGAAAGCAAACCGTGTGACAACACGCACACAGCTGATAACAGAACTTTCAACCATCAAGGAGGGGGTGGGGATGGTGAGCAAACAGTTTACTAGATAAATATGCCCTGCTTCACTACTTAAATAGCTGTTTTATCATCACTTTCCCTCTCTCCTCCTCCCCCTCACTCCTAATGTATGTGCGTGCACGTGTGCGCTTGCGCGTGTTGCAAACATCGCAGCATTTTGATAAATCTGTTTCCCACTGCAAAGCACAGGGGTTATCATGTGGGCTCCATAAGACAATTAACAATCAATGTATGGACACTGCGCCTGCGTACTTGCCCCACTAACTGTATACGAAAAAATGGAACTGTAGGTCAATATCTGATATGGAACCAGGTAACCTCAGATTTCCTACTAAAACATTTTGACCCTCATCTCCCCCTGTATGGTCACAGTGTAGCACACGCGTAATGCAAACACAAGCATTGTGTATTCCTTCGGGTGTATAAAGCAGCTCGCCTTGCCCTCCCTGATAAGCCACCCCTTCTAAGAGGCTGGAGCTTGGCTGCAGAATAGAAAGATGTTGGTCTACTTACCGCCATGGCAGACGGCCAACACTTAATAAATTTCACTACCTGTCGCCCAAACCTGGAGCAAAAGGAATGCAGCATGACATAACCTGACCCTTCGGGTTCTTAAAGAGATGTAAGAGAAGTTAACGCGAGGAATGCCGACGTATGTAGGGCAATCACTTGTGCTAATGATTATTATTGTATGATTATTTGTGAATTCATTTTTAAAAGTCTAGTTAGTTTGATTTATAAAAGACACTGGCTTTGGAAATGTGTCTTGAGTGCAGGATTATTGTCTGGCGTGGGTGCGTAAAACGTGCGTAAAAGACTTTTCATAAACGTTAGCACCTGAGAGTTTTGTTAAAACTAATGAAAACACCTTCCCCAAAATAAATCACAATGAAGGGCGACACACTGCTTTGCATTTTAATTTCTTACTGCAGAAGAGTATAGATAACTTAATTTTAAATTTACGCAAAGATTAGAAAATGAGAGGGCCGTGGGAAGGTGAGCATCTCTGAATTTTTTTAGATTAGAGTGTTTATTTACATAGAGCCAAACAGAAACCCCCACCCTGATGCACAAACTCTTCCTTTAATTACAAAAGCAAGATCTGGCTCACTTAAGTGCGTAAAGCGTGCGTGAAAAAAGCACGCGCCATAATGTTTGCATTTTAGCTCTTACTGTACAAAACCATCTATAGCAGAATGAGAAGATTAGCCATTTAATATACAAAATATGAACGTCACAGGACGATGAGCATCATTTAAATTAGCTATATGCAAGGAAACACCCTAAACCCGCATTCCCCCACCCTGACCTATCAAGTTTTCTTACCATTAAACAGCAGGATCACGTGCGTAAAACACGCGTAAAAGTATTTCCGTACATCAGCGTGTTGTTAAAAACTAAGAATTAACATTCCCTAAACATAAATCATAATTCACTTAATTGAAAGGTGCAACCTTACTTTACATTGTAGTAGACTACCTGTAACCTTATTAGAAAATGACCTACTTAAATTTACAAAATAAGAACGCATCTCTTTTTTATGTTGGGTCTGTGTAAATGAAAAACCCCAAAACCGTGACCCACAAAGCTTTCCTCTCATCATAACAGCAGGATCTGGCTGTGCGTAAAACGTACCTAAAAGGTTAGCACTTTTACGGGTTGTTAAAAACTAACGAAAGCACCATCCCAAACATAAATCAAACTGAACTTTGCCTTCGCACGTCTTTACTTTCGTTTGTCGAACATTACCTGCACCCTCATTGAAATGTTACCAACAAAATTTGCATAATAAGACGGCCATGGGAAGATGTGAATCTCTGCATTTTTATGTTGGCTCTATGTATATAAACACCCTCCCCCCTAATCACACACCCCCCTCCCCACTCTGGCCCACCAAGCTTCCCTCTAATCAAAACAGCAGGACAAACTGAAACAACTGTTGTGCGTGTTTGTTTGTTGTCTCTCCGGGAACATTGTGTGATCAGTGGAGATGCGTGTTTACAGTAGGGACAGGTCAGCTGCAGGGCACAGGGACAAATGCTGGGATATTATCTGGAGTTTCATTTTTGAGAATTTTCAAGAAGATGTGACCAAATCTTTGCATGATGTGGGTGCATTTAAATATATACCTGAACATATAGCCTGCCTGTGTCATGGACGTGTTGATTATATATTTTTTTCAGTTCCTGAATGACTTTAGCATCCCTCAGAGGAAACAACATATGTATATAATGCAATCTAACCCCACAAACCAATGATTTAAAAATTACAGAGTAATTTGCCCTGACAGAAAAAGGGGAGATGATTACCTTTACAGGGGTATTGTCCTGTTGCGGTTTGACCCACTCCCTGCTAACACCTTACCACCCACTCACACCCCCTATGTATTGTGTCCTCCCTCAACAAAACTCATGTAACTTTCTGGTCAGAGGCTATCAAGTTGCGTATATGTCAGCAGCAGTGTTTAGTACCTGAACTGGAGCTACTGGTGGGTTTCTGCTTGGTGTTCTGACGGGATTCCTTCATCCAGGGGAAGATCTGTTTGCCGCGAGCAGTAGAGGTCGGGGAGCCGTTCTTGGCACTGGGTTGGTTGGACCCGTTGCTTGTGTTTTGGCTGATAGCACCGGGGGACTGTGAGGGAGGGGGTGGGCCTGACACCGGCACCTGCGGTTGATTGCTTTCGGGATGAACCTTAGACTGCGACGCCTGAATGGCTGTGGTCCTGTCGCAGCTCTCCGCCATCTCCCCCGGCTTCTGCAGAGCCACGGAGCCGTCAGGAGACTGCAGGGAGCAGGCAGGTCGATGGTACTCACTTTCCACATGAGAGGCCCGGGGATATTGGACCTGATTGGCATCATAACTGAAGCCATTTGCGCTTTGATATGGGTAGCCACTGTAAATTGCGGAGCTGTCGTAGTAGGTTGCCTTTTGCATCTCGCCGTTTCCCAATATTTATTTCAGAAACTGACAGGGTCTTGACACCCTTGTAGAATAACATTGGCACCCCGTGGTCACGTGACGCCTCTCCGCCAATGGCCTCCTCGGGTGAACCTAGGGTTACAAGAAGCACTGTGAGGAGAAGAAATGGTGGCGATCCATCTTACTTTTCAATACAGGCCTGACACTGGAGACTATGGAAGCAAGATAGGGCCAACACTTCTGTAGACTATTACCGTTTACCTTATGGCTTACACAGGGCACAAAGGCACGCACTAACCTTGTATTACCATCTGTGCCAAACCACATCAAAACAAAAAACCTTTTCAAAAGCATTTCAGATTGCCAAATCAATTTTAGGAGCTAACAAGAAGCTGCATGACATTTTAAACCTCTGAGCTTATTAACAATGAAACTGAATATAGAGTTACAGTTCACGCAAAATGCTGTATAGGTAAAAAGAAAAAAAAGGAGTGCTTTAGGAAAAGCTTATTAGCGGGTTACCACGAAGGAAAATAATATTTCTGTTACATTGTTATTGTACCAACATGGCTGTCAACACGATATCTAATTTCCTATGCAGCAGGTGAAAATATTCCGCATATTCCCACAGACTTTTAACCCATTTATGTTGTTCGCTGCCTATAAGAAAAGGAATCTTTCTCAGTAACAGGGTAGACCTCAATACGCCGTGCTTCCCTGGCCACCTGGCGCAAAGCATAAACAACCGCATTCTCTTCTTTTTTCTTTCCTTTCTTTGCATGCATGCTACAAGATGAATGAGAGAGCCAAGAGGGAACCTGAAAAACCGGGCGGGCATCCGTGCATCTCTATGACCACGGTGTGAACTTTTCCTCGCAGGCCCATAATAATGACTGCTGTCGGTGCTGTCTACGCGGCGGCCCGTCGCGGTGATATATGGGGGTCAGTGAGCCGGGACGGCCTGCTCGGAATGAGCGACCCGGTGAGCAGCCAAGCCCGGTACTCAGGCGGACAGAAACCTGGGATGGCACAGCTAGAGTCTGCTCCTAAACCGCCATAATTCACGCAGGTAACCATGGGGATCAGCCTTTAAGAGATTACTGGGGAAGCTATAAACCATAAGATACACAGGGTCATCTTTAATAGGGTGAGATTACTAATGAAAGAGGAATATTTAATGTGGACTCCCTGTGTTTTTACCACTGGCATTAAAAAACAGTAACATGCAAATAATAATAATAATAATAATAATAACAATAATAATAATAACAATAATAATAATAATAATAATAATAATACATTTGAACACAAATCTCACATTTAAAGCCGCTCTATTCATTTATAATTTGCAGATCATTTGGTGACTAAATAATGTAATTAAAAACGTAAATTCAAATAATACGACTAACTTTAACTTCTTTTTTTTAAACCAACAGGCCCTGGTGTGATGTCCGCAAATGTGATCCCAACAATAACGATGTTACTACTGTGGGCTGCAGGAAAAAAAAATATTACTTGTTTATCTCACAATCCATAGGTAGCCTATAGTCTAGTCCCGGAGCACACCCATAACCACAATACATTTTCATTAAATGAACATAAACAAATGAAAATGTCGAACAACTCTGGGTCTGTGCAGCCGTGCATAACAAGAAGCAAATCAGTCTAAAATGAGCCCCGAGCTTGCCCTCAATGCAGCTAAACCGCAGAGTGAGAGAAGGTGTCTTCACTATATCTGCACTCACGATGACCTGGAAGAGATATCAGAAAGCTTTGTGGAGTATATCTCTAGGCGAGCCATTGCGAGAGTCATAAATGGCAGAGAAAGAGAGACAAATGACAGACTTGAGCTTCTCTAACGCGGTGCAGCCTGCTCCACGTTAGAGAAAATCTGGCTGCCTGACTGTGTGTGTGAACTCTTCCTGAACCGAGATCTAAGTCATACGGTGATAAATCACCGCGCGACACACAAACTCCGCCATTTACAACCGAGGGGAGCCTATTTCTGGCCTGCTTACCTTATCCTCTGACGACGAATGCAGAGCACCGAGCGATATTTTCTCATTCAGCGACGAAATCGATCAAAGCAGTAATCCAGAGGAAAAAAGTTTAAAGGAAGGGCTGGCTGGGTGAAGCAGCAGCAGCAGACTGCGCCCTGCCATACACGAGGCATTAGCAGCCACAACAAAAAAAAAAAAAAAAAGGGAAGAGCCGAGAGAAACCCCTTTCCTTTCTTGCTTTCTTTTTTTCCTACTCGACGTGGATGATGGGTAAACCGAGATTACGAAAGCAGGCGTGAGCAGTCAGGTCAGCGAGATAAGAGTTATCTGGCCCCAAGATTGAATTTATCGTCATGCTATAGAGCAATGACCAGGGCTTCATAGCAATATTAAACTCAGTCAAGTCTATGCTGGACTGTGATCCTTCACCAGTACCAAGCAGACACCAGTGAACTGCCCCGAACCAGAGCGTCACCATAGACAAAAAAAAAAATTATGCAAATAAGAAGCGCCTTGGAAAGCCAGTTCAAATCAAGTGGCTGCCTCTCCTCCTCCCCCAACCAAATGAGGTAGTGTGTCTAGAAAAAAATAATGCATCGTTAGAAATAGCATGCAAGTCCATCAGTAAAGTGTTTTAAATCTCTCTTTTTTTGTTGTTGTTGTTGCTCTCTCTTATTATTTACTCCACGTCCTGCAGTGGAATTATGGGCCCAGTGCATGAGATGAGGGGAGAATACAAAGGAATAATCAGCCGCTGACCATGCTGCATTTCCATTTCCACGGGACATAAAGGGCTTCTATCCACAGGCTTAATCATTAACCCGCATTTTTTGCATATGATTCTCAATCTTTTGGCACAAGGAATTCGTTTTTCGTTCATTTCAGCGTCAGGTATTCTACTGCATGCATGGCCTCTCCAGTGAAGAGTGCAACACAATATATACATATATATTTTTTATGTTTTTTAAAGATTAAAAAGCACAAGATCAAAGCAGTTGTTTCGATGTATATCAAGGGAAAACCCCACCGGGAGCAGGGTGTGAAAAATGGGAAGAAGTTTCATCACCAAAAGGCAAAGCGGAGGACATGCAGCGAGGAGCAAGGGAGAAGAGAGCCGGCAGCAGGGGGAATCCCTCTGCATGGTAATGCTGGCTTTTGCAGCCAAAAGGAAGAATGAAAAAAAAAAAAATTAGATTTATGTCCTCTCAAGCTTCCCCGGGCTGTAAACACGTCCAGAGCTGCAGCTTCTCTGCTGGTTTCAGGCTCTGGGACAAAATTCAATGACACAATTTAAAAGAAAGGTAGAGAACACACGGACGGCGTGGGAGGGTGAGTGGGACAAAAATTCACGCGTGAGGATTTTTTTTTTTTAGCCAACTCGGCTTTTTCTTTTTCAAACCAGAGTAGTCACCCTGTATAATTATTTACCTCTTTGTGTTCTGCTAAAACGCTGATTCGTCTCTCTCTTTAATTTTGCCCTGAGCAGAGGGTTAAATGTCATTGAGGTGCTGGTCTTATGCTGCCATGCTGCCGTGCGTAATAAGGCGTAAAACAACGTGGAGGAATAAAATGTTGAAATGTTGATGGAAGAAAAAAAAAAAAAGTAAAACTTCAGTGCAGTAAACTATAGCAGCTACAAGCAGATGGCTTTCACAGAAAGTAGTTTTTGAAAGGAGTGAGGCACCGCTCCAAGAGCTGCGATTCCCCTCGTCACTTTTATAGTGACAAATTACACCACAAAGACAAGTGGAAGAGAAGGAATTATTGCTCTCGGGCTGGTCATATTGCTGCTACAAGGAAATGTACAAGCCATAAGCTGCTTCTCTATCCCTGCGAGTGCTTTGGGTGGGCGTGTGTGGTACTTATTAGAAATTGAATAAGGATATCACCATCAAGCATTCATAACACAAATCAATAAAGATATATGGACTTACCGAAGGCAGTTCAAGGTGTCTCGGAGACCGTGCGATGGCCTGAATTTACTTGGCTGGATTTCTGCAATGAGGAATAAAAATTTTGAATTTCTCAGAGGATAGTGCAACCTTTTAACGTGTCCGGCGTGTAAAGTATATTAGTGTGAATTAGATTTTTGAATAAGCGCTCCATGTGTAGTTAGAAAATGTGATTATGAATAATAATTCTTTTGCATGCGTAATTTCTTAGGCCTGATTTTAAAATGGCGCAAAAAAGGAAACATTTGGTAAATAGGCAAACTTAAATCTAATATTTTCGATGCAAGCATTTTCAAGATAGTGCTAATTTAGGTCAGATTTTATGGATTTAACAAAAGCCTCTAAATCTATGTGTTAAAGTAGTAATATCTCCACAGCTTCGAGGAACCGTAAACTCTAGTTTTTTTTGTTTATTTTTTACAAAAATAAAAACTAAAATGTATGAATCCGCAGGAAGCACAAACCCATCAGAAACTAATAAACAAACTGCTTAAATAAAAGCCAAAGTGCGAAGATTCCTCTCGCACAAAAACATGATAACCAAATATTGCTCCCTATCTGCGTAATATCACTAATAACACAGAAACGGGCCTATGCAAATAACGTGTTTGTTTGTTTCCCTGCTGCATTTTCTCCACAAACGGATCGAATAGTCATTAGCTCTCGTGCACCATCTTCCCCAGGTCCCCGCGCCCATAAATCAAGCAGGAGCGCCGTGACCTCAGCGCGGCCGAGCGGTCCTCGATGACACTCCGTCTTCCATTATATCCTCGTTTCCCTGGCGGAGCGACACAACCCCACCGCTTTCCTCTGCTTTTTATGGAGCCCATCTTGATGTATCATTTACGCACAAAAACCCCACGTAAAGACGCGAGCTGTTTTTTTGTTTTATAGGACCGGTTGCATCTTGGAGCGGCCACGCGCTCTGTTTGGGTTTGTCTTGGAAGCCGATATTTAAATGGCCGCTTTATTTACAAACGCTTATTCAGGCCTATTTATCCAAATGTCTACTCGTGATATTAAAGATGTGACTTAAGCAGAAATAGCTTATTCTTGGCTGCTGTATTTTAAGTTTACACAACATCTAACAGGACTGTAATATTATTTTGATATAATGTTTAGCCTGGGAGGCATAAAATGGAACACTGTCTGAATCCTAATGGCCCAGATAAATCCCTGAATGGTTACCTACATATGTTGTGTGTAAATTCTGTAGGCCTATTTATATGCATCGCTTGATTAGTTGTGATGAATCTGAGATATTAACAGATTTGTGAATATCCATAGCTTCTTTGGTACCTGTCTATTTTCTCGCCCTGCTAAATACCACTGGACCCCTTTTTACTGACCTCTGCCTCGCGCAGCAATAACTCACGACAGTAATGAACAATCGGCGGAAATACCTCAAAATAAAATCCATCCTCCCAAAGCTCGCGCTCTGACTCTGTCCGCGTGGAAAAACATATCCGTCCGTGACAGCAGTATAATACATCCACAAACCCGGAATCGTCTCTCTTTCAGTCTGCCACTCTCTTTTCTGTTTCTCCCCTCGATAAACAAAACTACAAAGCCCGGACTCCCCTCACGGAAAGTGGGGGTAACCCGCATATAATCAGCATCATATGGCCAGACCGGGGCTCCGGTTTTCTTCCCCGTGCCATAACATCGCGCAGTATTATGCGCCCCGCTCACGTGACGCAACGTCAACTTAAATCCCTTTTATTTGAGCCCGTGAATCATTAATGGAGGCAGTCATTGCCCCTGAGGAGAAACGGATCAGTTTGGAGGGAGAAAAAAGAGGGGTATGTGTCACTGCAATGTATCTGGCAGAGGAGCAAGTCTCTCGCAGAGAAGCAGCTTTTCCACGTGTCGCCCATTCAGAGGGAAAGACTGTTCTGTCAGTTTTAAAGTGCCATATATTTGGTGCCTGTTAGCGGCTGAAAGAGCTAATCCTGCTGTATTATGTTGAGTTTCAAGTGCAGCCACAGCCCTGAGCCGAGCTAAAGCCAGAGTGTTTTGCACTGCAGCGTGATAATTCGCACTATGTGAGATGGAGAGGGCTTTCCCCTTACAAAATACCATTTAAGGGTGGCATAATGATTACACATCACTCCAGCAAACCTCTTCTCCTCTCTCTGCACAACACAGCCAGGGCTGAGCCAGAGCCTTACTCAATATCGCCCCCCTGCCCTCAGTCTCACGGTTTGGTTGTAGTACCACTTAGTCAGCTCCCTGGTTCTCCAGCAGCAAAAAAACCTGCATGCTGTTGGCCAAACTGAGGAAACAAAAGTCACACGTTTACCTGTCTTACATAAGGAGGGTGCTCGTCCTGCTGGTGGTCGTGATGTGTGCGTGTCAGTCAGCACTGGGCGGAAAGTGGAGGTGAGGGAACCAAAGAGTGGCTGCTCGACCCCGCTGATCAGTACATGGACCCCCATTCGACTTACAAGCGCTTACGCGTTTCCTATGACCAGCTGAGTGAAATTACAGGTTTGTGCAAAGGAAGAGTTTTGGGAGCGTTTGGAGAGGGGGGGTTGAGGAGTTGGGGGAGGGGGGGTGCCAAGGTAAAAGTGCCGACTAAGTCCCTGCTGTTGTTTTCCCAAAAAAAAAAACCGTAATAACATCTAATTCCTTTCTAAAGAGCGTGTCATGCGGGCGCCATGAATGCTATCTGGCTGCTGCAACTTCAGGTAATGCCAAAAGTCCTATAGCCCCGGAAGAGCTTCTCTCATCTCGGCACCGTTTGGCGCTTGTTTTCCGTCAACACCGAGCAGCGGGCGTGGAAAAATCCCACCACATCTATTAATCATTCGGGGCGGACATAGACAGCATCCCACTCCCACACCAGCCTTTGTCTTCTCAAACTACAAGTTGAGCGGTAAACTTTTAAAGACAGGAACAGAAGCAGAGCAGCTCTTATTAATTCACCTTCAACACGTGTTAAAAACTGAAGAAAAGAGGAGGAATATTAATGAGAGGGGTTGAAATTTCAAGTTTTTACGCACGTTTTTACGACTTTTCTGAAACAGAATGTTTGTGTTTGTAATTTTTTTTTTCTTTTCTTTCTTTGTTCTTCTACATTTTACAGAAGTGGAGCTGTCACCAGGATTTTTTACGGCCCGACATGACCGTGCACTAGAAGATAATCCCACATTGGCTTTCGCCACCGCACCTGAACTCTTCCCTGACCCGGGCAGAAACACAGAGACAGAGTCGAGTGGGAAGTTATTTTGGAAACCAAAAGGCCCTCAGCTGGTAGCCTACTTTTTTCACTTTTTCTTGCACCTTTTTTTCCCCCCATTTACTCAAAAGTAGTACTTGATTGATTATGTTTTAAAATCTCAACAGTTTTAGAATAAAACAAATGTTTCAGAGTTATTTACACAAATCAAGACTCCTTATCACTGTCAGCGAAGAGGAGTTAGGGGTGCAGACCTCTGGATATTGGCCAGACGGCGGTCCATATCTTCCCACAATGTTGACACTCGGAGCTCTTAACAGCCAGGCTTGGGTTACCGATACACTCAGGCGAAGATAACTCTTTCTGCAAGGTTTACACCGGCCAACATCAAGGCTAATGCGAAATTCAACGCTTAAGCTGACTTGGAGCCATCTCTCATGGACGCAGACGGACTAGGACAGCGTAATTGTCTGCGTAAGGGTTGTTGTAATAAAGCAATTTGAATGTTCATGTTGAACTTGCTGGCTCTTTATTCTCACTGAAAATGTCCCCAGATCACATGTGATGGTCTTTTGTGCTATAGCTGTCAGTTACATTGTGGAGGTAAGTGCAAAATAGCCCAGCAATACTACTACTAATAATAATACCACTAAGACTACTACTAACAATAATAAATATAAATAATTATAAACTATTATTGTCATTATTCTGTTGTTATACACTGTCACATACCCTCAGGGCTTTGTTAATATTTAACTTGTCTAAATTGACCATTGTGTTCAGTCTCAATGAAAAGCTCTTTCAAAGCAACAGATAATTCATTTGCATGGTTACTGTTGTTTGTATTTACTTACTCCCATTTGTATATTCAAAAGTTAAAATTAAAATATCTTTCAGAAAGAGCAAACTGTCCTGTACAAACAGTAGCTAAGATTTGTTCCACCCTTGAAGGCTTTAAAGCATTTCTGAGGTGAACTCTGCAAACATGCCTTCTCAGTATTCGTATCAACTCTCATACCCAGAGAAGTCTCAGCTACACCAGCACTACATTCCCACCTGTGCAGCCACATGAGTAGTATCATCTCTCACACTTCACAATTTAAAAGGAAATTGCAAAAAAATATTTAGACTCATAAAACATTTATTAGCAAAGTGAAGGGTGAATTGTTTCGTCTTAATTTGTCTGGTTTAAAGATTTAAGAAGTTCTGGAAAATTAGATCTGCTGTCTTGTATCATATTCACTGAAAGGTCTGATATGACACAAGGTACAAATATGATTTATACAGAATTTGAAGCACAAAATTCATACACACGTCATGTAATGAAGGTATTTTTAAGTAATTTTAAAATGCTTTGCATACAAATTGAGAAATGCAATTTTTAATTTTAACAATACGAAAATTGTGATATTAGCAACCTCAGAAACTCCACAACAATGCATATCTGGAACAGATAATATAACAATATCAATGAATATGCGCAACAAGATCAAGAAACAAACTTGCCACTTCTGAGAGATTTCATACTCATACTTTTTTTTTTTAAGTTGTCCACAAAACTTAATTCAATAAAACAGCCATATCTACTCACAGGTCATGACGGTCTGTGTCCAGCAGACAGACTTTTGTCAGGGGAGAAGAGATCTGACTCGCACCCTGCAGAGGATCACTTCAAATGAAAATAAGGCAGATTTTCAGATCTATTTCTGACCCCGGGGCATTCATTATTCAACAAGTCACGTGAACGGGCGAATTAAAATTTCAGTACATTGGAAGTGACCTCTATTCGCGAATCAAATGACTTGAAATCTGTAATTTAACTAGTTGGACTTCTTGGAGTCTGCGCAAAATCGGTGCCAATCAGAATCAAACGCCATCTTCTGCACAGCTTCCATGTCTGCAGCGAGTGCTGCATGGAGAGCTGAACATGCAAAGGATGCAAAGAGGGGGGTTTAACATTTCTGCAAGATTATTTTTCTAAAGCAGACAAAAAAAGCGAAAAAATGTGAAAGATGTAAAACAAACTACACCAACAAGTATGTCAAGCTTTTACTACCGTGTTTAAATTCAGTGTGCATGACAGGTTTATCCAATTTACGATTAACTGCACTGCAAACTCATTCATTGTGATATTATTGGCATAAATATCGAGCAGAAACCATAAGTGCCAAAACATATTGAAAAACGTACTAAATTACATGCACAATGCCAGCATTTCAGCTCATATCTGCCTCGTCTACACGGCCTGACAGGGGTGTTTCTCTGATGAATTGCAGAGGAGCTGTCTCTAGGAATAAATTTTGGGAAAATTCATGGCTCAGATTCACACCTAAACACCGTTTTTGTTTCCGCGCTGTCTCTGGGTAAATCTTAAATGAGAAGAAAAGGCTCGCGGAGGTCTCAACACTGATGTATGGTCTGAACATTGTGTGTGTCGAAAGGTCAGGGGTCAGAAGAAGTGCTCTGAGCCGGTGATTGGCCAGAGACGGCCGTGTCCCTTGGTTGAACTCTCTATTGTTTGGATGTAGCAGGTAGTGACCAACACTCACACTCTGGTGCACTGAAGTTGGCTGAGATCTCCTTATAATGGCAAGTTAGAACAATATGTGTGGCCGGATATATTTAACAATTCGGGGCTGGCTTGTTTCAAGCGTCAGCAGCAAAGTCTGAAACATTTAAGAAGCTGATATCTGCCTCCTAAATTCCAACCACATCTCATCCTTATCCACGAAAATACGCATGACATCCATGCACATTTCACGGATTAGACTTTCAGTCAGTTTAGCGTGAAAAGACATGATGGAAATCAGACATATCAACACGTTTAACGCAGAGTGTTGGATATGAGACACACTTCATTTTGAATAGGTAATACATTAAACACCTGGAAATGTTGGAACTGTTTCAACCTCTGCAAATCTGCGCAACTTTACGCACTGATTAACAAGTTAACCCTCTCTTCCAATAGCACCAAACACAGCAAATTGAGTTTTATTCTATCCAGATGAAGTCAAGAATGCATAAAAAGTATTAGGAAAGTGTGGCGAAATAAATTATCCAATACTCGGATACTCACAATTTTACGCACGCATCTCCAAACACTGGATTCAAATATTTTAAATAAAAGATATGAAAAAAACTCAAAGTCAACGTGCTGAAATAATAATACAAAGCATAAAAAAATAAAATGTTTGAGTTTGAAAATGCAATCCCCAAATTAAAAATCTATTTTTTTAAAAAAAGGGGGAGACACATAAATGCATTTGGCATGAAAATACGCGCGGCTCAAAAATACATACAGCCCTCAAATCGTTTTTTTTTTTTTGCGATGACAAAATATCCAAAAGCCAAGTCATCTTTATAAGTGAAGTACATATTTATTTCACAAGGACAGATAGAGTCTACGCTAGCCTACATCACGACGGTCATTACTGAGACAACACATACAAATATTCACAGTTTAGAACACAGCACAACATGGGACGGACTAGCACAAATAAAACTAGACCTTACAACACCAACAAACATAATTCTACTTGACGAAATTCTTTGCTTATTGTGCCTTCATTATGATTTGCCTATGTACATTAAATGTGAATGTCACCTGGACTACATTCAACAGTAAACCAACCCACTCAAACACACAAACTACACTGTTACTCTGACTGATGCCATACCTCTAAAACAGCCGTCTGGATTTCTAACAGGCATCTAGAGTCTCGCTAAATATCTTTCAAGTATATTAGAACTTTCCATGAGCAATGATAAAAAAAAAAGAAAGAAAAAAAATATTCAAAAAGAACATAGAAAATGAGTCCAAACTTACTTTTACCTCACTCAGTTTTATCTATAATGATACATTTTGATCCAAGTCCTACGTTTGAATGTGCGTTATCCTTCTTTCATAATAATAAACAAATATATAAACACTTCAGTTGCCACCGTGGCAATTAAAGGTGAATTTCAAGCTTATATGAAGAGGGCGAGGACGAGCAGAGAGGGAAAGGGTACAAAGGACGTGACAGGGGCCCAATGGCAGAGGCAAGGGGAAAGGGAGATCACCATGTGTGTGTAAAATACTGAGAATCGGTCCATCAAATTCCACTTGTGTTATTTGCCATCTCAGTCTGGATTTGGGTTTTTGTGGGGTGGGGTTCATTCAAGCACTATAGACCTGCGGTGCACGGCGTGGGGACAAGCTGCTGGCCTGTTTTGATCTGCTGCTGCTGGGCCCCCGAGGCTGAGGACGAGGCCGAGCTGGAGGAGCGGATCTTGGTGTTGGGAAGCTTATGCTCCTTCTTCCACTTCATCCTCCGGTTCTGAAACCAGATTTTGACCTGGCGCTCGGAAAGACACATGGTGTGCGCAATCTCCACCCGCCTGCGCCGGGTCAGGTACCGGTTGAAGTGGAACTCCTTCTCCAGCTCCAGAGCCTGCTGGCGGGTGTAGGCAGTGCGGGACCTCTTGGGCACTCCTCCAGTGTAACTGGCATTGACTGGAGGGGGAAAAGCCATACAAGCAAGCAGGTGTTACATGCAGGGTGATAGCGGTTATTCCACAGCCACTTAAGTTCCTCCACTGGACACATTAAAGGCTGAAAAACTATGAAGCATTTCTGGGTTTGGTGGGAAATCACAGCCGCCCTGTTTGTTTTACTCTCTGTCTTGTTTCAGTTTACGGACATGACCTTAATGTGGAGATGCCGAGTGTACAAGCACTCGCATCCAGGGACAGATCAAGCTCAGAAATGATTAACAAAACAGCGGGGTTGGATATTACAGTTTGGCTCGGCTCCAGTGGTGGAGGTAGTTTGGGTTAAAAAGCAACAAAGGCACATGGCCCCGACAGACGAACACAGGCAATAAAATTTACGAGGGTCCTTAATTACCGACCCTGCTGCTCGATAGTCGTAAATTGCTGTTGTAAGGGCTGCTACTAGTGCTGCCTCAATAGGCTTGCGTATGTTCCAGTGGTTGTTTCTCAGTGGTTCTGCTATTTAACCGTGACGATAACTCACCGGTGTTAACGTGGACCTTTTTCATCCAAGGATAGACCACCGGCTCCTTGCCCTTCGCTACGCCGGGATATACCTCACTGGCGAGGCTGCAGTCTTTACTGGCATTTGCCCCTGCGCCACCATCTGGGGCCGCGGTGAGGCGAGGACCGTGGCTCTGTGGAACCGGTTGCGGCTGTGCGTGGTGCCCCTCGCCGAAATCATCGAGTCCGGTGGCGGGGACGTTACCGTAATCGTAGCCCGATTCTGTATAGTTTGACCTCGGATAGGATGGCTCGTCGTGATGGGGGAAGCCCGTATCTTTTGGCCGCTCGTAGTAATCACCAGGGTTGGGGATGTATCCGCTCTGCTGATATTCGTCGCATGGAGGAAAGGAAGGCTCGATATAGTTGGAGTTTATCAAGTAGGAACTCATGGTCATTAATTTGTGAAGTGCAACAATACTAATTTTTATCGCGCTGTCGTTTTTCTGATCTCCACAAAACCCTCCTACTCCCTGTCAAATGTACAAAGTTGCCTGGTCACGTGTGAAGCGCCACCAATCACGGCGTGTCCTGTGGGCATCATGTAAACAGGAACCAATGGAAAGCATGGCACTGGTACCACCAACACTGCTCGCACTGGCTTACGTTGGTGTTTTCCTTATTAAATCACAGTATATAAAGCAAAACCAATCAACTAACTTGTTTACTGCATGAGGCCAAACTTATGTGGGTGAGGCTTTTCCTGCATGTGGGAAAAAAAAAAATCCATCTCCTCTGGAACAGAAAGTGGATATGAAAATGAAGCCCTGAGAAAATAAAGGTTATCACAAACAAAAGACTATTCCCAGCAGTGAGTTGAGTGTGTGTTGTTGCTGGAGTTTTAAAATGTGTTTAATACTAATAAAAAAAAAAAGAGGTGGTCATTGAAACCACAACAGTGCAAATCATAACGCTGTGTGTTAGCCCATTCAAATGATCGAAAGAGAAAAGTGTGAGTGCACTGAGAGCACTGACGAGCCGCTATTCTGCGGACATACATGCCTGCATAGAAAGATGACTTGTGCATCAGTAAAAACCTGCTTTCTGCCCGCTTATGACACACACACACACGCACACACACAAACAACAGAAACGGTCATCTCTCACACTGGACAAGTGTGTAAACGAATAAAGACCATGCTCCAAAACATGTGTAGGACATAGCACTAATTTCAAGCTAGTTCACTCTGTTTGTTTTATAATACCACACGAAACTTATCTGCCACACATCGCACAGTCATCACCTGTTATCAGTTAACCACCCAAACACTTTGCAGGACACGCATCTTGTATTATAGCCAAAACAAAGTAACCAGGATGCTCCATTTACAGTAAGTGATGCCAGAATTTCCTTGCACAGCCCAGATAACCTTACATCTGGCACAACTTTGAATACATTTGGAAATATGCAAAAAAAATCTTTTTCCATAAACATTTTGCAGACACTTCTGTACAAATCTGAAATATGTTAAGAGACCCTTTGATGCGCCTTCTGCACTAACACTTTACTGTCAACAACCAAGGCTAGGATAATAACTCTGTCATGCATTGTAACAATAAAAATATGTGATGAAGAGAAGGGTACTAAAAGTTTAAAGAGGCAAATATTCCAACAACAAGAACAACAATAAAAATGATTAGTAGAATTAGATCTAAAACATTTAAAGTGCTATTCTTGGGAAATGAATTGCACAAATTCAGAATCACCCTCTCAGACTCCCATATAATTAAATATATTCCTAAAATAAACACTTTATGTTTGAGGCTGCATGTTTAGAAGGTAGGAAATATAAAAAAGTGTCTGACCGTGCTCCTCGCCTTCAGCCATCACGTCCAGGTTGTGTTTCCTCTCCATGTCCGAGGTGGCACACTGTATCTGTGTCCCTGGAATATGCAGCAGCTCTTCACAAAGCTCATCCACACTGTCCACGTCAACAAGGCCTCTGCATGGAGAAACAAGAGGCCAAACTTCGGAAATATTGAAAGCGTTCTATTCTCTCCTTTTTTTTCTCCCCCTTCTTCTTTTTTTCTGGTCCCCCCCTCTATTCTATTCGCTCCTCTAAACAGAGATAACTTCTGCCTGACCCCAAAGTGACACCGTTTCCATTTTGTTTCTGATTAATCTTGCCCATTGACAGTCTTTGTTAAACAACAAGGCGTGCCCTTTTTTTTCCAAAGAGGCGACATTTTCATATCTGTTAGACGCAGTGACCTGGGGTTCACCCCGGACTTGGACTTCAGTTTTGTAGGGTCCGTTTAACTCTGGGGAGTTGGGGGTAGCACTTAACGCGGGTCAGCACCCAGGAAGGTCCCTAAAGGATTTTTAAAAATGTGCAAAAGACCTCCAACTATCTAGAAAACCACACGTCGAACTCAGTTAGAAAATGCATCTGTGGAAAAAGGGGGGATCTTACAGCTTACAGAGATCTGCTGCAGACTGGCTCATTTAAAACCAAATATATTAGATTTATTTATTTTTTCTCCATCACTGAACCTCTAGTTTTTTGGATGTTGCTGATGCAAGACGACCTAAAAAACAGGTGAATTCTTCTTGTCCACAGAGGCCTCAGTTTTTTTTTTCCTCTTCAAAAAGTTTTTTTTTTTTCTTCCTTCATGTTAGCACACTGTTGCTGTGAGGTAGAGCTGCTGCTATCTTGTGTATCTTACAGGCTTTCTCGCACCCTAACTCATTGTGAATGGCAGCTGATGTACTTTCCGCCATATATCCACTGTATCCGTATGGCCAAGAGACCACCTGAGAGGCAATATGTCAACATAATGTCAGCGGTAAGAAGACTTCACATGATATCTAAATTTACAGTCTGCTGCCATTCTGTTATATATATATGTGTCCTTTATAAATATGGACCAGATCAGGTTGGCTATTATCCACTTACTCCGAGTTACCCTCGCGTGAATAACGGCTATCTGTTTTTACAGGTCATTCTACTTGTTGCTATGGACTACTGTTTTTTTTTTCTTTCTTTCTTCTTTAACGCTCAGCTGTGAATAACTTTATTAAAACATATTATCACGAAGGCTCAAGAATCCAGTGCTGCAGAAGAAGCATTTCAGATAACAGTCCTGGTAATAACACCGTTATCACCTGCAAGGTGCCGCTGTGTGTTTGAATGCAATAAAGCATCTGGAAATCCCTTTGGAACAATGCAGCATGCACAACATATAATAGGATAATGATCATCCAATTGACCGTTGCACCAAAAAAGGAAGCGGTGTTGCACGAGGTTACACTATCTCAGTCATTTTCCAGCAGATTTAAAGAGCCACTTTTGCTCTTTAATGTGAACCAAACTGGTTCCAGCCTCGTGTGAGAGATTTGATTTTAGGACAAAATGAGAGCCAGATCACGGTGTTCCCTTTCAGAGCATACACTGTGAAGTGAAGGTCTATTTAAGCAGTATACATCATGCTGACAGTTTACTGTAAATTTAGATTATCAGAGAAGTGCTGTGACGATGGTGACAGATTGCAGATGGCTCTTCACAAGGTCTCTTGTCTATACGGGGCTGTGACGGCGGAATAAAAAATTCTCTCTACATTCAAGATGTGTCAAGGATCCAGGCTAGAAAACACCTTTCATAGCTTTATGGAAATATTTTGATATACGTAAACACTCGTGATAAAATATATTTTCCTTTTTCCCCCCATGGTGTCACCACTTGGCCTTTCATACAACAAGGACAGAGGCGACGAGCCTTCACAGTACCTAAGAACGGTCAGATTTTTATGTGCAGCAGCAAACTTTGATTAGACCCAAACCACAGAGACGTTCAAGCCTTCAGCGACGCTTAAAAGAGGCGAACAAAGAGCAGCTACATCCTGGAGAAAGTGCACGGGACAGCTTCCTTATTCCTGTTGCTGCTGTAATCCTAAATAGTGAGACAGAATATTTTAAACAATGTTCCCGCAACTGAGCTGAGCTACATTTAGATTTCAAAAGGTTAAATAAGTTGGGCATGTGCACTTGAAGGTCAGTTAAAGTGTTTACAGCCAGGATGCAGATGTCTGAATTATAATGAAATGCTGCTTGCTGTTGAAAGTCACAGCCTAATTTAAAAAAGGAAAAAAAAACCAACCTGTATGTAATAATAATATTTAGCAATGTGGATTTGGGTGAACGCATTTGCAGCCTCCATTGACGAGCTTTTAATTTGAAATTCAATAAACACAATCAACAAATGTGGTTACTCGCTTTTTTCCCCTGGATTTTATTGAACACCGTTTAAGATTGTGTGCTTTACAAAGTGCAAAAAAAATCTCATCGTGTGTTACGTTCATACAAATCTGTCCTTATGTGTTATTTTTTTTTTTTTACAAATAAAAGTGTGTTGATCTTTAAGATATATAAAATAAATGTGTGTTTTCTGTTAAGACGACAATAAAACGTCGATGAAATCGAAAGTGCCATTGTAGTCTGATTTTATTGGTAGGTTTTTCTTTTTTTAGCAAAGAAATCTCAGATTTTGTGTTTACTTATTCAGGTTTAAATCAAAAATATGCATTTTTTTAAACAGAAATCTATTATTACTTTGTATGTTTTGCTGCCGGTCACATATAGGTAGTCATGCGAATTAGGCGAGACACATTTTTAGGCTTTTTAAGCATAACATAAATGCAAATATTTCGTTTTTGGTGTCAGTCTGTTTTATTGTTTTCACTCGTTCACTTTTATTTTTCATCCGGCCTTCATACCTACGACCAAATGTTCAATAAGCTGCTTTTACACGCGTTAAGAAGCAGCTGAATTCATTTCCCAACATCATTTTTAAAAAGGCCCAAAATAAAATACATTGCCACAAAAAAATGATTTTTAAAACTTTCTCTCAATGACTCACAAAAACATCTGTCCCATTTCGGCTTTCTTAAAAGCCTTCTATTCAGCTGATCAGGAAGAGAGGGGCTAAATGTTTTTTAAGGGGTCCGGGGGCTCAATTTGGGGGCTGTGGGCCTTCCCATTACCCTGTGACCGGGTCGAGAGTATCAATCCTCAAAATGCAAATTCTGCCCTCGTCCCTAAACATATCAAATGCAATTTATTCAAAGGAAATTCACCAATCAACCGCCCTAATAAAACGCCAGCCACTCAATCTTGTTGCCGGGGACGGGTGGGGGGTCCCCTCCCCCGGTCCCAAACGCGAGGTCACCGCGCTTTCAGGGTTCACCTGGAGTGCACCGTGCAACATATGTAATTCAAAGCTATTCTGTCTTTTGTGTGGAGAGTCAAGATCGCTATTATAAGGCTGGCATCAAGCTCCGAGTGAACAGATGACGGAGACTTGTTCAGCGCGTAAACTTTTGACCCCAATTTTTCCTCCTCTTCTGCAGCTATCTCCCTCTCATCTGTCCCAGCCCGGTGAGATATCTGGCCCTCTTCAAACGAAAAAAAAAAAAAATGATTTTTTTCACAATGTGTATCTCTCTTGCCATCATGATGATCATTTTCCCAAATTTCACAATTAGAGAAGATGCCAGCACAAGACCTGAAATGCAATTGTAGCTTTATGATGTTTCCAACGAGGGAGTGAAAAGATAAATCCGATAGGCTCCCACTCAAGACTAATAGGGCCGTAAAATATGCAAATCATTCATTAGCGTTATAGAGAAACCAAAGCAGCCAAAAGTCTTTGTTGGAGGCAACACTTAAAGTTAGACTCCCCCCCTCACTCGCTCTCTCTTCACGCACTTTTCCTCTTGGTGCGGGATGCAACCACGGGCTCCGTGTCCCTTGGTAAATTCATTTATGCGCATTATGCTTATAGGCAACGCCGAGCAAACGTCTCATTAACGTGGAAGTGTGTGTGCATACATATATAGGTGTGGATGCGCGTGCAGCACAGTGGATGTGTGAGTGGTTTCCCCCTCTCTATATACAGCAGGGTGACAGTGAACTTGGCCTAAAGCGAGCTCTGCTGGTGGCTCTGAGAGGATGCAGATTTATCTTGGTGCTGTGGCTGACCTCCAGATGAACCTACAGCGCTTCTCCCTCTCTCTCCCTCTCCCTCTCTCTCTCTCTCTGTCTCTCTGCCTGGCAGTACGCCGCACATGGGGCCCTGTCGAAATTTCTCCTTTTGAAATATTGGCAAGGGTTTTAATTTCCAAATAGCCGCGCTCTCAGTGTGCCCTGTTGTATTTTCACTACGTCTAAAATCAAACTGGAAAGCGTAAAAAAAATAAAATAAAATAAAAGTCCGGATTTTGTTAAGCTGGTGCCTCCTTTACATAACAATGAGCAACATTTGTTAAGCCATAAAGTGAGGGATGTAACCAATATGGTTTGGATTGTTGTGGATTTGACAATCGTTGGAAAAAAAACTTTTTGATTTCCGTTTGATTAAAAAGAAGAAAACGAATTCCGACTGTCGACTGTCCAGAATTCATCCAAAGTGAACTCACAAGCATGGGCGGAAATGGATTGAAGAAGTTCAACATTGATAAATAGATTTATTTTTGCAGACTGGTTTAAATAACCCGTAATGGCTCCAGACAGTTTAATGTAGGCCTCTGCTCCAAAAATAAAACCTTGGTATTTAAGATGTTAGGGCGGCGGACAATGTAACCTTTCCAAATCCGCCCAGACGACACCTTTAGGTGAGCTGAATGGTTATTTAAAAGGTCGCTTTTCTCCCTCAAAACTCATAAGACTCAAATGGTGATATCAGTTTTTTTTTATATAGAAAGGCTTTCGTGTATATTTGGCCTGGAAATTTGAAATCAGAAACGGGCGCATCGAGTCACATACCCTGCGTAAAAAATGTAAGGTCATGAAATAAAAAAAGAAAAGGCCATCGAGTCCAAAAAATGAGTGAGATGTGATATCATTTTTGTGTCTTCATTTTAGTCCCTGTTTTTTTTTTTTTTTTTTGGCTTTAGGGTCCACTGGTGGTCACTGATCGGACAAGAGGTCACCACAAAGCGAGAGTGACTTTTGAGAGGTCATCTGAACTTTTCAACCCCAAACACAAAACGACGTGGCAGACACAAAACGGAATTCCTCTTTAAAGGTCCCCCTGCTGCTGTTTGTTCCCATGTTGTGTTTACTTGGCACTGTTTACAACCTTTCTTAAAGCCATGCATGATGCCAACATGTGAAGCGCAAGCCTCAGCATATAATAAAAAAAAAAAAAATAGAAAAAATAAACTTTTTTTCAGGGATGAACAACTTCCAGAACCCATCAACGCACATAGAATCCAATCAAACGGGGGTTAGATGTAAATCTGTAGGCCTGAATTAACGTTTAACTTTATCAAGGAAATCTACACACTCCACACACCCCTTGGAAACTTTCTGGCTCACGGTCTGTGAATTCTCCAATGTAATAAAACGACAACAACTAGAAGTTTGTGGGGGTGGAAATGGACACAGAGATAATTATCCAACATGTAAAAATGGATTATGAGTTACACCACAGATGGAGGGAAACAAGTTACACGGGGAAGGAAGCAATTAAATAGCCATGAGCCGGACCCAACCCTGCGCAACATCTGCCGAGACCAGTATTCAGCACTACACAACTGACAAATTAGTGTAATGGTCTAATAGGGACGGATAGAGGGAGCGAATACAATAATAAGACTGTTTAACACTGGCTGGCTGTTCTCGGGCTACCGGATAGTCTGCAGAAACTTACCCAGAGACGCGGTCCTCATCCTGGAGAGCGTCCGGTCCACACTGAGGCAGACTGAGCAATAGAGACAGTCTGTACCGGTCAAGTAACACTTACAGCCTGCAAAGAGAGAGTCAGACGAAGCCTCGCCGTCAGTGCGATTATATGTTATGTGCAATATACTGTCAACTCCCCAAAACCATAAAACTTACTTTAATGGCTACCACGTGACCGTTTATGGCCAGTGAGCCTATCTGGCCGCGCTCCGGATGATTTTTACGATCTAATTCATAGACAAAACCCCCCATTCATTTAGCACCCAAATGTCAGAGAGCCAGAATCTGCCCTAATAAAGTTTACAGCTTGAAAAGTCGAGCTGATTCTCCGGGAATAGCCCAGGAGTCTGTGCGCAAAGGGGACGCCCGGCCACTGGAACCACTTAGTGGCCAAGGACCCCCAAAAGCCCCCCAGCTCCACAGCAAGGTGAGTAAAACATGAAGCTTTCATTCAAGGGGGACCTGTTGAATTCAAGGAGATTTAACTTGAGGAAACTTTGACAGGAAGCCTAAAGATTTAGGACAGCAGAGTCGGACTCTTCTCTTCCATGCAGCAGTGGTGGAAAAAAGCGCAATGCCGGATTATTTTACAAAAACGTACACTCAACTGTGATGTTGCCGTTCCAGTAGAAAGTTTATTATAATGGCCATCATCATCATCATTAGTATTATTATAGTATATTCTTGACTTCCAGTCTTTGAAAAACATTTACAAAAAGCTAATCACGATGGAGTTATACACATAGGCAATGGAATTTACTGTGGGATCCTCCACATAAAAACAGCTAGAGAAAACAAAGACAGAAAACACGGTTTTACTAAGATGCTGCGCCCAGGTGAACAACGCGAACAGCAGCTCCTGCAACAATAATAATAATATAAAATAATAATAATAAAAATAAACAAACAAATAAAATAAAATAAAAAAACAAAGATACAAGGCACAGCTACTGTACATACAAGACTGAGTCGGCACCTCTGTCCATACATGTGTTCACAACGCACACAATAACCACACAAGGCTTTACGGACTCTGCTGGCTCTACTTTTGGAAGCAAGTTATCTGACAAGTTGGTACAATACATCAAACAAATAAATACATACATATACAGTACATACATAGAAAACGAAGGCTAAACACAAAGGCAGCTCGACCTCAACCCTTTATTTAACAGGCTGTTGTTGTTCTGAGTGCATCACACAACTTTTACTGGATTTATTTGCGGTAGGTAGCGTTTCAAGCTTTGACGTTTTTCATTTTATTTTATTATTTTTTTGTCGTCTGAACAAGAAATAATTTAAACAAACATTTATTTCCATGTGTTTCTTTTTTTCCTCTAGATCTAGACAGAACTGTACAGAATGATTTCTTTTACTCACATAAGCATTACCACGGTGGAAAGAAAAAGGAAATCATATTAAGGAATATAATGGGACGGTTGTTGGACATACAGTGGGGCTGAGGTGCGGTGTCCCCTTGTCCCGCACACAGCCCCTTAACAAAGTCTCTGCGCTTTTGCAAATATAGGAGAAGTTGATATGACAATCTTTGTTGTATTTTCATAGTGCTCGCTATCAGGGGGCAGGGAGAGGAGTGAATATCAAGGCCTGTAGCCTCCCCCGCCTGCAGCCGCCATGTTCATGCTCTTCAGCTTGTTGTCTTTCTTCCACTTCATCCTACGGTTCTGAAACCAGATTTTTATCTGTCTCTCTGAGAGGCAGAGGGCATGGGCTATCTCGATCCTCCGCCTGCGGGTCAGGTACCGGTTGAAGTGAAACTCCTTCTCCAGCTCCAGGGTCTGGTACCGGGTGTATGCAGTCCTGGCTCGCTTGCCTTCTGGTCCTGCCAAATCTTGTACAGAAAGAGAGAGGGGGGGTAGGACTCGTGAGCTACAGTGTATGTTGAAAAAAAAAAATAGGGCAAAAAACTTTTTGGAATCAATTTCACGCATTCTTTATATTGTTTTTATGGTTTCTACAGGTAGGACTGGTGGTGAAGTTGGCACACAAGTTTCTAAATGACGCTTAATAGACCCCAAAATCATTCAAAAAAAAAAAAAAAGTAACAAAGTCAAACACACACCTTTTCAACTGCACCTTGCGGGAAGGAATTAACACAGCAAAAGGATGTAAAATGTGTCCAAAATGTTGGCATATGACCAGAAAAATACTAAATAATTAACAAAAAACGCACACATCTTGTACATATCTACTACATTTTTAACTCATTTTAACCTCACGTGTTCTTAAATTAACCTGCTCTATGTTGACAGTGAAAAGCAAGTATACACCAAACAGGTGAGAGGCGCATATGGCGCCACATGCCGCTTTGGAAAGTGAATATATTCCGTGCTTTTCAAATGATATATGTCACATAGTGTAGTTTTTTCTTATATTTAAAAGTCCCTGAATCAGATATAGACATGATCACACATTTTCCAAACAATAACATCAGCGTCAGGTCTCTCTCTAATCAATACAAGATCATAAAATCAAGAAGTTTACCATGATTTATATGCAGTTTTCTCATCCACGGATATATTTGAGGCTGTGTTGAGTCGGTGACATTTTGAGGAGTTGTCGGTGCGCTTCCCGCAGGCTTCTCCTCCTCGAGGGGGGAAGCTTTGGACACACAGTCCCGGTTGAGCAGCAGCGTGCCTCCGTTCGTGCTCGAGCACGGGGTCGTTATAGAGTTTTTCACGGCTCGGTGTTGAGACTGAGTCTCGGTGACCGGGGACGAGCTGGCGACCGAAGAGCACGGTAGTGGGTCAGGTGGTGGCGATAGAGACGTTGTCCCGGTGCTGTTGGCGGACTGGGTGTACCTGACCGGTTCCACCGAGGGTGTTGTCGCCGCTGAGTGACTCGGGGAGTAGCCCTGCGTCCGCTCGTTGCCCACAAAGTGTCCGGTACCGGCCCGTCCGACTGTTAGGTCCATCCCGTTGTAGCCATAGCCGTACCTGCTGGAATGCATGGCTGTTGAGTCTCTGTATTGCTCGTTTCCCGAACTATGGTCTCCATAATTATGTAACTGGAAGTCCGCGCCATTGGGATAGCGACCGCAGAATGAGTTCACAAAATAGGAGCTCATTTGTTGACAATTCCACCGTTTGCTTGCTGCAGGTATCGTTGTTGTTTTTATTGTTTTTGCAGGTAAAATAGCATAAACCTGTGTGCTTGATTTGTGGCTCTTATGGTTTAGCGCGTCCTATAGCACCCTTGCACAATTTATGATGAATTATGGAAATGAGTGGGACATGGACTTGATTCTCTCTTACGTAGGCACCCAAATATGGGGTACGGCGGAGAATCACGTGCTTTTGTTGACCAGTCGTAAATCCTGCTTGGTGACCTCCAGAGGTAAACTCGTGCACAGAGGAAATACTGGGTGGGATATGAGGGGTGCGCGCCTCCGTGCGCTCGTGGCTAGGGCAAACTCAGAGCCAGGGCTCGGCTGTTTTGAATTGTCGTGGTGCGCCATCCTCTGGTTCAACTGTTGCACTGCCTGTCTGCGGCGCTTTCTGAGGCGTGGGCTCCACACGGGGTCATTCAGAGGTTAACGACCATTGCGGCAAAAAACCGACGGGCTCCTAAACAATACAACAAGTGACATGCTGAGAGTGCAATCTCTGCGTGGATAGTGTACAGAAATAATTCGATCAGAATCTGTTGTGCATGTTATGATAGGCGACGAGTGCAAATAGTCTGCGCAGTTAATAGAATAAAAGCCCATTCAGAACGAGGCTTGCGTTTTTTTACGCACTTTTTTTTCTCTTATAATCATGAAACAAGTGAACAAGCACTCATATGGGAAAGGACTAATGAATAAATGTTTTGTGGAGAGATAATAGCCAAACATTATATTGTCGAATAATATGACAAACACTGCCATTCAAGGCCTATCCTTTAAGCCACACTGAAGAATTAATAACTTTCAATATGGGCTATATATGAAGACACGTAAATACACGTTAGTGTCTTCTGTAGGCTGGTTACAATTTAACGATTCCAAACAATAAGCCCTCAGATGATATTATAAGCTTTTTGCATGAGACCCGACTCCATTACGCTCTCGTTTAAAGGCGAATCATTGTTCATATTGACTTTTAAACAGTCGATATCTTATCAAATTGACGAGTTTTTTTTGGTATTTTGCACAATGTTTGTGAGATGGAGAACAATATAAAAAACTCCTCTCTGCAGCAGATTCACAGTGTGGAGAGGTTTGTACAGTCACGCTGCAATTTAAAGAAACCAAAACAGGCGAAGTGTAAAATTTTAAGAGATTAAAAAAAAGGAAATATTGGGGGCGATTAATGGATAAAATGAAGCCAACATATTGTTTAATATGAAATAACCACAACATTCACGTAATGTTCATATTTTTAGCTCCTGCATTGTGTTACAGGCTGTTCGTGTTTAATATTAGGCAACAAAGAGCGTCATGGCATCTCAAGATATTCTGCTTCCTCTCGACTTATGAATAAATAAAAAATATAAGCTGTTCAATGCAATGCTGATGTAGAAAATTTAAAACAATCGTCTAATCGATCAATTTCAATGCAGCACAGCCAGCAAGTAAAAATGACTGATGGTCAAAAAATATAAAAGTAGTCTAACGTTTTTTTTTCTTATTATTATTTCAGGGAAATCGCTTCCTTAAAAAAAATCTCTCTAGCTTTAATGTAACCTGGCTAATGCACTTTTGAAAAGTGTATATCTTCTGTCGTCCATGTTAACTCTGAGCCGGACTACAAAAACAGCAGCGTCCGCACAGAGCTTTACACATACACACGAAGCCTAAACAGAGGCATGACGCCGTTTGGTTTTCTCCTTGTGGAATTTTTATGGCACCTTCGCCTCTTGAAAGGCAGCGACTTGTCCTCCGCTCCCCCCCCCCCTCAAAATGCAATTTCCCCAAAGCAGCCCCTGTACCCAGCACAAGCCCAATCATGTGTTACTGACAAAAACAGCAAGATATAGATTATTTATTTTGTTCCAGGTATTTGTGCCCTTTGCGGTAAGAGAGCCCCAGAAGGCACGATGTGAAGAAGGGTGAATACCGGGCTCCCACGTCCAGTGGGCCCACAATAAGAGAGAAGACCTACAGAGTGTGTGTTGGCTAAACAGACATGCTCCAACAGCTGATTTATGGCTGGCCAATGGCAACAAAGTTCCCACGAAAAACACTCCCATGAACTAAATAAGGAGCAAAAGAAAGGAGAGGAAAGAAGTCAAACATGTCAGGCTGGTGAGTGAGGGGGGGCACTGCTGCTGAAAAAAAAGAAAAAACAGGAGGGCAGTGCACTCTGCAGGCGCCCTCACACATCAGCACTCGTGAGTCTAAAATCGTATAATATCTTCTGCTTAAATATTACGCACGACAGAACGCGGAGCAGAGTGGACACGTTTAGGACAGTTATGACATTTTATGGAACACGATGAGCAGAGCAGCAGACACACAGCAGAAAGCATTAGATATGAGAGGCAGCAACAGGCAAAACATACGATTTTATCCCACGACATATTAATGTGAGACTAGTATTTCTGCAGAGAAAAAAATAAAGGTTACGCAGATATGGAATATGCAAAAAAAAAAAAAAAAAAAAAAAACATTATATCGCATTTAACTACACATTCTCTTTTGCACGATAGATGTTTTTCTAAATAAATCTTCTCATTCTAAACCTTCAAACTGGTTATTAATTAATTGCATGGAACAAATTCCTGCAGTGTCACAACACTCTACATCAGGCTCGCTGAATGCATTTTAAGGAAACCATGGACGACATCGACGTGCAACCAAAATAAAAAATTCAGACAAAAATATCTGACATTTTTAAATTCCACAACCTGCGTGTCAATTAAAGGCCATTCAAATCCATTTAAACGGTCAAATTATATTTTTTTTGTTCACTAAAAAATATCCGATTCATCAAGTCAATGCACTGTGAGTCGGGGGGCTGTATACACATCCATGAAGCTCAAAATCTAAATGAAAGCATGTTGCTGGGAGACAGGTAGAAATGGAGGTCGACTTGTCTGATGTCCATCTGCAGCTAAACAGGCAGAACTGCAACCACAAACCCCCAGTGTCTCCACAGGAGGGCGTCAAAGAGCACATCTTTTGGCCACCATCCACCCAATGGATTTTGCAGACTAAAGCCCAACCCCATTCAAATCCAACAACAAACAAATAAAGTCTTGACAGCATGCAAAAGCCAACAGGAAGATTAAGACAAAAAAGCACCCATTTACCATCTTGCCACTGTCAACCAAAACGCAATAAAATCAACTGTCACATGAGACTATTTCTCAAATCTCTGGATGTTTTTAACAGGAAACAAATGAGGCGTAAAACAAACAAAAGAAAGTGGTTGTTATTTGCTGAAGTTGTCTGCAGATGTGTAAAAGAGCCAACACATGCGAGTTTCAGGTGTCCTACCTTGTGGTGGTTGCTGCTTGTAAACAGGGGAGGTGAGGAGGAGGGAGTTGGCAGGTGCAGACGGCCAGTGACGGAGGGAAGTATCCAGCTGAGTCCCAGGACGGAAACTGGGTCTCCCGGGGGTCAGTGACGCACCGGGGCTCCTTCCACTCATCTTGTTGAAACGTGCAAAGGTGCCGACAGCAGGGTACCCAAATGATCCAGTCATGTCCAAAAAAAAAATTAAAAAATAAAATAATAAAAAAAAAGCTTCTGCGCGTCGAGCTTCAGAATAACCGAGAGAAAACTCCAAATAAAAAAAGGGGAGATGTGTGCAGCATAAAAATGTAGAAGGTCGCCGGTGAAAAGAGCCGTGTGGAAGCCGGAGACCGTTAAATGAAAGGCTGCTATTCAGCTATTGGAAATTATATATAAAAAGTTCATGTTCACGGCTCTCTGCCACGTGACAAGCTGGAGCCAATAGGAAGACGAGCCGGGTCGTAAAGTTGTATTGCTATGTTGTAAATTTTCATAAACAACAACGGATTTATGACCCAGCGCTGGAGGGAGAGATGAGGAGAAAGAGGAGGGTGGGAGGGGGGGACGGGAGAAGGAAGAAGAAGAAGAGGAGGAGGAGGAGGAGGGGGTAGGTCACCGTCAGGCGCCATCTTACAGAAGGAAGAGGGAATGCAGAGTTCAACAGTAATTTCCCTTCATCTGAAGCCTGCCCCATCTCGCATCCTCATAGTTCACATTCCCCAACTCCAGTGTTTACCTAACCCTCATAATGGACTGCAACATGTTCCATTACATGCAACCTAATATTGACCACAGTGAGCGGCACTGTGAGCAACATAGTATTACTCCACCGGCTGTCACTGTGAGCATAGATAGCTCTGGTTACACAACATGGATGTGCGTAAATACTGAGCGCAAACAAATGGACAGGTAAAATCTATTTTATTCAATTTTTAGATTTTCATGTACAGATGTAAAGACATTCCCAGAGCTTTAAGACTCCTTTTTTAAGATTTATTTGTTCACATATAATTCACATTTAAAACCTAAAATATATCACAGTATTTGCACAGGTTGGATTATAATAACCTACTCATTTTACACTAAAATAAAAAATAAAAATAAAGAAAGAAATGTAATGCTGCCTAAATAAAAGTGCATGCACAAAGACGGACGGAATTTTGAGCCTGTAAAATCGGTTTAAATGCAAATGAACATTTGACAGTTACACGGCTAAGACTTAAAAAAAAAAAAAACATTTACGTTCCAGTTTACAGATTAATACGCAAGTCTGTGAATCCGAGGTAGGTTACATCCGAAAGTAAAACATTTCAGTCAATTCTGGGGGGTAAATATGTATCGAAAACAGGCATATTAACACTTTACGCAGTGATGATAATAAGAAGAATAGTAACTAAAAAAAAAGTACATAGCTGAAATCTATAGAAGCACCTAAATCACAGTTGGAGGCATTTAACTAGCAAAACATTCACTTTGAATTCGCCTTTATTCAAAATAAGGCACATTTGCACAGACTGTTGAATTTGCAACCGTCTGTGGAGAAAAATGATTCCAATATATCAATTTCAACTTGTGTCAGTGTTTGAATATTAGCAGGTGAATATTAGGTAGTTTTTCGTTTCAGGAATGTTGATTCAGTAGCATTACATGTCGTATTGCGTATATAAAAATAGAGTTTGGATAGGTAGTTCATATTGCTGTTTCATGCGGATTGTTTTATGCGTTTTGGGTTTAAATATGAAATGCAGACCTACAACCGACTGTTAAATGCTTATTACATAATTGCCTTCAGCTGTCATTCAATTAGTCAGCCTACAAAGCTCTTAGTGCATGGATGGTTTACGTGAGAAACATCTCAGATATATTCCTAACCTACACACAACTGTGCGTTTATTCCATTTAATGCCACCTCCTTCTCTTTCGTTACTTTGCAGCCGACTCCAAACCGGGGCTCCGGGTGTCTCCAGCTTCGGGCTCTCCGGCCTCTACCACCGCCTGGATATCACTGTCCTTTTCCCCCGGGCGATCCGACACTGGTTCCTCCTTGTGGTCTTTCTTCCACTTCATCCTGCGGTTCTGAAACCAGATTTTGATTTGTCTCTCTGACAGGCAGAGGGCATGTGCTATCTCGATCCTCCTTCTGCGGGTCAAGTACCGGTTGAAGTGGAACTCTTTCTCCAGCTCCAGGGTCTGATACCGGGAGTAGGTCTGCCGCCCCCGCTTTCTAGTTGGATCTGTGGAAGAGAAGATGCTCTAGCTCTATATAACTTGCAGATTTTTCCCCCCCTGTATGAAATATAAAAACTGCATTAATTAAGCAATAATTAAAGTGATGTTAGAACTGGTACTGACAATAAAATATGCATGGTTGGAATCATTTTGGGACTCATTCATACATCTGTGATTGCGCAATTAATTGTGGCACATATTTCTACATCTCCTACACACACACACACACACACACACACACACACACACACACACACACACACACACACACACACACACACACACACGAATCAGGAGGGGAAAGAAGTTTTTTTTTTTTTTTTCAAGTTGTCTTCATCTATTTAAAGTAGTCCTGCTGGGATGTTTGGCCCATGCCTCCTTTGATACTCTGCATGCCTTTCCAATTAAAAGCCAGCGATGCTCTGCGCACCAAAGGGGCCATAAGTAATTAGATTACAACCCCAGCACCTTCATTTTCAGTCTGATAATAAATACTGATGTTTCAAATTGCCTGAATTCTAAATCTACTTGATTTCTTTATGTAACCGACAATACTGGTGCATATTGATTCAGCAATGTGTACGAACGAGTTTGAGGGAAAATACCAGAGCCTCTGCAGTGCAGACGCAATTAGAAAGGAGCTGTAGAGTGCAAGAGAACTGATTTACACAACATGCCGGTCTTTTTTACAACCACAAAGGGGAGAAGAGGCTATAAGAGTAATAGGAGTGCAGAGAAAACCCCCAGCGGCAAGGTCTCTGCGTACTGAACACACAGGAGCGCTGGCCAAATGAATTTATGGCTGCAGAACTCATTAGTTGCGCAATAAAAGTTTTACGATTCTTTCCATGCAACACCAATGGCTTCAGGAAATTAATTGAACCACTAACAGCCAATGTAAGTATCCCAATGTTTTGTAAAAGCATTGACCTGGGGGCTTTGAAATGGTACATAAGAGACACGATCAGCACATACCTGATGCTCTCATCCAAGGGTACATCCGGTAATGTTTGTCCGGCGGCGAGTTGAGGGGTCCCGGCTCCTGGTGGTAGCAGCTGTCGGTGAACAGGCGGCTCTGGTCAAACAGGCTGCAGTGCAGTGTGTGTGCGTCCTGCCCCTGGCCATAGCCCGAGGTAAACACGGGGTGGCTCTGGTACACTGCGTTATTGACGCTGTAAACTCCAGACAGGGACGGCGCAAACGCGATGGCGGCTGCAGTACGAGCCGAGCCATAGTCCTCTCCACTGGGTCCAATACTGCAAGACGCCCGCTCCACGTTTGGGAAGAGAGAACTACCCGTCGTATATTTGCTAAGAAGACCGTCCACATAATAAGAACTCATATTTTTTTTCTCTCTGATTTGTTGGCCCAGAATCCTCAGTGTCGTTTTTACGAGGTAGCGTGATATATGACAGCAATACACCCTAGATTTACACCAAACCCCATTTTTACTCTGGACCAAAGAACTCACCCACGTGACTCGGGCCTGGTCGCTTTCGTCCAATCAGCAGGCAGACATGGATTTGATCATGGCGCAGGACTGCAGAGTGGGATTAACACTTCACACACATAACAACATACACTCATAAAAACACACACATGAGAGAAGCTCACACTCACGATGATCAAGAGATAAATTACACTGTTTAAGGTCATGATTTCATGTAACTAGAACTGCGTTACCAATAACTGTCTATCTAAAAGTTTTATTTTGTAACTACTTTAATTTCTGGTGATAATTTTTAACCTTCTCACAGGTTATAACAATAATTTAGTCACTCAATAACAGGCTACACAAATAGAGAGAGCATAATCATAAGTAAAAACAATAATTATTCCAACAGGAGTAATTTTCTTGGTTCCTTGCGCTTCAAAACAAGACATAAGAAATAAAAATATCTAAAAATATTAGGACTACATAACAATACATATTTATAGATAGAACTTTTACAATAGTGCAAATAATCTATTATTTAAACGTGTTTTAACGTGTTGTTAATTTGCTCGTGAGTTTGAAGATAGTTTAGTGCAGTAACTGGATTTACGGGGTGAGAATTTGGCAGCAAGAGAAATAAAACATTTTAATTACACCAGCAATTAATAACACTAAGGATCACCATAATCACTGTAATCATAATCATAATAATAAGGACCAACTTATCCTCCAACAGTTGTTTTTTTTTTTTACTGACAATGTTTACAGCCGACGATAAACACACAGAGATAAAAGAAAATAAATGGTCAGATTTACACTGGAAAAAGGGGTGTTTTGTTATTAGGCCTGCTATAATAACAATAATAAATAAATAAATATATAATATTATAAGTTATTCTTTAAGTTATTTGTGAACATGGAAAAATGTTGATTAGAATTGCTCCGAGTGGGTTTAGTGCGTTTCGACGTCAAAGAAGCAGGTACATAACCTACATAATTAGTGAATAAGTCTGTTCATATTTTAATCTTAGTCTTATTGCTTAATTGAGATCACTGTTTGATTTGCGTCTATGATCTGAGGAAGGCAAACATTAAACACTGAGCAAAGAGCGACTATCTGAGATTAAAAGTAGAAATCCAGCTGTCAGTGGCTGCGTGCTGGCTGTTTCATTGTTCCCCGCAGAGCCGCGGGCTGTAGAAGGAGCTTCTGCACTGAGACTGTAAAAAGGTGTGAAATTATTTCGCTGGACTCTTAAAATGTTACTACAGTTTGTTTCCCAGCGCAGGTTCATTAGGGAGGAGTGCTGAAAATGGTGGGGTGATGTTGTGGAACAGTGTCGCCACCCTCTGGCCACTTGCAGGGACTGCAGGGTGGGGACGCAGCAGTGCGCAGGCGTTTTCTCTTTCTGCTGCATTTCGGGGATAAAATACACGATAAAGTAAGAGATATTGACGCTCGCAAGGTAAAGTTATGCTCCTTCTTCGCTTGTGATTTGAAGCAACGCGCTGATGTCGTCTAACAGACTTGTCCAGATGTATTTTGAAAGAAATACGCATCATCTGTGGGCCTGCCACTGTGTTTGAAACTAGCTGCTAGGCTTTATTGCTCCTTCTCCTTTAGGACGGGCCCCGCGAAGGAGCAGAGGGCGGAAGGTTCCCAGGTAGAAACAAAGGATCGCTCCAAATGACCGTGAGTCCTGCGCGTCCCCGTCAGGGAGTATCCAATAAAGCTGATCATTTCCGCTCGGCCTTTTGTCTAGAGCGTGGTCTCACAGAAAGAGAAGAAAAAAACAAATGGGTGCCATTCTGGAAACGGCCTAATTGTGTCTGGACGGCAATAAAGCCATTAAAACTGGAATGCCAGACAGTATAGCAGACCAGGCGTTTTATTGCACTGTCTCTGGTCGAGTCTTTGAAGTTTGGGTCCATCTGCGTCCCTTAACGCGTCACAACAGCGCTCCAGTTGGACTTAAGTCCGACTTACCTTCTAACTAACATTATTCGTCCAGTTTCTGTGCAGCTTTTAATGAGAACTAAGTGACCTGGTGTGTGTGTGTGTATGTGACAGAGCCGAGCCTGGCCCTCATCCACCAACAGACTTAGCAGCTCTGCAGCAATAGCTCACATTGGATTTGCTGCTTCTCGTATTTTCAAATTCTCTCTTTGTGCCAAATATTTTCTCCAACGTGCACAGACTTGAACCGACAGTACAAACGCAGAGGCCATAAAACCAGACCTCTTCTTAAAAAAAAACAAAAAAAAAAAAACTTTTTGATAAATTATTATAGGTCATGTTGCGTTTTAAATCTGTTATGTTTCGCAATCTTCATCCAGAAAATCTCACTCCTTGATGGAGAATTTTGGTTATGCGCAGATTGGCGCTAATGACTGAGCTTTAAGGCTGAGCGGCCTTGTCATATCTGAGCCGAGCAGAAACACATCGGCTACTTTATTTTGGGCTTCAGCTGTCGAAGCCGTCGATGTCTTTTTTTTTTGTTTTTTTTTGTTTTGTGTCCTCTCGCCTCGCAGCGCTTTGCACCCCATAAAAGGTTATAGCGGTAATTGTCTTTTATGGCTGTATACAGCTAACAACATCCTCTGCCAAGACGCAGCTCTGTCCCCAATCCAGAAACACACACACAGATATTCACTTAAACGTGTGTGTGTTTAATTGGGGTGCGTTTGTGTGTTGTCTTTAAATTGATATGCATGAAAATATTTGGGGGGGAGGTGCAGAATTTGTTGATTTTTAGCAGCACACGTATCCAAATATCTTTGTTTATTTTTTCTCTATGTCCATCTGTGTGTGTGTGTGTGTGTGTGTGTGTGTGTGTGTGTGTGTGTGTGTGTGTGCTCAGAGCTGGTTGACAGCAATAACCTTCATAATTGTTTTTTTTTCCCCCAGCGCAAAGAAGCACCAATAAAGACTATTTGTGCAGCAAGATTTGGTGAATCAAGATATTATAAAAAACAGAATGATTCACTCCGATGTGAGGCCAGAATGAAATAAGAACGTAGCGTGCATGCATTCGCAGATATAATTTGTTTTATTTAATAAATAAAGTACAAATTACATTTGTGAACCAAAAGTCAGACGGTCATCGGACCGTGAGGTATTCAATAAGTAGCCTACAGTGTTTTTATTTAATTTTCTCTCACTAACAAACATTATGTACTTTCAAAATGTTACTCCCTGAAATTCATAGTTCAGCATCTAATGCAAGCAAGTCTACTATAATCCGCCATCGAAGAAAAAAATAGGTTATTGTAGGTAGTTGAAAGACATAGGTAGTCAATCGTGTTATGTAATATAGCTTCTATAACATATTTTAATTTTGTACTTTTTTTTTTGCATTTTCAAGAGGTTTGTGAGGTGTATGCACCTACTTCAAAATGCGATCGGTCTTGTTTGCTACGGTTCCAATGTTAGATTCAAACTCATGGTCATCAGTCATAGTTCTAGCAGTAAGGGAGAAACAACAATAAAATTAATACATTTTACAAACTATACGCTCAGGTGACTCTGAGACAGACAACAAATAGAGCTACAAACCAGAACACACACAGCTAGAAACATCCATACACAAACAAGCACAGGGACCAGGCCAACTAATACACAGAACGAGGTATTATTTTAAATCAACATAAGAAAAAAAAACTAATTAAAAAAAAAAAAAAAAAACGAGTGGGCACTGTTAAAATTGTGCAATATAAAGGTAGTCGCATCAAACTGAAGCCCAACATGCTTTTTTTATACAAGACAAATAAGCCTAATAGCTTCTGTTATATAGAACAATAAGACAAGGAAGTTTAAAAACAAGGTCCAGCAGGGTTAAGAGCTTCCACACACAAAGCTCGCTAACAGCCTAAATACTGTATATCTACGGCTCAGTCACTCGTCTTTCGTTGCGCCGTCTTTATTAAACTTCTTCATCTTCATCCTGCGGTTCTGGAACCAGATTTTAACCTGTCTCTCAGTGAGGTTTAACAGCCTCGCCACCTCGTACCTACGGTCCCTGGTCAGGTAGGTGTTAAAGAGGAACTCTTTCTCCAGCTCCAGGATCTGATGCTTCGTGTACGGACAGCGCTTTTTTCTCGTGGCACTCGCGTGGAGCCAGTTGGACACTGGGTTATCTGGAAAGAGTGGAGGGGAGGGGAGGGTGGGTAGGGGTGGGGGGTCGACACTGGTGTGAGGGCCCGGTACCGAGTGACTAAATGTAAACATAAACATCACTCATAATTTGGCTCAGACCAAAATAAAATATTTATTCTAATGCGTAAACGCATCCAAAAATACAACTCGCTTCTAATCGTCTCCGTGCTCACGTTCAACTAAAGTTGCAAGAGGTTATCTAATATAGCAATTGGAGCTGGGCCATTAACAGTCCCCATAAGGAAATGGCACGTTCAGAATGGCATCTGTTCAGACGCGCACCCCCATCACGCACCCCAATCCTCACAGCTTTATGCGGTATAAATAGTAGGCTATAAACATAAAGCACTCTGTAGTGACTTACTTGGATCAAGGCCCGGCTTCTCTTCAGTTTCCCCGCTCATGTCTCCTGGCTGGCTGGACAGTGCGTCCTTTTCCACCGGTGATGCCGTCGCCACAGTCCCGTTGGCGTAATCAGAGAGCAGCAGAGCTGTGTGGGAGCCAGGCAGCGCGCCTTCAGCTCGAGTCCCCAGACCCTCCGGTTTGATTCCGTAGTGATGGGTCGTCGGTAATCCGGCCATGGGTAGAGAACCGGACATGGGCTCCAGTAGCCACGATTGATAGCGGCCATCTGTATCTGCACCCACCGGACCTTGGGGATGCCCATAGTGGTGATGATACACGGAGGAGACGGTGCCTGGGAACTGAGCAGGAACGTGGCTCCATGACGGCCCAAATACCGGAGGTTTGGAAGGGAAGGTGCAGGTCCCGAGCTCGCTGTGGTCACTGATGGAGGCGGACTGTCTGGCGTGCTGGAGCCCAGGACCGGAGGGATATCTCGGCACAGAGAGCTCCTCGCTCTCGGGCAGAATGAGGGAATCGACGTAGTAACTAGTCAGTGTTCCGGATGTCGACATGGCAGAAAAATTGGACGTTCACATGTACCCAGTCATACAAACAGATACATGCAAAAGTAAAACGCGCACACACACGCCACACATACACACACACACGCAGTAAACCCAGCCTCACAAAATAACAATGTGGAGAAATCAAGTAGCAACTTGGCCCCACAGAGAACTACAGTGGGCTTGTAATGGAGAGTCAGGCTGCCATGCCATTGGGTAGCCGACACACGTGATCATAAAGGCTGAACAATAAAGGATAAATCAATCCCTTTGGTCATTAAATACTCACCCGCTCTCCTATAACAACCTCTAGTTTTAAAGCTAAGAATTATAAAGATATGAGTTTGATCTGTTATCCATGAGACGGAAAATATGAATGAGTGAATAAAAGAATATTTTACAGTATGTTACCCTGCTGCTGCTGTTAAAACCCATTCTTGGTTATCCAAAACGGTGCAGTATGTTTTTTGGAAACCTTATTTTACGAGCCACTTTATAGGACACGTAAGCAGCCTACTATTGCTGCTCACCAAAACACATTTTAACCACCACTGTATTTAAGAAAGTTTAAGCTGAAAGCTGAAACAACTCGTGGACCTCAAATTACAACTATACTAATTACATTCTTTCTTTTTTTTATTATTTTCCCCTTTTTCCGGCTCTACCAGCATCTACCACATCTGCCAAAGTCCGTGTATTGTCTTTTTTTTCTCAGCTTGAAGAAACAAACATGTTTTACAGATTAAAACTGACTAACAAACTAAAACACGTGCAGCTCAGACTAAAATAGTTGTTTTCAGTTTAACATTTAGCGAGAGGGGATTTATTTGTGGCCCTATGCTGATTTAAAAACGTTAAACACAAACGCAAAATACTCATATGGCCTTATTTTTCTATAATAACGTTTCGTAATATATACATTCACGTCACTGTATATGTTGGGGTTACATCTAATAACCCGCATCACAGCATATGCACAAGATAATGCGCGACTATGTATATTTCTTAAGGCTGAAAAAGAATTCAATAAACATGAGATTTTTTTTTTCTTAAAAATTTAAAAGATTTTATTTTGAATTTTTTTTTCAGATTTACAAAAAGGGAAAAGAAGCAGGAGTAATTTATTCCCAAATTTGCCTTGTTAGTTACCTTACAGATTATTATTTATATATTTAATATATGTAATCTATAATTACGGTGTAAAACAACTGGGTTTTATAGCAAATTACAACATTTATTACTAAGACAGATGACTGAATGTTATGAGATATAAAATGTGTTACAAAATGTCACAAAAATACTAAATTAAAATATAGAACAACAATTTCGAATGAACAAAGTAATCTGAATAAGCGTGTTTTGTGATGCTGATCCTCTGAATCTACGCACAATTACGTAAAATGTATTAAATATTTCCCAAATAACATTAATTAATGGAGGGTCGCGGTTTCTTCTCGCCTAACTCGTTTATTATTTACACCTCCGTTATCACTTGTGTAGGCCTCTATATGTTACTATCATCACCACCATCAACAAATGAACTCTAATGCTTGCTAACAGCCAAGTGCCTCGGTTTAATGTTACACTCAAATAGAGCTAAAAATATGCGTGATGTGGCGTTTGGGGTCTACTTTCAAAATCAAATGGTGCGAGCAGTGACGAACGCCAGATCACAACAGCACATTTCAAATGAAGTGAAGGGTGAGATTATGAAATGGAAGAAATAAAGTTAATACTAATCAAAGTTCAGGGGTGTTAACATGAAAAATAAATTAATAATTACGGAAATGTTTACTGTGTGTTTGTTGAAATCCTCGATAAGATTCAATTGGCACATTTGGCTGAAAATATAATGATGCAGCAACACTGAGAGTTTATGTATGTTACAGAAATAAATAAATAGTGCATTCAATGTGCATTTGGGGTAAATGTTGTGGCTCTGTGCACATCACTTATCCATACTACTCCGAATCTAATCCCACATTGCAGATCACGTCTACAAAGCAGCAACCTTGAGTTTTCGCACATTACGCTGCGCGTTTTATTTATTACCAGCAAATAAACGGAGAGCTTGGCCAACACCCACAAGGCCACAGGCAATTCAAAAACGCAGGAATTTTCTCCACTCTGCTGTTACTATTGCATTTTCAAGCGCAAGAGGGAGAAAAAGGCACAGGCTGTCCACAATGTGCATTGTAGTTTCGAGCTATCACCTCACTGGTAGTTGCACATTATTTGGTCAACAGACATCAAACAAGCCGAGGGGGTAAAAAGGAGCGGCTGTGCGCCTATTTGTGCACTAAAAGTTAGAATAGACAAACACCTCCAGAGCAGGAAAAGACGCCACTATGCCAATGGCTCTCAGGCTGTAAACCTAAATCAGGGTGTTTTTTCACCCACTTTACCGCAGGGGCTATTCACTTCTTTTGCCTCTGCAGATAACAGCCTGTCTGGCGGATCTAAATATCGCCATAAAGCCCTTCCCCTCCTTTTGTCTGAGCCACTATTGCGCAGCGGAAGCATCCGGTCTCATTGCCCACGGAGGTCGCTGTTGCCCCATTCACCTTCCCCTTCCCCTCCACTGCAGTGGTCGTAACCGAGGCCTTGTCTGGCGTGTCTGCGTCACTACTACTCACGGAAAACACTCGCGGCTTTACCCTTAATCCCAAGTCCACGACGCATACTGCAGCTCCGTTTTGATCACGTTTAAAATCCAGCACACGTGCCCACAAGGGCTTATTTTAACGACGAAAAACAAGCGGAGATGTCTTAAAGAAAACATTACAGGAGACAGGTTAAGAATATACACAACAGCCAGTCACCCCCCTCCCCGATTTAAAAGCCAGGGAGGTTTAGAGCATGCTTCCAAAAGAGCTCTACACAATTTTCATCAAATCCCATCATCTTTATGTCCCTGATTTGCTCTCCTTTTGGATTCGATGTGTGTAACTGGGGCAATTAAGACAGTTTCATGTTGCAGAGTTAGAAATGGACCCCAACAACATGAAACTACCTAAACCACTCGACAGTCGATCCGGGCCTCAAGTGAAACACAATCAGCCAATTCATAATGCACTGTGGTCGCCGGTCCCGTCATCAAGTGTCCATAAAAAATCGTCTGTATTGAGAAAGTACATCTGTATTGTACACACTAGAGTGAAGCGACTGCAACAAGGCGCAAAATGGATAAATGCACAATGATAAATGGACTTACCCGATCCTGGAAATGTTAATCCCAGTATTCCCAAACTAAAGCAGAAGGTAATGTTTTATCCACAGTGTATCAGTACAGTTGAGATTTGTAGCTGAGTGCCGGGCCTCCTCTCCGTCTGAAAGGCTCTCCCACGACTGAAGCAGCTCTTAGAGGAGAGGGAGAAACCTCATATACCAGCCAGTCATAAAACTCTACAATAGCCGGCTGGGCAAGCAGCTAGACGGCTTATAGCCTAATATCTTAATTATTTCCGATGGCCCTTACATTAGCCTCTAGAAACATTTCTTAGCTGGTTCACAAGGGAAAAAATCTCCAGCAGGGAAGTCCATATTATTTTGAATTTCAAACAAAGCCTTTTTCTACTTTTGTGGAATACACTTATAAAACATCTAAACATAAACCCACAGTACAAAAATACAAGCCTCCTCAATGCGAGCTGATAATTTATTAAGCATTACACAAAAACACAATGTCATATGTACACAGAAATATACAATAAAAACAGTCCTCCTTCGCTTTGAACACCGTTTTTTTTCGCGTAAACGTCCTCAATGTGAATAAAGACTCAATTTATACATTTAGCTCATACATAGAAGAGGCCTATATCATGGTAGACTACATCTAATGGTCATAGGTGAATTATGCTTCCCTTGGTGATACATGGGCATTATATTTTAGGGTGGTTTAAAATTGCTAAAATGAAATGTAGGAAAAGTTGATATCATGCAATTCCAATTAAAATAAAGTAAATTTGATTAAATTTATAAAAGGGATTTTTTTGTGTGTGTGTGAGTGGTGGGGGTTGGGTGGAGTGGACATTTAAAGCCTCCTTTCAGGGCATAATGTGTGTGTGTGTTTTTTTGGTTTTTTTTTAATTGCGTGAATTTAACTCCACTGACACTACTCCAACCATACGACAGAAGTGACAGAAACAGGTCGACAATACAAAAACACGACATCAGAAAACAATCAAATAGAACCTAGGACATTATTATTATTATTATTTCCTTTTCTTTTCTCAGTAGCTCACAGAGGACGATGCATCGTCTTTAAAGCCTGTCTGGAAATAAAAGAAAGTTGTACCCCCCACAGTGAAATGAGTCATTACGTGGAGAAAAGTGGCGAGGAAGAGTGGGCGTCATTGATTTCACCAATTCTGTTCTATGTCAGTGTGATCACCTCGTTCATCATGAAAATCCATAATTGGAGGTGAGCTCCCGGATCCTGTTTTCCCGCGTCATTTTCTTCAGTTTCATCCTGCGGTTCTGGAACCAGATTTTAACCTGTCTATCCGTCAGGTGGACGCTTTTACTGATCTCTAGGCGGCGCTCTCGGGTCAGGTACATGTTGAAGAGGAACTCCTTCTCCAGCTCCAGTGTCTGGTGCTTGGTATATGGACATCTTTTCTTCCGGCCGCTTTTTGCTGTCAGCCAGTTGGCCGTGTTTTCACTTTTTGTGTCTCCTAAAGAAAATGGCAGATACATGGTTTTACGCACTGCAACATGAGACACTGCGAAGTGTGTGTTTGCGTGTGTGTATGACAGAAACACAGGGAGTGTGTCTAGAAGTGTGTATGTGTTTATAGTTGCATTATACACACATTACAGTACTATTTGTGTATATGTGTGCGTGTTAGAGTGTGTGTATTTTATGCGTAAAGTATGGCTCCTTTGTTAGACTCACCCCACTTTGCAGCTGAATCGCCAGTAATAGTTAGGGAATATTAGATAATATTGTACCCACATATTCCGTGAGACAGAATCGTAGTTTTTGGAATCATAAAGAGTGCATGTATACAAAGACGTGTAGGCACAGAGAAAATATATAGGCCTGGTGTGCAGTACACACACCAATACACACTAACACACACCAATACATGTAGGCCTGTGTGTTAGTACATTTTACGCAGCGCCAAAATAAAATACTAGCTAAGGCTATGGGTATTCAAAAATGTTATTTTACTATATGTTTGTATCAATTTGAAAACAAGTCCTTAATTTTCCATATTACTGTAGGATTGTTTAAATACATTCAATCTAGCTGCGTCCTGTAATTTTTGACTCATTTTTCAATTCTACGCATAATCTTTCCGGGCGTATTCATGCACATATGTATATATATGTATATATGAAATTCTACACGTAGAAACTTCTACTATCAGACTTATGAATGCAAAGTTTCATTACTCGAGCCTTGACGGCTTACTGCAGTCTAACCAGTCATATGAAACTCGGCAGGTGCCATTAAATTAGACTCAGTCTACCTGCGCTGCATGCAAAACAAAACAACAGGGCAGGACCACACCTATGAGAAACTGCTGTTACCTTTAGAAGCTTTTGATGGTCTTTCTTTGTCATGTTCTTCTGTCTCGTCAGCTGAGGAGGCTTCTGCATCCGAGGATTCGCGTGTCTCCTCGGTCCCCGGTGCAGCGTGAGGCTGCAGGTCTGCGTTTCCCGAGGACACGGGCTCCTCGGTGTTCCTCCCTTCTTGCGCCGTGGCTGGAGCAGAAGTCGAGGTTGGTGGCGTGTGGAAGCGAGCAGGAGCAGTGGGGTGTAGGCCAAAATGAGAATGGGAAGGGTTCGGCTGGGGGCCGTTGGTGTTGTAAAGTTTATGAGAATGTGCGTGCGTCTGAGACAAGCGGAAGTAGCCCGGCACAGGCACTGAGCCCCCGCCGCCGCCGCCGCCGCCATCGGTAACTGTACAAGAACTCGAGCCGAGGCCGGTTGTCGTTAACCTCGAATATGTAAGATCTTCGGCGGTGGAGGCTTTAGGGCACTTCGGCTGCTCATACAGGCAGTAGGTGCTCTCTTCCTTAATGTTCTGCGGGAACGAGCAGGGCGCGACCTGGGGACCCACTGGGTGCTCTTGGTCCATTCGACATGACCTCTGCGCGTCCATCCACATCTCCATGCTGGACATGTACGCGCCTGAGGCGGAAACCATGTTTTGTGGACCCACCTCGTTCCGTTTACCCATACCTGGGAAGTATCCATAGTTGTGTAGTCCGTAAGGCACTTCTGTAGCGGTGCTATGGGGCACACACACCGCGCTCCCAGTGTAGTGACCTCCACCGCTCTCGGTGCGGCCACTGATCAGAGAATCCACTAAAAACGCATTTCCTGACGGGGTGTCCGAACATGACATTATTGTGGTGTATTTTGGCGAGGGGAGAAGATAGCCCTTTCTGGCTGACATTTCTTGTGCAAAACATGCTGGATATGATTAGAGGCACCCCCCCGCTCCACCGTGCGGACTGTAAAACCAATGGAAATGCTGGAAGACAGGCAGTCCCTCCCACTCCGTGGCTACGTAGCAGCGGGAGCGATATCCATCATGGAGCTGAGGCAGAGAAAGGAGACAGCACAGTAATCAGTGTGTTCCCTCACCTCGCCTTAATGCACCACCATTGCCCCGTAAAAGGGGCGAGGTCCAACACGATACAAAGTTTAAAAATACTGATTTATTAAAAAAAAAAAAAAAAAAAAAAAAAAAAAGAAGCACGATTTCATTCACGGATTCTCTAAACACGTTTTGAAATCACCTCTCAGCTGTATCACCAAACGATGTCAGGATCACTGATTCGCCTTTCCCTACATGCAAATCAGCTGTTACCACAAAGCTTTAGGTGAAACACAAAAGTATCACATTTATAAAACCTCAGACTTCGATATCCATCTGTGGGTTAAGTGAGAGCCGTGAAAGGGAAAATAAAAAAAGCCCTTTTCGTTACAAACACACAAGTAAAAACAACAGTAAATACTACATTATTGAGATATAGCTTTAAGGTGTAAAACCAAGTTTAAGTAAGTATATGGCCGCAGAAACGCACCAACAAAGACACACAATAACAAAGCAAGGGGACTCAGTGGTAATAAAATGTTTTTTTTAACTATAGGGAGAATTCGCCTTTGGCGAAATGACTTGGCAAGAAGCCGTTTTATATGGTGCATCCTTTAGCCTCAAGACTGTCTGAAGTCTTCCGCACTAAAAGCAAAGGTGTGAAGACTAATGCTGCCTGAAGATAGAGTGAGCAATATGAAACACAGGCCTGCAACTTTGTTCATTTTCTAAAAATATATATATATTCTAAGATACATCGTTTATTTATTTTTCCGTGCAAGGTCTTAATATCAGTTTACCTCTTTGAACTGTCTTGATGTGCTCCTAAAATGACCGCATTACATTAAATGTACACTTTTTTAACACAAGGTGTTGAACTAATATTTAATTATCTAAAATCCTTAAAGATTAGGAAAGCTATCCGCGTGTACCACCAGTAATCACCAGTCACCAGTAATTAAAAGCAATAAAAGTTACAGGAACGAAAAAAAAAAAACTTTTATGCAATAACTAAATAACTGGTTTTAGCATTAGATGAATTACCGCAGCTTTAAACAATAAATTCTTAAAATATCACATGTAACAGGATATACAGTGACTTCCTTTATTGGAACCCAGGCACTGGTTTTCTCTTAATGATATATAAAAGCTCTGCGCGTATCAGTTTACATTTCACATGACAAGGTGAACGTGTTTTTTTTTTTTCTTGGTCTGAAATTAAATATTGGAATTAAGATTTGTATGAGTGATGGTTGCATTTCTGTGTTATTTTTTAAAACTAATTAAAGATATGAAAATGAGTTAGTCTCTGCCCGACTAACGCACAGCACACACAAAAAAAAGGCTAAACCAGCACTTTGCTTTCGTTCAGAGGGTATGAGAGCTGAAACAGAAGTGTGTAGCACCGCAGGATTTTTTTTTTCTAAACATCAAAAATCCAAACTGTGCTCGGTGTAAAAATTCTCATTTGTTAAACTGTCAAGATATTGATCACCACGTTGTGAGGGGAACAGGCACAACGTGGCTGCAGCGAAACAGACATAAAGGTTGCACATACAAGTCATCCTGTCGGTCCAATTTGGGGCAATAAGGGCCACAATAAAACTCTCCTTCCATCTCGTAGTGTCCTTGGCCATGTGCACTCTATTGCTCTCTCCAGGTTGAAGTTAATCTCGGCCAGCTTTGCCATTACCAGGCCCAGGTGGCCGCTAGCCCCCCGGGTTTGTTTGCAGCCTGTTGTACAGAAATGAGGAAATTTGGGAGAAATTCATAAATTGAGCCCATTTAGGTTTTCAAACGCTCTTGTCATTGACAGCTCATTTATGTACACTGGCTTAGATTTTTAACGCGTCGACGGTGGACATTTGTCACTCCCTCCTGGTCAAAACGCACATATTTCAAATGGCTTAAATGACTGGAAGTTAGTTGAGGGTTATTTATGTGTATATGAATATAGCGCAATAATCTGTTTAAAAAGCAACGTGATATATGACTGAAATATAGAAAGTAAAGAGCATTTCCTGCAGTGCGGTGGGAGTTTTAAAGACAAAGGCCGTGCGCGGAGCATTTGCGCCTGTTTAGTAAATTCCCACAAAACCATAAAATAATTCACAACAATGTTAACCAAGTAAATACAGAGACGCTAACAGCATCAGGTCCAAAGCCTGTGTACTCTTCCCCACAGCGGCCTGGTTCCTTATGGGACACATGAGCCAGCAAGGAAACTAAATACATCAATTAATTATGTGTGCCCGGTATTAAATTGTTTTGGCCTGCACACTTCACGGTGTTGTACTGGCATGAGGGCCTATCGATATCTTTGTGTTACAGTTATTAATTGTAGCTATTAAATCTTCATTTTCACAGCTGCCCGGCTATTATATCCTCAAAACAGTTTACTCTGACCACTGGCTTTGATCCGGCCCATATAATCGTGGCCGAAGAGGCCGTTTGAGTCGTATCATGTTCGTCCCGAGTGCAGTTATGAACAATAATGCGGCGTTTTATTACATCCAAGCGGAAGCATTTATTTTTCACGGGAGACAAAGGGGAGAAAGAGACTTGGTCCACACGCATTCAGGTCCAGAGTAGCCAACTCGCCACTTGGACTGACACTGATAGCCTGATAGGGCAGCTCTTGTGTCTATGACAGGAAGGAAAAGAGAGAAGCGATTGCTGCCCCTATCACAATCAAGTCGAGTGTTCTAATAAGACCATGCGTGCACTTGGCACGTACAGAAAACGGATGTGATTTGGAAGAGTGTCAAACGTCATTAATGGATTTCTTTTCACAGAAGAAGAGCCAGCTGCTGTGATTGAACGTTAGCTCGGCATTAGCACGAGAGCCATCATCTTAAAAAATAATGAAATCATTTGTTTTGTATGCAACATCCACTGCTTGCTGTTGTGTCGAGAAGATACTATCTGTATATATATATATAATAATTAGATGTAATATATACAATAAATTATATATAAATTAAGGCAAAGACTTTAGCCAAATCCAAAACATTTGTGGTTAGACTAGACGGGGTTGCAGATCTCTCCAGGTACAAGCCGGCCGTGCTATACTTCAACCATTAAAAAGCTCAAGCTCAGCAAAATGAATAGCACATGCAGCATGAAGGCTTGGCACAGATGTGTTGCCTTATTAGGGCCCCCAGGAAGACTTTCTCTACCGCACGGCCCAGTGAGCACCACAGAGAAATGTGGAAACTAAACTAAAAACGGCTCCTATCTCAAACCAGCAGACATCACAAGCAAGTGAAGAATCTACAGCCTGAACATACAGGAGACTTCTTCTTCCGACAGAGCAAACTATTCAAGCTCCAGCCTGTGTTGACAACTTTTACCTGCGTGCATTCGAGGTGGGCTTGGAAAAGATCCACGGCCATGACATTGGTCCCAATAGCGCCGCCCGGTGGTAGAGGACAGCCTTATCCTGAGTGCTGCTGGTCGCCACTAAGCTGATTCGTGGTGGATAAACCACACGAGGGGGAAAAGCCTCTCAAATGAAGTCGATGCAGCAAGCAAGCAGAGGCTTTTCCTCTCCGTCCTCTCCCTGTCGTTGCTCTCGCCTCCTTGGTAACACAGTTAATAACCTTGGGTCTCAGACGGTTTATTGCACTGCACTCCAATTGTACAAATGCCCCAGACTCTCAGACAGCTTTTATGGCCGCGTTGCTGCGGCAACGGGGAGGATGTCCCGTAATTAGGGACGGAATTCCAGCGCGCAGTAAAGGATGCGCAAGGCAAGGCCGGACTATGGCAGAGAGAGGCAACCATAAACTTCAGCCTCTCTCCCTGCGTTTATGGCCCTTTTGACTGTCATATATGAACGCCAATGCGCTGCGGCTAGCTCCCATAAACACAGTGATAACAACAGCAAATATGGCGACCCTAGCCAAAGGAGACTGCTGTTGGAACAGTGTTTCCAAAGCCAATCAGTGAAATGACAACTTGCTCACACAGACAACAGAGAGAGAGAGAGAGAGAGAGAGAGAGAGAGAGAGGGAGATAGTGAGAAACAAATAAAAAACAAAGTGTCCAGGCTGAAATGCTGAATGTTTGGCAACAATAAATGTTATGGACAGAGATAAAAGTGGACCTGTGCGCCATCCAGAGTGGTTCAATAAGAAAGATTTCCTTCAGATGGAATGCAGGAGTTGTAAAATATCTTATATGGCTCAAAATATTGAGACGTTGTTTAAAATAATTGCAAAACACAACAGCAAAAACACAATGCACGTCAACATTTCTTTTCAGTTTCTATCTGTATTTGATCTGTTGAAGCACAACACACACACCACGATTTGAGATGATCTGATGACATTTAACAAGTATGGACAGCTTTATTATTTAATTTGTTACTTCATTAACTTTAGTTTTTTTAAAAAAAAAAAAAAACTAAACATCAGGTTTTATTTACATTAGGTAGCGTGTGTGTGGCACTGTTAGGTTGGGCTGCTCCAAATCTGCATGCGAGCCCTCAGACTTGCTTCACTTCAGCGTTTTTTAAATTCTTTACTATAATCCAAAACACCTCATTGTGATGCTTCTACTGCAAGCGTGAGATAAATGTGTGTATTTTGCGTGCGTAAAAATGTTTCTCATATGCGTATTTTTAATTCAACAAATGTGTGTTAGAGATCAACATGTTTCAAAAATAAAACTGTGAAAGGAAAGCAAAAACCAATGACCACGCAGAAATAGATTTTTTTTTTCAATAATCTTTTCATTAGTTTTTTTTATTTGGAAATATAGTATAATACACAATAGTTTGGGCATACCAAGCAATTGATTCAATGCGATGACCCTGACCAGCCTTGCCCTGACAGCACACTTCAAAATGTAGATTTTTTTTTTTAAAATCCTATTTAGACTGCAAGTACCAAAGAATCACGAGTCATGAGAAAAATATTCTGTTACGCGTATCAATATGAGACCGAAGAGGCCCGCTGCATATACCTGTGTGAATATGTTGGGCGTGTACCTCAGTGCAACTCCACACGGATCCAGTAGACAAGCTTATCTCTCTGGTTTGGCCTGCATTATCAATATTCTACTGATAGTCTCCAAAAAAAAAAATCCAAAAAGAAGGACGACACGGATTTGGGAATTGAAAGATACGCAAAATATAAATAGTCATAGCCCTCATTCTGCAGACTACAGGAAAGACGACTAAAGCTCGTGTTTGAGGTCAGCCCAGACTGAACACGGGATCCTATTTGCCTGCCTGTAATAGTGGACTTCGACTTTAGTTTAGCCGTGGCATTAAAATGAGATAGTAAACGAGTGGCTACAAAATAAATAAGCACACAAAAACAGAAACACGTTACATTCTCATCCGTTCGGACTCATTATTTGGTCACACCAATATAGATTCATTTACTAAAGTCACATATTCACCATCGTCCTAAATCCAACACTTTCTGATTTGAAAACTGAACAAAAAAAAGTAAAATAAATCTTTTGGTTACAAAATACACTGAATCAGTCAATTAGTGACTGCTATTTTTTTTTGCCCACCTAAAAAGGAAAATAAACAAGGCGTCTTGTGAGTCACAATAATATTAACATGGGCCTTCGCGAGCACAGAGTCTTGGCGAGGACAAAAATCCGTTTCTACATTTTCCCAAAACAGAGTCTGGAGAGCGAAATCAAGTCCACAGACTGTCTTAATTCATGCTCACTCTTTAGGTATTTCAGATCACAGGATACTGTTGTCCTCGAACTTGAAATTAACCATTGAGCAGTGTGGTTGCTGCTGTCGCGGCCATTGTGGTACACAATGTACTCTGGGAGAGTCACAGCCGGAGAGAGTCAGTCTGTCTGTAAACGCAGTCAGTCCCACGGCAGAAGAGGACCTTGAAAGCTGTGACGGTGTTGTTTTCAACCCTAAAGGAGAGGGTTAGACGTATAATATTGTAATCTATCTCTGTTCAGTTTCTTCTCCTTCATGCGACGGTTCTGAAACCAAATCTTCACTTGTCGGTCGGTGAGGTTGAGCATCCGAGACAGTTGCATGCGTTTCTCCTTGTTTATGTACACACTGAAAAAGAATTCTCTTTCAAGTTCTCTGATCTGATATTTGGAATATGGGCACCTTTTCTTGCGGGTCCTCTGTCCATCTGGAAAGTACAAAAAGAAAAAAAAAAAAGTAAGAACGGTTACAGAAAATCTAAACATTTCAAATTAGCCATGACTTTGTTAGAAAAAGATTTACACGCCTTGGATGATGCCCAGATTACGCATGAGCGGATTTCCTCTGCATTAAGCATTAATAACATATTTCCCATTACAATATTTCAAGTGTTATATGGTGATATTCTATTACACTGGAAAGGTGACCAAACCATTGGTTCGCTAGACAATACACTTGGGCTTTGACCTTTTCCAGCAAATGAAAACAACAAGTTCGCTTTCAAATATCTAACAGCTGCTAACAGCTACAGGGACAGGACACTGCTGTGATAGACAGTTTACATTAAAAATATTGGTTTGAGAGAACACATGAAGGGAGAAATGTACAAAAGGGAACACAAGAGACCATGATAGCTTTAACACAAGAGCTCATGTGTGCTAAACCTTAAAGCAGGGAGAGGCACCACCCTCAATTACATGCAAGCGCTCTTTTAACGTTAAGAAACCGTGAAACAAGCACGGTTATAATACATGAAATGGACGCAGGTCTGTATAGGAATTCACATTCATAAGTGGGTGCTTTTTTGGAAACGTCAGGGAGTGTTATAGAAAAATCAAAGGCCTGATGTCTTTCACGGCCAATTTCAATTCCAAACACGTGATCCTGCAGTTTATAACAAAGTTTTGTTGGGGGTGGGGGGTCTACAGGCCCTCTATAAACCTTATATGCTTATAAAACAGCATATAAAATTTTTAACAGCAGCGCGCAAGATTGCAAACTTTCTCTCATAACCAAGGCGCTGACTTTAATACGTACTGCTGCTGCTGGATTTCTCCTCATTGTTGCCGGAAGATAACTCCGGGCTGCTCGTCTCCTCCCGCGGCTCCTTCGCCTCGGTATCCCTGCACGACGGTGCGTCCTCCGGCGCAGAGCTGGGCTGCTTGGTCGGGGTTTTGTCCCCTGAGTAGCCATTCGTGGAGGAACTCTCCGTCGCGTTCCCATACGCCGTCTCGTAAAACTGATCGAAGGCTTGTGGCAGCACGCCATTTCTGCCCACGTTCCCGTAGAAATTGGTGGCAGCGGTGCCGGCGCTCGCATGGTGGTGGTGATGGTGGTGGTACGCAGCGGCAGCGGCTGCGGGGCTGTTTTTACCGAACATGTCCCCTACGACGGCAGTTTGCGCCGACAGACAGTCCCGGTGCACCATGTCCTCCGCGCTGGGGTAGCACTGGGGCAAGTTACCCCGGTGCGGCCATTTACCGGACGCGTCAATGGCTGCATAGTCCCTGAACGTCACCTCTCTGACGGGTTGGACCTGCGGCAGGTTAGAGGAGTAGGAATATGTCATGGGGCGGGTGGACGGGGTCTGGGATAAAAACGAGGGAAGACCGGAGAAATCAGCCCCCGCCGAGACGTAATAAGTGCAACTGGGCAAATACATGTTCGAGCCGACGGGGACCCTTTCGTCAAAATCCATCATCGTAGTTCACCCTCTACTATAACTCTAAGTTGGGGTTTGATTCCTCTATAACCGCCCTGAACATGGCTCTGAAGCGCCGTGCCTCCTGCCTCTTTGAAGCAGGTTCGCTAAGCAGAAATTTGGAGACGTAAGCTGACGTGGAGAGCCATCTCCATCCACTCCACGGAGGAGGAGGTCACGTGACCACGCAGCAGAAATTGACAGATTTTCAGGCTGTGTGTTTGTGTGTGTGTGTGTGTGTGTGTGTGTGTGTGTGTGTGTGTGTGTGTGTGTGTGTGTGTAGGAAAGAGAACGAGTGTGTGTAGGAGTGTAAGAGACATGACTGCTATGTGACATTGGTGGTTTATCGCCATGTCGGCTTAAAAATGAATTCCTGAACATGCAGCGAAGTCAGAGGAAGAGGAAACTATAATTTGATGTTGACTTTTAAATGAGAGAAGAGGGATTTCAATCGACGCTTTAACCCAAATATCAATATCAATTTCCCAGATGTTCTGTGCTGTTCGGCACCCAGTCTGCCCTGGAATAATCTGTGTGTTTTAAGATTTTTCTAATTTTCACTAGTTTTTAAATTACGCACGCGATGCGAGAAACAGAAAAAAGGATTCTGGAAGCTAACTTATCTGAGCCCTACTTGACAATAATATTAACTAAGAGTAGCATTACTGTGCATAGATAACATGGAGCTGAATTGGAGGAAGGAGACAACCGTCTTATCTCTAAAGTCTGCTTTTAGAAATGTCTGAGTCATCATCATTTGGTGGTTTTACAACGTAGCATTTGGCCCAGTGGGCATTTGGTTATCAGGGTCATGTTCAAAGTAGCGGCTAATGTTTCAGTTGGCTACAGGCTTGTGTTAGTACCAGTATAAAGAGCAAACGGTTTTTTGGTCGGGAAATAAATACAAAATACAGTCTTCAAAAAATATAGTAAATAGAATGCAAATGTTAAATAAACGTTGATAATGAAATGTTGGTGTTCGGTGAAGCTGTACACAAATGAACGTGTGTTTTAAACTGTAATATGTAGGTTAAAAACGTTTTATGATTGTTATATTCACTATTTATTTGTGAGAACAAAAGAAAATAATATATACTTTTCAGAAAAGACAGAAAGCTCATTGAGGAAAACGCGAGTTATAGTCGCCTATAATCATTAAAACGCAGTGCTTTAATAGTCAAATGTTAAACCTCTTTAAAATTATAAACTTTTCCTATTTTGAAATGATCCTTGTCTTACGGCTTTGTTTTGACTTCCAATAAACATTTAATGGATCCACTAACAGCCACAAAAGTCGCAACATTCAAGCAAGCTCCACTTTTACGCACGGCTATTTCTTTACGTTTTGGTGCAAATATTTAGGAACATGTCCGCCGTTCAGTGAGAGGACAGCTTCCAGAAATTTACAAGATACTTTTATGCTTTGATGAATAACAATTTCCATCAAATCCGTCTTGTTTTTGTACTGTCAGGACGCATACATACACACATGCGTAAATTCCAGCAACATACACAAACAATCAAAGAGGAAAACATTGTATCCACACGCAGATTTTCAAAATACCTGCAGCTGTATTTTATTGTTAGAACTCGAAATGTACAAACAACATTTTCCTCGGGAATCTATTTTAAAACCCTTACTGTGAATAACTTAAATATCTATAAATTATTCGACATGAATATGTCAATAATTCTAGAGTAAGAGTAAATCAGGATAAATATACGCAGTGTATTTTAAAATGCAGGAATTTCTTCTATTTGGTTTGGTAAACATGTCATAGAGCACATTCCCTTGCTCTATACCGTGAGGCCACCGTGGAGCTTGTTTTGGAGAGGCTGCAACCTGACTCTAATGTGCTGTGAATGAGAGACCTGAGCTCGGATTAAGACCGCCGCGGCTGGCCTGGCCCCACAGCCCGAATGTGCACATGGTGATCCAAAGGGCTCCTGATGGCACATGTGAAACACAACCTTAAAATATCACACACTCTAAGACACTGCAAGCACCATCTAACGCCCTGAGAGTATCAAAACATAAAGAAAAAAAAATACATATATCCACCGTCCTGCTTGTAGGCCTTTTTATTTGGATAAATTGCAGGAGCACAAACAACTGGAGTGTCTTTGCGACCACACGCTCCGCCTCTCAGTCAATCCAGACAAATTCTACGAGTTGTGCTGAAGCTTTTAAGCTGTAATTGAGCACAGGATGCCCAGGAAAACCAAAGCCAGCTCTGCACAGACCTGCGTTTTTATAGCTGCTATAGTATTCTGCTGCGTTTTTTTTTTCTCCCCGGCCAGACAGACACCACAAAACTGGCCAAGCGTGATGGGAAGTCGCCACCTACACGGACTCAAAGTCAGCAGCTGAGGAATTTCAGTGATATAGAAAATGTCATGTCTGTGCACAGCCAAGGTAAGATTTCTCCTTCAAAATAAATAAGCCTATCTCTAACAATTTGACTAAAATAAATCAAATAATTATCTGAAATTAGAGACAAAATTCAAAATTAAAAGCCATTTGTATTTGCTATTATGTATTTTGTATCAAAGGAAATCTTTCTGCTGATCCACTGATCATCCTTCTGCGGTTTTGGTCGTCAAACTGCAGTCTGGCGCTGCGTAAAAGCTCTCAAAGCCAAAGCTTTGTCTATACGGTCGACTTCAAGTTCGGGGGAGGGAGAGGGCCCTTCACAGAGAGCAAAGGGCCCACAGTGCCCCGGATGGAGTTCTTTTAATTGCTTTTGCGTCTACGCAGGCTTTAGGTTACAAGATTGGTCGATAACGTGAGCCTCTAACTGTAAGCTCAGGAAAAGTCCTATGAACTTAATTTTAAGTGTATCATGAGAGTAGTAGACCTTTAATATATGGTCTGCTATAGGTTTAATTTTTTTTTTCTCTAACAAGTGCTCTAAATATTAAACCAATCATACTAACTCGTGGTGTTACTTAGGAGAATTGTTCAACCCTTTAAGTTGACTTCAGCTTCATTTTACGCAAAGAAAATATTCATTTTAGATCAGATTATGGACTAAAAGACGCGTAAATCTTAAAAAAGATAAACATTAATTCACTGACTTTTAGTAATAAACTGCCAAGAGTGACTATGAAGGATATGAGGAGATAGAATCAGTGTGTTTACTCAGGGAAACTGCTTTCTTGGCCTTTAAGTCTTAACTGAATTCGTTTTCGTGCCTTAGCACGCGAGCACACGTACACAAACAGAAACACGCACGCTGTTAAAGTTATCTGGATTAAATCAAACACTCAAATCAAACAACTCCACGAATTCATGGACACAGCATACTCTAAATGAAGTGTAACTCCAAACCTGGAGCATTAGAAGCGCAGTGTTTTTTTGTCAGGAAGAGAATGCGACACACCAGATCCAGATAGCCCAATCCGCGTGCCATAAAACCCTGTCAGACAACAAGTAAACAATCAAGTGTGGGGAGGATCTGAAAGTACAGTTTAACGCCACGTCAGGTAGGCCCTTTGGGCTGTAAAGGAGGCTAAATAGGCGCATTCAGTGTCTTGCAAAGAAACCTCCTGTAGCTTAAGTCTTCAAGCGAAATAAAAAGCCCAGAGCTTTAGTACAGGCTGTTTTGTTATTTTCCTTTTATGGTAGAAAAAAAAATAGGCCACCACACCTGCCCCTCAAAGCATCTAATGACTACATTCTTAATGTCAAAACAGTCTTTAGTGCAGGCTATAGTGTGCTGAGCAGGAGGCCGAAATGATAGTCTGATTATACAGTAAGAAGACGGGTGCCAGCTGTGATCATTTAATGCACACACTCTTGTATGTGTATTAAAAGATCACAAAATACAATTTAACTGATCGTGGAGGTTTGTGATGCGCACACGAGCCAAAACAAAACCAGGCTGAGCCGATTAATAAATGTATCATTTTCACCATAGCACACATTTAAATAATTCATTTACGTGTTAAATATGTTTTTTTGCTTTATACGTTTATGAGATTTTGCTTTTTAAAAAGTGTTTTTGAACTTGAATGGTCTTGGCTCAGCCTTTATCATGTTGCTGGCTAAACCGATACTATACTTGCGGGGGATTATAAAACCATCAGACTGAAACATGAAACAATCAGAGCTCGCATTTAGCGGCCGTCCAAATGAACGAGCAGGAAAATATCAGTAAATTTGAACCTGATTCAGGGAACAACTGTTGATTTATCCACAGGTGACAGAAATGTGGGCCGACAGCGATGGCGTCGACAGAGGGGCCAGGCGGACCACACAGGGGCCATTGCAGGGAAACTGATCAACTCCACGGTCAACGGGAGCCCCTCTGACTAACCAGTGGAGACTTACAATGCTGGATTAGCCTGCAGAGGGTATCCTGGGAAACAAGGCGACAGCAGGAGCGGACCTGGACAAAAAGGACATAAAGAGGACTTCAGCTGGGGGAATAAATGAAATATTTTTTTAAACTTTTTTTTTTTTCTTTTTTTTTTTAAAGCAAAAGGATAGGAGAGAAAAGACAGACAGAAAGAAAAAATGGCGGAATATAAGTGTAGTGATGAGATTTAAGATATCTGAATGTACAAACTAGGCTGATGCGTCTGAATATCCCTTTGTCTTAAGTGCGCACTTGCTATCTGTGGGATTGTAGAAGAAAAAACGCGTTCAGACGTTGAGAAATTCAATTTGAACTTATTCCAGTCCCAGAATTGTGCGCATGCTCATAGAAAATGTCAAATATTTAAATAAAGAAATAAGTTTTATTGGGCAGCATGGAGCTTTGTGGACAATCAACTATGTTTTATTAAAAGGGTGTTTTTTTCCGCTGATACACTCCTGACGTTTGGTTGGTTTTCAGCATCTCTGTTGCGTTTTACTTTGGATGTAATCTCCCATAACAAGATCAAATAGAGTATTCAGCAGTCGTAGATGCGAACAGGGCATTTGTAAAATGTTTCAGTCAAACCAACGCAAAGCTTTGGAGATATTTGAAGCAGAATTTTGAAATTTAGACGATGTTGCTCGTGTTTTTTTTTTTTTTTGTTTGTTTTGTTTTGTTTTTTTCCCCCCAATTCTGAAAGTCGGTTAACGGACAAAAACACAGAACACTGTCTAATATCAAATATAGTATTCATAATCAGGTTTATTCGATTAAACTGAAATAAAACTCTCATCAGAAATTTCAGAAATCACGTTTGTCTCGCAATTTTAAAATCCGAGCTCAAATAACAATCAACGAATCTCACGACCGCGTATCACGGTTTCGTTTTCGGATCTAAACTAACCCAGGTTCTTACTGAGGGTGGCACCAAATCGTCTGTTTCTACTAATTCTGAAAAATCCCACGCACTGTAGTCTTTGCAGCTGTAAATATTCTATTTTACTTTAGAAAACAGACCAAAACAAGTCAAAACGATGCCTTTTTGTTCATTTATTGTGGATTAAAACAGCAACTGTCATATCAGACGATTGTCTGGACATAAGAAGAAGATGATGCACCCTGCCGTGTCAGGCACAAACTGGTCTGATAATATTTAGTAATTTCTTCTTTGTCTATCTTATAATCGACGTGAAATATGAATTTCATGTGAAATATGAATTTCATGTGGAAGAGATCAACTCTAAATCTGTATTTAGGCAAACAAAATCCACGCGTCGCGAACAGATCTTCTGATTTCACTGATATCCATAACGCATTTGTACTCGGTTTCTTTTAAAACATACCAACACATCCTTCATAAATGAACACAGTAAATTATCTGGCATTTATATATCAAACCAAATGAGATCAGGACACGAAAATCCCGTCTGTAGAGGAATAAGGCGCCGGCTGGGACATGAAGGAGGCTTTCACATAATCTCGGTCAAGTGCTTCTATTTGACCGCTGTCACGGTCTTGGATCAGCTTATGTCTGCTCAGGTCTTTGTGGTGTATGACGAGATTATCTGCCAAATTCATGTTTTCAAGCTTGACCAGAGCTATATTGTTGACTGACTGAAGGTTGCAGGCCTCGGCTCCATTACGCGCAGAGACAGCGAAGGTCAATGTAAAGAGCAACGCCTGGCGTTGGCCATGTCTGTGTTCAGCCACGTCTGTCAGGCAGACGAGAGACATACAGGGCTGCTTATTGGATCTGTGGTCTATTAGACCGATTCACTGATCCGAAAAACCTCACAAGATCTCAGAGTTTATCACTTTAGTAATTAATTGTACAGAGTTTCTGCTTATATAAGATTGTACAGGCTGTGTCTGACAAATGCAATTCACTGGATGGGAGGAAAACAGGATTTTTTTATTGTAAAACAGGTCATTTTTAATGTTGGTGGAACAAGGAATTTAAAAGTAAAACGGCACAGGCTTTAAAGTAAACATGGTTTGAAGTAGGAAAATAGTTGCTATGGTTCACTTTTATTTTCTTCACTTAGGTTATTTAATTATTGAATCTATCTATCTAATAATAAATGAATGATGCATGGAGCTCCATGTACAGATTATTATTATTATTTATTTGTTTTTTTTTTATGAAAAGATGTGAATTGAACCTTTTTTTTTAAAGCACAGACATAAACTTGCAGTTCACTCTTTGGCCTTAGTGTGGCAGCAGAACTCAATTCTTTCCCCTGTGCTTCCTGCCGCAGCTGGGCTGTCCCATCAAAGATGGCTCTGTGAGGACAGAGGGAGAGGCGGAGCGTCGTGCTGTGAGCTTTGGACTGTCATGTCATGTGTCAGGCTGGAGGCGGGACTTGTGGGGTTTGTTTTGGTTCTCAACAGGCCAATAGGACGCTCTTCTGCTCCTTTGAAGCCAATAAGCAACCCCGCTGCTCACGTCACTGCAGTAAACTTCCGCTCTAAAGCGTCAGCTCCTCTGCTCTTTTGTATTTTTTTTTTTTTTTCAGGCTACGGGATGCACAGGGAAGTCAGACATCACACTTTTGTCCCATCTCTGTAAGCGCTTAACGCGTGCGCGCCCCGCCGTGCTTACGTCAGAGGACGTGGGAGCAGAGAAACGCTGCGTTCGCGTGCTCGCGGACGTAGTGTCTCATATTTCTGTGCTGTTTGTCTGAGTCGGCCAGCTGGCCATGTGCAAGTCATAAGCACAAGATATCAGACTACTTACTATTCAGAAATACTCCACCGTCCAGCCCTGAGCTGTAAATAATGAAGATTTGTTTAGGAAACGGAATATCTGCGGTTTTTACGCATCTGAAACAAATAAGCTATGAACACTACGCCTGGGCCTGGAGGTGGAAGTCCAGTAAATCTAATCAAAAGTTACTTTGACAACCATGAGGCTGTTATTAATTATCATAATACTAACAATAGGAGTCATGATAAGAATTATTATTAAGTGTCCAACAGTTTAAAACTCAAAGGGCCTATTCGTCTGTCCTCCCACGAAACGACTAAATTGAATTTTAATAAGTTTATATTTAAAAAAAAGGGGGGGGGGGGAATAAAACACATTAAGACGAGATATTAGACCATCAAAATAAAAGTCAAATCAATAAAAATAAATGCTTAGTTGGAAAATAACAGACTATGCTAAAACTGACAGCTATAACATTATTATTATTAATTATGATTATGAGTACTAGTACTACAATGATATACGTAGTTTTAATAATAAGCTATGATTTAGCACCCAGGGAATTTATAGAAACATTTTAATTTAAATTATGTCGGCCTATTTAAGAGGAGAGAACACAGTCTTCTATGTCTTTTAGTGCCTTAAGACATTTATGTTAATGTTTGTTAGCAAACATATGAATGTATCCCATGACTCCATGCACTGTCAATTATTAAATAAGGGTATATAAACAGTATGGACGACAGTAAGAGACAGTAGAAGCATGTGTTCCTGAAAATATTGGTTGAAGGCATATAATGCAGAGCGCAGATACATTTCACCAAAATAAAACCATTATATCAGCGCGTAAATCAAACTAACAGGTGGGAAAGCGGGCTAGAGGAGTTGGAGCTGTGAATAAGGAGGGGTTTGGTTTCACGCCTGACATTTGACTGCCAGTAAGACTGAATCATTTTCTTTAACGCAGCCAAACCAGGCATGCTGGGATGTTGCGATTTTGGCAGCAGCTGCGGTTTAAAACTGCACTTAGTCACTCAAGAAGAAAATCTTTTTAGAAGAAGTCAATATTCACACTTTGTACGGTGCCAAGTTATTATCGACAGTGAACGGCGCGACTGACTGGGGACAGAGCGCACAGGCCTGCGTTTAGAGGACAAGCACTGTTTCTTTTCCCCCCAAAACCACAAAGCAAGCAAACGAATACAAAAAAAACAAAAAAAAACAAGTTAATTTCTCTTAAATTAAAACTGCAATGTACGTCATATTTATATCGTTTTTTTTTCATGAAAAATATATCCACGAATCTCCAAAAAACATCCACCGAACGATATTAAATTAAATTCAAAACAGTTTATGAACACCAATAATTTCACATCACATTGACCCAGAGTCATTTTTGGCAAAATATGTTTTGCTTCTAATTTCAGATGAATCCAATAATGACGGAAGCCTATTAAATGATCAAACCATAACCAACGAGATAAAAAGGCATTCCTGCTGGGAATTTTGTTACACATACACACACATACAAATATACATATATAGTACATAGTCATATTTAAAAATCTTGAGAGACGCAGTAGGCAGAGGAATAATTTGAGCAGATTGACGTCGTGCCGCCTGCGTTCATTCAAACGCACGAATGTAGTTACATATAAATCAATCTTTAGTGATTCAGTTTGACCAAATCATTTGCCTTCTCTTACATCAGAATATATTTTGGACTCATACAACAACGTTCAACGTGTGAAATAGCCGCATTTCCGTAAACGCAACCTATGAAAACAATGGAAATATCAGAAATGTATCAAAAAGGGTGACGCGTATTTAACCCAGATGTGAAATGGACACATTTATGAATGTACTAAGAAATACATTTGGAGAGGAACAATAGACACATTTACCTCAGTGCCCTTGAAAATTAAAAGTCCTCGCTGTCATTTTGATATTGAAGATTAAGAATGTTCTATTGTACAGTCACACAAACACACACACACACACACACACAACAGTCAGTAAGAGGGGATTTTGCAGAGTTTTATATTAATGTTAATTATTAACATAAAGGACGTTTTCTTGCGCTTTACACCTGTCGTCTCGGCAAATTTATTATTATTATTATTATTATTATTATTACTATTATTATTATTATTATTATTAATTACTGTTAATATTATTATTTGCTATTATTATTATTAATTACTATTATTATCATCCAGTAGGCCTTTAAGTTCTGTGTGGGATGTTTCACTGACCCACTTGAGTATGTATCACAAAGTCGTCGCTAGATGGCAATGTCAGTCTATATTTCTGTACCCGCTTTCAGCACACCAGCCTCATCTGCCTTATTTCCTCTTTCCCACAACTCTACTACACATTGCAAACATTGGAATTTTCTAAAGAGAATTTCTGCGTTGTATTTCTGGATAAAGAAAGCTGCTAACACCATAGTGAAGCCGCTATAAGAGACCTTAGAGAGAGAGACTGTTGAAAGCTCATTTGTCGCACGCAGCGGCAGCGCAGGCTTTTAAAGAGTGTAGCGATAATAAAAGAACAAAAATATATAATATAAACTCAGACATACTGGACTCACACACAAATAACCTGGATATCATGCCGGACTTTACTTTATATACAACCACATGAATACGCACACATTATAAAAGCTATGATTGATATAAACACATATCCCGAACGATTATCTAAGCATAATAATAATAATAATAATTGCACCATGGATTGGATATGAATGAGAACACGGATTCATAGGACAAGACTAAACTTCATACAAGATAAGCATGTGAATAGATTTAAAAAAAAAAAAAAAAAAAAAAAAAAAAAAAGAAAGAAAGAAAGAAAGAAAAAAGAAAAAAAAAAATCCGTAACACCGTCACTTCCTGTGAATCTTCGCATTTATCACTCTCGTTAAATTTAAAGCAGATAAAGGCGTAACTCGGTGGCGTACACCTTTTCTGAGCTGGGGTCAGTTTTTTTCTGTGTTGAGAGTGAGCATGCCAAAAGAAAAAAAAAACATACTGCTGCTATATATTTTCTCTTTTTTTCCCCCCCGACTTCACTCCTTAAACAATATTTGACAACAAGTGGCAGCAAACGGATGGTCCAGTATTCACATAGGCCTCAAAACTTTGTTCCAAGAGCTCCGGGGAAATCATTTGCAAACATACAAATAAATCATGTTCAGTCAGGAAGGAGTTTGATGTTCCAATCCATGAGTCCAAACGTGTATGTGTGTGTAGTGTGTGTGTGTGTGTGTGTGTGTGTGTGTGTGTAGTGTGTGTGTGGGCCTAGTAGCTAGTTTATCTCCCACAGATATTGTCCGTGATAAAAGAAGAAAAGAAAAAAAACTAGCTGATGGTTTTCAATTTGTTGACAACTTTCTTCTCCTTTACGCGTCTGTTTTGAAACCATATCGTGACCTGTCTCTCGGACAGGTTGGTCTGGGCTGATATCCTCCTTCTTTTGTCCTTCGTGATAAATTTATTGGCGGCGTACTCGCGCTCGAGTTCCTTCAGTTGCACCTTGGTGTATGGCACGCGCTTCTTTCTTCCGCGTCGATAAGAGCCAGAGTCTCCTCCTGCGTGGGACACGGCGTCTGAAAGACGACAAAAAAGAAGCTGTGATAAACTGGTTCTCAACAAGTGGCTTCAGCCTCACCTTCGCTCTCACTCTCAAAATGCACCTTTTATCCGCCAGTAAATGAAAACATGTTCATACGTTACGCTTGCCTTCAAACAAAATCAAATCAATCAACATGTGCAGTCTGGTATGATGTGTTATAACAAAGCAAAAGGCGCAGCACTCCGTGACAATGACAGTTTTTAGCTTGTATTAAAAGGAAAATACTGCACAATGAATTGAAATGAACGGGAATAAATTATAAATTCATAATCCCAGTGCATGCAGTGCTTTCTTTTTTTACTCCTTTAAAATAAAATAAACATTCTCTCATTGTTTTCACTGTATCATTTTGTTGTGACTAAATTATCACACTGGTGTGCTGTTTGATCTGCAGGTTGACACAGCAACTGACATTTCATACACCCCCCCTTATTCTATACAATGTGAATACTGTTTGCTGTGCACATTTACATGTCAAGCAGCTCCCTCCTGTAAAAGCTGGACTCTGAAGCGAGTAACCTACCTGGTATGGACGTCTTCCACATGTGTCCAGGCTGTGGCTGCTCCTTGGCGCAGTAAACCTGGCCGTTCCAGCCGTTGGCGGCGAGAGTCCACGGTTGGTAGCTCTCCATAGGCAGCAGGGACTCGTGTCTGGCCTCTGACGGCGCACTGATAGTTGGTACCACAGGAACGTCCAGGTAACTGGGTACAGGTTGGTATGGGCCTGAAGGGTAGGTCGGATAAAAAGCGAATTCCTTTGCCCGAGAGGTGAAGTCGTCGCCCGAGGCGGACGTGTCCATGTATTTCTCTCCATACGCGGAGGGGGGCTGCGCTCCGCAAGACTTTATGCTGCTGTGATGCGACATTCTGCATGGGTAATAGCCGCTCCCGAAGTACCCATATGGCAGGGACGCGCTGGATGAATTCTGGGCTGCAGAGCAAGGACTGCACTGTTTCACTGGTTCGCCCATACCGGAGGTGGGCACATCGCTGGACGAATAAGCCGTGCTGGGTGCCAGGGACGCGGGGTGCGCCATCAGATTCCTACACTGGTTCGCAGCAAAGTTGCCACCAGCGAAACCTTCCATGTTCTTGCTCACTTCATCGGAACCGCCGCCGTTGTCATAGAGGAACATCACCGACGGGTCGACCCAGCGAGGACGGAGGAGCAGTGACGTTGTCATAGCACGGCATCCAACATTGAAGCTTCTGGCTCTTTTTTAAAAAGCCCAGAGACTGAAAAAAGGAGATACTGGTTCCCAGAGAGTAATGCCACTCTGACGCGCACAAGAGCGCCGAGATTGCGCAGTCATTGGCCGAGGTTTTGTCACGTGACCGGGCTATGCAAAGAGGACGGTAAACATCACCCAGTACAGATAATTAAATGGAGAAAAATGCGGCGAAGTAAGGTGACCGTACCTATAAAGGGATTTCGCTTTTGTCGTGTCTGCTTCAGTTGAGATGGATATTGTGTCTTTATTTCAAAAAAAGTAAGATACACATGAGAGTATCATACTTTTTATTTATATTAAATTATATTTCAGAATCCAAAATGCTTGAACTGGATAATATTTGTTAGGAAATGCTGATTTTTATGCGTGATGTTCAAATAAGAGTCGATTATTGAACGGCAATAAACGTTTTTTTAAGAAAAAAACAGCTATGACTCAACCTCAATCTACATATGTAATATGTATCGCCTTATGGCCTTTACGCACGCTGACCGCCCTTTGTCTGCGTCGCTATAGGAAGTGGGTATGTCATTATTACATTTATCAAAAATGGATTTTCATTTATAATAACGTCGTGTTAAATGACTGCACTCCAATGCTGCACATGATGCAGGCTACGAGGAATTAAACATATTTCTGTGGCCCGCTGGTGCATAGAAACACTATGTAGTATGTTACAGGTCTACATGCGTGTCCAGTTCTCTGCGCAAATCAGCGCATTCAGTGTGAGATGTAGAAATGTTTTGGAAAAGTGTGATCCGACATATTCAAATGAGCCTAGTTTCATTTCAGCATGTATATATGTATAGAAAGGCAGTCGGAGATGGGCCCTTCTTTAAATATCTCCATACCAACTCCAGGTAGAAATGAAGACGTCATGGTTTCAGGTGAATATTGCAGACAGTCCACTTCCGACATGATTACAATACGCAAAGAAAGAAAATAGCTCTTGACTTGGCAGTGCGTGCGTGGTTTTACATAGGAGGTAGACGCGGCTGGAGGCCAAGGTCAAGTTGAAAGTTGCTGTCTAGCCATCCAGCCTGTCGGGCTATTCAGGCTTTGAAGGAACCGTCTGAGCTCTTGAAAAGAGCGGAAGAGGGGTGAGAATTCCTGTCCCCATGAAAAGCTATTGGAGGACATTAACTTTTACTATCATTTTGTTTTCCCCACCGTTTATTCTCACGAACTAGTCTGTACCCGCTTCACTTGGGTGGTGCGTACTTTTGTATCCCAGCGTTGGAAATATAAAAGGAATGTTGCTGTTTTTTTTATTTGCAGATCTTTTGGAGGTGTTTTTTTGGCAGATACGTGCGAAAATGATGTTGATCTCTGAAAAGAGGGGACGGGATAGACGTGTTGTGTATGTGTGTGTGTGTGCGTGTGTGCGTGTGTGTGTGTCTGGTCTGTTGGTTTGTGTTTACGACCAGTGGCTCTCCGTCTATTCTGTTCTTAGAGGAAATGGACCTGGTGAAGCTTTCACTGGATTTGTTACCAGAGTTTGAAAATCCACCATGAGTCTTTGGTCTAATTGAATTGTACTGGCGTGTTATCTGCTGTTGGAGGATAAAAAAATCAACCACACAGAAGCTGCCACTCAGGCGCGTAAAACACTGATGGAGACGTCTGGTTTCCAGCCAATACAAGTGAAATGTTTATGTAAATGAAATGTATATTTATATTTATAAAAGCTGAACTTCCACATAGTAAACACCAACCGGAAATAAACCTAAATAACATATCAAATAATTTTTAATTACATAGAGATTTATTTTTTAAAAAGCCTAAATATGCACAACATATCACAAACTACATGATTTCGAATCCCCAAATTCTTCATTGTGAACACTGATATACTCTATTCACAGTTTTATATTTAAATTTAGTGGGTTTGTGTTGCAGGCCTTCTGTCACTGAAAAAAAAAAACAATTCTGTGGAGCTTTAAGCCAAAAAAAAAAAGTGCCGAATAGAGCAAAACAATGATGGACTAAGATTGTTTTACTTTACAACCAAGATTGAAAGGTGACGTGTGTTGTAGCAACAAAAATGTTGAAATGTAGGCTATTTCTTTCTGTTCTCTGGGGGAGGTGCATCATTTCTGCTGAATACTGAATATACTGGAACTACGTAAGACTGCTTCATTTTGGATTTTGGTGTTATTTTGAGCCATTTGATGGAGCTAATTAGTCAACTTCAATCCAAATGAGAGAAGATTGAAGAGATTTAATCACATCTTGTGTGTCTGATTAAAATTATTTAAAAGAATAGCCTATTATTACGACGAGGCCTTTTAAATAATAGTTATTAAACACGTTTATACATCTTCTTATAGTTAGTTACTATAAAAAGTGAGTGTTAATGATATAACTTGCAAGATTAGAAAACACAATAGGCTACTATTTGTCTTTTGGGTTCCAAATGCGAAATATCTTTCTTCTGGCGTTCGCACTGCAAACACGTGTTAATAAAATGTCTCTCTTTTAAAGGTATTAAAGCACTTTACGTGCCCGCATCCACTAGTTTGCAATTATTTAAATCAGGCGTGATGATATACAATTTTCTCAATGTATTAAATGCGAACGTTTGCGTTGCTGTCGCAATTTCGCGACAAATCCCTGCTAAAATATGATGTGATTCAAAATATGAAGGTGTCTTGACACTATAATACAGGAAAGGTGAAGTAATCAAATCATTCAGAAACAACATGCAGCAACAACTGTGAGTCACTGAGAAGCTGTACAAGGCCTAGCCTGTTGCGCACTGCCCTGTGGCGTTTTTTTTTTTCAATGCAGGCAAATGAAGCTTCAAAATAAACAGAAATGCGTTAATCGTTAACCGTTTTTTACTCTGCAGTTGACATCTATCAGTACTGCAGCCACCATAAGCAGGCCTCCATGTTAGTTCTTATGTGCTGCGACGAGGTGTTTTCATTCATTCAGAGATTATTTATGTTTTATTCATGTTTGGGTCATTTTATTATTTCGTGCCACAGTCACAACAACCCTGCGCCCTCGCCAAGGTGGCCTTCGGCGCGCACATGTGGTCAGTCCAGACGTGAGACATCCCAAAGTACAATGAACACACTCAGACACACACACACACACACACACACACACACAGTAAGGGGAGCGCCGCACACATTGTCCCGCCAAATAGATGCACATTTCACCATGGAGTTACATTGTGTCACATGGACCCTTGTTAGAAACACTGGTTAATTGTTTACTTGGCACTGAATTCTGATCTTCAGCACAAGATGAAGAGAAGGTAGCAATGATGAAAATTGCCAATTAAAATAATATTTTATGCAAGGTCCAAGAAAAACAACTAAATAACAGTGACTTTCCTTGACTTGGATGTGGATCCCACCCTTCCTGATCTATCTGAAGGATCTCTGGTGGTTCCAATACACTGAGAGTTGGCCACACAGCCCGGAGTCTTTTCTCTGAGGTCATTATCAAGGTTCAACCCACTGTTTGTACTGGCATCCAAATTACGCAGCGCAAAGAAAGAGCGCATTTATTCCACGGCCTCAGCGCCTGAAGCCTACATTGGCAAAGTTGGAAAAGGTCCATATAAATTTATACTCAGCTATAAATTTCTATTTTTAATAGCATAAATTGTGTTATAAAACGAGCTCCTAAGACGAACGACATACAATCAAAGTGCAGGCGTGTTGGTGACACGTGTTTAAAGCAGACTGCTGTCAAAAAGTTGTCAAAACATAACAACCAATATGTTTCTGTGGTCAAAGCAGTGAACCACAGGGCGGTCACACACTTGACTTTTCCATATTTTCTGGACGGTCGCCTGTGGTGTGATTATGAAGGACTGCCTAAAAAATAACAAGAAAAACTGACCCACTTCATTCTCGGACCCACACACAGGAAGCCACCGAAAGGGTTTACGGTTAACTAGGAAAGTTTCACTCCTAAGGTGTTCTTGATGTGTGCTTTTGACTGACACGCTCGTTGTACTTTTCAGTCTGTTTCTCCGGCACAAGTCTTAAATGTTGCGTTAACAGCCTGCAAAAGCTATAGCCCGTGAGCTGCATGTGAAATCATTTATTGGCATACAGGAATCTCTCCAAATAGAAAGGTCTGCACTTTGCTTCATTCAGCCGGTACTCAGTTACACATCTGTTGTATTTTTTGGTTATGATTGCAACTGCGTGGATGGAGACTGTGATGGAGGAGACATTCAGGGAGGAAAGTTTTTTTTTTTTTTTTCATCACTCTGGAAAGTCTGTGTCTCATGGCCCTTTAAAGACATTATTTTATGAACTTGTATTATTTATTCTCTGGAGAAGGTTCACTTTATAAGGTTTTATTATTATTATTATTATTATTATTATTATTATTATTATTATTATTATTATTATTATTTCCTTTATCGTCAAAAGGATGTGATGTACTGCCATTTTAGCCTCTTGTTTTCTGCACAGCACACACAGGGCAGAAATGATTTCAGTGTCTAGCTTGCACCACAGATATTAGCTACAAATAAGCGACATTAAATCCAAGCTTAACGCAGACTGTGCAAAAATAACGCACGAATTAATGCGTCAAATAACCCAATGCACTTTCAAACGCCTACACCTGTTATATTTCATTGTTGTCATATTTTCTTGTTGATATAAAATGATGAGTATGCAGTGAACGCATCGGGCATGTTTCTATGTATATGAAGGTGATGTGGTGAGTTTATTTTGGCGTCTCAAGCTCTTTTTAAGAAGCAGTTAAATATTTAGGGAAATTGTCGTAGAGGTCAAAATATACAAATAAAAAACACAGTATAAACAACTGCACTGGAAACATTTCAAGTCATTCAAAAAAAATAAAAATTTAAGGCAGAATAAAACAAGATATATATTTTAAAATGCTGCATCAACTTTTTGTTGTTGTTGTTGCGTGATTTGTTTAAATTAATTACTTGCAAAAAAAAAAAGAAGAAAAGTAGCCAAGCTTTTTGTGTTCAGAAGTTCATAATAAGCCTACATGTAATGTCTGTTTTGTGATTTATAATAGAAATAAAAAATGTATTAAATTATGACTGTACCGTGAATCATTCAGTCATAATGTAACTGATTACAGGATACGCACCCGCATGATGCCGCGTTCAACATGCAAACTTTTCAACAACAAAAAAAGAAAAAGAAAAATGAGGTTGTATTTGTATTTCCCGCTAATTTTATTAGTCAGATATTGTAATTTATCGGCTTATATGAACGTCTGCAAAGCTTCTGCACAGTCTTCTGTCGGAGCTACCTCTAACGCACTGTCAATCATGCAAATCATTTGGAAGTGTTACATTACACCCACGCATCAGCTGAGCATGAACTACACACATCGACAAAACGCCTGAAACTGAAGGATTATTCCAGAAATATGAATAAAAAATCCACTTCTGGCCAAACGTCCATTATAAGCGGCCAAATATTGCCAAGACAAGCTATGAAGAAAACAGTGGGACACACGCTTGCAGTGAAACTGATGACAGAAACAGTCTCTAAAAATAAAAACCCATTTGCAACCAGACAGACTTGTAAATATCACCTCTCTCAAAGATGCCAGGGACGCACCGACCAGCCTAAAGAATTACATGCACTCTTGTGAAACGTCAGGGCTTTGCACCTGGTGTGTTGCCTTGCTACTGCTGAATTGGTGGTAAGCCATACCCCATGATGTTTTCCCCTTTAATGGGGTAATATAGGCCTGATCTCAGTGGCTTGCTAAGCCCTTCGTGTAATAGGGTTTGCAGGATGGAGCGGGGAAGAGCGATAAAAGTGTGTCTTACAGCGCAGAGATTTCCAGCTGTATAGTCATCAGGACATGTTTCGCTCCAAGGTCAGCGAGTTAACTCTCTGGTAGCCGCGTCATCCTGTTTCAAGGCCAAGTTGAAGCAACGGAGACGGGAGGGGCCACGATAATGAAGGAGAGGCTATCTGTTATTTTCTTCCAGGTTTTGACTCCTTGTGTGAAACGCGGTGCGCCTCAGCCAACGGCGCACTGAGCACCTACCGAACCCATTCATGCTATTCTATCACACACTGAAACAATTTTGTGCCAAAAGCAAATATTCTGGCAGGTCTACACTACTGCCAGGGCCATGGATTGGATTACATTCGTACTGCGCAGGCTCCATGGTCAAGTTCAAGTTGGGCTGGCTAGTAAAACTGAGAGGCGCATTCTGCAGTGTCTGCCGCGGGGGGCGCTCCCCCTCTTTGATCTCCCCCCTGCAAAACTAGACACTGAAGCAGAGCCGTGACTGCAGTCCAGTTTTCTGCACGTCTGCCACCAAGAATGTGCAAGATCTGAACCAAATGTGTGCTGTTGTTGTTGTTTATTTGTCGTTTTTTTTTTGTTTGTTTGTTTTTTTTAGACATAACAGTGACATAGCTTCATGAAAATCAGGAAAAAAAGGGCTCAACAATCAGCAAACGCTCCCATCCGCTGTCCTTCACTATCTAAAACACACACACAATATAAGTGACACTACTGTAAACCTACAAGGTCGTTCACGCATTGCGCAAAACCCATTCGGAGTGTTATCTCCGGATGATCACAAGATCCTATCTGCCCTGGCCAAGACCTGTTGCATAACTCATGTAAGTAACAAAACAACGGGACCTTTGCCATCACTTGGACGCCTCACACTCTTTATGATTTTAAAAGGAAAAGGTGAACCAATCCCGTCTCAACGAAAGAAACAAGGGGCATTTTGAATCAGCGGTTTCGGATGTAATCTAAGTCAAATAGCCAAACATATTGATACGAAAGAAAATACACAAGATTAACCATCATTTATCAGTTCGTGTGTGCTTCATCTAGACTAGGAAATATAAATCACCAGGTCCTTAAGCTGCAGGAGCTGACTAACGTTTGCCTCAAAGTGCCTCAAAGACCGAAATGAAACCAACTCAACGCCTTTTCCCTTCTGACTCAAGAGGATATTTCTGGTTTGACTGAAAAGTTCCTTTAGTCTTTCAGTAAATGTCATCCCACTTTCCATTAGTTTGTGGCTATTCATAAAGAATTTGCACTGATCTTTAACCCTGGCGCTCTCTCACCTCTAAAACTAACAGCTACTCATGTTTAAATAATTTAAATACGATAGATAGATAGATAGATAGATAGATAGATAGATAGATAGATAGATAGATAGATAGATAGATAGATTTTCCATTATGATTAAAGTCTGCGTTTGCAAACTCTTAAAAGCAGCAACATCAAATCGTCAGAGACTGGGGGGAAAGAGAGAGAGGGGGAAAGAGAGAGAGAAGGTTGGGGGGTGTTACTTTTTCCTATGCTGGCCAGATGAAAGAGTCGAGGGAGAAAGCCAAAGGAATTTCCCTCACTCTTCAGCTGCCGGGGTGGGGGGAAGGGGCGGCTGCCTCTTGGGTCTTTTCCCTCGTTCGGACAGGCGAGGGCGCACAAGGACAGCAGAGGCTGCTGGAGCTCCACAAGATTGTCTGCCTCCCTCTCCTCTCCTGTGAGAGACCACATGACTCCACCTCTCAACACAACATCATGGCCGTCTGAGTACACCACCATACCCCTACAGCTGCAGATCTCGGATCTGATTTTTAAAAAATCGGAGAAAGCAGTTTCTAAAGGCATTAGCTACAGTCAGGTCTTTGTAATGTAATTCAAATACACCACAACTTGAAACTCTGCTTAAATAGAATACTTATCTGAGGACTGATATGTCTGGCAATATATTATTATGACATGTTAATATGGTGCAGGTCATTTAAATATTGTACATCGACTGTAAGTTGTATTTTTTTCCTCTTAGTTATAGCTCCCAAACACCCTTTGTAGTACACACAGTGACGATGCATAGGATAAAACCTGGAGTCAATTAGGCTCAAAGAAGTGAACATTTGTTAATGTCAGTTGACAACAGAACAACAGAACAGCATGTTTTTCGTTGCAACTTGGAGCAAAAGCTGAGTGAACTTGATCACAGCTTAAAGAGGCATTAACCTCAGAAAACATTCAGTGGACACTTTGTGCATTGCATCCTTCACAGTTACACATCGAGCACATAATGAGCCTACAACTGTGTTAAACCCACATTAGGCCTGTGATGCCCGGGAGTCTTATCTCTGTTCCCGAAAGACGCGGGGAGTTCATATGTGGTGAGCTCATCACCAACCTCTAAAGGAAATGTATACTGTAACTCCTCCCCTTATCAGTATTCACACTTTTTATTCAAAGACTATATAAAGAGGAAAAAACGTAGCCATTACTGCTCGCTGCTGCACCGTCATGTTATATTTTTACTGTTTAAGTGTGTGAATGAGACAAATCATTAATGTAAGAGACAGCCCACACGTACATTTTTATACATGGTAATAAAAGGCTTTAGAACGTGTTCAAGATGCAGAAATAATGAATTGTTCCAGTCCGCGTTGTTGACTTTAAAGATGTCAAATGGCCTCTTATCTAAACTCTGACCGCAAGACTTGACCTTTGAGGACTTTACTTGACTCCACTTTAGGCGGAGATGAGAGAGGCACTAAAGACAGAGAGGATGGGGAGAATGGAGGGGGGAGGGTGCACTGAAATGAAAGGAAATCATTGGTTTTGATTGATAAATGTTTTTTTTTTATTATTATTATTATAAAATATAGAAATATAGTCTGCTAAAACTGCACAGTAAAAGTTAGAAGATCGTAAAAAAAAGTGAATTATTTTTTATTTTATTTTATTGGCGTTTTTTTTCTTTTGTAAACTTAAAGAATAATCCAATATCAGATAGATAGATAGATAGATAGATAGATAGATAGATAGATAGATAGATAGATAGATAGATAGATAGATAGATAGATAGATAGATAGATTCTTGTTGTGCCCCCTGATACCCCCCACCTCCATTTCGACGCTGCCATTTCTCCGTCTGTTTACCCATATCCAATCAATGCGTGTCGTCATCAGGGGGGGGACCATCATGACGACTGGCCTATTAAGAATGACAGCTCTGGAGAAAGAGAGAGAGAGAGGGTAAATGGTGATCCCTCCCAGAGCTCCCTCTGCGCACTCTGGAGCGCTCTTCTCTCAGGGTCAGACCGGATTGCATCCCCTCTTTTTTCCAGAAGCCTCTCCTTCTCGCTGGGACTCAACCCCCCCACCCACCGACTCCACCGCCACCACTACACACACCCCTCCAACCTGAAAATCATCGCCTTGGTTTTTGACGGCTCGCACTCTCCCGCGAAGTCGAGGTTTTTAAGTCGTGCTTGTGATGGAAAGCAGAGAAGAGATGGTGATGCTGGCGGAGGGAGGTCAGCTTGGCAAGAGCGGCTCTCATTTGACGGAAGCCATCGGGAGCCCCGCGCGAGAACCGCAGGGGAAGCCGGGCCACAGGAGCTGTCTGAGCCCCGGCGCTGCGCCCTACTCCCGGGACAGAACGGAGGTGGTGATGGAGGAGAGCGCACGGAGGAATATGTGCGCCGATATGAGGCCAGTTGGCACGTCTTCCTCCGGAGAGAGACACCGGACTGATCACCACAAAGACGGCAGCAGCTCAGACACCGAGTCGGACTTCTACGAGGAAATTGATGTCAGCTGCACTCCAGAAAGCATGGACTACCCAACAGCTAAAGGTAGGTTTGGGAGCTACATGCCACTGCGGGTTTTTCTGTGACTGCATGGTTGTGCGAATGAAGTTGATTGAATGCCAGCGTGGATTATGCCAATCAGAAATGTCAATATACACCAGAATATTAAAAAAGAAAATCCATGCAGCATATATTAGAATGCGCAAAGAAATCGAAACGTTAAATATGTCCTGGGGGGGGGGTACAGATTAGTCTCAAAAGCAGCAAAATATGAATGCAATCGGTGCTGCACAGCTGTTCTGTCAAGTGACCAGTGTGGCTGGAAGCACGCTGAGGTGACACCCACAATGTAACCACGCATTTTTTCCTCTGAGTTTGACAATGAGTCACCCGTACAGCAAATCAGCCTATATGTATATTCAGTGCATAAGGAAGAATGTCGGATTTTATTATAAACCACAAAGGAAACATGAAGGGAAGGCAACACAACTAAAATGGGAGTTTGTTTGTATTCGGCATCTTGGAAGATGCAAAGACTTAAAACTGTTTGTTGCAAATATGTTACATCCTGCACGGAAATTATATGTAAATAGTAATATTAATAAAAAAATATATAATTAATTTGTAGTTGCTGAAACAAAAGGATGGCAAGAAGACAAACGAATGACAACAATAGAACCCGAGTATCATTTTAGTCAACTGAAATTATCGATAAACATATGAATATACTTAATAATAATATTATTAGAAATATATATATTAGCAGATAGTTGTTGAGACTTCACAAAAAGAAGCTGCCTGGGCTCCATATCAGGAAGGCCTTTAATAATCAGAGTGAAATAGTTCATAGATCAAATAATAAAAATTAGTCAACTTGTCTTCAAATATCATCTCTGAGTAAATTAACTTATCAAAATGAAACGAATGAAAGAAATAAAACGTTTCAATTTGGTTTTCGTTCCATTTAATAATAATACATTTAATTATTAATAATTCTGTTGATGTATCTTTTAGTCTGTGTGCTAATTATATCTGATTAATTATTCTGCGTGCTGATTCAGGTCGAAATGGGGATTCACCGGGTCATCCAAGTGAGACTGGTGCTGACCCGGGTATGACTGTCCCGGGTCAGGGTTCTCTGTCTTATTCGGCGGATCAGATTCGCCGGTACCGGACAGCGTTCACCCGGGAGCAGATCGCGCGGCTGGAGAAGGAATTTTACCGGGAGAACTACGTGTCCAGGCCGCGGAGATGCGAGCTAGCGGCCGCCTTAAATCTACCTGAAACCACAATCAAGGTGAGATATTAACTGGCGTCTCAAAGGAGCTGAATCAGGCCTCCAGCTGCGAATACAGGCTCACATTTTGGGAGCTTGTATTTATAAAGGTCTGTTAAAACTAGAGTGCTGTAAGACAATATGTAAATGCAATATTATATTTGCAGGGAATACAGCAGGAAATGCCACACAAAGTAAGCCAAAGAAAGCTTACTTTAACCAAAAGTAGAGGAGAACCTTTAACTTACAGCACAGGCCCGGATTCTTAAAAAAATAATGTTATTTTTATTTCTTTATTTTTTAAACTACTACAAGAACGAGAGGAAACTGTATCAATTTACAATAAAATCCCAAAGACAAAATCAAACAAAACCTCGATGTGTCCAAAATTCAAATCCGTGCGTAAAAGCGGAACTTCTGTACGCGCACCATATCTTTTGTTATTATGGTTTGTTTCTGAACTAGTGGGCGTTGTGGTTAATGTTTGACTCGGTGTGTCTCTGTATCCAGGTGTGGTTTCAGAACCGCAGGATGAAAGACAAACGCCAGCGTCTGGCCATGACGTGGCCTCACCCCGCCGATCCGGCCTTCTACACTTACATGATGAGCCACGCGGCGGCCACGGGGAACCTGCCCTACCCTTTCCCATCACACCTGCCGCTACCTTACTACTCCCACCTGGGTGTCGGAGCTGGCTCGGCTCCGGCCGCCACCCCCTTTTCCAACCCCCTGCGCTCCCTCGACAGTTTCCGGATGCTGTCTCACCCTTACCAAAGGCCGGAGCTCCTGTGCGCCTTCAGACATCCATCCCTGTACCCAGGTCCGACCCACGGCCTTGGTCCCGGAGGAAGCCCCTGCTCCTGCTTGGCCTGTCACTCCAGTCAATCCAGCGGTATCTCAACCAGGCCCTCCGCCTCGGACTTTGCTTGCTCCCCAACTAGCAGGACTGACGCTTTTGTCACTTTCACGCCTTCAGTTCTCAGCAAATCCTCATCTGTGACTTTAGACCAGAGGGAAGAAGTGCCTCTGACCAGATAAAACCAAAACAAACCAACTCTTGTTCTATATAAGCCTTTACCATAAGCTTTTTAACCTAACATATTATAAGATCAGGACTGAAACAGCATGAAGAGGTAGCCTGTGAAAGCCAGCTTAAACAGGGGGAGAAGATAATTAGCCAGATCTTCAGCTATGTGACGCACAACGGGTCTCCCATTACTGAAAAATAATAATCCTATTGCAGAGCCAGGACAGTGGGCTGAAATATGACGGCATGGACACAAAAGCAGATTTGATTTTTAGAAGATTAATTTGATGTGTGAGAAAGGAGGGGGATCCAGCGAAACGTTTAAATCTCCGTGATGGATGGAGTTAAGGTTTTTATCATTACTTATCGTCCCTTTACGCGTCCAAATCGACCTACATGTATTGTTAGTTACGCGAGAATGATGCTTTCCATCTCTCTTTTTAACAAGGGGATTTGTTAACAGACTGCGGCAGTCTCATTATAAAGCAACTCTCCACACCGGGGCCCTCCACGGCGGGCACGGGCCGAAATGTGCAGATGCTAGTAAAATTAGTAAGTGATGTATATGTACGACCCGGTGAATTTTGAGTGTTGAATTAATGATAATACCAAGAAGGGATCGTTACTGCCAAAAGGTAACAAGGCGCCAAGGGAACGGATTACAACAGCCCGCACGGTTTGAGCAGGAGGAGGAGAAGGAGAAGGAGGAGGAGGGGGGGGGGGGAGAGAAGAAGAAGAACCCAGAAGAGGATGGAGACAGACAGAGGGAGGACAATCACATTGAAAAAAAAAAGTAAAGGCCATCAAGCGCTATTTCACTTCCTCCCTTTAAGATACGAGAGCCAGTTCTTAAATCTAATGAAACTGTGGTTAATATATGCCTACAGGCCTTTTTGAAAATATTTTTCTCGCTTTGCACTGCTGCAGTGGCGCCGGTTTAAGTGGGATTTTGTGGAGAAGGTGGACTAACAAGTGATTATGTTGTTTTTGTTTTGTTTTTATTACTATTATTATTATTATTATTTTATTTTATTTTATTTTTTGGCTGGGTTGTCCTCAACGTCTAATTTGCAATAAACACTGTCAAAGAATCAATACAGCAATGGAGTGTGTGTCTTCTGAAACACATCTGTGATGTATTTAAATGAACAGAAGCTCGAATGGAGATTTAAGAAAATCTGAATTCATTTTTCTTTCTTTCTTTTTTAGAAAAAGGCCCAAATGTTCCTTTAAATCTAAGACAACAGAATGAAATCAAACAAGTTTTCCTCCCCTCGGGTCATTTTCGTTTATAGCCTGTTAAGGATTCTCTATTCTCAAAATAGCTCCCCCACCCATCACCACCACCACCACCACCACCCCCTCCAATAATAACACTAATTTTGTTTTCAAGTGGTCGGTGTCAAAACACCAGTGTGCATCCCCCCCACCCCCATATCTCCTGATGGGACCGCTAGATTGACCGTGACAGTTAAGTGGTCCCCGGGCTCCGCTAACGGTCCTCATATTTTCTCTCCGACCACTTAATAGACACGACAGAATTAGTTGTCTGAAGATATTGGAAATGCAAAGAGATCGATGATTTTTCAGAGAGGCCCGCCACCAATCAGCGGGATCTTAATTGGCCCGCATTTGACCGGGGGCTGCGCAAATTAAAAGAGTTTTCTGAGCGTAATAGGACTGGTGAGGTGCATGTGGTCCACAGAGAGAGAGAGAGACACACACACACATCACATTTTTTAAATGGGGTTTTATGTCTTTAGATGGGAGAGATCAGAAGTTATTGCAGTAATGTGCGGAAAAATGGCTGGCATTTAGCGTGAGCCTAAAAGTCCACCTGGGGAAAATACTGGCCGCCAGTTGCGTCAGTTGAGCCATAATCTAACGAGCAAAAATATTCTTTGAGACGAAACTACATCCTTAAGCCCTTATACAAACGAATAATTAACAATTAATGCAGATTATGTCATTCCATTATTTCCAACTTTACTCCTCCATGAGACCTGCGCCCAAAGTGGAAAACCAGACACCAACAATGTCATTTAAAGTCACTCCATTTTCATCCTCCTCTGATGCTTTCTGAAGTAAAACGTTCATCCTAATCAGACAGCGCTGCACCCACACGCGCAGCACCGACGAGCCCCCTCTCTCCCTCTCTCTCTCCTCCACTCCCCTCCCCGCACACGCGTTTGATTGATGGCCTTATTAACTGGAGTTCTTGTAAGTGTGACCGAGCTGATTAAAATGCATATGTTTGGAATAATACACCGTTTAAGCCGCCCGGGTCGGGGCGAAACCACAAGGCAGATTTATGTAAACTATCAGCCGGTGTCTTTAAGCCTGATAGGGACACGGGTCATGCAGGAAAATGGTTTTGGTTTGTGCGTAATAAAAACGACCTATAAAATAAAAACGAACGGGGGGGGGGCTGAATATTCAAAAGGCGCAGTCTCTCCAAAATTCTGGTTTCATAGCGGGTTATTTTTAAAAGCCTGGAAAGCTTGGAGCTGATTTTCATTTGGTTACACAGGAGCGGCAGCACTATACGATCATCTTCTAAAACCCGCGTCACAGTGTGCCAGAATGACACATTAGAGTGAGGCAAATTACAACCACATTTAGCCAGCCGCGCATATGGATCTCCATCTCTTCTCACTGCTTAAACTACACACGGCTGAATCCTCAGCGGCCTAATCCAGCATCAACATGCCATTTAATCGGTGAAAGATGGCGTATGACTGAACTTCAAGATATGATGGGCTCGTAGATTGCGCACATAACGCCAATTACATCAGCCATATAAGATCCTATTTGTGCGAATAGGCTCAGGGCTCCCCAGCTCCCACAACTAGCACAAAGCATTTTGATAGGGGCGGTGCAGTGCAGCTGTCCACCGACAGCAAATTCAAAAAGGAAAAAAAAACAAAACACAAATGGATCCGTGGCTGCTGCTACCGCTGTTTAAATTGGATTACATCCTAATTTACAGGCCCTTGTCGTAACGCAAGGGGCTGGCGGAGGCGTGGACGGACCAATCACACAGTAATGATGATGAATGGGAGATTAATGCGCATACAAGCAAGACAATTTAAGCCTTCATCTGTTTAAATAGGCTTCCAATATCATTTGGAAACGGGGGTCACGTTAAATCAATCGGGGGACGCGTGAAAGTCGTTTTCGGCGGCGTCTTTATCAACCTTATTTATGGTGCACCGGAGACAGCTATATGCAGCTGGAAAATGGGCCGGCTGCTACGCGCGTATGTGACATACAAGAGCATGAAAAACAGAGCAGGATGCTTTCAGGATGTAAAAAGATCATCTTAAACGCCATTATTTTTTTTTATTTTATTTTTTTACTTCAAATCAAGTGGAGCCGAATATGTTTCTCGGGGTTTCTGGGCGCATCGATGCTAAAATTCCATCTTCTGGACTGGAAATTAATACCTTTAATCCGAATAAATTCACAGTGTTGGGGGTTTGTAACAGAGGATCATGCAGCACATTGAAGGTTGGACAGGATTCAAAGAAATTGTGACAAAAATAATTGCGCGCATTCAAAATCATATCCATATTTATGTTGGGTCAACAATCCGACTTGTCTTGGGGTTCATTTAAAATACTAGGCCTCATTATTTACCCTACCTCACCAAACTACATGCAGAGCAGATATGAAATGCATTTTTGCTTCACATATATCTTTCCAACCTGCACAAAATGGTTAATAGTCATAGTTTGTGAACACCCCAGAACTATTAATATCGTTTATTAATGCCCATTTATGTCAACACTCCAATTTACATCAGGTAGGCCTATAACCTCTCAGGCGCCCAGAAACTATTTTGGCGGCAACTCTTCCACAAGTCGGATTTTCGCCTGATTTCGAGGTGTTGGTGCAAAGTGTGTGAATTCAGGTCGAAAGAAAAAAAAGGAGGTTAAAAGAAAAAGTAATAGACGCTTACACATGCAGAGGCTGTTGGACTGGCGGTGACTTCGCATCTGAAATGTTCCAGCTGTTTTTATTATAACACGTGACATAAGCAAACAGGAAGCCTGAGGGACACAACTAGCAACTTTTTTATGGATCCGCTGCTGCAGGTAGGCCCAGGTGGGAGCAACCATGTGGGGTGGGGCATGAATACTAAAAGAATAAATATTTGTAAGATCAACAAACAGATTTGCAGATTTCCATGACACCAAACATTTACATCAGTACAAAATCATACAAGTGAAGCAGAAATCACAAAATTCCATGCGGTCTCTGCGCTACACCCCCCTCCTTCTTAACATGGTCTGCTCCTGCAGCTTTTAAGCAGGTGTGCGAACCAGCGCAACTCTTTTGTCACACGGAAGAGGTGGGTATGTTCAATCGTTTGTTTTTCTCTTTGTGGTTAGCTAAATGTTTTATATTCACTATTCAGAACCTCTCAAACAATAAAACAGGAATGTGCAAAATGGACAGTGTTCAATAAAAATTGAAAATCGATATCTCTGTACAATTAATCTTTTGCGTTTGAGCAAAAGATTAAGTGACAAATCGATCAATTGGCTGTCAGTTATCAAGCTAAGTCTCCATTGTATATTGATCTGGATAACTCCCTAAAACATGTGGCATGGAATCATTTCATAGTGAAATGTTTGCTTACTATTTTCAAGATTGAGAAATTGATCAAATTAAATCCTGAGTCTGCTCATGGTGTCCAGGTCCTGCACTTCACAATAGTGCCCTAGTGGTGTGACAAATAATCACTCCTCTTACATTTATTTTGAATGTGTAAATATCTGAGGTTCAGTGCAGTCAGAATTATGTTGTCCACTGAACTTATGTGTTGCTGAGGAATGAAGGGACTGAAAAGACTGTAGCATTAATTATATTATGAAAGAAAGGGGAAATGCTTCTTTAGCGAGTTCTACCTTTCGAGAACATGCATATTAAAGCATGTTTGGCAGCAGCACCATTGTTAGTGACATGCAGTCATTTGTTTGCACGAACAAGGATTTCGAGCCATGACTTGTCATGTTTCTTTACCATTTGGATGGACACTATTTACTTTAGATTCAAAGGAACCCAGAGGCCCACATTTGAACATTTCCTTCACGAAAGCAGTCTTTGTTTTTGACTAAAATGTGTGCAATAAGCTGTAGCTCAAGTGTTTTTTATATTTCTGTAACTAATCAGAACAACATTGATCGGTGTTTCAGATTGAAATGATGCACCTTGTTCCCTCACACTCATTTTTAATTTATAGATTTTAAATGCAAATTTTCCAGTCTCTTTATTCTCCACAAGTGGAGCTGTGATTGTGGCCAGGACACTAAAGTGGTGCACCACGAAAATCCAGAATATTGAGTAAGATGAGATTTCTTATGTATGTTGTGAGTAGAGGAATATGTCATGTCTATGAGAACAGATAAGTAACACAAAAATCTGAATATATTGTATTAAACACTTGATTATTCATTAATTGAAGGACATGGACAGGGTTGGTTAAAGTATCACCTCCTGTAAAACAGCTTTCGGGGTGACGTGTGGTGAACCAGAACTGTCTCTTGGATGAATCTTACTCAGATTAGTGTGTTAATACATCCTTATTTTTTTATCCATTTCGCCATCATCATTTCTCAGAGACATTTTAGACTGGGATACATGGATTTCATTTCATTGAATATTTTTGGTGGTTCTTAATTTGTCTATATCGGAGAATGACAAAGATTCAACATTCCTATGATTTTGCACTTGTTGTCTGTCCAAGAGATTGCAATTTTTCAAACTGTTGCGAAGGTGGTGGTTAGCAGGACCAAAAATACAGGTGTTGAGCCTCTCACTCTTTGGATTATGACTCTTAAGCAAAATGTTGATTTACAGACTAGGTGTTCAAGCCAGCACATTATATATTTTTTTCCAGTTGGACATCTTCATATTTCACTTTACAGGTATTCACTAAAGTGGCCCCGATCCAGGTGAAAGCATTTAGTCTGCCGTGATTGATGGAGCAGGAAATGTCAAGAGCATGCAACAGTTTATTACTGTCATCATTCACACTGAAATTCACAGGTGAGGAAACTGAATAATTCTAATTTCTGGAGATAAAAACACACAATTACCAACTCCGGTAGTGGATACATGAAGATACACGAGGATGTAAAAACAGTTACTTTATTTTAAAGGTAACATTTTGTTTTGTTTTCTTTACAAGCAGGAAGCAAAGACCTAATGTACACCTGCAAATTCAAAGAACCTAAATCGGTGCTAATTTTAAAATGAGTAGTCATGAAGACAGCACCTGCATTAATCTTTATCAAAAGAAAAGTGACTGAATTGGAAGTAGACAATATTTTGATGTAGGTGTGCACAAAAACAATTGATGCAATGACCAGAGAGAAAAGAGAGAAAGCAGGAAATGCATTTTTCCTTGAACTAATTCCATGATGATGAGATAAGTGTACACTGCACTGTAAATAACTCATACGCTGTGGCTATATTTCATTTAGCAGATGCTTTTGTGCAAAGTGACAGTCCTCTCAATGTCCACAGTTAATCATGTTAATTTCCTCCCTGTAGTGCAGCTCATGTTTTCTCTCTTCCAGAACTGCATGACTGTACGTCCTCATTACTTGTACTGATGCACAAATCCATATGGAACCTCCTGTCAGTGTGACAGTCCTCAAGGTCCCACTGCTTTATCAGCCTGCCTTTGCACTGATAGCGGTAGAAATCCAGTCGGTGCAAATCAATGCGGCAAGAATTTTAGTTCGCCAGGCAGCAAGTGTGAAAGAACACTGCAGATAATTACGTCGTGTGTGTGTACAGGCCCTCTAGACTACCAACCTGGAGGAAAGTGTCATTGCTTCTATGACAGGCTGCTATGTAATACACACACTGTGCGCACACATGCATTTTCCTATGATGTTCCCACCACCTTAGTTTAGTAATACAGGGGAGGCTTACCACACAGCTGTTCTGATGTACAATTGTCACTTTAAGTCCAAGTAATGGCCACATAATGGCCTAGTGTCACTTTGATAGTGCTGGGAGGAGCTCAGCCACCAAGGTCTCCCAAAAGTCTTACTCAGCGTTGCGATGATGATCAACTTATTAAATTTCATTTGGTTGTTCAGCTTCTTTCCCCATGAGATCTTTTTTTGTTTTGTGCTCACGGAGCACACCACATCGTGCGATATTGTTTAAAATGATTTAATAAGCACTTTGTTTTACGACAGAGTGTTATTATTTTACGACCCTCTCGGCAGCCAATGGCTTTGCAGATCAGTCCAATTCTCTCCACACCTCATTTTATTTTACTGCACGCTGGCCGCTTTACTGCTCAGCAACAGCGGTGGCTGAAGGCGACATGAAAAGTTGTGCCCCTTCTTTCCCAGAGAATCAAGTGTGGAGTATAAGAAAAAGCTTGTTCCCACAGTCGCACTGAACTTGCATCAGTCAAAACGCAGCAAGGCTGTGTTTTACAGTGAGACTGAGGTTTATTTGACGTCTTCTGCCATGATCAGCTCAGAGGTTTGATGGTGAGTTAAAGTCTGCGCGGGGGCACAGTCGGAGTGTGTCTGCTTTGTGTATGCCTGCCTGTTGGTGTGTGTACCTGTGATAGAGCACCTCATTGCTGCAGTGATGTATCCTCATTATGCCTGCATCCCATGACCGTCACACCCAGCCTTACTGGTCCTCTCCTGGGGAAACAGGGGTGTCTGGGCTTCCCCTTCTCTTCGCTCCTCCATCTCCCAACCCCCTGTCCTTCTGACTCCAACCTTCCCATCCCCCAACCTGCACTCAGGGTGAAATGCTGAGTCGTCCTGCTGACCAGTGGCTGTGGTTTGGTGATGTTAATTGAACATGAAAAGCTTAAATTTGTGAAATATACACAGCTAAATTGAGGGTCATGCGTATTGACCTTACAAAAAAAGATAGCACAAAATCTCTTTCTGCACAAATTCTAATGGGGCAAGGGGTTCAACTGACTGTTTGCTAAACCCCTCCTCGCAATGGCGATTGTCCAAACAGTTTCTCTCTATGTTGACACCATGTGTACAGGGCTCAAGGAAGAACAATACTTTCTAAAAAAAAAAAAGGAATAAAATGTTTATTTGCTGTAACATTTTCGACATGTTTCACTTGCAGGAGTAACCAATACTTTCAAGCTACAGGAGTACATCATTAACTATAACTACCTTAGTTTTTTGGATTACAGTTATATTTAAAGAATCTCTACTGTATGGAGTGTGGTCCTGAATAATAATGTCTTCTAAGGTTGACCGATTACCATAGCCGTTTTTATTAAAATGGAGGACAATTATTTCAATGCTTGGTGCACCTGCCGAGTGCACCTCTCAACACCTTGGATGCCATGAACGCAGCATTTTTGGTGTCAGGTACTTTACAAAGAAAGTAAGCCTTTCTGGAGCTCTTTAGAAAAGACTGACTTCGTCTTTGACATGGCAGATAACTGTTAACTTATGGACTGGTTCGGTCAAAAAGAGCTACAAGCAGTGCTTACCCATGACTCACAAGTTGACACATATATAAACAAATGTGTGTGTGTTTAGTTCAGATTTGTGGTAAGTTAGGTAATAATGAGCGGAACAGAACATGATGACCAAGTAACCTCTGAAAACAAGCATACTCTAATTATTTACTGGAAAACCGGGACAGTTTAGTAGTGAATGTTTAATACAGGGACATTTTGGTGTTCTACAGATATTTGTGAAGATTCGGGACACCCAACTTGAAACTGGGACAACCCCAAACAAAGTAGGACGTCTGGTAACCGTTTGTCTTCTGCATGGATTATCAGCTGGTGAGAATGATTACCTTTTCCATGGGACCTGCATGGGAGCTTTAGCCTGAGACTTTTAGCACAGTGTAATACTTGTAACCATCAAGTGCCTTATAGCTTCATCTGAAAAAATCTGCCACCTACAGTTGTCACTTTAATTGTCAGAACTGATGGCTGCACTGGCTTGAAATGAGAGGCCTGTTTTGTCTACCTCTGTCTGAAACCAATGACCCATTTTTTTTCAAAATTTAGTTTTTTTTATGTGTAACTGTATGTGCAGCGTGCATGAACGGAAAGCTTGACAGACATAGCAGCAGTAACTAAGGAGTTGGGGCTTAGCAAATGGTAAAACAGCCCAATGCCGAAGCTCATACTAAAGATGTGCATTTTGATACAAGTACCTACGAAGCAGGAACAGCATTGTGTGTGTGTGTGTGTGTGTGTGTGTGTGTGTGTGTGCGTGTGTGTGTGTGCGTGTGTGTGCGCGCTGAGGCAAATAAGTTCGGAAGGTAAGGTTACACCATGGGAAAGGCAGCACAGGAGATAGTGGTACTAGATAGTGAGATCTTCAGAAGAGAAGTTAAGAGCCTCTGCTTAGTGCCTTAATGGATGATTTGAAAGAACACTCATACTGTTTGGCTAGGAACAGACCTCCCCAAAACTATAAAACCGTTGTGACTGACAAGGTAGAGGTAGGGTCAGTGGTGTGTGTGTGTGTGTGTCTGTAGTTAGTGCTCAAAATATATGTACAAAAAAAAATCTTGCAACAGAAGCATTTATCTGTGGGATTAAAGTTAGGTTGAAGATATACAGTTGCATGTATGAGCTGCAGGCTTAAATGGTAATCTGGCTTCTTCCCTAAATGCATGACTATTGGTATTATAATATTTTACATTTTATATTTTATCTGTTTTATGTTAGAATCTTGTAAACATATCATCTTACATTAATGTCTCTTTTAATAACAGCAGTCAGAACACTTTATAATCTTTCTTTTAGTCATTAATTGCTGCATATTAAATTGACACAGATCTTTGCTGGACTTTAAAGTTTTACTTCCTGTTATTTTTTATATTTCAAGTTGTCTGTGTGTGGTTGTTTGGTGCCATCTTGGGATGTATGTGCATATGCAATTCTCAGGTCTCTCTTGCAAAATTAAATATTGGTATCCCAGGATAAGTACATAAGACATATGTTTGGTCGTTTTTTTGTTTTGCATAATAAATTGCATAGTTTTTAATTAATAATATAGTGGAAGATTTTGATTAAAACATAACTTAGAAAACTTAAATTATTTTATATTTATATCAAAGTGTTGCATTTATACCACTTATTATTCTGAAAAGCTAGTGTTATTTGTGTTACTTCCCTGGAAAACAGGAAGTGATGTGTTTAATTGTTTCTGGCAGAAACCTCAGTGTTTTGCCAGGAATCCATCGAAGAAGAGCTTCTTAGTTACATATTGCAATAATAGAAAGCAGCACTGAAAGTACAGGATTTGTATGGTTAGGGTTGATGGGGAGACAAAATTAAAACAATGCAATCTCAAATGACCACTTAAGTCAACAAAATGTCCTCACAGGGAGTGTGCGTGCATTTTTTAATTTTATTTCAACGCCATGCGCAGTTTAATGATTGCGTGCAATCTGAGGACAATCAGGACAATCACATTTTGATGCAAATTTCTCTTTAAAGCAGATCAACATGAGAGCGGTTGGTGAATAGACGTGGATGACTGGCGAGCCAGTTTAATAAGACAGACAGACTGACGCTGACAAACTGGTGGCGTCTTCAGGTTGTGACTCACAGACCAGGAACCCAGATTAAGAGGGGAGAGGGCGTTAGGAGGGAGTCCTGTTTTGGTCAGCCGAGGGGGAGGAGGAGGAGGGGTGGAAGAGTTCAAGATGTGAAGGCAGAGAGGTTATCCTAGTTTTATAGATCTGTGTTTCTAATTTCTGTGCTTGTCCACTGTGCTCAGGAAGGAAGGAATGAGTAAAATATTTTAAAAAACAAGAAAGAAATATGAAGGAGAGTAAAATGGAGACTGTCGGAGCAGGAGCTGTAGAGATCAAGAGAAAAATGGAGGGTTAGGAAGGAGGATACGGTTTATGGTGATGCTCTGTTTGTGACGGCTGTCTGCTGGATGAAAACAGTACCTCTTTAACTCCTCGCGGGTTAATGGAACTTTTATGAGTTTGTCCTGCAATCATGTAACCCCTGGTGTCTCCTTTCCTTTCTGTTTCTCTCTTTCTCTCTCTCCCTGTCTGTCCTTCTCTTTTTTTTCCCTCTCTCTCTCTCCCGTATCGCAGGGCAGATCAGAGGTGAGCCGCTCCTGTGTTTCTGTAAACGCTGCCCTCTCTCTGTACTGGGTTTATGAGGACAGGACCAGTTAGGAGGAGGTATAAGATGGTGGGTGACTCACTGGTCTGGCTTAGTTTACATTAGGTAAAGACTTGTTTAGCCAGTGGTTAGTATAGTCAGGTGGAACGTATGGACAGCAGCCGTATATAAGCTGCACAGAGGCCTTCTTTTTTTGTTTTGTGCAAATGTTGCCTTTACTAGTGTGAGAAATAATTGGTCCCAAGTTCCAGAGAGTGGCAATGGGTGTTTAATTAAAAATAAAAAGTAGTAGCTCGTTTGGTTTATTACAACAACCACATTTGCAACCCCAGACACCAAGACTTCTATGACACCAGTCGCCCAAACCCCACAACTAAAAACTCTCCCACCACTTGGATAAAAGCGGTTACATGTCTGACAACACAAGGTGCATTAACTGTAAGGGAAGTGGGGGGTGTCTGTAGGTGAGGTGGATTGATGGAGATTGGCTGGTGAAAGGCGATGGGAATCTGACCAGGTTCACCCCGTCATAAAGCACGGCTGAGGGATGAGCGGCTGTGGGCCAGACGCAACTTTTAATGCCCCGCCATGATTCACACTGACTGTCAGTAATGAGTTTTATTCACTTCCATCATTTGAGTGTCGATTGCGATCATGGGGCTATCTGAGAGGCATGATTGACGGAACAGAGTCAGATGTGTGGGGTGGGAAAGCGGGATAAAGGAGGACAGAAGCGAGCTGGACATCGACTTATGGCTTTGGTAGCAAAAGTACAAAAAATATATAGAAAATTCACAAATGTAGTGATTCAGGGCTCATTTTGCAAACTAGAAAACTAATCTACAAGACTGAATTTGCTTCTTAGGTTCAAATCTTGCCATCTGCCTAAAAAAATTCATTTCATTTCCTGTTTCATTTCCACGTAGTTATAAACCCCCAAAATAAAAATCCCAAATCAAAAGTCATCACAGCCTTTTATTGTTTCCTCAAACCTCTGCAATACCTTTAGGGTATAGCAGCTCCTGAAGCACATGGTCAAAGACAGGCAGTTTAAAGATGATAATCAATATTGATCCCAGTTATAGAGTGAGTGTGGGGCGATGTTAGGGGTAGAGGGGGGCCTCCTTACTCCTTACTGGATGTTGATAGGATCAATGAGCTTTAGAGGATTGAGAATGGATGGTTTCTCGTGTGCTGGTTCATTGGCGGTGACAAGGCCAGAAAGATTACACATCCTGGACTCCACATCTCTGTCATCTCCCTTTTTTCCCTCAGTTTGCCAATATTTTCTTTCAACTTAAACACATTAATGAACATTCATGTGAAAACGCATGCCTTAACGGTGTATGTGGGTGTGCAGGGTACATGCTGAAGTGACTTCATGTGAAACAGTCCTTATTTTTCACCCACTCGAGGGTATTGATTTGGAGGCAATAAGGCGGTAATCTGCTGGGCAGTTACATTAGAAAGACATGACATACACACACTTTCTCCTTTTTTATGGACTGAGAACATTAGTAGTAAATTACGGAGGGGGCGCGCAAATACTCATGTAGACACACCAGACCCCTCCTTTTTTAAAAAACTGAAATAATTAAAACTTTGAGACATTTGTTCTTATAGGAATGCTACAGAAAAGAGACAACCCAGAGAAGTGTGGAGCCTTTTCGGAATAGCTGAGGATGACTGTAGAGGTAAAGATCCATCCCAATCGGTCATGCTTACCAGTGACAGTAACACGGCCGTTTCTATTCTAATAAAGCCTGTCCTCGCTATATTTACCTGCTTAGCACAGTCCACTGCTCTGGGGCCACTGTGACCTGTCTCCCCCTTCCCGTGTTTGTGTGTGTGTTGGAGAAAGGCATAATGGTGACTTAGCACCTGGACACGTCAACGTTATGTAGATTCAGCGATGTTGATACAGCATCTGAATTGGCAGTGAATGCAAATTTATTTGTGGCCCAGGGTATGGGGAGATAGTTTACCAAGTGTGTGTGTGTGTGTGAGTGTGTGAGAGCGGATGTACAGCGTACAGCATGAGAGAGAGGGAGATGAAGATTCAGCTGTGTGGGTGAGAGTGTTGGATTAGAGATGACAGCCAAGAGCGAGGAATCCCATCATTCCACGTCCAGGGAGAGCTCCATTCAGCCAGTGACACGGCCCCTCTGGGTTGGGGCAGGAGGTGGGGGTACCAGTTACGCCTTGTCAGGGGGTGTTATGACCTGATGGATGTGATGCTACGGAACACAGGGAACACCCTGAATATTGCCTCTCTCTCTCTCACACACACACACACGCACACTGTCACCCAAGAACAGAAATACGCTCACTGACATCAATGCTGCAGGACGCGTCGCTCTTACAGCTGTCTAATTTTCTCAGTGTCTCTTTGCTTTATCGTGTTTGTGTTTTGTTGCATGTTCCAGGACACAGAGAGGAACTGTGCAAAGGCATAGATGAGCACACACACGTTGCAGGATCCCATATGACCACGCTGAGCAGCTCCCCACAACTAACATTGAAATGCAAAGCCCCAAAGTTGCACCTTCTTTTAATAGAATGGCATAATAACTATCCATCAACTCAGCCAGCCAACCATATCTCTCCCTCCTGACACTCATAGCCAATCGGCTACCTCGACATTTGAAAGCTAATTTGTCACAGTCAGCAGCGTCCCTCCCATTTCTTCCTCTCCCTGAAGTGAGTGTTATTGTCATCCCAAGTCTCTGCGGATGGTTTTATCATTCCTGCTTAGTACAGCACTGGGACATGTGGCGCACACACACACACACACACACACACACATATATATATATATATATATATAAAACACATTCATGAGCATCTTTCCACCCACACCAACCATTCTGCAAGCTCGTGATGCCTTTTTTTATGAGCATTTAATTTTGCTCCTCTTTTCTCTATATATTCCTCTCACACACATCCAGACAATGATGGCTGTGTGTGTGTGTGCGCTGTTTCCCTCCACTCTGCTCTAAACGAACCAATTATGGGTGTTTATGTAGCTTTAATGCGTGTAAGCGTCAGGAGAGAAACATTGCACCGCTCACCACCTAATCAATGAGGCCTTGCATGCTACACCACCCCTCGCTTCTCTCCTCTCAGTCGTCCTCTATCACGTCATTCCGTCCTCCTCACACGCGCACCCCCCCCCCCACTCATTTTCTCGCTCTCACTCTTCCCTTCTCTTGTTCCTTCTCTGCTCATTTAGCGAAAGACAAGAGCGAGGTATCAGGTCAATTGGCCATGAAGAGAGTTTTAAACAGAGCAAGATGAGGCCAGTACAGAGTTGCTATGCTCAGGACAACTAAAGGCTAGAGTTTGGTATATTTAGAGTCCTGAAGTCTTTGATTAGCATTTTAAATGGTGTTGCAGCCCTAAACAGCGAGGTCTTCTCTTCTAAATCAAACTGTGGATAGGCAGTGGTGTGGATCTGTGCTAAACACTATCTGAGATAGATAGATTTAAATCAAAGTCTGTATTTTTCTTACTGACAACTAATTCCACAAAATCAACAATGAACTGATGCCAAGTTAATATTGGTTATTCCTCCTGTCTATGGCACATTCCTATTATGTGCCATAGACAACTCCATTGTTACTGTACTGTATTGTATTTTGAGTCAATTGCATATGCACCACTCAGGAACTGCAAATACTCACTGATGGACCAAATCAGCAGTTAAAAATGCTCCTCAACAAATACAGAGTTTCTTGTGTTTGAGTAATGTTTGCTGAAAACTACAGTAACCAGTTGCTTTAGGAAAGTACAGTATCTATTTACATGTGCACTATGAACAAATCAGCTTCAAACTGAGAGGTGAGTCTGGATAAGTTGTGGAGTGGAGAAGGCTGAAGATGTTGTAAGGTATTCAAAGAAACACAAATTTTAGTTTGGATATATACTATGATGGTGTCAAAAAGGCGATTCCAGTCGCTTTTATTCAAAACATCTGTCTTCATTCTTTCCAGTAATTTCATCTCATTTTTCAGTTTATGCCAGTCATTTTATAAGCAGATAAAGAAAATGAAGCTGAATATCAATCAAGACAATGGTTTGACCTTTAATTCATTTTGTTGTGCTCCTCCTTGTAGACAATATATGGTAACCACAAGCTATCAATAAATGCTTACTGCAGGGGTCATTTTTTTGGAGTTGGTTCAAATTATACTCCCTAAAATATATACTAACTTTCCTGAAACTCCACAGATACACATATTTTATTAATGATATGACAAATCTACACTTTCTTCATGTTATTTATAACACTGTGCTTCTGCTATCATTTACATTCAGTCATGGCCGGCCACTGACTAAGTGTTTAGCGCCACAGTGGTCTCTGGCCACATGTTACCTTCCATAAATATGAGTTCCATGCAGTAATACATAGATTTTAAATTTGTGACGAAGAGCATATTTTCACATACCTCAGCTTCAGTGGCATTGTTTTCACCTGACAAAAACACTGAAATCAAAGAGGTGCCACAGTTTGATGAAGCACACCTAGCATCCTTGCTGTGAGCTCTCCCTCATGGTCCCGTGGTTGATTTGTTACAGTTCATAAATTAGTTTGAACTCCAGATCTCATTTTTCCTTCAAGGCCATTAATACCCCACACAGATTAATACACAGAATCTCATACACCTTTGCAGAGGTTGTTGTAAAACAGAATGCATTATTCCCTTCTGACTGCTGTGCCGGGCCCACACCACCTTCACTCTGCTCTCACCCACCCTCACCCATTACAGGTCTGAAGTAGCACCGGCAGCCCCTGGAACTGGTCTTCTCCACTGGCAGAGATGAATGCTGCTCAGTGGGAGCTGCACCCCCCTGGGTATTTAGGGCCCACCCTGGTGGGTCTGACGGGAACGGCGGGGCCGGAGCCCTGTTACCGACACCGGTGATTATTTACCGGGCCTGGGTCTCTGTGGGAACCGAGCGGTGATGGATTCTGACGGGGGCTGATGATCACTCTTCCAATGAGAGTAATTAATATAATGAAGACCTACTGAGCATGTGCAGTAGTGTGTGATGAATAGAGTGTGCATATTGTCGTTACTCACAGGTGACAGAGGGTGTGTGGGGGGTAATATGAAGAGGGGAGTGTAGTGTAAAAAGGGCAGTAAGAGAAAGCCAGAGCAGGATAGGAAAGTATGAATGAATCAATATAATGTTGGAGGATAGCAGGGATGCTAGTGTCATATTGATTAAACTATTTGCAGGCCTTTGGACATCACATGTCCAACTTGGAGCCAGTTACAAAGGCAGAGAAAGAGAAAGAGTGAGTGAAATAAGATATCATGGCAAGACCAGGTCCTTTCTCCCTCAGATGTTTACTCATATTGTTGTGATGTGCAACCTTTTAACCAGGAACTAGCTCCATGTTTCACAACAACTCACAACACCCCCATAGATATTCTAATGAGGACTTCATAGTTATAATTAGCTACAGTTATGTGCCTCGCTGTTGTCATGAGATGTTATGTACTGACCTGCTGTCTGCAGTAGAATTATCTTCACTAATGAACCTAAGCGGAGTCGGTGACTCAGGATGGGGGAATGTTGTCTACAAAACAGGAAGAAGACTTGTGTGGGTGTTGTGCTGATGTGCAGACACTGTGGGTGTGGATAACGGGCTAAGGCTAAATAGCCTGACTATTATTGGTGGGTTCATGTAAAAGATATCAAGGCCAACATTACTACACAGTGAGACGGTGGCTCGTTACGCACGGCCTGGTTAGCTATTATACCTGCTAGATTCCAGCCACTAATTTAGCCTCATGCCACTTAACGTGCGTTTGATATGAATCACTGGGTGCTTAGAGGAGCCTCATCCACTCCCCCCCCGCCTCCCTGCGCTGTGACCCCACCGCTCTTACTTCCTTAAAGAGCGAGTCGTTAAACAGGCGAGAGGATCCACCAGCAGTTATAATGGTGAAATAATGAACGCTGTTGCCTCAGGTATTTATCACAGCAGCAACTCTCAGAGCCAAGGCTGTTTTATTCTCTAAATGGCAGTGGGGGGTTCAAGTGGGCAATTAACTTCAAAGTCTGAGAATACACCAGCAGGAATAGAAACAATACAAAAACTTGATCATCTGTGTGGAATACGTTTAAATTTAATGTCAAGACCAGTTTAGCTCAGGTTCAAGTGTGTCCTGATACTATTATCTGTAATCAGGAGGACTGTTTGATGCCTAAAAAAGTAATAATGCCATAAAAGTCTTAGCTCAGTATTGTAAGACTTGGCCATATGAATCCCACAATACGAACACAAGTCCTGCATCAAACGGTGAACTCCTGCTGACACATCAGACTGTTGTCGTGTCCTGTTGTGAACACAATTCAGTGTGGTGTGTCTGGTGTCCCACCACTGGCTGCCTGGTTGAGAGGGTGAGGCCCTCCGGCTCAGACCGGCTGGCTCGGAACTCAGTCGGCCCTTCGGTCGCTTGCGTCCCCTTCAGACGTCAGCGCAGGCCGGTCTCACCAAGGCTCCTTTACAGCTTGCTTTCATGTGTCCTTTAATGAGGAAACCGCCGGCTCAGCAGCCTCCTATAAAACACAGGCAAATTAAAACACCCAAATATGAATCAGCTACGCTGCCTAATTCGGCAAGCCTGGCCAGAGGCGTAGCTCTTCTTTAGCGAGACCTCAGGAAGACCAGAGTCTAGTCTGTCTGCAAAGGCTAAGATGGTGATGGAGGCTAAAAAGATACCAAAAGCTGCCTGACAAGGGAGCCCAGCTTTTCATGGGAAAAAGATGTGTGATATTAATGGCCATATCATCTAAACCTAGAAGTACTTCTCTTTTATAAACAGATGAGGATAATCTTCAAAGCACACGGCAGAGGCAAGTGCATACTTCCCAAAGAACAATAACAAAGTGAATCACAAGCCCACGACACAACCCCTGCCACCAACAGCTCGCCGCAGTCTGCTACAACTGTGGCTGCCACTTAGACGACAGCAGCTCCATAAAATGTCGCGAAGAAACACCAGGCCTCAGAAAAAAAGGGGGGAGTAAAATAAAAACGAAACCGCATTTGTTTTTTTCCCCTCATTTCATTGTAATGATGGAAATAAGGGCATCATTCTGAGATTAGTGCTGCTATTTCTCCCCGACTGACGTTAAGCGTTATATGAGCGCCTGCTGAAGAGCTTTGGAGAAACAATGGAACAACAGCCCAATGAAGAGAAAGATGGCAGAATCAAACTTCGAGTTAAATAAGACTGGCGTACGAGCCTCTGACCATGGTACACACACGGTGCACACACACGGCGAGCTACAAGGATTGCATGGTGTTTCGTGTTATTGTCCTGTTGGTCTTCTTACCTGTTAAGTAATCAATCAAGTCAAGTTTGTTTAAATAGGCCAAAGCACAAATTTGGCCCAGAGGGTCTACTTGCATGAGGAAAAGTTGTAGCAGACTTTACAAATAAATCCAAAAAACTGAAGAAACTCAGGCTCAATGTAAATAGCTCATGTGTTTGTGGAATAGATAACAATTGCTCTACACTAAATTTAACAGCAGTAGAAAGAAATAGAAATATGCTACTAATTTATACAATGAATTGTCAGTCTATCGCTCTGTCTGTTGGTCCCCTGATTGAAGCAATTATGACAACTATGGGACAGATTGCCATGAAATGCTGTAGAGGCATTAATGATCCCCAGTCGATAAATCCTACTGACTTTGATGACCCCCCATGACTCCCTGACTTTTCCTCTAGCAGCTAAGTTTCCTTAACTAAGGAAGTTAATAACTAATCTTCTCATCACTTGTGAAAATGTATAACTAAACAAGGTTGCTTGATCCAACTTGAAAAAATAAGTTTAATAGAGTAAAAGTAACATATTAAGTGAAATCAACACCTATTCAGTTGTGCAGGCAACATTTACAGTCAGACTTTCTTCTCATCAACATTTTAACAGTTCCTTCTTCCTCCTAATTTTTAGGTTACTGGGGGTTAGACATAATTTTATATTAACCTTCATTTTTTTTAAAGACAGCAAGTTTCAATTTGTCCAGTGCTTTGGGTCATGACCAAGTAAATCAGCAAGCTAACATGCTGATGTTTTGCACATATTTTGTTCTTTTGTTAGACTTTCAGTGGGTTTTCTACAAACATTACTACTGTAGGTAGTAATCATTTTAAAGTAAACATAAGTACATCAGCAATTTTAAGCTGTTGATTTAATGTACACTTATTTACTATGTACAAAGACACTCACTATAGGTTTAAGTATAAAGTATACAAAAATAAAGTAGAATAAATTATACTTTGAGTGCTACAGCTTCAGCAACATACTGCACTTATCTTAAAAAAAAAAACAAGACAAACAACAAATACACAGAACATCTTTTATTTCAGGCTACAGTGTGACTGAGGATCTGTTTCACAGAGCAAAGACAAACTGTAGACACTAGTAATGAGTTTTACTAAAAAAAAAAAAAAAAAGCGACAGTCCATTTAGATTCCTCTTCAATACTACACAACAATATGAAATATACATTATGTACATTTGCTCAGAGCAGGGAGGAACTGTTCCTCACATTTTTTTTTACTAATGTCGTACAAGTTGAGAGACAGAGAGAGAGAGAGAGAGAGAGAGAGAGAGAAAGAGGAGAAATATGTGAGGATAGACTTTAATTAAAGTAGAAACAGGCAAGAGAAAAGTGCTAGACAGTGAGACATTTTGTAATGAACAGTATAAAAACAGTGTTGTTGGTCAAAAAAATAATACTCCAATGGCTCAATAAGCAGATGTAGACTATAGAGGAGCGAGGTAATTTCAAAGAGATTCTGTAACTGTATCAAAATGGTCCGGCACATCGCTCTGCGATGCACACAGTGCAAAAATAACCAGAGGTATCACAGTATTTCAGTGAGGAGAACTGGTCGATGAGAACGATTCAGTGTTGACTTAAACGTACCAAATAACTGAAACTATACTGTAACTTTAGTGTATTCACAAGGTAAAAAAATAAGCTGAATGATCGAAAAATGAGATCAACAAATGAGGCAGGATGACTGAATGACAACACGTTTCTGCCAAAAAGAGACAAATGTAACAAAACAAGTAAACTTTGAGACTGCAGTGTGGCCAGTTTTGGTAACGTAACATGTAGCAGTGTGATGATTTTTTTTTCTAGTGGAAAAAGCGTAACCTAAACTCTGCACTCTCTTGCGCTGTCTCTTCAAAGAAATTTCCATTACTATGTGAATCCTTTCTGTAGCTTGTGTTTTTTTTTTTATCTGTCCTCTTTTATTTAACAGGGACAGGCCCAAGTCATTTGGGTAACAGGCAAAAATCTTGAACAATCATGCAGATATTACTTATCAATCATCCTGAAAAACCACAAATTATTTGCATTGTTACATGTAAACCCACAGCGCCTCATCCTACCTCTCATTTTCCACTCTGGCCTCCTAGACTGGGAAGAAAGTTGCTTTGTCTCTAGATACTGATCTAAGGTCAGTTTTAGCATTTCCCCCATGCAGAGGGAGAGTTGTGAATTGAAAATATGATTCAGCTAATGCAATGAAGGGGACATGTGTCGACATACAGTATGTTAATTGGACCGCAGATCTGTGCCTGAGGGCAAGGCCTTAGTCTCTCCTGAGCATAGTGGGATAAGGGGCACTGGGGTGTGTGTGTGTGTGTGTGTGTGTGTGTATGGTAACATCCCCCTCCATTCACTGGCCTTCCTCTTCGCGTAGGAATTGGAAGACGGATGAGAAGTCCTTGTTAGCGTAGCCGCGGGAGCACATGACTCGGAAAATCTGGTGGGCGAGGGAACCTAGAGGGATGGGTGTCTTAGTGTTGGTGGCAGTGTTTTGAGCCAAACCAAGATCCTAGAAACGGAGACAAAGAGTGTCAGATGGGTGGACCAACGTAATAATCTCTTTTGTTTATCTAACAACAGACAATTCTATTAGATTTCTTAAGTTTGGTGTGAAATATAAATCTCCTGGCTGATGTATGTGGAGCACACACTATAAGTGTATTAAAAAAAACACCCAGATACACTAAATAATACACAGACTGACCCAGCTAATACAGTGACAGTAAAATTAAGTGTCGCACAATAAGTCACAGATGGGATGGTGAGGAGGGTGAGCTGGAGTATCACAGAGACAAAAGAACTGAAAAGTGACACAAAGCAAATTACAGGGTTGTGAAACAGAGTAAAACAAAAAAAAAAAAGTAGTGGGGGAAACGATTATTTGATTAGTTGTTCAGCAGAAAATTAAATGGCAACAATTTTGATGAATCATTTCAGTCATTTATCCTGGGAAAAAGACCAAAAACTTTGCTGCTTTTCTTTTTATTGTAATGTGCCTTTAGCCCTTTTGATTGTTGGATGGAGTAAACAAGAAATCTGAAGCAAGCTTTGGCTCTGGTAAATTATGAGAGCATTTTTGTCTATTTTCTGACATTTTATAGATCAAACAGAACTTAAAAAAAAATAGAGATTAGTCAAAAATGAAAATAATGATTAGTTACAATCCTAGGAAAAAGTCACAGGTCGTACCTTGGCCATCAGTGTGGTTCCAAAACCGCCCTGGTAGTTGTTGGCTGAGGGGACTCCCTCCATGACACCGGGAACTGGATTGTATGTGTCGCTGGACCAGCAACGACCTGAGGACATGTTGAGGATCTTTGCCAGCAGCTTGGGGTCCAAACCCAGTCTGGGAGAAGGAGAAGACAGAGGTCAGTGTTCTCCTTCAGACTTGACAACAGGGAAATTCATGGTATCACTGGTCATATTTGGTACATTGCAACATTCTCTGGATGGGACCCGAGTCTTGCTTTCACACTAGATCTGCTGTCTAAAGAGTGTGGGTTCATGTTAGAGGGATTATGTTTACTGGCTCACTGACGCAGAAGGTAAACTTTATCTTTAAAGGAGTTTGATAGGAATGTCTCCTAAACAGGAGCAAACGTCTAATATTACACATTTTTGTGTGGAAGATGAATACATTATTTTATTTCCATGTTACTTCTTAAGCTTTCAACTAATGATCTAATCTAGAGCGACTCAGCATGAGGTGTAAAGCTGCTGGTAGTGATCGAAAAGACAAGAGAAATTATGCTGGAACCAGTAACGAAATGGGACAGGCAGGATGGGAGAGACAGGAGCGCCGATTATGGAATTAAGAGCAAAAGAGGAACGTGGAAAAAGATGGGTGTGGGGCGGCTGGGGAATGTAGTGACCCCCGTTGAACCTTATGCTAGGTTGTGACCATTCCTCAGTGTTAATGGCTGAAGGCTTTGTAATGCTGGCTAATGCAGTATTGATGTTTACCAGCACATCTATCCTTCATCATCCCTCTTTCATGAAAAAAGAAAGCAACGGTGGAGAAGGAGGAGGAGGAGGAGGAGAAGTGGTTAAGCAGCACAGGGGAGCCATAAACCTCGCTGTCACGTATGGAAAGTACACTCTTACTTCTTTGCTGCCCCATTTTGCAGCAACCCACTTTCATATGCAAGAGGACAAATCTCAAGGCTATGATAAGACAAAGCAAATGAGACAAAGAGAGAACGCAGGCAGACAGAAGCAGGGAGTGAAACAAAGTGCCAACCATTACAGTAGGGAGGGTGTAACTGTAGCGTCTGTGTCGGTCGTTCAATCCGCCTGTGTAGCTGCAGCTTTTGTATATTAACGGTTTAAAGGCCAGTGTAAAGCTGACCACATCAAGCCCTGGCAGCCATCGCTCACTGTTACTTACAGCGCTATTCTGCTCTCAATATGACTATTAAACCATCATAGGTCCTTAAGGCCAGCAGCCTCCCTCCCTCTCTCCCTCCACCTGGCTCTCATTCTGCCATTACTACCACAGTTTTTATTAGCTGTCTACTAACTAATTAAGAATGGGAATTGCATTTACACTCTCTCCATGTCTCTCCCTCCTCCCTTACCCTCCGTCTCTTTTGTGTCCGCTCAGCCCGCTCTCGTGTTTTTTAACAAACTGTTTTGGAAATGTGGCATAAGTGACGCTGCGTGTGTGTAAACATGTGTTTTAGCTTGCATTTTTTTTTTTTTAATGGCAGTCTCTCTGATGATGGCTTTTTTAGTTTATGTCTGTAAGCATCCCATCGCCATCCTGCGTCTCTTCTCCTCCGCCTCCACTTGTTCTCCCTCTCCTCTTCCTCCCCCTCGTCTTCCCCGCTGACACCTCCCTGTCTGAGGACTCTGGGGGACATATGTTTGACATCGTGCACAAACCCCCCATCTCTCCGTGCACACACACACACACACACACACAAGCAGGCAGCCCCTCCCTGTGTTCTGGGTCAGCAGCTGAAAAGGTTACTGGCTGAGCTACAATAAAGCGCGTCCGAGCGCGCAGATCGTTTGTTATAGCGACCAGAGACGCTGACGGGGAGCTGTTGTCCTCTGTTAACGATAAATCAATGAAGTTCCCCTCCTGCGCCCATCACACATACACACACACACACGCACAGCCGCTCGCACATGCACGGTCGTGGTTATTAGCTGACGCAGTGGTGTTGTTCCTCGCCTGTGGTAATTTGCGTGGAGAAGAGGACATGTCACGCTTTAACAAGATTGACATGGATAAACACACAAAGACACAAACGGTGAGATGAACATGTTGCTGTGCGATGCCGCTGCAGATTAGAGAAATGCGAGAGCGGGAGGGATGGAGATGAAAATGAAGAGGGGTGGGTGTTGATGTACGGGTGGAGCTCTTGCAGGTAGAGTTCATTTGCAGCACTGATATTAACTGTCTGTTTCATTGCGATTAGCTTCTCGTCTTCATCTGATGCCACAGGAGAGGAAGCCCAACCCGTTCCCCATTTATTATTACATTAAAGAGCTAACGAGCACGTATACACACACAAGCATTTACTATCCAATTTATAGAGGCAACAAGCGCGTTTATCACCCAACTTTAATCTTCATCGGAACATATGCTCACGAATCATTTAAAAAGGAGGAGAGATGTGTGTCTGTGGTCACGTGTGTGGTGGCAAACCCATTTCTCTCTCTCAACACAAAGGGTTGTGTCTTGTTATACCCTTTGATGCGCCTGTCATTCTCCCCATAAAATGAATAAAGGGGTAAATATGTGCGTGTCTGCTTGGGCTTCAATGACAGTGACTGCATGCCTTGTATGCATGAATGAGCGCAGGTACACAGATGTGCGAGGTGAAGCATAAGCTGTAAACGCCTCATATCCCTTTCGCGGGCCAGTCGCCCCTCTCCTCTTCTCCCTTTCCTTTCATGTTCATGTGCATCATTAAAATCGCCGCTGCCTCTCTCCGCAGCTTCTCATCCTCCTCGTTCACTGACTGGATGGCTGCATGCAGAAATTACGGCGGGCGGAGGAGGCAGAGGAGAGATGAAGGGATTAAAAGAAAAGAATCAAATGAGGAGGTAAAGCTAATAAGGATAGGGAAGAAAGGGAAGAGAGAAAGAGAGAGAAAGAAAGGACGGCAGGAAGGCAGGGTGTGTGTGTGTGTGTGCACGCTCATAATTGTCATGCGTGGCCATTCCTTGCACTAAGAGAACGTCACGCTCTGTTGGAGACGGCCCGAGCTTCCATCTGAGATCAACAAATTAGCTCCACGAACAAAGCTGTGTGTGTGTGTGTGTGTCCGCCTGCATGTACAGGTACGGAGAAACACACACACACTCACACATACACCCACAGATATTTGAAGAAAGGGCAGCTCTATCAGGCCCAAGTCCAGCATGATAAAATGTTATTGCCGTTTTCCTGTAAATTGGCTGTGAGTGCTCAGTCTCCTTTGTGTCGGACCGTGCCGTGTGTGTATGTGTGTGTGTGTGTGTGACTCCGTACAAATACGCCTAAGAGAGCGTCCTCTCTGCATAAGAGACTGGGCCGCAATGCAGCATGGGAGATTTACGGGTGTGGGCTCTCTCTAAACGATGACAGTCTTTGTCAAACCCTATAATAAAGCCCTAGAGATCAGCTAGTAAGAAGGGGGGAACATAGAAACACACACACACACTCATGCATGTATGCACACACACTCAAGACTGAATATGGGTCAGTTTTGCAAAGATGTAAAAAAAATAATTCACATTCAGAGTGAAGGGATGAAGTAGTTAGTATTCATATCCTTTTTTCATAGGCATACATTATAATGATGTGCACAGTGAGTAGAAGTTGTTGTAGTTTGCTAGAAAACTGCTGTCTTTTAGTGTCTGTGGATGTAAATCTGTGTGTCTAAGTGTGTGTGTGTGCATCAGAGACAGTGTGGCAATGTGTAATGTGTTGCTGCCGTAATGCCTCCATATTTCAGAGGCCTAGTGGGGGGATTTATGTGCGACTGCTCATGCCAATTTTCCTCCTCTGTCTCAGCACCGATAAATCAGCTGCACTAACACAGCTGCACTGTGAGAAGAGCAATTCGAGTACGTGAACACACACACGCACACACACAACCGGGTGCACACACCTTTTAAGTTGCAAAACCCATAAAAAGGCATAATAGTAACACGTGAACAGAGGAAACAGTCTATTAGTGGCAGGAGGTATGTGTAAATAGAGTAGATAATAAGGTGAAGTAGTCATCTGATGGCTCAGGTAAGGTAATTCATGTGAGGTAAAACCTGTTATAGACAACCTAATTTCCAAACACGACCCCCCCCCCCCAAAAAAAAGGGAGATTCGAAGGGACTCTGTACCATTTGGATGCTAAGACACTTGTTTCACATTCGTCCAGCATCATTCGGTGAGCCAGATATTTCAGCTCGTATAAAAATGATTTGGTTTAACTCTTCATATCCCATCATTTTCAGCCTCCTGGCCAAAGAGCCTCTGTGCCAGGATAGGGGCATGATGAATCATGGGATTTCTAGGCGGTGTTCGGTGACAGGGTTGTGGCAGGATGCTGGTGAGAGCTCAATCAGCAGATGTAAATCAGAGTCTGTGGCTCCACCCCCTCATCCATCTCTCTGACTCGGGGCCGGGCTGACCCCTTCACACTTCCATAAACCACGCACACACACACACATGCATTTCCAAACCTGTATAGAAGTAGTAAATTACTGCCACAGTTACAGCCATATCACTGGTATAGTAATGGCTTTTATAGTGATGGCTATATCTAAGGGCCACGTCGAAGCCAATTTCATGCGTGGCTCGAATGTGGAAACCTCAAATGTGGCACCTTTAAGTTCATGGTGCTTGTACTTCTTATAACCAAACGTCTGGAAACTTCAAAACTGTGTTGCTCCACATCCTTCATCAAAGATAGGGAACCCCTCTGGATCTGCAGTACATGTAATTACACCTCACATGGCTACATTGACATGGCAACAACACCCATTTAAAAGGAGTAAGTTTAAGTCAGGTATACTGACTTTTAATAGCCCAGTCACAGGTTTCCTGATATCAGAATGTCTATCTGTGTTCTACCGCCAACACCTGCATTACCTTGCCCGTATAAATCTAGGATAACAGGTAGGAAGCAGCTTAGCACAGCTTTTGCAGACAATACCTGATGCCAAGGTTCATGGTCTCTGCGGTCCCAATCATCCCGATGGCCAGGAGCATGTTGTTGCAGATCTTAGCTGCCTAAAGAGAGTTGGCCAGAAAGCAGAAAAGGCACTTTTACTATGTGTGTATGGAAAGGAGATATCACATATTGATATAGAATGTAAATACATTTAAAAGTTATATCAGACATAATCATAAGATGATCAAATTTACAGACTCACTCAAGAGGGACATTTTATATCATTCCTCCATGAGTGAGGTGAAATCTTTATTTTTTATTTTATTTTTTAAATAAGTTTCATATTCAGGATGTTCAAGACACTTTGTTCTTTGTGTTTATGGTCTATTGATCTTTGGTGCAAATGTAATTCTCATAAAAAACAACTTGCAACAGAATTGAACCAAAAGTAAAAGATCTTTGTATGTTTAGATGCATTACCATTAGCTATAGAAATGAATAGGTGGGTTTTATGGACTCACTGCAGAGTAAGTGACTTGTTTTTTAATGAGGCTTAGATGAGACTGAAGTTGAGAAGTCATGATTTGTTTTTTCTCACGCTTTATAGTAAACAGTCCTTCATTCTTGATGAGCTCCTCTGGAAGGATGATTATGAAAACTTGAAAACTTATAGATGTACATGTAAGTAAGTAAGTGTATTCATACAGAATGCGTGGGTACATGCAAGTTACTCCAGTGAGGTTTGTGTATGTGAGCAAAGATGCCGTTCAAAAAGCAGGAGGGCATGCAGTTAGGGTTAGTGCGTTTGCATGTATTTACCTGGCCGGTGCCAACCTGTCCACAGTAGACAACATTGGCTCCCATGCAGGTGAGCAGCTCCTGCGCAGCATTGTATTCTTCCTCCACTCCACCTACCATGAAGGTCAGTTTGGCTAAGCTGGCAGCCCCGACACCTTAACACAGAACACATGTTCAAACACAGTGATGAGGTTAACTGAGGTGAACTGTACTTGATAGTATACACATTCTACATTTCAATCCCTGGTTTCAAGTCCAATCCATAGCTGTGGACACACTGCAAACTCAACACGAGGTTAAATAGTGAGATCACTTTTATAAAACTCAGAGTAAGTGCAGATGAATCATGAAATAAACAAGTGTGCCTAACTAAAATATATGGATTTGCCACACAAGAGAACATAATGTATCAACCACTTGATTGTTTCCACACTCCCAACTGTGTCTAAAAGGTCAGCTGTGTACTTTACTCTGTGTGTGTGTGTGTGTGTGTGTGTGTGTTAGACTTATAGTGGGACAGGCGTGTTAAGTAGTGGTGCACCAGAGGGACAGAGGTATCTTTAAAAGCCGATTGTTGCCATCATCCACTGCACAACCCTCGTGGGAGTCCTTGCCTTTTGTCCTGTCACCCTTACTCTCTCTGTCTCACACACACATACACACACACACACACACACACGCACACACGCACACACGCACATACCCACCTACCCACCAACAGCTGTGCCTGAGGCCAGTCCCCCTCATGGGGGTATCAGTGACAGGCGTGAGGGGTAATTAACTTTACACTTTATCATGTTCAATTAGGCGTCCCTCCCCATGCCTGATGGCTTAAGGAGCGTGCCATGTTGTAGGAGGCAACCTTACTCCCCCCCCCACCTCAGCCACTCCACAGGGTCCTTAATGCTGAAATAACCCCTTTTCAGAGTGGGCTGGACCCAGCCGGCCTGAATCTCCTCTGTAATGTCCCTTAAATGCTTCATTGAATAGTACCAAGCATTAAACCAATGAAATCTGGTAGATACACAATGTATACACACAGTAACACAGGAGAACACAAAATGTTATGCTGATCGCACACACACACACGTAATAATGCGGAAAATAACGTGGAAGTCAAAAGAAAGAAAGACAGAAAGACAGAAAGAAAGAAAGAAAGAAAGAAAGAAAGAAAGAAAGAAAGAAAGGAAGAGAGATGGAGTGAGTTTAAATTCCTCTTCAGGGTGTCGTCTCGCTCTAATGAAAGGCCTCTTAATAGTGAAAGCCTAATAATGTCAGTGTTAATAATTAAAGAGGGGATTGCCGGGGACAAAACAGCTGAAATCACATTATCAGGCTTCACTGCAGAGGAGAAAGGGCGGCGAGATGGAGAAGAGACTTACTGTATATTTACATTCCCCATAAACATAAATATACATCTATTTTCTCCCTCCCCCTCCTTTAATTGGCTGTGCTGTTGTCAAGTGTATGATGATTCTACTACACTGTACGTGTGTGTGTCAGTGTTGAGCTGTCAGCAGGTCATTAGGGCCACATAATGAAGCCCAAAGCCCACGCTGCGGCAGCTGCCTATGGACACACATCAGCTCAACATAAGGCCGCCACACACACCAATCATACACACATATGGTCCACAGACCATGGACATGATAGATTTTAGTTCCCTTCTTGTTACTTTATGTTGTCTTTTTTTTATATCACTGTCTGAGTTAATCTACTTGAGTCTAGTTTCATGGAAAGATGTTTTTATTTAGTGGCTCAGAGTTTTTTGACATTCTATCGTCTGTTCATTAAATAGCTTTAGTTATGTATTATATTAAATTTTCAATGCAGTTATAAAAATTGTGAAATGTATTTTCTAACTGAATAAATAATAATAACAGTAATAATGATAATAGTTTTCAATCATTATAATGTTGAGAAAAATATTAAATAACTCAAACAGAGTTCTTTTTAAATTACAGGGATTTGTAAAGTTCAATTCGCATTAGCATTTTCTAGTTTTCAAGCTTCAGGCTGAGCTTCTCTCTTTCAGAGACAAATACAAACACACACACACACACACACACACACACACACACACACCAATATACAGAAAGAGCAGTGTGGCAACTGTGCTGGTTCATTAGAGGAGATCACTGTTCGCGGACGACTAAAGAGGAGATTATTGATAACAGAGTCAACGTGCTGATCAATACATCTCACTAAGGAGAGGAAGAAGGCGAGCGAGGTAAAAGAGAGTGAGAGAGAAGTGGAGAGAGAGAGAGAGAGAGAGAGAGAGAGAGAGAGATGTTGAGACGACAGCAGAGAAAGAAAACGATCTTTCTCTTCCTACCTCCCAGCATCCCTCCCAACTCTCCCTCCCTCAAATTAACTAATCACCCATAATAAGCTCTTATGATCTGTAGTGGATTTCTATAGGCAGTGACACCAGGATGATGGAAGATCCTTGTTGGTGGAAGAATAACGCATCATTAGCATAACAATGCGTGTGTGTGTGTGCATCAGTGAGTCTGTTCATTGTGCACGAGCAAAAGTGCATTTGTGTTTGCGTGTGTGACGTGTTATTCTACGATAGTGTCTATGTAGTGTGTATGCTACTATTGCGCGTGTGTTTTTCCGTGTGTGTATGTGAGGGGACATCCCGTTCTCGGACTGGTCCTGTCAGAGACGGATTAAAGAGGAATCCTAATGAGGCTTCCTGAGCGCCGGGTCCGCCCGGCTCATCCATCCCAGCGGGAGTGACAGTCCTGGATCGTTAGCACTGCACAACTACACAACGCCCCCTAGGGGGGGAGACAAGGTGTGTGTATACGTGTGTGTGTGTGTATGTGTGAGGGGTGGGGGGCACCTATGATAGAAGATACAGGGTTGAGAGATGGAGAGGAAAGGGGAGAGGAGGGATGAAAATACTAAGAAGACATCCATAAGAGAAAAAGTTAAGTACATAATGCCACATCAAATACTACTTAATAAAGTGAGAATAATATAATTATACCAGAGTGCTGAAAACAGTACTACAAAACTGCAGTAGACTTAAAGACAAAAGTGCCACTATAATGTCAAGCAGGTGATGCTTTCTTGGGAAATAATTCCCTCAGGAAAGAACCACCTCTCTCCTCTGTCACTTCCTCTCATCCATCTCCAGGATTAGGACAAGTTTTGGGTGGCTGAGTAGTGGGTGCCTATCTCCTCAGCCCCAAATCACTCAATGCAAATATTCTCATAGCGCGCTGAAGCTGGTTGGACTTTTAATGAGCTACTCTGTTTTTTTTTACTGTGTAGAGTGCAAGGAGGAGAATCAAAATGGCTCCTACAATATGCTGTGGGGAGTGTGTGTTTTGGTGTCTCATTGTGAGCGTGTGTAGCTGTGTGGCCTGTTTGCAAGTTAACTTCCATTAAGTTACAGGCATATTATAGACATCTCCTTCATCTGATCTCCTCTATTAACAAGGTTCAATTTAATAAGCAGGCAATCAAACTCTATTAGGACAGATGCTTTGCAGCAGGATTTTGACGACAAGCATCAACCGTGAGCATAAGAGGGTGAAGTTGGTGGTGTGAAGGCAAAGGAAGATCAGAGAAACAGCTTTGGTTTGGCCTGTTTGTAGTGAACACTAAATTCATTAGCACTTCTTTCATTACACACGAAAGAATCAACCAAAGCAATTCATGACAGCCTTATAACCTTTTAAACGTGGCCTCTTTTTGAAGTGGTGTGTGTGCATGTACAAAGTAAGTGAGAATGTCTGTGTACATGTGCATGCAGTATCTGTGTGTGTGTGTTCCCTTTGTATATGTGCATGTGTGTGTACCAGGGACAGGTGCAGATCCCAGAGCCTGCCGCCAATAAGACGTCAGTTAGAGCTTCTGAGGCCGTGTCTCGAAGTTACGAGCCTCATGTAAACCAGTAGGCACTTTTTATTGGCGGTGGGTTTAAATTAAACTACATTTGTGAATATGAGGCTACGCAAACAACACACACAGTTGCAAACACACACACACACACAAAAGGGATGTTCCCAGAGTTTGGTAATGAATGACGCATTTGACAACTTGCCACAACCCTGCTCTTTGCTCCTCAAGAGAGCATGCGGAAAAACACTTCAAGCAAAACAACACCTATAATATCATTACAGCTCCTAGCAAACACCTCATTTCCTAAAATGATAATGTTACTGCTCTCACTTCGAGAACGCCAGAAGAGATTTAGGCATACGCCAGATTTCGTGGCCTGCCTTCAAGTCCAAATGTAGTTGGTGTGAAGAAACTCTGGCTTTGGCAACATACAACATTGTTAGCTACTAAGTTTTTAACTATATGCACATGTACAGTTAAAGTTTTGGCTCGGTCGCAGTCATCTATAATTCAGGCTGAAAAGAGCCTTCACACTTAATAGTGTAACAGCCTTCAATGAGAGATGACTGCCTGCAGTGTAAGCCAGTGGGGGTAGGATGTTTACAGGCCAACAACGCAGCCTCATGTGGTCCACCATTATAATTACACCCAAGGGCAGATCTTTTTCTAAAACAAATTAAAAACCCAAACAGGCCCTGTAAAAAGCATAACGGATATCAAGTAAATAAGAGAAATGGTACGAGGGTGCGCGTTAACCAAAATCGCTCACACACATAAAGAAAAAAATTCAGCACTTTCAACAGTTTATCTGCCAACTTTGCTAATGCTCCTCTGTTATGTTAAAAACAGACTCTTTATCGGCTCCAGTTAACGAGAGCACAGCCATGAGAACTGACTCCTGCACACAAATACTTCATGAGAACCTCCAACGAGAAGGCGACGGGAGAAAGTTTAGGTTTGGGAAAGAAAAAAAAAAAAATCTGTTTAGAGACGCCAACATAGTTTCTTGTGTATAAACATTCCTGCAGCCTTAAGGGTTTAGTTTGCACTGCCTTTCCATTGACCACCAGGCCAGGCCTCATCATCATCATCATCATTACCATCATCATCATCAGTAAGTGCTCAATTCTGCAGGGGAGAGGCTGGTCAATGGTAGGTGACAGAGGCTGGAGGGAGCAGGAGAGATCCACAATCAATCCCTTCCCTGGCCCAATGAGACTCATCTAGGATGGAGCAAGTTAATAATGATCCCCAATTAGGCTGTTAGCAGGCAAGGACGTACACAAACACACACACGTGGTTGCACAAACTGTCCTTCATATGGACAGAACGCTAATTCACTTTTAGGTTGAGTGACGTTTGGGCTACGTTTGACGGACAGAGACTTTTCGTATGACTCATACACCAGCTGACTATCTGTCTGCGAGCACACGCACACACAGCAGATGACATAGGGGCAGGGATGTGAGAGCCAGTCCCCAGCTGCTGTGGGTCTACCTCCATCTGGAGCATGGGCTAGCTAGAGCCCCCTGTCACCACCCCTCCATAATCACCGTCCCTGGTCACTTCTACCGCCCTACACCCTCCCACCCACTCGTCCCCCTATTCCCCCTCTATGTCACCAGAATCCGTCAGTGAGAGGCTTGTTATGCTAATCTAGTCTTTGGACCACTGACGCTCTGTAGTTGTGGCCAGCCATCAACATGACAGACTGCGACAGCACCACCCCCTGCCCATCCAACCTGATTCCTTAACTCAGTGTCAGAGAATCATCACTAACCTTCACTAAACAGCCTTTGGGCTCCCAGACTCATCTTCTCAATTAATCCCATTCTCAGACTGGATTAGGTTGGCCTCAGCGCTCTTTTGCTACCTCCTCTGACCAGAAATACTAGTGTCAGGTTTTACAAAGACAAGTTAAACTCGTCTTTAGATTTACTGATGTCTTACTGATATCTGAAATCACTCACTGTTAGTCCACTATATTTACTTCCCACCATTTTATTGAAGATTATAAATTCAGAGTGTCAAATTTTATGCTTTATTATTAAATCCTACCATGGAACAAAAAAAGTATTCAGAGCATGAACACTACTTACTGATAAAATCATTTGACACTACACCTGTGATGGCACAATAATGTATTTTTAAACAGAAATGTCAAACATTATCTTATTCCAGCATCTCAAATGTGAGAATTTGCTGCTTTTTCTTTTTTCTTCATTTCTATATTTTATATTTTTCACCGTTTTCAGATATTTTTAGGCCAAATGATCAATCGGTGAATTGAGAAAACAGACAGATTAATCAATAATAAAAAAGAATCCTTAGCAGCAGCCCTAGTTAATAGTGATTTAAGCTTGTGTTGCAAGCAAAGAAACATCCTTGAGACCACAATTATCCCTTGGGTAAAACTTTAAAAAAAATCCATACATGTTTTAAAATTCCACATTACACTTGTGTAAGCTGCATATTGCCTTCTAAAGTTGTGATGTCAACAAATTCTGCTCATAGATCCATGTCTTCAAACTCAGATTCAAGGTAAACAGAGGGAAACTTTACTTGTTCAACAGCCTTCAAGTGTCAAACTCTGCACATACAGCACATCATTCTGCATAGTGAAGCTCTATCATCCAAGTGGAGAAATAATAGGAAAAATACATCTTTGAGTGGACTTTAAGCACTTCCAAAGCGAAGAACTAACTTCATGCTTCAAAGTTAACTAGTGAGGTAACCAGTGAACTAAAAACCTCTAATAACTTTCCCTTGTTAAGTGTCAGCTATAGTCAAAGTTGGTCTTTGTGGAAGAAGTGCCAGGTCCCATGGGCCTGGAGGGAGAAATAAAGCCTCTATCAGTCAGCAAAGGAGTGGATTGGCAACGTTGACTGACGAACAAACTAGTGCCAACTTTGGCTTGAACAAGCTCCTACAGGCTGGAGGATGACGTTCAAACTGTCGGCAAATGACACACTGCAACACTCTGGCTTCACTTTATGTGGTATGGATATGATTAGAGTGGTGTTGAGACTCAGCCTAAATAGGTAGTTAGCTGAGGATTATAAGACCTCGCAAACAAGCAACATTAGCCTGAGTGCCCATGGTCCCACAACAGCTAGGCTCACTCTTGCTTTCATTTGCAGCGATAGCTGACTTTCCCAGTGCTGGGAAAAACACAATGAAAGGTTTTTTAGGGCCTTTTTAAAGCCATCGTCCGTTAGCAATGTGGCAGCCCACCATGGGCACATAGACACAAACACAAGCATTCTGGGTAATTACTGCTAACGACCCCGCCGCTTGTTAGCCAGACCTCCTATTTTTGCCATCGCTGTGCCAACACCCTGGGCCTGTGACATCAGAGCTTGTTTTGTTGTGGGTCAACTTTGCATGCGGACGCTTTTAATGACACCAGACAGTGGTAGAAGTGTGTGTGCAAGCAAATGTTAGCATGCCTGAAGTACCAGTGTCTTAAGTTAATATAACTGCTTCTACGCAAGAAAGAGATTACAACCCTGTATTGATTTGTGTTTGTACCAAGACACAGCTGGGTCATGCGCATTTAAAGCCAAGACACTAGCCAATGTGCAGGAACAAAAGCCAGCAGGATGCCCATGAGAAGAAAGTGAACGCTTTTTTGATGGCTCTTTTTAAAAAGGGTTATGACTCCGCTATTCGGATCCCACGGTTGGCTGCCAAACCTCTGGTGACGCACACGACATACACACACACACACATTTCTGTGTAAAATACGCCACCTCACACACCACACATACACGAAAGGATTCCGTTTATATCAAAAGAAAAATCTAAATTAAAAATAAAAACAAATACAGAAACCGCACAGAAAAGAACAGGCTGCGTCTGCAAAAGTTTAAGAGTATGGGAGATCGCAGTAAGTCTGCGCCGAGTGTTTTCTCAGCGAACAAAATACATTTCGACTGGACAATGCCCTGTTAATTCATTTCACTCCATCCACACAATATAATAATTATATTAATTATTATGGTTAATAATATAATATTATGTTATTGTATGTCTGTCTGACACAATGACTGTCGTTTTGAAGTACTTCTATTTCACTTGTACGTTATATTGTATTTCATCTGTGGACAAAATATTAATACAAGAGCTGATGTCACACACACTCTGTTCTGCAGTAGCATACACACAAACCTCATGAGTATGACAATGCCCTATTTGGGTAGGGTGCCATCTCCTGGTTGGAACGGAGCATGTAACTTCATATCCCAGTCAGGGAGGGGTGAGGGGGGGTTATGGATGGGGGAGGGAAACAGGCGAGTGCGTGCCGCATGTGTGCGTGCGTGTGTGAAAGAAGAGTGTCTGCAGAGCTGGCTGCAGAGGCCAGAGGTAGCAGGTAAATCATTGGTCATCTCAGGCTAGTAAAAGAGGCTTAGTTAAGAGACAGGAGAGGAAGAACCTTCACAGAGGACTGCACACACAAACTGCACTGTCTATAGTATGTAAACACTGTGTGTGTTAAGAGAGAGTAACAGGCTTAAGGCTCTGATCTCGCTGACTGCAGTCGGTCTGTTCTCCAGACGCCAGCTGGTAAACATGCCAATGTGGGCCAAGTCTGTGTTTGTATGTAACAGGGCAGGAGCTACACTGTGTATTGTGTGTGAATTGTGTAATAAAAAAGCAAATAAGCGTGTGATCAGAGCTAGATCAGGATGTAGCATACCTTATCTGCATACTTGAATGAAAGGAATCAAAAAGTATCTGTATGTGTTTGTGTGAGAGAGAGAGAGAGAGAGAGAGTAAAAGAAAGAAAGACAGAGAGATGGACAGTTTTACTGCGATGTGTCTCCTTCATGTCTTATCTCCCTCCTCTTCCCTCTTGCACTCCATGTGAGGGCAGTTTCTCTCCTCTTTATGACTCTTTATCTGACATGAAAGGCACTAACATGGGATACCCGCCATTACGGCTCCATCAACATGAAAAGCTCTGACACGGGATTCTTCACTGCAGCTCAGCCCATTAAGGACGACTGGTGATCCTGTGCTCTGTCAAGAAACCTGTCACAAGCAGACAGCACCGACATAATGAGGACTTAAAACCTTAACCTTGCCTTTAAGACCCCTGGTCAAAAGCAGCAATAAAACCTCAAGAGGGCACCTACTGGCTGGCCCGCTCAGTAATTACAACCCATGTCCTAGCACTAACCCAAAAGGTCCCATAGTTTAGATATACAAAAGGGTGTAAGACAGTTCAGAAGTAAGGATGAGGGGTCATAGGCCGAACATTATGATTGGTATTCTCAAATAGATAAACTAGCAGTCTGATTGTGCTTTTGATAATGCCACCTCCACCTCCTCGTAATCCCTTTTTATAATGCCTGACCAGTGGCAATTGTCTTAAGAGAAATAAAGTATGTGATACCACTTACAACTGTAATATGCTCCCATCAAACACAGCGTGCACGACAAACATCATCTTCCACTTTACAGATCTTTAGAATCACGTACTATGAAAATCATCTGCTGACTGTGACATGGAATATATTGAATATTTGCCATTTTATCAAAGCAGAATGAAAATGTACAAATCGCAACCATCAAGCTACACGGAATCAAAAAAGATTTCTTTCTTTGGGTGGATTACCTCCTGATACTGGAGCATCCATGAACACAGCACCCATCTTCTCTGCAGCAACAGCCATCTCTCTTGAGACGGCCGGGTCGATGGTGGAGGAGTCAATCAACAGCGTCCCCTTCTTCACCTTCCTAAAGAGAGCAACACAAAAAACATTAAAAACAGCTGGTCTGGCCAAAATATATTCATTCAACACTTTGAAATCACAGGCCTCCTCAACATTAAGTGATTTCCAGCCCTGCAACCAGGTATCAGCATTTGGTTGCAGGAACTGAAAATATGGTTGCCAATTTTAGCTACCATATATTTTAGCCCTTTAGCAATTAAGATACTAGAATAGTATCTTAATTAAGATACAGAAAGAGCTTGAACACATCATAATGTAACTCAATGCAACCTGATGATAACAAGGAGCTGACAGCAGCTCGGTTGTCAGAAACGCTTGGCTCAATTTGTGATTTGCTGAGTGATAGAAGTATTACGCAGCCGGCGTTTGCCCGCCCCGAACACATTTTCTTTTGTCCCCCAGGACGACGGGACGCCGTTTGTTTTGAGCCCTGCTGTTGTCTCTAAAACAGATGCCTGTGCGCACACAAGTGAACACACCAACACATGTGCAGTGTTGGTGTGCAGTCAGTGTTTCTGACTGTTGCAGATGTATTAAAATATCACCACTGGAACAAATATTAAAAGATCTATTTATTTTTGGGTTGCATATTTTGCTGTTTGTTGTTTTTTTTTATATGTAAAAAGTCAATAATTCGTTGCCACTTTCTCAAAATGGTTGCCAATGTATGAATGTCACAAACAGAGCCGCTGAAACTGTAAAGTTTGCTTACTTGAGGATGCCATTCGGGCCTGTGTAAACTTCTATGACGTTGGGACTGGAGGGAAGCATTGTGATGATGCGGTCTGCTTTCTCTGCCACCTCTGCTGGAGAGTCTACTACCTGATTATTGGGGGTTATCATTGCACAATATTATCACGTCATCAACAAAATACACCTGAACACCTTCATGAACAAATGGAATTTATGACAGCCTGTTGGCACATATACACTTAGTACCTGTCAATCTAGAGTGTTTTATTATCTGACTTAGCGTGTTAAATGTCAGTTTTAATATGATATATATATATTCTATTAAATGTTCAAATGTCAATATGTGATGTGTTATTGAATGTGAATTCAGTGTTACCTGGGCACCGATGTCGTGCAGCTCCTTGCAAGACTCGGGGAAGACATCAGTGGCAATAATGGGATAACCGTTCTTTAACAGGTTTTTGGCCATGGGACTGCCCATGTTTCCCAGACCAATAAACCCCACTGGTGTTTTTGAGGCCATTGATCGTTTTGACACTGAGGGAGGACAACAAAGACGCCATTAGAGGTGTCAGAAGTAACATGTCCACAGCAATATAAACACATTACAAATATTTCAGAGAGGCTATAGACAATAGCTATCAGTAATAACAAAGACAATGTAGCTAAGTAGTTTGATTCCCGAAAGAAACAATGTAAATTATAGCAGTGTTAAAATGAAGACTACTTTTCACAAACACTATGAAAAAATGTAGGTCCTAATGGATAATGAATGAAACAGGAATAAAACTGCTATCCTAATATTTTCCAGAAGGAAAGCACTAATTAGATTCAATAAAAACAGCGAAAATCTTAATGCTGTAACTTAAGCCAGCTTTTGAGCAGTCTGGCCAAGCTATTAAACACTGCTTGTTCAGCCTAAGTCCAGCCAGGTTAACAGATACTGAACAGAGCGAAGCAACCAGACTAAAAACAACTGGATTAGGATTAGGATAGTGAAGCCTAAATAGAAAGTCTTCACTTAAATTCAATTCAGTTTTCACAATCCCTTCGCAAAGATGCAATATTCTCTGACAAATAAAATGACTAAAACAAGGTGTTGCTTCCTTTGGATGGAGTGAGTTTTAGCTTAATGACACACCACCATTTAGTTGTGAGTAATCCTCTATAATGCTATGACCTATGAAATAAAAACAAGTGACAAGTCTGTCTCCTGTCTCCTCCAGACAGACATGGAGCCTTCGGTCTTAAACAGCAATGCAATCCATAATTTACTTTACACTTATTTTTCCTGAAGTGAGTTTAAGGAGGGGATCATAACATCCTCACAAAACATACAGACCTTCCAAGAGCTGCAATATGTCAGATCTAAAACTTCTTTTGAAAAAATATGCCATTAACAATTCACTCACTATTTATTTTTAATACATTATTACTGACAAGAGAGTGCGAGCAAGAAAAAAAAAAAGAGCAAATATTTCTGTTTGAATGGGAACACGTTTCCACATTGACTCATTTCAATTCTCTAAAACAGATTTCTTCCCCAAACCTGACTTTATTTTCCAGCCTGTTTTTTGCATGAACCAAACATATTTTTATTTCAGTACTGTACAGTCCTCAGTATGATGTATTGCACTAAATTGCAGATGTTGAATTCAACTAACAAATTAAGCACCGTTTAATTTTGCAATGTGAGATAGGGATGCAGTGGTTCATTGAATTCACCAATAATCAGGGTTTGTAACTGTAAAGCTACACTGAGTGTTCCTGTCACTTACAATCAACGGAGCAGCGGTGAGTTAAGAGTTGATTTTTCAGTGCAATGTAACAGGAAAAAGATCTTTACACTGTTTGTAAATTAAACGCTCACTGAAACGGCATGCAACCCTCCTCAAGGGCATAACGCTTGCATAAGAGATGCTCTCAATTTCCTTCTTTCACTTTACTGAAAACCAGGAAAATGGAAATTTAAATGACTGATTGCTTTTTAAATGTCTTTCAATTATGTTTCTATTAATTCATTCAAGTCTTCACTTAATGCGTGACAGCATTCTTTGCTTTCCATTATCAATTTATCATTCTGATATCATAATAACATTGCTTAATGTGTTCACATAAGTACGTCAATGCATTTGAAGAAGTTATTGACATTACCTTCCTGTTTTCTTAGGACTGAGACCAAGACTATGTCTGATTTGTAAAAGGTATTACCAGTGGAAAGGGGGAAAGCACTGCACTGGAACCTTTAGAGGAAGGACTTTCACAAAAATAATTCCTGTAGCCATATATATTATTTATTTATATATACAACAACAGTTACACCACAATTTACTAGTTTTAAGTGGGGGCCAGTGTAACTATAACATTATGTCACAGATCCCTTAATTTCAAGTACCATCTTAACTAGAATAATTTGAACTGAACATTCAGTGTAGCTGATTCAGGAAACATAGTTGTGTCTGGCATTGTAGGATGGGCAGGGAGGGGTGCACAGAGTGGGCGTTGTGGCATTGATGCAACCCAAGGCTTATTCATGAAGGTGTGTAATGTAGAACAAACTGCTGCACTGAGAATAGCAACACCTAAAACAGACGAATATACAATAACTCAACACAGATCTTACACACAGCAAACTAGAGGTCTACAGTAAGATCACTGACAGCCAAGATTAGCTGTCGCTGGCCATTATTTCACCATGCTCATGTCCACTTAGCGCATTGTCCTAACGTACTGCATGACTGAACACCACACAGCAGGTGGCTAACTCATGGACATTGTGTCCAGACTTCAAGACTTCGGTTAACTAGCACAGGCAGTGAGTTTTCATACTTTCTCCAGAGGGCTAACAAGCTAGCTAACAGGCTGGAGCACTGCTTGCTCTTACTCTCTCTGAACACGCACTCATAAAAACGGGAAAGAAACGGCACAAGACAACTGACAACGTGAACGAATACGTTACCAAAAGCGAGGTCGACATGCTTATTCCACCTTAATAAGACATTTCGCGACCCTCTAAACAACGCAGCCATGCTTCTCTCCCCTTGACCTCGGCGTACAGTGACAGCTGTCAAAGCAGGAAAGCTAAACCAGAACTGCTGTGATAGAGTGTGATTTAAGCCAATCGGTGCTCGCTCTGAGATTTCGCAGCCAATGGGAACGAGGCAAAGGCGGGATATCCTGTGCTTTTTACTTAATGCCCTTTAGCCGCTACTGTGAGTACAGTATTCACTCTGAATTAAATTAAATTATTTAAACAATAAAATGAGCTATACTGGATATATTTTTCTTGGAAATGAATGGTGTATATATAGGGCTCGATAATATAGAAAATCACCACAGTTATGCTGTGATGTTTTAAGTCAGCAGTAAGGCGGATCTCCGAAGCAAATGTAATCTAATTGTAAACTGATATAAGTAAGTTAAGTCATTAATATAGTTTCCTTCAGTCGCGGAGACGCCTGCTGTTGCTCCTCAGCATCACTGGTACTGCTCAGCATCCCGGAAGTTCAGCATCATTTTGCTCTTTCAGGAAGAGACGCATCATCGTCAGAGCTTTGACAACAACGGGGACAGTGGCAAAAACATCGGCTTGTCCGGCAGAGATTCACTCTTTTTCGCAGGTGGAATTCATCTGACAAGGGTACTCTTTTAATTTCACGCTAAATGAACGCCTGTAAATGTCCGCGTCTTGTGTCAGCGTGTGTCAGCTGGCCGACCAGGGTAATGTTTAGCTAGCCAGTGACTTGACACGACATGGCCTGTTCACGAGCTAACGTTAGCTGCCTAGCAACCGTGAATAAGATTATCCTCTGACTAACCCGGGGTTTGTTTTGGGCGACGTAGCTGCGTGTTAGCTGTTAGCTGTAACATATACCAAAGTGTCGGTCGCTGTGTGTCAGTGTACAGACGATGTTGTGTTAGCAGGTTAGCTGAATTGAGCACCAGTTATGACTTAGTCACTTTCATTCATCTCACCGAGGAGCCCGGGATTGGTTTAAAGGCAAACGTGAATGGATGGTTAGTTTCTCCACCTCAACAACTGCTAACCACAAACCAAAGGCTCTGTTTGAACAGTTAAAAAGTCAGCGGCCTTGCTGGAAGGTACTTAGTCACAGAGGTGTGGTGTGTCTGTCTGTGTGTGTGTGTTAGTAGATTGGTATACTGTGTTTCCCAGCGACTTAACCACACCAGCTATGTGGAGTATAATTTACTTAAAAGGCTGCTCCAGCAATTCAGTTGTGCATTTTTATGAAGTTGGGCAACTTGCAAGAAACACACTTTCAGAAATAATAACCAAACTTGAAATATCCTGACATTGCTGACATGTTTTAGTTGCTGGTGTGTGTAAGGCTGCACACACACTAGATACTGTCTGTCCTATAAAGCAGCCTTGTCACGGTCTGGTTAAAGCCCAAGGCCTTGACTCACAGTATCCTCCTCCAGAGTCAAGGAGAGTAGTTCTTCCTCATCATGACTAGTCAATTTACTTTGACAAGCAAAATTAGCCTCATAGACCACAGTATATAAACACTCTGTTAAATTCAACAGTCATACATGCACTCATCTATTTTATACTCTTATACTCTTATATATACTCATAAAACACACAAGTTATCCATGAAAAAGTGCTTTTCCTCAGGCTTGGAGCCATCATAGGAAGGTGCAGCAGTTTCGTGGGTACTGGCACCATCTTAAGTTATGAGACAAAAGTTTTCTTTTTGCACTAATCGTCACAGATTACAAGAAATATTGTGGCATGATTGGGACCATGGGATGGTGTTGTACCTCAAACTAGAGATCTTGCCACTAGAAATATGCTTTTTGACTATAATCTTACTTTATTTGTCTTTTTGTTATGTGTGTGTTTGGATGTGCGTCACTGAAAGAAATACTTTTACCTTCCTTCACTTTTTTTTATTTTTATTTGGGATACTCACCTTCCCTCTCCTTTGCTCTTTTCTCTTACAGACAAATGAAGTGACCAACAGGATACAATGTCATCGTTCCAGGTGGTGGACTCGTCACCGGGCAGCAGCGTCAGTGTCATGGAGACGTCTAACTTTGCCCACGTCATCTTCCAGAATGTGGGGAAGAGTTTCCTGCCCCAGGCACCCCTGGAGTGTCACTACACCCTAACCCCTTACATCGCTCCCCACCCCAAAGACTGGGTGGGCATCTTCAAGGTACAGCACACACACCACAGCTGCTTCAAAGACATCGTCTAACATGATCAGACTTTTGTTAATGTGAATCATCTATGTTACAAAGAGATATTTAGAAATTGGAACTATTACCAGCCCATTACATAAGTGTTTGTGACATGGATTATGTGTTTAGGGTTTTATTAATTGGCCATAGGTTTGCAGTTGGTACAGTAAGACATACATCTGCCCTGACACTAATGGTTCAGCTCTTCGCTACTTGCCTAATACCTCACCACAAGCTTTGGTGTGGTTGTTCTGCATACAGAAAGAGGAAGAGTGTACATGGTGGGCTGGTTGCAGTAGGTCTCGCTGGGGGGCAAACATTTGGTGCTCTTTATGAACCACTCTGATTCTTATTAGGACCTCTTTTTCCCCTACTTCACTTGTTCGTTCCCCTCTGTCTTTCCATCAGTCTTTTCTGTGCTTCCTGTTAACCAACCTCCGCTCCGCTCTTTTATCAAAGCCCATCAAATCTCACACGTAATTAACAGGAAATGTGAACTAGGAAACTTAATGTCTCGTAAAGTCAAAAGACAAACATTTTATTGTTGTTTAAGAACTGACTTCAAATCCACCAGCTCAATTAAAAAGGAATAAAGATGCTGGGTTTATATGGAAAAAAGTCAATTGGAAAATTTTAATTGATGTAATCTACGCTAATGAAACCTGTTTGATCATCAGTGCTTCATGTCAGGGAACACCAGTAGACCACGCTTCTTTAATCCTTTCGACGTACATGCCTGTCTTTTTGTCTTTTCAGGGAGATATTTATCTTTTTCATTGTGGCAAAATCCTGGCAATATGCCTGTATATATGTATTATTATTAGAGTAAACTGTTTACCTTGTAGTTTTGTCCGTGGGGTGTGTATTAGGTCAGTATTCATCTGACTTTTTACAAATAATATTCATCCACTTTGACTATAAAAGGAGATTCAGTTGTGCCACCATTCAAGGGCTAATGAATCTCACGTTTTGCTGTAAAATGGGTGTTTGGGGACTCGAATGCCAAAATCAACAGGTCGGTGGATTATTACAATGATTTATTAGATTCGAATTTCCCACAGAACGTGGATGAAAATGTTTGTCGTCTGTCATGCAAGTCTTTTTGCCTCCCGGAGGCAAAACCTCTGTACAGATATGACTCAGGGAAAGAACATCCCCCACCACCCCCCTCCCCCCCTCACCTGCCACATCTATAGGCGTTACCTGTCTCACAGAGAGAGACTGAGTTAAAAAAAAAAAAAAAGCTGACTTGCTGTGGGGATGACTCAGACTGCTCAGACAGGCGCTGCTCTGTTTGAGTTGTGCACAGACACCCCCTAGTGGTGGAGAATGCTCATAGTACAATAATAAGGATCCTGGTGAAATAAGGTTCCTCCTACATGGTGGCGCACTCAAACAGTACTGCAGTGTAAAGCAGTGAATACACTGTACACTCAGCTAGTTTTCTTTTTCTGTCTAATTTTTCCATGCAACACTGAAAATTAGCTTTATGTTGTTGTTTTCCTTTTTTGTGAGAGCATGGTTTAGTTAAGTTTGAGTTTGATGACACACACACACACACACACACACACACACACACACAATCACGTACACAATCACGTACACAATCACGTACACAACCCCCTAAGAAAGTCCTCTGGAGGTTTTTGGTTGTGGCATGTTTGTTGGAGTGGCTGGGAGAAACCCGTTGTGTAAGTGTATAATTAAGGTGTCATCGTGCTGTTCCCTCACACCTTGGTTGAATGATTGATAGCTGCTTTGCCTGTGATTATTTTATAACATCACTCCCGTGTTGGAATGCTACACCATACCTAACCAAATGTCAGTCAAGTTCACTCTACAATTAGCAAAATGATTTATGTCTGTTCTGTCTTAAGCAAACACACGTGAGCACACAGGCAAACTTGGCGGGAGTCCATCCACTTTTGAGCCTCTCACTGAGATGATGTTGGACATGGAAAGAATGTTCTTGGACCAAGTTTTCACACTGACAATTACCATTTGTTTGGAATAGCATTATACTCAGTGTAATGGGTTGATAAGGCTAACACTACAATTACGTATCATGCAACAGCCTTATCACAACAGACGTTTTGACAAATGTTTTGAGGCGGCGGTTGATTTACAGTTACTTCCCAATGCTTTTCCAAAAATTGGCAGTGATGTGTTTTTGAGGCCTGTTTTTCCTGGATTGCTTACTTTTTTCATTCATTTGATTAATTCATCTATCATTTCATTCAATTCATTTTGTGAGCTTGATTATTGTTTTATATAGTTAACTGCATACATGGATTTATGTGAACATGAAAGTTTTACTGCCGTGTTATTATTTAATCTTTGAAAGTTATAGTTAATTTAAAATTCAACAAAGGTAAGTAACCTCTCCCAGTGTCTGGAGCATCCTATAATTTTCATTACAGCATAATCAACCAACTGTCTAAACATGTAATATATGATAGCTATGTGGCAGCTGTCCAAACAAGACTTTTTGTTTCTCTTGCGCCACCGTTTCTGCATTTTAAAAATGTAAAAAAAAAAAAAAAAAAAAAGTCCCACAGGTGGTTGAGTTACCCACTGCTGAAGTCCAGTTATGTAACGTTACAAACATGTATCGCACATGTGAGCCGAAACGAGGTGTGCGTATGTCCGTAAGCGGCCCAGACAGGGAGAGTGTGCGGCTGTGCGCGACAGATTTACGACGCAGGACCTGAGTTATGATGTTCACAACTCCCTTTCATCATCTGTCACCTAACAACACATGAAATCCATAGAATTACATCTCCCCTGCCATTTTGTGTAAAATTTTCACCTCTTCTTCCCTCGTTCTTATTATTTTTTCCCCCCCCTTTTTTTTTCCATTTCCACGTGGGTCGTGTGTGTGTGTGCCTCCTTATGAGTCTGTGCGTGTGTGTACACGCACGCAAAGCTGCATACACCCCCTCATTCTCACACCTCCACTGCCCCTCTTTTGTGTGAGCCCAAAAGGGGCAGGAACTGAGAGGAAGGAAAGAGGAGGAAGAGGAGGTGTGTGGAAGAATGAGGGGGCATGGTTTTAAATGTTTCCATTCTGCCTTGAATGTTGTGTGTAATCCTCCAGCGTCCTTTTTATTAAGCATGTTTTTGAAAATGCAATGATAAGAGGGCATCTGGCTGTTAACAAATTCATGAAAAAAAGTGAAATTTGTGATATTTTTTTCCACAAAATATCTTGCTTTACACTGTCCAGTTTTTTGGTTTTTTTTTTTGTTTTTTTTTTTATTGTGGATCAACATTTCCGTTGATGTCCTCAGGTGGGTTGGAGCACAGCCAGAGATTACTACACCTTTCTTTGGTCTCCTATGCCTGAAAACTATGAACCAGGAAGTACTGTGAACAGGACTGTGGTGTTCCAAGGTACACACACACACACACACACACACATAGACTATGTAAACCACTATACAGACCCAGGGTATTCCAAAGTAACTCCTCCATTTTACGGTGCGTATAAAAACCAGCACTTTTATTTAATAAGGGAACACAACCGCAAACGGCGGCCTGGGACCTGAGCACCTCTCAAACCACACACACAGGTTGAGGGCCTGCAAACTGGTTTTACTGAGCCTGGAACGGTCAGATATTACACAGTGAAAATATGAGAGCGTGCTGTGGTGTGTCAGTAGTCAGTAAAACCAGTTGGCTGCCGGATGTTCTGTACTCACTCCTCCGTCACAGAACCAGGCCCAACATGTGAATGATATGCTCCAGTGAGATCTCAAAGTGTAGCTATGCGCTGTTTGATATAAGCATATATAAATGATTTGTCAGCTGTGACGTGATGTGACAATATTAAATGTTTTTTTTTTTTTTTTTGATGAATGGAAATGTAGTCTTTTTCTTTGTTTAGGGATACTTTTGTTCCTGATTAAATGAAATTCATGTATATTTCATTTTTAAATATATTCATATATATTTATTAAATACACAATAATGAGTATTTTTTAAAAAATGAAAAAGAGAATTTAACACAAATACACACTCTTATTTATTTGTAGGGTATTATGTTCCTAAATCTGACGGTGAGTTCTACCAGTTTTGTTATGTCACACATGCTGGTGACATTAGAGGAGCCAGCACACCCTTCCAGTTCAGGTCAGCAACACCCACCGAAGAGTTGCTGACTGTTACCGAGGACGACAGCAACTCCGACATACTGGTCGTCACCACCAAGACTGGCCTGCTAGAGGTATGCCACATGAGATGTGAACTCTGACCAATCATAGATACAACACACAATATATCATTTTCAAAACGGTATTAAAAAAATAACAAAATGACCCAAACACCAAAATCCTAAAGGAGCAGGTATCTTTGTCACCGTCTTTGTCTCTACCCATAACCTACCTCCTGCCTTGGCAGCATGTGGAGGAGGCGCAGCAGGAGCGCAGGGAGCTGCTGAAGGCCATGCGTGTCCTCCAGGAGGAGAAGCAGCACCTGCAGGAGGAGCAGAAACGACTGGCCAGGGAGCGGGAGCAGGAGAGGGAGACGTGCAGCCTGCTGAGGACACACAACCAGGTTAGAGAGTGATAGCAGGAAGGGATGAGCCCACAGAGAAACTATTAAAACTTTTAAAATATAGTTATATAGTTTGCAAATATAATTATTTAATTAAGTTCTAGTGTTTTGTGCTTATCAAAAAGGTATTTCTGCACCATACCACAGGTGATCGGCATCTTCCAATTAGCAATTAGAGATTTAAAAGTTATAGCTCAAAAAATAAAATGAATTTAAAAGTCTAAGGAAAAAATATTACATACATTCTTTCAATAATTCAGCAAATTTTGCAGCTAATGCAAAAAAGGACAACAGTAAGACTTCACATGAGGTTTGGTGTCTTTGTGCATGTGTATATTTGCATGCAAGTGTGTGGGGTGTGTACATATGTAGAGGTGAGTGTGTACATAAACAGACAGTCTCTATTTGCACATGTGTGTGTGCGGAGCCGGTTCCTCACCAGTGATCACAGGTCTGCAAACTTCAAAGGCCCGAATTTATGAATAATCTGTGTCCATGTTTGAGAGACACACAAAGAGCCGCCGCGTTTGTGTTTGTGTGTCTGTGTGTGTGTGTGTGTGTGTGTGTGTGTGTGTGTGTGTTTGTGTGTACGCCAATCTTTTTCTCCTTCTTTAACGACCTGACTCAGTGGGCCAGAACGGAATTGGGACACAGTTTTCTCGGGCATCTGGCGTCAGGGACGATGCCATCGCAACCACAGAGTGAACAAACATGACGTCAAACACATACACACACGCGCGCTCGTACGCGTACACGCTGCGGCCCCCCTCTTTACTCTCACACTCGCATTCAGGTTCCACACCACAGGGCCCCCTCTAATGTGCATTCACACATGCACAAGCGCGCGCACAAACACAAACACACTCATTATGCCACCCGCTTGCAAACCCTTTTAGTCTGTGTGTGGAATGAGAGGAGGGTAGTCCGCAAAACCGCCTGCCTGAAAAAAAGAGCCCTGCCCAGCCTCAGGGACAAACACCACTCAGTCACGCGATACAGTGGCCACTGCTTTCTCACTGTCTATTTTCTCCCGCGTCTGTCTGTCCCCGTCTTTCTCTCTCTCAATTTTGAGCTATTTTGCTAAAGTTACCAAATATACATTTAGGAACATTTATCAGAATTAATCACACACAAAAAAATGAAATTTCAGTTTGTACTTTTTACTCCATTCCCTCCCTATTCACTCACTCCCTCCCCAAGGATGAGTCAGTTTTTGGTGTTTTATGAGTTGCTTATTTGATAAGCAGCAACTTGGCTCACACACCTAAAAGCAGTCAACTCAAGGCATCTCTATGAAATAAGAGAAGCGAGGGTGGAAGGAGTGGGGAGAGGTGAAACACTGAAACTTGCCAAGAAGTTTGAGTTTGAATCTAGTCTCTTGTTGCCCCCTAGTGCCACTCTCCGGAGTAGGCTCAGGGTAAGAGAAGGCTGCTTTTGGTTAGTCCACTGCTCTTTTTTTTTTTTTACATTTTTTTTTTTTTACGCAGGACAAAATCGCCATAAATTACGTTGTAATACGCACACACACACACTGTCATTACCGTGCTGCTTTTCATTCAACAGGCATGTCCTTCTGTAGATATACGACTTGCGCGAGTAAGTGTGTGTGTCTCTTTTTGTGGAGCATTTACAGTAGGTGTGTTAGCTCATGCCACGCTGATGGAAATATCCCGAGTTTAACATGAAAACATAAGTACATATTTTGCGGCTGCTAATTTTACGACTACACTTTTTATAAGGTCTTTATGCACTGCTAAAGTGCTTCCCAAACGCCAGCCGTAAAAATCATACAGTAATCTGCACGGAGCCAAGCCCAAAGGGAGTACACTGAGTATGTATCTGTGGTTCATGTGCACTCTGTCGGTTTCTGATTGCTTTACTGTACTCTGTGATCTGTCCGTCTGCATAAGTCCTGAAAGTGTAGTTATGTGTCTTTCAGTAGCTTTTGTGTATGTGTGTGTGTGTGAGTGTGAGTGATTGAGTATGTGTGCGCATGCTACAAATAGAAAGGAGGGTGTGTGCGGAGGTATGTTGTTCTGTCACAGCCAATATTAGCAAAGAATGATTTAATATCCTTCACTGCTGATTAGCAGCAAGTTCAAACAAGGCATTTCCTCTGCAGGCCAACCATACGGACACAGCAGACCTAATGTGATCTGTTGTGCGAGTTCACTGATACTAGACTAGAATTCCTTGCACCACATTTGTTCAGTGTCAACATTTCAGTCATTTCAGATCACGAATGTGTGCCTTGTGTCAATCAAAAAGGCTCGCATGTGTCATAATTTGTAACCGGTGATTTGTGATTGATGAAATGAGACTTTACTGATACCCAGGGGGGAGATTCACATTACAGCTGTACTAGAAACAGGCTATAAATGTAGGAAACAGAAAAGGTAACTATTTAAAATGAATTGTAATAGAATAGAACAGAATGAAATTAGATTAAAAGTCTGTACATAACATATGCATTACAATATCTTACACTATATACATGCATTTATCAATTTGTGTATATAAACCTGTGCAAAAGTTACACTTAGTTACACTGCTATAGTTGTGTATGGTGGTACTAATAAAGTATGTACAAATGATGAATAAATACAACAAATAAAAATAAATTTACTGGCAGTCCAACTTGAACACATCACATGAAATCTGTGATTAATCATGAGCGTTGCATAAGATCCTGCAAGATCTTTCCCCTCTGCTAAGTTCATCCTGCTGATGCAGCGGCCGTGATTGGCTGTCGCGCGTGTCACCCTGATCCACAGCTGCCTCCTCTGTCCCGCAGGAGCTGCTGCGCTCATCGCAGGGCCTGTCAGAGGACAGGGAGGAGGTGAGGAGGAGGCTGACGGAGGCCACGGACCGGGTTCGCCAGCTGGAGGAGGACCTGCTGGGAGTCACCCAGAGAGGCCTGCAAAAGGAGACGGAGCTGGATTGGTGAGTGGAGAATGCGACCATGTGACCATTAATCATCCAAAGTCATCCAGCAGCAGTTACAGTGATTTTGTGCCTGCCTTCTGCTTCCTCGACATCTTCATCGTTCCACTCATCCACGCTGGGTGGACAAAATAATGCAAAGCGCAAAGTAAACTGAGTCAACACCTCCCTGACACAGTAAAATTTAAATATAAGGTTAACAAGGGTGGTATTTATTCTGGAGCATTGTCGTGTATTGCATTAAATGCTTGTCTCTTCCTTCTTTTTTCTTCACGGTTAATAATTCGGAAACTTGTAGTATAATTAGAAACATTTTCCGAAGCTGCCCACTTACTAAACAGGAGCATGAATTGCTTGACAATTAGTCTAATACAATGATCTCACTGGATGGTTTGAAAAAGAGAGTTGTGCAAAAGTTATTTTATGTTGCAGTCTGCGTGACCGACTGAAGAAGCTGACAGCAGAGAGAGACAGCCTGGAGAGCCAGCTGAAGAACGAGAAGGACGAGAGAGACCTTTACAAGGTGGGAGGAAACGCTGGATAACTGAAAAGTTGTATCTTGGCTAATAAACCTTGTGTGTGCCTTTTTTTTATTTTGTATTTTCTCTCTCTCACTTTGTAGGCCCACCTGCGCAGCACCGAGCTGGAGAACACTAAACTGAGCGCAGAGCTGCAGATGCTGAAGGCAGTGGAGCTGAACCGGGAGGTGACCATTGCCCAGTTCCAGGAGGAGCTGGAGAGGCTCAGGGCCTGCGTTGCCCAGCGGGACAGCTTGGAGAAAGAGCTGCTGGCACACAAGGCTGACAAGGTAGTAGTGGTTTGTTCGAAACGTTACTGCCAAGATCAACTCAGCTAACCGAGGGCCACAAGTAATAACGTGTTTATCATGTTATTGTGGTGGATCATCCAAGAGCAGTGTAAACTAGTTCATCTCTGTATATCATGTTCCTTGACATGCCTTCAGGCAGAGCTGGCCCGTGTGCGTGAGCACCTCCGTCAGGCAGAGGAGCAGCTCCAAGCGTCCCGGCAGCAGGCCTCGCTGTTGGCCTCGGAGCTCCGCGATTCAGCCAGCGCCCGCGACCACACCATGACTGAGCTGTACCGCGCCCGCTTGGAAGCCGACAAGCTCCGTGCAAGTCTAGCTGATGCTCAGGCCGAATGCCAACGCATGGAAAGCCAACTAGACCGCATGAGGAGCGCCGCACAAAAGGAAGTGGTCAGTGTCAGACTTCCTTATTCTGTATAGACGTCTTTCATTTTCTGTGCTATGATAGGCCCGAGCACGTGGGAATTCTGAAGCAAAGCATGGAAAAGGGTTTTCCTGAGAGAATTTTCTCATTGTTTTTTTTTTTAAATCATCTGATATCCCAGGGTGTCGGGACCAGTGGTGAGATGACACCGAGCATCTTGGTGGTGTCAGAAGCAGAGGCCGAGCTGCAGAGAGAGGTGGAGGAGCTGAAGCTGCGTCTTCACATGGCTGCAGAGCACTACAAGGAGAAGTACCGGGAGTGTCAGCGCCTCCGTAGGCAGGTGGCCAAACTAAACACAACAGAGTCACAGGGGGTGAGTGCAACAGTGTGGTTAAAAAAATCTAAAATAATATAGTATAAAATTAATGTTACTAAACCAGTAGCAATTTCATATGGTAACTGTACATTATTCTTGTTGTTGTGTGTATTTCCGCAGGAGCCAAAGAGAAATGCATCCACTGAGACAACACTGGAGCCACTGACCCCTAGTCCAGAGTCACCAACAGCAGGTACACACAAACGCATACACCTTCAGATGCAATAAATAAATAAACATGTTGTTATATTCTTAGAAAAACTTCATTTGGCTCCAGAATACATAATTGAACACTAGTTAACAGTTAAGCAGCTTTGGTGATTGCATCATGCAAATGAAAAGGTAGAAAGACAAGACTTTCGACTAACCGTACCTCCAGTTGACTGTAATGCATTCCAGTCGCATGGCATAATGAGCAGTAAGTGTTGACTCACTTTGACTTAGCTGGACGAAACTCTTATCTCTCTTTATCTCTCTCTCTGTGCTGTTACTGTTGCTTTCTTCACTTAGGCACACTAACAAGCACGTCTTTAAACAATGGGGTGACTCAAAATGTAAGAGCTTTCTTTGAAATGTGGGAAGTAAATAAAAGCAGATGTAGATGAGCGCGTGTGATGGATAGTGATTACACCAAAAATTTTAATGACAACATTATGATTCAAAGAGAAAAAAACTGCTCCAGTGCTTTTCCCTGTTTTGTATTACTTTTGTTAAGGGGAAAATAAAAAGTGATTGCATTGAAATATCCATAATTAGCACTTCATTTCAAGTCAGATCAAAGACTGCTCTTCTGACTATGTAATCCCCTGTGTTCTACTTCTTTGCGTGTTTTTACAGGGAATATAGCTACTGCAGTCCTGCAACAAGCCGAGATGACAATCACTCCAGAACTTAATAACAGGGAATCCACACATACTGATGCATACATCGGCACAGAGAAGGAAGAAAGACAGAGAGAGAAAATGCCAAAGGAGGTGGTTGAGGTGGGGGCTGCAGGAGAGGCAGACCATGGAGAGGATGGGCAGAAAGAAGACAAAGAGAAAGAGGAGAAGAAGGACAGCCTGCCGGAGGAGAGCCTGAGGATGACGAGCTGGGTGGAGGTGGAGAACGAGAGAGCACCGAGCGCCCAAGAGAACAGCGAGGTTAAAACGTCAGGGAAGGAGGGAGTCGAGGAAGTAAGGGTTGTCGTGGAGGAGCAGGTGCCGCTGGGGTTGGAGGGGAGGAGCTTGGGGGAGGCAGAGAAGGAACAGACTCGCTCGGTGGAGGAGGAGCTGGCGATGATGGAGGAGAAATGGAGGGAGCAGTGTGCAATCAATGAGACGCTCAAACAGCGACTGGCCGACGAGGAGGAGCGATTCAGGGTAAGACGCACACTTTACGCGGAGTGGCTGGATGTATGAGAGATCAATGGTCAGCAGAAGCCTATAAACAAGGCAGTTACTGTCCAGTGCAGCAAAACACTTCCTTTGTAAATATGGGTTAAAACAACACATATGCCACAGTGTAGTTTGGCAAATGTGAAAGGAAGCCTCTCACACAAACTCACCCTGTTCCTCAATATCCTCATTTCACTTACAGTAACTCGACAGTAACATTTTTATTATCCCTGTTCTCCCCTTTCACGAGTTCATTTTCCAGTCCATTTAATTTGGGTATTTTTTATCACTGGATGTCATTGCACACACAAATAAATACTTAAATAATCCTTTGAAGTTGAGCTCTAATCCTAATGGACATGTTATAGTTGCTCTGACATAGCACAGATTATTTAATCCTTAATTCAAATTAAATCTTAAACATATTTCTGACTTATTTTCTGAATACACAGTAACAATCACTGTCAGCTCGGACAGTGATATGTGTGTATTCTTTTACACAAAATTAGTGTGTACTATTGATTAAAATAATTATTTAATTAGGTTTTTCTTTCGGCCTTAGTCTTTAAATGTCACAAAATAAAAATAAAAATGCTAATCTTAAATTCCCAGAGCCCAAGGTGCCATCTTCAAATAGATTATTATGTCTAAAAACACGACAAAAAAAGACAAATGTTCACTCAATTTTGTTTGGTTGAAAACAAAGTAATTATGAAAGGGATGTTAAATAATTTTCTATTTGATAAATAGGGTAATTGTTCCACACGAAACATTCTAACGAAGCAGATAAACATGACAGATATTGAGAGTCTCCGATGCTGACTCAAGGTGAGAAGGTATAGCTGACAGAGTAGCAAATGTTCATGTTTACTCGAGGCTGCATTAAGCAGAGTAACTGGGCTACTCGCACACATAACGACTACATCTGTGCCACACAATGTGTGTGGTATCTGTGTGTGTGTGTGTGGGGATTCAATATGAGCTTGTATGTGGGCCTGTTGCATTTTGCGTGCGAACGTCGGCCAAAGTACCTACCGGCATTTAATCTCCATGAGTGAGTGTGTGTTTATCGGCGCTGTAAATAAGGCTCCCCTGTCTTTGATAGAGTCTCCTGTCTGAGGCGAGTGCCCCAGCCCCCGAGCTGCTCTTAATGGTCCCGGAGACTGACAAGAGAGGCAGCCACAGAACGCCATGCTTTACGGCTGTTTACATCAGCCACCCAGAGGATGAAGCGAGGAAGAGGAATAGACAGGGAGAGAGGAGTGGGGGGTGAGGAGTAAGAGGGAGGGAGGTGAGGGGGGGGGCAGAGAAATACACTGTTGCAGAATCCCTTCGCTTGAACTTAACCTTCTAACGCTGCGTCGTAAATTTATGAAAGAGGGGAGGACAAAAGGAGATGAAAGAGAATGACGGGAACTGAATTTAAGAGTGAAAAAAGCAAGACAGACAGACAGACATGAAGCAGAAAGAGAAACCGGGAGAGACGGGGGATTTGGAAACTTTGTAATGGAAATGAAATAAGAGAAGAGCAGACAACTAGTCATGTAAACTATCCCACAGGGTCAGTCCTGTTAGAAAGTAAGAGATTTACTACAATCATCCGGCCTGCTCTGGTCGGCACTGCTCCTCCAGTCTGCCCTGGACACGGACCCTGTTTCTGTGGCTTTAGCTGTGTGTTTTACAGTAAGCAGCACACATTTGACGCCGCTCCAGGTTAAATAAAACTCAACTGACCAAATATTATTTTCACTTTGCTTGCCTGTGTGTATGCCTGCTGACATTCTTCCTCATCAGTTGACACAAATGGAGTGGACATTGAGGCTGAAAGCAGGGAATGGACAGGATCACTGAATCTATAATGAGTTATTTTAGCGCAAACAATTAGTTAATTTATTAATTAGACAAAAACATTGTCAAGAAGTTAGTAAATTAAATGTCCGCTTTTGGACTGTTGGTCAGAAGAAACAAGACATTTGAAGAAATTTCCTTGGACTAAATTGTGATGGCCATATTTGATCTTTTTCTGGTATTTTATAAAGAATTTATTCCACATTCTGCTCAAAGAGAATAAAATAAATGATTTAGAAATGAAAATGACTCTTAGTTGCAGCTCTAGTTATTTCATTTCTCTCTATTTTATTCAGCTTCTGCACTGAAAGTGTACATTTCAGTATTATTTCATCATTCCCTTCATTATCACTAGAAAGCAAGTTAACAGTTTAGTAGTCGAGCATTTATTGCTTCAAAGTACAATTAGTTAATTAGTCCCAGATGTCACAGATGATGATGAGTAATGCAAGAACACTGGTGTTAATGTTCAGTTTTGGCCTGCTGGACTCTTTTCTGACTTCTATTATCATTTATTACAGTGACGGACATATTTCACTATAACATTAACGGTTTTATAGAGCAAACAATTAAAGAATTTGTCACAAACGTATTTAATAGATTCATCAATATTGGAAAAGTGCTGAGCTGGAGCTGTAGCTTGGTTTCACTGTATAATGTTTCTTTGGCAGGGACGCCGATGCTGACGTCACACCTCTTAAGGAAATGTGATATTCTTGGCACTGAGTGTCATTTATTGTATAGGTATAGTTATTCCAGGCTGCATTGTCATGTTATAACACTGCTCTGATGTAGGTTTATTTATTTATTTAGTTCTCTTCCTTGTCTGTAGGTGCAGATGGCGGAGCGAGCCAGTGAGGTGACAGAGCTGAAACGCAACCTCGCACAGGCCCTTAGAGACAAAGAGCAACTACAGGAGGTAAAGTAACACCACCGCTATGTACATATGGACTCTTTACATACATCAGTGCATGCTTTGATAATGAATGTGAATTGAGGTTATAGTTTTATTTTCAAAAAGCCACCTGGTTTTAAATTTGCATCACAGCCTATAGCTTTCGATAGCAGAAATGTAGATAATGTAAGCCCTCCATAGGAATATCATCACATTCAATTATGAGAGCTTCTGTGCAGTGTTTGAACCCTTTCTGTGGCCGTCCCTACCCTTCTTCATACTCCCCACCACCCTCTAATTAATACATCTATACTTGCTTCTTTCGCCCACCGGTACAGTGCCATTAGACAGTGCAAATGCCACGCGACGTGTCTGTTTCACCTTCCCAACCCTGGTTTAAATGTTAAACCTGATAGCAGCGCACTAATGAAGTCATCAAGAGAGGAAGCCGGGAGGGGGGGAGGTTAGTGAGAGGAAGGGGGGAGGTAAAAGAGGGAGAGGGCGAGTGCCTCCATCAGCGAAGCCAGAGCAAAGGGAGCCAGAGTCTGACACCCATTACAGTAATGAGTAGGGTACTAATGCTCTTGCTTCAGATATAATCACAAAGGGCAGAAACAATGTAGAGGGAAACTTAACTCTGAGCTGAAAATACTTACTCACCGTGTGGTTCCAGCAGTGAAAATGCTCTGTGGAAACACTGACTGACTTTCTTTCACACAGCTATTCTCATCAGTCCCTCTCTCTTCAGGCTGTCGGCTTATTAATAATAGCATAGATACAGAAGATTATAGTTTGGCATCATACTGAAATACAAAAATGATGTACAGTATGACAATTTCAAGACACAATATATAGTTTCTAAGAACTTATGAGACTGTAGAAAATGGGTGCAAGATGTATGACCTAATGTATATATGCTACAGCATCTTTTTGTATATTGTAATAATAATTGTTATATTACACTGAGTAACAGAAAATATATTTAGCAGTTTCAAAGATATGGGATGGATCTTGTCGCCCCTCTAGGAGCTGCAGCGTGTGTCCAGGCAGAGGGAGCAGGAAGCCGGTGTTCAGGGTGCTGAGATGAGGCAGCCAATGGTGTTGCGCTACCCCCTGCCGTACCCTCAGGACCCCTCTCCTCCACCACTGGTGCCACAGAGGCCTGCCGAGTTGCAGTATGGCAATCCCTACTCCACTGACACCACGAGAGGTGGGAGGGAGTGTCAAATCGTTTAATGTAATCAATTAAATGCTGCTGCTGTTTAACACTCCCACGCGTTGCTGTTATTCTAGACCGGATGGATGTTGCACTGTCTCCCGAGCACATGTCTCGTCCTCCACCTGAGGCCCCGCCATGTGCCCCTCCCTGTGCACCCCCGATCACACCCCCAAGTCCTGGCTCCGCAGCACCGGGCTGGGACCAGCAAGAGGTGGTCTGCATACAGCCCTCCCGCAACACGACTCCCCCCGAGGGCCTGGAGCAGCCACCGGAGGAGCCACGAAATGTAAGCACATACAAACACAACCGCCGCCAAACTGAAACACAGGCTGGTATGACATTTATTAACAAGCCAATAATGGATGATTTGAATCACTGTGGAGTGTCTGTATCAACTGCGGTTGCTAATGCATCAGATTATGCATACTTAATGCGTGTACGGATAATTAATTTGACATGTTTTCTGCTCAAGTACCATAATTGATCACGGCATCAGTTTGATCTCAGCACAGCACTATGTCTGGAATATGCCTTTGTAGAACTTCACCCATATTTTTAACATGAATAGCTAACTGTGATCCCAGCGTTTGCCTTCCTGCCCTCGCTTTGTGTTTCCAGCATCTAAAAAAACTGCTGTCACAGTAATCTCTCTCTCTCTCTCTGTGTCTCTGGAGTGCTCCTCCTCACCGCATAAAGGGAATTAGTAGCTTGCCCTTAAAGGATGAAGCTATGAACTCATTTGCATAAAGCTCTAATTAACGTCACTCCCTCAGAGCTCAAGAGAGACGAAGATAACAAGGGCTTGGAGAGTAATTAGGGGAGATTTTTGCAAAGGGACAGACCTAAGATCAGTTTGTGTCTGTCGGATTATATCGTTGGTTGTTTTGAAAGCAAAACTGTAAACACAGACCACTGCGGAAGGGTTACTTTGTGTTGTTCTTTAAATAGAAGCATAACCACACACACCTACACGCCCATATCTTACCCCTTTCAACCCATTTCTCCTCTTTGAGTAAAGTTTGTGTGCGCACCATTGTTTCACATCCTTTTTTTTTTTTTTTGCGTGTTTGTGTCTCATAGGCTGCCAATGGGGCTCAGCCATCCTGTGATCATCAGTCGAATAGACATAGTGATGCCCGGAGCAGCTTCTGCTTTGACTCCAGGTAGTGTGCTTACCCACACGCATAAAAATATGACTTCAGAATAAAGATAATGAAAAATGGAAAAAAAAAAAAAAAAAAAAAACAAGGCTCATTTTTGGCCTGCAGATTTCATGATCATGTGTAATCCAAGGCTGAATTTTCATCCTCACAGATAAGAATACATGACATCTGTGTAAAGGCATACATTTAGGGACCTCTGACTTCCAAAATTAGAGCATCGTGTATGCATGTTTTACCCCAGGCTAAGTTTTTGTTGAACTGTCACATCTGTCCATCAGTTATGAAGTAAAACCACACCTTCTTCTTCTTAACACAACTCTAACTGTATACCTGTCAATGTTCTGGATCGACAGACAAAAATACGTAACAAACAAAACAGCTACAGCGTACGCATTTCTACTAAGTGATACAAACCACGCTGACATCTCCCCTCGCCACACCCGCCTCCCACCCTTTTTCTTCCCACCAGGAGTGACGTTCACAAGCGCTGCCCTCTATGCGAGGTGATCTTCCCGCCCCACTTTGAGCAGCGCAGCTTCGAGCAACACGTGGAGAGCCACTGGAAGATCTGCCCCGTCTGCTCCGAGCAGTTCCCCCTCAACTGTCAGCAGCAGCTCTTCGAGAGGCACGTCCTCACGCACTTCGACGGCCACGTGCTCAACTTCGAGCAGATTGAATGAAGGATATAGAGGGAGGCCCGAGAATTCTGACATACTGTATGGGTCAATGTGTTGTCAGCTATTAGCTCATTACGATTGGGGTTTGGTTCAGTTGTCTCGTTAATATACAATCATTAGCACTTTTTTGCGATCTTAATAAGGGTTAGAAAGAATGTAATCCACCTTTTGAGAGGAAGCAGAGCTTGTCCTTTGGGGGGCTACTCCACCAAGGTGTTTATTAAGTAGGGTAGCTTTCACCTTAATACACAATAGGTAAAAGGATTATTACCACTCGGGAATAGTGCCATGGTCTTTTACTTTTTTGTATCGTTTTTATTCTCATCCTTCTGCTTCAAGGGGCTACAGCACCATTGGTAGTGCATGCATTTATTCTGTGTTCATAACAATTGAAAACCACGGCAGTTCAAGCTAAAAGAGTGAATTGTAGCAGGAGCTTGAACCAGGGCTCTGGTGTGTTGATTTCCCCGTTCTTTAACTACCCTAAATATTTCTTTACAATAAGTAGGACTCTGTCGTAATAAAGCAGCCAAGACATTTTCATTTTGGTCTTTTAATCGTCCACATGATGCAAAGTGCTTGTAAAGGCAGAAAGAGATGAGATTTTTTTAGGTGTAAATGCAGAGCGAGAGAATACGTGATGTCTTAAAAGACTCATCTGAGTGTGTGTGTGTATATATATACATATATATCATTGAAGAATGGTGCGGTGGAGATTTTTTTGACTTGAATGGCAAGCGATTCCTCCCAAAACTACGGGACTACTGTACGTACGATAATGTTTTTTTTTTTTGCAAAGGCATCAGATGGTTTAAACAAAAACAGCACTACGTTTTCATGTATCTGCACTAAATAAGGCTTTATTCTGAATGTACTGTACATATGAAAAATGAATATAAGATGTGGAGAGACCTGTAAGTTACTGTCGTGACCCCGCCCTCCCCTCCCGTCATTGTTACTTCCCTCATGTTTTAGTGATGACAGAATGACGGACCAATGTTTTACTGCTGTAGGAAGCTGGGCAAATAGACCGCAAGACACTTTAGTTACAGACACTTTTACTGTTATGTACTTTCATGTTTTAAAATTAGAATTGTGAAGAAGAAGAAGAAGAAAAACAAAAATCATTGCTTTGTGTGCTGGTCCATATCAGGAGTGAGTGTCATTTATATGTGTATGTCCACGGGGGCTCCTTACCGCCGCTTGTCTATTTTCTGTCACTTCAAAGTGACCCCCAGACAGTGTTGTATTCAGGCTTTTAAAAATTGCACATGCCCAGTAATCACAAGGCAAATGTGTGTGTGTGTGTGTGTGTGTCATGTGTCTGATGCAGCCCTTTTCATGTGAGAATGTCAGGACAGTGGTTGAAGTGTGTATTGCAAAGATCTTTATGAATAAAGTAAGCTTGTCTAAATGCATTCAGCTGTCGTGTCTTTTATTTGTGATGAGAAGAGAAGAAATAACACGACCGTCACGCCGAGGTACAGAGTTCTTTACTTTATTTTTCTGTGGGTTTTTTTTTTCAGTCTTTTTCTGTTTTACATTTAAGCAGCTTCTCTTTTATATAGAAAGACAGTTTGACATCATTTACAAGTTACTCTGCTCAGAACCTGTTGTCCCCCCATACAAAAAGGAAACATCGGTCTCCACGTTACATACGAAAATATAATTTAAAAGCACTTGACAACAGACGCACGTTACAATACATTCACTGTACACGGTATACTGAAACCCCCTCCCTCGTCTCCTCCGTCTGCACACAGCCTCCACTCCTCCTCTCCCATATGTGTAATACTGCAATTGGCCCCCGTGTAAAGCTGAAACTATTGCCATGGTGATGGCGGGATCTGTGAAGCAGGGGATGGTTTTTTTTTTGTTTTTTTTTACGAGTGTTTGACAGAGCTCCCGACGGGAGACTCTCAGTCTCCGTCCATCTCGAGGTCTGTCTCTGCTCTGATCTAAACCCAGCCATGGAAACTCTTCTCCTACACTGAAAGGCAGGAATGAAGCTTTTCCTATCACACGCAAACCATTATCTCAGGGTTACTTTCAGGGTAGCGAGTCCACAGATGTACTTTGAAACTGATACCAAGATTTTAAGAGATCTTGGCTCACTTATTGGTGCTTCAGAATAGACATGGATGTCTTTCAGGCCACATTTGTGCTTATTTGTTAGCTAGCACACCATTTAAAGGCATTGTAAGTACAGTACAGTACAGTAAATAATATATGTTCATTTAACCCTCTAAATAAATTAGGGGATTAAATGAACAAATACCAGAGGAATACCAGAGGTATCTGCCTTTTTAAGACGGTCTAGAAAATGAAGTGTTATCACAAAGTCAATTAAAAAACAAAAACAAAGAAAAACTGCCATGTTAACTCGGTGGTTTCCATGGCAACAGCAGCTTGGAGGACAGGAGGGTGTGTGCATGTCAGAGGTCACTGTACCCATCAATTGAACAAAAATAAAAAAGAAAGAAAGTGCTCATGCTTTGAGCCTTCCACAGAATAAAAAACGTTGTGCACGATGATGGGACACGATGTCATGAATCGGTGTGTGTCTTGGCACGCGGTGCCGCACCGCACCGCTCTTGTTTTTCTAGAGGCAAAGAATGATGAAGCGTCCCACTCAGTGGGGGCAACAAGTTGGCCACCGCTACACTACATCACGCAACGCTGCCAGCCATCCTGCTCCACAGGAGTCGAAACCAGCGGCCTGACGCTGAAAACATGACAGATCCGAGCACTGAAACACACTGTAACACTCTATAGGCTGATGACTTGGATACTGCTGAAAACGCACACACACATACGCACGCTCACACCCATCACACACACACATACGTACAATGAACTGGAATGCTCTTGTCTACAACACACCAATGACAGGTTGTAGATGGTAATCTCTTTCGTATGCAAATCCGCCCTCCTCTCTCACATCGTTTCTCCCGTTACGACACAGAAAGCATGCATGAAAACATTCCGCTGATGTACATCCACTCATCCACACATATTGGAGGCGTGGTGAAGAAGAAAAATCATTGCCACACGCTTGGCGGCCTCCAGGGTGAAACCACTACGACTCCCTGACCCGAAACCCATCCCACCCGCCCACCCCCACACCCACCCACCCCCCTCATCAGGCACATGGTATGGTCAATGTTTGGCAGTGGAGAGCTGTTGGCAACAATCATGGAAAAACAAAACAACAACAAAGATCTTGGCAACTGGAATACAGTATGATGCTTAACCTGCTTTTCAGGGCTAAGTCTCTGGAACACAGCTCTGGCACTCTGAAGGTGGAAACACTGGAGATATGAAATACATGGATGGCTTTCTGCGACTCTTCCCGACCTAAAGTCAGACAGCTTTTTGATTTGACCTCGGAGGTGACAAAACTGGTCTCAGCAAACAAGGAATGAAAGGAACACTTATACATAGAGAGAGAAAAAAAACAAAAAAACAATCTAAATCTAAAACGCTGACAAAAATATATAAAACTAGAAGGGCACCCGGAGAGCGCAGACCTCCGCCAAGGTGTTCTGTTTCTACAGTGATGTTAAAGGTGGCTCTTGTGTTTTGTTGTATGTTTAGTCATGGCACACCGTTCACATTAATTAATCACAGGTTTGCAAGTGTAACGAGTTCAGTCCATTTCATTTCATGAAAATCTTTTTCTCGTCCTGCTGACCGACGAACAAACAGCACCGAAAACATAAGCACCTTAGCAGAGGTAATAAAGCTTGAAAATAAAGTGTAACTATTTATGTATATGCTCATGAATACTTTTATATATTTTTATGTACACATACATATTTATTGTTTATATATCAATATATCTATTTAAAGTATAACTTAACTCTTGCACTTAAACCCCCGGAAGTTACTGCAAAGGCACAGATCTAAGCTCAGCGACCTCTCTGCATCGGACTGAACGGAGTGTAACGACTACTGAACTTAAATCGGCACTAAAGTTAACTTCACGCCACTCGTAGACGAGCGGGGAAAAGGGGGGGCAGGCCTTGGTTGCGCTTCCTGTTTCACATCATCTTTTGTTTCTCTTCTCTTCTTTCTTAACGTTTGTTTTTTTGTCTTTTCTTTCTGTTGTTTTTGTTTTTTTTTTACAGTTAGCACCTTATGTAAGTCAAACAATAGAAAAAAGTAACGTGATAGCATATACGAATGTGCAAATGTACAACATTAAAAATACTACAAAGATTTTTTTTTTTTCTCCAAAAATACAAGTGATATAACATGGATAGAAAAAAATAATGTAACACGGACAAACAAAAAGATGAAAAAAAAAAAGAAAGAAAAGAACTTAAAGCATGCACTTCTTTTAGTGTGTGGGATGGGTATAAAAGGGTTGGAGAAGGAAAGTCAGGATAGGGCTATGTTTGGGGTAGTTGACTGGTGTGGCCACGAGCTCTAGCCTTGAATCTTGCGCAGGATCTCAGTAGAGACGGGTGGGTGAAAGTTGATGGTGTGGTGTCTCAGGCCCTGTGAGGTCTTGTAGCTCTTGCCACAGCGACACTTGAAGGGTTTCCTTACACGGATCTGTGTGCGGTGGCCATTCTTGGCGTGGTACTTGATACCGTTCACATTCTGAAGAGACGGGGAAAGAGGAGATACGTTATGGAAGGAGAGAAGGGTCGCAAGTACGCCTTTTTACACGCAAGCACGTCTGACACGTAATACTTACCACGCAATACAACCTGTGTTTGACCCCGTCATAGCAGACTACGCTCACAGCTTGATCATTTATTGATCCGAAGTCCACTGATAACATAATAAACTACTATTTTTTTTCTATGGATTGAATAAACAAGATATAATATGTTACTTAGAAAACTCTTGTGGTGTTTTTAGGCTTATTTTGTTACCTTAGGACCAAACCAGATTATTAGAATATATGACAATGTTATAGACATTTTGCAATTTATTTGGTCTGTTAAATTCAACAAGTCACATTCATCATGTTCAAGAATCTCAGAGACTAAGAGGAGCAGAATTTATGACCTGTATGGTTAGAGATCACAAACGTATACACAAGTATAGTCAGATTACAGCTTTATAATCATTATATGGTTTTTATTTTTATTGGAGGAACATTAGTTTTTGTTACGGCTGTTGCTAATCTTAACAGGATCAACCTATTAAAATGAATACTGATTATCCATACGTCTGATTACTATATAATCACTCTACGGTAACGTTTAAAGTCAAGTAATTACAGAAACCCATTTTCACCATTTCAAGCAACAATGTCAGACTAGCATCAATGCCCGGTCAGACACTGGCTGGAAAAGTCAGGTTGGATAACACGCGTGAACAACCCATTCAGATCAACAACAAATATAGCTCTATCCCACGTCACTGATTTGGTCTAAAAAGGGTAAAAGAGAGTAATGTTCCCACAATGTCCATTAGTCAAAGAGCTGGGACTAAAGCTGAATGAGGTTTTTGTTACCAGCTGTAATAAAACATAACCAAAACAAATACACCATGATATATTTATTGCTTCTTCCAATCACGAACTTCTGAATTTATAATGTGCTTTTTCAAACATTATGTCCAGACATGTGATACGCACACAAAAGATCCAGTGTGGACAGTAAAAACTGTTAAACCTCATGTCCAGTGGTTGTGTAGCTGAGACTGACTCTGGTGTAGCCTTACCTTGTATCTCTTCTTACAGCCGGGGACGGGGCACGCAAACGGCTTCTCTTCTCCCCCATTCATGCACATGGAGCTGAGGATGGACTCGGAGCTGATGGCGCTTTCTGTGGTCCACGACTCATCGCTGTCCGACTCCTCATAGTCTACCTCCTCCTCATCATACTCACTGCCTGGAGGCACGATGGAGACATGCAGAACAAAAAAACACACTTGTCATCCCAGATGAGATATGAGTGGGGAGAAAAGCACAACATGACTCGGGAATTTACCAAACAGAGATGATATGTGACTTTTTATTAATAGTTTCCTCTGTATTCTGCGCCTGCTTTTATTCACGAGCGGCCCACACGTCACTGCACAGCTCAGACAAAACAGCAGTGCTGTGCATGTGCGTGTATGTATCTGCTTCCGTGTGCGCCTGTGAGTCAAAACGCAGGGGTTGGCACTGAGAAAGAGATCATTAAGTGGGAGTGATCCCCATTGCTCAGCCTGGAAAAAGTGCTTTGCTAAGTGCAGAACATTTTCCACTCACATGCATGCACACACACTCACACACACACACAGACATCCACATACCACACTACTGAAATGTTCAGGCACACAGACACACACACACACACACACATAAAGGCCCACTAACCCCCCACCATCTCACAGGAAATGCTGCACCTCAGCATGAGGAAATGGATGGCACCCTGGCACATGTCGAAAGAGGGCGTGTGTGTGTGTGTGTGTGTGTGTGTGTGTGTGTGTGTGTGTATAGCTGTCCTGGTGTATAAGCCCAGACCTAACACTACGTTTGTAACCATTTGGGCTGGAATTGGACATCTGCTTCTGGGCTGTGCAACACACGGCCCCATGCGAACACACAGCGTGACAGCTGCTATGTAATTAGCAGAGTGTTGACTGGTCTGCTCACTGCGGGGGCCACCAAACCTAGCACACAAACAACACACACACACACACACACACACACAAAAACAGTGCTAGACAGTGGTTGGGGTTTTAGCGTCTTCCACTTTCCACTCTGGAAGTGGGGTTTCTTCAGGATTCAAAATTTGATGATATATTTGGATCAAAATGTCAAACAGGTATGAAATAAGCGGCATTCCAATTATGTTACAAATATTTTCATTTTCTCATCAGTACGCTGTCTGAATTTGATGAATGAGCTCCTGATAGCGCAAACATGACCGTAAGCTGCCAGAAGGGTTAATTTGCATTAATCGGTTTCAACACCTCCATTCACTCGACAAGTATGAGCAATGTGTCTTTCTTCATCTCAGACATACGTTTCAACACACACACCTGTCGTACCTGTAGGTGTGCTGCTGCGGAAGGAGGATGAGGGGGTGATCGGGGGCGTGACGGGAGGCGTCAGGTTACCGCTGGTGTGGCGAGGAGGCGTGGCCGTGCTGTTCCTGGACACTCCGCCGGTGATGGACAGGGACAGTTTGGGCGTGGCCTTCTTCTTCATGGTCTCCTGCTCTCGGCGCGCCGCATCTGTCATGAACCTGATGATACGCAACGCTGGAGTCATCAGTAAATCCCATGACAAGGCAGAGCACCTCAATCTTACGCAATTTACCAGCAACCCTCCCGTCTGACAACCATGTTGATGCCAGCAATGCTGGTGAACTGAAAGCCAAACTTCATTCAAAATATATATATAAATATGAATTAAATTTATTATCATTTAGAACTTAAAAGATTATTTGGGTCTTTGTTTTATTGGCCATGAAGTCTGATATGATTACACTACTAAAGTAATGCTGAGATCTTGGAACACGCCAACATTGTTTCACCAATGTCTGAAGTGGCAATAAAAAATAAATAAATCTAATATAGAAATAAAAATACATCTTCAGTCTTTAAGCTGTGATTGATGTTTACAGACGATCATTAATGTACTAGTCACTTTTCCTCTCAATTAAGTTCTGGTTTGTTTAGAACCTGTCTGATCAGGTTATTTCCTGTCCAGTTAATCTCCTTTTCAAAATGTTCCCATATTTCAATAATTACCTTAATGAGTACCATTTTATTATTACTGAAAGGAATTATGGTCAAAGCTATGAGACGAGGCCCCAGTTCAGTTGTGATTAACTTGAATTATAATTGTAGTATTCTTTGTCTTGAGCTTTTATTTGTACTTTCTAACTTTCTACAGTGTTATTAGCTGAAATAATAGGGACCTTCATGGTTTCATCTCATCTAATTATGTCTGTTTGTACACTGGTGCTACGACAGGGAAGTCTGAGGTTTGACATGACATAATTGAGATTCTGATTCTGATTCTGAAACTGCCCATTTAAATATACAGACATCATTGTACATTTTACAGTGAATACGGATGACATTTACAACCTCGCCACCGCAGAAAACAAACCTCATCCTCTCTCCCTCTCTGTTTTACCGTTATCTTCCACAGCACTGTGTCTTGGTGTGATTTAACGGGGCATGAAGTGGGACGTGACACATCGGTTCACCACACAAAAACATACACATGCTGTAATCCTAAAACGACGCCTTTGGCTGCGCTGTTTTGCAGCGCATGAAGTCAGGACGGATTGTCTTGTGCGGTTTTCTGTGTGCCGGTCTGTGGATGAGTCACTGCTGTGTCTATGGGAAGACATCAGTCATTTGAGCTGCTTTCCGCAAGCCACATGTACACACACTCTCTCACACACACACACACACACACACACTCATACAGACACAGAAACTTCACTGGTGGAGCAATGCTGCCCCCTATGGACATCTTTAGTTATGTGTGTATGTATGTGTGTGTGTGTTTAGGTGAATGTGTGTTACCTGTTGATGTAGCTTAGGGCCAGATATGTGGGCTGCTGTTGCTCCTGCTTCTCCAGGACCCGCGGATCTGTGTCTGTGAAGGGAAGGGGAGAGAGAGAGACGTTTAAATTAATCACAGCTCTCTGTGGAGGGAAAATGTGTGAATACTTGTAGTAAGCAGTTGACTCATACATCTATTCTTCCTGCCAGACTGGCTGATAGATTACTGGATGTCTCTCACACTGCGTTCTCTGTACTACTCTATGCGAGAGCCTGCAGATACATTTCGGATACGTTCATAAGCAGCGCATTATTACGCCAGCGCCAAGCCCCCTTAAATTTATTACCAATTCCTTTCCCAGAGTGACCCAAGGCTGCTTAATCATCGCTGGAGTTTGAGTGTGACAAAGAAGAAATTTGTCTAAGAGTGAAAGAGGGACTTTGGAGGCTGTGATGAATGTACACAGTGTATTACTCGAAAGACACACACACACGCTTTTTCCAGTTGACTTGCTCAGTCACACTACAGTAGGCAACTTCCACTGCCTGAGGGAAGCAGTGTTAACTTCAAAGCCCCACCTTCCACCCCCTGGAAAACAGGGGCAAGTGTGCATGAAAACACTGCGGGTGGCTGCATCTGTGAAGTACCAGTGCCATCAAGTGTTCAACTGGGGGAACATTCAGCGGGTTTAAGCCATGGCGTGCATGGCTACGCTTGTGTGTGTGTGTGTGTAAGTTTGTGTGTATAATTGCAGCTTTATATGTAATGGCTAGCAGATGTATTGCGATTGCAGATCCAAGAACTGGATCATCTCTGTGCAACAATTAACAACACACTCCTGGACTCTCCCTTCCTACTAATCCCAAGTGTGTGTGTTTGTGTGTTGGCCTTCTTAGCCCTTTGGTTTTTTAGGCTTTCACACCTCATAATTAAAAAAGAATGCAGACTTCCCACAGTGCAGGAGAACACCAAGGAGACCAGCAAACACGAAAACAACCTCGAAGAAAATGAACGCTGCTGCTGCTGCTGCTGTGTAGACCCGCTCTTCATGTGAGTGTTTGTCAAAACAGCAGAAAAGGCAGGGCGAGGAAAAAAGATAACACGCGCAATACTTCCACATATACACACACACACACAAGCTTACACACAAACACACAAATCTGAGGTGGTCCACAGAGGTGGTCTTTGACAGTCTTTTATAGCTGAGCCTTAATAATCCTACCTGCTGCTCAGATGTAGAGACCAGAGCTCTCTGCACAAACACACACACAAAAAAGCGCACACACTCATCGACCTACATCACTGACAAAGCTGAGTCATGAGACATGACAATCAAGTCTGACCTTTTTAAAACCACTGAGCCTGATTCTTTTTAATGTCACTTACCCATTTTTCTTTTTCTGTATTTATGCTGTTATAAAATGTGACAATATTATCGGCACTCTTGGGTATATTAAAAGACAAGAAAAATAGTCTGTGATGCAGCCCTCAGATTACAACACACCAAAACCTGCAGACAATATCTCAACAGATATCAAACACTATCGGTGCTCTGCCCCTCAACTGGTTGAGAATGCCTCTTATGTATTGTGGCTCAGGCTCAGCTGCATGTCATCTCTGCACTTTCCTGTCATTTTTCAGCAGTTACTATTGAATAAAGGTTGAAAAGCGCAAAAAAAAAAAAGTATTAACAATTACTCTGCCTATATTATTTTCTCGATGAACTGTTTTGGCAGGAAAATGTCACAAAATAGTGAGAAATGTCACACAGTTTTTATCCAATCCAACAGTTCAAAACACAAAGATATTCGATTGGGTGTCAAATGAGAGCATAAAAACCTGGAGGCCAGAACCAGCTAATTAAAAGAGTTTCAGAGTAACACTGTTGATCGAATAATCGTTTCAGCTGTAATTTTTATGTCTATAAAATGTCTATAAAACGAGCCTGAAGTGGTGTCCATAAATTGCTTGTTTTGTGCAAGTAACCATCCATATTGCAAAAACATTTAATTTACAGTCAAATGAAGGAAGAAAATCCTCACATTCACTTCATTCAGTTCAGCTGAATGAATAAATTAACTAATCTTGTAAATAGTGTTCTCATTACAATCTCTATCCGCAATTAGAAACCAGAAGTCCAACTTGTATATGAGAGGATGTATTAAGAAGTACTATGAACAGTGGCAGTCAGTTAAATGCCATTTAGGCAAATGCTTGACAACAAGTACTGAGGAACAAGTATCACAAGAATGCCAGAGTTAATAACTCGGGATGTACAAGGAGTTCAGGTTCCTTGTTTTAAGGTGAGTTAAGTGTGTGTGTGTGTGTGTGTGTGTGTAGTGAATGAGGGGAGGCGGGGGTGTTGGTGGAAATGGAGTAAGCCAGGTGCAGAGAAAGAGAGAGTGAGCTGCAGTAAATGTTCACCGGCTTTACGACTTCCGCTCACCTAGCAGGACAGGAAGCTAACACACTTCTGATCCTGCACACACACAAACACACGCACACACATGCACACACAGTAAGTCCATGAATATCAATTGTCACTAATTTAATTTGCACGTTTTACATCTAACCTATACAGTGCATCGACGGCAGCCTGCTCCGTGTGTGTTTTCCATCTACATGTGTGCGTGTTCGCAAGTTTCTGTGCATGTGAGACATTTCAGGGTCTCCGGGGTCTATAAATATCCCCCTAATTAGCATTCCTGTCATTAAAAGCAGCAACCAATCAACAGCCACTCCACTCACTTCAGCACAGACATCCACCTCTCACCAGCAGTACACTGCTGCCCCCTGCTGAACACACACTGTGCTTGTGTCCACATGTATGTACACATGTGTAGAGGTCTGGGTGTATGTGTTGAAACTAAGCCAAGAATGCATGGCTTGTTTTGTAGACTGCTAATTAAGCCACAGAGAGCATTTTAACGTGTTTCTAGAGCAGCAGGCAACCGGATGGAGGGAGTGGAGAGGAGGAGGAGGAGGAGCAGGGGGGATATGGGTGGGGGAAAAGGCAAACTTCTCTGTAATTACACTTCCCTGTGCTTGGTGGGGCGCTCAGGCCCTGTGACTTCCGAAAGGCAAACTGTGTGACTGTGTGTATGCGTCGCTTGAAAAGAGAGGGTCTGCAGTTTCCAGTTTGGGATGCCAATCCACTAATTGCTCCGCTACACCCTGACAGGTCATTTGGGAAGTATGGCGAACACGCTCTAAACACACGCCCTTTCCCGTGTCACACCTCTGAAAGTAAGATGGGAAACAATCTGGCGACTAGGGTGGGGGTACAGGGTTTGAGGGGATTTTCTGATATTGATTCATATCAGTGTATTGGGGGTAAAAAAAGTAAGGATTTGCTGTTTTTCTCTGTTACATATCATTGTAAACTGAATATTGTGGAGGTTTGGTCTGACAAAACAAGGCATTTGAAGAATTCACTGTGGATTAGTAATCAAAAATCATTGTTAATTATATACATATATACATACATAAATTATGTGAAAGGCAAAACACTTAAATGCTAAATGATTATTTTATGCTTATTTACATTATTGGCTAATATAAATTGATTAATAAAACTCATAAATGTCTGGAAATAGTTTTTAAAAAAGTGCCAATCACTGTATCCCAGAGTCAAAGGTCATGTAAGGCAAGCATAAGGACAGCATCAAATCTTCACATTCATTTCAGCTCATATCACCACAAAATAATTCCACCTGTCAATAAAGTCAATAAACACTAATATTCAGCAATTGCGCAGACCTACTGGCAACATCAAAAAAGCGAACACAAAGACAAATTCTGTTATCTCTGCCAAAACCTCCTTAACCACGCAATTATTTCTTTATTGAATAGAAACTAAGAGTCGCACTGAAGGGGTTTTCCTTCCTCTTAATGACAGACATAAAAAACGGCTTCGCCGCATTGTGTTTACTTTTGCCTCTTATTTGAGCCAGAGCAGATAAAGGAACACAGCCAAACATGTCCTGTGGGCTCAATGATTATGTCTTTAAAAGTAACTGTAGGTGAATTATCAGCAAGCTTCAGCAGAGCCCACATTATTACAACACAATGCTGACCTGACTCCTCTTTGTTAAGCCATAGCTCATTTTTTTATTCAAGCTGTAAAACCTAAAAATCCCCCCCCACACACACACACAAAAAAACATGAATTCTGTCCAAACAAAGCTGAGATGTTTGGGATTTCCCTGCACTCATACCCATATTTTTTTCTTTCCTTAACTCTTTCAAATCTTTTCCCAACTTTTAATCTCAGTTGGACTCCCCCCGCCCCCTCCCTCCCTCCCGTTTGGTGAGGTAAGAGGCAGGTATGTGCTTGTGCAGGTGAGAACACAGCACAACGCTGCCGCGCACAAACGCAGGCGCGCCTGACATCATTACATTCCTCAGACCTTACCTAGAGTCACCGCACAAAGCTTTCGTCAACAACCAAACGCCACACCAAACACGCTTCTCCTGACCCCATTTCCTCTTGCATTTAGCTGTAATCTAAACAGTACGGGTATGTCATTGACGGGCTGCCAGCCTTTCTTCTAGGATGAGGTCAGCACTAAAAGACCCACATATTATCTCATTTTCTCACGGAAAAGATCACGATGGGCTCATCTGGTTTGTTTGCTTCCAGTAACATACAAGTTGAGATAATGGAGATACACATGGGAGCAAAAACCCAGACATGTTTTTGGCTAGGGCAACACATTGGAGGTCCTACCACAAGAGGGAAGCACAGTCTATGGTAATGACCATATGTTTCTAACACAGGCCTACTGATTTGTGCACCCTGACCTGAGAGCCACTGGCTCACTTTTCACCGCTATTTATGTCTGATAGCAACAAGCCTGTTGTCACCTCTGGATCATCTTATTTATTGTGAGCACCTGCTTTTTCATAATCTGTTTGCACACTGCGGGACAGACGACAATCTCTGCGATCTGTGATCTACAAAGCCTCAAACGGCTTATCTGACGTCCGCGTGAAGCAGCTCGGAGGATCAAATTCGCTTATCTTTTGATTGATTGCTGATCACACACTCCTGCGCTGTTTGAAAACTAAAAGGGGGAATCAAAGGTAAACGCCTCCTCCTCCGTCTCCTCCTCCTCCTCCTCCACACTCTCGCTTCAATCCCCTCCATCTGGCACACTTATCCCTGAGGTAACTGATCTGCGGGAGTATTGATTGGACTATGTGTGTTCTTGACGCCGCTGACGACCAGCAGAAGCGTGCAGAGGGGAAGCTCATTAATCCGAGTGATATGACTAGTAAACCGCCATTCTGCTCAGCTGGCGGTTGGGGTCAAAGGTCAAAGAGCCAGATGGGGCATATATCAGTGTCTGAAAGACTAATGCCATTCATGCATTTGAGTCAGTCTATATACCCTTTCATTTGTTTACAGGTTGGTTTAGTGAAACGCTGCGGTCTACACTGCCACAGGTAAAAATAAAACGCCCACAGTGTTGATTTCCCTCCATATTTGGTTAATTTGCAAGTGATCCATGGAGCATATAGAGTGATCCACAACACCACCCAGACCACTTCACTTTCTCCTCACAAAAAAACGTAACACTCACGTTTTTTTTTTTGTTTTTTTTTAAACACCAGTCCTGTTCCACATGTGATGTGACATCACACGTCGGGTGTCCTCGCCACAGCTGGCTGCTCAGAAGGGAAGCGCTCTTTGTTTGTGAGACAGCAGGTGTGCAATAACTCTGCCAATATACTGCCCCCAACCCCTTTTAGAGACAGCCAGTTGCCATGGAGACTGGCTCAATGAAGCATCCATTCTAACCCCCCCCCCCCTCACCCCACCGCTTTCGCCTGCTTCAAACAGCCTCCTGAGGACGGGATACACGCCACAAATAATGATTAGCCCCATGTCAACTTTGTGGGCAGATTATTGAGCGTTTGGGTGGTTCACGGATCCCTCGATTCCTTCCGTCGTGTAATTTGATGCGGTGGATTATAGGTTAATCTAACAGAGTGTGTTATTTAGTGTCTAAGCAGAAGCAAGCATTTGGGCTGTGCTTGAAAAAAGTGTTGACTATTTAACAAGCATTACATTGCAGGATGCTAATTAGACTACATCTGAATGATTACTGGATGAGGGCAATAGCAAAGCAGCACTCCTTCATCACTAGGCGACGATGATGACTTCATTGACTGCGTCTGCATCTATGAGAGGCATTCCTGCAGGTGCAAACATCAGTTAATGCAATTAAAACATAAAATCTATTCTGTTTTTGTCTTGAGAGGTCACATTATATGCATTTATAAGTTGATGAGGTGAGTCCTAATGAGCACCAACAGACATAACATTTCAAATCACTCCTTATGTCTTTATTACTTAGACATAAGTTAAGCAACTTGTTTCCACACTATTCTACCCACTGTCAGACACTGGTTGAAGTGATTATGAGTCTCTACATGCCAGGTGACAAAGTGCCTACTGTCAGATGAGAATCTAATAAGCGGCGCAACAAGTTGAAGCTTGTGCATGTGGAGGAAAATATAATTATCTCATTGAACTTCTGCCACAGCTTGATTCGGCTGACGCGGCGTCAATGGTAATGAAGTGACACCGACAATATGGGAGAGCATTACAAAAGGTGATGTCTCCCATACGTTCAGACACCTCAGGTGACAAACGCGACAGACAGCTTTCATCACAGCTCAATACACAAGCCGGCGTGAGAGGAGCTCCGGGGCTGCTCTGCATCAGGCCTGGAGACGTAAACACACACACATACACACACACATACACAGGCTCCTTCTCCTGCGACGTTTAGCCGTGGAACCGCTGCCTGGTCGGAATGCTAGTTACACCTATGAGACGTACGCGGCCCTCGAGTTACCGCTGCAAAAGGTAACTATCACACCTAATGCAAAATAAAGCAAGCCGGTCACTTATTTCACAGAGAAACAGTGTTTATCACAAGATTTAAAGCCGTGTTGCTGGATAACTCGCACTCCGACGAGCCTCGACGGAGAGCGAGCAGCAGGAATAGCGGAATGCAAGCCGAGCCCTCTATGCGTTCAGCTAGCTAGCTAGGGCGCTAGCTAATGAGCAGCTAGCTGCCTAGCTCCGTCTCCCCCTCTGGCCTGACTCACCGATGTGATTGTCCTCGATGTGGACGATGAGCTCGGCGAGAGACTCGAACTGGAGACCGCAGCCCCCGAACCTGCAAGAATTAGAGAAGAAAGAAGCGGCGGCGATGCCCGTCATGTTTTCGGCGCTGGTGCATTCACCGGGTGGAGAGGGGGGTCGGGAAGCCGGGGGTGGTGAACGAGGAGGCAGAGTCTTCGGGTTCGGGGTGGGAGCGCCGCAGAGCGCGGAGCGGCGGAGCAGGAGCAGACACCGGGCGGCCAGACAGGACAGCGGCGGACGCAGCTGGGAGGCAGGCGGGACGGTGGGGGTGGGGATGGGGGTAGGGCTGGATGGTGGCAGCCTACGTCACGACCTGCCTACCTGTTGGGATCTGTGACTGTGACACTCCTGATGACATCAGACACACTTGAATAAATCAAAGTTAAATCTGAGCACATTTGCATGCGTTGAACACTAAATCATAACACAATGTGTGTGGGCATATGCTATAAAGATAATGTGATTTATCTTTTTTTCAGAGCTGAGATGTTCATTAACATATTATATTAATAACAATCTGATGGTTCTTTTTAGTTTACTAAATTCATTGTAAGTACTTAAATTATAGGTATGTAAAGAATAGGTATCAGTGAGATGTGTTTATTTGATGGAAGTTATGGACATATTGATTACTTATAACAGGTAATAATATGTTGTATGTTTTTATTACACTGTATATAGCAGGTAATGATATATTGTAAGTCTTTTATTACACTGTACTTATAATTAAAATATATTAACAAATTGCCTGTAGGTGTGAATGTGAGTGTAAATGGTTGTTTGTCTCTGTGTGCCACTATGTGTCTACGATCAGCTGGGGACATGTCCAGGGTTTATCCCACCTCTCACCCAAAGTCAGCTGGGATAGGCTTCAGCCCCACCGTGACCCCGGTGAGGATAAGCAGTTCCAGATAATAGATGGATGGATAGACTACATATCAGAAAATTCACAAATGTCTGTAGCTGTAGCTCATCAGTGACAGGTAATAATATACTGTCATGTTTACCTTGTGCCAATTAGCCCACATTAGGATCTCGGAGCCTGCCAACACATATGTCATCTAGATAAAGTGTGGAGGATCTGGAGTCAGGAGTGGCAGTGTTATACTACCAGAATAGCAACTGGTTGTGAGCTGTCAATATGCTGACCAATCTACATTCTTCTCCATATCGTCATCATGGTAAAAAGTTGCTGGATTACAATTTTTCCAAACATTAATATAGCTGTATTTCTTCCTTAAATGTCTTTTATGCCTTACATAGTCACTCTGAAATCTGCAATATAAATACTGTTCTTTGCTTATTTGTGTTAATAGAGTGTCCATTATTGCCATACAATGTGCTGGATCCAGATTTTTACATGTTTATAAAACATGTCAAAGTGCTTTAGCTTGTAAGTAATTCAAAACAGAAAATCAATCATTGTTTGTAATATTTTTAATTATTATTGCTTATTTTCCATCACTGGCAAAGTCACACAGATACCTCTAAATAGAAATGGGTGCACATGCTATGTTTGTGTGCATCAGTGTTTAAGTTACAGCAGTTGCATAACCCATTGACAACAGCATCTATTACATCCATAAAGTTAACGGATTGATGTTACCCTGTAATGGCAAGAGGAGAGGGTTTTGTAATGGTTTGTGTGTGTGTGGCTCCCAGAGAGAGGAGAATGTCCTTAAATCATTGAGGTTGGCTAACCAGGGCCGGCTGGTCTGTGTTGGACCTGTTAATCGAGCGTTAAAATGGCCTGTCATAAACCACTGGCCAGAGACTTCAGCAAACAACCATAAGATCTGGAATACACTTGCTCTTTCTCTGACTGCCCAGACATATGAAACACACACACACACACACACACACACACACACACACATACAGAAATTCACCCCCTCAAGTAATTACTGTTACAAACACATATACTCACACAAACAACATGACATCACCACCATCCACCGTCTCTCACACATGTACAGTATAGAAATCCAGTGACCTCATTGGCCTAACACAGATGTTCTCTCTTACACGCAAACATGTAGACACACACTCAACATAAACACGCTCATTACACACACATGGTGTATCAGACCTGTGACAGTGACGCAGTTCCCGACACCATTACGTAAATTAGAAGTGGTAGCATGTGTTGTGAAATACAAGAGCGAAAGGAGAGAGAGAGAGACACACACACACACAGAAAGAGAGAGTTTATGGTGCATGACATCATCTGATCTGAGGTCTATGGGTGGCAGACAATGTAAGAGCTTGGGTTAGATTTCAAACTAGCACAGATTTTCTGATTACCAGCTTCTTTCTGAAGACAAACCAGTGTGACGACCAATGCACAACTCCGGTGTACACATGTTGTGCAGTGTGGGTCAAACTAAATCATAACATGGTCTGTTTTTGAGTAGATCTGCATGTGAGGGCAGAGCTGGATGTAAATTTAACTCCAGCCATCTCATTACATAATCAGATGACTGTAACTTGTATACTTGGATGCTGCTTAAAGTATCTGTTTCCAGTTACTTTTTAAGTCGTCCAGTCCCACATTATTCCTGAAGTAACAGAAACAGTCTTACTGAAACAGTCAGAAACAACCATGAATCAAATCCAAACTGTTCGGCAGCTGAGCCACATGTGTGATGTAGCTGCAGTTAGGATAATGCTACATGGGGTCAGTAAGTTTATTTGACCTTTGACCTGAAATGCCATATTTTTACAGAGAAGGTGACATCAGGCTCTGAGCAGGCAGCTCTCTAAAGCTCCCAGTCTGGCTGTTAAAAGCCACACTGAGGTAAAGATGCCAGATGGTAATGGCCGGTATAGTCGCTGAGTTATGGAGGTAGTTGTAATCTCTGTGGCACTGTCTGCTCTGGGGCACAAGCTAGAGACTTCCTGGCTGCCGTCATACACTTTTTACTGTGACTGTGCACTCTTCGCAGGCACACACACACACACACAAACACACACACACACACACGTGCTGTAAAACATCCCCTTATCTTCACTGAAAACAAAGCACAGTGATTCACATCCACACCGGGGAAGAGCTCAAAACACAGACTGACATCATCACAACTTCCTGTTTCTCTTTGCTGCCATGGCTACTAGAATTTGCATACTTTAGGGGATTGGTGGATGATGAGTCAGTAGGGTTTGGTCCTATTTTGCTCTTCAACCACAACACAACTATATCCGTCTGTTCACAGGAAAGCCTGACCAAACATGGCAGAGATATTACTCCATGGCTTAGCTCAGTGGAGATGTGAATGACCAGAGTCCCTCCCTTTAGTTTATATGGCCAATGAGATTTTATGTTATTATCATGTAAATAATACTTACCAAAGTGCACAAATATTTCCATCCTTTATCTACAACCACTTATCAAATTATACAGCATCCATCTTTCCATCCATTATCTATAACAGCTTATCAAATGACGTTTTTTTGTTTGTTTGTTTTGAAAATGAATTTAGTGTAAGTTCATTGAAAGCCAGTAAAAAGGATATACAATACAAGCCTAAATATTTTAAATCTCATCTCTCTCGAAACCACTAAACCATACAATCTTAAATAATAGGTCTTATTTTAATACAAGACACAATGATCCTGTATGAAATATGACACGGCCTTGTGTCACAACTCTTTGCCCCGATCATGACATATGACATCATATCAAACACACAATGGCTGCCAGTGTGTAGTGACTGTTGATGTACTAATAGTACCAATAAACCCAGTCTATCACAATGTGTTATAGTTTATCGATAAAGTATACAGGGCCATAAAGTATGTAAGGTATTTTAGATAGCCCACAAGTTTGTTTTAACCTTAGTAGTATGTTATTCAGGTATATGTTAACTACAGTGAACTATAAACAGCTTTAAAGCTATATTATCTCATTCCCTATTGACATTTTAAAGCTTTATAGTCCAACATTTTTTGGGGGGGTTATTGTAATAGAATATGTAGGCCTATGTGTGAATAATTAGATGTATTAATTCTTGTGTGTTGGTTGTGTGGTCTGATAATCTGATGATCAGAATGAGCTTTATTGGCCAAGTATGCATTCTCATACAAGGAAATAGTTTTTTTTTACAAGTTTATTATTATTTTATTTAAGTATATGCAAGTAGGTGGAAAAACTGGTGTATACAGAAATATATATCCAACGCGACAAGTGTCACTAATATGAAGCAATGAAAAAAAAAATGTGTTAAAGAATTTGTAGTGGATGTTTTCATATAAGATCTTTATCTATTATTATTATTATTATTATTATTATTGTTGTTGTTGTTGTTGTTGTTGTTGTTGTTGTTGTTGTTATTATCATCATTATTATTATTATGCTAGCATTGCTTGAGCTCTGAGCTTCCTAGTAGACCTATTACCAGTGCTAACAATCATATCCTCACGATGATGTCTCAAAGTACGGCCTGTTTATATTTCCTAATAACAATAAATAATTAGAAGTGCATCACAACCTTCAGAAACGTTTGGAAAAGGAAAAACCTGGAGGCAGTTTGACGCATGAACTCGATGCAGACGCTGGGACGTCCCGTTTCAGACAGAGGCTGAAGGAAGGGGGGGGCGGTGGGGGTAGAAAATGGGTTTCATCCGCCCACCCGGTCTGCCCTGCGTCCCGTCACATTGCTGTTGGTGTGTCTGACTTGTCTGTCGAGATCCAGCAGATCCGCCACCATGTTGCTGCCGCTGTCCGGTCCGTCCCCCTACCGGCCGGTGTCGTAACCCCGCCCCCCCCTCCTCTCTCTCCGTACGGGACCGCAATGATTTAGAACTTCAGGAATCCCACGTGACGTCACCGGGGGGATGATGTAATGCTTCTGTAAATAGATCGTATTGTAATCCCGCTCCAGTCCAACGTGGTTCCTCTCTGGAGCGCCGCTTGTCCCCTCTCTACTTGTAGGTAAGCGTCCGCAATTTACTTCCATTCACAAAACTTTTTTTTTTTTAAAAAACCCCGCAGGAAGCGCTCACCACACTCTGACTGACTTTCTCTTTTACACTTTCATTTTTTTGTTTTGTTATTTGTATGTTTTACGCTACTGGAAAGTTAACAAGGGAAGTTTTTTTGGCTGGCTGTCACGGTGAACTCTCATCACCGAAAGCAAGGCGGACGAGTTGAACGCGCGGTGTCTATTTGGGGGGTGTGACAGCACTATCCATACAGCTGTGCCGGGCTTGTTTATGAGCTGAACAGGTTGCTATACGGAGCGGTTGGAAAAGAAACACACCGGCATGTTCTTGACACACACACACACGCACGCGGGCACTGACCGCTCGAGGATTTGATGGTCAGAGAACCGCTGCTTAATTTGAGCTGAATGAACTCCAAGCCGGCTCGAGCGGCTCGATGTTGTGTTGACACTCGTCCATCAAACATGGCAACTTTGAGAAGTAGAGAGTAAGTAACTGAGGTCGGCTCATTGTTTTTTTAAAAGCTGAACATTTGGATATGATAGACAAGAAGGAGCGCGGGTGGCTTTTAAAAGTTGTCTTATGTCATTCATCAGTGCTGTGGTAGTGATAGTGACAGAGGAGGAAGCGGAGGGAGGGGAAAAAACGGTCTGGTGGAGATATTAATGTTTTTTTTTTGTTTTTCAAAGACATTAATCCGTGTTGAATTGGCAACATGTTGCCCTGTCTGTTGTTGGATTTATGTATTAAGGGGTGACGTCATTCTGCATTGATGTAAGTGCACTGTGACAGAAGGTTTTGCTGAGAAAGTGCTGAGTCTGCTTGCTCATCTTGTACAAGTGCTGCTGAAAGTAGGGCAGAGAGGTAAAAAAAAAAAAAAAAACAGTTGAGGATAATGATGATTATCTTCATATCACTTAGCTATCTGCTTGTCTATGAAATTTCATGTTTTGTTGTCACTGTCAACATGTGTCACCGCTGCAATGACATAAAAATCTGTAAAACTATGATCTATCTATCTATCTATCTATCTATCTATCTATCTATCTATCTATCTATCTATCTATCTATCTATCTATCTATCTATCTATCTATCTATAATCGTGTTGTTGTTGTGGACAGTTCCTTGCTCATACGCATTTGTTACACACAAACAGACACACACACACCTATGAAGTCACCTCTATTTTGCGGGGTTGGAAAATGGGGGCTGAGGCAGGTTCAAACCTGTCAGGACTAGGAGTATGGTGCTGCCCTCCCTCTGCCGCCGCCTCCCACCCTCATTCCTTCTCTCTCTCTCTCTCTCTCTCTCCATTCATTGTCCTCTTTCCCTCCCTTTCTTTCTTTCTGTCTCTCTCTCTCTCACTGCCACTTGCCCTTTCCATTCCCCTCTCCATCACCTAAAGCCCCCACCACCAACCCCCCCCACACACACATACACACACTTTCCATTTCTTATGGAAGCATGTACTTGCCCCCTCTCTCTCTCTCTCACTCTCACTCTTTCCCATAACATCAGGACCCACTTTACCGTCTTCTCAGCGATTTCCGTGCTCACGCAAACCTAAAGTTCCAAAGTGTGTACATACCTGTGACCACTCCACCCCCGCCCCCTCCTCTCTGCCGTTATCAGCACTTGTAGGAGGATGTAAAGTCAAGGAAGGGTCACCGTATCGACCTGTGGGTCTTCTCTGCAAGTGTGTGAATCTCGTTTGGTGACACTCATCTGAGAGGAATGCCTGAGGTCAGGGAGTTGAAGATTTCTTCCTTTGCTCTCAGTGGAAAATGAAGGGCCAGCAGCACGAGCACTTCAAATAAGTCATAATTACCCCCCATCACTGGTTTCATTGGTCCACCCGGGAGCTGAGAGGGTGAAGCCTGGGTTAGTGAAGCTTTTGGGTTTATCATTGTGCTTCATTCTTGTGTTTGTGTTGATATTTTTATCCTGTGATGCCTTTATTTTTGTGTTATGTATGGAAAGCATGGATCCTTTCATCACCTTTGTATTATTAACTGACGCCCTGACAAAAGCCTAATTGTAGGCTAAAACAATTGCACCACACTACATAATAACCCTGAAGTGAAAGTGAGGATCCTGAGGCTGTAAGACCTTGATGCCCTTCTGGTGTTTACATATTATTAGTAATGTGTAATGAGCAGTTAGGAAAAAAAACACAAACATGGTGTTTGTATTATAGTATTAGTCCTAATAAAATGACTACCTGCAGTATACAGCGACGCTATCAGAAGCCAAGACGGTTGCACTCCCGTTGGCACCAAAGGGATCATTTTCCTCAAGATAATTTTGTGTCTCAGGGTGAAGCATCCATCATCGCTGGCATCTGCCTCATTACACACTGCTGCCACAATAAAGACGTGATAATAGGAGGATAACTATCATACAAGCTTTAGCGTGCAATTTATCTGAGGGCATTGTCTCTATGTAAACAAAAAATACAGAGCAGAGAGAACTACAGGCTTCCTGCTGAATGATATCATCGTACAGTAAGTGTGACATGAGAGGCTTCCCCTACATAAATTATGATGAGTTTGCAGGTTAATGGCATTGTTTTTGCTTCTGTTTTGCAGGTTTGTTTATGACATGAATGACAAACAGGACAGGCCTTATGTGTGCGGCGCCCCGGGCTGCTCTCAGGTCAGTTGGATGTGTTATACATGCACTGTAACGGCTACGAAGAGCTTTATTTATTGTGGAAATATGCATCCTTGGTGTTTGTATTCTGGCAAACAAAGGCATTTCCAGGCTGATTATATACATATAATCACTCCTACACATATGTATAAATTACAGTTATGATACAGTAGATACATGTTGTAAATATACTGTCTATTGTATTGTTCTGTATTGTATTGTTCTGATGATGATAAAGACTCACGACTGATTAGTCAGCCTTAAGGGGCGTTAGCTGATTTAACTCAGCATCTCATCCCATGTGTCATGTCGTACAGCTGCACGCCTCTCCTCATGTCTTTCTCACTCTGTCGGTGTGCTGCAGCGCTTCCAGTTGGAGGAGCACCTGATCATTCACAGACACAAGCATGAGATGACCCTCAAGTTCCCCTCCATCAAGACGGACACGACTTTTACAGGTGAGAGAGAGAGAGAGAGAGAGAGAGAGAGAGAGAGAGAGAGAGAACAAAAGAAGCCAGTGACTATTACATAAAGAAACAATAAAAATATTGATGCTTCTCACTTTTTTCACACTGCCATTATAATATGGAGTTTGTTTGTGTGGTTTTTCTTATCTATTCTGGATATTTTATTTTTAATTCGTAGTTTTTATCTTCCCTGTAATCATAAACATTCTCTTTTCATAACTACTTTGACATACTCAGTTCAGCTGTTGTCTGGCTGCATGTGTGTGTGGTGACTCCTTTTCAGGATCAGTGCTTGATGAAAAAATGATGACGTTACGTTATACAGTATGAAATCAGATAAGCTCGACACTGGCTTGTTTCTCAGATTGTCTGTGCTGTGAAACAGAGCCTCTCATGTTGCAACATGTACAGTATACCCCATCAGATTAGACCAAACACACCGATAACGGCATCGATGAAGACCCACTTTGATTTAAAAACACAGAGAGGAGGTGTGCAGGGGTGAGCACACACTTCAGTATTGTACTCTTTCTTTGGATATGGTGCCAACTTATGAGGGAGGGACGGGAGTGCAGGTATGTACAGGAGACAATCTTGACTGATGTCACCATATGCTTCTGGAAAAGGGGAAACTTACTACGTGACACCATTTTGTTACTCGGCACATGAGGAGTCAACAGTATATTAGTTCACTGATTTATTTATATAGTCAGTGTCATTTATCAGTAAAACAGTGTACGTAATTACGTAAATATACCACAGCAGAGCTGCAATTTTCATTACCAGTTAATCTGCTGATTACTAGTCCAAAACTCAAATATATATACACAAATATGTATACTATCACAAAATACAGAGAAAGGCAGAATCAAAAAAATGACTAAAACAACAAATTATAAAAATATTTCAATGGATAATTTAAACTCCATAACACAGTTACATAATAACCCATCGATTTTGTAAATTCTTCATCGTCTTTCTTGTCTTTTATGTTCCCCACAAGTCCATAGGAATTCCTGCTGTTAACCCAAAGCTAAGTGCGATTTTGTATTTCTTAATAGTCTAAATGCTACTTTAGATTGTTTTTGTAATTGTAAAAATAAGAATAAGGGGAAAATGGCTTTCAAAACACATCATAAAACCCTAATGTGCACTGTGCGCGATGACAAATTATTAATGCAGTGGTAACTTAACTCCAATGAGACGTTAAATAAAACAGATTTGCAGCTACTCGAGGGCAAAGCAAATCTGAGACATGTTTTTGCTTCAGTACACTAAAGCAGCTGTTCGTCACAGCTTTAATGCTGCAAATGTAAAAACCTCCATAATACAAATGAAGGATACAGGTGAGGTCCACGACAAGTAGCACCACTACACAAACCTTTTTTTTTTTTTTTTTTCTATTGCACCACCATGATCTAACCAGAATACAGGACAGAATACTGTCACATGGCACTGTCTGTAACCATAGAAACAGCTGTCTATCTGGACATAAACATCAGCATGACATCTAACCTCTCCAGGCACTGCCTCTGCGTCTCTCTCTTTCTCTCTGTATCTCTCCTGCAACCCGTCACGCCTCCTGCAGGAAATCTCATGTCAAAACAAAGAGCCTGGCTGACCTTTGACCCCTGCGTGTTTAGACGGCTCAGATGGACAGACCGATGTTATCACAGAGAGAGACAGAGAGCACAGCTGAGAGGAGACGTGGCATCACGACTTGCACGACAGTTGATTTAGGAAGCAAATAAGCTAAAACAGGGCAGATGATTGCAGCACAAAGGCAGCGATTCACGAACGTCTGCTAACATTTTTTAAAATCTATCTCTCTTCTTTTTTTCCGTGTGTGTTGTTTTGTATGTCATGCTTCCAGACCAGACTCCAACGCCAACCCGATTTTTGCAGAACTGTGAAGAGGTTGGTCTGTTCAAGGAAATAGAGGAGGAGTTTCTTCAAGCACAAGAAGAAGAAAAGAGCAAACAGGTAAAGTTTACGCAAACCTACAAACCAACATTGGGCAGAATTTATAGGCTTTTGGCTGAGGTTTGACTAAAAAGAACAGAAAGCAAGAATCATCACACAATGTTGACTTGTTGTGGCATATTGCTAATAGGTGTGTTTTTTTCTTGCAAGGCCTGTCAGGTTAGCATTTTGAGTGACACTTGAATGTGAGGGAGATAAAAGCAGTCAGACCCAATTAGACGACTCCAGATATCTGACCTGCTGCAAGGAAAGACACACCAGGCGATCACATTCTCCCCTGTAAATTAAACAGCTTCACATCAAATGCACGCACACACACACACGCACACACACACACACACCTAAAAACAAATGTATTCATGCAAGCGCGCATACACAACAAACAACACATCACCTCAGATCACAAAACACACACTGATTGAAAGCAGACACTGCCTTGTGAGTCCAAAGTGGTCCCAGCTGATTGTTGCTCCCACTTCTACCCACAGACGCTTCCTCATAATGGGCCGTCCTGTATGAACCAGCTCAAACCCCAGCTCCAGCTCCAGCACCCACATCCCCAACCACCGCTGCACCATCCCCAGACCCATCCGCTGCAACATCCCCAGTCTCATGGCACCATGATGGGCCCCAGCTGCAGCCTGGCTGCCCAGCAAGCTCTGTCCTCTTCCCAGTCCGGGTCAGTCATCACCCAGGCTCCTTCCACACTCACACACTCAGGGTGAGTACGGTCATACACAGAGACACCTAAATGTACATACAGTACTAGTTATTCTCTTCATCCCGGCACACACACATTTCCTTTTAATGTTGCCTTTTCCCACTTTTTTTCCCCTCTCCTTGTTCCTGTCTCGCCCATCCTGTTTTAGACATATTATAATTCATTCTGTCTGACACAGACTGGCATTTCCCCCTGCATAATTTATCACTGGGCTAATGAACTGAGAGAAAGGAGGGTTAAAAAAAAAAACATCAATTTACTTTGAGAACAAAGTAGTAGCAAAAAAGATGGAGAACCGCTGCATAACACCCACACAAACCCACTGACACTACCCACCCTGCCACCCAAACACCGCCTCTGTTATGTCTGTTAAGGCTCAGAACCAGACTGGAGTCTCTCAGCGCCTGTGCAGCGTCCACGGCTCCCTGGTTATCACCCAGTTCAGCAGACAGATTAGAGGAGTTCCTGTCTTTCATCTGACCAGCAGCTGCTCTTTCTCTTCCTGGCATTTCAGCTTTGGATTTGGACTTATAAAGACAAAATTTCTCCCCAGTTTTACTTACTTTAATTTATTATTTTATTTTAGCCATGTCACATTTAAATGTTTTAATTTATAATTTAAATTCCATATGACCTTAGGCAACAAAAACAGGAAGACTGTAGTTTATGAGACAATATAAATATATAATAATAATAATAAATATCTAACATGTCTATGACAAGATTCTGATAATTATAAGCATGTACAAATTATCATTATTATTATTATTTGTTCATCCAACAAAATAGAATTAAATGAAAACAAAAACAGTTTCATCATATTTTTCTCAAACTTTTTTCTCATATGCTTTTACTTAAATTAACACTTCAACTTCTTTCCCCCACTTCAGTTTTCACAGGCTTTTTTCTTTCTAATTGTATTTTGGACTACCACTTCTTTTCTTCCCTCAGTATTATAATTATTCTGAATATTTCAGCTGTGAGCACACTTAATTTTTTTCAGACGTGTTTTTTTTTTTTTTTTATTGTCTACTGGTCATGGTTATCACCCAATAAATGAAAATGAGCAGTTTTTTTATTACATTTGTGACACTTTGTCAAATGTTTTTTGGACATTTTATGCTTTTATTGGCGAGTAGACACTAAAGACAGATGGAAAATTATGGGAGAGAGAGAGTTCAAAAATGACATGCAACAAAGGTTCAAACCAGGATTAAAATACATGGTGAGGCCTTTAAACTTCCATGTCACCAGGATGCCTCACATTCGTAGCACTCGCCTTGATACCCAGCCCTTCTCTTATGCCTGACATTCAGTCTGACAACACATACTGTAGACAAACAAAGCCTCTAATACATGTTTATTAGATAAATCTATGGTACAGGAAATAAGTCAGTGATAATAAGCCCCAAACATCTGCCCGGGACCAGACAGGACATGACGGGACAATAGAGAGAGAGCTGTCAGTCAATTATGGCATAAATCAGTGCCAGCTGAAACCAGACAGCACATTAGTCAGTGAATCCATCTAAGTGTTGCTAAATGAACCATGGGTCGGATGTCTGACTGTTTCTCTTAATGTTTACCACCAGTTTCCGTAGCGACCTGGTCTCTTAGTGTCTGGCTGTTGGCCCGGTAGAACTGTTGTGGTTACGTTAGGAAATGCTGTTTTGGTTTGTCTGTACTTTGTTGTATGTTAAACGGGCCGCATACCCCAGATTCAGTGATGACATCATTGCCGATGACCTCAGCGCGGTCACGGAGGCCCACGCCGTCCGATTGGCTGAGGGCCAGAGCAGTTAGGTCAGCACATGGCACCCCGGGTCTCTACATCTCCCGCTGCGATCCATGAGCTTCTCTCCTGCCCCTCAAGCTGTCACTTTTTTCCATATCTGTTTTTTATTGTCACTTCTGTCACCTCATCATAATTTCCACTGTCATTACTTCACCTCAGACCTATGTTTACACCCTTTTGCTCGCATACAATAACATTATTTTTTGTTCTTTTAGGAGTTGGTTTACCCAGATTACAAAACAGCATACTCTCACTTACTTCTAGTGGTTTGGAACTATGCAGATAGTTATGTTTTTATGTGCTCACATTTTAAGGGTTCCACCACTGGGATCTCCTCCTCCACCCTGTTTTGACACCATGTAGTCCAATAAGAACCTCAAACCCGCCTTTCTTCTTTCTTTTTCTCCTTTCCCCGTGTTTCTCATGTGGGGTTTTGTTAACATAACACATCTAGACAAAACCTCACCTCCGATCTTCCTTCGATCTTGTGGCACCATACGAGTGCAAGAAGAAAAATTAAGCATTCAGTCCTGAGACACGTCCTGAGTGTCCAATATTCTGTCTTACTAGTATAATTTGACACGAACAGATTTTTGTCAAATAATAATTTGATGATTTGAAAACTGAGCCAGATTCAAGCGCAACAAATTGTATAAATAGTAATCAATTCAAATTAAAAAAGTAGCCTATCTGGAAGGAAAACTACCAAATCTAGCAACACTGCCAGTTCACAGTGAGATTATCCAAAGTACTTCCTAACAAGACACATGGCTTATGTTGGGGTGGAGGCAGAAATCTCTGAGACATCTAAGAGTGAGTCAGAAAATGTGTTTTTTTTCCACCAATTTTGGGCGAGTTGATCCTTTAAAGTCACAGATCAAGTCAATTAGTTCTAGTAGATTTGAACTTAATCCCTCTGCCATACCCGCTTTGATTTATGTCATCTATTTATCCATTCCTCGTCTACACGTTGACCTTTTTTAACCATGTCCATCTATCTCATTCTCACTTCCATCTGCCACTAGGACCTGGTTATAAATGTTTCAAAATGCAACTCTCTCTGAACCCGGATCAGTGAAACTGTAGCTGCGGATAGCTCTCTGGCATGACCCGACGCTCTCTCTCTCTCTTTGTGGCTGACCACAGGCCAGTTCCTGGGCCGCTGTCCTCCCTCCTCCACATGCGGAACAGACACAGACAACCGCTGCCAGCCTCCTTACCTGGCACCCTGCCAGACCCCGCCATGCAAGGGGCATCTGCTCAGCACATGCCTGTGAGTATTAAAGGCCAGCTACTCACACACATACATTTCCATTCAGACATGCATGCATTATTACTTATAGATGCAGGTATAGTGGGCAAAGTGGTCAAGATCCCCCAAGTTAGAAATATTCATGGCTGACAGAAAAACTCACTTCACTCTTGCGGATGAATTAATCAAAAGTGTCAAACTCCTAATGGATGTGACCTTGCGAGGAACTCTTTATACTTGGGGTTATGTATGTACTGCAGTTTTTTTTCTTGTCATGGTTGAAAGGTTATTTCTGTGTCAATTTTTTCCCTTCTCCAGATAGAGAAGCAGATGTCATGTATAATGGGTATACCAGGCCCTTTACACAACCCCTCCTGTTCCTCGCCCCAGGTACTGAGCAGTGAGCTTGAAGCAATGATAGTTTCTTCCTGTTCTTTTGGTTCATTCTTTCTGCTCTGCTATTCGCATTATACTCTCTCAAAGGCTGTCTGTACGAGCACACCGCATATTAGAATTTATGACAACATAAAATGCGTGCACACTATGACCACACTTTTAAAGACTGATAGAAATGCCGTTTTTGAGTGAGTCAGTTGTGAAGCAGTCAACGAATAGTTTGACGTCTTGGGAGATAAACTTATTTGCTTTCGGCCAAAGATGTAGTTAAGAAGATTTATTTGTACAGTGATGATGATGATGAAGCTACCGTAAGCAGATGGTTAGCTTAGTATAAAGACTGGAAACAAGGGGGGAAACAGTTAACCTGGCTCTGTCTAAAGGTAACAAAAGCTGCCTACCAGCACCAATAAAACTCACAAATCTACCTGCTGTATCTAAAGCTGGGGTCAACAATGCGAATCCAATAAATCTTTTGTCTTTTTGTCAAATTCAGAGAATATCTCCTGTTTGTACACAGCCGTGGCTCTGTAAATGGGAAACAAACAGACTATGTACCATTCCAGCCATTCCATGCTAGTTGTTTCCAGTTTCCAGAGACAAATATGACAGTGGTACCAATCTACTCAACTAACTCTGCAAACATTGAGTCTTCAAAAAGCGAATAGTTCCCAAAATGCTGAACTATTCTTTTAAATTAGCTTGATTTCACTCTTCTCATCTCTACTTTAAATTAAAGCCACAAAACAACACCCTGCCTCACATTATGCCTTTGGCTTATTCCTTTCTAATCAGGACGGATAGGAAACAGTGTGTAGAGTGTAACTCTACACTTAACACACACACACACGCACGCACGCACACAGGTCCATACCACAGGAAGTCACAATCTACACGCTCCTCTTGGCTTTCTTGGTTGTTTTATTTTCCTTGTGTCAACATGCTCTCAATCTACCCCCTTGTAAATTTTACATTTCCTCTTTCCAGGTACATGTAGCATGAATTGTTAAATATTTGTGTGCTATCAAAAGCAACTTCAAAGGGAAAACTGTGAAATCACACACACACACACGCTCGCAGGTTATGACTTCATATGCAGAGCTTGGCAAATGAAAAGTGGTTTCAGGTTGCAGAGCCACTCAAGGCGCAGGTTCAAATCTGAACCGCTCTTCGTCCCTTGTTTGAACACACTCATACCCACACACACACACACTTCTTTTCTAGACCATTTTTATTCTAGCCTTGTAATTTAGTCTCACCAGGTGGTGTGTTTTGCATTTCTAAGGTGTGAAACAAGACTCTGCTTCTGTAAAGCCACAGACGCTTTATTAACATGCCTTCATTGTACAGTAACCCCGTGCTCAGCCGAAGTGGAAAAGTAAACGTTTGACAAGTGGTTCAGTGTTTCATGTACAGTTTCGTGTCTTCATTCACTGATCCCTCCAGACAGAAATATCAACGCGGTGTGTCATCCAGTCCAAGGAGACCCATGATGTAATCACAGGCCCCAGTGTCAGGGTGTTTCTATGTAGTAAACAGAGCTGAAATACTCGTGTCCCATCCTGTTCAGTGTGTGCGGCTGTGCGTGTGCGTTTGACTGGCAGCCTGGTAAAGCTGGCACAGACAGCTCAGTGACCTCATCCTTGGCACTCGCTAAATGTACTCCCTTTTTTCAGCGCTGAATGGTTGAAGGGGGGGGGAAAAAAAGTCTGTTTCTTCTCTTAAAGAAATATTGTGTAACAGGGAACAGATAGCAATATTGCCAGGGAGATGGGGTGATGTCATGCTCTAAACATGACCTCTCCCTCTCCACTGCTGAGTGTAGGAGAAAGGTGAGATGAGGTTTAATTTAGCTCTTACAGTCTGTTTAGTCAGATGATACGAGGGGATGATAAAGTGTGAAGGTATCGAGCTGCAGACGGCAGCATTTATTAGAACACATTATCCCTCTTATCTACAGTTGTCTTCACAGTTGGGGATGATCAGGACAAATGGTGATGACGGAGTGAAATGTGGGATTGTGTCTGAGAGCGAATTATCATTATGATTTTGAGACATTTTGTTACATAGAGGTAGGACACTGTGGGAACGCTCTATTTAGAGCTGTTTGAGCTGAAGTGACCTGCAGGTTAGGAGCTTATCTGCTGTTACTAATTTAGCTGGTGTTGGTGGTCGAACACACCCGCCCACTCTGGGAGAGATGGAAAATGTTTATGTATAACCACGAGTACTTCATATATGTTGAGTTTAGTTGAACACGTATCAAGCAAACATGGTTTTGTGGGTGGACATAGTGGCAATAATAAGCAGGATTTAAATGAAACATAGTATATAAAATATAGTAAATATAGTAATATAGTAAGAAATATGTGCATTTGGAATTTATGTTTCATATCAAGATACTTATGGAAACAAATAAATAAATAGGGGAATACGTTGGAATAAGTCATACAAATAATCCTGTATTATCTTTCCAAAGGGAACTTGTAAAAGGACAGGTTGTCCTCAAGGGAGTTAGTTTTTTTTCTCAGTTTCCTGAATACAACCAGAAACTTCACGAATGATGTAATATGTTGTCAGGAATATGGAATATTGAGGAGATCTGGACTTTGTCTCGTCGCAAGGGGTTCGGTGTATTGTTGAGAGTAGAGGAGAATAGAGTCGGTTAAAGGGAATTGAAGAGGTGATGTTTAAGAATTTTAGAGAGTGAAAATCCAAACCGTTTCGTAGGCCTTATTTCAAGTCCAGTGACACGATGGCGATGTCAGAAGCCCTTTCATGCTCAAAATACAAATCTGATCATAATACAACATGCATTAGAAAATGATTCAACTGCCCAAAAGTGGCCAAAGTTAGTCTAAAGTTGCCACAGGTCCTGCCAACTACAATAGGACTGTAGTTGGCAGGACCTGTGGCAAATTTAGACTAACTTTGGCCTCGAAGACAGTTTGGAAAAGTTTGTTTGTCCGTAAAGTCTTTAATTATTCTTCATAAAATTGATGTTAAACTCTTAAAAGTGTTCATAGAACTCCATCCCAAATCCATCTCAAAATACCCTCAGAAAATGTTTAGCAACTAAATTTCACTTGCCATAAATAATAACCACAAAAACTGTAATAACAAGTTCCTATTCAGTGTAATTGGGGTCTTTCTTTACTCTATTTATCCCTGCTTGCCGAGTTGAAAAATGCAATCGCTCATTTTCCTATGTCCACTTATACCAGATCCTTGGGATATCTGAGAGTTAAATTTGGATGTCTGTAGCATTCCTAGAGGCCAAACTCAGAAGGAATGTGCAGTTCAGACAAGAGAAGGATGTGAAAATATACAAGTTATAATGAGGACGTCAATTACCGAGCCCCCCCCCCCACGTGTTTTTGTTAAAGAAATGGCGCAAACAGCTCTTTGTCTCGGCCTCACATCTTGAGTAATGCTAAAAGGAGCTTTTGTACATTAAATAGTAGAAAAAAGTTGATATTTAATTGAAAGCTGCCTTAAGCTGTAACCAGTTAAACTCCTGTAAATGGGCCCAGACATACTGACTAATGTTTTCGTGTTTAAATGTTTCTGTAACTTCAAATGCTTTGTCTTTTGGCCTCCACACAGAGATCCAAACAGACGCTGGGTCATCATTTCCAACAGCACCACCCAGGAATGGTCGGCATCAACAACCCCGTGACATCCATGGGTCACATGATGGAGATGATGTCGCAGCGTCATCAGGCTCCTCCACTACAGCACCACCATCATCCTCATCACCATTCACAGCTTCCGGCTCCGCCCCTCACCTACCAACAGCGGTGCCACGCACCACCTCCGCAGCATCTGGGAAACACCCACGGCCACCAGCTTCACCAGTCAGCGAATGCACCGCACGCTCAGGCTCACCAATCACCGCCTCCCCATCTGCACCAGGGCTCGCCTCCTGCACCTCCCCTGTCTGTTTCAACACAGGTATGATGTTTTATACTCACCGATCAGCTCGGTGACGTTACACCTGACCTCTTATTCCTGCATTCAGCCACAGTGAGGTTACTTTTAAACTTCTGTTTGCAGTTATCACCAGTTGCACAACAGATGCAGCCCTCACAGCAATCCCACTCCCAGCATGCAGTGCAGGCAGTTGGTAGCTGCAGCGGTGGGGGAGGAGGAGGAGGAGGAGGAGCAGGAGCGGGAGGAGGTGGCAGCCGTCGCAGGAGGACAACAGAGCATGACCCCGATGAGCGAAGGCAGAAGTTTCTGGAGCGTAACCGGGCTGCAGCCACACGCTGCCGACAGAAGAGGAAACTGTGGGTGTCGTCGCTGGAGAAGAAAGCCGAGGAGTTGACGCATACAAACCTGCAGCTACAGGTGGGACACGCTCTGACAAGTACACACACACACACACACACACAAACACAATCTACAACCTCAAGGATACTTAGTGTTTCTCTGTGTGCTTCCAGAACGAGGTGACGTCGTTGAGATCAGAGGTGGGTCAACTGAAGCAGATTCTGCTCACCCACAAGGACTGTCCTGTCACCGCCCGGCAGAGAGAGTCACAGGGGTACCCCAGTGAGTAAAAACCCGTACCCTGCACCCCCCTTCTCTAGAAATCTCACCAGCTTTTCCAGGCGCCTGACACCAAATCATCTCCATCCGCCACTGAGGGTATAATTCAGATACCTTACACCTTGTATGGGCACATAAGGGAGTACCCCATGGGTACCATTACGTCAAACCACCCTTCAACACACACAGGGTCCTTAAACTGCATCATACTGAGTGCAACTGAACAGCACTTAGAGAGTAAAAACTCTGCTTTTAACCCCCATTGTCTCCAAATATTGGTACATGCACTTTTATTCCTATGGAGAGCCAATCAGGGGAAAGCACTGCACTCTTAACTCTCCACTTAAAGGGATATATTTTGTCATTTTTCATGCTCATTTAATGAACCAGACCTTGATGGTATTTCAAATACTCTGGAGTGCGATGCAATATTCTCGCAGTGGCTACTTTGCCTTGCATGAAGCTAGCTTGCAACAAAATGCAGACCATGCCCATCTTGCACTCCAGGCAGGCTAAAGTTAACGTTCAATAATAACTGTCCTGTATGTGACTGCAAATAAAAGATATTAGAAATACTGCACCTTGTGGCTTAAATGAAAGCAGCCATTATGTTTTATTAAGTGTTGAGCTTCGGAGAACAAAGATGGATGCAATATTGGCATGTGTTATATTCGTATATTTCTATTGTTGTCTTTTTACCTGTATTTGTTAAAATAAAAGAGATATTTTCCTTTAAATCGGAGCTGTAGTGGCTTTTTCATTCATTTGCATGCTCACAAACTCCGCTCACAGAATGGACAATCCACACAGGATCAGTGTCTTTGATTTGACAGCTGTCTCTGTGTCCAGCTGCAGGGGTGAGCCCAGGAGGAAGTCCCACCCCTGTAGGTCCTGGCTCTCAACTGCAGGCCATCCAACACAACAGCATCTCCACCTCCTCGACAAGTGGAGGCGACACGGGGCACGACCCCCAGCCTGGACGCTAGCCTCCACCATATAGAAGAGGGATGGCTGAATCGTACCAGACTGAAATATCTTTCTGTCGTAACCACACTTAAGTGTCACTCGGCTGTGGAGCCGTGTCCCTTTATATTGTAGATGAAATACTGAACTGGATAGGTGAATCTATAAATCCACTTGAACACTGAGATATTTTTCAAGATTATTCTCATCTTTTCTGGCTGGAGAGGAGACCAGAACCACATACTGATACATTTCCATAACAGGTGCAAAAATGACCTTATTTGAAAGCCTTGTTAAAAACTGTGATGGTTACATGGCAACTGGATCCTGTGTATATTCAGAAAATGTCTGTTTCTGTTCACAGCAATCTAACCATTGCCTGCTACCCACTGACTATGCACATACACAATCATAATACATATTTTGGGTATCTTTTGCTCTTATGTCTTGCACTAATTTTGAAAAAAAAAAACAAAAAAACAAAGCCTATATATTAGTTTTATATTTCTAACTGAGCATCTGTGAGTGCGCACCGTAAGCCTTCTCTTTGATGCAGAAGCAGCTCGTCAAAACTGTACTGTATTTTTCTACAAATGATTCATACTAAGACAAGAAAAAAAATGTTTAAATCAAACCCACCTCTGTCTTGGAAAGCCATTTAATACATGATTGTATCGTATTTCCTTTCAGGCACTTTCTTCTAACTACCCTAAGACACTAAACAACTCTAAATCTGCACCACGTCCCACGTCAGTTGAATAAAAAAAACATTTATTCTGGTATATCCTTGTGTTTTTTTTCTTTTAATACGCTTTTTCATGATTTAAAATCTGACAAATTATTTTGACACAGTAAGCCTGTGGTTTTGAGTAAGGACTTAATAGTTGTCAGTCTGTTTCTGTACATACAGTACGGTCTAGTCTGCCATCTAGTGACTGGTTTTGTTAGTGGTAGTTGACTGTAATAACTGGAGTGGTTAAGGCATACGTATTTCTTAATATATAATACACAAAAACACATCTGGAACTGCATTTTGTCTTTAATTTAATGTTCAATTTGTCTGACTGTATTTACCATTAGAAAAGTGTCCCAGATTTTAGGACTTGAAATTTAAGGATTTCAACCAGCTCTTCAGATGGTTTTTATATCTAAAAGCTTTCTGTTCAGACATCTTGACCGTCTGGCGATATAAAAACTGCTTTGTGTGCATGCATGTGTAGTTTTTACATGTGTGTTTGTACGGGTGTCTGTGATTTGGACTAAGTGTAGGAGGCACTCCACCCTGTCTACTCAAACAAAAGGACTGCTTAACTATTGCCAGACCTCATCTTGACACGCATGCAAAAGAAGCATGGATGCACATGCACACACACACTTACTTACTCTTACATGCTATTGCTATTATCTTCCCCACCCTCACCTTCCTCTAATGCAATTATTGTCAGTTGCAGAGGAAAAAAAGTCTCATTATAAAACAATATATATGGTTAAAGCCAGTATTACTGGTAAAAAGTTAAAAAAAAAAATGTCACAGCCACAAGCCAAATGATTGTATTTCTGAGCAGCCTGAGTAGCCTGGCCTTCTTAGCTGAGTCATATTATGACCACGTCACAAGAGTCACAATAAAGGGTGAAATGCTGGAGTTCAAGAGGTCAGAGCAAGTAATATTTGTGTGAATGAGTATCTCATGTTCATCAGTGTATATATAGAAAATAGAAAAACAGAAAATCCCCTTGTGCTCCACATAATCAGTGGCTTGTGTAAGAGGTATAGTAATATCGATTATAGAGGTAAATTGTCTACAAACACTCAAATGACAAATCAGTCACATTGTTGGGGATTTTACTTCTTCATGTAATACAAAATTATATAGAAAGGTATAAAACATGATAGATAAGATACAAAACAAGTGTTTTTTTTCCTGCCAACCAGCAGCCATCATTACATACTGTACAAATATGAGACAATATGATGTCTGTGAACTCGATAATAGCACCATAGTTGAAATCAGTGATCAGTCATTCATACTTACACACTTACACAATCGAAACACACATTTAGAAACACTCACAGGTGCAAGGAAATGAAAGAGGAAAGGCGCAAAGCAGGAAGAGGAAGTCAGAGGGATTGGACTTCCTCTGGTGTCTGAAAAGGCACTGATGAGCTCAGCTGTTTCTTTTGTCACTCTAAAAGTTTTGTTGTGGTCAAATGAAACACAGAATAAGAACAAAGTGGCGGGATTGAGGACTTGGATTTGTTCACAGCCACAAACACATTCATGTTTTTAATGTGACACTGCACTTCCTGTTTTAAAGTGTCATGTTTTCATAGTCCTAGTCAGAAAATCTCTGCATGTCACTGTCTCTGCGAACACTGCTGCTGTCCAGAAAACGGTCACAAGGGAACTCAATGAGGTCCCCTTCCTCTAGGGGTGCAAGTCGTGCTGGACGACTGCTCTGGTAGCTGGTGAAGTCAGTGGACACTGAGGCGGTCGCCATGGTGGGACGAAACTGACGCCTGGTGGAGTACATGTGCCGGACGTGCACGGCGGACTTCCTCTTCTGCAGCCTCCTCTTCAGACTCCTCCCCAGCCAGACACCGCCAATGACAAGAAGCAGTACAGCATTCCCAGCCAGCGTGGCCACTGTCACCAGCTGGAGGTCAGAGGTCAGCGTGCCTCCATTGCTGAACCCCTCAGGTAGAGTGACCAGCCCTGCGCAGTGGTCACGGGGTGCAACTTGACACACAGATCCTCCGACCACTCCTTCCACGCAGACCATGTAGGTCACATCTGAGCTGAGTTCTCGAAGGGTTACAGAGCGAGCTGTGCCACGAGTGTAAACAAAGCGGGGGAAGCGATCTGGAGTGCCAAACCTGTCGAACAGAATCCGGTAGTGGACTTCATCTAGGCCAGGCCCAAGTCCTGGTGTGTAGCGGTGATGATCCTTGGTGGTCCAGTAGACGGTGACAGTACTAGATGTCACTTGATCCACTGAAACATTGGTGATGAAATGGCGGTTAAACAAACAAGGATCTGTGATTACAGTGAGCCCCTCTACCTGATCTGACCTCAGAAGATCAAACTTTTCTCCTGACTGGGCCAGAGAGACGGTGGTGAGCCCTGTGTTCAGATCACTGGTGTTTCTGTCCTGGATTCCAGCGTGACCTGATGTGGAAATAATTGGTGGATCAGTTCTGGAAGTGATATGTGACCTACGTCTCCCTTTGGCACGTTTCCCATCTGCCTCTCCGGCAGGTCGTGACCTTGGGCTGAGCAAGTCTTTCTTTGGTTTCTTTCTTTCAAGTGATGAAGACGGTGCAGCCACCTCTAGACCTCCTTGGTCTCCCTGGATTTCCACCTCCTCCTGTCCCTCTCTCTTCCTTTTATCTCCCTCCTTCCTAATTATCACCCCTTCCCTGTCACCCTGTATCAAACCTTCCTCCTCCACCGGGTCTTCTTCACCTCTCTCATCCTGCTTTATTGCATCTGCCTGTATCGCTTCACCCTTTACCTTTACCAAGACACTCCCTCCCCGGCTCTCCTCAGGCCCAGCTTGGCTCCTACACAAGTGGGTCAAGTTCCCGAGGGGCTGCAGCTGGGAGCTGTTCACATAGTCCAGATATTTCCCTCTCAGAGTTGCTGGGTGATGACATTGCACAAAAACAGTCAATAATTTGCCCTGAGAATGAGCAGCAGTCATCCATCTTTTCAGCTCCTCCAGGCGACAGTCGCACGTCCAGTTGTTGCCATGGAGATCCAGGTCGTAAAGCACGTTGTTGAGGGCAAAAATGTCCCCGGACAAACTGGTGAGCATGTTGTTCTTCAGCTTCAGCACCCTCAAATGTTTAAGTTGCGAAAAAGCCAACGAGTTCACGCTGGAAATCCGGTTGCGACTCAAGTCAAGCTTCTCGATGCTCTCCAGGGAGTCGAGGAGACCCGCGGGGATTTCCTCCAGCTCGTTGCCGTCCATCAGGAGCTCTCTGAGGCTCGACAGCCCCTTCAGAGCCCCGCTGTCCAGGTGAGAGATTCTGTTGTTGCTGAGGGACAGTGTTGACAATTTTTTCAGATTTTGGAAGACGTGTTTTCCGACGTACTGGATTTCATTTTCAGACAGCAGCAAAGTTGTCAAAGCCCTGAGTTGGGAAAAAGTGAGGGCATTACGCACGACTGACTGCTTGTTGTGGGCAAGGTTTAGAAAGCGCAGGTTGGTGAGTTTGGAGAAAGCGTTTCTGTGAATATTCTGCAGTTTGTTGGATTCCAGATGGAGATAATGAAGATTGGACAAACCTTTAAAAACAGAGTCCTGCAGAACTTCAATTGAGTTGCCATCCAGGCGCAATTTCACAAGATTATCCAAATTGGCAAAGAGCTCCGGAGTGATTTTCTTAATGTCATTATTATTTCCATAGAGAATAGTTAATTTCTTCAGGGGTTGTAAAGTCCCCGCAGGAATATTTGATAAAAGATTATGTCCCAAGTACAGCTCTTCCAACTTGGAGAGTTTCTCAAACGCTTTTGGCTGAATGGTTTGTATTTGATTGTACTGTAAATTCAATCTCACTAGGTTACTGTACCGTGTGAAGTCGAAGGCAGAGATGTTAGCGATGAAGTTACCTCCAAGGCTGAAGATCAGCACCTCCTCGGACACTCGCGCGGCGGGTTTCGGCACAATGCGCAATCCGCGGTTGGTGCACATGAGGTGCTGCGGGTGTTGACAGTCACAGCGGTCGGGACAAAAGTTTGTCGCCGGTGAGGAAGAGATGATGCCATTGAGAGCCAGCAGGAAAAAGCATATCCCCGCCAGGAAATTGCCGGTATCCATTCCCACAGCGCGGCTGGCACAGCCAGAGGCTGATGCGGCATTCGCTTTGTGTTGTTCAGGTGCAGTCGCCCCTCTCCTCTCTCATGGACTCGTCCATAATCCACTTGTTGCTCTGGAAAGTGGAGAGAAAAGTGCTGCACACATCAAGCACACAGCCGCATCACACAGCAGCATCATCTATAGAGCAAATTAATTTGTGCAGCGCGCTCTGAGGAAACGCTCACATCCCCAGTAAAGCCTCCATCCCCCCAAGTGGTCATCTGCTGCGAATTACAGAGTTCCGCAAAAAAAAAGAGTAGAGTTCAGGCGCAGAGTGCGCTCACACACTCACTCACACACACACACACACACCGAAGTAGTCCCTCCCCCGCAACTCCGCGACCCTGCCAAAAACAGATGTGCACACAGTCTTGACGCACGAGATCCAGAGCTTTGTGCGCGTGCACGCAGGTAATCAAACGCACACACACACACACACTGCAGAGAGAGAGAGAGAGAGAGAGAGAGAGAGAGAGAGAGAGAGAGAGAGAGAGATTGAGAAACCCTTTGACCGAGTTTTCTGCGCGCCCCCACAGCCACCGGGGGTCTGAGATCTGGATCGGATCCCTGGTATGGACAAAGCAGACAGGAAGATTTCCTTCCCACGGAATCCCTGGAGAACCACTAAGTCTTGGATTCCCTCGCGGCAGGGTGCAAACAGAGCAAGTCACTCATAAAATAAGTCTAACAAAACACTTCACATTCATTTTGTCATCGGTTTTGATAAGATATGAAAAATGATCATTCATAAAACAGCTGTAGTGAATGGATTCCGCTCGCCAGAGGACATTAAATCTGAACACTGCACACACAAAGTGAGTAAGTAGAAGCTACAATAATCCACGCATCAACAGCCCTCTGTACAGTCCAACGCCATCATCATGCAGCTTAACTGTAATTTAGCCTACCATTCTCTCATTAACGCGCCTTGTGTTGCCTTGTGTAGCCCATAAGGAGCACAGATGGTTCACATTTGCAGATGAGGAATTTGGGTGAAGTGTGTGTTAAGACTGACGAGGAGAGGTGCCAAATCTGAGTTAAAGATCTCCGACTTGAAAGTGGGGAAATAAATGTAGGGTGAGTGGAGCATGTGAAGATTTTGTGCAGACTTTTGTGCCGAGTGAGGAATGATTATCTGCAGTGTACATGAAGCACAGTCTGAAAGGGATGCGGGGTTACTGCCAAGACATCTGCACATTTATGGCACATGAGGTAGACCCACTGACATACACATTCACACAGTTTAGATCAGTGGTTCCCAACCTATTTTGAGTGATGTTACCTCCTGGAGTCCTATTAGATGAGCTCAAGTACCACATTTTGAGTGTCAAACTTCATTTTCCTGCATTCTGGTGAAACCAGTCAGTCGTCAGTTTCTAGAAATGTAAGGCTCTCAGGCATTCTGTACTGCTCTCAAATCTATATTCTCCTTTAAACCAACCTTTCTCATTTGATTTTATCCCTGAGTCAACGTGCATGGAGACATCTTCTGTCTGCCTCTTTTGTCTATTGTCTGGGGAAGTACCCTCTTTATGTGTTGCATGTGTTCTAACATTTGGCTGCATCCTCCCGCCGAAATATACGCTGTGTTAAGCTACTGGGGCAGCAGTAGCTCACTCTGTAAGTCCAGTATGAACCAAACTATGGACCAAAGTATTGAAGGTGGACTGGTAGCTGGAGAGGTGCCAGTTCACCTCCTGAGCACTGCTGAGGTGCCCTTGAGCAAGACACAGAACCCCCTAACTGCTCCCAGGGTGCCGCTCTGTGTGTTTGGTTGTATTTTGGGCAAAAATGCATCCCCAGTTCTATTCTACTTCAACTGTTTATCCATCACTTTAACTATCAGTTTAACACTTTAAAGTGGTTTAATCATTGCTTTCAGCTAGCTGTTTAAACTGTTTATTTGTTGCTGTTAGCTAACATTTTCAAGCATAGACTGTATATGGTGATAGACAACATGTCTCCACTTCCTCCCACTGTACAAAACTGAAGTCATATACATCCCAGAGATGGTTGCTGCCATCTTGATGTCATTCAAAGTCGTATGTGCAGGAGTAGAAGGTCCCACCAGTAGCCTACACCCGACTCAGTCTCAAGCAGGGCTCAAGCTGTCGATCATGACATGAGAGCAGCATCAAATGACATATTAAAACAAAAGTAAAATGAACACTTGAACATATATCAGTGTGATATGACTGACCTAAAAATGTACTCCGCTATCGAAGGGAAAGGATGGGGTTTATGACCTATAGTGACCGATACTACAGCCACCCACCAGGGGGTGATCCAGATGTTTTGGCTTAACTTTTCAGGGGAGCTGTCAGGTTGTCCATTTTTATATGCAGTCAGTGATTTCGAGTGTTTATCCATTACTTTTGGCTAAGTGTTTCAGTTGTTTATCCACTAGGCTACTGACTTCTCTGCTCACTCGCCAACTAGGTTTCACACACCCTCTATTGCGACACGTGACGTAAATGTCTACGAATAGAGATTTGTCAACCATGGGAAAAATAATCGGTCATAACTCACTCATGCACACAGTCACACACACATGCAACTTCCCTTGAGAAGAAAGTGATGCAATGGTTTCCAGAGCTGAGCTAATGGGTGAGCTAGCTCCTTGCATTTCAAGCACAGCGCAAAAGCCCCAAACGTGCTCCCCGATTGGCCTCATTCTCATGCATATCTGTTGGTAGACATCATTGTCAGGCATTATAGCTCTGTGTATGAGTGAGTGTCTGTGTATGAGAGACGAAGAGAAATACAACCCCTGGGGAAGCCCCCTCTCTGGGAGGTCATTTCCTGTCTGACTGTTTCTCCATAGTATCCCCCCCCCCCCCCCGTATCCGTCATTCTAGTCTTTCTTTCTCTGTCTCTGAGGAACACACACATTGAGAAAACACTCAGAGATTTAGCCTCAGACACAGTGGTACCAGTCCAGTTGTTTTATTGCACAAGCCTGGTCTATGTCAGAGTTGAAAGGAATACACAAAAGATTTCATCGGCGTAGATTGGCTTTCACATCAGACATAAGTTAACTTTAATGTAACATTTGGAGGAGGATAGGGGTGAGGGATTCATTCCCAAGAGAGCTCAGTGTGTAAATGAGATGGGCAGATAGAATGAAAGATGGAAACAGGGTACGAAAAGATAAAAATAATCTGAGGAAAGTGAGAGCAGGGGGTCAGAAAGAGGAGGGAAGTAAGTGCAGTGTTAGACCGATGTAGACAGAGATTGTTGTGAGGGAAAAAGTGTTGTGGGGTTGACCCAGATTCTCAGAGAAGCTGGCACAATAGGCAGCATTGAGGACCCCGCATAGAGCTGTCTGCCGCTCTGCCTGCACACAATAAAAGGCTGCAGACTGGTTTCACCAGCCCATCATCTCATCACCTCTCTCTCCTGCCAGCGGGCCTCTTACCGTCCAATCACCCGGCCATATGACATTTCAGTGCCTCAGCACTGAGACAGTGTCTGCAGGAAAGAAACCTAATTCCATCAAGGGAAGAGAGACAGAGAGAAGGGCTTGTATATCTGTCTGCACCTGAGCATGCCTGTTTCATTGGACGGACAAACTTGAGTGTGCATGTGTGTGTGTGTGTGTGTGTGTGTGTGCGGGAATGTATGTCTGCATGAAATAAATGAAATCCAGGTCAGCGCAGGTGAGCTTGTGTGTGCGTGGGCATGTAAATGAGCAATTTGTGACTTTTCATATTTGTACTCCGCTATATTTCAAAAGGAGACATTGTGCTTTTAGGTGTCCAAAGTCCAAACTTTGAGGTGCACTAAAAAAATCCACAGTGGAACAAAAAAGTAATATGAACACTAACTTCCCACAATGCAACATTCTATAGATTAGATTAGATTAAGTCGCTCAACTATACACTTTACATTCTACAGTGTGTTCCGGGGGTTGCCACTGTATCACATAATCTTTGTCAGCAGATTAGGTATGTCAGCTGTAGGTATTCAAACAACTTTAGATGTTTTACTGTAGTTTCTACAGTTAAGACTAAACTGTCACACTAAACTTTTAAGTGAGTATGGATGAACAGTCCTAAATGTTCTCAGAAGAGAGAAAAGTTTCAACTTCAAACTTGCTGATGAGGGCTGTGCACTATGGTTGAAAGCTCCAGAAACAAGGGAGTAAGTGGATCCTGAGTGAGGACTGTTTTGTCTTGTATTGGAGTTCAAACTAACATTTAGCAGTTCAAACACAACCATATGATGTTAAAATGCTGCTCAGATTAGTGCATTGAAAATTCAACATTGTGACCTTTGTCTGGAATGAGAACTTTTTAATGCTGAGGTGCATTTTGTTGTTGATACTTTGTTGGAATGCAAGTTTAATTGATGGTACTCCTTCCAAAAGGAATTCTTAAGTATGCTTATTTACCTTCCTGGCAAGAGTCAGATGAAAAGATTGACACCATTCACATATCTTTATGGTAAATCAAAAGTTCCTGTCAGCAGCTGGCTAGTTTAGCTTGATACACAGACTGCAATCAGAGGAAAGAGCCAGCCTGGCTCGGTCCAAAGGTAATCAAATCCGCCTTACCAGCACCTCTAAAGCTCATTAATTAATGCATTATCTCTAGGCTCCAGGCCAGGCTAGCTGTTTCTTCCTTTTTCCAGTCTCTATGCTAAGCTAAGCTAACAATCTCCTGGCTTCCTCATCCAGCCCTTGTCAAGAAAGCCAATGTTGCCAAAGCCAATGTCTAACAATCCCTTTGACAGATGTGAGTACTTTTCCACAGCTGGTCTTTAGTCAAATATTGTTTAATCCATATCTTCAAATGAATAAATACACTTAAAAAGTTCTGCTAAAAATATGCTATATCTTATCATGCCATGACACATTATTCATACAAGTTGGTGATTTAGTAATAACACATTCTAGCACACGTATACACATAGGACTATATATACATATATATATATATATATAAAACACAGTAGGTGATACTCTTGAAGTGTTCATTCATCATGTATACTATGCATATGGACGCATGAAAATTCACACACAGAACAGGGCTGACATTGTAAAGGACTAATGAGCCCCATACAAAGTCACAAACTTGCAGGATGTTGTGCTTGTGGAAACATGTGCATCCTATTGTATCTCAGAATGCACGGCATCTCAGCGGCTGACTTTTCCCCGTGGGCCTAACATATATCAGAGAGTCGGTCCGTATGGGACACGGCCTGGTAAAGTAACACTATGAAACTAGCACATGTCTGTGGCTTATCATAGTGATCAGAGTAAAGGATGGGCCGCAATGTTGATTAGCAGCAGCTTTGTTCCTCAGATTAGCCCTCCAACGGAGCTCTAATCAATAGGAAGTAGTTCAAACTAATAACAGATTGTCCCTGTGTGTGGCAGATTTGGAGAATGTATGTGTGTGTGTGCTTGTTTAGCGGCATGTATGAGTTCCTTTGTGCAAAGCAAATGGAAGGAAGAGAGGCAATGAGGAGGTGGGATTGTGTGTGTCTGTGTGTGTGAGGAGAGTTTACATGAGCAACAGCTGCTGGGACCATTAACTGCTTCAGTTAGAGGAGAGAATCATAGAGCTAGTCCATGCTCACACACATTAACTGTGTGTGTGTGTGTGTGTGTCTGTGTGTGGCTGTATGTTTGTGAGTGGATGAGTGAGTGTGTTTATGCACTTAGAGGGAGATGGTGAAAGAGACTCTATCCCCTCTGCGCAACGTGTCTGCGACTGAAATGTCGCTGTGAGCAGAGATTGAAGACGCCCTGTATAGTGTACGTTGCACAGAAGTGCAGCCACACTATAGCTGCACCTAAATGGATATAAATGATAGAGCAGGATAGAGTCAAGGGAACACCTGGGCCCCATCCACATTCCCACTGCTCCTCTGCTCAACTCCCACAGTTGGTTCCCATCGAGGGAAGCAGAAATGGAGATCAAGATGGAGGGAGAAGCGGAGGAGACAAAGTTGTAGCGAATGAAAGACAGAAAAATTCTCAACTAGTAATCACTTCACGTAAAGAATAACAATCTCTTTGGAGCAAAAGAGCATGTCACAAACATCTGGCACTCTCAGAATGCACTGTGGACTCCTTGGCTGATTGCAACAACACAGGCACATCATGCAATGTGGGAAACGAATTTGCTTCGGCATTCCTTTCTGCTTTGGGAGAGCGTCGACCTCCCGGGGTCATGTTTTGTCGTTGAGACCAATATGTCGAGTAGAGAGGGAGAGAGAGAGAGAGAGAGAGAGAGAGAGGAGAAAGGGTGGCAGAACTTTCAGGGTTTCAGTCGACCCAGTGATAGTTTAAAAAAAAAAAAGGGAGGGAATAGAGCAGGCAAAAGGAGGAAGGGAGGTAGTTGACATCTGGAAAAAATTAGAGAGCATGCTATTGCCCTGTTGAAAGGGCGGTGTGAGTGGAGGGGAAGATAAGGGGGAGGAATAAGGAGGGTAGTATAAAGGATAGAGTGTGTGTGTGTGTGTGTGTGTGTATGCGCTTTGATCTAGTTGGATAGAAACTGTCTGCATGCACATAATCAGCCCCAATCACATAATGACACCGAGAGAACATAATGCCTTAAGATCCTTAGATCACTGAACTCCACAGAAGATAACACTCAAACTGTGATAGGCTGCACAAGGCTGCATGCATGAGCACACCAAAACATGAAAGCGAGCACAAAACACACACACACACATATACCGGATTAGCATCTCTCAAGCTAACACAATGCAAAACAAGTCACAAACAAGAGTACAAAAAAAAATGTGGGCTTTATGAGTCATTAAAACAAAGTCGCCAGTCAGTAATTTAGAGAGCTGAGACATCTGATCTGCAGCTGTTGACTCTCTGAGCTGAGTCCCCACACTGCATTGCTTCTGTGCAACATCACCCTCTGCAGACATGGAACAGTATAGCACAAGGAGGCGACAGTACAGTGATATAATGAGTACTGATCCCCTATAAAAAAACTCTCACAGAAAAGTCAGAGTAAGGCTGAGTTACCAACTTGGGTCCCAGATAACTCCCTGAAGACTCTAGGTTGATCACATAGCACTTAGTTTGGGTACATTTAATGAGATGCTAATTGTTTTTTTTTTCAATAAATATGCACAGCACACACTACATAAAAGGAGGTGATAGGCACTTCAAGACAACATCTACATTATTACTTAATCTTGAGGCTCCAAGTTAAAATCTAGTTTTGAAGGTATAGTTCGGGTATAGGTCAAGTTAGATGAGGCGATCTATCCCACTTTTATGCCTGTATGCTAAAACTGCCACTAGCAGGTTAGCTTAGCTTAAAGAATGAGTTAAGCTAAGTTAGCTGTTTTGCTGTTAAAACCAACATGTCAGACGAAAAAGGAGAGAAACAGCGAAGGCAACTCCACCGACCAGCACCTTTAAAAGCTCACCGATGAACATTTAAACAGCTGTTTCCTGGGTTTGCCCTAAATTAAGCTAACCCACTGTTGACTATAGTTTCATATTTACTGTACAGACGTGGGAATGATAGCAATGTTTATATGTTACATTGTGTATTTTCAACATGAATTACAAATCACTAATGAATACACAAGAAATTTGAGGTAGGTAGCACTCCACACCTCAGGCCGCCTAATTGATTAATACAGCCCCGGACAAGAGGTCATTTTCAGCAACAGAACAGAGACCCTGTCAATGTCTTGCTCAAGGGTGTTATCATCTAAGCATCTAGTGGTGTATTTGCTGATTACAGCAGTGTTTCCTCAGGCTCTACTCCCTAGCTTGAAGGACAAACTACAGTGGCGGCAAAATTTGTGGAAAATGTGAAAGGCTCCGTCTAGAGCCACTGTTTATTTTGTCCGTTCTGGGACACACACTGGACCTTTAAGGTCAAATTCCACAGTTCACACAGCCAAGTAAGCGACAGACCTTCTTATGTAGTTAGCAGCATTAGGGCCCTCCCTGTTATTCATGTTTCAGTCCACAGTTTCAGAGCTGTACTGTGCGCAGTAACCATATCTGACCTATAGATGACACTGTCATACATAATCTTCTCCTGTGGTGTATGTGTACGTCTGTGTGTGTATACTGTAAGTGACAGAAAGCTGATAGGGGATATAAATAGCCACCCTGCCGTACACACTTACAAGTGTGGTGTATCAGCTTCCATTACATAACCTTATTTATGACTGTCTCATTGTCTCTTCTTCATTGTCTCCTTTCTCAAATAAGATTATGCTATTATTAATAGAAAATGTCTAAAAATCGTTATCAGTTTATGTCCGCTGAATTTTCAGCTTTGCTACCGCGCTGTATCTCTAGACAGGCGTGGTTCAGAGTCTGTCTGTTGTCAGGTACACCAGGGCGTGTTTCCTTGGGGCTACAATTGTGCACGGCTCTTGTAAGGACAAGGGAAGCCACCTAAGAGTCACAGTGAAAATATCTGTGACACAACACTGATAACAATCTCATTTACTTGTGCGTTTTACCTTCAACATCACATCACTGCATGTCAGCAATCTATATTTATTTTCTCCCAGTCAACTCTGACGTAGTAGGCCAACATTCCTTTAAACTCTAAACACTGCCATTAGTTTCGTTGGTGCTAAGTTTCTAGACACACCCAACTCTCCATTTCCAAGAAGACTTTTCCCCCTATTTTATATTTTCCCTTGTTGCTATAGTAATAAGCCCAGACAGGAAGTGACAACCTCATGCCCATGCAAAGGAGAAAATTTGTTTTGTTGGGTAAACAAATACAAGGCCTGAAGGTGGTTCAGTGAGCTACAAGGACAACAGACGTGGATGGATCTAGCTTGAGCTTTCTCCAAAGGAGACATTAACCAGAGAAAGATGAACATTAAGTAGAAACACATAAACACATGCTCACTGGTTCACCCACTCGCCTTTTCCGTCTGGGCGCAATCACACAACTTTTCTCACTTACTCATCGTTTCAGAAAACAGTCAGCACTTGTGGGTAAAGCCATCTTTTGCAACCACAATGTCGGAGGAAAATCACCAAACAATCTGTCATTGGACCAGCCAGATTATTAACACATACTGCATCTCCACAGCTACTGGCTTTTATTTTGACTGTTTCATACAATCAAACAACAGGTACTGATATAAACAATAACCAATTAGTTTATTTACCAGTTAGTCGATTGATAGAAAGATAATTGGCAACTATTCGGATACCTAATTAATCTTTGAATGATTTATTATGCAAAAATATCACAAATTATCATATTATCAGTTATCATAAAACAGATCAACTGCTTTTCTGTCTTTAGTGATAATAAACTAAATATAATTAGATTGTGGAGTGTTGTTTAGGCAAGAGATTGTAAGTATTTTTCACCTCACTGACCGTTAATCAGTATAGTGTTCTTGGAATGGTGTTAGTAGTGTGTGATGTGCGTGATACTGCATGTTAACTGTAGTTTGATGGTACATTTGTGAACAAAAACAAACAAAAGGTGGACAATAAAGGCTAATCTAATCTAATCCAATCCAATCTAATCTAATCTAATCTTAAATAATTGTCCTATACTCACTAGTGAAAAGAATTGTTTGTGGCATCCTGAATAATAATCTGTTACATGATGGAGCATGACTTTATCTGACCTCTGACACTGCTTAATTTGCTCCTTAAAGGTCCAGTATGTAGAATTTAGTGGCATCTAGTGAACTGAATACTTGTCTTTCGAGGGTGTGGGAAAAACTACGGTGGCCGTGAAACTTGCAAAAAAAATACAAAAGGCCCTATCTGAAGCCTGTGTTTGTCCTTTCTGGGCTCCTGTAGAAAGATGGTTGTGCAACATGGTGGAAAAGGACTCACTCTCTCTGTAGATATAAAAGGCTCATTCTAAGGTGAAAATACACTAATGAAAATATACTTTTGAATAATTTCTGCCAATTATGATGCTCCTAAATGTGACACACTGGACCTTTAAACATTGTCTACAGGCTATGAAGTACCAACATTAGTGTTGGCTAGTTAGCTTTGACTAAAGGGCAGGATTCACGTGAAAACTAAAATAATTTTGATACCGAGTGTGAGAGTGAGGTCAAAACACATGCAGTAATACGTTAGGACACGGTGGCACAGTAAATCGTGTACTAACCTGACTTTACATGAGTTTACCAGCTGGAGCTCACCTGACACTCCATTGTCTGACGCTAATCTCTCACCTTGATCGTTTTGTCTTTGACATTTTTGCCGACGTCACTCAGTGGCCCGTTCAAAAAAAAACGTGTCCACCCCCAACCTTCACTCCCCGCCGCCTTTGTTCCTCTTTCCTCGCCTGTGATTGGCTCAACGGATCGTCAGTCACTCCTGCCCACTAAAGCTAACCCCTCCTCCTCCACACACACACACCGAGCTCGGGCATCGAAACGAGGGAGCCGTAGCCCTGAAGCCAGGTACTGGTGTCCGTGTAGGATGCTGTAGCTTTCGCCACAGAACCGGTAAGCATTTCTTTTCATTCATACTCATAACTCGTGTGAAAAATACGTGTGTGTTTTGGCTGTTGTTGTCCGGCTTCCGTTTGAGTCGAGCGGCAGAGTTGACAGCGCTCCTGTCGCGTCTTTTTTAGCCCTTCAGCGCTGAAGTGAAACCTCGCTTTCGATAGAATTATTAATGGACTTCTTCGTGACATTTGGTGTTGAACTGGTGCGTGAAAAAGCCTCTCTGTGCTCGTCCCGACGTCATGTTCGGGGTTTCTGTCGGGGCTGTGTGAGTGTGGGCTTTACGAGCACATGGTATATATGAGACATTTTGTCTGCGCTGACAAGTTTGAAGTGCTGTGTTGGCTTTTGGCAACAGGAACTGAGCTGCGAGGGCTGTGAATTCAAACGGGACACCTGTGGAGTTTGTCCCCGGTAATGACTATTTAATTCAACCTATCCACTTTGGTTGCTGTGCTGATATAATCCCCAACATAAGAAGAGTGTTATTCCCACAGTTATCCAGCTTGATTATAATAAATAGAGATTATAGTGAGCTTGGTATGATAGGGAGCCATTCATTCAAAGTCCTTGTATTTTAGATACATTTGGTGTGAAATAATTAGTCGATTAATCATTAGTAGATCAACAACAACTTCTCCTAATGAGTTACCAGTTTAACATCATCGATTTAGTAAAAAAAATGCAGAGAATCCAGTGAAGTGCCAGCACTTTAGCCACCAGCCAAATGCTTCTTGAAATATGCAAGCGGCTGGTAGATTTAGCTCCGTTCAGCAGCCAGAGAAAACAACAATGCAATCTGTGGAGCGGTTGATAAAATCTGAACATTTACAACACACAAAAAAGTTCATTTTTGCCGCCTGGTTCCAGCTTCTCAGACATGGATTTTCTCATGTTCTCAGGCTACATTTACAGTAAATTAGATTGCATAATGGAATTTTTTTTTTTTTTTTTTTGTGATTTTGGACTTTTTTTTCCCTCTCCACTATTTTACATCACTGTAATCAAATCATCATGAGTTCTTCTGTGCTTTCACTTCAGGCTTTTGTGACGCTGGAGTGAGTTTTTACTGTAAATCAACCCTTTTACCTGCACCTCCTGGTCCAGAGATAGCATCATCGTATGCATGAGTGGTGATGGAGTCACTATCACCGTGCCATCCACTATTTGCCCGTGGGCACGTGTTAATGTATCTAAACTGAAGGAGAGGCTGGTTGTTATAGAACATGTGTAGATTTCTACATTACAGAAAACAGTGATAGGTTCAGTTGTATACTCATTGTATGAACTACTGAGAGTTGTTCTCTGTCTAATGTGGCAGGCACAGCTTGAGCTGAAATGATTGGTTGATTAATCAATAAGTCAGAAATTAATCTGCATGCCTCTATTTCCCTGCTGTATATCATTTTAAACTGAATGCTTTTGGCTGTTGGTACGACATCATAAGACATTTGGAGATGACGCAGAGGGCTTTTGATAGACCACTTCACCAAGAAAATAATTGCCGGATGAATTGGTAATTAAAAGTTATGATTACTTGTGGCCCTAGGCAGAGTTGTAATAAGAGTCTGTGCCCTTGAGAAGACACTGAGACTGAATCCCTGCTGACTTCAGGGGGTGCTGTTCCAGGCGTTACTCGTACCAATAGAGATTTGTTCCACGGCAATCAATGATGTCAATTGGTCAGCTGACTCCCGATCAGCCAAAATGCTTCTTCCTGCAACATTTCTGGGTGTAAACATCCAGCGTGGCTGACGTGACTCACTGAGTTATCTCTGTGTCACTCTCTCCTTTACACAACACCCACTTAAAAGCTGGTAAAAACAGAGCACTCCTGCCTCGACTAATACACCAAGTGGCTGCTCTGAGAATAGCCCGTCTGTGATCTTGTATGGTTTTTCTAAGGTTATAGGATGTTGTGCCCTACTTCCAGCCAAGCCCATCTTTTCTCTTGGTAACGCCGGCACAGGTTCTATAAATAGCTCCATGTTTTATGCCCTCAGATTTCACATAAAGAACAAACAAACTGAATATATTCTTGCCTTGGTGGTGGTGTTTTTTTTTTTTTTTGTATCCATAGCAACACGTGATTGAGCAGTAAAACAAAGTGTCCCTTGTCTCAGCAGGAAAAAGACAGAAAGACATCTTTTGTGATGCAGCTTTCAAAAATACATCGGTCAAGAATCTATGGGCATGCTGGTTTCTCGAGCTTGTTCTCTCTCTGTCTCTCTTTGAGCGCACATGAAAATAACTTGACTGCTGAATGGCATATTGGGGCGGCTGCTTTTTTTTTTTTCCCCTCCGCTTTGATCACTTACTGATGCCCACATTAGTTTCTCTCTGCCTGCACAGGGGAAACACACACGCTGTGTTACTTTCAGATGGAAAAATATTCCTCATGACAGACATGAGGTCAGAGGTCAGAGAAGCTAAGTGCTGCTGCATATGCTGCCACACATCCGTTTCTCTATTCTGTTTATAAATTTTGAAGTAGCGAGATAATATTGCCGGATGTGAGTCTATTAAAAGCCTCTTATGCCGGCTTTCAGCTTGATAATCGCTGGATCATGCACAGATTCTCGTGATAATTCCCTGGGTACACTATACCGGAAGCTCCTGACGCTTTACTGGAGGTTACATATGGGCCATCTGTGAGGACCTTTTCGCAGTCCCAATCAGCCAGTAATGCAGAGTATACAATACAATATACAAATATGTGGACTGTCAGGTTGATGGCCAGCCTGCTGTTGCAAGAATGTGTATAGGCACAAAGCAGATGGACTGGCTGCTAAGTCAATATCTGTGCGTTTGTCATGCCAGGACTGGAAACTCCAGCTTGACAATTCCTCAGGGTTCAGCATCGTCATCTTGAAATCCTGTCAACTGGTGAAACTGGTAAACGACAGAAAAAGCCTTGCTTTATGAAAGCGTGAGGCTTTCTGTGAATACAGTGACGCCTGTAGTAGCTGTGCTCGCCTGAAAATGGAGGCACTTGTGGAGGCAATAACTTATTTGCGTTTTAGTTTTTTTTTTTTATGAACAATTCTGCCTATAAACAAAGGTTGTCAAGTGAAAGCTTTGAGGAAACACAGTGGTTATTGTGGTGGGCATTTTAGGAAGTGAAGTCTGAAATAGATTAAATGAGTTAAGCAGCTCTGTGCCAACCCTAGAAACTGGTTTGAAGTTGCATCTCGAAGAGGGAAGTTAAGGGGAGTACCTGTTCTCATTGTCTGTACTTTTTTCCGTCAGCGCAGTGAAAGAGAAAACATGCTAGAGGGAAAGAAAGAAGAGCATACCCACGTAAGATTAAGTTACCATCCATGGGGTTGTTTGTTGTTAGCTCACACAGCACTTAGGTTATGCAAAATGTTACTTTTTAGTCTAGACCCACTTGAATACATTGAGAAAAAAAAAAAACAGTATATTTCTCATTTGCATCTCTTCCCCTGTCCCATCAGCTGACTTTATAAATGCTGACACACGTCAAAGAAGGAAACACAAACAAAGGTAGTCACGTCCTTCACCTTTAACCTTTTTATTTCCTCATTTGGGCCTAGTGAATCTGTGACACTGGCCTTTACCACAAGAATGACCCCTTTCCATCTTAACAGATCATTTACAAGGTGTAGTGCCATTAATGATTGACTCCCATTACGTAAGACTGAAGGTAAAACCCCAGCACTTCTAGTCTTACAGTGCACGAGGCTCAGCAGTGTACAGTACTACAGTAATCACTCAGCGGAGGTAAGTAGGACGCTCGGTGGGATGTTTGGGGACTGACATCTCCCTGCTTCATTTACAGATTTTACAGTTCATCCGTGGCAGATCGTGCTCTAGACTGATACACGGCTTTCGCACAAGCTTTTAAGCCACTGAAGTGAGGAGGTGCGGCGTGCGGCAGCGACGCTTCAACTAAATCCGAGCGCAGATGCAGTGGCAATTTCTGAGGTTTTGCTCAAAAGGAAGTGTCTTGTTGCAAACTTTGCTGCTGAGTTATATGAAAGGGAAAAGGCTGAGGAATGGAGGGCGGGGCTGAGCGTGTTATGTAAAGCGATGCTGTCGCCCTTACTCACCACTTATTGTGTTTGTAATCATGATTGTATTCTTTGAAGAATGGAAATTTAACCTCGGGGCCCTCGGCTCCCACGCTTCATGCCAATATATGTTTCGTGGTTGCGTGGAGCTTGTGTCGTTTTAAAGTTTACACAGATGCAAATATGTGGAAATTGCGTGCAGTAAATCCCTGAACTTGATAATATCTAAAGCTTCAGATGCAGATGGAGACACCAGGGCTGTCACACCATGCAAAGTGCGAATACAACAGCTTGACAAGCTAAAGTTTATCATTCGAAGCCTTTTTTTAATCTGTGCTCGAGAGCCTGTGAAGCAAGCGGGACTGTCTGTGTGCTCCAGTCTGCTTTTGGCCTAATGTTGACTGTAGCTAGCTGTGTGTTTATGGTGTGTTATGATGTGTCTGGGGTATCGAAGCACGGAGCACATTCTTTCCTGCTGATGACTCACGTCCTGGGCATGGTACTAACTGTAAGTCAGGCTTTGGGGAGCTACTGCATACACAAACACCGACTCAAAACCACCAGACCGTTTGCAGAGGATATAGTTAGCAGCATAGATAGAATCCAGGAGTTGACACAAATTTGCATGGGCGCACAAACACTTTCCTCACTGTGTTGATTCCCCCTCCGGCAGATATATTCCCTGCTGGCATGTACAGTACACAATGTCCACGCAAACACACCTGAGTTTTGTGTTTGACAGGATCAGCGTACAAAGGGAGTGGCATTCCCACTCGCATAGAGGTATAACATACACAGCCAGGTTGGAGCATGTCATTTGTGGCAAGGAGAGGAGTGAATATTGCATTGTAGTGAGAATGTGGCGCTCCCTGCTCAACATGTACGGCACATCTCTGTAATTATGCAGAGACACAACTCTCCAGCAAAACAAACACACTGTTCTTTATAACAGTTGTGGTTATAGAGTCATAATTTTGGGCAGCAGGATGATCACAAGTTCATCACGAATGTCGAATTTAGTGTTGTAGAGCTAATCTGTCCCTGACCTCACAAGCATCCTGGCTTTTGATCGAGACATGGAAGAAACATTCAGAATACAAAGGGGGGAAAAAAAAGCTGATGGAGGAAGGTGAGGAGGCCGGGGCGAGCGGAGGAGGTTACATTTGCAGAAAGTACCGAGTGTTGAAATTCATTTCTCAGTTTTGCAGTATGCAAATGGAAAGGGGGGTAAATGTTTACTTATGAGTGTCTAAAAATAGTTTAGGACACATATGATTTAAATATATAAGGAACATGTGACTATGTGAACATGTGACTTGAACTACCAGACACATGGAAGTAGAAGTACCTTCTGTAGTTATATATTTTGTTTCACTGATAGTTTTGTTTGTATGATGGGATTTTTTTACTGGCATCCTGATGATGCTCACATGCTTGTTTACAAGTGAGCCTTGACCATAAAGCTATGCTGCATGGTACTGCCCTCATAAATCCTGAAACAGTGTGTGCTGAGCTCACATTTATCACAACAGTCCACATCACATCTAAATTCACATGGTGCAAACTGCGTGTGCGCGTGAGAGCTCATGATCTGGGATTATTAGCCTCTCATGTGTTTTATTTATTAGAGGTATTTGTGTCCAGCTTCCTTTTTTAAAACGGAGACACTTTTGGGGGATTTCATATCCTCAATTAGGCCGCGCACGGTTAGTCACTCACACAGTGAGCAAGTCATTCCTCTCCGTCTGCTCCTGTGTGCTGCTGCTCCCGTTTCGCTTTAAAATCGGCACAGCCTATTTGCTGCTCTGACACCAGTTCGTTTTCTGCAGTGCGGACCGTTGCGGCGTTGTGGCCTTCAAAGGTCAGAGTGATGCTCCTGGCGCCCCTGCTGTGATCCCCGTCGCTGAGGTTTCCACAGAAACGAGACCACGGTGGGCAGAAAGCAGTCAGGTCGCAAAAAGATGACGTCGCCGTCGCCCACTCACAGTGACAGCAGCGGCTCCTCTAAGCATGAGAGTAACCAGGTATGTGTGTATCTGTGTGTGTGAGTGGTTATTGTACAGTAGGTGACGTTTTTTTTTTGTAAGCTTGCCGCCACTGTTAGCATTTCAGTGTTTGTTTTTCTTCTCAGTTGATATGAGCTGACTTCAGATTTGCTGAATTTAAATGCAGCATGAGGGCTTTGTATGCCCAAGGCTTTGAAGCATATTATTTGTGTGTATGTGTGTGTGAGTGTTTGCTGTCTAGATTAAACAAAGCCCGAACTGAAGGATTTCTAGAAATGCAAACACTATAAACACTGAAAATAGCTGTCAGCACAATAAACCTGTTTTTAAATGGCATCTGTCATGATGATGATGATGACACGTTCACTGTTTACATGTCTAGATTGTGTTCTGCTTCTGTTATTTCAAAGGGGAGACATTCACTTGTCTGTCCGTAACTCATACAGTATTGCTCCCGTGTCTCCCCTCAGGACAGCTGGGAGATTGTGGAGGGGCTCAGGGGGGTTCCTGCCAGCATGCCGGAGCCTGACAGACAAGAGGGTTTCTTGCTGAAGAGGAGGAAGTGGCCCATGAAGGGGTGGCATAAGGTGAGCACCTCGGGAGCCCTTTTAAGGTCCCAGACGGCAACCGCATTGAAACAGGTTTTATATAGAACACCGCTGCTGCTTTTTGTCTGCAAAGACCTGGTTTCACTCTGAACTTGATTTCTTTTGACACTAGGGGTGTCAGACAGCGAGCCACGGGGGTTTGCTCGTATTTTGAGGCTTTGTTTGCATTAGTCATGTGTTTTTAAACTGGGGCAAAGCCTGTTTTTCCTTAATATTCTGCCCTGTATTCATCACATGCTGTGTTTCTTAAAATGATAGACGAGGCCTCTGTTGTACTGTCTTTCCCGATGATACCAGGATTGAACTAGCAACTCTTGCGGCCCTAACTACAGTTGTGACCTGCTGTCTTTTAATACCTCCAGGCTATTTCCACACTTCCTCCTCTTCTTCATTATAATCCTCTGTATTTCCTTCTTTCCATTCTTTTCATTCCCAGCTGATAACGCTGTAGCCCTGACTCATCTTCCTCCCCCTCTTCTGTCACAGAGTGTGCTCATTCATACCTGGAAAGTTCCACCTTGCAACACGATGGAATTGTCATTAGTCAACATGTTAACTGGAAACAAGGCCTTAAATAGTTTTAAAGGGCTTTATCAGTGTGTTCTTTTTTTATTATTGTAAAACTAAAGTGAGCAAGGTGCGCTTGTAATCTGCCTCAGTGTCCGTACACAGACATCATACAAACTGCTGATCACTTATGTCATTGCTGCTGTTGTAAAATTTGAATGTCAGGGTCAAGGGAAAGTGTTGTGGTTCACAGAGTGACATAAACCCGTGTTTCAAGTGTGGTGAGAAGAAGTGAGAGCAGTAATTCATGTGACTAAATATCGTTTGATTTCTTCCCATTTAGAGATTCTTTGTGCTGGAGAAAGGCATCTTGAAGTATGGGAAACGTGGAGCTGATGTAGGTACAACCTCAAGAGCGCCATCTGTTTGTCATTCCTGCGTCCAAACACCCGATAACAAAGCATCTCCCTTCACAGCTCAAGAAGGGAAAGCTTCATGGCTGCATTGATGTCGGCCTCTCTGTCATGTCAATCAAGAAGAAGGCCATGTGCATCGACCTGGACACAGAGGATAACATCTATCACTTAAAGGTAGCTCCCCTACACTCGCATTAACAAGGTCATGTTGAATTCAACGTGACTCAGTGTGCTGTCTCAGAAATTTCCGCAAGTCCCTGTCCCTAATTTGACTCTGTGCCACTCAGGTGAAGTCTCCGGAGCTCTTTGAGGAGTGGGTGTCAAAGCTACGTCATCACCGCCTGTTCCGGCAGAACGAGATCGCCATGTATCCCCATGAGAGGCACCTCTTTCACCCCCACGCCTCATCCTCCCCCTCGCTCAACGACTCCCTAAGAAAAGTAAGTTTCAAGAGAAATATTCCTTTGATGCCTAAATTTGATGGAGTATGCCTCATCCTCTCATCTGTGTCTTCCTAAAAAAAAAAAAAACAGAGGGCTACTCTCACCAAGCAGGCGTCGGTCCACCAGGCTAAAGTCAGCTCCTGGCTCCACTCCTCAGGGGACATGGACAAGTGCTGCAAAGGTGGGTTGTTGTTTTTTTTTTTTTTCCCCTATATTTTCTGCTTACTTACTCTCTCCTTGCTTCTGTGTCACCCTGCCCTGTCAACGGTGGCTTAAAGCGTGTCTCACTGCAGTGAATCTTTGATGTTTTTATCTCTCGTGCTGTACCTGCATGCGCACAAACATCTAATACTTCATCTGATAATAATCCCTCTCTCACTCAGACTTGGAGGAATGTGAATCGTACCTGCTCGAACTCAACCTGCTGCTAAAGAGCATGGAGGTCCTCCACCGCACGTACTCCGCGCCGGCCATTAGTGCACTACAGGTAAGCACGGGCACACAGATTAATTTAGCCATTGATGCTAAATGTAGAGGTAGTCCAAAGAAAATGCACGAGCCAACAGAGAAGTGTCTGATGATCCCACAGAATAAGAAGTAAAATAATTGAGTAATGTCAGACTAAGGTATTCATTTTCTTTTCTTTGTGCTACCAAAGGCGTCAAATTATGACATCCCCAAAAAAGAGAAGAGGCCAAGGAGATGGCGATCCAAAAACAATGGCAAAGAAACCAAAGCCACACTACAGGTACAGGTGCAGCTAAACATTCTTTTCTAATCGTGACTATTGAGTCAAGCATTGGGAATGAACGGGGAATAATGTCTTACAGCTCTCCGCCTTGCTCTATTTTTGCCCACCAGGTCCCGAGCTGCATCTCCTCCCAGTCTCCTCGTCTCCACGCCTCCAACCCCAACCTCTCCACCACTGATTCAAACGCCCAGGAGGTCTGTCCTGAATCACCAGACTCACCTACAGATGTGTCCCGTCTTCAGGAGGACTTCTGCAGGCTGGCTAACAACAGTGAGTCCCCCTTTTTTTTTTTTTTTTTTTTTTTTATAGATAGAACCTAATGTGTTTGCTTCTATATGGCAAGATAGTTTCCATGACAACTCTGTACCTGTTGTCTCCCTCTTTTTTTTTTTTCTGTCTCTGGCATTTGCTTTTCTCCAGTCCACTCCACGCTGAAATCAACTTTTAGTTCCCTAGTAGCAGAAAGAGACAGACTGAGACACACCATCGACCTGCAGGGCCCACAGCCAGCGCAGGTCATGGGCTTGAAGACCACCTATGCCTCAGTGAGTGCCTCTGTGGTTCTGCATGATTACCCCCACACACACCCTCTCCATCTATCACCATCCAGTTTCACTCAACTGACTTCTTCTCCTCATCAGGAATGTAAAGGCGGCTCCCCCTTGGTCCACCAGGTGTCCAATGAGAGCAAAGCGTCTATTCCAGAGTCGATATCAGAGTTTTTTGATGCTCAGGAGTACCTCCTCTCCTCTTCTTCCTCTGAGGTGAGACACTATGCGCTACCCGATCTTCCTCCTCATCCATTAAAATTTTATACCGTGCCCAGTCTACAAATGACTTGTTTTGTCGTTTAACTTATGTGAAGCTGGAGCCAGTATGTTTAATTTCTTGCTTTATACATGCCTTAAATATTTAAAATCAATTATGAGCATGTTTGTTTCAGCACTACAGCCATCACACAAATCAAAGTCAAGTCATTTGTGGGTTACTTGTGCTGGAGAAATAATCTTATTACTCCTCAAACTGGGTGTAACCCACACACAGCCAGTTTTAACAAAACCAATTCCTGCAAGCAAGCAAACAGCTTTTCTACCTGATGACTGAAGACTTTCAGATATGCGTGTTTTTGTTCTTTTGGTTCTGTGTCCTGGTCACTCGCTGACCTTTCACAATTGATTTTCTGTCTCCAGGTGTCTGATGATGACTCGTACATCAGTGATGTCAGTGACAGCGTCTCCATGGATACCTACAGCAACGAGGGAGGCAGCGAGAGACACAACTCTGGTACATGATACAGTAGAAACTTGCGCGCCTGTGTGTGTGTGTGTGTGTGTGTGTGTGTCTCTCCTTCAACAGAGTTAGTGTGAACCTCCAGTTTTTGTGTATTTTTTTCAGAAAATATCAGCAACAAATAAATTATACGTGTCTTTATGACCACTGCCGACTTCCAGACTTGTTTACAAACTTAATCTTACAGTATTTGACAAAGCATCTGTGTTCAGACATCATTAATTCACTGCTGCAGATGGTGTTAGTTTTACATTTTCACTGCATAATAAACCTTTGCCTCAAAGAAGCACAGAGGAGGAGAAAGATTGTGATTTAATGATGTGGTCCAGTAGAAATGTATGTTTATTCATGTGGTTTAGATCGTATGATTAGAACCTTTGCAGGGAAATGTGTGAAAGGGGGTTTTGTTTTCATCTAGATTTTTTTTCAAGCTGGATATTTTTGGATTGAAGCTGATAAAAGGCAACATTTGGCTGTTCTATTAAACCGTTTTCATTCAAAATGTATCTAAAAAAAGAGCACATCATTCCATCAAACAACAGTGCTCCAGTCGCTGTCAGGAAAGTGCCACCTCATATGCTTGTCTCCATCAAATCAGCTTTGAACATCAGATTTATTTATGTTTTTTTTTAGACACTGCACACATTCAAGCAGCTACCTCTCTCTTCTTTCAGCTCTCACACACGCTCTGTTTCTGCTGTCCCCGTTCTCCTGTCTCCCCGCACTTCTCTCCCCCGTCACACCCCTACAGTTGGCAACGTGTTGACCCTGGCTCGTCGGCGCTCCACGCTGCCCTCTCCCAGCCCAACCAGCAGCGTGAGCCTGTGGAACATCCTGAAGAACAACATCGGCAAGGACCTGTCCAAGGTGGCCATGCCGGTGCAGCTCAACGAGCCAATCAACACCCTGCAAAGGCTGTGTGAGGAGTTGGAGTACAGTGAGCTGCTGGACACCGCCAGTCAGACCCACGATCCTTACCAGCGCATGGTGAGAGGAACCTACACACACACACACACACACACACAGAAAATAGCCTCACATGAACATTGGCACATGTATCTACTGGACACACAGTAGTTACAAAGACACAAAATTGTTGTTGTAAGTCTCACACCTGTACATACTGTAGGAATGCCCAGTAATATGTAGTAATAATTCTATTTACTTGTACACAAGCACACATTTGCCTGTCATTCATACGAAACTTTGCACGTGCAACAAATGTAACTCATCTTCGTTGTCTTCTGCACAGGTGTACGTTGCTACATTTGCAATATCTGCATATGCATCCAGCTACTATCGAGCAGGAAGTAAACCCTTCAACCCCGTCCTGGGAGAGACGTACGAGTGTGACAGACCGGATAAAAACTTCAAGTTTATAGCTGAACAGGTAGAGATCACATGGTTTACAGCATGCACATGAATTCTAATTATTTTGAATGTAATACACAAAGCGATTGAACTCATTTCTGAGATCAACATCCAGTGTTTTGAAGCATCTGCATGTAGTTTTTAGATGAACTCTTGCACCTCGGTTAGGTTGTCTCATGTCAGAGGTATCAGTGGAATGGTTGGAACAGCGCCCTCTTCCTGTGTTAAATAATTCATAAGAGTCTAGCAAACGATGTACAGCAGCTTCTTTTCTGTGGCGATCTTCTTTGGTTACAATAAATATACTGATCTCTCAAAATTAATAGTCTAATAAAACTAAATGTTTATAGCTGTTACCTTTTCCCCGCTTTTGTTTTTGTCCGATTCGTGACACAACTTCCTGAGAAACAGTGTCTAATATGGCAAAGCTCTGGATAAAGTGTCTTGATCTCATCTTGTGTCTCTTCTCGCCATTTCCCAGGTGAGTCATCACCCACCTGTGTCGGCATGTCACGCCGATTCAAGGAACTTCACCTTTTGGCAAGGTGAGCAGGAGAAAGCATGTTTGGGGGGGCTTTGTCCGGGCTTGGTTAGATTGCTTCACTGCTTCCACACCTTTTTATTTAGAATTTAAGGTGAAAATAACTGTAGATTTTACTACTGTGAATTCTGACTCATTAAAATCTGGTATGTTCAAAAACAACCAAACAGTGATTGGTAGTCAAAGAAACTGTCGTTTGTTGCCTTGTTTACACTTCCCTCTGTGCACATGAATGAAGAAGCTAATTTCTAAAAAAGCTTTAAACTAAGATAATGTGGGAATTGTCATAAGCACTCACCTGTTACCTGTTTCTTTCAGATGTGCGATGGAAAAATAAATTCTGGGGCAAATCCATGGAAATTGTTCCCATGGGAACCACCCATGTTACACTACCTGCGTAAGTCCTTTACATTTTGTGTGTGGGTTAGTGCTCACGCTCTTGTATATTAATTACATTTGTCCACATCATAGTGCACAGTATAAGCTGTAAGTGTAGGGGCATGAGTGCATTATTTATGTGTGTGTGTGTGTGTGTGTGTGTGATGTCTCCAGGTTTGGGGACCATTACGAATGGAACAAAGTGACGTCCTGCATCCACAACATCCTGAGCGGCCAGCGCTGGATCGAACACTACGGAGAGATGTCTATCAAAAATATCAACAGTAACGCCTGCCAGTGTAAAATCACATTTGTCAAGGTCAGGAAATATTATATTTTGTTTTAAATAACTGTCTTTGTTGTGAGTGTTTATGCTCCCTCTGCCAAAGCTTGTATAAGGTTGTGTAAAATATGTTTTGCATGATTTAACAATGTAAAGAAAAGTCTTCCTTGTAGGACTGTGAATCATTACTTGAGAGGATTTCTTGTATAGGGTTACTGTTAACTAGTTGCTCTTTTTCACAGTTTGTTTGTCAGACTAATGTAATCATCACAGTCTTCTAGCACCTGATTTAAGCTTCCTCATCCTCTGAGCAGACACTTTAAAATTTGCTCCTGTATAAAAAATATATATATATGAATGCAGTTTTCTTTAATTCAGTGCTGGCCGCTCATAGCTTACTTTCAGTGTGCTGTGTGATCACTTCTATGAAGGCAAACAGCACCATCTTCTGGACAAAGATAGGAACTGAACTGTCGAGTCCACTCCTTTTTAATCATACAGTGTTTGTTACATGAGCGTTAAATGTGATGTCTCATTTTCTGTCATATTTTTCTTCCATCTAACTCTAAACCATTTTATCTGATAATCTTTTTAAAGGCGAGATCATGGAGCTCTACGGTGAACGAGATAGAGGGCGTGGTTACAAATTCAAATGGAAAAGTCGTGCACTCCATTTTTGGAAAATGGCACGAGTCAGTTTTTCAGGGAGACCCACCCTCAGCCACGTGTATCTGGAGAGCAAGTGAGTGATTGGTCCCTTGAAATGTCAGTTATTAAGTCTTTACAACATGGCACTGCTGTCAAACAACAGATCTGAACGTGGCATGACATGACAGTCTGTGTTTGTCTGTGTGTATAGACTCCATGCCAGAGGACCAAGAGCAGTACTATGGCTTCACCCAGTTTGCAGTGGAGCTAAATGAGCTGGACTCCGCCCTGAAACCTCTGCTGCCCCCCACAGACACACGCTTCAGGCCGGACCAAAGGTCAGCTCGCTTTATCTGTCTGTAAAGTTGATTTCTATGAGTCAGACAGACATAATCCCATCTTATTCAACATCATATTTCTTGGTCCCATGGCCTGTACAGATGCCCCTGTCATCTAAATGTTTTTAAAGCTGCCAAATCACACCATTTGGCTCAAAACATGATTTTTGTGGGCCAAGTCTGGTGGAGCCCATGTGGTGTGAAGCAGTAAATGTCTGAAATATGAGCGTAACCATGGCAACTGACTATGGGAATTTAGATCCAGAGGAATAAAGTCACAAGAATCTTTGTCTTCTCGTCATAGTATGATTTTGAACTCCTTTGTTCAATAAATTCTTCTTTGTTCTTACATATATTAAGTTGGATGAATAATAACAGGATGATGTGTGGAAAAAAAGCAGCGCCAAAAGCAGCAGTTTTGTTTGCATAATTTGCCTAATCTGGGTGGTTATTCTGATGTGGTGGAAATGCAAACAGGAAATGTTCAAAAGGGGCTTTTAAGGCCGACTTCTACCCAAAGCACCCAGAACATTTAGTCTCAGGAGATAAATTTCAAAGAACTGAAAGGTTCCTTCAGACCGTTGTGTCTTTGTTTCAACTGTGGTCTTAAGACCCCGGAAAGATTATGCAAATTAGTCATCTGACGTATGAAAAGGCATTGGCTGTTCTTGCACATCACTTTTGCTCGCAACTATACAACAATAAGGTCTCGACTTTGCCGTGGGTCCGCCGCATGCTTTCTTCTGGAGCTCCATGTTGATGTGCGGAAGCACGATGAACAAAAAAACTAATTTGTTTTGCAGCTGCAGTTTTTTCAGAATGGCAGCTGAAATAAAATGCTGCGAGTACGTGAACGATCAGAAATGTTGAATGCTGCAAGCCCTACCCTAAAAGTTTCTATACTTTTGAAACCTGTTCCCCCCGAGCAGGGACTTTTTTGGGTTAAAACAATGTTCCCGTAACACGATTTTAAACCCTGGTCAGGCAGCTGAAACGCACTCCGGAGTTTCCCCAAACGTTCCTCGTCTCTGGGGACTCGTATGATTCTGTGGCAAACAAATAAATGTATTTATAAATCATAGTCAACGTGTCCCATCCAGTGTTTTAGATTGTCCAGTTTAGGCTACTGTAGAAACATGGCAGACTGTGAGGAGGAGGATCTATCGACATTTACATATCTACATTTCTAAAAGGCTCTTTCTTAAAAAAGAGAAAAAAAACAATTCATGTTTACAACATTGATTGAAAAGTTTCACCCAGACGGAGGGAAATCCAAAGTTTTCCTGTTTGTGTGGAGAGCAAGTGGGATAAATGGACGTGGTGCTCTACCAAATTTCTACTGTTTCCTATCCACGCTCACTGTTTTTGTCTTTTTTTTTTTTTTTTTTGTCCAGGCTGTTGGAGGAGGGGAACACAGAAGGAGCCGAGGAGCAGAAACAGAGAATAGAGCAGCTCCAGAGGGAGAGGAGGAAAGTGCTGCAGGACAACAACATGACACACCAGCCACGCTTTTTCAAGTATGCTGCCGGTTTCTTGGTCATTTGTGGACACGTCTTTGTGTGCAATCAGACACGCTGTCTTTCCGTGTAATTGTTCTGCTGCATGTGATCACGGTTCATGCCCACAGCAGCCAGTGTCTCCTGGTAGAAATATCTTGCGATGTGACGAAGGTCATTGGTTTCATTATGACGAGAAATAATTCTTGATTGTCCCGTCATTCTCGATTTCATCACATCTATTTCAGAGGAAATATTGCACGTCATCAATTCCCGGGTTCTCTATTCATAATAAACTCTTAGTTACACCCCAGAAACGCACAGTGTCGTCACATCTAGGCAAAATTGAATTTGTTGCTATACATTCAGGTGTAACTTCATTTGAATATGAGCGATGAGTTGTTCAACATGTGTTAACCTATTTGATTTGTGCTGTGTTGGCAGGAAGTCTAACAACGACACGTGGATCAGCAACAACACGTACTGGGAGCTGCGCAGGGAACCCGGATTCACTAAGATGGACTTTCCTGTGTTGTGGTGATCTCTGGATCAAACCTGACCTCTCCACTATAGTGACACCACAACGAATCACTATAGAGAAGGAAGTGTAGAACTGAACTGAGACCAGCCTTCCAAGTGTCCTGACCTGGTCAACATGAGTCACTCCGTGTCACAGTAGCCCATGGACTTCCTGCTCCGTCCGTCAGGACTGAGCAGAGCTTGTAGAGCTTCTGATGGTTTTATCTCTGTTGTTTATTACACGTTCTCCTTAAGGCTACATTTTCTCCTCTGACTATAGTAACTGTAATTTACAGTGTTGGTGTAGGTTAAAGATTCATATCATATTTGTCCTTTTGCATCTCAGCATTTACCAAAGTGCCTTTTTATTGCGGTGCCTCACTCAATCAACTGCTGTAGCAGTTATGCAAAAACACTTTAATTCAGAGACTTCTAAAAAAAAAAAAAACTCTTTTGGATGACATCAGTACGATACGTGGACCTCACTGGAGAGAAAATGATCCTGAGAGTTGGATGTGGACTTTGTTCAAATGATCAAAACCTGCTCGAGTATTCCTCCATCCAGTCAGCATCATGGCTGGCGGATTTTGTTCATGACTTTAAACCAGTGGCTGATTTAGAGATTGTAATTATATTTTTTTTGCTGCCTTGTTTTAATCAGTCATGACTGTCGTAGGACTGTGGATGATGTTTATCAATGAGAAAAGAACAGCAATAATACTCCATGTTCAAAGAAGATAATAAACTGTACAATGACTGGACCAGTCACTGTTCCTTTTTCATGTGTGGGATGAACCAAATAACAAACATTATAAAGAGAGCAGGTCTTTATTTTTATTTGCTTGTTTGTGGTCAGTTGTTCACTGGTGGAAGCGAACTATTTACTCAAGTCCTGAACTTCTAATTGTATCTTAGTTGAGTATTTCCTTTCACACCGTTGTACTCCCTAAATGTGATGTCCAAATGTCTTTCTACTTTTCCCATCATCTCCTCTTGTCATTGCAACATCCTCTGCCTGGGTGCCTGTGAAATACACTTTTACATTTTGCAATTTACTATACAAGTATGATTCTTAGAAGGTTCTGACTAAGGCTGAACAACCGGATCAAAAGTTCATTCAAAACTTGCTAACTCAACTTACTGTCGGGAAGAAGGGTTGGATTTATTAATAACTTACCAGCTCACCCAGTGAGACAAATCTTGCAACTAGGATTCATTTCCCTTAATACAAATGTTGCTGCTACAGCTATATTCTCATCATGTTGTCTCCACTTACCTAAACTCTGTGTTCAGTAGAGTACTTCTGACTCTACCAGAGCTGCAGCCCCCCACCAGTGCATTCAGGGAAAGGTTAGCCTGCAAGAGAATGAAGTGTTTGTTGTTTTTGCTGTCTGTGTCAACTCCATCAGCTGGACGTGGCCTGTCTTCTCTGCCTCAGGGCCCATGGTTTTCCCCTGCTGAGCATGGAGCTCTGCTACAGTGTATACTGCTTCACAGGCTACAGAAAATCACAGGCTTGTCACCTAGATCTAAATGGAAAACTATAGATGTGTATTAGAATATGCAAAGATGTTTTTCTTTCTCAGTCTTATCCCTAATGAGGCCACCACACAACTATTTTACGATGGCTACTTTCTACTGTGACAGACAAAACAGTTCTGTCTCCTGTAGAGCTACACTGTGGAAAGAAGGTCGTAGTTTCTCATAAATACTGGTCTTTCATCCTGCAGACTGTGCACGCTCTGTATGACTGACAGACGGTGACTGATCATCCTGGGAGAAAAGCTTCCAGCCACTACTTTGTGAAACCTTTGAGACGAGAGGGCTGAACATTCAGACCATCACCAGTGGGATCTCAATAGAGTCAGACCTTCTTGTTGTCACTGAGGGTGAGATTCTGAAATAAGAGAAATGAAATAGGTGAATTTAAATTGGAAAGAAAGAAAGAGTCTTTCTGTTTTCCTGCTTCTGTTTGGTCACAGGGGATTTAGTCATGAGATGATACTGTATATACTGTATGTTAAATAAAATGTAATCTTAGATTTTCTATTTATTATCACCACTGCTTGACTGCTTTTACCCGAAGCTGTAGCGTAAACAGTCTGGATTTATGGTGACGACTATGTTTAAGACAGAACCTGCCAGACATTTAAGTGACATTTGAAAACAATGGGAAACAAAAAGAGTAAATTATATACATTAAATGACATAAAACACCTGACTTTACTGCTTAAGTGTTTCAAGTATTGTACAGAATGTCTGATAGTGGAAGTTTAAGCACAAATCAGTTAAAGACGGTTGAAGTAAGTTGATGGGGGGAAAAAAGGAAAAGGAAGTGAAGGATTTAGAGGAAGTCGAAAGACAGAAAAGCAATGTCAATGTGGAAAACAGAAGCAGAAAGTATGGAAAGAAAACAACGCGCCAAATAAATCTCCTGATAGGGTTGATAAAAGATTACCCGATAACTGCTGACAGCTCTTCTTGCTTCTTTGTATCCTGTCACACAGATGTCCAAAGTGAATGTGGACCTGGACTCCTATCCTCCTGTCGCTCCACCACAGGCATACAATGTCGAAGCAGTGGCAGCGACTCTGACTGAACTCAGATATCCGAGCAACCAGCCATATCTCCCTCATCCGGCTGTTTCTGGAGTCAAGCCTGCCGATCAACTGAAACGTTTCTGGGAGGAAGGAGTGTATGCCAACTCTGTCAGAATTAAACCATCCTCTGATTTTCAAAATGGGTCCAGGTATCTAACACGTCCCACGCCAGCACAGCAAGGCCAGCTCATCCTGACTGGCAAAATGACAACCATACGACATACGGGGAGGCTATAATTTAACACCAACAGCAGCCAGCTCACCTGGAGTACACCTAGGCAGAGGTAGAGGTCTTGGACAGATGTAGGTCAACTCAGACACCTGCCATAACTGCCAACAGAAGAGAACCTGTGCATGTGATTGCCTACAGAAGGAAGCTGCCCCACCCAAAGCAAACTCAATGGCCGAGGAGTCAGAGGGTGGAAAGGCCTGAGGTAACTGGGTGTGGTGTAGGGGAGACAAGAGGTAACACACACACACACACACGAGCGCGTTTTCGTCTAGCAGTGAAGAACGGCTTCAGTTACTGCTAAGAAGAAAACAGCTCCTTCAGTAGGTACTTTTGTTAAACATGACTCACAAGTCTTTCGGAAAATGCCTCGGTATGACTTCATTGTTAAATATAAAAAGAGCCACACACTCAGATGTAAGAAGAAAAAACGGGGTATTCCTGTACTATACGACAATCAACGTTTATTAACTCTACCTACGATGGCTTTTCAGGCTTAGCTGCACATCTGTCTGCCACCTCCCTCGCAGCATGGCAGAACAGGGTGGCTCTAAACATGCTTCTAGCTGAAAAAGGGAGGTGTTTGTGTCATGTTTGGTGGTTCTTATTTTACTTTCCTCACTAACAATGCTTGACACAGATGGTTCTCTTTCCCATGCTCTGGAAGGCCTGAGATCCTTCCCTGTTGAATTGTCTGAAAACTCTGAGATCAACACAATACCATTCGCATGATTTCACTCTGTGTTTGGGAAGAGGAAGAAGAATCTTAATCTTGTCTCTAGTCGCAGGTGCTGTTGTTGCTGTAAACACGTTCCGGGGTTGTTTTTGTTCATTCCATGTGTGGGGTGACCTGCTAGTTTGAGCTATCTGTGTCTACGCGAATGATTAAGACTGCCGGACTGCAGGAAAATCAGGTCACGTATCGAAAGGAACTGACTCATACAGCGACTCTGAAGACTTTGACGGCATGTGAGTTATTCTGTTTAACACCCTCCTGCTTTACAAATCATTTAGCGATGACTATGCTCCACAAAAACAGCAACATGTTGACGCGGATGGTTCTGTCTCCTGCAGGGCTCACACCAACTTCTAAGAACTACCGCAACAAGGTTGAACAGACAGACTGCATTTTTCACAGGAACTACAAACCGTAAACTCATTGAACACTTGCTAAACCACACGACTTCCGCTGCAGCGTCCATCATAATCTTACTGATTGTGTCAAGAGCCAAATTCTCTCCAAGCATGTCCAACAACAACGGTGGGTGAAGAAAGACAAGACAGTAGAAGTGGAGGTGATGGATATACAGCAATACATCCTGATAACTTCTAATTCAGATCGGCATGGTGGTGCAGTGTTTGGCACTGTGACCTCACAGGAAGAAGGTTTTGGTAATAACTTTCTTGTCACTGGATTTCATTACCCTGTGACTCTACCAGAGCTCCCGCCCGCCAGTGCTTTCAGGGCAAGGTTAAGCTGCTGGTGAATGAAGCGAATGTCTGTATTAACTTGGCCTTCCTTTGGTGAACAGGGGAAGTGGTGTCTATCGGATCACAGGTCACAGCAAATCCCAGGTTTACTACCTGGACAGTGAATAAATAAAATGAGTTTGTACTTCTGCATATGAGACAGCATAGATAACATACACAAGTAGGCAAGAGGGAACAAACAAAGAGGAAAACGTCTAATGCCTCTTGGACCGGGCAGACTTCATGCTGTTCGATTTGCACTGTCCTGTTTTTTATTCAGTTAAAGAATATAAAGAAGCTTAAAGAACAAACCAACAACCTAAATGTAACCTTTGTACTCATTTTTGGTCTTGACACATTTTTTTTCCCAATGCAGTATCTCTATTTTTATCACTACATTTCCAATATTTGTCATACTTTTATCAGATTATCCTTTTTAGGCATTGCATAGAGGAGCCGTTTACTGTACTGTTCAGTCATTCACCAATTACTATACTTGTGTTCCATATAAACATCATCATATGATCAATAATGAGGTGAGACTGTGAAACTGTCTGCATGTCTGCGGGTGTGTCCTCGACTCAAGTCACATAGTAGGTTCAGGTTTAGTGTGATGTTGAGTTGTATCATTTTGGAAGTTAGTTAGTGTTAATTAAAGTAAGTTGTATCATATATCCCCTGTGCAATTATATTTCAGTATATTTCCAATTATTCCAACAACAGGGGGGTAATTATTCCTGGGGTTTCTGAGAATTGTGATCATCTTTGGCATAGTCTTAGCTTTTTCCAGCAGCGAGCAGGTATTCTACAGCACCTATTATATTCTTAGTTTTCACAACAATCCTTTATTAATATGGCATGACTTCATATTTTATCCGGTGACCTACCTTAAATGATGTTTAATGGCGGACATCATCCCATTCTTCAAAAGTTTTCATATTCAGGGTAAATGAGTTGTTAAATTCTTCCATCTTGGTCTTCATTTTGTGTTAAATAGCCCTTTAACTGTTGTGCTGAGGCTTCGAGTAGGCCATCCTTTGCCATGGCTACATATAATTTAATAAGGCTGTATTCATTTTGAACAGCAAACTGAATACTTCTGAATACCACCACTGCCGCTAGTGTACACGGGCCCCTGTTACAGGAATCTGAACCAGCTGTTATGACATTGACAGTGTTTGTGCATCTGGTTGCATCTAGGGGAACAGAGGAGCCAACAGAGGAGCCCTCTATCTCTATATCTGAGTGACTACTCCCTGTAAGCTTCAACAAAGTTACTACTTATCACCTCTGGCAAGCACTTCACAAAACAAAACACAGTACACCCACCCGCTTTTATAAACACACCATCTACTGGCCCCATTTTTTACATACTTGCACAACAAATCTGAACCCCATTGTTTATGCGCACCAACAACACTGACGCAGATCATGCCACCCATTTGAAGAACATATGCATGATGTTCACATCTGGCACTGCTACGCGTAATAGTTTAGCTGGTTTTCCATGAAGTTTGATATTCATGGTCCCCAGAGGATAAATCCCAGTGACTTTAAAGATCCCCTAACCTTTCCCAAAATTTCATCAGCTGGCCAAATTTTTCACGGATCTAGTCAAAAATCTCAACAACTCATTGGATGAGACCACATTGGGTACAGACATTTATGAAAATACCTATACAGTATTGAGGAAATATCACTTTTGATGACACATTTGACCAATAATGATGGAGTTTCCTTTTTCTTTGCTATTCTAGTTCATTATTTTCATCATTAAAGGTATTAAATCCTGATTAAAGTTATAATGACTTTCTCCTTTTTTTTTTTTTTAACTTGGATTTACTGTATATGTGTTGTGCACTGGTATTTGTAGTAAAGGTTTGACTGTTTTTATTTATTGTCTATCAATAACATGTCTATATTACTATAACAGCCTTTCAACCTCAATTAAGGCAAATTAGGTTAGATGTATCACATGAGTGTCACTGAATCAACGTGACCAAAGATGTCAGAGGACTTGGAGTCAGAGCACTCTAACCGTATCTATGAACTGCTGGACAACAGGAAGTGCCAGTCAGCATAATGTTTAATGTCTAAACTGCCACTAAATCCCTCACCCCGGTCCTTGGTACAGCACTTTTACACAACTAAACACTTTATTGATGAGCTTTAGAACTGCTGAAGATAACCAGCTAGCTTAACTGTTATCATGTGACTGATCTCATTATCCTACTCTTAGCGAGAAAGTGAAAAAGCGAGTTGCACAACATCTCAAGCTCCCCTCTGACATGAGTAATGCTAGCATGCATGAATTTCTTGCAGTTTGCCAGCACAGGAGTACAGACAGTTCCTCATTCTGTGTGCATTCTTACATTATCATGTTGAAATTACTTTAAAAAAAAAAAATCTAGCCAGAAAAATTACCACAAAGAACAGAAAAATAATTACTCAGAAAAATGGGGGGAAATTACTCCGAAAAACCAAAATAATTACCCCGAAAAACAAACCAAAAAACAAATTCTCAGAAAAACCTGTTTTTTTTTCCCAAGTGAATGCAGTACACCTGCAACCTACTTGATTTAAATAAACTTGTTTTAACCACACAGGTTAAATGAGATTTAAAATGCTTATATCGTGGTGTTTGTTTGTTTTTCTTTTTTCAGTACTTCTTTTTATTTCATACTACTTTCTGCTGCAGTTCAGCAAGTAATATTTTACATTGTACTCAACATTAGTTACTTTGCAAATTAAGATTTGATCGACATACGTCCTACAGTACTCAGCCAGCAATATTAAATAATACACAAGTAATAATAATACAGTAATATAAATAATATCTCTGTGCATAATGCGTACTTCTTTACACTTCAGTCCTGTGGTATAACTCGGCCACGTGGCCCTGATCAGCCTGTTACAGCGTCAAACCAGCTGAGTGCACTGATATTGTGCATCTGGGTGCATCCAGACTTCAGGGGGACAGACGCAGAACATTATCTCTACATCTGAGTGGCTACTCCCTGTCAGCCCTACTACTTATCACCACTGGAAAGCATGCCACAAACTAGAATAGACCCACCCATTCACACATGCATCCTGACCCCAGTGTACATCATTTCACATCAATCTGACACTGGAAAAACACACACACACACACACACAAAAAAACACTGACTCAGGATACTGGGTTATCTCACATGAAGGGGATTGCCAACCATTTATAATAACACACTTCTGAAACTAGGTTTTTGACAGCAGGTTCAACATGTGGCATCTGTTCAGAATGATGAGTCATCTGGCGCTCTGACAGATGGGCATTGAATATTCATACTGATTAATTTGGCTTAGCTGTTTGTGTGATGATTTAAAGTGAAGTTTTTTTTTCATCCCTTCTTGAGAAATTATTCGTAATTTACAGGACAGAGAGTTTCAAATCAATCACTTAACTGTACAGGAGGGGTTCTTCATCAGATAGGATATGGTGTAGAAAGTGGTAACATGCTCTTGTTTCCAAACCGTGCAGGTGTTATGCATCAAAACTATATGAATGAATCAATAAGCTATGATTTTCTGAAAATAAAATAGAAAGAAATAGGCAAGTCTGCTCATGTCCTGAAACACACACACGCACGCACGCGCACACGCACGCATACCAGAGTTCATATGATCATAATTAACTCTCCAGTGAGAGTGGGAGGAGGAAGCGGTCTCCGTCCTCCTCCGTGAAGCGGATCACTTCAGTCAGTCGTTATCCTACCGTTCAGCCACAGCTCTGACCGAACTCTGCCGGTATCACTGATCTCTTTTGCATGTTTCGCCACTCTACTTGCGAGTTATATTAGTTTTATATTAACACTGTGCCACTGTTACACCCACAGGACTATTTTTAATCCGCCTTTGAACAACCTGGTCTACTTTTACGCATGGAAACATCGGTGACATTCCAGGAGTGACACTTGGTCTGACAGGAGCTCTGAAAGTACGACGTTAAATCCTGAACTTAAGAGATAGTCTAAAGAGATAATCTAAGGTAAGTTCATTTATATTGAGTCGTTTATTTGTTTTCTGGGTTGGGGGGGACTAAAAACAAGTTTAAAACTACGCACTGAGATAAACCTGAGATGATGTGGTCAGTTTCTTCTTACTCTCGTCCTCTAGAACAGGATTTTCTCTCCTGTATATCATTAAGCGTGATTTTACATCCAGAATCTGACTCTTGCGTCATTAAAGGCTCGCGTGCACCGATCATACACTGGACACTGCAGCATGATAATATTAGACACAAGCAGGCTGCCGGGAAATACGCGCGCGCGCTCTGGCACACGTGCAAGTGGGGGCAAAACCAAATGTAACTGTTGACATTTGAGACTTTTGTGGGCAGTTACAGTCTGCTCTACTTTAACTTTATTGTTTAACCTTATTCATGTCAGTCTATTCGAAACATATCGCAGTGAAAATTAACCTGATGAAACAGAAAAAAAAGATGAATGTGTCTGAAAACAAAATTTTATGGGCAACTTTATGTTTGAGTCACCTAGAAGTGATTAAAGTAACTTTTAAATATGGATAATACTTTAAAAAAAAGTTTTTGTGGATACTGTTATTTGCTTTATGTTCATTACCTTTAGATTACTTTACATTTGCTCACACATACAATGTCTCCTTAACCACATGAACCACATGATTCTACATGCTACATGGATGCATCACCGTCTTTTTCTCTCTCTTGTTTCCTTGGTCCATGTCCCACTAAACAAAAGAAACATAAAATATTTAGAAACAGCATATCCGAGCTTTTGGAACTGGCGTTTGAGGTTAGGGAAAGGTCCGCGGTGACGTTACGACATCTTTTAAATAATTCAGACCAAATGACTCAACACACTAAGAACCATGTCAAGGAAGGGGGGGTTTGTGTCGTTCACACACGAGAAGGTGATTCTTGGTTTCCTCTAGCGGGGAAATGCTTCAGAGGTCTGAGCTCTCATCTGTTTAATATTCAAAGGAATCTTTCTCTGCCCTCTAGCCAGCACTGTGGTCTCCTGTTTGAGTCTGACATTCCTTCATACTAACAGGGCAACACAGCTCAAACTTTCTTCTGTTCTCTCTCTCTCTCTTCCATCGCGGCACAAATCCCCTTCACGCCCGATTACTTTAAATATTTAAGCTATGAAAGCTGAGCCAGGAGAATGAATGCACCAGGGTGTTTGCGTGTATTTGCACGTGTGTGTGTTAGTGGTTACGCTAATATTTTAACAACATGCAGGGGACTTCCTTCGAGCCATGTGAGTCATTGGTTACTGTTGATTGCAGGACTTAGAATTGCGTGGGGCTACATACACCCACGCCAGGTCTTCTTAGTTTTATCGGGACTTCTCGAAAGTGCAAAAACTGGGGTGAATACCAACTGGAAACCACCCTCAGTGGTTTAAGTCAAAGCAGGGCGCATGTCTTTGCTCTTTGCCTTCCAGTGGACAAAATAAGGTCAAATTGATGCCTCCCTTTTCCAGCTGTCTGCTGTCTTCGTCTGCCGAAGCCATGTTTTCCAAAGCCACTGCCAAATTCGTCCGTCAGATTGACCAAGAGGGAAGCCTAATCCATGTGTCCCGAATAAATGACTCAGACAAACTGGTTCCCATGGCACTGGTCGTCAAACGCAACCCCATCTGGTTCTGGCAGAAGCCCAAGTACCAACCGACAATTTTCACCCTCGGCGACTTGTTGCAGGGCGACGAGGTGCTCACTCCTGGTATGTAGGTGTGCACATACAGATCACGCAAAGTGAAGATATACTGCTGAAGCTATGCGAACACGTTATTTTCATGCCAGCTACCTTGTTGTAAGACACAAGTGCATGAATCATCTATATACAGATATGCTAACACCACATGTCTTTGTCAGAGGTGTCTGAGAAATATTACCTGGACTACAAAGGGAAGTATGGAGACATATTTTCTGGGAAGCTGGACTCTGAAGCTGGTTCTCTCAGCGTCACGCTGGAGGGGCGAGGATCCTCGACGCTCCAGTCATGTTTTGGCAAACTGAAGAAAGAGAAACTGGACGTGAAGAAGCTGCTACATGACTCCAGTGGCAGGTGTTATATAGTTTCATTATATTTTTGAACATAGTCACAGAAGGTGTCAGGATGATGACTTCATTATTGATGTGATGAACTCTATAAATGTAGTTAGGCATCAGACACTGGACACCTCAGATATGCAGTTTCTCTTTGCATCAGGCACGTGGACATGCAGCACCCGCTGGTACAGCAGCTGAAGAAACAAGCAGAGGTGCTGGCAGTAGTGAACGAGAGGATCGTCACCACCGACTCCTGCACAGTCACCCAGACCAAAAAGGAACAGTGCGCCTTCCAAGGGGTGCTCGGGATAGTGAGCATGCTGGGGAACACTGTTAAGGTGGGCAGGCTTGTTTGTCATTTCAGTGTGATTTCTGGTAAAAACAAACAAACAAACAAACATCTTCATTACTGTCAGATTTGAAATCATACGTGTGTTTTCTCAGGTGTGTGTGAAGGACAGTAACAACATCGAGATGGACAGTGACGTTTCCTTAGAGATCCCATCTAAAACAGTCATTGCGTACAGCATCCTGGAGCTGGAGATTAGAAAGAATGGGCACTATGGTGAGTTTGTGGTCACTTCCTCTTTCTGGGTGGCTTTCACTGACCACAAATACAATTAAATCCCTGAATCACAGTTATGATGCAGATCTGTATCTCAAATATTGTGCATTAAATGTACCAAATTGCAGATTTGCAATTTGGTACATTTGTGTGGTTGCAATGTGTGGTTGCATGCATCCACGTTACCGTACCTGTTTTTCCTCCTCTGTGTGTTCATCTACGATGCTGTGTGTATTTTTTTCAGAAATATGCCTACAACCTGGCACAATGGGAGGCATTGAGCCAGACTCAATCGAAATGTCATGGCCATGCCACGATCCCTTTGACGCAGTGGACGGCAAGCTCACTGCATTGCAAAATGGTTTGTGTCCGTTTATTCATACATTTGGGCGGTTACTCATTAATGGGAAAACAACTTACATCATTATTCTTAGTAAGAGGAAGTAGAATGCAGTAGGGAAATGATGGGACTGATGCAGTTCCCCCTGTTTTTTTTTTTGTTTGTTTTTTTTTAGAATAAATGGAATTCTGAATTTAATGTAACACAGTCCAGTATATTCACTCGTGTCCTGTGCTTGAATACAGTTTTGAGGAACTTGTAGTAAACTAGACAATTATTGTACTTTTTACTCCACTGCATTGGTTTGATAACTTTAGTTATAGTCACTTTGCAGATTCAGATTAACAATAAAAAATAAGATCAAACTTTCCAAGCTACCTGGCAGTATATACAGTACCTGAAATTAGCTCCATGTATTCTGAAAAGAGCCTTGAATACTGTTACTTTTGGTACTTTACATATATTTTGATGTTAATACTTACTCCTGGAAATTTTTCAGTGCAGGCTTTTACTGTTTGAGTACAAGCTGACCAGCCTCAGCAGCAAAAACTTGATCTAAAACTAACTCTAACACATTAAGACAGATTTACTGCAACTTTGAACACAATATTAATCTACAAGTCTACTGCTAAGTGGGATATCTTAATATGTCATTACCACTAAAAGATACAGTATTTCACTTTACACTCTCCTATAAATATTATAGTATCTTAATAGAAAGTTTCCATTCTCAGACTGCCAATAGTGCAATCCTGTCCAGCTCACTCACTCAGCTGTAAACTAACATCAGTTGTTCCTGACTGAAAGTAAAAACCAGAGAGAAGACGTTCAGAAGAGTGTTACACAATCCTCTAAATGCATTATTTTTAAATGTTTGCACGTTAGTTCATCCGGACCTGGTTTTGGATCTGTGTCAAAATAAGCATGGTGATTAAAAATAAAGCAGATTTTTTTTTGGTATAATAAGGAATACAGGAATAAAGATGGGCAAAATCTCAAGCGAGTCGGACTCATGACTCTGAGTAAAGTCTATTTAAATGTATTAAGTTGGTCTAACACAAACTACAGCTATTTATGTAATTCATAAGCAAAATGACATCAAAGAGAAACATTAGCACTTGCCATCAACATTTGCATAAACTTTTGCATAATGTGTTTAAGAAATATGTAACGATACCTTCAAGAACACAGTAACTGTTTGACAAACAATTGTCAGTGAGGTTCTCCTCTTAACCATATTGTTCAAAAGTGGATAACTCACTGAGGCTCATACAAAGTCTGTTTATAAAATCTGAGGCAGTACCTCCTGATCTCTTACAGGATCACCGCAGAGGGACCTGTCTCCTCTGGCAGAGCTCTCTGACTCAACTCGAGGTGCTTTATTCAAGGACCTCCTCAAAACGCTGAAGGACCGACCTACGCTGTCATATCTGCAGTGCGTGGTGAGTTACCCGTTGACAGGACACCGCTTTATTTCTTTTAAAGACAGTATATATTGAGGATGTTTTCTCTTTTTTTCTCTCCTCTCTGTACCTCCCCACGGGTTAGCTTCAGGATTTGTGTTGTGTTGAAACACCTGAGGTAGCCAAACTGGACCGACTCAAGGTAGACAGTCCCGCTGAGAATGGCCAGTGTGGTATCCCCCCTGCTCACCAAAAAGCTGTTCACCTGTTGGTCAGTGCCATGGAAGGTGAGGGCGAATTCCATAACTCATGTTATTTTGAGCAAAACAAAGTAGTATTAATTTCCCACCGTTTAATCTTGTTGTATTGTTTTTGTAGCGTTGCCTGATGAAACCCTGGGCCTCTTGAGCAACAGCTGTCCTGATTTTCTGGAGGCTTTCCACATGCTGGTTAGTTAACTTGTTTAACTTACTGCACGTCTTTACACGTTTGACAGGCGTTGAATATACTGTCACTATAACTCATTTATTCGATTTACCTCACCAGACGTGCAAGTTAAAGGAGAGCAGCGAGCCGCTCTCCGTAGAGTGTCCTCCGTTCCTGCTACGGGACAACCAGGCCTTCCAACTGGCAGAACAGCTGCTCGGCTCCATCAATGTGACGCTGAGAAGAGACACCGACAGGCTGAGGATGGAGACAGGAAGTAACGGAGGAGATCACCTGTTGGTCCTCTGTCTCGGCATACATGGATTGTCCTTGCTGTGCAAAGGACTGAAGCAGTACTAGTGTCTGCCTGTGTACTTTTCTTTCTTTTCCGTGACTCAATTTCTTTCCTTTTTGTCAAGTCTATTGTGACTAAGTTTAATATCATTCTAGACTTCCTCTTTTTCACTATGTTTCAGTATTTTATTGATTATTACTCTAATTTTATTGTTATTCCTTTTTTATTACTCAAGCACTTACATATACATATTTTTGTATTAAACAAAAAAAATATATATTTTGAAATATATCTTGTATAATATATCCACTTGCAACTCAAAATGGTTCATAAATGTATCTCACTCTTTTATAACTTATAAACCATTAAAGAATTTAGTGACTTGATCGGGTAAACTGATCTGAATTTTTTAGCTCACAATGAAAACTGTCTTGTCGAACCCGTTGATCAACTGAAAGGGCGTAGTGGTGAAGATTAAAACAGTTCAGATTTCTTTGCTTGAGAAATGTTTACACATTTCATTTTATGTCACATGTGATGCATGCCAATGGTGTACAAAGTGGAGAGGAAATCTGTGTTTGTAAACCAGTTCTTGCCAGGATGTTTACTTTAAAGTCTGCATTTTATTGCTGCTATTGCAAATCAAAATATATGCTATTAGACTTTTATTTATCAAGAAAGCTATATATTATATAATATTATATAACATTCCTTTAAATACTGGCATTTAATACCAAAAAAACTACAAAACACTGCACTGTTAAAATGCAGTATTGATGGTTTGATATTTGGATTATGTGTCTTTCAGATATGAAGATTTATGAAGCTGCCTTTGCCATGGCCTTAGGGCCACTTGCCGTTAACTGTCAGTTAACGTTCTTATTTATTGTTGTTTTACATGATACAATATTAATACTTTTAAAATACCTTTATTTCTAAGTCTCTGTCTGTGTCATTGTATCAGTGTAAGTGTAAAGTAATTAGTGTTTAAAGTGTATTATTTTGTCTTACAGAATTTTCAAATAAAGCTTTTTATACTGCATGGACACTCCCACAGATTGTCAACATATTCATGATGTGATGCAGAGCTGTCAGAAAGATTAATCATGACAAATCTGTGACCATTTCTTTCCAGACATACAATACTCATCTCTGAGCAAGGGTGTGTATGGTTTATGCTCGTGCATCGTACACACACACACACACACACAGGTTTTAATTTATGGCTGATTAGTCCTTTTCTTAGTACTGTGTGTGTGTGAGTGTGTTCACAGTCTATGAAATCTCTGAAAACGTTTGCGGCACCTGTAAGGGTGGGGTGGGATCATTAGTTTATGCACTCAGGTTCAGTTTATTTGGTAGCTAGTTATGACTGGATTACAAACCTGGCAAAGAGGGCAACTCTTTGCACAGCCCCAGACCCTGAGGGGGCTCAACATTTGTTAGAAATGCTACAAATGTTTGCACATCACCTCAATTCACCACTAAATTACAATGTAATCTGCACTGTGTCAAAGTGTAGCTTCAAGGTTTTAGCTGTTATGCAGTCTGGCCCAACAACAAATATTTGCCCTACAGCCCCCTAACAAGTTAATCCAGTCATGCTAGCAAGTTGTATCTACAGTAGTAAACTGAGTACTGTGGGGGTAGAGTCTGGTAACCTCAGGAAACTTCCAGCATAGCTCTGCCTAATAAGATGTCTGATCAGCCAGAATAATTGCACACCTATAGGTATGTGTTGTACACCTTGTACACCTGTGTAGGTGTGTGGGACCTTTAATTAAGCTCAAAGCTTCTGACCTGCAGAATTTGTGGCATATAAATAAAATATTTTTGGAATGATGCCAAAAAGAAAAGACATATTACTACAGAAATATCATTATATCACTGTATCACTACTTTAAGACATTATGGTCAGTCAATCCAGAAAATCACCCCAGGAAAGGAAGAGCTACAGCTGGTGCAGAGGATAAGTGGGAGAAGTTGGCAGACTCAGGTTAAATCAGCCTTTCACCGTGTGCAGGTTGATTGGATGATGGGGAAGAGACTAAACATCAGGATTGTATTGTTTTGAACTCATTTCTCATCGAAAACTGACTTATTTTTATCCATATTTTTATTATTCCATAGCCAGCAAATGTTTATGGGGAGAGAAATATGTTTGTACATAAATAGCCAACATAAAAAGAGACTACCTATGAAATTGTAATTTGAAGAGGGAGTTTTCTTTTAAAAACATCTTTTACAGTGGAACTCTTCTTTATATTGTCATTGGTGCAACTTGAAAAGATGCATTTGATGAATGGAAATCAAGCAAATCTAAGCCTCCTTGACTATACTACATATAAAATTGTATAAAGTAATTGATGTTTGTAATGGTATATTAACATTAACCCGCCGACGACACAGGCGTCCTAGGTCAGGGGTGTCCAATCATTTTTTGATGTGAAGAAGCCCGGGGACCAATGCTAACATTTTAAAAATGAGAAAAAAAATTACCAATAAAAGTTACATACAAATGCACTGTTCTATAACACTTTAGTTTTCATTGTTTTATTTTTATTTTAAATGACAATGTAACCAAATTTAAGCAGGTGTGAAGAATCTAAAAAAACAGTTCCACCTTTCTTTCACATCTGAAGTCAGATGACACAGAATAAATTGTATTGTACTGCATTAAGTTGTTACAAATCTTAACCCTCAATGTTCATTCTAAACGTGACTTAGTATGAGTAATGCAAAGTCTGTTGTAATGCAAAAGGTATCACTCTTGCTCTTGCTTATAATATGTTGTGTCACATCTACAGATATATAACACCAGCAGTTATGTCCTTAGAGGTTAAAAAAAAAACAAAAACAAACAAACAAAAAAACAAATCTTCCAGTCATAAAATGTCTGACAATCCTAGCAGGCCATAAATAATATATTATAAAAATGAAGTTTCGAGCCGCATGAAATCTGACCGTGGGCCGTGATTGGCCCCCGGGCCGTTCTTTGGACATCCCTGTCTTAGGTCATAGGTCATATTGAGCGATGACGTATATTTCCTGCGACGCTAGCCCGCGCATCTTCGAGTGTCGCATGAAAACATAGCCGAGTGTGAGCTACTTGTGAGCTAAGAGGAGAAACGTGACTCAGCTGTGTGAAGATGACAGTGTGCAGCTTCTTTCTTCAGGGCCGCTGTCGTTACGGCGATAAATGTTGGAATGAGCACCCGAGGGGAGGAAACAGAGGAGGTGGTGGTGGTGGTGGTGGTGGTGGTGGTGGTGGTGGAGGAGGAGGATACAATAGCAACTACAACCGCTCTTCTGGTCAGCAGCAGCCCAGAGGAGGAGGGGGAGGAGGAGGTAACGTCCAAATAAACTAAAATATTACCGTAGCTTGTCGCTTGTATGGAAACTCTCTTTGAACACGCAGTTCCCGAGTAGAGCTATGGAGGGGTGTTTCGGTTTAACCAGCGACCCTGTTATCTGGCGACGGTTAGCCGTATACGTCTGTGATTGTCGTAGTTACGACCGGTGTTGAAACGGGAAGAAAACACGTAGCTGTCAAACAGGACACCAAAGACGAATCAAGTATGTTGTATAACCTTAATGAGAAAAAACGTAAACAAAGAAAGTCCTTCATGAGCATTCAACTACGTGTCTTGTTTTAACAGACGCATACGGCTAACGGTCACCAGTTAACATGGTCGCCCTTTATACTATAACACCTGCAGCCCATTCCATTTTTTTTTGTTTGTTTGAATCTCAGATAACTTCAGCTAACTTGGGCTATATCAGGTTGATAATGTTAATTATGAGGTTAAATATTACAAACATGTTTCATTGTGCAGTCATTGTAGAGCCTACCTCACCCTACAACTAGTTATATTACATTATAACCACCATGAAGGTGAATTATTGCACTGCTGTTGTACAAGATTGTAGTAGATTTAGTGTATCTAATAAAGTTGTTGCTGAAATATATAATTCATTTTTACCAGTGCCAAATTAAATTAATCAAACAAAGCAATACAGAGCAGCTAAACAAATCGATAATGGAAAATTACAACAATATTTTCTGTTGATGTCTGCTGACAGATATGATATCTTGTATTATTACACCGTGAGGGCTTGTAGGTGAAGTCAGATTTATTTATAATGCAATGGTTTAACATCTAGGCCCCTTTTTGTCTTTATTGTTGGTTTCAGGGTTTGGAAACAGAGTTTGGGTGAATCCATCCCAACAAAAAGGAGGCTACATCCAACCTTCATCCTTCTCCTCTCATGGAAGTGACAACTGGGGTCGAGGAGGAGGTGGTGGGGGAGGCGGAGGAGCTGACTGGGGCAGAGGGGGAGGAGGAGGAGGAGGTGGAGGGGGGAATGACTGGGGCCGAGGAGGTGGAGGAAGGCGGGATAACGTGAAGAGCTCCGAATTCAGCTTCTCCAGTCAAAACAGATTTTCAGCGCTCAATTCTCCCAGCACCTTTGACAGGGGAGGAAGAGGAGGAGGACAGCAGGTGGCAGGTGGTGATGACGATGATGACAAAAAACTGTGAGTCTGCTTGTTTTTTTTTTGTTGTTGTTGTTGTTTATTAAAATGAATATTGTAATAATGAATGAATTCCTGTGATGTCTGTTTCAGAGAGATCATTCAGTTGGACATGGACATCTGGGAGAGTTCAGGACAGTGGGGCTTCTCGTGTTATTCTAGCTCCAAGGCATCTTTATCTGGTCTGTGTCAAATAAACGTTACATAATTGCGTTTATTTCTGGTTCAGTGTCAAGACAGTAGACTTGAACATGTGATATTTCTTATCTCCAGGTTTCACTGATCTCTCTCCAGAAGAGCTCAGGCTGGAGTATTACTCCACAAGAGCTTCAGGAGATCTGCAAGGCTATGTGAGTGTAGTATCATATGAGATATGAGACACAATTTTGAAATAGTCTTGTGTTTAACAAAGCTCCTGTTTTCTGTGCTTAGGTGAATGGTGTCAATCAGTTGCTCAACCAGTGGAGAAGCAGAATCCAGGAACTGAAGATTATGAGTCCAGCCACACGCACAGCTTTGGTGAGACGTAGTTACTGTTACAGCACTATCATCTATTTGTATGAAGTGCTTTTTTTTAATTTTTTTATGAAAACAGTGAACGTGGTGTGATATTTACTTTCTTTCCAGCTTGCTGAGTTAAACAATCCAGCACCTCAGGCATCTTCAAGTGGCTTCAATTCGACGACAGCGACTGGATTTGGATCTTCTACGTCCAGCTTTGGAAGCAAAGGTGAAGATAAATATTGCTTCATTGTAACAGTAGAGATGTAAAGCCGTAGTTTTCAGTTTTTGTAAACTGTCCTGAAGTTATGGTTGAATTGGATGTAGATATACTTGGACATTTGTGAACCAGGGTTAGGGTTCCCTTACAGGTAGAGCCGTCTGACGGCAAAGCGGTGAAAATATACTAAATATAGTGTATACCTAACTTAAACTCAAGGGCAAGTTTGTAGATTTTTATAGAACAAAACATTTTTAATTGGCTTATCCTGTCTGAAAGTGCTCTTCACGTCATTAAATCCATACTAACAGTTGCTCCTGTGTTCACTCTAAATCTTTCTGACCGTGTAGGCTTTGGGGCTGCAGCACCAGCCCAGGCCAGCACTTTCAGTTTTGCTGCTGGAAGTGGTGGATTCAATTCCTCGACGGCACCATCATCCTCAACAGGTTTCGGTAGTGCTTCAGCAGCTCCTGCTCAACCTCCCACTGGATTTGGTTCCTCCTCCTCCTCCTCTGCTCTTTCGGCTGCTTCTTTCTCCTTCAGTGCTGCGACCTCCAGCACGCCTGCGGCCACTTCAGGATTTGGTTCTGCCTCGGGGTTCAGCTTCTCCTCGACAGCAAACACCGGAGGAGGATTCAGGAGTGGTTTCGGGGCTGAAACACCTGCTGCACCAGGAAGCAGCAGTGCTTTCGGACAAACAAGTGGAGGGTTTGGTGCTTCACCCGCAGCAGGACCCAAGTCTACTGATGGGGCATCGGACAGTCTGTTTTCACCTCAGGGTAAACTAACTCCAGAGGAACTGAATCAGTTCAAGGCTAAGAGGTTCACTCTAGGTCAGATACCTTTAAAGCCTCCTCCAGCTGACATGCTGGTGGTATGAGGATTTTTGGAATAAAGAGATAATTTATATAAAGTAAACATTTTCTTCTGCGTAGTGCTTCAGTTTAAACCAAAGTCAAACTTATTTTTAAGATTTTAAGAGATGTTGAGGTACTTCAGATAAATTTTGGCAGGGAAAAGTCGCTTTGGTTCCATCTAAGATTTTTGTGTATATGTAAATTATGCTTTGTGTACCACTGTACAATACACAGCACACATTTTTAGATTGTCTCTCTTTGTCATAAAGTGCTATTTTTGAGATAACCGAATGTCTTTTTAGGTTGGCATGCACTAACTTCACCATATCCCATGTATTGACATAACCTCATTTGATGAGCAAACTTTTTGAAGGTTTATATGCATGGTTATGAGATCAAACATCATTTATAGTACAACAAAATAATAAAAAAAAAAAACATGTCTCAGACATGGTTGAGAACTTTTATCTGCACAAACCTCTAATTCAGGCATAATGTCCTTTTTACAAAAGTGGTATTTGCACAACTCAACCAGGAGAGGGTGTCAGAAGACAAGCCAGCCTTTCAACATTATACTGAAGCACAAACAGATTAGGCAAGTGTAAATAAGTGGATGTTTGTTTCCTCAGACTGGGGTATATTCTCCCTCTGTTTGTGTTTACTCCGATTGTAATGTGACACTGTTAAAACTGTCATCTAAAACCATGCACGCTAGCTTTACCTCCACTAAAAGAGAGGAAAGTGTGGTAGTGCACGGATGACAATGAGTGAGTAAGCTGTTCAATACGTATTCATTAGGTGTTGAGCACCCAGTGGGACCACAAGAAGAGTAATACAGTGACAAAGAGACAGCAATAAGCTAATCTGCTGCTGTAGGGGCAGAGGCTCTGCTGACTGGAGCATATTTTCAGCTGACAGGGAGTTTGTGATATCGGCAGGAGGTGAAACCGAGCTGGAGCTTCCTCCTGTGTGTCTTAGTTTGAGCTTGTGTGTGTGTGTGTGTGTGTGTGTGTGTGTGTGTGTGTGTGTGTGTGTGTGTGGGTGTGTGTGTGTGTGTGTGTGAAATCGACGAAGTCAATATCTCATGGCCAGGTCAATGGTGTTATAACTAATACGATTTCATACATGCTTATAATGGCAACACAGCAGTAACTGCCAACAGTGGTGCAATGGAAGTAGATTTACTCCAGTGCTGTACCTAAGAACAGATCTGATTATTTGAGAATTTAATGCAGCTTTAAGAATTAAACTACCCAACAGTAAATACAAGTAAAACTTAAATAATTAGTTAATTGATCTGCAGAAAACAGATAATTAATAATGAATTAATAATTCTTCTTGATTATTTTAACTTTAACTTATCTTCAATAAATATGAGTTTTGGCCCATTGGACAAATGAACACTGTGAAGGTGTAACTTGGGTCTGTGGGTAATTAGGATGCTATGTTATTCTCTGAAATTAATTAAGAAGACGTGCAGGTCAATCTTTATTTTCTTTTAATAATAATATTTAGCAGGAAATATAATTTTGCCAGCAACAGGGTGTAACATACTAATTTTCTCTCCTACTTCTTAGTCTGTCAGCAGTAATCTCCCACCCACCGCCTGCTAGCAGATAACACATAAATAATTCAACACATTAATGAACTATTGAAAACGAGACTATCTCATGAAAAGGCACTTATACGATCATTTCAGTGAAACTTGTTTAAATTGCCATCCGGTGACTCTTAAATACATCTAACAGAGAAATATGGACATTTGTGAGTTCTTGTTTCCCCAACAGCAGATAAGCAGATTTAATCACTGACTGCTGCGGCATCAAATTGCCGAACTGCGTGAGTTTATGTAATGTATGCATGAGCTGCATAGAGTGGGATCAGAGCAATATTAAAGATGAGGGATGACTCTGTGGATGCCTGCACACACGCAGCCAGACACAGAATGCTTTTATTGGCGATAATTAATCACTCTGGAGTACATTAAGACTGGTATAATATTATGGAATAAGATGAAATTACATTAAATTCCACTTGTTTGACCTGTTGTGTTTAATATCATTTACGAATGCAGTCATTGCCTCCTCCTTCCCCCCTCTGGGGTTTGTTTGGTATACTCCCAAGAGGGAGCCCTGATTTTGAAAGATGACATTTGAGTTGAAATGAACACACAAACACGCACACACCTGTCATGTACTGTACACACTCCTCCTGCTGCTTTAATCCACAAGCTGCCCCACCGTCCTGTGAAATCAAATCCAGTCACATGACCACAATGGGTACTGTGATTCAATTGCCTGTGACCTGACTCCAGAATCATGGACCAGATGCGCACTGTATATGGCGCTCTAATACATTTAACACACTTTTCCATAGTGGTAGTAGTGGTTGTCCCTCTTGTTAATACCCTCTTTAGATTGTATGCTGCAGCCGAGTATGTACGTATGTCAGAGCTCTGAACAGATCAATCCTTTGAATTATAACTTCTGCCTGCAGCTAATAAAATTCCACCTCCTTGGCTGGCTTCTACATATCAGCAATTTTTCCCCGACACATTCTGCTTAAATGCACATTGTGTTACACAGCGATTGTGGTCACTACATCGGCTGATGACAGCAACAGATGTTATTACCACCGCCTGAATCCCCTCTCACTACAGAATGCCAATGAGCTGATTCGGATTCAGCACTGGTATTAATGTTTGATGGGGGCTGATTCCAGTCAACCCTTCTTACTGTTGCAGTGGAGAACAAGAATTGATTGTGTTTTGCCACAGCGGTACGCCTATGGGAAACAGGGCATTGATCCAAAGCCTCTGATTTATGCCAGTTTGAGCGGCTTGCCGCATGGGTGACTGAGTGGCACATATTTCACCTGCAAGGCTCTGGACCTGGGTTTCTGTGCTGCAGATGTTTATGGGTTCATATTAGGATCAGTGCACCATGACACACTGACAGTAATAATACACTGTAGTGAGTAAATATTGTCAGAGCAGAGAATATACTGTATTCGAGACCAGAGTGGGTTAGGACTGGTATGGCGCTAAGTGAAATTTAAAATGTCATTATTGTATGCTGATATTGAGCAGGCACATTAACGGTTGTGGCTTTGGTATGAAAAGTATTCTTTAATTCTCCAAGGATGAATCACCAGCAGTAAAAAAAGCCACTCTTAAAAGTCTGTTAAAAAAAAAAAAACCTGTTAAAAACTTGTTAGCAAAGAGTTGTTTCTTTACACATGTAGTTAAAAATAATAATAATTTGGAGTCATGTTTGTATCCACCTGATGAATTAAAGTCCAATATTCACGTCTTTTAGCTCTGCTTTTTGTCTCCTGATGGAAATATCTGGCTCTTGGTTGCTAATTGCTGCACTGTGTTTACCAGCTACTTTACACATTGTTATTATTCAAAAAATATTTGGTCATATCAACTTTAATGTTAGGCCATTTGTTGATTTGTGAGCTTTAGAGGTGCTGGTAGGTTTTTTTTTTTTTTTTTTTTACCCAGAAATAGAGGCAGGCTAGCTATTTTACCCTGCTTCCTGTCTTTATGCTAAGATAAGCTAAGCTATGCTAAGCTAGCTAGCTGATAGCTGTAGCTTCTCATTTAGCGGACAGAGTAGGTGGTAGGATGAGACTGTGGTATCAGTCTCATCTAAACCTCATCAACCATTTTGACAGGAAATAGTAGGGTCAGCGCAGGTGTTTCCAATGACACTAATTAAGGTTCAGTTCCATTTATTGCAGCAGGGACTTTCCAGTGAGCCAACATGCACCACAGCAGCACCCTGACTCTGTTTGACCTGAATGGAACCAAACCTTAATTAGTATCATTGGTAACACCTGTGTTTGTTCTATGTCATGTCAAAATAGCTGCTGTGAAAAAAGCCTATTGAGCCATCATTACTGTTATTCAGGCCACCCTCGAGGTCAAAATGCTGCTGTGCAACCAGTTCAGTCACGTTTGACTCCATCTGCAATACTCTGCTAAATGCTGTGACTTAATTAATTGTTATAATAGTAATTAGAATAATTATAGTTTTATCTCTATTTGTAGTTCTATTTCCTACACCTATAAAAATATATTTCTATATTTTTTTTTTTAACTTATATATAGTAGCTGTGCACGTATTCAACTTCTTAGCACATATACCAGCACAGGTTTAATTTAAATGCAGGTTGACTACAACCAATGTTTACTGTAGTATAGGTTCATTTTAATGTAACCTATTTATCTACACCATTTTTGTGTGTGTCCCAGAGCCATTTCCAGCTAATCTGGCCATGCACCTCTGTGGTACCTTGACCTAAAGGTAGGTTCTCCTGTTTTGGTCTATTTAAAGCTGGCATCCACGTGCAGTTAACCTGGTGATGTGAACCTTCTCTGGACTGATCTACACGGTCCTTCTCCCTCACGGCCACAAGTTGTCGCTGTTTGCCATCTCCTCTCTCCTCTCCTCTCTCCTCTCATCTCCTCTCCTCCCTTGCCTCCCTCCTCTCCTCTCTCCACAGCAGCGCGTCTCTCACCGCACCTTGGATGCCGTGTGACCAGCAGCACTAAGCGGAGGAACCGTCAAGCAAACGTCTGCACACCAGCACTGCAAAAATAAAACCCAAACGATGACATTCTTACAGATACGACAGAAGCAAACAATTATTTGACAACTTCCGACCCCGCACCTTGCCTTCACCGCTCTTTGCTGTAAGTGGTAAGTGATTCTTTTTTATTTTTTTATTTTTAATTGCAGTGCTCGCTTCGCCCAATTTCCGCACAGGGCAGTGATAGCGCCAATGGACTGATCCCTGCGAATAATGCAATTAAATAGCAGAGCGGATGATCTGTGATCAGCTCAAACTGGGCGCTGTCATCTGCATGTGTCTTTAATGTTATAATGTATAGGCCTAATGTAGAGGCAACGTGCTCTGGATTAGATGATTAGCGTCAGCTGTGCAGACTTGGTTTAGTGAGACCAACAATGCCAAGATGCGCTCACAGTTTACAGTTTCATGCCTCCTCCTGCTGAAGTCAACCTATTCACTGCCTGATATGATGTGATCATATGAGAAGATAATGCACATTCATTTGCCCTTAATACAGCAGTGGATTTTTAACACTGTTGCTGCAGAAATGAGGATTTAATTGTCTCTATTGATTTAGCCATGCAGTGACAACCATGTCAGAGGTCGTCTTTGTACTTCTGCTGCTGACCTGTGGGACTTTTGCATTGGGGTCAAATGCATAAAAGGTGCCAATTTGTTTTGATTGTGTTTGTGTGTGTGTGTGTGTGTGAGCGCATGCGAGCAAGGCTGACTGTAAAGGGAGGGGTGGTGGTGGGGGGGCATATTTTCAGATGTCTGTACTCTGCCAGCACTCAGGTCAAGCCAAGTGCATGCTGAGGTGTGAGATTATATCAGATGGCCACTCGCACACAAACACAACAATGTCCAGATCTGGGCTCAAACTGTGCTCCTCACCTGTTAATGGAGGCAGGGACACGTGCCGGGGCTCCACAGCTTCCAGTGTGTTTCTCTAAGTCTAGTTAAGAACAGTCTGAGAGCTGTTTGATGTTTTCTGACATGTGTAATTGTTGGTCTTAAATACAGAGTGCAAAGCATGGAGTGAGTACGTTAACTGGCGCTAAAGGAGTGGGCCCTCCTTTGCCCGTTTTAAGGGGAAAGAGAATCCACGTACTTAACTTTTGAAATCTGTGCCTGACTCACACTTGATCCTCTCAGTAATCCATTGAGACAGAATAGAGAGGGTGAAAGCTGGAAAGAGACACAACCTGGTACTGTGGAAAGCATTTTTTTTTTCTAAATCTCATTTTACACTTTTAAACATTTAAATAGAGAAGTCATTTCACACAAATTCTGCATTGTATTTCATGCCCTCAAACAGCTGTTCACATGACTATTCAAGAAGTATTTGTTTATTTGTGTCACATCGGGATGGGTGTGGCTCGAGCAGAAGTTCAGAGGGCAGACAGAAACCCTGCTCTTCTGAAATATTTACCAGGGTGAAGTGTAGGTGAGTGTGTGTGTGTGTGTGTGTGTGTGTGTGTGTGTGTGTGTGTGTGTGTGTGTGTGTGTGTGAATAGTAGAGAGAGATGCGTCAGATGGCACTGGATAAGCTGGCTACTCAAAAGGCCAGCCTGACTGTATCATCCTCCATCAAAGAGCCTCTCTGCTCACGCCACACACACAAACACACTTTACAGAATTGATAGCTGAAAAGGGCAAAGTCCAGTGCACTACACACACACATACACACACACACACACCACATCTGACCACACTTCAGATCTGTAGCTGGCAGCTGCTGGTCCTGTTCTTCTTTGAAATGAAAATAAAATGAAAACAACCAAGGGGCAGAGCGGACACTTATCATAGTAATGAGCAGGCTTCAGTGTGTGTGTTGTCGCACTTCATGCAGTCTGTGTATACTTGTAGCCAACCATCTGTAAGGCACAACTCGCTGGCCAACTGGTACGCACCATCAAAGACAGTAGCTGGGATTGGTTGATAATGAATGGTTGATGTTGTGCCTGCTTCCCACTTCAAACTGGCTGAGGCTCTGTAGACAGACAGATGTGGGTTCTGACCTATATTTCTGAAGTTTGTAATTTTCATTGCACGGCTTCACCTGATCGCCCAGTTGAATGCCGCTGTACTTTTTACCAAGCTCTACTGGGACTCTGCAACAGCAGACGTCAGAAAAATCAATTCCACTCAACACCTGATATGTCTTTGAGGCTGCTGCAAATGTGACCTCTATGACATGCATGCGAGTTGTTGGCTCGCTAATGTTACATCTGTCCTGGAGACAGAAGTCTGCTATGCTTCACTTGAGCTGCTAAAATAAATGTGTAACAGTAGAAAAAAATGCAGCACTTAACATGTTTTTGAGTTTTAAATTATTTATTGACTTGCTTATAAATATTGCTATATTTATACAAAAGGCACACAAAGCCCCTCTCTATCAAGACACTTAGAAAGATAATATAACAATTGGAGTTTATGCACATTACTGTAAAACTTTAATCAAATATAAAAATTCTTTAGGTGTGATTGTCAACAAGGTAATCAAACATTAACAGCATTAATTGGCTTGACATTTTGCAAACAAAAAGAGATATGACAATAATGTGCGACTGTTACTGGTAACTGCATTTTCATTTAGACAACACAATTTCATATTACAGTTCATAATATTTTAAAAAACTGAAAGGATCTAAAACATTTAAAGCCTTGAAATTCATTATATCAAAGGAAAAAAAGACTGATTAGTTAATATCCTATTGCACCAAATGAACCCCTACCGGTTGGACAGATCAGCCAAACATTTAAATCTGCAAGCAACCCCAAAATAAGGTCACATTTAAAAGAAAGATGAGAGAGAAATGGATGAAAAGCTTGTGATAGAAATCTTAAAATATAACCGGGAAGAGATAAATATGCAGCTCTTATGTTGTCCACCTGCAGGATCTGACTATGTTCCAGTGCACACGTCCCTTCCAGAGGTTTAGCAGTAAATATGACAGGGGGGCACGCTTTGGTTGACCCCAGAGGCCTGTCTGTAGCTCCCACCTCAGCTCCATGCACAGCCCATGTTGCCTAAGCTGGGACTTAGTGACCTGGACATAGTAAGTGGGAGTGAGATCCTGTGTGCTACTCCGCCCCAGGCTGGCCACCAGAATCCCAGGTGGGGAGATGGAGGTGGCTAAGGGGTGGTGAGAGAGATGTCGCTGACCACATGAGTCACCAGAGTAAGCGGGCCGTGAGTCAGGAAAGCTCCCAGTCTCATCCATCACGCCCCTCTTAACCCACTTTCCTTCCAGTCCAGCCACTTCGGCTTTTTATTTTTCTATTTTCTGCTAGCTCTCCATTCCCCTGCTGCTGATGGAGTAACTTCTTTTGACGGGGGATGAAACGGAGAAGAGGGCACAAACAGAATGGGTCAGTGCTGGGCAGATTGCAGGCTGCAGTGAGAGATGAGTGCAAGAAGAGGTTTGGTGTAAACCTTTGGAGTGCAGCGAGGGAAACAGGCTTTCTTCTACCAAACAACTTTTTTACATCGGAAGAGAGCAAATATTACGTTTTAAAGGCAGTTTGTTTAGTGTGTGTCACTGTAGGGAGAAATAGAAGATAACATAGTGACATAGTGCGCCTCATTTTCACACCAGATTCCCCGTGTGCAGAGAGAAACCCTGCGAGCTGCTGAGACTGCTATAGGGTGATATGTGATGATATGAGACAGGTCTCACTTCTCCAAAAGGCAGCTGGCTCAAATCCTGGACATGGCATTTGATTCACTGCTGAGACGAAAACATTGTATTGCTGGCTCAGCTGGAGGGATTAGCGTGGGACATGAGGGAAGCGGGGGATGAGTGAATGAGCATTTGAAATGATACGCCACAGTGTTTTGATGGTTATTGACGTGGCTTAACTCCAGTGGTACTTTCATGTAATTGTTGTTAACCTGCAACCATCTAACTCCCGAGTGTGTGTTTGCTTCATGAATCAGCATCGCATGAACAAAAAGGAGCTGTTGGGTAAAACTGCTTAAACTCACTTCACCAAATTAATTGCTGATAACTTGGAATGATGTTAATATGAGGTCTGAAAGTGGAAGAAACCCAAGCAGTCAGTCGATCAGACAAGTTTTAAACAAATCTCCATGTTAGCCAAAGTAACTTTGAGAAGGTGAACCGTAGAAATGCTGGCCTAACTTTTAATTGAAAACATCCATCACAGCTTACAGACTGACCTCCAAGTTTTTTGGAGTAGTGCATTATATTCCTGGTGGACTCAAATTATATGGTTTTGATAATGTGGCTAAAATGCTCAGTGTCTTAGTGTCTCACCATAGCCAATACCATATTTTTATAACTACTAGTTGTCTAATGATAACCGAATACCCAAATACCAAACCGTAACATAACGTAACATAATGTGAGCCAACAAAACATAAGGTAACAGCAGTGGAATGTAAATTTTAGCATGACAGTATTTCAAAATAGTAGCATTAACCAGCACAGAAATATCTATATTAGCATAATTGTGTAATGGTGAATGTACCCATGTCTAATATTTTTGTATGTTAACAAAAACAACAACAATAGTTACTGACACATTAACATAACACAGTTTACAGAACTAGCATGCTAGCCATGCTAGTGTTTTTTGTGCTCCATCTTTGTGGATGCAGGTAAACACAGTTCTAGCATCATTGTGTCTGCGTCTGCATGGAATACGTGAAGTAGAGATAATGGCTTATCCATCTGTTTGTTTACCGCTATCACTAGTCACAGATGTGTCTGTATGCTTTGATTCAGCTTGCAAGCGCTATATAACATTTTAGATAACCTCAGACAGGCCAATTTGACCCTTTTTAATTGTTTCTCTGATAGGCAAAGTGTAAAGCTTTTGCTCCGTTGCCATGGCTGATTCAGCATGATTGAGGCAATTTGTGTGAAAACATGGTGTGACGGATCGAATTTACGTCCGCTGTCACAAGGTGATGTAAAGGGAGTGACTCAATGACTCACCTCATTAAAGATTTTATTGGATAAAAATTTGATTGGGCCAATGGGAGAGGCAAAGCGAAAGCTGCTTATGAACTCCTTTTTCTGTTCATTTCATGGCTGTTAGCATTCGATTCAGATTTGTGCATGTGTGTGTATGCACCAGGCATAATATTGCTCTGTAAAGTGTAAAATGTGAAATTTGTGAATATTTAATGGTACTGTGACTGTATCTGGTCAATTTGTTTCTGATATACTGCGCTCACACTGTCAGTGTGATACCGAGGAAATCAAATCCGTGTCAGAGCTGACTGTTTTACACAAGATTTGAATGTTAATTCAAGTCTGTCAGCCAAGACCCAAGTGTCAATGCCCCTTGTCATTCAATATTTTGCCTCTTTCTTCAAGCACACTCTGGCACGTACAATCAGTGCAGCATATGTGTGTTTGCACTATGCTGGGTTTCTCTGTGTGTGATTTTGTGTCTGATCCATTTGGCTCTCAGTCGTCCCACAGCCTGGCACTCTTACTCCATTTCTCCGTGCGGATGGCTGCGAAACTAGCCTTCTGTTTTCTCGCCTTAAGAGACCCCTTATGATCAGAGAGATACATCAGCCACAAACACGACACCAAGCCAAACACAATGGCAGCAGGCGCCAGGCCGACACATACATAACCTGGGAAGTTTCCATGGTAGCCTCGACAGGAAGTGCATTACAGCTCCTGCCTGTCCTTGTGCACTGCCGATGTGATTGTTCATGTTAAGTTTCATTTTAGATCTGGATATTTTTCATTCTTTACAAGTCGCATGTACACAACATAAGTAGGATGTAATGTTATAAAAGACATATGTACACTATGGTACCCTTAATTACCCAATTTTATCGTTTCAAACCAGTTCCATGTTCAAATAGCCACACATGGCAACTTATTAGTCAATAGGATAAGATGCTAATTATTATTATTTTTTTTATTGATTTAAAGAAATAAAGAGATTTAAAGAAAAAGTTGACAACAGTACATGGCTGACGGCTTTTTTAATTTAGCTATGATTCAGCTCAGTTCACTCTCTCCTGTCCCATGTGGGGAATTCGGCTTGCGGCAGCCAAAAGCACTTGGCAAAAACACAATGAAGCAGACTCATTCAAACAACGATCAATTAGAAAAGGTAACATACAACAGTAAAAATAATAAGTGGAGGCAGTAAGTAAAAACAAATTAGAAATGGGTGAAACCCATGAATAACGACAACATAAAAAAAAAAAGACAATACGACAGATTTTACTGTTTATTTATTCAAATTTATGTCAACGTTTATTAGCATTACTCTGTGGACTTTATCTTGTTTGTTTTCTAACAAGACTCTCCGACCTACAGTATATCTTTAGCATCTACTTTGCAGCTAAGTTGTAGGTTAATTAACTGACTGGCAGTGGAAGTGTGGCCTCCATACCAGAGAGCAACTTTAAAGAGACCATTAATGGATTGCTCAGCCATATCTAATTACAAGGTTGTGGCATTTGTGTTTATGGGAGAAACTGCAAGGAGAGATTTCTCCTCTTTGCTTTTTTTTTTTTTTTTTTTACACTAACAGCAGACAGTCATGTTTGGTTGAATCACACTGTAATTCATGTTTTTTGATTTTCTACTCTGCAGCTTGCCAACAGTTTTCTTCCAGACAGTTGGTCTCGCCTAATTTTAAATCAGGAAAGACTCAATCTGTGAAATATTGATATCCACCAAAAAGGATCTGTGAATTATTAAAGAAATAGTTTGACACTTTGGGAAATATGCTCGTTCACTTCCTTGTTGAGAATTATATGAGGGGATTGATACCACTCATATCTCTCAGATCAGATACATATCAAGCTGCAGCCAGCAGCTAGTTAGCTTAGCTTAGCACAAAGACTTGAAACACCTAGCTTGGCTATCCACAAAGACAAAATCTGCCTACCAGTCACTCTAATGCTCAGTACTTCACATATTGCTCACACAATTTTCTCAATGTTCAGTTAAAATTGCCACAAAACACCATCGGTGCATATTCTGTTTCAGTCAATTTAGTTGTCTACACAGGCCACGTCTACAGCATCACTTTCACTTGCACTATATGTAGGCTACGTAACTGCAGCCCGATGTGCGTTTTTATGCTCCAGTACCATTTTTTTTTCTGAATTAAAGTGATTGCATAATGGACTTTGAGAGTTGGCAAAACAATTATACTCAATACTGTGCCTGAATGCACACTGTCTGCTGATGCACTGCTCACGCTCGACACGGTGTAACACTCATACAAATTACAAGGCCAGATCTTGCATGGCAGGGGTCAGCGTGGGGTGGAGAATGCTGGTGTCATGCTGTGGAGGAGGGGCTTATAGGATGGAGGGGGGGCAGTTTGCTGATGGGTGGAGAAATAAATCAGGTCTGAGATGAGACGTTAAAGAGAGCACAGAGATGTATGGCAGGGGAGCTGTCAGACACCGAGATGAAGATAGATGGGCTCCGGTCATACCTTTAGGTCCAGCAAAACACTGTGTGGGGACAGGTACATGGTCGGATGAACAGAGAACCGGCTATAGGGACCAAACTCTACCAGGCTGTAAATGTGTTTATTTCTGCTGAAGTTGGGCATTTTAACATGGAGACTTATGGAGATTGGCTCATTTTGTAGCCATCCTCAAATGGCTGTTTGAGGAATTGCAGTTTTTGGCACTTCACTTCACTTGGGTTCACTTTACAGCCACTCCAGTTATCTTTTGTCCTAGGGACTAAACTGTAAGTTCACCTTCTTACAACTAAAGACATGTCAAAAGTCAGAGTTTTTAAGTCACAAACTAAGGTTTGGCAAAGACTGGGTGTCTTGCATGGTTACTATTTGCAAGACTAGAGCTAGACTGATTTTGAGATTATTTCCCATCCGGTACCTGGTGGACATTTACGAATACTCATGAACAATGAAGCAGAATCTAAAAGCAGCTGTTGGCCAAAGCCACTCTTGTGTGTGCAGTGGTTTGTTCTAGTTCAAAAAAAAAAAAAAAAAAAAAAACAGCCACAAAGAATAAGAGAAGGCACTGCAGAATGTGGACACGACCCCGGTTGAAAGAACGGGGACAGCAAGCCTACACACCACCCACATTGGCTGATTGGGAGACTGCAGACCATGAGATGGTCCCAGGAGTCCGGAGGAGAGATGGCCAAGGGGCATTTCAAAATGCGGCAGCCCTCCTCTAAAGAGCTGAGGGACATTATGAAAAACTACTTTGACTCACCTCGAGACCAAGTTTCATAGCAGGAAATCCACATTTTGTGTGTGCAGGTTCCTAAGTTTGTTTCTTTTGTTTCCTCACTGGTAACCGCATAAATACTGTCTGCTGGATCCTGATGTGAGTGTCTTTGTTCATTTAATAAAATAAAAATACATCTGTGTTGAAGTCTGCCCTTTTGATTCAGTTTTTTTTCTTTTTGCTGTACCTTTTTACTGCAGATGATTTACTGCTGTACATTTGTTTTTGTTTTCCAGAGAATTAATGCAATATCTGTATTTATTCAAAGTTTCTTTGTATGAAACTAATACTGCATGATAGAAGGGTCGGTTGGATTGAGAGGAGGAGATGGTTAAATTAGCTTAGCATAAAGACTGGAAACTGTTTGCCAGGATCTGTCTGAAAAAAATAACTGTGCCAGCACGTGTCATATCTCGTTTATTTAATCTGTACAAAAACCAAAGTGTAAAAACGACAAGCTGTTGGCAGGTGGACCATTGATATGGAGCTGTTTCCCCCTTGCTTCCAGTCTTTATGCTATGCTAAGCTAACCAGCTACTTCATGATAAAGCATATGTACAAAACGGGTGATGTATTCCTTTAACTGGATGAATCTCTACATGTCAAACTCACTCAAACTTTGGCTCTGCAGATGTGAAACCAACACAGTTGCCAATTTCACTTGTCAATGTAGATGTCCTCTGGGCAAAACATATATACACTACACTATATACAGTACACTAAAGTTCACCCTGTCCACACACAGACTGAGGATCATTAAGGAATGGATGCACGTCTCAGTCATTGTCACTAATGGTGTCATATTCTTCTCCTTTTTTTGGCTTTCACTCCATTATTTCTCACAGAGCAGACCCCAGCGTCCTGCAGTGTTTTTCTCCGAGTCCATTCATTATAAAGCATCTTCCCCTCGTATGTTTCTTTCCCCCTGTCCCACGTCTTCCCTCACTGGTTCTTCTCTGTGCTTGTGGCTCTCTGAAAGCAGAGATATTCTGTTTATCTCCCTTCTCTCACCAGTCTTCTCCATCTCTCCCCTATCCTCATTTTCTCCTGCTCTGCTTGCTGTGTGTTCAAAGTGTACGGAGGCCCCCCAGAGAGCCGGAGTGAAGTGTGCATGGGCTGGAATAGAAAAGAGAGGGTGCGCAAAGAGAAAAGAGAGAGAGGTAGAGAAGGCGAGGGGAAGAAAATAAGGGCATGTAGGCTCACCTGAATTTCAGATTTCAAACTCCTAACTCCCCTTGATCCCTCGTTCTTTTCCCTCAGTACCCTTTTCCAGCCATAACAAATGTCACCGCAGTGGCTCTGTACAATGCATGCACTCTTTCACCACCTCCTTGATGGCTATTATTATGAGTTTCATAACAAAATGCCAAAATTTGCCCTTTGCTACATCAGATCATCATTCCTCAATAGCCCCCACTTTAGTTATTGTTGTAATGCTAAACACATCCCTTGAAAAAAAAGTGCCGTTCAGCAACATTTTTCAGGCTGTGTTGGTGTGACAAAGCAGGGCAATGATGATGATTCACAGTGACATCTGAAGCACAGGGCATTTGCATTTGAATCTTCAATTCCAAAGACGTATTAAGGGCAAATTCACTGTACTGTATGTATCATTTATGATTTCCAGTCATGGGAGTGAATGTTTAAGCTGCATAAAGAATTTGTGCTGCATTTCCTGCGATCGGTGGTAGAGAATGTAAAACTGATGTCTTTTAGTCATGTTGAAGATGGCAGTGTCAGTCGCTTTGGTCTGGACTGAAATATCACAACCATTAGATGGATGGCCAAAAAATGTACACAGTTATGATACTCGGATATTAAATGCTACGTTTTTGGTGATCCTCTCTGAATTGTAATATCATTATGGATCCCATAACTTTGGCTTTGGTTTATGACCTGCATAACTGAGCTTGACATTAGCATTAGCTCTGCTCACGCTAATTTTCTTTCGCAAATGTTAGCACGCTTTCACACTAAACTAAGACTGTGAACATAGCAAACATTATACCCGCTAAACAAACGCAGTGTTAGCATACTGATATCAGCAATTAGCTCACTGCTTTAGTAGACTACACCCTCACAGAGATTGGAGAGTCTCATTAGTTAGCTATTAGCTAGCTTGTTGAAGCATGTAAACCAACTGGAGCTGGACAGCAAAAGACTGCATTGCCGTACTTTCTGTGTAACAAAAAAAAAATAAATAAAATTACAGCAGGGGTCGTTATGATTAACCAATGAGAGAACAGCTGGAAAGAGAAGCTATATGGAAGTGCAGAAGTGAAGAAAGAGAAATATTAAACAGGGGTGTAAAAGCACGGCGTTAGCCACAGTGCATCTACATATTTAATGCGCCCTTGAGCTGTCGGTTTAGCCACAGTATAATTAATGTGAAGTTAGGAGAGAGGAAAGGAGAGGAGAGAGACATGTGACATTTGGAAAAGCATTTGGAAATGCAAATAATTAAGTCAACAATGTTTTTCACAATCAGTGTGTGTGTGTGTGTGTATATATATATATATATATATATATATATGGGGATGACAAAGTTTATCAAAGTATGATGAGTCAGTCAACCAGCCAGTGATGACTTGAGCTGGATGAGTCAGTCAACCAGCCAGAGTTTATCATCTGTCACTGTTTAAGGTCAGACACAGAATGAGATTCCAAAAAAACACACAAGACAAATACCAGCTGACAGGGTCACCCCTCAACAGCAGGCCAGCCCTGACATTTGTGCGTCTTTGTGTGCGTGTGTGTGTGTGACTGTAGATATTTCCTAACTTACTTGAACAGTCTGCTGCCATCTGCACTGTCCTCGTCTGCTGACCTTTGTGTTCTTTGTTTTCTCAGTTTGCAACTGCTGGAGTTCAAGAAGAGTTTTCAGAGCTTTTCACTTTTTATTTGTCTTTTATGAGGCAGGAAGTCATTTCTGCTGCCTCTGCAATAAGTGGGGTAATCTAATTGAAAACCAAACTGTGGTTGAAATTTAAACTCAGCGTCCTTCAGCCTCGGGGACCTACTGCAGCTGTAAGACAAGCTATTATTCTGTATTTTATCAGATCGAATGCACATTCAAACGTCCTTTTTTATTTGAGCTGTTCTGTCTCTCCCACCTTCAACCTCTCCTCTAAACTTCCACCCTCACCTTATCCTCTTTTTGATCATCCTCTTTCATCCCCCCTCAGTCCTGCTCCAACTTTCCCGGCCCTCCAGTCCGACGGGACCATGATGCTCAGCAGCTCCGTGGAGGTGCCCAGCCCAGGAGGGATGAGCAGCCTTAGCGGGCTGAGCGCGGCGGCCCGGAACGTGGTGCGCTCCTCCAGCATTTCGGGAGCCATGTACAGCCTGGATAAGAGTCCAGGCAGCGGGGGCCCGGACACCTCATCGCTGGCTGGCAACAAGAAGCGACGCTCCAGTCTGGGTGCCAAGATGGTGGCCATCGTGGGGTTGTCGCAGTGGAGCAAGAGCACACAGCAGCTCAACCAGCAAGGTCAGTTTAGAGTTTGAAATGTCAGATGTAACATCTGACATCTGTCTATCATTTACATAGCTTTCTGTTTGTTGTACCACCATGCTCACCATTTCAACTTCCTTTTGCATCTTCCATTCTTCTACTTATCAGCTCCCACAGTTTTATTTTCCCCTGTCCATCCCTCTAACCCTTCCCATTTTTTGTCTATTTTCTAAAGTGTCAACCTTTTGTTTAAATTTCAGTTTAGATTTAAACCTCCAAATGAAATGTAATCATCTCTACCCTCCTGGTTTGGCTTTAACCTTTTTAAAAAAAATAATCCACGTCCCTTTTAAAAAGATTAAATGCTTTCTTGTTGCAGTTAAAGAGTTAAATAAATACACTGTACTGGTCTAACAGAACAGTGATTGTTTTAGAGTATGCACAATAACATTAGCATAATCCACTCCAAAGGATATTTGGTGGTGCACTGCCTCAGTTATAATACCTATAATATCTTATTCAACAAGCTCTCAGTGGCTTTACCTTTTGTGGTATTATCATTGTAATGAGCCCTTTTTAAAAGCCTTCAACATTATTATGAGCATCATTGTGTGAACTCTGAAGTGGGTTTGTAGCCGTGGCAGCTTAGGATGCATGGTGGCTGTATGGCAATGATAGCGGCACTATGTTCTTCTAAGTGTCCTGTGGGGTATAATTACAGATATTGTGCTGCAGCAACCAAAGTGTTTCTCATTTTGCGCCTCAGCAACAAACACAAGCACACCCGCTCCTGCTGGGAAAAGCCAACATGTCACACACACCGAGGCCTGGTTAAGACTGACAGTCAGGGGCCAGGAGGAGCAAGAGACGCAACTCATTTTCTTTCTTCATTATTCTGTCCTTCGATAACAAGCGCATTGTTCATCTCCCCACATCCTCTAAATGTGTTCCTTTTCCCCCACCAGTTTATTGAACTGTAACCGTGTCAGAACAGTGTCTGCATGTGTCATTTTGTTTTTTTTTTTTTTTGTTTTTTTTTTTGCTCACTTGTACAGTGTGAGCGTGTTATTCTGTGAGAACGTTCAGTCTTATTACAAGATCTGAGGGTTCCTGCTTCGTGCTTTGTGCAGCAGGCTGTGTACTTGGGCTTCTGTACTAATGTCAAAGTTACACTCTCTTTTCATTTCCTTAGTTTGATGCTTATAAATATGTTTTTTATATATAAAAAGGAGCTCATTTATTATTAATTCATTCAGTTTTTTAAGCAAAAATGTCCAAATGTGAATCTTGGCTGTTTTTTTTTGTCTTCTGTGATATTAAACTGTATATTGTTACAATTTGTACTGTTAGTCAGACAAAGCAGACATTTTGGGCTCTCTGAGTTGATGAGCATTTTAAAAAATATTTTCTAATATATGTTACGTTAAGCAATCAATTGGCTTCATTGAGAAACAAATCATTCATGATAATGAAAATAAATGTTAGTTGCAGCACTACATCACACACAGCTCCAAAAATGTTCATTTAATGTTTTCTTAACAGAACGAGCTACACAAGATATATTCCTGAATGAATAAAATACTGAATGTAATGTTATAGCTGAGATCAGAAAATAAGAATAGTAAAGTCTCGGAATATATATATCATTTCCAGCGTTCAATACTTGACAGTTTTTGCTACTTCGTGCTAAAGACAGAATTTGGCCAGTGCTCAAGAAGTAGACTTTTGACACCCAGGCCTTTTTCTGGGGATGTTCAGGATATTAAACAGCCCACATACTTAGTATGGGTGGGATTGTGTGACATAGCAAATGGTGTCCATCCTGTCAGCCAAAGCAGCGCTGTCTCTCTGTGGTCTGAACTCACACAACTGTAGTCTTTTGGTAACACTTCTTCACTGGATCATGATTGTACTAGGTAGGTAAATGTAATAAGAGCAGGCCGTCTCGTGAATTGGTCAGTCAATGCGGAAACATAAGCAAGAAGACAAGGTCAATTTTGGAGGAATGTGAGTTTACTTCATACATGTTCTCATGCCAATTCTAACATGGTCACCATATGGCTAATGGGCAGCGTACACACAAACAGCTAAATCTGCTATCATTACCTGTTTTTAGCACGCATCAAGTTGAGTTGGCTGTTGCTCCACACACACAAAGAGCTCGGCGCACTCATGCACGGCTGACACTTGTCTGACGCAGACAGAGCTGTCGATATTTTCACCACGGGGGCTTTCATGTCTCTGTGTTTCGCGGTGATGAGGAGAGCACAATGGAGGGGAAAGTGTGGCTGAGGAGGCTAGGAGGGGCTGAGGATGTAGAGAAGAGGAAGGGGAGACGAGGGGTGTGTCTAAATTTAGATGTTCTCAGCTGCCAGAGGAACACATCGCGCCCGGAACAAAAATCACAGTATCATGCGCCGCTCCTTCCTCCTCCATCCATACCAAATCTCTGTTTGCTACAGCGGGACAAATCTTCAGCTCCCGCATGGTAGTTTCTTGCTTTGTTGGCCACCACAGGTTATGAGATGTGTTTCCAAAAGATACCTCTGACTTTAGTGAAAGAGATGAGAGATATATATTGATCCATATATAGATATATATTGCATCCAGTAGGCTAACAAAGTGTAAACTGAATCAAAATCCAGGTATTTTACATGAATTCTTTTGTGTTAAATCCACCTAACAAGAAGACTATGTCACTGTTCACCAAGAAAATGTCCTCATAACTTTATAAAGTTGTTCCTGCCTGTTCCACAAGACAAACAAGGTTGTTTATTCAATGACCCAGTGAGGCCGAAATGGGCTATCCTAATTTGTTGCTTTCCCTACCTCATAATTCACACCAGCTAGAGGCAAAAAAAAGGGTGTGTGTAATTAGATGGGTGACCCATACACACAGACAGACAGACTGACAGGAGGTCACACAGAAGGATGAACGGGCAAACATTCACCCTCGCTTGGTCAAGTTCGATTAGGGTCCTCTCTGCGTTCCTTCCTGGCGATCATTAACGGCCCAATCTGGTCGGCTGTCACTGCTCCATGTTCCGAGTGACACATGCGATCGATTGGCTGATGGGGAAGGTCGGCCCAGGTACCAGACCCCTTTCCAGACCTAGCTTCAACGATTCTCAGTTAAACAACAATGAAACAGTGCATCTGTTCCAGACCAAGCCATGGAAATGTCTGGATTATTAACAGATTAAGATTATTTCCGGGTCTTGATAAAATTGGAAAATTGGCAGATATTTTCAGTGTTTCTGATAAACACATAGCTGCACATGTTGCTGTATTTTTAGACCTGTATCTCACACACTCACATTCATTGCTAGGCTGTGGAGCTCTGAGACAATTATTCATGTCAATCACATGGAACAAAAAACCATAAATACATCTGTGAAATCCAAATCCGGTTGGTTACCTAATGGCAGATAAGCCACAGGTTGAGGGAAGTAATTTAGATTTTGGACGCAGAAAAATAAAAGACCAACTGACCATACAGCATGTCTTGTGGCCTTTATTTAATTGATTGATATTTGATATCATTGAATGACTTGCTGTTACATGCCGTCGTGTGAATAAGCATCCCGCAAAAGAGATTTTGCTTTTGTTATTAGATATATTTCATCATTTTTAGGACTTTTAAGATCACATCACCAACAGTTTCCTATCCAGAGACAAAGAATCTCTCTCTGCCACCTACTCTAAATAATAAAATTTATAGTGGATGACTAAATAGTAATAGATAAAGTGACTCAACACCGAGGCGGCTCATACAGACACAAAGATGTAAAAAAGACAAAGTGAACTGAGACACTGGGTGAATATGTCAGCGTCTCACCATTAAAGCGCTATTAGGCGGTAATGTGGTTATAGTGTTGTTATTGTGTCAGAGTTTCTGCAGGGTATGTTCTAGCCGTGCTCCATTTTGTGAATTGGATCCAGTTAATTTACAACTATCAGCAGAATCTTTCCCGGTAACATCTTATGCAAGCAGGGAAGTGTTTTTGTAAACGTGTCCATGCAACAATTGCGTATTATTTTCAAAATAACCTCATTTCCAACATAATTTGCACACTGCAAAGCAAGTGTTGCATCTTTCCAACAATAGAAGTGTTAAAACTGTTATCTCCCCTCAGATATTAAAGTCTTTATTAGTGGGCTTTACACTTTCAGCAACTATGGCTTGATTGTTGCCCAGTGCTCTGGCCTTTTACAACAAGATTACACATGTGAACTGATTGGCACAGCATGAGTGTATGTCAACTGAACACACACCCCAGTTTGAGCATCTTCACACACACACACACTGATTTTAGACACCTAAAGTAGGACAAAGATTTTTTTTTTTTTTTTTTTTTTAATGACTGCAGCCTTGTCAACGTTTTCAGACAGCAGCTGACACTTCTTCGTGTTAATGGATGACATTTAATTGTGCCCTCTTGTGTTTCCAAACAGAAACGTGTAGCTTTAGGGAGCCATAACTCATCAGATTTATTTAACGTCATTTATTTGGTGTCTCATAAGGCACCACAGCTTCAGAGACTTGGTCAATATCCTGCTGATGTGTTAAAGTGAGGTTGATTATCGCATCAAAGAATAGGTCGTGTAGTACAAACCTAATGAACATGAAAAACAACAAGTAACAGGAGATTGTAGACAAATTCCTTTATGTTGTATCAGTGTACAAAACTGGTGTAGTTGTATAAGATAGGCTCCCATATTTAGATCCTTTGATGCTATTTCAGTTTTTCTTTCATAACATATCTCAGTTTTCTTCATGTAATTCCATTCATAGTCGCGACTCCCACTGTGTCATTGTCTCATTATTCTAGGTTTTGTAACAGGCGAGTTTTCGGGATGGCATTTTGGTTCTGTCTGTGTTCTATGTATTACCTGCTATTATTAGTATCAGTGAGGAGAAAGCACACACACACACACACACACACACACGCACACACACACACACAAATGGTTTCCCAGGTTTAATGGGTGAGTCACTCCTCTGCTGAACACAGTCTTATCTCCTGAGCAGGTTTATCCATGACTGTGAAAACAGAGCCAGCAGAGCGGCTCCCAGTATACTGTCAGTCTGCGCGGAGGGACGCGGCTCGCACAGAAACGAGCGCCACTGATGAGATGCAGTGCACCAGGAGAGTTAGATTAAAGGAAACCAGGCATGGATGTGTGTCTGTTTGTGTGTGTTTCTGGTGAGTGTCCCAGTAAAAAGGCTTCAACTCTGAGCTACCCTCTGCCCCCATTTCAGTTTGTATATATTTGTGTGTGTTTGTCTGTGTGTGTGTGTGTTCAAGTGTGCGCATGTGTTTGGCTGGTGCGCATTCACACTCAATCACCTCACTCTTTTCTGCTCCATTTAGCTCTTTCAACCCACTCAACACCCATCCTCTTCTTTTCTCGACCTCGCTTTTCAATTCCATCAGATATTCTTTATTTAAATCTTTCTGTCTTCTGCCTGTTTATTTCCGTGGCTCTGCAGATACTGTTGGAAGAACACCAGAGACACGGAAAAGAAACAGAGAGACAGGAAAAATGTCTGACACCGGAGGAGAATACTTGCTAGTTTGTTTATTAAATTGAGACCAATAGCAGCCACATTTCTGGGTGTACTGTTAGACAAATATTTTTGAGTTGGCTGTTACTCTAGCTCCAAACTAAGAGTGAAGACATGTGGAGGGGCTTTCACCATTGCCAGTAATGTTAAGATTTAAGATAATTTCTGATTTGTTTCTCAATAAAATAACATGTTACTGGTTAATTTGCCTGGTTAAAAGTGCTTGATTCAGTGTCACAAACCACAGAAGAAGCCACTGCATTTTTTTCCTTCTGTTTACTAATTCCAGTGGCTAAAAAAGGAATATGTGAGCTTTTATTTCTCTGTACAGTAAATGTAAAGCCTGTGCAGTTTTCACAATTACAAAAATTCCTCCTTAAACAGCTCCGGAAGTATATACTTCCAACATAAATGATAAAATGTGGCTCGCTTTAGTTTTCAAGTTTGCCTTGAAGTAGATTTTATTCATAAAAGAACAACAGGAAGGACAGAAATGAGACAAATATTCATTCATTTATTCATTCATTTCATATTTACGACCAGAAAGCCTGACAACTCAAGGTTACATTTTCTGCTAATGTGAGGACAGCTAACGCAACCTGCTGCTAAGCTCAACATCGACAGGTATGGCTGTGGTCTTTAAAACAATTTTAGCTAACGCTAATTTTAGCCTTCAGTTCTGGTTATTACTGATAAGCAAAGAGCAGTGATGATACTATGTTACTCTCTTGACAGGACAATGTTTAGCTAAGCTCTGCTTTGATCACTTTTCCCGAACAGATAGTCAGTCTACATGAAAAGTCGTCGTGGTTTTCTAAATCCTCCCCCACATTGAGATAGGCTCTGCAAGACAGGCTGATGTGATGCAGATGGGAGATAGCCATGGATAAAACTTTCTACAGTCTCTGCTTCTATTCCAAAATAAGTAAAGAGTGCTGGTGTATCAGCTCTAGACACAGTTCAATACCACTAACTAAAACAGTATTCTCTAAACAGCGCTATGCCGTGTGTTCAGATATTCCCTTTGTTCACTTATGTAACGTTAGAAATACTGCAGCTCTCCTTCTCCAATAATAGCGAGCTTTCTTTCAATCCCAACATTTTCCCTCCCTCATTATTGAAGATGTGCGTATCATATTTTGGTGGCTTTATGACATTTAAGCACAAGATGGTGATCAACCCCAACAATAACACAATAAAAGGTCACAGACTACTACGTCCACGGGTTAGAAAACAGCCTGTACTTGTCTGCGAGACTGTACAGTGTACCAGAGAATAGACCTGGCATTTTAGTACTCTTAGGGTGTTTTCGGGGTGACTCACTCATGCCCTACTTCTCTAGCTCTGTTTCTGAGTCACAGCTAGGAAACACACTTCAGGAATTTTGGCAGACATCTTGGAAAGCGTACGGTGATCGGATCCTTCGAGGGAAAAATTCACCCCTCACGAGAAACTCCAACATATCAAGATGTCTCAGAAGCCTTGTGAACAAAATGAGCAACAGTTGGATAAAAAAAAAAAAAGCTATGAATCGTTTGGATAGTATCAATGGAAGTTGTAGAATCTCTGCAGCATCTGAGCTATGGTAACACTTGAACTGCCCTCTCGTAATAATAGCTGTTTCACAGGATGACTACACATGATAGCTATTCATATACGCTATGACTAATGGAAAAATCCTCCTTGTGTGTTGAGCTGCTGTTTCAGGTGAGACTGCCGCTCTGTTGTCTCCCTCACCCCACCTCCAGCTCCACCGCCTCATTTTTCTTTTGAAGCGTATTGAGTCACTGGCTCTCCTGACACACACAAACTGAAACCTTACTCATGTCTATAAAGGCTTTCTCCTCCCCACCGGCGCTTTTAGAGGCTACCAAACACCAGCTAAGCTGGCCGGCGACCACTCGCCATACTCCCTCGTCGCCCCCTTTTTGTGTTTCCTCCAGCTCGCTGACATCTTAATTTCCCTCTCCTTTATCTCTCCTCCCTTCATCTCCATCTTTTTTGCTCTCACTTTCACTCAGAACGTCTATCATGTTTTCTCAATCTCACCCGCACCCCTCCTCCGACTCCCCCATGATCCGTGCTCTATTATTAGCCAGACAGACTGGTGAACCGTTCAGCTGTGAATGTCTTTCTTTGTACCTCTATACCACCTCATGTGTGCACATATGAATGTGTGTGGCTGGCTTTTGCATGTAAAACACTGCCTCTCGACCGAGTAATCTCAGTTGTAAAACATTGCACCTAGAATCTGATGCAACTAAAGGAATACATATATAATATATATAAAGTGATAGGCGTTTTGGATTGCTTTTTGCTAAGAGTTAAATGCAGTGCAGACTCCAGGAAGTTAATATCACACCAGTAACAGTTGATGTTCACCTATGATAGATGGCAATCACAAAACCTTGTATGTGCCTGCCTTTTTCCAAATTGCTTCATACGGTGACTTTCCAAATGGTTCTGTGAAACAACCTGACCTGAACATCACCTGGCCAAGAAATATAATCCCCATAAAACCACGTCATCCTCATTTTCACACTTTGATTGTTGTACGTATTAAGCAAAGGAAATATAACGCATTAAATTCCGGCCTTTGTGCTAAGCTAAGCTACCAGGTTTCTGGCTCCATATTTACCTACAAATCTGAGAATTGATTTTCTTTTTTTCTCACACACACACACGGAAAATCAAGTATATTTCCCAAACGTTAAGCTATTCCTTGAACAACACTGCCGCTCTCCACGCAAAGTCGCACTCTGTTGATTAAATCATGGAATATTTCTTCTTATATTATACATCATGGCAGAGTTTTCAGCCAGCTGAGGTGTTATTTCTTGTATTGGAGGGCTTTTAGCTGATCTGGCAACCCGCGCTAATAGAGTAAGAGCCCTCAGATTTAGCAACCCGGGTCGAAAATGAGCAAGAGCACTTAGTGGCACCCCAGCAAGGTTTTAACAGATGGTAAAGTGTCACCAAGCTCAACATTGCGCGAGGTGAGTCACCATGTTGTGCGTGTGTGAATGTCTGTGTGTAAAAGACCTATAATCACGGTGTCATTACCACTCCTCTCGGCTTTGAGTGCTATTAACACACACCAACACCGAAAACACACAAGCTGTATGGCGTCTCCTGTATGGCGCTGTGAAAGAAGAGGTGGACCGAAGATCAGCTCTTGGTGCATAGGAACAACACACGCGCTGAAGTTTGATTTCTAAATCTGTGTCATGGCAGAGGAAGGGTGCTGCTGCACTGCAGCAAACATCCACTAAGATATTTTGTTTAGTTTAGAGACAGAAAATGTTACTTGCTCTTAAATCAGAGAGCGCAAAGCTGCCAAGGTGGTGAGATAATTTCCCCTTCTGCTTAATGTAAGTTGATTCGTCTGGGGAAATTTCTTAACCTAAGTTTAATTTTCTTTCAAGTGATAATGCCTTCATTATTTAGCTTTAAGTGAATATACTGGCACCGTTTCCTGGAGAACAGTTTAATTAGATCAGATGGAAAGGGAAATATCTCATCATAAAACATGAAATAAAACTGAATGCTAAGATTTGCTAATCCCTTCGAATCTATATTCAGTTGAAATGTTTTTTTTTTTGTAAATATACACTCATTTGAGTCTTTTTTGGGATCAAGATTATCCATTTTTGCCATAGACAGTCCCCTAAATCTTACATGCTGGACCTTTAATCCATGACAACCTTTAATGCATGAGAAAAACTATTTTGTTTTTGCCGTATAGGCTGCCAGATATTATGACATGCAACAGGTTTTATGAAATATTTTCCTTTTTTGTTCATTTCCAGCCAAATGTCATCTGCGTCTTCCCTTTAAACCATTCGACCATCTTGCATCATTTGACCATTAGTCACCGAGAGGAAATTACGTCCATATTAGATTATTCCTTTCCTTATTGTAATTAATTGTCATTAGACAGAAGCCTGTGTGGCATATTAACTCCCTGACAGACATCCTGCCATACACAAGGTTTTTGATTTGAAGAAATCATTTCCGATGCAACATGGTGCTTAGAAAGGCTAATCACCTCGCATTGTCCACTCCCTGGCGTGTGTCCCCGCCTGAGCAGTGCGTGCACGCACACACACACACAAAGACAACACAGGAGATTAGTTTTAGTCCCATGTAATATCATTAAAGACAGGAGTAACACTCAGTATACTAGGCTACACTCAACTCTCTGCCACATTTATTTGTTTTTGCACGCACTGTTAGAGTTAAATTACTGTCTTAGGAAAGTGGACCGGCTGGCGGTGTCTCTCATAAATGGTTGAATTATAGAGAAAAAGGTTTCAGGAAGAACACACACACACACACACACACACTTATGATTGCTCTAGATGTGCCCGTGAAGGAAAAGTTTGACATTTTGGGGATCATAGCAGCTGTGGCTCAGGAGGTAGAGCGGGTCGTCCACTAAATAGTTTGGCAGTTCAATCCCAAGCTCCTCCAGTCCATCCTGCATGTTACAAGATACTGAACCCCCAAATTGCTCCCGAAGGCTCAGTGTGAACGTGTAGAACACGTATGAATGTGAGTGGTTAGCTCCTAAAATCTGATGAGCTGGCAGTGTTGGCACCACCAGCCAATGCCATCGGTGTGTGAATGTGTGTGGGTGGGTGGATGGGTGAATGAGATATGTAGTGTAAAAGCACTGTTTGAATTCACTGTTTGAAAATGAATGAAGCGTATTTGCCAACGTGATGAAATTTTTCTTTAAACACACTTCAAAAATGTTTTATCCTGATTTGAGCACTTATGTTTGTGACATCACTCTTTTCCAGTTAAACCTCCTCAGTGTGAAGAGCATAGAACAAATACATATCTGTCATCTAAAACAACCAAAACTGTTTTAATGTGTGTGTTAATGTATGATGCCATTACCTCATGGTAAGATGCTGTAAGTTTTCAGGGCCTTTAAGTGATCTACTCATTACTTTGTATTGGCACTATGAACGAGTCCCCTCCTGAGCTAAGCACCAAAAAAAACACAAGGTTGTGACTTTTTCACACTAATGTGTGTACAGGGTTACATCATATTTTCACCAGTGATGTCCTGAAGAGTATCTACATACATTATTACTTTGCAGGCTACAGTTTGTTTGTCTGTTTTAAGTTCTGTGACACTTGTGTGATCATAGTTTAATATCTTATCTCATACTGTGATAACCACTGACTCACTGCCTGATATTATATAACTATGATACATAGATGTGACTCTGAATCACAGATCCATATATATATATATATATATATATATCTTGTCTGTCTTAAGCTTCCACCTTGAACCTTCCTTTAGTCCAAATTTAGCAGGGGTCCGGCGATAAAGATACCACAACAGATCTTTCATCTCCAACACTCATGCTTGGTTACTGTTGCTATGCATGGTGGATCGTTGCCGTCACTGGTGCATCCAATAGGCATGTCGGTGCAGCCAGGGAGTCTAAAAACAGCATTCTATATTACAGCATATAATGAGAAAGGCTTCATCAGTGCTCTCTCCAAATGTCAGAGCAGCTTTAATGATCTCCTCAGCACACACACACACACACAGAAGCTATATATCATGTTTGAGTGTCCATGCAGTCACAGTGTGTGGCTCTTTTCTGCATTGTTGGCGTTTCTGGTAATCCCACCTTCCTTTATTTCCCTCTTTGCTATTAATTCCCTCCACTGACGCTCTTAATTCTATTCCATCTTCACCACTTCTGTCTTTCTCACATCCTAATCTTCTTCCCTGTGACTTGAATTACTCATGATAGTGGAGACACTTTTAACAGCCTTGTAGCACACAAAGACCCAAGAAACCCTCTCCTCTAGCATGGTAAAAGCACAACAGCTTATGTAATGCTTTGGCTGCTCAAATGGCATATACTGCATGCGAGACTACCTCTAATTACTTCCTCTAGGACGTGTGTGTGTTTGATGTTAACACTATATAACAAAGTTAGCTCAGCAGAGCTAGAGGAGAAAATACGCTAAATAATTTAGATCAGATGGACCGGGAAAAGAGATAAGAGTTGTGCGATAAAGATGGATGGAGGCCAAAAGAACTGGGCAACTACCAGAGAAAGGAAAACGAAAGGAAATGCAGATTAAACAAATACAATAAAGGAATCAGTGCATAAGGAGTGTATGTGTAGTAAAAAAAGGGGGAAGCGAGGAAAGACAGCAAGAGAACAAAGAGCTGGAGATAAAAAGCAGCAATGAAAATAAAAAGAAGAGTGTTTGTTTCTGTTTAAAGACAGAGAAAGAAAGAAGCAGCGGCTGATTATGGGATGAGACTCATGGAGAGGACGATACGAGCGAAGGAAGACACGCACACAGAGAGAAAGAGGGGAAAGGCTTATGAGTGAACACACCGGCCGGGGCTCTTGGTGCAATGCAGACGGCATTGCCATGGAAACGAATGGAGGGAAAGCGCAGACGAGGAGGAGGGGATTAAATAGGAAGGAAGAGATCACTGCTTCGCACCATGGGGGGATGGTGGTGGTGGGATTGTGGGGGGGGGGGCCGGCTGACAAATGAGTAACAAGTGTGGATATGAAGTTAAACGAATCGCTGCTTGATACTTCAAAGACGGGGTTATAGTGGAGTATGCCCCACTTGTGCGTATGAATCTTATTTTGACAGATTCGACATCATTTTTTTGACGCTTTTGACTGTCATGATACCGAGATTATGTGTAAATGATTTTTTTTTTTTTTTTTTTAGCAGGCCTGTGTGGTTCAAATGCAGGCGAGGCAGAAGAGTTCAGGTTGTTGTTGTTGTTGCAGTCATGGTGCTGATCTTTTGTTTCAGTCTAAAGTGCAGGAGTTCCTGTGAACGGATAATTTTTTTTTTTTTTTTGAAAAAGTGATGGGGGAGATGAGCCTGTCGCCATGGCGCCAGTTGTCTCAGGTGGCATTGTCTGGGTCCAGATCCGAGGGCAGGGGTTGTCATGGCAGCAGGAGCGCATGGAGTTTGTCTGGGTGTGATGCTGCAAACACAGACACAGACACACACAGACACACACACACACTGTCTGTTTAAATATTCTTGACTGCAGGATTATAAATAGAAGGCAGCAGAAGGCAGCACCCCTTTCCTCATCTCCACCACCCATGGGACCCCATCATTCTCATCTTTCTCTTCACCCATTTTCCTTTTAACGCTTGCTTCTGCTTGTCCTCTTTCTTCTGTTTCATCCCTCTCTCTCTCCAAGCCCCCTCACCTCTTGTTAAATCTCCTCTTTTTCAGCCCCCCCTCTCCACTCCCCAAAGTCTCTATCAAGTGGCTTTGTTTGCTGTCTGTTATCTCCATAGTAATGGTGATGATGCAGGGTGTCTGCGGTTGTCATGGTGAGGATGCTTAATGAGCTTGGAGTTGCTCAGGCTAATGAAGTGGGACCACTGTACCTGGGTGTGTGCGCTTAACTAGCAACAATGAGCAGCCGCTTGTTAAGTCTCCTTTGGTGACTCCACTGCACCATTCAACTATATGGGCTCCTATAGAGGGGAGGCATACGAGTTTCTACAGCAACTGCAGTCGTAATGAGCTGCATGGACACCGCATCGAAACAGGAAGCCAGCTCAGTTTGTTCCTCTTGTTGCTGCTTTGTCAACAAGTGATTTACCTGCAAATTAGCAAGCTTAAAGACATTTTCAAGAATTTAAATCCCAGCAGGATTAAAAAAAAAAAACTGCCAGCCTAGAAAGCCCCTCTCAAAGGGAAGTCCTAGAAATTAGACTTTGTAGAGGTCTTTATAACGCAAGCATTGAGACAACTACAGCTTTCTCATACTCCCGTCTGATGAAATGTCACCCTTACTGCTCACGTGCAGGGTGTGTGTGTGTGTGTGTGTGTGTGTGTGTGTGTGTGTGTGTGTGTGTGAGAGAGAGTGTAAAAATGCACAGAGGTGTGAATGCACAGATGCTAGTGCTGTCTAGTGTCAGCATGATGTTTGTGTGTGAATGTGTGCACGTGTCTCTGTAGATTACATTAAATAAATTTGAGTTTGGAATTTTTTATAATGATTACTTGTTTGTCTCTCTCCTACTAGCAGCATCTTGCCTTTGACGTTGTAATATAAATTCCAAATGACATTTAGCACCCAAATGCTAGTACACATGCTCATTGTGTGTATACATAAATGTAACCTATGACTCCTATGATGAATGCACTGATATGAGGGCTGCAACTAGTTTTGCGAGAAGGATAGCGAGACGAAGACGGGAGCAATAGAAGAGACGAGGGAAGGGTCGTCTGCTGAAACTGCATGAGTGCGCAGCCTCACATGTCACATCCTGAATCACTTCGACTGAGCCCTGCTACTTTGAACTCAGCATGTCAAGTCACACTGAGATACAGTGTGTCATTACAGGGGATGATGCCCTGAAAGCTTCTTCTGGCGTTAGCAGCTCTGCAGCTCACTCCCCTTCTCCTAGCGTCAGCAGAGCTATAAACCCTAAATACCTTTCCCTCGCTCTCCTTCCCCCCTTTCTCAAGCTCAGCTTCTCTGACTTTCTTTCTACCCCGCCGCTCACAGCATTCCCTCAAGCCACCAAATTGTATGTGTTTCTGCCTCGTAAGTCAGAGCTCACAAGTCCGCCCCCCCCCCCCTTAAAAACTTATTGCCCCCCTACTCACAAGCCATTGTAAAACATGTGCTTAAAACGGGCCGTAGTAAAAACCTTGGAAGTGGAGATTTTCCAATAGTGCGGGGATGTCTCAGTGGAAATTAGGTGAGATTGCCTTCTCGCCTGAGTGAACTTGCTTCAAAATAAATAGTAGAGAGATGGGTGTTCTCAAGGCCAACCTGAATTTATCCTTATTTCCAGTGAGTGGTTTAAAAAGGGCAAACATTGTAGCTATTTCTTGTGCAGCCAGTCTCACAGGCATGAAAACGTTTGACAGACAGATCCATTCTCAGTCTGTTTTCTTTTGTACACTGGTACCAAAAAGAGCTCCTCTTGAAGGAAGGACAGGTCCATGCCACAAGTACCAATGAAAGGCTTATCTGGTTGGTGTAATACCTGACTTCCTTATCAGACAGCTCAGCGACTTCCTCTGATTATGCTTAGTGGATTATCCTGTTGAAATAAGACCGCTTAAAGCAGGAGCTATGACCTCTGTGTTTTTTTTTTAGACGGCGGGACCAAGAAGCTTCGCAGCACCATCCGACGGAGCACGGAGACCGGCATCGCCGTGGAAATGAGGAACCGGGTGACGCGGCAGGGCAGCAAAGACTCAACTGACGGCAGCACCAACTCAAACAGCTCCGATGGAACGTGAGTGTCCGAACCAGCAAGTCATCCACCAATCCGTCCATGTACAGTATCCATCCATCACTATTCTGTTTCCTCCCTCTCAGATTTGTCTTCCCTACTACACGCCTGGGGCCTGAGAGCCAGTTCAGTGACTTTCTGGATGGACTAGGCCCCGCTCAGATCGTAGGCCGGCAAACATTAGCTACACCCCCCATGGGTAAGCAAAGAATGACGACCAGCAACACCTTTTTTTTTCCTCTTCAATCCATCCCTCAATCTCTAATTTTGTTGGATACTTTCTGATTTCATTTCATTTCATGAGACTCTTTCACTCTTGTAGGCACGAGATTTAGGACTGTTAAAACAGTGACAAAACAGCATATCACATATCAGCCTCAACCGTACAATCAGAGGCATTAAAAGCTCTAACACAAACAGAAATGATGGCGAATCAAGTTAAAAAAAATAAATACAGCCTGTTATAAACCATTAGATACACAGCAGCGTCTAAAAATACTGCATAATACTGCGTATTCACTCAGCATGGATGAAGTTATTCTTGCATGAGGTATAAATCTTTCATGCAAAGGTCATTGCTTGTGAAAAACAACAGAACAGAGCACTGTGCTCCAACACTGGTGGTGACAGTTACAGCTCTGTGTCGCCCTCTGCAGTTAGATATCAGCCATTGCAAACCACCAGTGTACCAAAAGCTTATAGTAAAACACATTTACCTTAGCATCACGGTGTATGAAGTGTTTGATTCTGATTATATAGATTCCTTATGAATTATTATTGTTTTTGTCACCTCTACAGGGGATGTCCATGTAGGCATGGTAGACAGAGGAGGGCAACTGGAGGTGGAGGTCAACCAGGCCAGAGGGTTGACCGCCAAACCGGGCTCCAAGAACATACCAGGTGCTCTGAGCTGACTTCACCCGCTCCATTAAAAGTCTGCTCACTAAGCTCCTTTGTCCAATCTGTTTCCCGTGTCGGAGTTTCACTGTGTTTTGTTGCTTTGTCTGCAGCGACCTACGTCAAGGTGTATGTGCTGGAGAACGGAGTGTGCTTGGCCAAGAAGAAAACCAAAGTAGTGAAGAGGAATCTGGACCCCACCTACCAGCAGGCTCTCTTGTTTGATGAGAGTCCTCAGGGCAAAGTCCTACAGGTATGTGATTTATTTTGCATTCCTCCCTATTCACACTTTGTCTTTGTCTACCTGATCATTTTCCACCCATTAACCCAAAGTTAACACCAATAAATGTCTAACATAATATATGTTTTCTCATCTGATCTCAGCACCACCATATCCTGTCAAAGCAAACTGACTGGCCTGAAGAATTTTCTTTGAGTCTAATTACATTTTCTGTAGCAGTCTTATGAACATTCCTTGTTTCAAGATATTTACCTTATTCCTAGAAATTTGTAAAACACACTAGTCATTTGAAAAATGTATACATGTAACCCAACTGTCAGAATTCTTTCCTTTCTTAACTGTAACGTGTCACATCTCATCAGTGCATTTGTATATTTCTGCCTGAAATAGGAAACTTTATCTGTATTACTGTATTATTGTAGTTTATTTGGATTGGATTGATATTAGCCATCACCTTCTAAATGAGCTCCCATTAGGTGGGAAGAATAACCAAAACTGTTCTTACTTTGGCATATGAAGCTAACTGACAGCTTCCTTCTAAAGCTATCCTTTAAAAAATGTGAAAATGGATATAGTCGGGTAATTTCTTTGGCATACAACAACAACAACAACAGTGATGGCATATATCCAGATCTTAGTGTTGTATGTCTAATTTATTCTCATCTTGACTCTAGGTAATAGTGTGGGGGGATTACGGGCGTATGGACCACAAGTGCTTCATGGGAATGGCCCAGATCCTCCTGGAGGACTTGGACCTGTCTGCCACAGTCAGTGGCTGGTACAAGCTGTTCCCTACCTCCTCTCTGGCGGATCCCAGCATCGGACCCCTCACCAGACGCCTCTCCCAGTCCTCCCTGGAGAGCGCCACCAGCCCTTCTTGCACCTAGACACCCAGTAGAAACCAACATGCACGGGCACAGGCAGAAGTCACATAGACATGGACACACGTACTGTATATACACAACGACTGTATTTGTGCAAGTGCAAGACAGGTACACATACATACACACGCACGCACACAGACAAACACACACCCACACATGCATACTCATGCGCATCTGTGCAGGAAGACACATTTGACATATAGGTGCAAACACCTGATCATCCACATGAATACACACACTGACGCTGCCATATCTGATACCGGACATTACACTCGATAATCCATCGACAATCCAGTCCATAATATCACCCACTGATCAGTGTTTTTAGTTAAAAAAAAAAAAGTTTAGTAAATTCAACTTGAAGCAGATATGATTTACCAGAACATGTAGCATTTTTCACCCTCCCATTTCAGCACGACACAGTGACCCGCCGGGTGCCATATTCTGCATTCCAAGGTACCAGATTTCCGTGGCACGACTCATCCCAGGGCCATCCCGATGCCAGTTTCTAAACTCTCTATGCCAAACTAAGAAAAAAAAAACTTTATTTTTTAAAACCAAAGCAATTGTTATTGTTGTTATTATTACTATAAGTAGTAGATGAACTAGTATACAATATAAAGTATGGATATGTAGCAGAGTCAATGACTTAGATGTAATGCAAAAAAAGAAGATTCATTCTACACACATGAGCTGAGAACGCTAGGCCAAACACATAAACATACCTGGGAAACAGGCTTGGATATTCACATAATGGCTATTATGTGAGGTAGCAACACTGCTATTCTATAATTTTCACAGGGCAGAGTTTATATATAGATATACATATATATATATAAATAGATAGTTAAATACTTATTTGTGTTTATGTATGTATCGGCTGCATTCTGCATGTTTGCTTGCAACCCTTGTAGAGACATTTTAAAGTGCTTCAATCTTTTTTATTTAGCTTGACCAATGTTACAGGAGTAATAGCGCCACTTTATTTTGCAACACGTCCTGAGAAAAGAGCACCGCACTGAGCGAGGGAGAAGGACGGGGTTGACGGGGAGAGCGCTGTCGTGGCCATCCGCAGAAGAAGAGAGCAAATTAGTCAGCCAGCTACCCATTTCTGATCCTGCCTTCATCTTTAGAGTATACAGGACTGTTGTACCACACAGGGAACTCAGCACAAAGGCGAACCGGAAAGTGTGTCCAGCTCTTGTCTGGGGTTCTTGTGTTTGACATTGAGGGAGTGCCACAGTCACTCTCTCCATTTATATATAAATATATATAATATATACCAGCACCTAGACTTGTTTGAACTTCCTTGTTGATTTCCCACATCGTGATGTCATCTTTTTGTCACACGCTTCCTAACTGATGAAGGGAGTAGCGTGCCTCTGTCTCTCTGTGGTCAGATCACAGCCAAACACGCAAACACAGGCAAACACGCACACAACTGGTACCAACTACAACCTTTAACCCTCCTACCTTCTCCGTGGTCACCGCTCTCCGTCACACAGACTGTAACTAAAACCTGTTGTAAATGTTTAAACATGTATTTGATTCCAGAGGAGTTTTTTTTTTTCTTTTTGATATCTGACTATTTACGCCAGTTTTACTTTGCTAGCAGGATGATTGTTAACCTGCCATGTACGGACGTTTTACTTGTTTCAGGTGCAATATGTCACTCTTCATTTTTCCTGTCAGGCTGTATGTAATGAAGATGGCACTTTACTGTAAAATAAGTATTATGTTTGTGTTACAGACATGCAGTGGTTGACCACCTGTTTATTTATTTTTTTATTTTATTTGGTCACACTGCTACCTGAATCTTTTGTTCGAGTGCCAGCATGGGAATGTAACTCGAGGATATTTTGAATTTCAGTGCGAAGGCCCACTACGAGAGCCAAAACAGGTCAGTTCTGCCGCTGACTAAATCTGAGCGGTCACCACAGTCAAATATTTGACAAACAAATTATATTTAGAGGTATTTAAAAACACAAATTGAGTGAGTAGGGACATTTGAGTCACATTTACGTCTTATAAAGATGTCTCAGAAAGACAAAGCATTTACTTTTGCATTTGTGTTATTTAAAGAAACAATTCAGCTCTAATCCAAGTCAACAATTTTGACCTCTTGAAACGAACAAATGCTTTTAGCATCTCCTTTTTGAGAAAGCAGCTTTCTCTCCTAATGTTTCCCTTGAGCAATTGCACAGATGTCCTTATTATATGAAGACATTTTATTTGAAAACACAAGGTGAGACTGACCTGTCGGCTGTTTAAGTAAAATGTGTTGACCCTTCCATGATAGCAGAGGAGTAGCAGGACAAACTGAACTACTGGTGTTAACTTTTCTTTAAGATGAAAATGTATTTTTCTTTTCAGCATTTTTTTTTAGTGTATTTTGAATCTGTCTGTCTTGAGACCAACACCAAACCTTGCGTATGGATAATGACACTAAAGACTGTCGTATTCCGGTAGTGTTATGAGACATAACAGTCTCTAGCTATAGGCTATCAAAGCTTGTGCGCGTTTATGAGCTCACATTTGGTTTTATCACGTCCATATGTTCTGCACATCGCCTGCTGCTACCCTGTAGCTCGTTCCTCTCGTCGTCCTTCTGCAAAAAGGGAAACTCCGAGGCATTTTGTCTTCTCAGCACCTCAGACCAACAGAATTCACATTTCAATGCTCTTTGAACTTTGGATAAAGGGATCTCTGGCATTCTTGAATTTTTTGGGAGGGAGATGATGGTCAGTTTTGACCCTCCCATCATGTACAACCCTTTTTAAAAGAACCATCAAGGTCCTGGTTCCAATTTCTTTGTATGTTTTGGAGCTATTCCTTGATCTGTAACTGTAATGGTCATGTATATGAAGTAATTTTATGTACCTTATTAATTTGTATCTATTTTTGTGCACAGCTGGCATGATGTAAAAATAAGGACTTATACTCTTGGTATTTGCACACATTCTCTTCAGTGCGCGCCTTTTGTGAAGACAAAAAAAAATCCTGGTAGATGAGAGAGAAAATACATAGAAAGAACAAAGAACAACAAAAAACGAGACAGCTATCTAAAAGACATTTCTAGACTTGTATAACATCCCTGCTGAATGTTTTGTCCTTCGTAAATACTGTTAATATTTTTCCATGTGGTTTCCAAAACTTTGGAGCTTATATACAAATGTATATGTCACTTTGCTGTTTATTGAGTAGCCCTAAACATTACCAGATGATGATGGAAAGTAGAGGAAGAAACAATGCTAAGATAGATATATATATATATAAATCCTATAAGGAGTGTTTTTATTCAGTGCAGAGAGCATTTGCCAAATTTTGATTCCTGCAACCAAAAGGAAAGTTGCAATATTGCCTTTCATCAAAGTGTAGTGAGGGTGCCTGTCTTTGACTGAGGTGTATTTATTGTATCGCGTGACGCGTACCGTAATAACGAGTGGCAGGGCAGCAAGATGTGAGTGAGAGATTTAAACTCTGTGTAGATATTTGTGAAAAACACCACTTGTAAACTCAAGTTGTAGACCACAGTCAAGATAACTTAAGGATCAGGGTTTTCAGAAATGAAACATCACCACTTTTTTCTCTTGTCATGGCATTTACCATAGATTAGAACAAATGTACTGTAGCATCACGTGATTAACATGCATTGTCTCATCACACGGTCATTATTTATTTGGACACAGCCTTTTTTTTTGTTGAGTCGAAATGGTTCTTTCAAAGCCAAGTTGAGGTTTAGACTTTTTAAAGTTTGAAAGTAGATGCACGCAAGCAGGTCGGCTACATTGTTGGATTGGATTGGATTGTTGGAAACAGCACGGAGCATGTAGAGCTTGGCGAACAGTGTCTTAGATAGGCAAAGATTGTATTAGCTTGAGTTAGACAGTATCTCTACATGGCTCCGCTCAGGTTTAAAAGCAAAGGCTGTGGTTGCTTGGAATATAAACCCATACACTTGCTTGCCTCCTTGTAAAATTCACATTGAGCATTCCCCGACTCAGTTTTATCGTGTGCAAAACTTTTCTAATGCATCTTCAATCAACCTGAATTGTCTCGAGTGCTATGTTAAAATATACGTATTTTATTTTTGTAAGGAGAGAGGTATTATTTAGAGAAAGAGGAGTGAGATTCCTAGAGGCGGCGTGGACGACACCCGCCTTTAGATTTCCGCGAAAAATGAGGGCTTGTTCGGTTTACAATGGCCTTATTTTGTGTAGGAGACATTGCTTCACTATTGTAGCACACAACTGAAAGTTTTGACAAATGTATTTTGCTTGAAATATTGTACTGAAGTTATATATGTCTATATGTATAGTTTTATGAATGTATTTCTTAATCCTTACACCAGAACTGAGTGTAATTTTTTTGTCATCTTGTTTGCTATACCGTCTCTTTGAAGACTTTCCAGGGATCTCTCCTGCATTGGTTCAGGTATCCCCTACTTTTACTGTACTGTATACTGTATGTCATATTCTTTGTGTGTTCATTTAAACAGCTCTGTGGTTGAAACAAGCATGAACTCTGTCTGGCGAAATGCTTTTTTTTTTTTTTTTTAATTTATTTAAATCGCTGATTGGCGTCAAACAGAAAGGATTGCTGTTCCCCCCTGGACTGATTAACTTACCCATTTATTGAGCTGATGGAATTATGATTTTTTGTACTTTGAACTAGAAAATGTTTGCAGCATGGTTACTCTGATGATTTTCTTGTATTTAATCTTTATGAGGGTATGATTATGATGATAATAGTTCTGATAAGGACAAGAGGTGAGTGGTGGTTGAAGTCAATTAGACCCAGTACAATATCAAAAGAAATGCTGTATCTTAAAGAAGCATGGACTTAGCCTTCCGTTGTCTTCTGGAAGTAACCACTGGCTGTAGCCTCCACTGCTCTTCACATCTGGTCTCTTTGTCACTCATTAGAGTTGGGTCGTGGCAACCTCCAGCCGAATCTGTATCAGCTGACCATGATGACAAATAAAATATCAAATCACATTTTCAAACACTAGAAGCAATTTACACTCAACAGAGCTATTGTGAATAGCTGCTACTTTACGGTGGCCCCCATGAGCAACACATTTTTTTTTTTTTTAATCTTTTAGTTTTTATTTTACTTTTGTTGTCTAATGAAGCATGCGTTCCATATGTCTGTTTGCCAATGTAGCAGCTGTCAACGAGAACAAAAACAGACATTATTTCAGAGCTGATGGGCAAATAGTTGAGTTTTCGCTGCTGAATATGCCAGTTTGTCTTCATCTACATCTATAATTGTCTTTAATCAAGGCACAAGTTTCATGAGTAGCCACTTTTTGTCCTTTTAGCTGTCTGTCAAACAATATTAAGGCCGCTGTAGCTCCCCCCTCCCCACTGTCAAGACAACCTTTCATTTTATCAAGCCCAGCAAAGCACAAAACTCAAATACAGCCTGAACTAATGGCTGAATGTGGACCCTTAAAGATAAACTTAATCTTATCTGGTTATATTTAATGGATCGCAATGATATTCCCATCTTGGAATCAAATGGAAAGATTCAAGGGAGCATTGAAACGTTCAGCCAAGTCAAATTGGATTGCTGGTGTTGGTAGATGAGCGTTTGTCTTTTCTTAACTGGCCTTAACCTTTCCACTGAGAGTACGTTCTAAAGGGCAAAGCATAGCGGACCGTCTGATGAAAGGATGCTGTTTGTGGCAAAGAAGAAAAAAGGGAGCTGTAATTTTCTACCTGTGCTTTGTAAATGTTTTCTATGTGCAGTATTTGATAATGTAAAACTGGTATTTTTGTGGTTTGTACGCTGCAGAATTGATTACTTAAGGTGCACGTAGTTTTGTAAGAAAATAGAACCAAACTGAGGAAAAAAAAAAAAAACAATTTCGGATTCAGAAGCCTGTATTTGCATGCCCTTTGACATCTGGACGCAAAGTCAATAAAGTTTATTTGAATCACAAGCAATTCTCAGATGTGTATTTTACTCAGACCATGTCACTAATGGGTTTCCTTACTCATGTCCATGTTGTCTAGATTGCCATAACAACAAGCTCACCTACAGTCATGAATAATAGATACTTTTTCTTGTAAGGCATTGGATTATTAATACTTTAATAGTGAAGTTCATGCATCACTTAAACAGTGGTTGGACTGTGAGGGTGCATTTGGGAGTAGGTACACAAACTGTCACAAATTTGAGATCAATGCAAGTTATCGAATGTAATCAAAACAAAATTTATTTTGTATATTTTCACAGAGACAGGTATTGTATGTTACATACATGTTCTCAAATTTGAGCGACTAACTTGTGTGAACAAAAATGCAGAACTAATATACAACACATGTTCAATCAATATTCAATCAGTATTGTTTAAGAAACATAATATACAGAGATATTCTGATAGAGAATAAGGTCACAATATCTTGATCGACAAGTACATAAAAAGATACATTCCTTCATTTGCTCTTATTTCACAGAAAATATACCAGACAAAAAAAGGAACAGATTACAAGCAACCTAAACTTAATCACAAATGGCAAAGATCAGGTGAAGCCTCCTCGCCCCGCAGATGGATTGTTACTGCTTTCCAGAAACTTCTCACTGCTAGCTGACAGATCCGCTGTTACAGTGCAGAGACGATACACTGTCTGATGGTGATATTGCTCTTAACAGAGAAAGTGATGCCGCTGCCACACTGTTGCCTCAGCTGCCATAAAAAGAGCTAAATTTGAAAGAAATACCTGGAAGGACTGGGAGGCTTTATTACTTGTTAAGAGGAATCTTATTATGCCAAGGTGTGTGTTCATTTATATCACTTTTAGCTGCTCCTTTTACATTCTTAGTCCTCACATTCATAATGGCAACTTAACACAAGAGGTGCTTCTACAAAAAAAAACAAAAAAAAAACGGAAAGATTATTATTTACACTAATGGGCTCATGCATTTATAAGAATGGAAATATTTGGAACAAATTAGGACACAGAGATGGTTTGTGCAGGCGTGTGCGGGAGAGGGGGCGAAATGGTTGACTAAAACATCAAGCGGTGACAGACTGTGGTCGTACAGTCACTTATTTCCCTTCACAATGTGATTTGGCCAAATTGTATGCCCCCTGTGCGACCTGAATATGCGTCAGCTGGGTCACAGTTTGCTCCTAACTTGACAGTAACATTGAAACTTGGTTGATTTAACAATTCACCAAAAAAGAAAAAAAAAAAAAGAACAGGACACTGTTGACCACAGAACATTCAGAAGACACGAGTGTACATTGCTTGACAGAGTCATAATATATCAAAAACAAAACACACCCCCACCAATACTCGGGTGCGTGTGTTCAAAACGAGTCTGGTACAGTTGTGAAACACATTCAAGACACACATTCATTGAGATTTTTTTGTTGGTCTTGGTCAGAGACTGATCGACATGTAGAGAGAAACATTCAGAGATACACATTCTTGATAAACGTACAGTACATACAATCAGAACTAGAAAAAAAAAACACATTCTTCTCATGCAATTCAGTGGAAGAATCTGAAACATGACTGATCCGTACTTCCTCCGTCCCCACCTCTCTCTCTCTTTATTTCTCTCTTATTTACGGACATTCAGCGTTATATTTGAGGCCTCTATTGTACAAGGTAGATTAACTTGAGGTGTGTGAGTGTGTTAACTCGACATTGACGCGATGACATGGCATGCAAGTGACTTTTTAAGTGTCTCACCCTTGCTAAGGAAATAGCACAGTGAGCTGATACGCCTGAACATTCATTGTGTAAGAGCAGATGTGACCGAGCGTACTGTTAAAGGACTGCTGAGTTGAACTTTCAACTAATCACTAGTTAAGTGGCTATACAGATGTAACAAAGCATTTTGAATACTGTACAATCTTAATAAAGCTAGCGTTGATCTTTGGTCTCCCAAAATCCAATTTTGGACTTTTGACACTTAAAGTTGAGATATTGGTTTGAAAAGGAGCCCTCTGTAAATTGAGCAGAAGACATCATAAGTAGGTTTTGTAGCTGCTCTAACTTTTGAAACTAAGAACTGAAATTCTAATATTACCGGACATGTAGGATAGCAAGTCTTTAAAAAGGGGAAAGGGACATTGTTTTGGTAAGATCTTACTTATTTTTCCACCGTACACAGAGCAAGACATATTTAATAGTGCCTTTCCCCTCTATATGCAGCCCGAAGAGCTCGATTCTCAGAAGTCAATAATACAATTTTCAAATTATACCTAAAAACTTTAAGGTGTAAAACTCTTAGCCCCCTGTGGACTTGAAAGCTGGCTCGGAAAACACTTCACAAATATGGTTGCGACTAAAATGAAGCTAATTGTTGCAGTCTGTTGTGAATTTGTGAAGAAACTCTGTTAATGCTGGGTTAGTTACTCCAGGGAGTTTCTTCGCCTGGCCAAGAAATAGGTGGACTGTGTTACCTTTGGACAGAAAAAGGCTAGTTGTTTCCCTGTTTTTAGTCTTTATGCTAAACTAAGCTAACAAAGTATTAGCTTCACATTTGGCATACACACATATGAGTGGTACCCTTTATTGTAAGTCTCTGCAAAAGTGTATTTCCAAAAATGTCAAATTATTAAATATATTATAAAATATTAAACGTTAGCCTTACAACAAGGCATATTTCCTTATTTCAGGGGAAATGCATCTTGTTTCAATAAATATTCGACCACATAAGCCAATTCAGTTAAGGCTAGCCTTTTTATTTTGATTACTTGATTTTGATCAAGTAAGAAAAACTGTAAAACTTCCCAAAAATTGGTCTTTTAAGTCAAGCAGTTAGTCGACTACCACATACAGCAGATACAGCCAAAGTGCACACACATTCACTCGCATACAGGCTAGGTACCAGGAAAGATGTGTAGTCCTAACCAGTGTACCTCTGAACCCTGTTGTCTTGGTCATCGTACGAAAAATGTTCTGAAGGCAAGCATGGAAATATGCAAAAAAACATGGCCATGAATGAGACGAGAAGAGGAAGCATAGAGGCAGAGAGGAGAGAGAAAGAGAGGTAGTAGTGGTTTCCCAAACCTTATTTTTCTTCATATCTGTCTCCTCCTCTTCCTCCTCCCTTGCATTAGAAAATGTCTCACAGAGAGTCTAATCCGCAGATTCCTACAGCTCAGTTCCCCTCTCATTTGTGGGTATTTGTTGGTGTCACGTCACTTCTTGGATAGATATGATCATTTCCAGATGTGCGCTGTCATGTGCGCTGAACCTGGATTTGTCGAGCCTCCCATGTGTTGACTGCTGTATCCCATCATCCCATTGGTGTTGTAGAGGTTCACGCCGGCCATGTGTTGAGTCATCTGAAAGCCACAAAACACATTTTGTTATTAAAAGCGCTTCACTACCTTCAAAAAAAAAAAAATCACATGATCCGCAACAAATCCTCACACACCTGGGTAATGTTCCACTGCAGCTGCTGGGCATGTTGCGCTCCATACACCGGCTGATGAGGTAAACCTCCGACCTGCTGCTGTCCCATCATCCCACCATGCTGCTGTCCCATCATCCCACTTTGCTGCTGTCCCATCATCCCACTTTGCTGCTGTCCCATCATACCACCCTGCTGTTGTAGCATCATTCCACTTTGCTGCTGTCCCATCATGCCCTGGGTCATCCCTGTCATGTAGGGTGATGCCATAACGCCACTGGGCTGTGCCATGACACCCTGGGCACCCATTAAGCCATTCTGCTGTCCCATCATACCATTCTGTTGAACTCCAATCATGCCGCTCGGTTGCTGTCCCATCATGGCCATCTGTGACGTCATCATGGCGCCTCCCATTCCCCCTGCCTGGGCTAAAGAATGGTATGAACCGTACGGGTGTGTTGGGTATCCCATTTGGTTCATGTACAATCCTGCTGAAAGTAATCACACATAGAAAGTGGAATCAGTAAGCAACTAATAATACGAATACCACTTAAGGACACAAGGAGGAAACAACATCTTCCAGTTCTCACCGTGAGTAGCCATACTACTGGCGTGCACTGAGGGGGCGGAGGCATACAGGGAGAGGATAGAGTCCTTGGATAGTTTTTTAACAGTACCCTCCTCTGCTTTGGGCGCCGGGTCCAGGAACAGACTGAGGTTTTCAGGCACCGAGGCAGTCACTCTGCTCTGAGGCATGGAGCTGGAAACAGGCTGGAGAGGGAGGTTGACGTTGAGGGTGGCGTGGAAAGAGAGAAACAGATGAGAGAGAGAGAGCGGAAGGGTGTAAGCAGGGGAAACAAACCGGGCAAATGAAAGCACAGCTGGAATGGCAGATTTAAACAAGACTAATCGTCTACATAGACGCCAGCAGCTGTCTGAGGCTCGCCCTTAGGGATAGCGGTGATTAAGCTAAACTCCAGCATGCTAATATGCTCCCTCTGAATGACAATGCCAGCATGCCGATATTTTGCAGGTATGTTCACCATGTTAATTCCGCATGTTAGCTCATGCTATAATTTGCTAATTAGCTTTAAAAGTACAGCTGAGGCTGATGGGAACGTCTTGAATGAAAAGATGACGGGTGATCATTAAAGTGCAGAATTTCATGGCAATTCATCCAAGAGTCATATTTAAGCCTGGAACAGAGCGGTGGGCCAACCAAGAGACAGACAACACCGACGATGGGTTCTGTGGATGGAAGACAGAGTACAGTATGTACGGTGTTATCTCTCATACCGTGCTTTTAGTGGAGGAAGCAGAGGAGGGGGCTGGCAGGGAGCTGAACAGGTCCAGTGCAGAGTGTGCCAGAGGTGGATTAGACACTGCTGGACTCTCACTGCTGTCTGGAACACATCCTCCACCATTAGACACTGCAGGACTTGGAGCAGGAGCATCTAATAAAGGGTGCATGGAGGCATGTTATGATAACCAACCTTTAACTTGACCTACAATTGATATTAATTGGCAGAATACGTAGTGTGGTTGTCCTTTCTTTATTCTTCTTTATTATGCGTTATACTGTAAATGGGTGTGAGTATGTGCGAGGTACTATACCTAATCCAAGCAGATCTGTAACAGACTGCGAATCTGTCTTTGGGCTGACGTCTTTTTTCTGTCACAACAGAGAAATTCGATACAATTAATACAATATGCCTGCACTGACAAATGAGCCCGGATCCAGAATCATTCAATTCAATCAATCAATCGACTCCCTGGTGGTGAAATGACCTTCCCACTCTCGTAAAAAACAGCAGAGATGCTCCCAGTTTTCCCCCGCTGGCTGAACACTCATCAAGTTGTACCCCCACTGACTGACACCCTCTTTCTTTAGCTCATAAGACGATCCCCTAAATGTTAAAAATCTATCAGTCTAAGGACAAGATCAGATATTATTTGTAATCAGCTATCAATGCTGTGATGTAGCCACTGTGTACTCACCAATTTCATCTTCTCAAACACAACTGGCTCCTTGGGTATATTGTCGCAGCTCTTTTCTTTCTGTGCCGAGAGAACAAACGGTTTTGTTGAGCAAGCAGAGACTTAAGGTGGAGTGACCTTGCTCAAGAGTTTTTCTGTCTGCTGACATTTTATCTGAAGCAAAAGTACAAAGCTTGTTTTTCTTTTCTGTATGTATGTGTGTGTGTGTGTGTGTGTGTGTGTGTGTGTGTGTGTGTTGGGGGTGGACTCACCCTGAGCATCTGGATGTCAATCACCTTATCCATGTACTTCTTCTTATCATACTTGTCCCTGATAAAAACCTCTGCAGACTGGTCTGTCTCGGGCCGCTGGAAACACTCAGGTAAGAAAGCCTCGTAGAGACGTTTGGCTTTGGCATTTCCCATCTCCTGAACACACTGTCGACATCAAAACAACAACAAACCGTGTCACGTTGTTAAGCAGTCTAATAATGGAAAGACACGACATCCAAGGTGCTATTTACCCTGCATGTGCTGGAATTCTGATTATAAAACAGTGTGTAGAAAAAAAATAAAGATGCCGACTCCAGGAAAATGATCACGCAGGGACGTATAACACTGACTTTCTTGCCTATCAGATCCAGACAAGCTGAACTGCATACTGATGAGAAAGTGTCTACTTCCTAGTATTAATATTATGCTCTGTCACTGCTGTCCTAATCAATTATTTCAGATCGTTTCTTTTATTTGTTATTTTTCCTGCAATGGAAACACTGATCCAAAAACTAGTTTCATTTCTGAAACAAGATTTTGTGTTAATAGTGTAATTTGTACTAATTAAATTCTTACCGGCTCCTGCTGGTACTTGTATCTACAGAGGAAGACAACAACACTATGGGGAGTAAGGGAGTAACGACTAGGCATTTTAGAGGAAAGAAGAAATAAATTATACTGATTAAGACATTAAAGCTGTTCAGAATTCTTCACTATGGCAACTACATCTCTATGGCAGCTCTTCTGTTTGGGCGCATTACCTAATAACTGCCATTAGGAAAGGGCGAAAGCATTTCTTTTTATTGTACTTCATCCTTTACTTCAGGAAACAACACCAACTCTGTAGTAAATCCTAGAACAGCTGACATCGCCTGTGTGGTGTGCTAACTTTTAGCCTATAAAGTCCCATCGTGTATACGTATGTTGCTCTGCTCTGTGAATAAATACATGGAATGAAGTCAGTCATTATTCCAAGATTTGTACTGCCTTTCTATGAGTTTAAACTACTTACCCTAAAACTCCATCACACAGCATATAGCAGATGTCATTTTGGGAACATACCCTGTATATCTCATCTGTTTTTTGGGGTTTTTTTTTTTGCCAGCCCCTCCATTTGAGTTTCAACACTTCCCAAAGACCCTTTCATTACTCTTTGGAATCCCCGCCATTTTGGTTACACAACATAACAGTGAAATCCATTATACCATACACAAATACTTATAGAGGGTGTAATTTATTTCTCCTTTCCACTAAAATGCCCGCTTGATACTGTTACCGCAAATTCATACCAAACAAAACAAGAAGAAGCTGGAGTAAGCAGCGCGGCAGAGTGGTTTTGTAGATTTTATACTTTTTCCCAGTAAAGTTAAAGGATCAGTTTAACATTTTTATTTATTTCATACGCTCATGTGCTTTCTTGCTGCGTTTCAGATGAGATAATCGATACGACTCTCAAATCTAGCTAAATATGAAGATACAGCCAGCAGCTGATTTAGCACCACATTAATGCGAATTACAAAAAAAATAACACTGTGTGTCACACATTAACACGCAGCAAATGTCCCCATCTTGATGTTTGTATCTGCCGTGTGACCTCTGACCTGGACCTGCTCCTGCGTCCACTGGTCCAGATTCACAGACTTGACCTTGGAGATGTGGACCCCCAGGTTTCGATGGATACCGGCACAGCGGATACAGATGAAGATGCCCAAGTTCCATGATGCCCATCTTGGACCTGGCAGAGAGAGGAATGTATCATTTAACATAGAGAGAAAAAGATAAAGAGTGAATATAGAAGTATAACAAAGAGGTAGAGTAACCAGGTGAATGATGAGAAAAAAAAACTCTGATTAATTTTAGTCCAATTATAGAGAGACGAGCCTGAAATTCAATTATGAATTTGAAGTCAGCTGGGAACACATCTAATCCTGCGGTGTCCTGACACATAATGGGATCCAATAGGAGAGTTAGCCTACATATCTGAGACTGAGAGGAGAGAGGGGGAGTACAAAGTCACACAAACACACACACACACATACACACACAAGCAATCACACACACTCAGAGCCTGGATACCTGCAGGGATGATTACTCATTTAGTCATGAGCCTGTGTGTGTGGGTGCGTGGTTATCTGAGTGGGCCATTTTGTCTGTGTTGCCGCCATATGTATCTCAACGGCTGCACTGCAGCGTTGCATGCCCAATGTTCACTCCCGTGGTCTAGCTTTACATAGTGTTGTGTGTTCTATCCGTACATCTGTCAGGATCCTAGCCTGACTAGACAACTCTGAGAGCTTGGACACAGAAACACCACCGTCAGGCAATTTCTATGCTGAAATTATGCAACCGCCCCCTTCAGAGAATACAGTCAGCTTCAAAGAGAATACTGGCACTTCTCTTTCCATCGCTCCCTACATCACTCTCTCGTCTTGCTCCTCCTCTTCCATTTCTTCCAGCTCCCCTCCTCCCTTCACTCACTCTAGCCGGATGAAGCACTCTGCCTCCCCACTTAACTCCGTTAGGAGTCCTTGCCTGCAACCTTGCTACAAGTTGATGCACTGTGGCCTTTGCACCACTAGGTGGAAGAGCAGCTTTTGGTTTGGATTCCTCATTTAGAGGTCTCCTGTCAGCCAAAGTTAGTGTGCAGCGGTAAAGAAAGGCCATTCAATGCAAATGAAAAAGGAAGTTGAGTTTCAAAATAGAATGCAAGCGACGGAAACACTGGGTGCAGAGTCAAATAATAGACCCTCGTCTTGGTTGCATCCTGTAGTGTGAACGCTAAAAGAGTTATTCTGTTTCCATCATTAGAAGACAATCATAAGACTGTATTTTTATGTATTACTGTTTTCTTCAAATCAGGAAAGGGGAAGACACCAATGGGCAAACACGCAAACAAAACTACATAGAGGAAACCGGCAAACATAAACAGATGTCACCAGACAGACAGAGTATGTCCATCATCCTGACCGTCTGGCTGCAGCATTAGCTGCTAATAATAGTAGAATTACTCTGCAAAGCCTGCTTAACCGCTGTAAACATTGGCACCGACAGAAAGAAAGAGAGAGATTGTCAATTGTGTAGAACTCCCTGAACGCTGGAATTAGTTTATCCTCATCATCCTCCTCATTCTAATGCTCCTCTGTGTCCTGGCCGCCATTTATTATCTCTCTCATTCACCACCGCTGCCTCCCTCCTTTTCTCCCCTGCCCTTCCATATCTCTCACTCACAGTTCTAATTCTCCCTTCCCCTTGCACTCTCCACCCTTACTTTCTGGGGTTTCACCCAGTCGCTGGCACTGTTGCCTCTTTCTTTCTTTGCATAACTGTTATTTTCTTAGCCAGGCTAATAACGTAGCTCTGAAGATGGCAGTATTGGTCTGTTGATCCACTGCTTTGGTACAGATTGACACATCGTAACAGCAATTGCATGCACTGTCGTGAAATTTGGTGCCGATATGGTTCTTATGTTGATGTATCCTGATGACTTTGGTGACTATTTCCTCTAGCGGCACCATTATAGTCTTGAGATGTCCTCACATCTATTGGATGAACATCTGGTACAGAAATGTTACTGGTGTTTAGCGTTAATTAGCAAATGTTTGCACATTATCACGCTAAGCTAAGACAATGAACATTATACCTACTTAACGTCGGCGTGTAAATGCTGTCACTGCAGGCATGCTGATGTTAGCATTCAGCTAAATAGACCGCTGTATCTATATTAAGTACAGCCTCACAGAGCTGCTAGCATGACTCTTATTCTCATTTCCATACACTGCCATGCTCTTTTGACCATTGGCGGAAGCACAGGTCAAGGTCTAATCAGTGACGGAGTTGAAGGTTAGTTATTTAAAGTGAATCACACTTGCACACTACACCACAGTAGCCTCTTTGGTTCCAATCAATGCACTGCTCGAGTATAGAGTGCGTCTGTCCAGCAACAGAGCACACCTCCAGGTACTTTGAACAGATATAGAGAGAGTAGGAGGAACAGACGTCTAAAAAAAGGAAAGAACGCTCGAACAAACAAACTCTACAAATCAGATTCTCTGTGTCACAGGGTTTGCATTGGAGTGTACATTTGTTCATTGTAAAATAAGAACGGCGTGCAAACTCCCTCTTATCTTTTTGAAGGATAATTTGACTTTTATTAGGTTTGACTAATAAATCTGTCCTCACTTTTAGGTCAAACTACCCAAAAGTAGAAGGTTTGCGTGTGAGACTGATGAATCATCCTGGGAAAAAAAAAAAAAAAAGGACTGTGGTTGTGGTTGTCAAACATGTAGCTTGAAGCACATCAGGGGAGGAGAAGGCAGAGCCGCAGCGAGAGCCAAAAACAGAGACAAACAAGGCGGGGGTTTTTTATAGTCATCAAATGGTGGACTTTAGCTGTTTGATGACCTGCTGGGACGGACAGGGGGGGGCGGTATGATGAGCAGCTAACTGAGATCTATAATGAACCTCTCTGTCACTCACACACACACATTTTAATTACACAACACTTGTTAGGATCTTTACTGGCTACAGTCATTTTGTAGTCCCTCACTGTAATGTTCTGCTAGACTCATTAATTTAACCCTTTCCATAAAGGCCCAGTGTGTAAGATTAAAGCCACTCTTTATTTACAGAATATGTATTTATATATACACATATATATATATATTGCCCACTTTCTAGGTGGCCACTGATTCCTATTCATTTCTGTATAGTCAGAAAACTCTTGAAGCCTGTTGAGTTGTTAAGTTAAAACCCTTGGAATGATTTGGGGCTATGTAAATAAAGTTGACTTGTGTTATCCACTGCAGTAAATGTCAAACCTGCATAAATTTTAGTAATAAAATGCGTGCAAAAAAGCCAAAAATTGGAACAGTGAACTTCAATACCTCATAATGACAAGGCAACTTTGTCAAAAAACTAATACAGACTTGTGTTCACGATGATGAACTATACACATCAAGCAGGTCTCAAGAGCCTAATCCAAGAGCCTTCAAGAGCTAATACATTTTCATACTGTATGGAAATAAATGGAAATCAATGGCTGCCTGGAAGGAAAGCCTTAACTGGGAAGAATTTCGGTCATTTATCAAACTCATGAGGATATAAACCGACTGAAATATGGAAATAAAACGATACACATCACTGTGGTGCATTAAGACTCACACACACATACAAACGGTATTGCCTTAGATTGTCCGATTTTTTCTGCCAAGCCTTCTGTTAGTTATTTGGGATGTTTGTTAGACAGTAATCTGGGTGGAGAGAGCATTAAAGCCTCTGGGGAAAGTGAACAACAGATCTGGGTTTTTGGCTAGAAGAGCTAATTTAATTGTTAAAGGAAGTCAAAGACTCTTGGCCAGGTTTCTTGCTTTGAGTTGCTTTTACTATTCAGTTTGCACATGCCTTTGAAAATCTGGGAAAGCAAGCGATTCCAAAAGGTCTGTCTGGTAGTAATATTTATAACAGAAGAGGAGCACAATGGAAATAAGTCTTGGACTTTATTGTGTCGTCCTTGACATTTTTGTAGCTGTATGTGATGTTCTCCTCCTCCTGATGTCAAATAAAGAAAGCTCTCCCTTCCCAACGGTGCTTTACTGACACACACCTATGGTGACACACATACAGCAAGCGCACACACACGCGCGCGCACACACACACACGAGCAGGTGCATATGGCTCATTAGCCTATATCCCACATGGATAAGTGGTGCTCTCTGCATGTACCCAGTTAATCCCACAGAGGCTCAGTCATCAGTGGATCCTACGCCCTCCTACACCTCCTCACAAACACGCACTCATGCATACACACACTTGTCCCGTCCTTCCTGCCCTACAGTATCTAAACCGATCCAGAAACCCTAAGGCCACCCAGTGACCCAGTCCCAAACTGAGCTAAACAGATGGACCCCTATTGATAATTTACTCATACACACCCACCATCTGTGGTACAATGCGAGTGTCACGACTGTGATCCTGCAGGTGAGTCAGAGGTTGAATGGGTTAGATATAAAAAGATGAGCAAGATAGTCCGTCACTGTAAGCCTTACTGTAGGTTCTTTTCAAAACACATCTTTAGACTTGCTTTTATGCTTCATTCGATCCTATTATTGATAATACTTATTGCTCTCTCTAGTGAATACGGTTATAATTACTGTAACGTAATGTGTGGGATGTGAGTATGCAATTGTATGCAATTAGCTGTAGTCCTAGAGACCAATTCATGTTTCATTATGTATAGTTATAATCAGCATAATCCATACAACAAAAACACTACCTACAGTGCTGTGCCATCCTCAGGCCCTATTTTTCACTGAAGAGCTGCTGCTGGTGACACAAAAAGCGTGGACAACATAACAATATAATAGCTCTGCCATACTTGCTACCTTTGTGGGTGTTAACTGTTTGGAGCCTGAGTGGTCACACTTTATTGTAAGCTGTGTCATACCTGGCTATGGCAGTGTATTAGAGAAGCTACACACAGTAATATACTGTAGGCTACGACTCTGAACTCTGTACCAGCCGGGGACACAAACAGCCAATCACCTCCTTGTTTCAATGGAAATCCCCGCTGGCTTCTGATTGGAAGAGATTAAGGGGTTGTGAGGGGAGGGGAGCTAGGTGGTGGTGGTGGTGGTGCTGCTGCTGGTGAAGGGATAAGGCATGGTATCACCAGGTGACATCTCCACGGCAACCGGCAACCCAGTGTGTACGTAAACACAAATACAATGGAGACAATAAAGGAGGATGGCTTTTATGCAAACACACACACACACACACACGCACGTACACACAGCCCCTTGAGACTGAAGCCAGATGTAGAAGTGTTGACTACATTATGCACCTGCCTCACCCTCTCCCCCATCTCTTCATTATTTCCTGGCATTATTGAGGATTTACAGTAGAAGTGTCACACTGTGAGGAAGTGATAAAAAAAAAACAAATAATACAGCACGTCATACGGCACAGAGGAAAAGGGAGGCAGGAAGTGGGGAAGAAGCACAGCACTGTCAAAAAGCAGAGATATTGTTTCGCTGTGGTATCTGTACAGTAAGCATAGATGGGGACGTCCTGATAGCACCGTTAATGCATTTTTGTGTGTTTTACCGTACTGCTGTGAGCACACACTTGGCTCCATACATCTCGCCACTTCCTCTTAAATCAGCCACGGGGAAGAAGGTGATAAACTCGCTGTAATCGCTGTCAATGCAAACAAGATTAGACCAAACCTTCTCACGCCACCATATGGCGAAAAAAGCCTGACATTGCCAGAAGGAATGGGAGGGGACAAATGTGTTCAAGGTGTGCACGTGTGTGGTTTTGTGACAGCGTGTGCTTGCCACCTGAAACACAGAAGAGTAACACTTCCAGACTCGAGCGAATGTGCTAATCGGGTAGGAGGTAAAGTACCTCCTTTCAAGCATCAACCTCGGCTCATTCATTAGCACAGTTACATGAAACAAGGTGGGAAATGAGAGTGATGTATGTATATATTATTATGTATTATTACATGGTTCAAAATGTCACTTCAATAAAGATTAAAACTAGTGCTTCAGCATCCTTGGTGTGTGTGTGTGTGTGTGTGTGTGTTGCTATTTTGTCTCCAGCACCTAATCTTGTCTGCAGTCTAATTAGATCAGTCGCTTGCACAGTAAAGTCACGCCAATCAAAAAATGCAAGGCCCAGGCATGCTTGATGACTGCATATATGAGTATGTGAGAAAAAAAAAGATTTTAATGAACGTTCTCTCTCCACATGTCCCCGATTCGGTCCAAGAAAAGCCCACCGCTTCACACAAGCAAAAAGATCTAAATGATATTTTCCGACAACACTCACGTCTTTAGATAAGTCTGATCACCGTGTGCCTTTTTTAAAAAAGTTGACTCATGAACAGTCACAAGTGTGTTCGCCTGAAGTCCAACAACATCTGCAGTTCTATTCATATCTCGATTTAAGAAAAAAAAAAAAAAGCCATTTGCAGTGGAACAAAACCTTGTATTGAAAAACTAAACATTCACAGTGTCAACCAAGACCCTTGACGTCACATGTTATCTCGACTAAGCTCTGTACAAATGTTGCCATTGTTCCCTGTACGTGAAAGGCCAGTTTTGATGAAACTTTATTTTACCTCAGATGGGGAAGTGTTTTGTGTTTTAACAGGAAAATTAAGCAAGTAAACGGCTGTTACCGTCTTGCATACTTAAACTCAGATTACCAGCAGGGTTTGAAATGAACCTTTTGGCTAGTTTCGTCAGCTTGAACTCCATTTTTTGTAGAGGTCAATTATCAAAAGTCTTTTTCAGCAGCCACCTGACCCGCGTAGTGTTTCCTATGAAATATTTTTGATGCCAGCATCAGCATCGGATCATTTTTACCGGTGTTTGGCAGCTATCTTAAATAGATACAAATATGCAGACTCAGTATTGTAAATGACCAGAGAGACAGAAATTGAGAAATATAAAAAAGAGATATGGCTCAGATGAACAGCAAGCATTAACAGGGTGGGGGCATTGAGATTAAGAAGGTTAGGTCTCTTATTAGAGGTCAAACCTGTCTGTCTTTTTCCATCTGTGCACTACCTGAATCTGAATATTCCTGTCTACACACGCTTCCAACAAACATTAGAAATATTTCCCCCCTTGGAACATAAATCCAGAGAACCATAATTCAACTATTTCAACTATCTCATCCTTCCTGTCATGAAGCAAAAAAAGCGTGTCTGCAGGCGCAGATGCAGAGTAAAGGGGAATTTTTAAGCCTTGACACGACTCAGATATGAGAGTGCTTTGTACACTTTGTATTTCCCCGATGCTGTTTGCCTGTCTGTTTGTTTGCCTGTCTCCGTGTCTGCTAAGGAAGCAAACACAGATCTGATCTTCAATGCAATCCCACAGAACACACATCTCGCTCCCTGTTATATAGGCGGAGCTGCTAGCTCACGCCGTTCATCAGGTTTTCATATGGAGCCACCAAGTGTCCCCTGTGTGACAGTGTGCAGTGATTTAGAGCTTACACTTGACAATTTATGACTTGAGCCGAGAGCGGTGACATACAGCTGCCCTGTTGAGTCATCTTTCTCGGACAAGGTATGAAGACACCAATCTCACCATCACCATCCATTTCATCACCAGCAGTGCCACTGAGTTACATCACACCCATGGACAGTATGTACTATATGTGCTAAGCTAATGGTAATTTTGTTGAAGAAAGGCGAGTCATTCAACAACATAATTACTGTCGGGGGTTTTTGTGTCCAATGCGTGGACGTGTGTATGTTTTGAGCCTCTTACAGCCAGATGTTATCAACTTACTGACAGGAATCAGTTTGTTGATTCAGAGTTCAACACGGTGTATTTGTGACCAAAACAGCACTGTTTACCCAACAGTATGGCAAAACAGGTTGAGCAAACAGCTGATGACACAGTTCAAGGCCTCAAACACACTGAAGAGTTACATGGTTACATCCTTTACTACATTTTAGAGCGACTGCAGAAGAACACTATAACCACATAGCAAAAAAAATAAGATATGTATGATGTTACAACCAACTGCTATTGCTATAGTATAAGTACTTGCTGAGGAAGACAGATTGAGACTGTGTCCTCATGATGTCATTATAAAGTGACACTATTATGTGCCCTTAACGTCTTAGTCCCCATCTGCACTCATCCTGCAGGAACAGTCTGTTCAGGGTGACTCAAAGTCAGTACAAGAGTGTCTGCTACCACAGTGGTATCCATACTGAGCCTCACAGAGCCTCAGGTGTCTTAAAAAGGGTCCAAACAGTTGGAGTAATTCTCACTAAATTATCAAATGTAATCATTACATCCTGTGATATAGTTCATCTCATCTCATGTGTGTCGGTTGTGGTTACCTGGCCATTGTGAACACCCTAATTACTTAGGTGGTGGTGGTGGTGGTGGTGGTGTGATGTAGCTGCATGCCATGCTCCAGCCTTGTAAGGATGTGGCCCCGTGTCTTGCACCATAGTACAACGTAATTGGTCGAGGGGATGATGAATGCAATGCCGCATTTTCTAAAGCGTAGTAAACGAGCAAGAGGGGGTCGATTCATGCACTGACCATTAACAGACGCCTGTGCGTGCACCTACCTTTTGATTCACAGTCAGCGCAGAATTTATTCTCCTCCAGCGCCAGTAAAGAGTTGAGGACAGCCTGGTATCTGTCAACGTCTTTCACAGATTTGCCCGTCATCATTGCACCGGTCCACCTCCTCCACAGCCCTCGCGGTCCGTGCCGGCTACAGTCAAAGCAGCTTCTTTATTTTAAGCAAATTTACAGCAGAGCCGCGGCGCTCCGGTCCTCTTCCTCCTCGATGCTTCAAGCGCAGCGAGTTTGTTGGTTTCAGAACGATGGGATGATTTCCCTCTCAGCCAACCAGCATGCGGCTTATTGGAGATGCAAATAGTCCTAATCAAGACGCAACGTGGGTGAAAACACCATGTGATTGATATGATTACAAATGTCATATAGTGTCGACTTTAAAGCGCATCTGTAACCTGTCACTGACTGGTACTAAGTCCTCCAGCTCTCAGACGTCTCCCCTCCCTCTCTCTCTCACTCTCTCTCTCTCTCTCTCTCTCTCTCTCTCTCTCTCTCTGTCCCTCTCTCTCCTTCACACACTACGCGCACACACACACACACACGCGCACACACGCGCGCACACACTATGATACATTGTTATAAAGATACAGCCGCGAAAGCCACAAGTCACGACAGTCATACGGTAAACAAACACCCCGTTAAAACGATATTCTGCTTTATTTATAAAGAAAGTGCAGTTCGTTTGGCTTATTTTACTGTCAATGTGGTCAATATATTACGTATACTGCCATCCTGTGGTCAATCAGAGGAAGTTTTTAACGAGGACGGTCTCGCTGTGGTTCATGTGTTCCCCTCCTGGACGCCAGGGGGCGATAAAACAAGCTGCCAAGAGGAAAAGTCGGCGAGACAGCTGACTGTCAGACACAAGCAAGCTGGAGGAGAGTTACCGAAGCAATACCGGAAATTACTTCACTTTCCCTTCAAAATAAACTACATAACTTGTTGAATTATACATACAAGGCCGTGACAGCGACGTGTTTTTAAAATTTATTTCTCAAATGCATTGTTTCCTTTCAGCTCTGCTCTTTGAAATATCCTTTTGTTTTCATAAGAATTTCCAGTCTAAACTACGACCGGAAGTTCATGCTTTTAATCCAGCTAGCTTCACTTTAGTGGAAGTGTGTGACTAAAACTGGTGATTACGGAAACAACCGCTTTGCCAGAATCAAATAAATAAAGGATTAATATCGAGTGGCCACCTGTGCACGCCTGTAACACTGTCCACAATGTCCAGGCAATCCAACCGAACAACAGACAGCAAGAAGATGGTAGGCGACTCCCGCAGGATTAACATCAGGCAAACCTGTGTAGCATAGCTAGCAAAATGCTAACCGTAGCCAAATAGCTAACTTAACAGCTGGCTACGTTGAATTTCTCCGAGCTAGGCTGTTTGTCAGTCATATATCTTTGTTGGGCAGCTGTGGGTAGACACACGATGAGCATTTGAGCCAGTTGAATAAGTATTTCATTCATTGTTTTCTATGACAGGAAGTGTAGTTCGTTGTAGCACGCAAGCTAAATAGTTAGCATCCGAAACACGGTGCTCCACCTAGCCTTTTCACTTTTAACATAAATTTATTAATCTTTCCTTAATATACGTGTGTATATATTTCCTTTATACAGTCTGACCTGGGTAAACAAAACATTTGTTATATGTTATATAATTCCACATAACTAAGCCGAACTTCGGACAGTCATTTTTTTTTTTTTTGCTGAGAACAACTTTAAAACACTTTAAATGAAGAATTACGTTCAGTATTCAGTATACAAGGGGCCAGTAATCATATTTAACCATGAGTCAGTGTTTATTAGCATATTTAAATGGTTGGCATCGCAATTTTATAGCTGCAGTGGAACGCCTACATGACTACAATACAGAATATTAAAAATAATGATACATCAATTAATTAGAAAGTGTATATACATGTTTCTTTATTTTGTGTTCCAGCTGTAAGACTTCATTTCAGCACTGGGAGCTGTCCATAGCATGACCTGACCTATGATTAAATTCAGGGTGCTTTAAAATAAATCAGACAGACAGAGTACTTGGATACACTACTTTAAAAATTGTGAACGTTGCTGTCATTGTAACCCCAAACCTGGCCACTATTTATGTGTTTTATATATAGTGTATTTTATTTATTAGACCCTTAGGGGTCATGTGGGTCACATCTGTCAACAATAAGGCCTGTTGTTTACACTCATTTCATTTTCACCACCACTAATTTGTCATGATTTTATATGAGTGTTTTCCAGCTCTGTTTGTTTCAGCAGCAGCGAGCAGCTGAAATAAGTAATAAGTACGCTGATGTTTTCTGGCTAGAACTCTGAGCTGTTCACTCTGACCTACGGGGCCCTGGTTACCCAGCTTTGTAAAGACTACGAGAATGACGAGGAAGTCAATAAACAACTGGACAAGATGTAAGTATCCGTATCTACTGCTATGAGCTAGGGCTGTGTCCATACCCAAGTGGAGTTTATAAGAAACGTACAGTAAATGCCAAGCAAGTGTGCTAAGAATTGATTGTGTGAAAGAAACATATCTGAGATTTTTGTGCACAAAACATTTATATATGTTTTAATTTTATGTATTACAAGGATCATGTATTGCTTTCATCCAACCTTTATAATTTCATACAACATGATTTGCAAAAATGTTGTGAAATGTGTACAGCATGTAATGTTCATCTGGCCTCTCGGACTTCTTCCTTTAACTCACACCTTCACACTCACCTGACACATACTGCTTCTGCCCTTTAACCACAATATACTAGGACACAAACTAGAGTGAGGAGATGACATAATCCGGTTTTATTTCTCTCACATCTGTGTCAGAGGTTCCTCTCTGCTCTTGTAATTTCTTAGAACCCACGGGGCCTTTGAAGAAGTGAACACTGCTATATGATATAAGAGAAAAAAAATCTCTGGAAAGCTGTTCTCCCATAAAATAAGATTAAGAAAAATCGATGGGTTTATAACTCAAAACATCACGTCCCGCTGACAGGACTTTGGACGGGATGTTCTTTGCTTTTCTGGTTGTGCGGCAACCCTAAGCTCTCTTCAGGCTAAGTGACAACGAGGCTTGTCTTACCTGGCCTTAGAAGGCAGTGAGTCTGCACAACCCACTCAGCTAGTCGCCAGCAAACAGGTCGGAGACAGACCATGTTAGGATCGAGATGCGTCATTTGGCTTCAGATTCTGAAGTTAACTTGACTTTCTAATCAGAATTATCACCATTTGCCAAATGTTTGACCCAAAAATGTGTTTCATTTGGAACTGACTTCTGTCTCCTTACAATCACTTTTTCCCCCTGGTGCTTTTCATCTATAATAAGGAGAAATAATGACTTTTGTCTCATCCTTTCTTCTCTCTATCTCTCTTACATAGGGGTTATAACATCGGAGTGCGTCTGATCGAGGACTTCCTGGCACGCTCCAGCATCGGCAGGTGTCAGGATTTCCGAGAAACAGCCGATGTCATTGCTAAGGTAATTGGAAGGTTCCAGGCCAATCAGAGCGTGACCGTGGACTTCTCCCAAAATGACGATAGGGAGAAGGAGAAGGAGGGATGAGAAAAAGACAAATTCTTGAACGTGATCTTTGTGAAACATTCTAACAATTGATGAGGGGAAAAAATAGATGTCGGGAGGCGTGGGGGGAAACCGATGATTGAGACTAGAGGATTAGATAAGAAAACTCAATAGTCCCAGTCTGTATCCTTCCAAACCCGAGGTCCAGATCACATTCCTCCTTGCTTTGTGCGATAGTTACGTTAATATTCAGTAGGTGAGGATTCACTTACACGCTGGGTGGCTGCAACGTGATATTTTCCCTCAGAAAGTTGGAGATCGTGTTACTGGTTTACTTCAGGCTAACTGGCCTGTGGATTTTCAACATATCCTTGTTTTGTTTAGCAAAATTCAGACTGACAGAAAGATACAAGCAGACAGTGATGGCTCCTTTCAGGCCGGGCCGTGTGTTCACTGCTCCAGCTGTTTCCAGGGTGTTACTGCTGCTTGTTTGGGGAGTCATTCCACAGATGTAACCTCACACTAGCTCAGGGAACTGGCTTTTGGTCATGAGGAGAAGGGTCATGGCTATAAATGGAGGACCACTATGGGGCAGCGGTTTAGAAGATAGAATGATAGCCTTGCCTGAGGATATCGCGTGACCTCTAACTAACCTCTGAAACCGCCTTTGTCAGTTAATAACACCACGTTAGTTGTGGTGCTATTAACTAATATTAATTCTTCAGTCTGCCATGCAGAGTTCAAACATTTTACATTCATAAAATCATATGTAATAATATTGCCAGCAGTGTGACTGCAGTTTCACTAGCTTGAGCGAACATTTGCCCATGCATGAGGAAGTATACCGACCCTCCAGTGACACATCACAGAGACAAAGCGCTGCAGAAGAAAGCAAGCAGCAGCAGTCAGGTGTGCGCAGATACTCCTGTCAGCATACCCGAAGTGCAACTCTAAGACTTTCTGCAGGTGCGTCACAGGTTAAGTCTTCCAGTGAAGCGGTTTGATCATGAGTTTGACTGTAAAGCTGCTATGGGAACTGCTTAGGTGATAGTCAGTGTGGATCAGTTTTACACAAGTCGACTGGTTTGGAAAAATACAAATTTAACAAATCATCTATTTACCTTAGGCTTGTGAAACCTGTTCCACCTCCTGCTGAGCACACAGACTGAGAGGAAGATGTCCCTTTAGCTATACAGTTATGTTAATGATAAACTGACTGTTTAAGACATTTTCTGTGGCAGTTAATTGTTGTATGTTTTGTGCCACTATACTGTTGGAGCCACTGTCACTGCTACAGGGTAACTTAAAATCCCACCTAACCTACAATTGCCACCAATGTAAAAAAAAAAAAAAAAAAAAGCTAAACTAACATGCAATCAAACGTGACTCCTTCCTATTTAGTAATGCAGCACTGTTTTTTTTATCCACTCCGCTGTTAGGTTGCATTTAAGATGTACCTGGGAGTCACTCCCAGTGTGACCAACTGGAGCCCCGCAGGAGATGAATTTTCCCTCATCCTCGAGAACAACCCACTGGTCGACTTCGTGGAGCTGCCAGACAACCACAGCACGCTGATCTACTCCAACCTGCTGTGTGGGGTCCTCAGAGGAGCCCTAGAAATGGTACGGTCAGCACTCTTTACACCGTCTGAATGAAGAGTTATGTGTTACATGCCACTCATAAGATCATAAAGACAATACTCGTTCTTCACTTTTGGTAAATTGGTTGGTTGTTCATAAGTTTGTGGTGTCTGATTTAGGTCCAGATGGCTGTGGACGTGAGATTTGCTCAGGACACTCTGAGAGGGGACAATGTGACAGAAATCCGGATGAAGTTCATTAAGCGGATTGAAGAAAATCTCCCGGCGGGAGACGAGTGATGGAAACTCCCAACTCGTGTGTGGGGAAGGGCCGACTGAGACACACAAGGGACGCCTTCACAAAAGACCGAAAGGAACGAATGAACTCAAAACATCAAGATGAGCGCAGTATCTCGATAGCCTTGAAGGATGTTCACTTTCCCCCCACCGCAACTGTACTCGTCACTTCTCAGTTTCTAGTGTCTTCATCTCGTGTGTTAGGAGAAGAATGCCAGGAATTAGAAGAGACTATTGAGATTCCCTGAGAAAAGAAACACTGGACACTATTGAAATAAAACACAACATCATAACGTGGCCCTCCTACCTTGAATATCTTAGGGGTAAAAAACAAAAATCCTGGCTCTGATCTGTGGTCCAGTATGATGGAAATGTTATGTTGTTGTTGAGGAGAATAGAAAGCCTGTGACCGTTTATGTGTTACCATCCCTCACGGAGAGTCACTTTTATTTCTGGAAAGAATGATGTCTTTTCTTTTGGCCATGTATAGACTTTTGTTTTTGTTATTTGGCACGAGCCTGGAAAAACTTACATTGTAACATTTTTATGTTTGTTTTCTTTCTTTTTTTTTTTAAGAAATCACACTCTATATTGCTGCCAATTATATGGCATGTTAATTTATGTCATGGGTATGTCAAATAAAAGCGACATATTTAATATGATGCTGCTTTTCTGGTGCTTTTTTTTTGAGTGGAGAGACTAGACACTTCCTAAAACGCCTGTTGGGAAACCTGGAACAGTTTTAACTAGTCTCACACATACACACACACACTGTCCTCTGTATCACCTTGTCAGTTCTGCTTCAGTGTATTGTGGGAGCGTTATTCCTTTGGAGTACCGCAGCCGCTCTGCAAAGACAAACAATAACAGACCTAATGCCTCTCTTATGTTTGTTCAGGGTACATGGAAGTAATCTGTGTTTGTGGTTGTGTGTGTGCGTGTGTGCGCGTGTGTGTGTGTGTGTGCGTGCGTGTGTGCTAAAACTTACCAGTGCTTGGCTCTGGTTGTCACACCTGTGAATGGCTTTCCATCAGCGGGATGTAACGAACAGAACTTCTCATTTAGACCCGCTGCACACCTCATCAATAACTGAAAACACAGATGGTCATTCACACACACATGCACACACACACACACACAAATCCTCACTGGTCTTGCGTTAGAAGCAAAAATCTGGTCTGGATACCGCTAGAACATTAGCCATGTTTTTCTTATTCTTTGTCTTTTTTGCTTTATTGTGTAGCAAAACAATAACATTAGTACCGAACTCATGAGTCCGCTGAAAGCACTTAGAGGATGAGATTTTAAGATAGGGATATCCTTTTGGAGAAATCTGTCAACTATTAGCTGCTGGAAACCTTCAGGCTCTACACATCCTATTTTATAGCTGCTATTACATGAAGCCATTTCTGCTTTTTTCCAGTTTTAATGTTCAAGCCCACTTGAAGTACAATTCACCAAAGGGCCACCAGAGGTCGCTGTGTACATTACCATCCTCAGCTGAACACAGTTTTCAGCATGAAACTTAAGGTATGTACGTTTAGAATTTTTTTGGCCGAAGATGGGTACTGTGGGAGAAATACATTCCCTTATTTGTGGGAGTATAAGCTCGAGCTGCCAGAAAACATAAATAAAAGGTTCATTTTCAGATTATGAATATGGGAAGGGCAGACAATTCTCAGGAGTTGAGCAGAGTGCCTGATGCCAATATATGGACTGTAGCTTTGATTTGGCTGGGGATTAGACAAACGATGACAACATGCAGTCTTTGTACTTCATAATCCCGGGGAAGACGTATTAGGATGGGATTTCTTGGTATTATTTACCATGTTAAGCCTCTGCCCACTCCTGTCTGGGGTAGTGCTCATTGAAAAGGATAAAGAGTGGAAAGTGGAAGCACCCCGACGGCCGTCAGCATGCAATAAGCCCGGCGGGCCATTAGGCGAGCTCTCAACACATTACGTGCACATATCTATTCACCCTGTAGGCCTGTGATGTGGATGTTGGATGGAAAGTGGTCAGGAAATAGTTTTTTATGCAGAAGCTCAATGTAAATGACTTGGCAGAATTAGAGCCATGTACCTGGGGGATGGATGGACAGCTGGGTTTGTGTATTTGTGAAAAAACCTGTATTACTCTGCCATATGCTCGCAGGAATTTGCCTTGACAAACACACACATATATGCACGCTCGGTGTACGCGGAGGCCAGGGTGAGGATGAATTTATTACGGCCACTGTACTCACAAATAGGTGTTAATACACACAAGAAGGACCTTGTCCAAACAAGTCACTCATTTTATGTCTTCCATCACTTAAGGCGATGCCGATATGTCTAGAGAGAGTTTGGTGTTGATTGTTTTTTCAGTTTTACCCATTAAAACGAGAAAGTATGAAGACTACAAACCAACTAACGCTGCGTTATGACTTCACTCCTCATAACCTGTGCATCTGTGATTTCTATTCCTTTCGCAAGACTGCAGATGTTGCGGCAGAATGAAAACACAAGGAGGAAAAAAAAGCAGAAGAAGTTGTTGAGGCACTTAAGACTCTCCCCGAGCTGTGAAGAATGGCTTTGAAGATGCTATTTTTATCTATTGTTTTTTCCCCCCTCTCTCTCTCTCTCTCTCACAGTTGTTTAAAACACATGCGCTCTGGGAGACGGCCATTTCCCATCACTCATATCTCTAGACGCGGTTTGTTTGGAGTCTCCCAACACGGCACACGCGTTGTCTTTATTTTTATGCTCGTCGTTTATGTTATTGACTGTGGCTGCCTATATATATTTTTTTTTCCAGAAAACTTTATTAGGACAGACCTGGAAAACAAGTAGCAAATGTTACAGGCCCGAGACAACGTGCGCCGATCTGCTTTAAGCCAGCTAAACGTTTCCATGTGGCCTTTATGGGAAACAAATGGTGAAAGGCACGCTGTGACAGTAAAGCCCAGCGCACAGCCTGGTATTGACCTGTGCTTATTGAATACCGCATCCCTTTCTTCTACCTCCACTCCATCCATTTCCATCCACTGTTTGTTTCTCTTAACTTTCCCACTTTGTTTTCTCAGTCCTTTTTTTTTTCACTGTTTCAATTATTCCTCTCTCTCCCCCCCCACGCCACCCCCACACCTCCCCAATTTTCTTAGTCTTGTTAATGTTTTGCTGATGTGCTCAAGGAGAGCCAACAGTCTCGAAAATCAAAGAAAGGATTTGTGCTAGTCAACCTTTTGGGAATGTCGTGGCTCTGATGGGAAACATGCTGTCTCTCAGGTGAGGTAAGAGCCGACTAGAGATGCAGTCACCCGGGATTTCCAGAGGTTTCCGGAGTATGTGTTTTGTGTCTGGTCAGTGGAAAGAGCGGAGATGACAGCAGGATGGACAGCACTCTTTGAGAAGAGAATGCAGTGAGTCAGCAAACAAGTGTGTTCATGGTAAAAATCCCAGACAGACTGAATTATGTTCCAGGGCAGTGAAGTGGTGGGAAGAAGTGGTTGATTTAATGAGTGTGTCTCTGGTCTGCACCTGAAAAGATGCTCACATGAACACAGGAGTTGTTGTTACGTAATGCAAAGGCTTTACACTCCACGAAAGCACATCCTGTTGTTCCCGGGTGAAAGTGTGATTTTGGCGGTTTGAGAGGATGTTCGTGGGATTCGTGTACATAAACACCTCAGTAAATAAACGTGGATGTGGTTTTGAGAGGTAATTACGAGTTGATTTGTTATTCAGTCACAGTATGTACCCACCGAAATCTGCTACAGCATCTGCAAGCCATTTAGATTATGAATCATCACCCACTTCCAGAAAAAAAAAAACTGTTGAGCGCTTCCTATAAATCTAATAACTCATGCTTTGCTCAACCATTTAGCATGAGCTGAACGTCCAATAGAAAGTGAGAAGGTTTTAGGCCTCCTGAAGTTATGTTTGGGTCATCAGGAGTGTTGGCAGGAAGGGCGAAAGGAGAAACAAAACTAGTACAACACCCCTCTCCAAGCTCAAAAATAAAAGCATGGATCAGATCCAGCAAACACGTACAATAAAATCCTGTATCACCAGTGTCATGAGGGATTTGTGTTAACAAAGAAAACATCTTTTCAGTGGGAAGACATGTCAGGTTGAAATTGGTCCAAAGCTGGGTCTTTTTTTTATGTATCAGCAGTGACCTGGCTGGTTCCACGAGGGTTTCAGCCGGATCCCTGGATGTGGCCGAGCCATTTAATGCTGTGTTTTTTAGTTTTTCCTCCTTCCCTTTCTTCCAGGCTTTTTGGATGGGAGCTGCTAAGCTGCCTTCACTCTGCTTCCAATTTCCTCCTGCTCTTTTGTTCTTCCTCTTTTCTCCGGGATCTGATGAAGAAGAGTTTTTAGACGTTCCTGATGATACAGGTTTTACCCGTTCCAGATCCTCCGTATCTTTGTGCTTCATTTTCCCACAATACATTCAACTTTTGTCTTGTTTTTCTCTTTTCCCTTTTTCCTGACCCCGCAGCCGTTCGAGCTGGAGTTTATGTAACAGCGGCAGAACTTTCCAGCTTGGAACGGGCTCACTAGAAGATGGAGCGAGGAGAATGAGAGAGAGAAAGAGAGAGAGAAAGAAAGAAAAAAAAGTGTCATGTAATATTACACTGGCTAGGCCTGAGGGCAAACGGTACCTCACCTTAGACTTCATTATTCCAAGGCCCTTTACTTCAAATGCACATATGTAAGCATATATTTATATCAGTCTCCCAGGCAGTAAAAAATATGTTAATTCCAATCGAAAAGCAGGAATGTGTAAGTCCTGGTTTGCCCTGGACTAAAATCAAACCAGGCTCCCCTCCCAGAGCTCAGGGCTGCCTAGAGGCTGCACACCAGCTGCACTGGACGGGATATCACCACTCACCCCTGCCAAGCTGTGTGTGTGACACATCAAAATCTTGGAGTGACAAAACACACACCATACACTGATTAGAGCAAAGTATTTCTGATGATACATGTCTCCCAAGTAGGCCACCTATCTAACATAAAAGCATAGTATCCGAGCTAATATCGCAGTATAAATCTAGACGTCAGCTCAAAGGCTTTATGTCTGGCATCAAGTCATTTATTATCTGCCCACCGCAAGCACCTTTCACACCAGTCAATGTGATTGCAAGGGGTCTGGATGTCCTATTATGCAGGCCAGACATTTCAGGTCTGTGAGTATGACTTTCCATATAAAACACCCCAAGCTGTCACACTGGAAAATGAGACTGACTGGAATCTGACAGGTGGACTGAAAAATCACCCAATGTGGGAGATGCGTGATGGGGCATTTTTAGCTATATTTCCATTCAAATGGTTCCAAATAAAATGCTAGCAGTGAGTGTTTTCATTAAAGGCAATGCTTTAAATAGCAATCTCATTTGATCCACCACATTGGTCCAGACTAAAAGATCTTAACGCCTAGGCTACTGGATAAATTGCCATTAGGTTTTGACAATCGTAGTCTCCAGAGGATGAATCCTGCTGACTTTGGAGATCCCCTGATATTTCATTGTCTAACACAACCAACAGATCATGAAGACTCATGAAACTTTAGTTGTTAGTTATCAAAAAAGAACACATTGCCATGAATTCCTGAAAGGAAATACATGTTTCTCACAGGATGCATTGCAATAACTTTGGTAATCCCCTGATTTTTCATTTAGCACCACAAATAGATCATTGTATCAAAACTTTTTGTGACCAAAACATCACCATTACATTATTCCTTATATGCTTACTGTATACTAGTACTAATTAGCTATTAGCATGCTAACCAAAGATAGTGACCACAATCAATATTACCTGGTAAATGCTTACAAGTCGACATTGTCATCATGAGCGTGTTAGCATCCTGTTGTTAGGGCCACTGTGCCTAAGTACAGCCTCACTGACAGTAGACAGCTAGTCTTGTGTCAGTCTTTTGTCGAAATGTAAATGACACAACGACTTCCAGTAAAACAAGTCATGTTTTCAATTGTTGGTCCCAAAATAGAGGAATCGAGCAAGGAATGCTGAGCAGATAATCATGAACACCAAACTATCTAAGAAGTAATGTGTGGAATCAGTCTGAAACCACAGATGGAATAATTGTGGAGAATGGGAGGATGATTCCTGCATTTTAAAAAATGCAACTGCCTTACAGTCACATTACCACAACAACAAGAAGTCTGAACTCACCTGCTTGCGTTTCTGCTCTTCTACCTTTTGTCATTCGTTGCAAAGGCTAAACAGTTGTTCACGTTATCACTCTAGGTATTATTTTTCTCCATCCCAGTGTTGCTGGAGTCTGTGGTGGTGTCTCGCTCCAACTATAAAGCCTTCAGAGTCTTTCTGTTGTTGCCAAGTTCAAGACCTCTTGTTCACCTGCTGGGCAGAGACACAAAAGGCCTCTAGGTGATGAGAGATTTATGTAAGAGGCCGTATTCGGTGGACAGGCCAATGTGCACGGAGCATGCCTCTTCACTGATCCATAATGGAAATCAGAGGTCAAACGAGACTTGACACACTAGATTTAAAATTGCCTGCGAAAGATCACACATCCAGTACAGCTGGAGTGATTTTCTCTGCCATTTTATTGCCTGTCATGAAAGTCATACGCCTCTGTGTGTATGACATTACAAAATGTACGGTTTGGGGAAACATGCAACTATAACAAGATGTAACAACAGAATGATTTATGCTTACAGTGTTGGCTTTTGCGCTTGCCATCAACACAAGAGACAATATTTTTTTTTAGTCTGTATGTGACTGAGTGCAAGAGGAAATGTATACCTGCATGTATTAATTGTTCTTCAAATATATCACATGCATGCAAATATTTGGGATGCATAATGGGAGAGTATTCTCAAATGGGAGCGTGCGTGCCAAACATGTGTAACTGAATGTTCAACTTTTGCCTCTCCCATTTCCTCACTCATGTCATTCAGTAATGTTAGCACTGCGCCAAAAATTGCTCTTAATTTTATGGCCTTGGAAATGTGATGTTTGTGTCTGCGTGCGTACATATCGGTGAGGATCGTGTACATGTGTGCATCTGCTTACCTACGTGCCTCCCTGTGTGATTTCCTTACTCAATTCAATGCGGAGGTGCTGAAAGCGCTCTCTGCGGGCCTCATAACGCACAAACCTTTTTCCAATTAACCGGCCAGGTTGGGCTCAGTGGCGCGCTTAGATCTACTGTAAATCTGACCCAGACAAAACACCCACTGGGTCCTGCTCCAAAGGGACAGATAGAGAGAGGAAGACGGAGGAAGCTGTCAAAAGCTGTGTAACATTTTGTCGGATGGTTTCCGGGCCTCTCATGCTGCAGGTCAGTGTTTGGCCCGCTGACTGTCAGCATCCACATCAGTTAGCCAGTTAAGGAATAGTCATATGGTTTCATGCAGGAAAAAAAAAAAGAAAAAGAAAAAGCCAGACAGACTGATCTCTGCGGCCATGTTACAACCGCGCACATGTACGCATGTAGCCACACACGCAAATATCAAACTTTTCTCTCTGGACCCGCTGGACCAGAAGCATGCTTCATGTCAGCAGAAGGGTCTCTTGTTTTCAGTAAACAGTGGGTAGCTGATTGTCACCAAGTGAGATTCTCTTTGTGTTTGTTAGTCTTTCCAGCCTCAGTCATCTGAGCACACTGTGGTTTCTGTTTCACAGTAACTATGAACCGATTTTGTTGTTAATATGTTGCGAGACCATGTAATTATTTCCTATTTCCCCTTCTTTAATTCTATGAAAGCGTTTCTTTGATTCATAAATGTAACCATAATCAGTTAAACCAAAATTGTATATGTAAGAAACAAAGGAAAGTGAAACATAATCACTGAAAACAATCTGTTTTCAGAATACCACATTTGGTTTCTTTTGCACTCGGTATGCAGCACACACCATGGAGACATTTTCAGTGGACATAAAAGCCAGTGGAGCTGAGTGAATGAGACCTGGATGTCCTTGGAGATGTGCTTTGGAAGACAAAAGCATGACTCAAACTGCATAGGAACATCCAAAAATCACATTTTTTCTCTCCACTTTTATCTCTCCTTTTGACCCTCTCTGTTTTATGTACTTTTTGGCAGGTGTGAATGAGTGCAAATAGATGATGCTGTGAGAGAAATGAGGACATGCCTTAGTCGAGATGAAAGTGATGACACTTTCTCTTGAGCAGTATGTTTATCTGGCACAAGTGACCAGTTCATGTCTTTGTCTAATCCAAAGTATTTCTTCACCGCCTGATATTCTTTCCACAAATCAGAGCATTAAACACATGATTACCCTGTTTAAAAGCACATCTGTCTGCTTTTTTAAAAATTATTATTTATTACTCTTAAAATCAGAGAATCAATTTGTATTACATTACAAACACAATCGTACAATCGTATATTTTAAAAGTACGTGTTAGGAGCATGATCTAGCAGCTAACGGCATGGCTCTAGGGAAGGCAAACTGGGTCAGACGGTCAGTCCACCTATTTCCTCTACATTGAAATATCTTAAACGCTATTGGATGGATTGCTATGAAATCTGACGTTCATGGTCCCTAGAGGATATACCTTTGTGTCTTGACTTTGACCATGAGGACCATGGTTTTGAATGAGATTTCTCTGCCCCTATCATATGGATAACCCTGATATTTGGTTCAAACCTTCATGTCCCCCTTAAGTGTAATCAATTGATGATAAGTTTATTGCCTTTTATCTAACACAACTATCATGTCCAAATTTAACTATCTAAAGTTTTTCTTTATGCTCCTTGCTAAATCAATGAAATTCTCATCAGCATGTGTTTAGTGCTAATTAGCAAATGTTAGCATGCTAACATTGACGATAAACATAATACCTTGTGTTAGCATTCTGACATTAGCGTCAATACACTATGCCTAAGAACAGTAACATGACTGTGTAGTCATGTAAAATTAAATAGTACAATAAACTATCAACAGTAAGTTGTAATATTGGCAGAATCATAAATGATCTCACTGGTGTTGCGATAGCTTGTTGTAATAGGAAGTGATACAACCACAATTGGGTTAAAAACACTAAATCTACTCTCACACCTGAGGCCAGAAGCACCAACCATCCTGATGGCGACACCTCTACCATGAATGCTTGATCTGCTAGGGTGGACCTGGTTATAGAAGCTCAAAGAGTGGACTGTTCAGAGACACAACCCGCCCATTCACACCCAGCTCCGGTGTTGCATGGTCTGGTTCAACTTTACAACATGAAGGGGTGGAGGGGGGGGGTCTTAAAAACATGCCCTGTCACTACTCAACCTCCAAAAAATGTCCCCGATTTGCACGTACACACACCTGCCCATGGCACACCAATCTTTTGACACGTGCCAGGAGGTAGGTGGGGCCGCAGTTTCAGCAGGGTATTTATGACACCATGACATCATCAGGCCAGGTGATGGAGTGCTGTGTCATGCTTTGTTTGGTTTTCCAGCACTAACCGTATTAGCATAACACCAGCTCTGGGAAAACATGTCTGGAGGATATTGCTCAGATTGGTGCGCAACGGTGAGGAGAGGAAAAGGACATAAAAAAATAATTTAAGGGGCAAATGTGTTCGGAGGAAAACCCAGGTTTGAGCATAAGTGTGTAATTATAACAAGGGGCTGTCAGTCATGGTTTCAGCTCCGTCGACCAGTGCCCCCTCTCTTCCTTCACACCCTAGTGACTCCCCCCAGACCCACTCACACACACACCACAACATTAACAATGTGCTGCTTGTGACACATGCAGAACCTCTCAACACCTTCATACTCAGCGTACTGTATGATGGACACGTACACCTGAACGTTCGTGTTTTAAGAGACTGTACCACCGGTGCAAGTTGTTTTTAACCCGTTTTAAGACACAAGTCACACAGTGCGGTGCAATTTTGTGTGTTTTATATGTTTTTTGATTGATTTTCTCCCATTGAGGAAGACATTGGTTTCAGCTCGTTTTGAAAGGGTCACAGGTCAGAGTGAAGATTAGGTTGTTGTTTTTTTTGTAATAATGCTGCTGCAAACAGGACGTAGTCAGGGAAATGTTAATAATCCCAACATTTATATTCTGATGCAAAATTGATGGAAAAAAAATGTACATGCTTTTGACGACGTTTGCTTATTGTCTTTTTCCGCTGCAGTTTAAATTATTGATGACAGCTTGTTAGTTTTGCTTTTGGCATATAAATCTGAAACATGCAGCCATTTCAATGTCATATTAAGCAAGTTTAGTGTCGCCAAGGAACTTAGAAATCAGTGGCTACCAGTATAGTCTTTAAGGAAAGAGGAATCAAGAAAGAGTGAAACAGGACGGAGTGAAAGGTTGTTGGATAGATTGATAAATTAATGGATATTCCGTGTGGTTGAACGGGCTGTCAAACTGAAACCCAGTGTTTTTTTGTTTTTTTTCAGCCATTATATAATCACTTCTCTTCACAATAAAAACAAGTTAGAAACTGAGAGAGTGAGCCACCAATATTTTTAGGTACTACGAAAATAACAGTATGACTGAGGCCAGTGGTGCAAAGTGTGGGCACTCGAATCAGCAAGGAAAGAATGACTGACAGAGTGGAGGGTTCCATGAAATGTGAGTCATTCATTAGCACCTCCTCGTAGAGTTGTGTACCCCATTTAAAAAAGGTACACTGTACCTAAAAATAGGAGCATAACTAACACGCTTGGAAAACTGCATTGGGTATTTCCATTTTCACATTTTGGGCAGTAACTGTGTGTGAAGTTTGTGACGGGGGTTAAAAACCAAAATGATGATGGTTTAACATGTTCAAAGGCACATCACACCACCTTTACACCCACCCTCGCTAATAGTGGTCTGAAGGCCAAAAAGATTTTAATTTCCTGAACGGGCTCACATACATATATGTCCCCCTTTATGGGCATATGTGTCAGAAATATGGACTCAAATACCTCACATCAGTGAACTTTTTATAAGTCAACAGAGACATGTACATGTACATGTTGGAAGGACAGTGGGATGGTAACAGTGTTTCCTGTCTAATGTTTCAGGGCACCCAGAGACTGAGGTGGGATGAGTGTTGACGTCTGCCACAGCTGACGGATGAGATCACAGTAGGAAAAGGAAGGGGGATGCACTTGTTTGACCTGTCAACTGGGTGTAGGAAATGTGAATCGTCATGTGCGACCAAGTCAAGCCAGGTCAGTCTGTCTGTGTCTTTTCAGTAGCTCATGATTACTAGCCGTGTTTCCATCCAAGTGTATTACAAAATTTAACTAAATTCTGAGTAATTCATAACAGTCATGGAAGGAAGCAAGCATTTTTCCTTGATGTGAATATTAGGAGTTGATTCACAACATAGGAAGTACAGTAGGTTGTACCAGTTGTGTAGCCAGTAAACCAGAAGAAGAGGGCACAACATGTCGTAGTAAGAAAAGTGCCAGTCGAGCGTCACACTGTGGAAAACAATGCAGAAAACCCAAAGAAAATATGACATGTGGGTTTTTACTTAGGACCAGGGTATGCTCAATGCTAGGTAGCAAAAGTGTTAACAGCTATTCTGAACTGCCACACTGGAAGTTGGCATAAAAAGCCTGTTGTCAAAGGCAAAGGGCAAGATGTGATAATTTTTCAAATGGGGGGTAACACTATAAACGCTATGCCTTGAAGGCATTCATAGCATCACCCTCACTTTCATAGTGTTGCCCTCGTTAGAGCTGACGCCTTTACTGTTTTGCCTTCAGGAAGTGTTGTAAACCTCGTCCTACAGGGGTGAAAAAAATGACTTTAATGCAGTTTCCGTTGTCAGGTTTGCAGATCTAATCTAATTGATGACCCGGATTGCCTTTTCTTGACAAGCTTTGGTGGGAACGGATCTGTCACAGACCCTCCGAAGTAATTATGAAGTCAGTGGCGCAAGATAATTGGCTTCTATTATCCTTGTCTGGATGAGTGAGGGCAAACAAAGCTGTCCTGCAGAGGAGTGGAGCAACGGTCATCCCACTGCCTATATTACCTAACCACTTTTGAGGTGAAACTGGAGAGGACATCCCAGTCCGTGGAGGATTTTTTTGGCTGACTGAGGCGATCAGATATGGGAGAAGAGATTAGGAGAGAAATAATTTGGCAAAATTGTTTAATAGAGGTGTCACATGCCAGATAGAGGGTGGATTAGAGAGTTAAATTGGATGAGGTCTGGCCTCTCTACATGCAGAGAAACCACAGCAAACCATATATCCATTAAGTCATTCCTGAGCAGTTTTTGGCACGAACCACTGATTAATTTAAATCTTTTTTAGAGCCCTGCTCCATCCTCATCTCCTACTCACTCATCCCTTCCTCTCCATCATTTTCTCTTCATGGTATTATGGTTTCAAATTGATAATTCCAGTTTACCTTCATGCTTTTGACACACGACATAAATCTCTTTCCCTGGTCTTCAACATGGTCTTAACACTGCATAGCAGGCCCAGCCCAAACACACTTTTCCTTCATAAACCTCTCTATCCTATTTCCCAGACTATTATGCTTGCATATTTCAATCGGCATGGAGCGCAAGTGAGGGGTGGAGGAGGAAGGGGGGGAATGAAAAACACAAGGAGGTCAGCGAGAGAGACATTTCTTTCTTTCACACCATGTGTTACTGTAAGATATTCATTTCCTCTGCGATTCCTCTCCTTTCTCCAGCCCTTTGTTTTTCTTCTCCATCACTGTCAGTGCGCACTGGCTGAGGTAGTCCAGGTCGCATCAAGTCCACTGGATCCTGTCTCTATCTTGGATCCATCTCTCCAAATCGGTTTCCCAAATTGTGAACCGTGCAGAGTGCAGCTGTGGTAACCCGAGAGCTTTCTGTTGTAGTTCTGAGCCGCCAAAACCCATTAAAAATGAACATGTTTGACATCTGAGCCTGGTTTTGTGATTGAACTAAAGGGACACTCTTATTTATCAAATCAAATCTAGATAGAGATCTGTGACTTCATGTGAGATTTCTAGACAGGCCTGGATTGACTGTAAGGTAACATGGCAGCAACAGGATCTGCTAACAGGGCTTTCATTGCGTGTCATTAATGTATGTCATACAGAAATGAATAGATTCTTTAACAATAAAGGCAAATGGTAGAGAGTATTGAGCTCCCCCTCTTTTTCTCCTTGTGCATTTCTAGCGCCTGGCCTGCGTACTGCCTCTTCAGTAAGCCTGAAGTTATTATTTAACAGTGCAGTATAACTCTGAGTTAAGATGTTCTCATCATAAAAATCACAAAAACACAAGTGTGGTTGTACTTCAAAATGCAAAGCATTCTGGCAGTCAGACACTGAATTTAAGTCATTCCATGTGGAGGCAAGGGTTTTGCTGAGGCTGGAAGTGTCACATGCCTGCTGTTGCAGCTCTTTGGTTACCATGCACAGTAGCCAAGGATCCTCATTAAATTGTGTGTTTTCATTTCGGTCTTAATATGCTTTTGCTAACTCATTACATAATCCAAACCCATCAAAATAAGATGTTTTGGACATTCAGGCAGATCCAAATGTGATCCGTTTTGTACCAGATCTACTATAATAAGCAGATCAGAGGTTGTATATAGACACAGGTGTTCACATAAGAGTAACCATAGGATACCATACTCTCCTGCCCCACTTGTGAACTTTCTTTGCGGCCATTTGTAGATGCAGTCTTTTTGTGCGGTTGATGAGACTCATGTCAGCACTGGGTTCCTAACTCAAACGAACCCTTCAGAGCCTTGGGCTTGTCCAAATAACGCCCATTGTTCAGGCTTTATCAGTTTAAGTATTAATTTTCTCTGTCTCCTTTGAGGTTCGGTTTCCAGCCCTTGATGTGTTTTTTACTGTCCGTCCAAAGTCTTACTCTCACTCCACCAACTCACAATTTCACAGTTCAGCCATTTAGTAAACCATTCCCCCAAACAGGGATCATTCAGTCATAGCTTAGCTACCATAACTAGGCACGCCAAGCCTGTCAAGCTATACATAATATGCAGTTGTTAGCATGTCGACCTAACCAGTTTACTACCCTGAGTAGTAACCAAGCTTTACTTTAAAGGCCAAGGAACACATTGTTAGATAACTGCATTTGTTTGCGTGGTTACAAGTTACGTATAACGACTTCCACAATGTAGTATTTCCCCACTAAAATGCTGGACCTGCTTTAAAATGATAGCGTTAGGTGTAGTGATAAGGTTAGCTTCTCTGTTCTGTGTTTATTTGTGTATTTGAGAACGTTACGACGAACGTTACAAATCACAGAACTATCGTTAGCTTATTTAGCTAGCTACTGCTTACAAGATAAGCAAGAAATATCTTCTGTCATCCAGGACCCATTGTTGCAAAAAAAGAATTTCAAGTAGTAAATCTCTTACTGTTATCATCATAAACCGCAGATGTGCTGTTTGAAGAAGCATGCCGTTAATCACACCAGAGAATTCGTCATCAGACGATACACTCGTGTTTTCTGAGGACGTCACAAACGCATTGCTGGGATAATATTTAGCCAGGTGCTGAATGTGGGTTTGGAGACATTTATAGAGCTGAGTGCTTTATGGAATCCATATCCCGCCTCAGCAGGGCCCTCTTTGGGATCAGAGAAGTTACGCAGAGGCCTGCCTGCACAATGTCCCCCAGAGAGAGAGACAGTAAGAGAGAATGGGGAAGATGGAGTGAAGAGGAAAGAGCAGGACACAATGATGGAGAGAGCGGAAAGAAAGTGAATACCAGATACAGACGGAGACAAATACCCTGGTGTCTGACAGTGACAGTTAGATCGGGTACCCTGCGATGCTACAAATCAGGACCTGTACTCTGTATTTTTCAAACAATTTGTAAGGGAGATAATCACATTCTGGATCAAAAGAGCTGCATGCCGCAGTGAAGTAGAACTAAAGAGCTCTGTTAAATTCCTGCCTTTGGAATTTGAATTCCTGTGTTTGGAGACATATGCTTTATACACGAGCTTGGACTGGGCCCACGCACTGCTTTATTTTCTTAACCAGACACCCACTGGCATGTAATGTAACTGTGGTCAAAAACAGGGAGAGGCTTCAGGAGTGTCCAGACCCCAGCCCAGCAGCCGACGTCCTCACCCCATGTGTTCAGCTCACTCGTATGTGTCTCTGAAAGTGAGAGAGGCTGCAACACTCAGGAAGGAGAATAGTAGGATTTGGGCCTTACCAGAGGGCCACCTCGGTGGCTAGGATTACCTCCACTCATTCTTCCCTCCCCTCTTCCCTGCTTTTTTCCACATGAACAGGAAAACCCTGGCTTTCTCTCTCCCTATGAGTAGTGGTGTGTCTATGAGAGAGAGGTGGGTCGAGCTGGATCTGCTTGGCCTTGGGAAAACCACATACTGGAGAGTACCCAGCCTCCAACATGCTTCCCACAGAGAAACACACATCAGGGACGTTCACGGCCCCCTCATAAAATCTGCACCCCACTTTCATCTCTGCTTTGTCTTTCTTTGTTTCTTCGTTCCTTTCTCCCGTTCGTCCTTTCGTGTTTTTCTTAGGTTTCACTAAGTTAAGCATTCTTTCGCTCCCTCTTTCTTTTTTGAAACGTGCAAACATGTCAGTGGTAATTCATGTTGATAGCGGCCTTTTGTCCAAATATTTCCACTGTAACTTTAACCAAGAAATCAATGGTAAATCCTTTTAATCGAGCTGTTTGCTGAGGTGGCCACAAAGTCCTGCTTTCCTTGGCTAGTTGGCAGCGACCTGTTTAAACATACACCCGTTTCTCTGTTTATAATGGAGTTTTAGATTTAACCCCTCAGTCTGCCAGTCATCACACCTGATGGGAACAGATAGGCTGAATCTGCTTAAGCTGTCAGTCAGAGTTGGTCTTGGCTGCGAGTGTAGCCATGTGTGGGTGGCGTGTATGTGCGGTGGATCTACAGTGTTCTACATGTGCGGTTGTATTGTGTGTATGGTTTGGGGGGTACAGTTTGCACTGTGTGGATGAAGGGCAGAAGACAATGGCGGCATTTCTAAGCACGACTGCAACTGCGTCATCTTGAGTTCACACACTGATGAATCAGTTTTATCATATTCACTGCTTGGATCAGCATTTCTCAGCTGCTGGATCTTGACTACCTCTTTTGTTTGTATAGGGCAGCTGGTGTGCGCTTAAAGTGTCATTTTCTGTGGATCCTGCGATGCCAATGTGTGTTGTGCTCAACTTGAAGTGAGTCCTCCTACATAAGCGAGAAAATCAGTCGTCAGCGCCGTCCAAATCAACCTGTATGACTGCCGAAGAGAAAACTCATACTGATGTAATCTCATCTGCCACCTTTACCTGTTTAAACAGCATCAGCGCATTTATTTCTAAGGTCAGAAAGTTGTATGTATAAATGTACTTTGTGTGTAGAATATCTGTGTGTAGTGTGAGTAGTCTGGTGAGGATGAATATGGGATACAGTAGCATGAAAATCGATGTTATGGGTTAAAAATATCTCTATTAAACATTATAATGATGAGATGTAAAGCATGGGGATGATGCTCTGAGAATGTGAATTAACAGTAAAGGCATCATGGACACACACGCCTCCTCTCGGTCATGCATATGATCCCAATTACAGAATTATGTACCCTGCGAACAGCCTTACTTTCCCCCAGTGGCTGATGACTGTGGGATTTGAGGGAGCAAGAACAGTACCACTTGATGGCACACACGCACACACTGACACACACTAATACATAGTAATACTAGTAATTAGGTGTCCACAGAAGGGCCTATACATGTCACACATACACGGACTTAAACACTGTTTGACATAAATCATAACCACGTATTCATTCAACCACACACAACCACAATCTCTCTTTCACACACACACACACACACACACACACACACACACACACACACACACACACACACACAGCGCAGTCTGTTCTCATCTGCGGGCCGTCCCAGCCCACAGATGTTCCCTCTCAGGGTGATCTCCAGGATTTGGGGAGTGTTTTGAAGCGTTGGGCCAATGACGCACTCCAAAGCCCTGGAGATTTCAGCGGCGGGTCCTAAAAGAGTATTTGCCCTACCTGCTGAACTCCACAGAGATGCCAAGCTCCTACTCAGCATGGTCTCTGAAGGGACAAAAATGAGCCTGTGTGTTTTTTTGTTTTTTTGTGTGTGTATGAGCGAAAAGACGTGAATTTTCAGCTTAAACTCTTGAAATACGTGTAGCACAGCAGTCCTGATAACTTTCATAGTAGATTATTATCGTGTGCAGACGTTGTTTTTTTTAAATACAGATTACACCTTGGCAACCTGCCTTGGATACATATGTTTTCTATTCCCTAATTGGAAAGACTCTCCATTGACCCCATTTACATAATTTTCCCCTAATAGCTGATATAATTTGTAGACTCTGCCTCTCAAATGTAAGAGCCAATGAACAACATTCCCAATAACAACTTGAAAAGCCATTTGTGTTGCCTCAGATCTGTTGCACACTTTGAACTTTTTGCATATTTAATCATGTTTAATGACAGTTTCCTGACCATTGACTATGACATACAGTGGTGTGTCCTTTATTATAACACTGGAACGGTAACAGACACTTTCAATGTTATTTGTCATACTTGCCCTGAGGGTGTTGGATGAAAACAATTAACAAGGCAAAATTGGCACCATATTAACATTTCATTTTTCCTGACATCATGTCTACATATCGAAATGGTTTTGCTTTGATAGATACCACACATAAGAAGAATAAGATGATAAGAAAAACCATACGAGTCTAGACTCAACATACTGTCATAAAAATTCCCTCAAATTAGTTTCTGAAGGAAAATCTGTGGCTGCTTTTTATGATTTATTGTAACACGTTCTCATTTTTATTCACATCAATTTGTGTTCACTATAAAGTATTTGAGTCGTTTCACAACAGGCGGTATGGCAAAATGAGAGGCCTGCTATGTCAACGTGACTAAGGGTCTACAGCTACGCTAGCGGCTCTGTAAGGCTGCACTTAAACACAGTGTCGCTTTTAGCTTTGGCAGGCATAAGGTTTGTCATGTTTTCCATTTTAGTTTAGCGTGCTAGTGCAATAACTTATACAGACCAATGGGAATCCCATTAATTTAATTTTTGGTCTTAAACAAATAAATAATATTGCACGAATTACACTTTTGACCTAAAAATGGCATAGGAAAGGTCAAAGGTTCCCCATGAATGTTTGTTTGAAATTTCAATGTAATTCAACAGTTGTTGTGGCATTTTACCATCAATGTCAACTTCCTGATGGGAAGAAAAATAGTCAAAAGGCCTCAAAAGTCATTCAGCCATGAATTATGGAACCATAAAAGTCTGTGCCAAATGTTGTACCAATCCATATGTAGATATTGTAATATTTCACGGAATAAGTGACAACTTTGACCTCCTGCTACAATACATGATTTTTCAGAGGATCACAAAAGTCAGTGGGCTTCATTCTCTAGGGATCGTGAACATCTGTATAAAATTGCCAACAATCCATCCAATAGTTTTTGAGATATTTGAATTTGGACCAAAGTGGTGGACCAGCCAACAAACTAACATTCCCATCCCTCGAGCCACGAGGACAACAATGGTAAGAAGAATAACGCTGGTTCTCAGTCAGTACCATCGAGTGTCATTTGGTTATACACATCTCCTGTTTTTCCACCGACCCCCCATTAAATGCAATATGGACTCCCATGTATAAAAATGAGACATGTTTCGTGTCACTGTAATCCTGCTGTATGGTAAAACAATTTCTGCTCTGACTGTATGGTTTGATTTTAATCAGAGGCAAGCAGAATATGCTTGTATGCAGTCCCATTTTTGGGGCTGTGCAGTCTGTGGTCAATTTGGCTTCCTTCCCTTTTGAATTGAATGGTAAATACAGAGGACATTAATGATTTGATCATTCCCACCATTACCATGGGAAGGCAATAAGAAGTAGTTGTTGTCCAACTGTGGCTGTGGGTCCACAGAGCCAAACTGGCGGTGCAAGACCTATTCCAGACCTTGATTATACACTTCAGACTCCCTAAAAGGAATATTGAGGCAAATAATGGCACTTCAAGCTCTTAAACCGAGAGCTCCAGATTTCTCATGGCTGAAAAGAATATAATATCTGCACATTTTCTCTCAGGCTCAAAGTGAGGCCATCACACAAGTGAAACGACCAGGGGCATTTCGTTGCCCTGAGCCTCTTGGTTTCGCAACTTTTGTTATGTAAGTCTTTCTGATTCAGCAGTGCTCACTGCTGATGAAGAATGTACACAACTAAAAGAGAGCTGGATCTGTACCATGGTTTCAATATGTTTCCATTTTGATCCTCAGAACCCACACTGGAAACACAAGGCTCCAGCCAAGACCATTTTTGAAACAAGCGCATATGAGTGAATGTTACAACTTACAAACACGTTTTCCTTTTTGTAACATACAGAATGGAAAAGGAAAGAGCGGGGCACTTTAGGACTTACTATTAATGACTGTCTTTAAATAGATCAACTCATAGGAGGGTCAGGCTTTGCTGTCATGAAAACAACACTATTGGCCATCACATTACTGCAACATTTTTTCCATTTTTTGTGTTTTTTTTTTCTTTTTTTTTTCTAATTTTGTGTAACAACAAAATTCCTTCCAGGGTTTGTCACCTCTGGACACCTCATCTTAAACCTGCAAACTAGCCAGTTGGTTTTATTAGTGTTATACAAGATAATCAGCCCAGGAGATATAGAGTTAGGGTTTTGCTCAATGTGAAGCTGATTGAGCATGTTGCACTTCATGTTCAGGACATTGTCTTGTTGGTTTTATTATTAAATACAATTCTATTTTAGAAACACTTTACATCAGTAATGATTGTTCAAGGATCAATCACTTGATATATATATGAGTTCTATTTCCCGATTCTACCAAATGCCTTTGTTTCTGTGGTTCTGAAATTTTCCACTGAGTCGACATAGAGTGTAACCATCTCTCCAGGCCATGGTGTGTGTGTGTATGTGCGCTTTTAAAGGATGAGGATGGGATTCATTGAGGTTTGAAATGGGAAACAGACTAGCAGAGGCTCTTCCAGGGGTGATTATATCTGTGGGATAGAAGGGTCCATCCAAATGTGTGTGGTGTCTTTGTCTCTGCCTGGCTCCCTAATGCCCCTCAGGGGTTCAGAGTGGCTTGCGGCTGAAGAGTCCTGCTTCATACCTGTGTCTCTTGATATTCAGTCATTACTGTCCTCCATGACACTGGCTCCTTTCTTTGTATGGAAGGATGGCTTTGGATCTTTCTGATATGTCTACAAACAGACCTATTATTTACAGGAACAGATTATTTGTATTTTACTATGCCAAGGAAAACAGATAAAGCACCAAGAGGCAATCCAACAGAAACCATGAAATCATGACTTCAGGATGGAGGTTATCTTATGAGAAGAGGGACGATAACTATGCTGATTTTGATACAAAACAATGCGCATCCATTATTCTTCTAATCGTATGACTCGGGGTGTGGGTTTCTGGGCATATCCTATGTTCTGACATGCGCTAATAGTAACTGCCTGTCTGTTTGTCCACATGATGCTGGTGGTCCTTTCCTGGATGCTGGTGCCTCTTTTTTGCTCGGAGTTCTGTGGATACTTTGTTTTGTTTTCCTGCAGATCAGAAACAGGCCCCGTAACAGTCCGCATACACCCCGGCCCCTGTTAGGAACAAATTCAGAGACTACTTTGCTTTGATTACTTCAAGATGAGAATTTGGGCCTAATCTCTGTTACCTGTTTATCAGTGGTGCATTAAGTCCACAGAAATAAAAACATAGAAGAGGTGCACCTAAGCCGCTATTCCTTTTCAAGTTACAACAACCATGAAAGCAACCTTTCCGCTGCCTAATTGACATGACTTGATTACACATGATTAGACGTTGAAACAACGAATAATTTCATGTTGTTTTGTGCATACTGTTTGCAGATGACAGCTGGCTTTTCCAAACAGTTTATTTAAAGTCAGATGCATGCTGATGTTGTGCAACACAATGGGGGAAGGAATGGCCGACAAGGGAAGTAAACAGGTTTTGTTTGAGCGTGTAAATGTTGTTTGAGCGAGATGCTTCCCCACAGGAAACAAAAATACCTTCTCAATAGAGAAGCCAGATTGAGGCAACGTGATGACGCGCTTAATAAATGGACCTGTGTGTGCTGTTTGCGCACTGTCAGCAGTGCAGAATGCTTATGGGCCTTCAAATACCTCGAGCCACACATTGCCAGTTTTCTTGGATCAGCACACGGCTTCTCCCATTAGGATGTTCATGGCATCGAGTCATAATCTGAACCGCATGTCAGAGTCTTGGTTCCATTTGCTACCATCCTCATTCCTTTTCGCTTTCATTCCAACTTCCTCTTACTCTTTTCTTCCTGACCCTGCAGCTGTTTTCTGAGAATATTTCCTTTGTTTCTTTCATTCTCTATTTGATCAGAGTGTCTTAATATTTTACCTGCTTGAAGGTGGTATGTGATGCTTATCTCCCACCCTCTGAACCTTTACCTTTTCTAAAACCTCCCTCACACTGGCCAAGCAAAGGTGTGTATGTGAATGCGTGCGTGTGTGTATGTTGTGTACTAGGTCCATCCACTCTGTTCAGCACATCTGTGCTGCAGCTGAACACTCCTTCGGGCAACGTCTACACTGTTTGGTTTTCAACATCTTGTATGTGTGTGTGTAGGGATGTGTGTGTTTATATGGGCTTTATAAGATAAGATGACCCTGAACAGGATAAGCGATATAGAAAAAAGGGTGGATGAATGTCTTTTATGTCTCGGCATTTCACTTGTAGGCTACTTTTTTTTTTAACTTCACACAGTCATAATTACAGTATGTCTGTGTGTGTGTACATCTTTCATGCATATACGTAGAACACAGGTGGATGTGTCACTCTTTTATGAACTTCCATACCGTTCCAGGGCCCTGCAGAGCTAAAATTTTAACCAAACACAGCCAGTATGGGGGAACTGTTTATTGCAGTCTCTTTTATTTTTAGCTCCAGGATCAGACCAAGGTCCACAGACAGGAGTGATGGCTTTTAGAAAACGACCCATACACGCTGCAGCCTTTAGACTCTCATGCAAGCTCTAAATCTTTGGCAAGCATCAAGGCCTGTGTGAGTCGAGCCAGGTGATTGTCTTTTTGCATGTGTATTTTCTCTGTACTCAGGTATAAATATTTATTATATGGAGAAACAGAACAGAAGAGGCTGTTTGTGTTCACTACCTCTGCCCCCAGATGATTTTCTTTATTCATGTGTTATGGATTTTGCTCGATAATTCGGATTTGTTAGCATAACTTTAAAATCATGGTAGCAGCACACAACATGGGGCTAAGCTTTGTGTTTTTCCCATATGAAAATCTGAAAAATATAGTAACTCTTAAGCTGATTTCGGGCTAAGTTTCTAAAATCTGGCTGGCTGATGCAAACACAACAAAGTGGCTTGTCTGCTGTGGTCACTGCAGGATGTTCAAACTTCGTGGCTACCCTTTAAATCTTTTGCACATGCGTGATCGTGTGTGATTTGTCTCAATTTTCACACTTTTTTTTGTTGCCTTTGTTGCAAATTTGTCATCGTCCTGGCTTTGTTTTATTGTTTACGGCACAAGTGTGCAAAAAAACAAACAAAGCTGTGGCAAGTATACATGTTTGCATGTGGCAGTGTTTTCAACTGTGGGTACTTTGGGAAAGTTTACCTTCATCCAAAGTATACCAACAGTTTTGCAGTGTAATCACATGTGGTGCACTGGCCTGGTTGTTTTTGTGTCTAGTCACCCATATTGGAAAATTGAACACAACACAAAATACACTGTAATAAATTCATATTTTAGGTCAACTTTTAAAAATAGCTTAGTTTTAAAGTGATCTATGTAACTTTTCCACCTTAAAACAACAGATTTTAAGGTGCCATCAGGTGAATGAGGTCTCTGCACTATGTCACTTCGAGGTCTTGGTATAATCATCTTCTGCTTTTCCTCCGATGTCCTCCAGCTTCTCTGCCTCAATTCTCTGCGATTGACAGAATTCTCTGATTGACACTGCTGTGAGCTATAGCTGCTGTTAGCTAATGCTAGCTAGTGTTCGGACTATGAGGGGAAGTGTTTTTACCCGAGGTGCTTTGGACTACCAGGAAGAGGAGATTTTCAGGCATGGGTGAATGCTGGTGGGAAGCTGGTGTCGTGCCAGAACCAGAGCTGGGCTAGCGGGTAATGTAACCGGGCTCAGCAGCCTCTATGGACATAATGGCAGAGGAGAAGGGAGTGAAGAGAACATTAACAGAGTGAGAAAGAGATTGACCAAGCAAGATACTGCCAGAGAAGAATCGACATAAGGCTGAAAGACATGTTAACGTTGAGCTACTTGATGTTTGAATTGCTAGTTTTTTGATAATATAATAACAGTGGTATTGCACTGCAAAACTGGTGGCACTAAAACACATAAGTACAAATTTCTATGCAATACTGCTTTAACTGCTAAAGTCTGTACCTTAGAGCAACATGCCAAACTGAGTTAGAAAGAAGTTTAAAACTCAGTTATGGAGAATGGTCTTTGTACATGGCAGAGCATTTATTACCAAGTACACACTGAGCACATGTTTTCGATTTGGAGTGCTGTGTAACCTGTCTTGTTTCTTACCATGTCATGCAGACTGTTATTCCACAATCTAGCATTTCTTGCTCCTGTGGCAAAAACAAACGGCGGTGCGACGGATGCAAGGGAAATGTAGATAGAGGAACAAGAAACAGAACTGTCACAAAGCGGGAAAACACGCAGTGAATTTCCTGAAATGATCCCTTATGCTTTCTGCACATGATTCCAGTGATTAATGGGCAAGGAGCGCAATGATTTGGTGTAATCGAGGTGGCAGGGAACGGTGCTATTTACATCCAAATTGAGATTAATGGAGAGGACTTTATGCACATTGCTGAAAAGCTGCCCTGCACTACCTCACAGGGTGGGGGAACTGCGTGCCAAGATTCTGTATGAAATTAAGTCATCCGAAAATGTGTAAATGTTGTATTTCAAGATATACAGTGGGCTCCACCACAAAATTCATCAGTGCACGCTGCTCATAAGTGAATTATTCAAATTATACTCTCACATTTATTAAAATATATATTGTTTTAACTGTATGGAATATTTGTAAATGGCTGTAAATGGGCAAGTAGAATTCCTTGGACTGAATTTATTTTTTTTAAAATTTATTCTCAGCTCTAACCAAAACATGTACAGTATTTCTAAATGGCCCATTTCACAGATAGATGTTTTTACATTTTTCTCATGTAAACCATGTATTTGTTTAATCCTTATAAAACTGTGGGAAGCTGAACATTATGATATGAAAATATTGACCTCCGACTGCAAGGGAAGTCACTATATGATGGAGTGTGGCAGTAAGACATGCCTGCGTTTGTGTTGCTCGCATGCTGCTGAGGTCAAGAGCCACCTCAGAATAAATCAGAGCAAAATTTATGACCCAGTCGGTTTGCTCTCGTCATATCAGTCAGTCCCAGGTGTCAGGCATTCATTACAATGAATGTTGCGGCGCTGCATACACACAAAACTTTCAACGCGGCGAGCGGTAATAACATGGGAATGCAAAACCAAACGAAAAAGAGGAATTCTGGGAACAAAAGGGAAAACAAGCCAACAAAGCAATAAACTGTAAATCAAGAGTGTGTTCTGACCACTGGATGATGGATGCTGGCTGCAGTGTTTGTGTTTACTAGGGTATCAAATGTTGTTTATGAGAGAGATGAGATCAGAGCACGGGGGTTACCATGGGAGCAGACAGACCATCCGGGGGTCGTGTGACGGAGGCCCGGGGTACTCTGTCATCACCAAGTGGAGCTCTTTGCTTTGATTTCATTTATTAGCTCCTTTATGTTTGCCTCTGTGTCTGTGTGCATATGCGCACGTGTTAGTCGGGGGCCGGCTCACTTCATGGGTGCTTGCATCCTCGATGATTAATTTAACAGTGGAATGTTATCTATAAAAGTTGACTGACATGCTAGAGCGTTGTTTTTAGTCGCAGCCCTCTGGTCTCTTTAATCACCCATTTAGTATGTGACAGAGTACAGAGCAGGCCACTCACGACACACACTGCAGACACACAGTATACTATGTGCTGTGGTTAGTACAAAACATGTGCCAAAGCCTTTAAAGATCTCAGTATTGATGGTTTAGAGTTAGGGCCTTTGTGTTGCCTGGTGCTAAACACCAGATCGCACTAGAGTTTGGAACAATTAGCGTTGATTTCAATGCAATTTCTGCAAAAATCTACACTTTTCCTGTAGCAAACTTTGCATGAAAATTTGCACTCTGGACCAATAGCAAATCCTGGAAAAAGTTATATCAATAGTGTCTAAAAGTACACTGCAAAATACGATTACTTAAAATATAGCTATAGTATATAAGTAGAAAATCTTACTGAAAGATGTTAACAACAGTGGAAATTAGGTAACCTTTGTGAGGCAGCTGGACTTGCAATATCACATAATCACAAGCTCATGTGAGAATCCATTTTGTCAAGCTTTCAAGGTGATTTAATACTTGGTGTTCGTAACGAGATGTGAGAGAAGTGACGGTTTGCTTGAGGACAACAATGGCAGCTGCTAAAGAGGTTAGTGTGAATGCTGCTAGCACCAATTATATCAGCACTGGAAAGTATTTCTTCGTTGAAAGAGGAGCAAAGAACGGCACTGAAGGTTCCTCTTGATGGGGAAGATGTTTTTGTTCTCCTCTCGACTGGCTTCGGTAAGAGTTTGATTGTTATACGGTTCGTTAATCTGACTGGTTGATGTATAGCTGTGATTTTTTTTTTACTTTCCAGATGATTCTATGTAACAAATCGGCTGGCTCAGTCGGGTTACCAATAAAATCCTCAGTTTCCAAACGTTTTTACAGTCGACATTCGTGGTCCTTACCATGAAATATGTCAGTTACATCATTCAAAGATGCACATTCCTCCATTATTTGCTTTGGCCTCGGCTGACTGCGTGTGTCCAGGCCACAGAGTAATTTTAATTCTAAACACTAAATGAACGTAAATATGTACCAACTGTATCTGTCGATCACTCGGCAGCGAGTTCATGTGAGACTGAAGCTCAATGAACTGGCGAGAACTGGCGAAGTCTGAAACTATTTCTAGCACTGTATTTTCTATTTTCTTTCTTAAATGTACATCGTAAAAACACTTTCCCTCCACCTGTTGCGTTACATCTCAACTAATTCGATTACTTTTGTCTCCGGAGCAGTTTTGCCCCTGAGATGTTTGTATAACTAAACGTCCAATCTGCTGTTTGCGCATGAGTGCAGACAGGATATTATGATAGGCCCGCTTTCACAAACAGGAAGCATTTTAACCCAAGCGACAGTACAGTTTATTTTGATTATGATTTGTTTAGACCTCCACAACATCCCCCCTCCCCCCCAACAGTATTGTATGCAAATGGGTGATTTATTTAGATACACTTGCTTGCTTCTCCAAGCGATGAAACATAGATGCTGGATCCTTTTAATGTGGTGAAAGCCAGCTTCTTTATCAGACCATGTTTGTGTTTCTTTAGCTGATAGTGAAAATGGAAAAGTCCATTGTTTATAAATGTGTATTTATAATGTGATATCAGGATGACTTTTTTTTTTTATATCAGGAAGTTCACTGCTGAAAAACAATCCTACAGTATTTCTTCACATAAAATCCAGAAGGTTTTTTATGCAAACATTAGACTGCTCCCTCTTTCTTTGAGTCTTATTAGTGCAGTTCTATATTACTCCACTTCATGCTATTGCACCCATGCATTTTGTGAATGCGCACGTTTGCGTTTCTGCTCGGCTCTGTGTGTGTGTGTGTGTGTGTGTGTGTGTCCGCATCTGTGCAACTTTTCCTGCCCCCTTAATGCGTCGCTTCCTCCGTCTATTTGTCTTCTCACAGACAGGCGGCTGACTTTGCACAGTGGGCTCATGGGAGATAAGCTTCAGAGGCCTCATAAAGCACTCTCCTTACTGACCAGGTCATCGAGCTCAGATGTTTTTAAAGCCTCTCCAGACCTCTACACCAACAAATATTATTACAGCGAGCAAGAAAAATTTAATTTGAGTCAAATTAGAAAGGAATAAATAAAATGTTTAATGAAACACATTTCTGGCTTGAAGAAGTGCTGTAACTGATGCCAAATCAGTAGTAAGGTCTCAACCTGAACACCATCAGGAGAGATCTATCTTCTAAAGTACTGCACATCTGACTGGAGCTGCGGGGCTGACGGTGTTGTGGATGGTTACAGGCATACCAAAGGAAGATTAATGTGCAGGCTCTGCCACCCTACCTTCCAGGAAACATCTCCCCCTTCTCCACGGGAGTCAACCCTGACATAGGCTCCATTTGTCCAATTCATATTTGTCAAATAGGAATGATGGGACGAAGCACAGGAAAGAGTCTTATGTAACAACAGCACTTTGATATCCTCACCTGTGGGCTCGACACAAAGTGGTGGGCAGCGCTTCGAGAACACGTGCAGCAGACTGTCAAAAAGTGCCTTTGATTGCGGCGAGGCTGGCTAGTGTCACGTACCTCGGCGTAGCTATATGTGAGGTCGACAGTCTAACTACCCACTTGGGAACAGAGACTTTATAACCAACCTGTAATCACCTGTCACCCCACAATCCTCTAACTACCCCTGAGGTCATGCAAGCATGTGTGTGGTTTTTAGTCAGAGGCAAGAGGCAGACAGACACATGGGAAAAAAAGAAATACTAAAACTCATTTATCATCTAAGTTACAAGACAAATGCAGGGAGGGAATTAGTATTAGCTGGTAATTTCTTGCTAGACAGCCGAGTGCAAAGTAAGTGAGAGTCTCTCAAAGCGTTTGGAATGTATAACAAATGTTTTGGGCGCCGTTTTTCAGTGTTTTCACATTCCAGACGTACAGTGATGAGGGTCATTTGTCTTATGTGGTCATTTGAGTGCCTGCATGCGTGTGTATGTGCAAACGAGTGTGGAGGCGGGGCACACAGGATGGGAAACAAAGCGATTCTGACTGAGGGATTAGGTATAAATGGGTGTACTGCGAAAGACAGGAAAAACAAAGTGAAGATAGATAAAGTGAGAGGGTGGAGTGAGGCGGAAAAAATTAAAGGAAAATAAATGGGAGGGTAGAGAGAGGCAAGTCGAAGTGGAGGAGTGGAATAGGGTGGAAAATAGTGGAAAAAATAAGGAGGGCAGGAGGGAGGGCTGAGGGAGTGGCAGCGAGGGTCGTTTGAGTTGGAGCGAGAGGAGAAGGGGCTTTGGGAAGGGAGAGGGAGAGAGAGAGAGAGGGACACTGTGAAATGTTGAAAAACCTCACAATTGATGGTGTTTGATTTCCACAGTAATTACCATTCCTCTGGCTCCGTGCATTCCCAATCTGGGCCTATCTTATATCCACGCCACATTCCGCAAATGATTAGCTGGCCCACTGCTTCTCCCTGCTGCCCACGGAGTAAGTTCTCGAAAGAGAGCGAGAGTTTGAGTTTTAGGTTTTTTGAAATGAAAACAGAAGAAGAAGAAGAAGTGGCAAAAACACATTCAGAGCAGTCGGATCTTTAATATTGCACAGAAACTCCCAAAAGCTGCGGGCGTTTAAACATTCATAAGATATTTTGGGGTTGTTTGCAGCACTGAGGTGTTGAGGCCATCCCTACATACGTAAGATCCTTGCCCTTATGTTGAGAAAATGAAATAATGAAGGAGGGGGGGAGAAAGAAAAAGAGACAGAGAACACGAGAGCTGCTTTGCCAAGCTTATTTGCACACAGCCGCAACAGCAGCCATGCTTAGCTGTGTGAAAAGAGCTGGCTCCAGTGGTTTCAAAAACGTCCGCTTCACTTTTCTGTGTTTATAATCCTTCAACAAAGCTGAGTTGCTTTGCGAGGCCAAAATACATGCAGCCCATCACAATGAGCCGCCGCTGGATTTTTTGACTTATGCCTCTGCTGGTGCTGCAGCTCGGCGTATGTTTGTATCGACAGAGCTCATGCGGCATATTTCTTCTCGCGGTGTTTGTGTGTGCTTGTGTTTATGTGTTTGTGTGTGTGGCCCCGCAATATAAAGTTAGTGTGTGTGTGAGATTTAATGCTGCCACATGCTGAGGGGAAGACTGTACATCAACAGGCCCCCAGACTCCAAAGCACCTGGAGGTTTCGGTGGTCCAGCCACTATCCCATCAGCCGCGCCATCAATCACTGTCCAGTTACGCAGCAGGAGGCTTCGCTGTATGTCCCCAAAGCCTGCAGAGCAATAAAGTCGCCCTCATATTTTCCAATATTGTGCACGGCAGCATGTGAACAGCCACATACTGTAAGTGGTAAAGCTTATGTGAGGCTATTAAACAGACATAAAGACATACATGTAATGCAGACACAAATGAAAACTTGCATCTTTCATAGTTATATCGACCAGGAGCAGACAGGATGACCTTCTCAGATGTTCTACACCCAGGGGTGATTCTGCGACACTGCAGTGTTGAAATGGGTTTATTTATTTATTTATTGTCTACTCCTGTGGCTCCCAACTGGTGGGTCTTGGACTGTGAGTCCAGTCTGAGTGTGTGTTTGTGTGTGTGTGGTGAGCATGTCAAAAAACAAACAAACACGCCATGTTCTGAAGTGTAGTAGAATTTCTGGAACAAGGCTTCTATCTTAAATTTGCACATGAATTTGGTTTCAACTTTCCTGTTTTCATGCGCATGTTCAATTTGTGCATAATAAAACCTGAGTGGAAAAGGCTGAAAAGAGGTTTTTACACTTGGCTGAGGTGGAAAAGTTTGATGGAAAATAAATCATATTGTACATGAAACATGTGACTTCCTTCCCTCCAGTGAAGACACAACAACATGAGATTCATGGAGTGATGAGAAAACTTTAATTCATTTAATTCATTAATTCATTACATTGGTTCTTCTATAGTGGTTTAATGGCACATAGCTAGAGACTTTGCACCACCACCTGTTCATCTAGACAAAACTTTCTTTTGCCAACTCTCTCGAAATTTGGTTATAATTTCATGCTGTTGGACGGAAACCTACAGTATCTATTGTTTTCTGCTGTTGTGAAAATAGCTCTGCCACAACATGCAGCTGTCCGGTACTCACGGCCTATCTGTGCCGTCCATGTTGTCACATGACCCTTGTTTGACTGTTTGTAGCAGACAGAGGAGAAGCTCAGCCTTAGCATTAGCCGTTCTTGTCTCAGCTTTACTTAACACTGGAAAAACAATAGAATCGTAGAATCCATTGAATAGTATGAAGTACTGGCCTGGCTTAAAAGCAGCTGATTTAGTACCTATTCATATTACTTATACTTCTGATATATCATAATAACCCTTAATTAGTGTTACCTCAATTAGCCATCGCAGTGCTCACAGTGTTGGGTTGCTACATTTTTGCGATTTCATTAAGGTCCCTGTTACAACCCTATAGATTAGCACAGTTGTTAGCACTTAGCACTTTTCCTCACAGCACATATTGGAGTTTGAATCCACTCGTGACTGAATTGATGGATGCAGTTAAACTAAATAGATGTTCTGTTAGCCTACATGTATGTGTGGACCTGAACTCGCCATGTGCAGTTTCTGACCACCAGTGGCGTTATAGAGCGATAATTTTAACACATTGTTTTGTTTGTATTACGCGCAGACACAAGGACACACATGCACGTGTGCAACGATTTAAATCCAGCGGTTGTTATTGTTATTTGTCTGATTGACAGGTAATGGCTGGAAACATAACCTCTGTGGTTCATAAGAAAACTTAAAGGTACCTCTACTGGGGAACCGCTGTTCAGTTTATACCGTCATTGACACATGTTTTAATGAAGTTTGATGAGAATATTTATGTTTCTTTTCCCAGAAATTGGGACAGGTTTTGTACAAGGAGCATGTAAGCAGTTTGACAGTAGTTGCTGCAGTCTCCATAGTATTTCAGCTTGTAATATGACAGTGTTATTCAGTATTTTCCTTTGCCAAAACTAAAGAAATCATTGTGGTAGGGAAAATATTTTGCTTTGTTTGTCCTTGAAAGAAAAGCCATGTGAATTTCTGCATTAAATAACAATGGAAGCACATTTCATGAATAAGTAATGGAACACCATTTATAGCAAAGTGTTTCCTGATGCAGCTAAGTTCTTTTTATCGTTTCATGTTTTCTTTGCCAGTCACAGCACACCTAACTCGCATTACATTGTTTTGTTACATGTTTATGTAAGATTGCCCGCACAGCTGGATGGAAACATGATTATAGATTACTTCTACCTGCTCTATTTAAAAATGTCCGCAGCGGCTTTGTGTTATTGTTAATGTCGAACTGAAAATGACCAAATATGTTTGTTTTACTTAAAAGAATTGCACAATAGAACTTTCTTCAATGTGTTTAAACAGACCCAGTTAAACCCATAGCTGCGGATTCCTGTATAAATGGGAAATGACGGATAAAAGAGATGGGGTTGCTGCTGTTGGAGGACTCTTGGGCAGATTTTCAACATTTCTTCTCCCTGAGACATTGAATATTTGGAGAAGTGACAGTTGTGTATTTGGGTAAGGATGAGAAAATTCGTTTAAGCCAAAATAGAGGAGGGAAAATGAAAGTGAGAAAACAAACAGTGAATTCAGTTGCACACTTCAGTTGTGCAATGATTGCAAATATGAAATACATTTTCCCTCTCTCTGTCGTTCAAGGACAAGCTAGCGTTTCCCCCTACCCCTTTCTTTTATTCCTCTTTCATAATCTTTTCTTCAACCCCACAAAGCAGTTTTTTCCACCTCCTCTCTGGGGAACTAGGATAAATATTTAGTATTTCCCTGTTCCAAGCTGGTGTCCCACTGTATCACATGCTTTCTTTCCTGCAAGTGGTCACAGGTGTGTAGCCACGCTTTGGAAACATTTTTCCTCTACGAGGTTTGATCGATATATCCGGAAGAAGCTCGGAGCGATGCCACGGTCTGGGATTGCACAGGATTTTGGAATTATCCGCTGATGGGTTGCAAAGGGTCTGGTGAAACGCTTCTCAGCAACAGGCTTTGATCAGGCATGCTGGGAGAGGACAGGAGCGGCACTGACCGTATATGTTTTGACTGGCCCAAGTGAAAAAAGATTGCCATGGAGTGTCAGAACTGGCACAGCAAAGGCGAAAGTGTAAAACTGAATTTGTCTGAGAAATGTGTGACAGACTTAGAGGGACACTTCATTTTCATACAATCTGGGTCATATTTTCATAGTTTTGGCCATCTTTTCTGTCCATATTAATACGTTTTTAATAAGTTTTACTCAAGTTTTACTCAAGTTACTAAAAAAAAGGGGGAAAAAAAACAGGTGGTGCAAGAAACACACACAGTCAAGGCAAGTCAGGCAGGCTTCCTTGAGTTAGCCAAACTGTCCATTGAATTTATCGATCCATCACAGTTTTCATCACAAAAATTTGGATTACCATACTTGGAGCACCCATAATTTTCCTCTGCATTGATGGATTATTAGCAACATTTCTGGTGTGCTCAGTTTTGTTTTTACCTCCAAAAGAAATGCTTTAGATAATTTCCCCGCTTCAGTTTCATTGCCACAATGTCCTCTCGATTCCAGATCTGACTTTTGTGAGGTCAGTATTATCATAACAGATGGAAACACTGGAAAACACAGAATGAGACTTTGTAAGGGAGATAACAAAATAGTTTCTTTAATACATTCATTCGACCATATAACAATTAAACATACTTTCTCTCTCGCCGCTAGCAGCCTCCAGTCATTGACGCAGTTTAAGTTCGAGGTGCCAAGGTTTTGAGCTGTCTGCCACTAAATTATTCGTGGAAAGGTGTCCGCATAGCTGGATACAACTCGAGAAATCCTTTTTGTAATTTGTAATCTTCACCAACAAGTTTCCATACAATACCTGGAGTGTGTTTTGTAGTAGAGAACAGATTTTTTTTTTTATATTCAAACTCTACTTGGAAAGCATAAGTTCAAGCACACACTTAGGAGGTCAAACAGCATTATACTAAGCTATGAGTGCATATCACAAAAGAAACAAAAGAAGAAGATATGTGCGTGTGTGCCCAGCGGCAACCTTTATGGCTGTGAAGTGATTTTCTTCATAATGTCTAAGGTGTATGCCGCTTCCAGTAAGAAAAAGTCAAAACAAGCAGATACAGAGCGAACTGATGAGATGCGAGCTCAAGGTGAGCGCCAAGGCACTGTTTCACTCAAACAACACTCACATAATATTGTTGGCAGCATGTCGAATGTTTTTTGAAGTTCATTATTTCAGAGTTTGTCTGCTGCAAGAAAAAAAAAAAAAGTTTGTAGAACTTGGCTAGCGTCCAACGTCCATATCGCTTGCTGTTGTCCTGAGGTCTCTGTCTCTCTTTTTTGGGTTACTACAGTCGATGTTTTTCAAAGTTAAATACTTCGGCGAGATAAATTATGTGGTATTGAAATTTTAACTAGTATTCTTGTGATAATATGTCAGAATGTGGTTCAGTTTGCTCATATTATGGCTGATGATTTGGATCTATACACTGGATGTGTTTTCCTGACCCCTAGTCCTCATTACTACAGTGATAAGCTGTGTATGCCGCTTTTAGCACTGCTTCATCATGGAACTAGACAGTGATGAAGCAAAAAAAAAAAAAAAACAAGTCCAAAACTGCATGACAGCAGCCTAATCAGTGTTGCTGACACTGCATTCTTCTGTCTCTATTTACACTCACCCCTTCACCTCAGAATCCTATCTCTTACAAAGACCATCCATCATAGTCTTACAGGTTTCTTTCTCCATTGTGAACTATGGCAAAAATGTGCCTGTGCGTTCCCTTTTTAGGAACTGGAAGGAATGCTACCATCTCCCTCTCTCTCTCTCTCTCTCTCTCTCTCTCTCTCTCTCTCTCTCTCTCGCTCACACTCTCTCTCCTTTTTTTTTCCACCTCATTTCATTTCGAAAAGAATCAGCAGTGACGGAGTGCATGTCTAGACTTCTGCGCGGAGATAGTAGTCAAAATAAATCCGGGGGAGATGCCCTGGATGAGGCGAAGAGGAAAGGTACGCCACCGATTGACAATGAATTGCTCTGTAGTCAAAAGGAATGGGCAGTGAGGCAATTGTTGGCATGGCTGAGAGCATGGCCAGACCCCAGGGGATTCTGGGACGATAAAATAATTCCTCCAGCCACCATTCATCTGTTTGCCTTTTCTCTGGCGAATAATGCCGTCATCCAAAACTGGACCCATCGCTGGTCATGGATTTCTTTGTATTTTCCTCTTTCACATCAGGCCAGGAAAACAGTGACCTGAACCAACGGAGTGAAATATAAAAATGTTGAGAATGAGAGAACAAAAGAGGAGATGAAAAGGATGTTCTGTCTGTTCATTTATTTAGCTCAGGCAACAAAACCGGGAGGGAGGCAGGGAAAACTCTGTGTGTATTTGTTTTAGCTGTCGGGTCAAATGCAGGGCAAGGGTCAGCTACATTTTAGTAGCCTTGGGCTGTTCTCACTGTAGTGGGAGAAGGGGAGAGATTTGAACATGGGTGAAACAGCACCTCCATTGATCTTTTATTGCTGGATCCTCCGCCAAAATGTTTGACCTGCAGCCACCAACGGGGGACTCTCATAGGTAGTCAAGAGGACACGGAGACAGTAAAGGGAGGGGGAGACAGAGAGAGGGTCAGTCTGGGTGTGCGACTTCTGTAAATGAAACTACATTTTAGTTTCCACAACTGCAAAACCATAATCCCGTTGAGTAGCATAAATAAAAATGCAGTGTTCACCCCTGTCCTGATATACTGTATGTACCGTGGCTGCCCTTCCTATCTGTGTTACATTAAGCGTAATCCTTCGCTGCGCTTCGAGCAAGATGCTATCAATGGCAACAAATTCCAGGCTCACCCCCTGCACTCTGCGATCCAATCTTAGCAATTCCTCCACATTTTCATCATTCTTTGCCCACGCTGGCATACCTCATGAAACTTTGTCCCTTTGACACAGACGGCGAGGGGAAAAGCCAAAGAGCGGTCACCCAACGGGAATGACAAGCAAGATATTCAACAGAAGCAGGCCGTCTGACTATTACAACATAATAGCGTGTTAAAAGTCGGGTTATACGAGACCCTTGATGTACAGACTCAGACGTATGAGCCACAGATTGCGAATAAAAAGTATAAAAATATGGACATTGTTTCAAAATGATCTAATGCCTAGCATGTAATTTTCGGCCTCTGAGCAGGCAGGTATGTGCCATAGAAAGGTTCACAGCTTTTATAAGCTATAAGGGCCTATAAAATGTGGCCTGAGGTGTATTATACCTCCTGAGTGAATACACCTGGCTTGGCATTTGCATGTGTGTGTGTGTGTGTGTGTGTGTGTGTGTGTGTGTGCATGGTACAGTTAATGTACTTTTTGGATTTCTTCATTTTGGTTGGAGTTTTATCTGCTGGTTGTATAGCTAACTAAAAACACGGGCTCAGTTTAGTCTCAGTTTTGACATTTTGACATTAAAACTAATCACCTCTCACTGAGAGCAGGCTCCTCGCCACACTTCATTAAAAGAGCATTAAAGCGATAGCTAGTCAGAACTCTGCAGAAGTTCACAGGACGCTGTAGTTTTCTACTCAGCCTTTTTCAATGGAGCAATGTTAAAAGCTCCAAAAGGATAAAATGTCACATCTTTTCCAAACATTCACACAGTTACAGGTCACATGACATGATTGGGCCAAAAATGACTTCTTCCAGTTCCTCGTTCCCACACAGTCATTATGAAAGAATCCCAAACACAGAATGAGTGTAACAAAACATTCTGAACTCCAGGTCCACTCTTCTTCTTCTTCTTCTTCTTCTTCTTCTTCTTCTGGAGCACATCTCATAGCCTTTATCAGGGTGCTCTCTTCAGTGGTCATCATGTGGCCGATAGTACGTATGGAATTTTATAGTCACAAGATAACAGGTGGTCATCTACAGAGAGAGATTGTAGCTCTTTGTGTTCAAATATGGACTTTGGATAATCTTTTCCCCCGAGCCTACTTCTGACTCCTGATCAATGACTTTGGCATTTCTTATCTCAGGATGCCTTCAAGTTCAACTCCAGTATTACTCTTTGTGTCATCTTAAGTCAGGTTAATAGTTTCAATGAATGATAAAAAAGTCATAAAAGCCATATCAATACATAACTTTTGGGCCAAAAACAATAAAAGAAAAGAAAAACATGCTCAAAGTATGCATCAAAGTAATGGGAATATTTCCAGCCCCTAAATTTTAAGTGTTACCACCTTTTAAACTAGCTTGCATGTGGTGATGAACGATGCAGAAAGTGAATATGATTATATGTGAGTGCTGAAGTTATTTTTCGGGGGTGGCAGTGATACTATTGTTTAAATGTTATAAGTAATTTATTACTGTACTCGTAACAGGTGAAAGTAATATTATTACTGGTAACACAAAAAAATAACCCATTTCCTAATGATTGTTGACTCTCATAGTGCGGCTGAATCAATTTTAAGCCTACATATTCACGAGAAATGTATTTTTCTAGTTCTAATAAGTTGATAAAACATAAAATTACATTAACAATGCTTGCTAGCGGTCCATTTTAAATCGCGCAAACAGCCCTCTAAATGACCTACGACCAACTTTTGACTCCCAAACCTATCAGGACCATCAAAACACTTTCCTGTCTCCTACAGAGATTACCTGTTTCTAAGGCCGAGGTGGTGACACGTGTGTCAGTAAAATCTGACATGCTTAGAAAATGTTTTCTCTCGCTTTCCCAAGAGCTGCAGTTTGATGATCTTCCAGCTCCTTCTCATGATACACAGCAATGGCGAATGTTTTCATTCAGAATTGGCCTTTCACAGCAACCTGACAAGCATGAAAATAAGGATAGGATTGGGAGTTTTACTTTGGACTCTGATTTTTAAATGTAATTTGAAGATATATTGTTGTTCCACTTTTGTAATGAAAGACATGTACGGAAAGAGTAAAGAGGATGTATGATGAGAATCCCATTTTCCTTTATTGGGACTTGGCTTCCAAAGGATCAACAAAGCAGCTTTCAGAGTATTTTGCATTATGTGGAGTTCAAGTCGTTTGCTGGCTGATCAGGACAAGCTCAACTGTCAGTCCTGGAAGTCACACATATGATTTTTATTTTATTCTGAGAATGGGAACTCGCCCAACATGGAGAATAACACCTAAATCAATGTGTCTTTGGCACTCACACTGTTTCCTGTTACATTTTAAATCAACGTCGAGGCCTTTTCTCACCTTGCAGAGCTCGGCAGTGAGAAGTGCTTTGCAGTTTGTCGTGTGTAAATTGTGTGTGTGTGTGCGTTTTTTTAATCCCTGAAAAGACATGAAGATGTGAGCAGAGGGCCACACCACAACAAAGACCCAAGCTCAAAACTGTGTGGCTTCTAACTCAAATTATGTTGTCAAATGTCTTCTTTAAGGCTTTTGATCAGGGGCATTAGGTTATAGTTTCAGCTCCTCTTTTTGCAAATTCCAGTTGTGTGACTCTACCCACTGTGTCTCCTTTAATATTTCCACACATACATGCACACACAAATACACTCTCAAACACACTTAGCCAATTAAAGGAACATCAGCAGATAGCTGGACAAGTTTGGTGTTGAATTTCCACCAGTTTAGTGATTCTTTTGTTTGTTTTACTGCTAATCAAAACCGATGCATAGATCACATAAAGAGGAACATTTTTTTTTGCCACTTTTGGTGTGAAATGACGCTCCTGTGCAGCGCCTATGCAGCTTTGGCGGCCACATCCAAATGAACTCAAACCTACAAGCCAGGTTTTCTGCACATCTACATCACGACTTGATGTCTTCTTTGTGATTTCACCTCATGGGAACCCATGAAACACCTGGAACATTCCTCAGAAGCTCTGCAGAAGACGTGAAGGAAGGTATGGAGGTTAACTGTTGGGGCTGCAGCTGCAGGCTGTTTCTCCTACTGAAATACTGCGCAGTTTCTTGTGTTCCACCCACCTTGTCTTTCCTCGTGTAACCATACACCAATCCTGCTAATGAGCTGGCTGAAGACAGCATGATGGGATGGAAGCTGCTCAAGAAAAAATCAGTCCTGATGCAGCATAAACTTAAGTGGGGCATTCCCTGTGTTGATACACATGATATGTAGTGTAAGGTATGTGCACTCTGTGCTGGATGTCTTTGTAGGATTCATTCATCTTCTTTCATCAACTTTGCAGCTTTCTTTACATGCGTTCTTTTGCATGCGGCTTAACACTAATTTATGCATCTCTCAGTGTTCGTGTGTGGTCCAACCAATCCACAACATGTGGCCGTGGTTAGAAGTGGATTATTTCGATTGTTCAAAAATCAGAAAATGTCTTCACCCCCCCCCCCCCCGTTCACTCTCGTCACCTCAGCAGAAAACAAATGGAGTCTAATGGCATTCTTTGAATTCTTGGTACACGGAGCTGCTGTTTCCGTATTTCACGGATCTGAATGGTGTGGCCCAGGCAGTCTGGAATTTTTGGCCGGGAGATCAGAGGCCTTGATTTATCAGGATGTACACTCTGTAGGGTGTGTGCATGGTAGGGAAAACTCAGATAACGGTGCATGAACATCTGCACACACACACTTAAGTGAAGCTGTTTTAGTGCGAACTTCAACAAAACCTTTGTCACTGATTCAGGAAATGAAATGTTTTCTGGCATTGGTGTGTCACTATCTGGAAAGCATTTGACTAGATGTGTGATTACACATTACAGAAACAGGACTAGTGGGAAGTGAAGGTCCACAGAGGCACAGAAAAGGAGAGGGAACTTTGCTCTGTCTAGTGTCCTTTGATGACCTTTAAGTATTCACGATTGGCCCCAGGGCCGAACACAACCTCTGAAACCAGTGGTGGCTAGTTTGGAAGGGAATACAGTAGCCTATAAAGGTGGCTTTCTTGCCAGGTTTGGCTCCTGGCATCCCGGGGCTGAGTAAGTTCTGTTGGCTACACAGCTGACCTGAGCTAATGGCAGTTAGCGGTTTGCTACTTAGCAATCTTTCTATCAGGAAGGTCTGTAAATCACCTTGGTAACGTTATTCCCAGAGGCCATGCTTGAACCCAGTCTGGTCTGACCATTAAGCCCAGTTCTGTTGCCTGCCAATGGCAGATTAGCTGGACCAGATATTAGTATGTAGAGTGTATATGTGATATATAGTGCCAGTCATATTTGATACAAACTCTTAAACATTCATTTTGAGTTTATGGGGACTTTAAGCAAACTTTGAACTGAAACGTTCCTGGTTTGAGTCTGATCTTTGTTGCATCTCTCTCCCTAATTTCCTGTCTTCTCTCTTCTGTCATCTCTAATAATTACGATCTTGACACTGCTGCTGGATTGTAAGTGCTACTGTGCTTCTTCTCCCATCTCCCATCATGAAAATATCAAAAGGTTGCAGGTGGGGAAAATAAACCCACTGAGGTGGGTGACTCCATTAGAGTTAGAGCCCTACATCTTTGAGTTCATTTACTGTATGAGCTCCTACTTACTTACTGCTCACTGGCAGACCAGACTGTTGTGCGAAAAGTCTAAAAGTCTGGATGAAATGAGGAAGGTGTGAAAGGGCCCTTACTACATAACACATAAGTTGATGGTCTAACGTATCCCTCCACCCCTGCAATAAGCATCTAGCTGTATGGCTTTTTTCCTGCCATGTTCCTTGACAACTTTGCACTGTTTTTATTCATGTGACACTGTGGCCTCTGTGGATTAATAGTATAATTTTGTTTAGCCATTGGTCCACCCAAAAAACACAGAACATGAGCCAGTTAGTGTGGCCAGCATACATAATCTTTGCGAGCGTGAATTACCAAATATGTTACAAAATACTGATAAAAATAATCGTGCCTTAAGGACTTTGTCTAGCCATATTACTCACTACTATAGATTGATTCATAGACATACTGTATACGCAGGGTAATGATATGTGATTTTAGCTGATTATTTCTTTAGATTAGTTCTGCCAGATGCAGTTAATTTGAGTTAAGTGGTTCCAGAAGCACGCTTGCCTTGAGATCTATGTTCAAAGACCTGATCCGGAATTAGGTAATAGTGCCACATTTTGTGCCAAGATCGCCCAACTAATGATGTTGTTCACATTTATGTGAGAATGGGTAGTCTCAAACTGACAGACTGACCATGTGAAGAGTAGCTTACACACTGTCACACATGTTGCTTTGTTTTATATCAAACTATGTATCTTTTGAAATGATGCCTGAGAGAAGTCATGAATAGTATTAAGAGCTTGTGCAGCTAGTGAAGCGTGTTAGTCAAGTACCAATGCAACCAAAGGACCCCAAATTTAGCACAAATACAGCACCCAGTCTCTCCCGTGTCAAAACCATTTAATTGAAGACGTGCTTTCAGTATTGTCTTGGCAATTTGCTAAGGTGGTAGTGTCAGTTTTTTTTTAGAAAGCTTTTTTTTTTCTGCAATGGGAATGTCAAACTGTTCATCTGGACCAGACCAGCTCGGATGTGTGTCCCTACAGGGCGAATACAATCAACACAGTTATGATGCTGGGGGCAAAATTAATCACCAGGTTTTCCATACAGGAAGCCTTTTCATTCATACAAGTCATGAGGTAAATGTTGAAAAGGTTCTGGCTGGATATTTTAGGAAAGAACAAGCTCTTAACCTTTGAGGTTTGACGTAGAAGAAAATGATGAGGGTAGCAACTGCGCACTTTGCAAAGCTGTTATTTTGAAAAACAGTAACATTAGGGAGAAGTGGCTTGAGCTGAGAGTCCTAAGTGGTGTTCTGCAAATATTGCTTGTGTTTGCTCTTTAATGTCAGTGACAGTTTTGACTGTTCACCCCGTGCCCAATTTGACAGTTTCATCATCATAGGTAGTGTTATTTGTCTGCCTCCAGAGTGAAAGCCATGTAGGAGGAGGAGGAGGAGGAGGAGTGCTGAGTCATGGCTTCGAGGTGGCTGAAACGCTGTAAAAAGCACTTATTCACCTGTGGTACCCAAGTCCCAAACCCAGCACTTTCACTCAATCACAACCAGCTGTCCACATGCCTGAAAGCACACACTAAGCCACAAAGGTTTGTTAAAATAAAGAGTGAACCTGCTTTAAAAGCCCCAGATGTATAGCTGCCTGCTGTTTTTGCCGGGGACTGGAGCTACTCCTGAAACACCTGCAGCTTTCGGGAGAAACAGTGCTCCTGTGAGGCCTTTTACCGAAATACTGCTTTTTTTTCACATTTTACTGGCTGTAAGTATTGCAAATAACCATATTACTTATTTATTAAATGTATAAAATAAATATCTAAAAACTTAAAATTAAAAAAAAAACAGTCCGAGTCCAGTATCAAGCAAACCATAAAAATATGTTTTACTTGGATGCACAGACAGAGGGGCCAATATATTGTAGTGTACATTATTTAAAGCCAATGGCCATTTTTATTCTGAATAGCTTCTAAAAGTTAGCCCATATTATACCCATCAGTAGGGGCCAAGGCTGCAGTATAAAGCACTGATGTGTGTTGTCAGGGTTAGGGTTAGCTAACCCTAACAATGACATATTTTGACATGTTTACCACCAATTTATCTGCATGTAAAACATACATATCACTCAACACACCACTTGGAACTATTATATCAATTTTAATGTTTCATGTCCTGTAAATCACACAATCAACCAATCAACATCAAGGATAAACTTCCAAAGTTAGTGTGTCAGGTTTGGCAGAAGTCTGCGACCCTACAAAACAAAATGGGCCGATAGATATTAAAATTGCCAAATTATTGATACAGGGCTTCATACACATGCTGAAATATCAGTAACATGTAGATTGTTGACAGTAAAGTTCTTTAAATTCAAGCAAAAAACAATCAGTGGTTCTATATGTTGGCTAGTGTATGTGTCTTGGAAATGTTCACCTTGACCTTTTGCCAGATTTTCAATTTGGGGACTTTTAATAGCCACATATACTAAATGTATGTACATTAGACTAGCTCTTTGGTTGGGGTCATAGTTACACTAATCATATAAATGAATCCTGGACAGATTTTTGAATGTAGCAACTGACAGGCCACACACATAAACAACCCAGACCAGAGGGTCTCACAGAAATCATGCTGTCAGCCAGTCAATCAGGCAAGCACACACACACACACAGCATTGTACAAGTTAAATTCACTACTTAACTCAATAATAACCTTTAAAAAATATTCTCATTATCCCTAAAGCAAATGGGCACTCCTGCGAAATAGGTTCAATGAGATTCTGTAAAGTCAAATATACATGTATTTTACAGCCTGCTATTGGATCCACATGCCAGGGGTAATTTAGCAGAGAGCACACTTCTACATGTGTATCCGTATGACTTTTTGATTGTTTTAATTACATGTGCATGGCTCTTGTTAAGGCTCCTGACCATTTATGGTTTCCGGCTGAGTACACAGGTTCAAATATTTTTTCTCCACATTTTAAGGGAAACATTAGAGACCGCCTCTGAGGCCTTGCCGCAGATGGTCCGATGATTTGTATGCTGAGGACCCCACACTGGAATATTTGTACCCTTTTGCCTTTTTTCTCCCTTTCCCTCTCTTGCTCCTTCTCTGCATTTTGTCATTTCTCCTGCCAACCAGCAAAGCTTCGCTCCCTGAAAGCCATAAAATGAGTGTTTTAACAAAAAACACTGGCATGCCTTTGCACTTCTTCAAAGGGGAGTTTTCTGGCATTAGAGACAGTATAGAGACTCTGCTCATGTCTCGTTGGATATTCTCAGACACATTCTCAATCGACAAGCACAGAGGGGTGGGATATTCGCATGGCAAGTCCAAACATCACCACAAACTTAAGACACATGGTGAATGGAGACAAAAGACGAGTGACAAGTCGTTACAGGAAAAAAAAAAAATAAAACACTCAAAATCTGTAATTTCCATAACTTTATACCTGAGATGGCCTTGAGAGAGAGCATTCCCAGGGCTCTGATGAGTGCTGTGCTCTGGCGCTGCGGTTCCCAGGAGGTTGCGCGCTCCAATCTCTCTAATGAGAGAACCTTCCAGGCTAGACATTGTGGGCTCTGGCTTCAGCCTCCAGCCCATGCTGTTCTCACCACAAAGGAACAAGCCAAGTTATTCACTGATTCCTCTCTGACATCCCTGGCCAAAATGTCTCCAATCCCATCCTCCTACTGCCACCACTCTTAACTTTCTTTCTACCGCTTACCCTCATCTTTCTCTTTTTTTTGTTTTGTTTGTTTCTTTAAATTTCTCTTTTCTCTTCTTAACTGTGGTTGAACTTGTTGTTATGACTCATAGAAGGAATACTTTTCTATTAAGAAGGGTATGAGACACACAAATAGAAAATGTAAGGGCGCGAATCCTACATAGGCAACACTTAGGAAAACTGACTCACACATTCAAGCGCATACTGGAGCACTGCTGTGCTTGGCATGTTCAGCGAGCATCAGTGTTTACACAGCATGTGATAGCTCAGGCTAACGGGAGGGAGGAAATAGCATTGACAAAAAGGGTAGCCAGTTCTGAAGGAGGAGGTCCATCTGTGCAAACAGCACCTAGTTAGGGGAGTTATTAATTACCCTGGGTCACCGGCCAAACTCTTGGCTCGACACAGAAGCAGGAGCACAGAGGGGGAGAGAGGTGACGTTAAATAACAAAGAGATAGAAGACAGAAGCGGGCTAAGCAGGCGCGAGGTAGCTAGTGATGTTAGGAACCATATTCTCAGCTACAAATAGAGAAATAGCAGCCACCACCCCCTCACATGCCTCTCCTCTCCTTCTCACTTTCTGCTCCTCTTAAATTTGGGAGAGAGGGGTCAATAGCTGTTTTTTACCCCTCTTTTCTGCTTTCAAGAATGTCTGCAATGCTTCCCAGGAATCCTGCCTTGTTGACTTTGGTTTGGGATAAAAGGTACAGCCTCCTCTGTTCTCCACGCTGATCCGAAAGGTGATTAGGCTGGCCTCAACGTGAGCCCATGCATAGCCCAGCACATTGGCTCAGACAGATTACCCTACGTTCCTGTGTGCTCCTGTTATTCAGGGGACCCAGGTGAAGAGGTAGATGAGAGGGGAGAAATTAAGGGAAGAATGTTGGTAGTTTGGTGGTCGTATTTTTTTTTTTTTTTATGATGGAGAGTGAAAGTTCAGACGCTTTGTTGTATTGAAATGGTTCATCTTGAGGTGATGCTATTGTGCTTTACGGCTCTTCTCTGAGTAACGCAGGTAACTCAGATGGATTCAGAATTCCCCACTGATTCCTGATCTGACCATGCCTCAAATAAGATAGAGGTGGGAATTCTTTTAGTTCGGGTCCAGGGCAAAAATGTATCGCTGATTAGGTGGTTCATCCGTTCACAGTTCAAAACACATTGCACCATTGCTTTTGATTCTTCAGTTCAGTCTGGATTGTAAGCATGCTCATATTGTTACTGTTTCATGAAAAAATATATACATATGTATATGTATCATTATTGTTTATCGGTAAATTATATCACAGCTGAGCTGGAAATGGGTTTGACCTTTGGACAGGCAGGCTAGCTGTTTCCTCTCCATACTGTTCCCCCCATGCTTCCAGTCTTTATGCTAAACTAAGCTAATCCCCTTTTGGTTCTAGCTCCATACTAAACTCACAGACCTCAGATTGGCATTGAAACCTCTTGGCAAGTAAGCAAATAACTGCATTTCCTAAAATTCCAAACTATTCCATTAACCACAAACTGTGTCCATGACATCAAAGCCGCTGTCGATGCTGAACCTTGAAATGCAGACATTTAAGCTGGAGGGAAACAACATAAACTCTTGGCTTTTTATTTCCTTCTGCAGTGCAATAGTTGTTTTTGGAGATGCATTTTTTTTTCTTCCCTTGCTGCCTCAATATTTCTTTCCTCCCTACACTGTGATTACCTTCTCCCAAAAAACTACCATCAGGAAGCTGTAAGTAAAACTGGTGTTTTGAAATAAGGACTATTTCCACATGCACCATACTCTGATACATGGGTGAGAGAAAATCATGATTGGCTTGTATGAGCCAACAATAATATTGTGTTTAATCTAGATATCATTACATGCAAAATGAGCAGGAGAAATTCAAGGGCACCATTGTTTCCCTCGGACAGTTTTTCAGGGCTCCAGTGATGGAGTGTTTCCTTTAGAAACCCAAACCAGCAGAGATGGTGAGGTGCCACTTATAGTGTTTCAGCAAAATGAAAAGAGAGACATAGAATCAGAAAGACAGGCGGGGAAAGGAGGAGACAGAAAAAGGGAAACACTTTGGAATTAAAACAATTATCAATCGCCTCCAAAATAGTTCCTTTATACAAGTGGTGACAGCATGTATGTGTGTGTTATGTGTAACAGCAAAGATGTCTACATGACGAGTTAATCATTGATATTTTTGCCCCTAGCTCTGAACCAGCCTGGCCTAAAGGAAATATTCAAACCTTTTGGGAAATCGTCTTGCTGGGATTTGGAAACAAAGGTCGATGAGCTAGTTGGAGGGTTATGGCATCTTAAATGTGTTTACGCAACTACCCAAAAATCTCACAGAAGCTCACATAATTAATGTTCATTATGTACAGCTAATAAAATGCACCAGCAGCAGTTGTCATTCCAGCCAACAAATTCGAAAGCTGTCACCTAAGAGTGAGCCTGGGCCTCATTTCTCTCTATTATGGGATTTCAGTTACCAAAGGTCAGGAGAGGGAACGCGAAGTGGAAAACCCACTGCTTCTACTTGGCACTGGTTTGTCCTCATGGATGAGGCACTGGGACAGAGGCAATCCTCTGCTGCCCCATTTCTCATCGCCTCTATCCAGGAGGACGATTTAGGGCCAAGTGCAGCAGTGGAGAAACAGGAGGAGGAAACAGGGGCTGGGACATCTGTAGGTTCTCCAGAGCCAGAA